>OV281285.1:27125000-28396557 GCA_923062465.1 Acleris sparsana | reverse complement strand
TAAGTTGTTAAGAGTTGTTGATAATTCTGTATCTCTGCCTGCCCCACTCTGGGATGAAGGCGTGGCGGTATGTATTTATGTATGTATGTATTTTCTGATGATACGTACTTTTTTCAGCAGTCAATGATGAAAAATGTTAGAAAAATCGGAAAGTTTAATCCGTTTAAATTGCTTTATTGAAATCAGTATATTAGATACCTCTGATGCAGTGTATTGTATACGTGCGGTTACGTTCATAAATATATATGTATATATACACGAGGGGCAGCTGAAAAGTTCTAAGCCTTAGGTGGGAAAAACCATTTAGAAAATTTAAGTTATTTATATTTATCAATGTAATCCCCCTCTAATTCGATGCATTTCTTTTCTTTTAAAAATTAAATAAAATATAAATATAAATTTTGATTGGAAACAAAATACTTCATTGTGTAATATGACATTAAGTACTATCACTCAGTTTCGTCTTCTCAGTAGTCAACAAGTTTGCAAAGTGCAACGGAATAACGAACGTTTATTTATCCGTACCTAATAATGGAAAATATGATTTATCATTAATCACTGTTATCTAATCAAGCTCTTCCGTTTAAGTAGATATATATTGACACTTGAGACAGACATTGAAAGAACATTATCTGACATCACATCACATCTAAGATTGCTCATTGTCACAAATAGGAGACGTGCGGAAACAACATTTCAGTTAAATTTAATAAGATCGGGAAACTTAATGCTTTGCTAGTTGCCAAAGTCGCCATGGAGGCTAAAAAAATATTGTGCCAAATAAATCCATGTTTAGTTATAAATAATAAACAAATTTATTGTTCCTGCTGTCAGCAAAGTATGCCACCAAAAGAAAGCAACATCAAATTACATTTGCAAACAATAAAACACAAAGAACATGAGGAACATAAAGAAACACAGTTTGATTTTAAGATGGACTTGAACAATTTCATGATAGCATCGAATATACCATGGAAACAATTGACAACATTTCATTTTGGTGACACCTGCAAATTACTATACGAATCGAAAGGGTTTTGCCTCCTGAACACGGCAAAATATTTATTTAGAATTATTTTTCTTGATTTACAAAATTACAACTAAGTTAAAAAAAATATCGAGTTTTACCATTACCTTTTTCACGAGAAAAAAAGCTCTCATACTTCAAATTTGACATTGACACTATTGACAGATGGATAGATACTTAGAGAATTACCGGTTGACCGCCATTATTAAAAAGATTTTTTATTGTCCTATGTTCTTTATTTATTGTATTGTACATGCACTGTACAGTGCATGTAGCACTGTATCTGCATGATCTTATAATCTGTGATCACGATTCCAGTTATTAAAATTGGAACTTGAGTGAGGTTTTCGCACACCTGCAGTTCAGTTACTAATTTGTCGTGATCGAAATGGACAGACCCGTATATACTCCTTTGAAATATACTAAATATTGTTTCGTGCCTAACTGCAAAAACACAGGCAGGCGTAACACGGCATTTCACCACACATTTCCCGTTTTCTCTTTTAACGCCTACGTATCCGATAGCATTATCTACGTAGGCATCTCTAGATGAACGCAAAATTTTGGCACCTTTAATTTCAGCCGCGTGGAATGCATCGTTTTCTCGCATAAACTGCAATAACATAAAATAATCTACTTTCGGTAGATTTCTACTGTCCGCAGCACTAAAACCATCGCTAGGTTTCATAATCCTTAGAGCCGTTCCAAATCGCCAAAGTTGATTTTTCGTCGTGGGAAAGCCAGGGGTCGTCGTATTTATCTCCATATAATAAAAGTAAAGAAAGAGAACATTTTTTTCTCAAACGTCAGAACTATTTACCGCCAATACCCACCTAAATTCAAAAAGAAAAACTTTTTTTTTTAATACAGATTGGACTTACGTAATATGTCCATTGTGTCGTAGAAATGAAGTTACGCCCTTTTAGAATAAGTACAGTCAGCTGCAGAGAAAACTAACCCCCCCTGCATACAAGTTGCCTTGCAAAGGGGGTTACATTTCTCTGCAGCTGACCGTACATCTTAATAAATTAATAATAAAATAATTATTAATTCTAGAGAAAATTTAAAACTATTAGTGTCTTCCTCCTTCCAAACAGTATCTATAAAACGAATAAAATTAAAGTCTTGAAAATATGAAATCTTGTCAATTGAATGACTAAAACTTTGTCGATTTCATACGAAAATGTATTGGGGGAAATATGCAAGTACAGTACGTATACCCTCAGAATCTAACTTAAGACTAGGGTATTTGACGAAAAAGTTTGAACAAAGTTTCGCGTCGATACGGGAGGACATTGCAAATTCTTACATTTATGTAAGTGTTGATGTGACTAAAGACCAACTGCAGCAAAGTGTTGCTAACGTTATACAGTGTGGCCCAAAACCGTGTTTTTCCATATTTTTTTCCAAAATGACGATGTTTTCTAACTCAGAATGTTACGATATGATGTTATGCGTAGGCCATGAAGATAGCAATTTAAATCGTGCTCGCGAACTGTATCGGCAACGATTTATCGATGGAAGACCACCCGTTGAACAGCGACGGCTACCTTCGTACCAGTGTTTTCTCAACATGTCAAGACGCCTACATTCCATAGGCTCCTTTCATCGGCCTTCTGGAAGTGGACGTCCAAGCACAGTCGATGCCAGGCAGGCTTAGTTAGTGTTAGAGCATTTTGAAGAAGAGCCAACCACGAGTACGAGACGAGCCGGAGCAAGATTCGGTATGAACCATGTTGCAGTTTGGCGAATTCTTCGTGACGACAACCGTCATCCTTATCATTATCGCCGTACACAGGAGCTGATACCCTCTGATCTTGCTCCCAGGAGGAACTTTTATCACGTTTGGGCTCGCGAGAATCCACACGCTTCACGGCAGGGCAGATTCCAACATCAGTGGCGGCTGAATGTGTGGGCTGGCATTTATCACGGGCATGTCGTTGGTCCCGTCATTTTGCCATCACGTCTGAACGGGGGCAACTACCTAACGTTTTTACAAACGGAATTCGAAGAGGCGATTTACGACTTTCCTGTGGCCGACAGGGATTACTTTGACAACCAAAGGAACATGGTGTTTCAACACGATGGAGCTCCGGCTCATTTTGCTCGCGACGTGCGAGAGTATCTCAACGTTCGCTTTCCACGAAGATGGATCGGACGTGGAGGACCGGGGCTATGGCCCGCTCGTACTCCGGACATCACACCCTTGGACTTCTTCTTATGGGGTTATGTGAAGGACAGAGTCTATTTCTCCGATTGCCCAACGGTTTTCGAGATGGAGTAGCGTGTAAGATCGGTGTTCGCGTCAATAACACCAACGATGGTGCGAAATGCCACACAAGCCATATCCCGACGAGCGAGGTTGTGCATTGAGCAAGGCGGAGCTCACTTTGAGCCGTTCCTGTAAATTTGACGTTCATTAAGAAAAAGTGTTAGTTTAGGTTTCTTCGTTCAAAATCTTCCAAAACTCGACTTGTAATATGTATCTAATCGAATTCTGTTCATTTTGTTTCCGTTTTGCGAATTGTACTTAACATTCTGCGTAGTTTACTCTTTAATTTTACTGAAATAGGGTTAGCACATGAATGAAAAAAATAACGTTTTTTTTTTTGGCGGTAAGTCATACAGTGATAGTACGACTCACAAATATTGTAAATGGACTTGTTATAAGGCACCATTTAACCCCCTTTCGGCTTTACGGGTATTTTTGTAACACCCTGTATAATTAAAAATGTCACACCAAAACTGTCCAGGATTCGTATACATAAAAAGGGTAAAGACATATACAAAAAACATAAATTAGTGTTAACAAAAAACAACGGACTACCATCCATGCAAAAGGTAGCCGATTTAATTGACAAGAAGGAAGTTCGTCTGCAAGACATCGACACCAAGGAAAAGATGGATCGATGGCCGTTTTTCAAAATATGCTCCTCTCACTTCAGTAGAAGTTGAAAGATCCTTTTCGATGTTGAAATGGATTTTTTGCAGTACTCGTTGCAATTTAACTGCAAAAAACTTAAAGAGCAGACACTTATTATAAACTATGAATCCAGACGAAAACTGGACTAGTATATTACTTTATTGAGACATTCATGCGATAATTTAATATAAATCGTTTCAAGATACTGTTTTACTTTATATACATGATTAATTGCATTTAATATAAGAACAGATTACTAAATAGTTACTACGACATGAGTTTAGTTTATCATACCTCATTTGTTGCAATAGAGCCGAAAGTGAATGGAAACGTCAACAAAGAAAATAACCTTCCGCAATTAAAAAAGTTATGAATTAATTCTATCACTACTGTCATTGATTAGTGCCAAGATATTTTACGTTTCAACATGTGTCCGTCTATACTTTCATACTTATTTAAACGAGAAATTGGAAAGATTAACCAGATGTGCGATTTGGTACAAGAACGACAGGAACATAATATGTATACAAAATACGTATATATGTATATAATATGTATATAATAGGTATGAATTAAGTATTTCGAATTCGATGTGGATGGTGAAGATATGGTGTTACCTTCGTTTAAATTGTATGGCATAGTGTGCTTTAAATTGAACTGATATTGCGTTCTTTTTTTCCAACTTGTTGACTACGGAGAAGACAAAACTGAGTGATAGTACGTAATATCATATTAAACAATAAAGCATTTTGTATCCAACCCATTGAATACTTATTTTTTATATTTCAGAAACTATGTCACTACGTTTTTTGAAACATCCTGTGTGTTTATATGAATACGTCATTATGACGAGACCGGCATGAAATGTACGCTCCCTGGTCATTGGGTTTAGAATTTAACATATTTACCTATTCTTAATGTTAGTCCATTAAGATAACAGTACCTGTATGACCGAGCTTTACAGGGGTTTTTTTTTGGTTAAGTTTTCTAAATATGAAACCTAGCTAGATCGATTTATCGCCCCGAAACCCTCTGCATACTAAATTTCATGAAAATCGTTGGAGCCCGTTCCGAGATTCAGTAAGCCCCAATGCAAGAGTTCATCTAGTCATTTGAATAGGGACACGCTTTTTTTTACTTTCCTTTTTCTACACCAACGTTAATTTAAAAAAATATAAAAAAACTTACTTTCCTTTGTTGACGCATATAGTTTCCCTTTATATATTAATATCGAGCTGATATTGAATACACCCAGATAACTATTCATTTATATCTTCATATCGCACAAGCAAAAGAGTTCGTTTCATGTTAATTCTTCAAAATCGTCTACGAAATAATTAACGGTGTCCAACCGATCCAGAAGTATATATTCGGGAATATGTTTTTGAAAAGAGAATAATTTGATTTTTTGGTTTTGTCAATTATGATACAAAAGATCTTTTTTTTTGGATTTTGTAACATTTATACAGGGTGTCCCGGGACGCGACGTCAAGCCGGCGCCGGGTGGTAGGCCACATTATACCAGTTATCAGAAAAATAATAAAAAAAATCTATGTCTTATATTTTAAAAATTATGACCATCCAAAAAAAAACGGAAAAAGTTACACCCTGTGATGCGTTTTTCCTTCCCATTTCTACAAATTTCCACTTTTTTATTATTTTTGTTTTGTTTCGTAACCCTGAGTAATGCTCCTGTAGTTAGTAGTCTTAAACTTTTACTCAATTGCTCTAACTATGAAAGAAAATGACAAATCATTCCCAGATCAAGAGAGAAATTTACTTTCTCGTTCAATTTTTACTCACTTTCCTGAAAAAAAAAAGTATTACACTGGTTGGGCAAGTAACTTTAAAAGTTAGGGCATTTAATAAGGATTCCAAAATGGTATGACAGTTGCTACTTTATTTGTTACATTATTGTCAATAAAAATTTTTGTTAACGAAGCCGGCGCCGGCTTGACGTCGCGTATATATCAAGGCCTTCATCTAGCGAGATCTACTATACAATCTATTATCCAGCTTTACAAGAAAACTGGAAAAATATCAAGCTTAAAGAAAACTGGTCGTCCACGCGTTACACGGCAGCTGAAAACAACTCTAAAGAAGATTATTACGTAAAATTGTCGTGGTCGGGCAGGGGAACTGACAGTGAAGTGGCGGGACATGATCAACAATCATATTTCTGTTGATACTTGCAAAAGAGTTATGAAAAGGATGGGATACGGATTCTATACGGCAAAACAAAAACCTTTACTTACTGGACTTAAGAAAAAGAAGAGGCGGATTTTTAGTTAAGCTTATTCATCGAGGATGGACTGCTGCTCAATGGCGGTATAATAGGGAGTGAAAAATTGAAATTTGAAGTAACAGTGGGAGACCAACGGAAAAAAGTGATCCGTAATAAAGATTGACTCAAAAGACAAGTCAAATTTCCTGCCTCGCTAATGATTAGGGGTTTCATGTCAGTTCATGGTGTGGGTCGTCTGCAGTTTATAGACGGCACTGTGAATGCTACTAGGTATTAAGGTATCTTAAATTATTACCTTCAATTCCCAGTTTGCAACATGACAACCAGTATATTTTCAAACAAGATGGTGCTTCATGTCATGTGTCAAAAGCACAAAGGTTTGGTTACGTACCAACGGAGTTCCTACTCTGGAGAACTGGCCGCCAAGCAGTCCAGATTTATCGCCGATCGAAACGTGGTGGAAGATGAAGAAGAAGCTGCGGCAGGATGGGTTTATTGACTTAGTAATTAACTGAACTCAAGACTTTAATTTGTAAAAACGATTCGTTTAGATGTTAGGTACTAGACGATCACTTTTGCATTTGGGCTTGTATATATGTGTAAAGTTTATTTAATTGGATTTATCACAACGTCATTTAAAAAGCAATTCACATTATACTTATTTGAGGTTTACTTTATATGCACATATTTATTTGTGTGTAGGTATAGTTTTCAGTTTCCCCTCTGTAGCGCTCTCTAGCTCACGATGAGATGATTGGGCGACTCTTAACATGTTCCCGTACTCTACATGTAACACAGTCCGCAGTTGTGTTACCAGTTGAGCTTATGTTTAAACATACCAGTATCAGGAAATCCCTTGCTGTCCTCCGCCCACAGTAAGTGTCTTGTGTTACTGTTAGTTTTCGTGGGACGAACGAGCGGCTTCAAATTCCACCTGGAACCAAACCAGTTTATTATAATTTCCCTCCTTCTCCATTACACTTTTTAAATCCATTAGAATAAGTAAAAAGTGTCTCACCCTAGAATGTTAAAATTAAGGGACACCATAAATACCATGGCGCATAGCACTGCGATGTTTTTCTTAGGTATTACGACCTTCCCTTCGAACCGTGCTATCTACAACAAAGATAAAAAATAAATTGTGGTTTAACGTACGAGTATACTTCGTAATTCATTTCGCAGAATAATGCAATATAAAGGAACCCTCCAGTACTAATGTTAGCGGTTTAGTTACATCTGAAGGTACATTTGTTAATCCATCGTTAATCCTCGAAAATCCAATTTTTAAACGAGTTTTATGTCTGATAACTGATAACGCATAAAGAAAATTAGAGACGAAATTTTTACTCGCACGGTATTAACACTAATGATGATGATGATGATATGATGATGATGATGATGATGATGATGATGATGATTAACACTAATAACTAAGTAGAGTACCCGATGTAGATACTAATTTTGGGTCATTTTTATGCACCGGCATATTGATACTTAGTTACCCAGTTTTCTGTATAGTATAGCAAAAAAAAAAAAAAATTATAATGTACAAATTATGGTTTAACCCGGCGAGATTGTGGTGAAAAAATGTAACAAGGAGTCTGTGGCAAAATTTGATACTTATGAAAAATCATTATATTTATTATGTATTAACATAAAAAGACAATATAAAAAGGTGTTCAAAATAAAACATTTGAGTCTTTATAAATTATTATTTTTTATTCAAGTTCAATCAAATGACTATAAATTTTCAATGATTATTTATACCCTCTCAAAAAAACTACAAGAAATTAAAATATTATTTTTGAAAAACATTTGAACTATACAACTAATATACAACATGAAATCAGTAACAAAAAAAACCTAAAAAAACGAAAAACTTAGGAACATCATAGGAACTGGAGTTCAAATCAGTGCAGTATTTGCAAAACGCTCCATACAGATAGCGTCGATAGTCACGAATGTGATACATTAGCTATATGGCAGGGTATCACACCAAACGCGGTTTGCAACTGTGTTACTCGACTGCAGGCTGCCGCGTCACCGAGATCACGCCACTATCCCCTCCCGCACCCTTTTAGCTCCAGCTACTCAAGACGACAACAACTTTGAAGGTAACAAAAAAATATATACGCAATTAAGTAACACGGTGGGTATGACATACCCTGCCACACTCTCGCCGGGTTACGAATATTATTTTTCATAAGAATTACATGCGAAAACATAATTTAATAAGCAGAGGGCGGAATAGCTCATGGCAAAAATCAAACGTCAATACGGTTGGAACGTTGAATTTTATCGACATTTTCAGGTATCGATAAGTTCAGTCACCATTTACATTTCTGACTTTAACATTAACCTCTTTGATTAGCTATTTGACCATTTGACCTCTTTGGTTAGATTAAAAGTAAATTGCATGGCAGCAACTGTCATTTCTGCCACTAGTCTATTTGCAACTAATTTGTCTACGTATAAATGGATTTACAATGCAAAACAGAACCAGTATGCAGGCTGATCACATGTAAAAAATATGACTGTCATGTATTATTACAGAGAAGACGAGGAAAACGTCATTAGCGCAGACTTAGATTACGATACGGTTTTATGCGATGAAAATTAGTTCACAGCTGATTTGAATCCTTAGGTTGTATTATTGAAACTTAGGTATTTTTAATAATGCAGTACTAAGATAATTAGTTTTTAAAATTATCGCTTTATGTTGTCTTTTATTAAAATGTTATTCGTAATATTCATATGTCGTCTATTATTGTTTGCTTATGGATTTAAGGTTTAGTTTTTTTAATAAATAAAGATATGCTTGGTGAATATAATATCAGTTTATTCGATAGTCGATAAAATTCAACGTTCCAACTCTATTGACATTTGATTTTTGCCATGAGCAATTCCGCCCTCTGTTAATAAGTGACACAAATTAAAGTAATCCAGGGTCTTGTAGTTGGTACTGGAAGGAGTTTCTGTCAGACACGATTTCCTTCCTTTCTTTAGAGTTCTTTAGGATTTTCATTTGTTAATTTAAGTTAACGAATCGTTTATTTAGTATAATAATTCGCTCATATTATTTTATTTCCTTATTTACCAGTAATTTTATTTTTCGGGTCTCATGCCCAAGCTGTGCCTAACTTCTTAAAATGTGTATTATAATTATTTTAAACAGGTAATGTTTATTTTAAAACTCTCCCCTACATCATAGTATCCTCGAACCGACAAGTATAGCCAACCTCACCTTGCGAACCTTCGGACAGGACAACGCTAGCTGACTCTTCAACTCCGAATTCTCCCGTCGCAGTGCTGCGATCTCATTATGGGCCTCGATTAATTGGTGTTGGAGCGATAACACGTAGTCTTTCTTTTTCTGACGAGACTGGCACGCTGATTCACTGTATTTAATTTTTAGATTAATTAAACTTCTTAGTTAGCATTATTTTCACCACTATTAACCGCAAGCAAACAAAAGCGTTTTTTCATCCACAACCACAAGAACCTTTTTTCAACCGCAAAAAATCGCGGTGAAAAGTTACTGCCCGACCAGAAATAAATCAACTAGAACGGGCTTTTCAATCTATGTGCTATCTATCAGACAGAACAAACAGAATCCAAACATTTAAATAACGGCCATTAATGAATAGGCATCGTATAGGGAAGCTGTTGACAGAATGTAGTTGTTTTCTTGAAGAAAAAAAAACGAGATGCTTTAGAATTGCCGAAAGGGCGAATATGTAAAGATGTACTATTATACTACATTCCCGGATATGATAGCAATATATCCTTTTGTTAGTTTGGATGGGACAGGCTGATGGAAAAAAAAAGGGAAGTGTCCATGGTACAACACCCCTGAGTTACCTTGAAAATTCGGTGTTGTACCTTGGACACGTAACATTTTTGCCAAGATAAGACATAATAATCATCATATTTATTTATTAAGGAAATAAAAGGTTAACCTTAGTCTTCGGACGAAGAATTTTTATTACTTGATAATTACCTTAATAGGTTCCTTACTAAAATTTACTAGAAAATGCCATATTTTCCTTCTCTCCAAATGGAAAACCTCCTTCAGATCAATTAAAATCATAAACCAAAATGTAATCAAAAATAAGAAAAGTTACAAAACTAACAACCACAAAGTTAAATAACTTGTCATAAAAAATGGTTTAGTACCTTAGTCCTAACCTAAGTGCAAGGTACAACGTATGGTCGGTGTCCAAGGTACAAGAAAGCAAGTTTTTTTAAGGCAAGCTTCGTAATCGCACTTCGTCTAAAAGTTAGGTTGAAATGACCGGACTATCTGATAGCTATTTAATGTAGATTTAGCATTCATTCAGTTTTATCATATATCTACGAAACACTACATAAACGAGTTTGAAATAAAGTACTAAAAACTCAGTTTCTGTAACAAATTTTATATTTTTGTAATTTACTCGGTGCACACGCCTTCTCGAGTTTCGTACAGGCAACGTCATAATTTATAAATAAACTCATAAATAAGTGATCATTTATGTACTTTGTCGCTTTCAATCGTTTCACAACGTTAAAGTGACAAGGTAAATAAATGATCAATTATTTAAGCTGTTGACTGTACTAACTTTACTTTCATTTTCACAGATAATGGTTCAAATGACAAAGATATTTATTTTTGACGTGCGCGGGATATTTATAATATTGACAACTGTCCGAGGTAAAACTATGTCCGGCCGGGGTGTAAACCGGACATAGTTACAGTTTCCCCTACGGCAGCAGTTTTCGCTTAAATTTTGTCATTTATTTTGTTTTCACAGACAGACACTCCAATTTTATTTATTGCTTGAGATGTACTTTTTATTTTGTCAGCTACATAAATTTCCAAGAAGCAGTTAAAAACTAAATTAAATTAAAAAATATATTTGCAAAAATGTATATTTACGAGGTTCTCATGCGGATAGTCCAATTAAAAATAAAATAACAATAATACAATTTATTTACCAGAAAAACATTAACAAAAGATTACATTGGTACTTAAAAGAAAACTTGTCATGCAAGATGCCATAAACCGGAAAGCATAATTAATTGTCAGGAAACACGACACGAGGGTGTCCATTTATGATTTCAGTTTGTTTTCCGTCTGTTCGTAGTTCAGTGACAGAAGCCAACTATTCACTTTATGTTTGAGTATAGATCGTGAGTACAAGTCAAGTGAGCATGCATTACATATTTTGTTGTAAACAGAAGGAAACAAGAAAAAAGGAAGTCGCTTAGTGAAAATACAGTTTACGCGTGTAATTTCACAAGTCAGGTGTTTGTGTCAGTTTTTGCGACGTTTGTCGTGATCGGTTGTATGGACGGCATTTTGGTGAGTTTCAACCACGGCTTTCAGATCAAAAATCTGGCGAACGAGGCTTCCTTGTACTGCGTGTCCGTAGGAAAACGGTAAGGTTTTTTCATCATAACTTCCAATGCAGTACGCTGCGCCCAATCGACTTCGACAATCACAGTCTTGGCAGCACCGTCGCAGGCACCAATTCAGTACTGAAGAATGGACTGACAAAAGGCAACCTAAACCTAAAGTAAAACGTACTCGTACCCCCCCTTCAAACCTCCCCCCTTCGCCGTATCCTGTTCAACATTCTTCTCCCACATGTATCCCCCCTTTAATCCCCCAATTTTCTTCTCCCTCATCCCAATCCCAACCCAACGCACCCCTAATCTTGTAGGATGATGCAATAAGTATTAACAGTATAAAATCTTCCAAACCCTTACCCCCATCTCTAATAACCTCTGTTTTATCTTTCTTTGTTTTAACGTAATTACATCTATGATAACCCAGAGCTAGCTCTAACTTTCATTGTATAACATACACTTAAGGTTAGAGTTAGATATATTCCTGACGCACGCACCTCCCGAACACCTAACGGGTGTCGGTAGGACGGGGGATGGGGAATCCTGCAGCCTCCTAAACGGGAGAATGACTTTCTCTCCCGGCCCTTCAGCACTGGCTGGGGTAAGGTTCCGCGCGCGATTCACTGGTCCCCCGTCAAATTGACACCGGCCCTCCCATTAAAAATGTATAGGCTAAGTTGCAACGGAAGAGGTCACAAAAGAGGGCAGCGCAAGGAGACCCGCGCAAAAATAGTATCTCCAGGCAAAAGAGAAAGCCTCAAAAAGGGTAGCCCCACCCATAAAGATGGTATCAACAGCCACACAAGTGGTCCTAAAAGATCTCCGACCCAACCCTTCCATTGTCGGGCAAAAGAAAGGAAGCCCGTAGTCTGTAAGCATGCATGCGTCAGGATTTCCACTCCGCGACTCACATAGCTATAAGTCTCCCCCCCATCCCAACCCCCATTCCTATCCCCCCTTTTTTTTGGAAAAACCCCGCGGATAAGTAAACGGAGGAAGGACTTTCTCCTCCGGCCTTTCAGCACTGGCTGGGGTAGTATCCGCGGGAGCCTAAATTCTAGTTGGTAATAGGGGCATTGGTGTTTTTAGCCGGTGCGAGCCCGGCAGTACCTGGGCCCTCCATTCCCAGGTCTCCGGAAGGGATTTTCACCTCTGCCCCTTTTTCTTAAGCAAACAAAAGCAAGGACTTTTGTCTTTGGCCCCTCAGGCGATTACCAAAAAAAAAAAAAAACCTAAACCTAACGAAAGAGACTGTCCATTAGCCCCATTTCTAAGCAAATTCATTACGTAAATTAGTTTCCTGACGAGACCAGACAAGTTTTTGATGTGATGCTTATAGGATTATAGTCTTTCTTAAAAAGTGCTACCGTATCATCGGCGTAACAAATCAGTTCAAAATTAGGCTGGAATATTGTTCATATAAATCAAAAATGAGGTTGGGCCGAGCATGCTACCCTGAGGAACATCAAAACCGATCCGCAGCTCCCCGACCTTCACTTGCCGGCTTTTTTTTTTTTTTTTTTAATTTATTACTTAAGAAAAAGATAGGTACACTTTTTTAACTGTAAATTCGCCAAACATAATGTTTATTGGCGAGTAATGCACTCACTTACATATTTTCTATGTACCCATCCGAATCTACCCGTTCTCTACAAACAGACATGCCAACATCACATCACAGTCATATCTATTCATAGAAAACACATAAATTCAATAAATACCTTAAACTATATTATTACATTGTGTTTTACCCTTTGCCAACCCCACTACCCACTAAACTAAGATGATTTTAAGGAATCTAAAAGCAACTTTTTAAATCTAGCTTTAAATCTGTTCTTACTACTACATTCATCTTCCGAAAAAATTCTTTACGCATTTCGCATTCTTTTGCCGTAATAGTTGTAGGCTGCGGGCTCCACGTACTTCCGCTGCGTCGTGGCCCTCAGTGCGCGGGTATGTGTTCTGGGGGTTTTAAATTCGAGACTTTTGAACTGATCTGTTGCTATTAGGTACCTTACTTTATCATGCACTGGCAGAATTTTAAGCTTTTTAAATAAGGTAAGGTAATTTTTGTTACAACTCTCTTTAAGTTTAACATCCACTATATATTTTACGTAACACCTGGCCATAATGTGAGTTTTATCGCACGCTGCGCGCACGGTAAAACTCGCATTGTGGCCAGGTGAAGACGTAAAATTGTGTACTCATCACGGGCAGTAAAAAAGAAAGCCCTCTATCGCATATTTACAACCCTCGCCTACGGCTCGGGTCTCAAATACCTGCGATTTCGGGCTTTCTTTCTTTTACAGCCCTTGTTAAGTAATGTACTATTAAAATTCTCGTTTGTAAGTTTAATATCCTGTCTAAATAGGTTTTGAAAGTGCGCCCGTAAGCTATGATTCCGTACCCAATAACCGCGTCTGCCAATGGATGATATATCATATACAATATTTTCTTATTAACTACCTTTTTTAAACTTATAATTTTAAAAAGTATTGATCTTAGTTTATTACACAGTGTATCTATATGAATTTTCCAATTTATACATTTGTCTATAGTGAGGCCTAAATATTTATATTTCTCTACAACTTCTATGCTTTGACAATTACAAGCATGCTTTTGAGAATGCAAACAATTATAAGTATGTCCTACAATCCTAATTGGTTCATAGATATTTTTTACAAAGGGGGAGCTTATTACCATACACTTAGTTTTCTCTGCATTTAACAGTATGCTATTGTCGTGCGACCATTTTATTACGTTTTCAAAATCTTCCTGTAATTTCTTTTCTACACTTTTAATATCTTTATCTGCATAAAGTAAGCATGTGTCATCGGCATACATATACATAGAACAGTTCCGCACCACATTCGCAACGCTGTTCACATGCATAATGTACCCAACCGGGCCGAAAACGGACCCGGTCGGGACACCGCTCAGCACCTCTGCCGCTGCGCCTGCGACTCCATCGACTGTGACGCGCAGGGCGCGCTTCGACAAGTAGCTGCGGAACCATTCCAGCATTGGACCACGAACACCGCACTCGCTCATAGCTTGCAGCAGTTGTTCATGGTCCAATGTGTCAAATGCTTTTTTAAAGTCTATAAATAGTACACCTACATACTTCCTTTTGTCTAAATTACCATACACTTCATTCGAAAATTTTGCTAAAGCAGTGGAAGTGCTTCTAGCCTTCCTGAAACCATGTTGGGTATTTGAAATCACATTATTTGTTTCCAGAAATTTGCTTATTTGGCCTACAATTACTTTTTCCACTATTTATTTATTACTGATAAGATTGCAATCGGTCTATAGTTTGAGTAATCCAAGTGGTTTCCTTGTTTTTATATAGGCCTAACAAGCGCAAGTTTTAATTCTTCAGGATATTTCCCCATTTTTACGCACATATTTACAAAATTTGCTAAAATAGGACTAATCTCTTTATGTATGTATTTTAAGTCTTTTATTCTAATACCGTCAGAACCGGGTGATTTTCTAGAACTAATTTTGTTAATAATTGTTTCTATCTGTACTTTGCTAACTTTTTGGTATCTAAAACTCACATTACACTCCTTAACATAGGCGCGCCTCTCTAAAAATTTTACGTCACAGTTGTGCTTGATTTTGGAAATTTCCTCTGTAAATGTTTTAGCAAAATTCGTACATATGCTTTCTACAGTTTCTGTCTTTCCTAGATATTTTAATATAACTGTGTCTAGTGTGGGTTTGGCAGCCCCTAGCCAACTGTTTATAGTAGCCCATATTTTTCTTACATTGTTTTCACAATTCTTAATTTCGTTTCTCTTATATTTTTGTTTAGCTAAGTATATATATTTATTTGTTAGGTTTCTAAAATTTGTATAATTTAATCTATTAGTGACATTCCTAGGGTTACCTTTCCATAACCTAAATAATTCATCACGCCTTTCAATCATTTTATTTACAGTGTTATTCATCCACGATTCAGTTTTTCTTTTTTGTTTACAATTTACAGTAGTTTTTGCTTCTGCATAAATTATACCAAACACATTAAGTAATTTTGTATATATCATCATTGGACATCTAATATCATTGAACGCATTCCAGTTCACTTTATCTAAACCGTCTTTTATTAATTTAGTATTAAATCTACATACCAGCTTTGCAGGTTCTACTTTACTGCCACGGTTTCCTCCTGGAGCTATGCTCACTCCAATTACGTAGTGATCCGATATTTTACAGGTGAGCATGTGTGCGGCGAGGCGCTGCGCGGGCGCTCGCACCCACACATGGTCGATGCACGACGTCACCAGCTGATCTCCCACTACCTCCTCCCGAGTGCATTCATTGATCATACATTGTAGGCCGTGTCCACACAAGGTGCTTTTGTACGTCTCAGTCGTGTTGTTAGGTATCTTTATGTTTATGTTTGTGTCACCAGCAATTATAATGTGATCCTTTTCTGGTATACTTTTTAGTAGGACGTCTATTTCCTCTATAAATCGAAGTTTATTCGTATTAGGCGGTCTGTAAATATCTAATATATGTGTGCTATGACTCGGATTTTTTATAACAGCATGAATTATTTCTGTGGCATGCCCTTGTGTGTTTTTTAATTCTATATCAATTCCATTTTTAATATACAAAAGCAAGCCGCCACCTCTTCGTTTTAGTCTTGTCACAGACTGCATATCATATCCATTGATTAAATATATAGGTAGTTCCTCCTTCTTCACATTTATTTCACTCAAAATGATAATATCTATACAAAACTCTGACTTTTTAAGTAGGTATAATAGTTCATTGTAATTTTTACGCAATGATCTAATGTTTAGGTGTATAATCTGGATAGCCCTTGCTGCTTTACTTATGTAGTTACTCCACTCATTTATGCTATTAAATTTTGTATTCTCTACACTGTCATCTAGTTCCTGTAGTATATCGGTGAACATGATATCTTACAAATAATCGCGTAGTGTGTTCACGCGCTAGCATTCCAGCTATTGTGTTGCATTTATCTCATCATCCATACTTAAATGCTTTGCAATGTCATTATCCGATTTTATGTTATATATCCTAGCCGTGTCTGTTTTTTTAATTAATATCCTGAGATCTTGTACCCATATGCACTTGTATTTTCCTTTTAAGGTGGTTTTTGTGTTCCAAAACAGTCTCCTTAGTTGTTTAGTGAGATTCTCGTTAATGTAAATACGACTGCTATTATCAGTCGCGAAAAAGTCTTTATTAGCGAGACTAGTCTTCCTTTGTTTGAGCCAGCTGGCGCGTGCGTTTTTCGAGCGCAGCTTGACCACGATGGGCCGTGGGCGCGTCTCGCCTGGTTTTTCACGGCCTACCCTCCCAGCGGCTTCAATATCTTTTGGGTCCATTTTTATCTTTTCAGCAATTTTTTTAATAATAGTGTTTATGTTCTCGTTTTTAGCTTCTTCCACACCTACAATCTCAATTTCCGTGTCAACTTCCTTCTGCTCTAGTTGTGTAATTCGCTCTTCGAGTGAATCGTTAACTTTTTGCAAAAAAAGGTTTTTGTTTTCCAGTGCCGTTATCTTCTTTTCTGCAGTTTTTTTGAATTCAGCCATTATTTGGTATCGTTCCGCATAGAAATCAACATTTTCTGTAAGATTTTCAATTTTTTCTTGTAGTGTATAGATGACTTCTAGCTTTTTGTTGACCTCATCTAGCAGGGATTCTGCTGATGCCTTGTTTATGTCAAGTGAGATTTTCGGCGTGCGTTGTGTATTTGGGCTGCCTTCTTTTTTTGCACATGCCTCGCACATTTCTGTTTTCATAAATGCCTTCGGTACACATTTTTTGTGGAAAACACTTTCACACTGTCCTTTACACCTCACAATGTCATCCTTCGCAGTTGATAAAAATAACTTACACTTTTTACACTGAGTCATTTTAATTCCAGTAAGCAGATAAGGTAGTTTAGAAAAACACTATGTAACTCGGGCGAACGTCCGTACGCAGAGCGCATTCGCACGGGACTGTAACCGGTAAGATAACTTTCGAACCAGTCCAGTCCGACCCCCTGATGCCTATTAGTTCTAGTTTCCTCAGGAGGATCCGAATCGAAACGGTATCGAAAGCTTTAGCTAGGTCTAGAAATACGCTGTTTAGCAATAAGGTTAGAAAGAAGGACAACTGCCTTTTCCGCAGACTACCGCCGCCGACTGCCGCCTGAGAGCATATTATGCGTTTATAAAAAGTTAGTGAGGCATTCATTTACAACTTTTTCTAACAATTTTGAGAAAATGCAGAGTAGGGAGATGGGCCTATAGTGGTCTGGGTTATTTTTTTGACCTGATTTGAATATTGGAGACATCATAGACATTTTCAAAGGCCAAGGGGAAGGATCCTGACGACAAACTTAAATTAAAAATATGAGTTATTGGAGTGATTATAAATTTTCTTATTTGTGTAACTAGGTGAGAGTTAATACCATCAGGGCCAGGTGCACTATTTTTTTTAGGATTTTTATTTGACCCTCTATTTCTAGAGGGAGAGTCGGAGCCAAACAGAAGGAGTTATTGGGCGTACAATTCACAGGCAGTCTCTTCGCCAGTAACTGCTCCGTTATGCCAAGTCTATCCAATGTACGTTTCGCTAATTTAGCTCCTACAGAGGCAAAGTGTTCATTGCAGATGCTTAAAGAAGCTTTGCTATCTGAGACAATATTCGTAAGCTCTGTAGCATTCGAGCTTCTAAAAGGATAATCTCAGACACTTTTGATAGTCCTCCAGTCTCATGACTATTTGTAGATATTTTCCTGCTATCGAACTCGGCTTTTATTTTAAGTAGAAGTCAGGAGTAAATGTTTTTGTACCGAGTATAGATTGCTCTAACAGTTTCATTTTCGGGCTCCTGTCTTACTTGCAAGTGTAGGCAGTCATGATGTTTCATGCACCCAATCAATCCGGGGATAACCCAGGGCTTCAGATTACATAGCGTTCGACGTTTTTTTTTGATAGTGGCAGAAAGTGCGTTATCAAATAGCATAACAGCTTCGTTAACGTCGCAGCTTTGGATTAAATTTGACCAGTCTGTGCTACGTAAGTCTTCTGAGACCGCCTGGACATTAACACGAGACGCTGTGCGATCACGGAATCGTGACTTAAGTTCTACACGCTACACCAACCGTTGTTAAGCGGTTGTCCGTGATGGCACATTTACATACGACACGGACCTAGGAGCTGTTGCTTAAACAAGCTTTGCCTCTGGTTGTACTTGTGTTAGCCGGTAATAAACCGTGAGATCCCAGTAATGCCATGTAGTCTCCCGCCATCCTGTTTACAGTATTCGGGTCTTTTAGAACTCTTACTAACACTTTCGAAGTCAAGATTAAGTGATCGGTTGAATTCATCAAAATTAGTTAGAGATGGAGAACGATAGATGCCCAGAATAGAGGTATTCGCGATGCGAATCAGTAAGAAAGAAGTCTGCCACCGCCGCCGGGGGTTCGCTAACTCGTATTTAGATGGTTAGTCGTGTGATGTGATTTGTAGCCAGGAAGTTGACCGATGATTGTGTTTTCATGCAACCAACATTCAGTCAGGATGATTATATCGAAATTCCATTGAGATTTTTTAACGCCACGGAGAATTCATAAAAGTTATGTTTTAAGCTTCTTATATTGCAGCAAAGTAGTTTGAGATGATGCCCCGAATACATTAGAACAAGATTCGAGGTTATCAAGTGAGTGACACGGAATGGTATAGATGAATTAACGAGAGTATGGAATTGCATATGTAGTAGTATTGTATGTTTACAGGCATTCTATATTTGAATTTTCTATTTTCTCGTACTATCAGCATAAAAAGAGGTTTGTTATACAGGGTGTTAGGCAGAAGGTTGGACAAACTTCAGGGACTAACTCTGTAGGTCATACTCATCAACTTTTATTATGGGACCAACATCCAAAATTGCGAAAAAAAAACAGCTTTTCCAAACAAACTTTGAGATCTAAACAGCCGAAATGTATGGAACAGGTGTTTTTTTTTTCGCAATTTGGATGTTGGTCCCATAATAAAAGTTGATGAGTATGAACCTCAGAGTTAGTCCCTGAAGTTTGTCCAACCTTCTGCCTAACACCCTGAATATTGAAGAAGTAAATACCAAAATAATGTCAGTGTCAAATTGTGAATATTATTTACGTTGTGCATATATTTTTACGTCTGATTTTATTGTATTCTCACAATTATCAGAATAATTTTGTGTCAGCCAGAACGACTAAGTGTAAGTTACATAATTTTCAAAAAATATGGCAGTGAGTAATTTTGGTCCGATTGAGAGTCAAAGTAAGCAAATTATTTTCAACTGTTATAAATTTTTTGAACTTGAACTGAAGAAAAATTTAAATTCCCCTTACACAGCTGCCCATTTAGTTAAAAAGCTACAGGTGTTTGTCTCTCTACTGTTTATAACATTGTGTCTGAGAGCACTAGTGAGAAATTCGCATCAACAAAGAAATTCACCTCCCCGAGAAATAAAAAGTTACGTACTTGTCCGTCATCAGCAGTAGACGATTTTGATCAGGAAGTCATCCGGAGAACTACAGGGTTGGGCAGATTAAGTGTCCTAGTTGTGTATGGCTTTTTTACTTAAATATAACTAAACTTCTTATTCACTTCGTTTTTATTTTGTTGACAATTTAACCTTCTTTATGATTTCTACACTTCAGCTTGATATATTTTGTTTTTATATTGTTTTCAACAATGGACGCGAAACGCCAGCTCGTGTGCGATTTGTACCAGAAAAAATACCGACCGTGTGAGATATTGAAGACGCTGAAACATTTAAATATCAATATAAGGTTTATATCGCGGACCGTCAAGCGATTCAAAGAAACGGGATCTTCACAAATCAGGCCCAAACCTGGGAGAAAGCCATCTGTTCGCACCAAAAACATAATTAAAAATATTCGTGAGCGTATTAGACGAAATCCAGCTCGAAGTGCAAGCAAACTTGCTAAAGATATGAAAATATCCCGTCGAACAATGAGTCGTATTTTAAAATATGATCTTGGGCTAAAGGCCTACAAAAAACAAAAAACTCATGGCTTAACAGATGCCCAGAAAAAAGCTAGAGTGAAAAAATGTAGGGAATTGCTAGCTTGGCACGACGGCGATGATATTATTTTTTCCGATGAAAAGATGTTCCAGTTACAAGACAGTCACAACCAACAAAACGATCGTGTCTATGGTGCTTCATTGAAAGATATTCCTGTGGACAAATTAGCCGTACAACGGTTCCAGAGTGCATCAGCTGTCATGGTATGGGGTGCGATATCGCCTAGAGGCAAGTTACCGCTGCTGTTTATTGATCGAGGTGTCAAAATTAACCAAGACTATTACATCCAGAACGTGTTACAGGGTCATTTGCTAGAAAATGCTCAAAAATTATATGGAAACGACTATTACTGCTTCCAACAAGATAGAGCACTCAAGACTGGTGTAGAACAAATTTGACAGATTTTATACCATGGCAAGAATGGCCTGCATCATCGCCGGATTTGAATGCTTTGGACTTTTCGATATGGGGTTACATGCTGAGCAAGATTGGGAGCACACAGGGCATGAATCTAAACTCATTCAAGCATTGATTAGTCAAGATATGGGATGAAATACGAGACGAGGTAGTGCGTGCCGCGTGCAATGCATTCTATGGAAGAATGCGTCAAGTTATTAAAGCTGATGGCAAGCGATTTGAAGTTATGAATTAGTTTTTTTTAAGTATAGAGTACGCTAAAAATAAAAACGTGATAAATTTTAAAAAATCTGTCTTGTTTTAATTTTATGGCTCTTTTTAACTAGGACACTTATATCTGCCCAACCCTGTATATACAATTTTCATCTGTCCCATAAGCAATTTCCAACCTTAAAGGCACTCCACTCTGTGTTAAAATCCGATATAGATTACAAATGTGGCATTTCCACCTTACGAAAACAAATACAAAAATTATGATTGAAATGGAAAAAGACCGAGGACAACCGAAAAATATTAATGGAAAGACAACATACGACTGCTAAGAATAAATTACCTTACCACAATTGCGGAATATCGGTCTAAAGATAGACCACTAGTTTATACTGATGAAACCTACATCCACACTTCACATGACTGTGTCCGGAGAGGCTTGGACCGATGGAACCGAATTTGGTCTAAAAAAACAAATCAGTACAGGCCAGCGGTTAATAATAGTGCACGCAGGAGGAAACGATGGTTTTATTCCCAACGCTTTGTTAATGTTTAAGCCAAACCAAAAATCGGGAGATTACCATGACCAGATGAACTTTGTCAACTACGAAAAATTGTTAAAAGAAAAATTAATACCGAACCTTAAACCGAATAGCGTACCACAAACTTTTGAATCGTGCTCCAACGTCAAATTCTCTTAAACAAGAAATGATGGATTGGTTGACAGAACACAACATTTCATATAGCCCGTTGATGTACAAAACCAGTTTGTATGATTTAATTAAACAAAATAAAGAGCGGTTTCGTGAGTACCACATAGATGCAATTTTAAAAGAACATGGCCACTCCGTTTTACGATTGCCACCGTATCACCCGACATTCAATCCGATCGAAAATATTTGGTCCATGGTAAACGGATATGTAGCGAATAGAAACGGTTCTTTAAACATGCAAGGCATTATGAGTTTAACAACTGAACGAATGAATACTATTACTGCTGAGGACTGGGAAAATATTTGTCGCCATGTCGAAAGTGTAGAAAATAAATATCAGGAAGGGGAAATCGATCGAATTTCAGACAATCTGACTATCAATACTTGTGACAGCTCGATGAAGAACGTAATAGCGACTAAAAGCAAAAAACAGAGGTCTACTACTTATTCCATTTCTTAAGGGTATGTAATTTTATTAAATTAAGAGATAATTATTCTCCTTTTGTTGCAAACGGTACAACCACTACCAATGCAATTCCATGTTCTCGATAATTCATTTTTATAAAAGAGTTATCTATATCAGATCTTAAGTCGTTGTTGAATGGAATATGTGAAATAAAAACTTAGAAGACGAATCAAAGTTCGGAACATCACTCTTTGATAAGGGACGAGAGAACAAATAAACATAACCAAAATACTGTCTGATACGGGAAATTGGACATCCAAACTGTGGTTTGCGAGGGTGTATGAACCTTGTAGAAAGTTTAGGGTGTGCGTGAGTCAAGTGTGAGGTGTAGTATTGCAAGTTTGTAAGTAGTACAACTTTATTTTGATAACGATTTTTGAGCGCAATACATAAATGAAATGAAGCTTAGGAAAAATATTAGGCACAAATACAATTGAGTGGACAGACGATGTGTCACCGCGATTTGTGGAAGGCCGTTCCAGAGGCTCGCTCGATGGTTTTCTAACCTCCCATTCCCTTTTACTGGATACTGTTTATTTATTGCCAACCACCAATGACCAATGTTTATGTTTCTTTTATTGCTGTTTATGTTTTACTGCCACATTAACAAACCAATCGTCCGACGCCCGTAATTTTTTTGGACTGATCATAGTAACCGCCCTAATATTCAAATAACAGTTGAAATAATTATAATCCATTTTTATACATTTGAACTGCCATACAGTACGCAATGCGTCTATGTAATCTTTAGACGTGAGTGTCGTATCGTGACCGCTAGTGGCAATTTCGTTGCGCACACACCCATTTAGTAGATTCCCACGTCTGATAACGCTAGAAAATCTTTGGGAATTTGCATTTTTATTCGCTTATCTAGAAGCGGTTATTTAAATTAAACCACTTACCGGTTCTTTATCATTCTCTGTTGTTTTTTCAATGCTTTTATTTCATCTTCACTTAAATTTGCGATATCTATGGAGGTCATAGAATTGTTGTCTGACACAGGCAGTGGTTTGTGTAGAACAGATCGGTTGGGAGTCCCATTTGATAAAACGGGGAACAATACTATGTTGCTCCTAAGAGATGACACCTGAAAATAATTTTATACTTTTATAACTTTTCAAACTCAAACTCACAACACTTATTCAACGATGTCTATCTTTAACTCAGGTACATAGACAAGGAACCGCGGTCGATCAATAATTGCTTGTTGGGGATTCAATCATACATACACCACTCGAAGACTTGAAAGAAAGCAAGAAAATAATGAAAAAACATTTATTCGTTACAAACAGAAAAACAACATGCAACTCCGTTCACGTCAAAGTAGAGTACCGCTATTTCCTCGGGGACTGTTAAAAACCCTATAGCTGTTTTCAGGTTATAAACTAGGTAGGACCTATTTCTGTCTCCACTTCAAAATGATGTAACGTTGAATTTTTAAGGTATAACAAATTAATAAATTCACTTTCATCTTTAAATTAATAGTGACGATAAGCATAAACTCGATTCAAATAAAAGAAAACGCAATTAGAAAAGTACCAACAACATTAGACCCCCGCGCTTTAAGAGTTCGTATCTATCTAAGATGTTCGTATGCTGATTAATGTTATCTCATATTTTTGTTTCCTCGTTGCAAATAGGTATGTTTTATTAGTAGTTTTAGCCACCTGAAAAAGATAGACGAGAAACATAACAGGTACCCTCAGACCTCATAGGTACCTCCTACCTAATAACAAAGTCTAAATCTAACCTCATATTATTTTCGTGATATACCTACCTAATTACTAACAACTACTACTTAACTACTAACATTATGATAAGTAAAGTACACGGAAAATATATCTATATCTAACGAGCCTGTTTGAGTCCCAATACTTCTAGAATAGTTAGTGTGGAAGTGTAAGTTTAAAGAATAAGTACCTACCTACAGTTACATCAATAGAGTCCACACGCTAATTCGATTTCTAATTTCGGTGTGTGAGGTGAGATGGTATGTTTACAGGGTGACTGTATTCATCTTATATACTAAAATCATTTCGGGGTACTTATAAGATGACTTGGAACAACTTTTTTAGTTCATTCATTACGCAGATACATAATCTCTAAGATAAATTATATACACTATTTGAACTTAACATTTCGACAGACCTACTTACATTTATTCAAGTAAACAAACAAACCTCCGTCGCCTTCACCGTAGTACAAAATCATATTAAAACTACACTACACACGGCACTACAACAATACCTAAACTTAACAAGTTATATTTCACTCATAAAACGCAATTTAGCACAACTTTTAAACATCACCTAGTGTATAAACACGAGAGGACGCGTAATGGCGCACGTAATGAAAAACTACTGCACAATAAGTGCAACAAAATTTTGATTACAAATTTGGGCTCGAGGTCACGCGTGACAGAGACGCCCCCATTCTTCCTTGCGAAAAATAGGCAAAAGGTGATAACGACTATGACTGCATGCAAATAAAGTTTAAAATTGGATGCAATGAGCCCCAATGGCCGTGCCGGACCTGCGAAACTATTGGTGTGAGAGGTCGAAGTTCTAGGAAAATATATGTATGTATTTGTGCAGGTACGGCGTAGAGCAAGCGGCTTGTATGGGGTTTTTAAATGTGGGTGTAACTTCAAGCTGAGTAAAACGTATCTGTGTGCAAAATTAGTTAATGTGTGCGGACGGTCCTGCGCTAGCCATCATCAGCTTTAGTAAGAAGTTTTAGATTTCGCGCGTAGTGGTAAAGTGGAATCGCGGTATTTGGAGTTTTGTTTATGCAACGTATTATATTAATACTGTGTTATGTTAACGGGTGGGTACATAAGCTATTGTATACCGGGTTACTTACTGATGCGCTTGATGTTTGCGCTTTGGTTATGCATAGGAAATTAACGCTCGACTTTTAGGGAAGCCGCTGGGAATCGTATTCTATGAGCGCTAAGCTACTAGCGGATACTATAAACAAAATTATTAATATTTGGTGTTGCGTGCGTCAGACTGTTGTATTGTATTATTGACGATTAAATCTCCTTGACAAGCAAATGCTTTAAGTGGAGACACTCCTACCTAGCTAATACTTTTGTGCTCTTTTCGTAAACAAGACAAATTAAGGGGGTAAGTAATACGAGATATAAGAACTTATCATATAACAGTCACAATATATACGCTCACTTTGTATAAATATGTTTAATATAACGTACACTTGAGATAATGAACGAAAGTACGAAACGAAACTATTTCCATAAAGTATAACGTTATTAATATATAATATCAATTGATATAACAAATAAAGCGTATAATGTACATGACACCTAAGATATAAAACATATATAAATCAAAAAATCTAACATCAAAAAATATAATGCACGTATAAAATAAACGCCTATAACTATTTTCAGTATTACGTGGCCTTTTTAATTTTACAATCAAATTGTTTCGCATAGTTTTTTCAAGGGATGTAAAAACAAAAACCGCTCGCTACGCTTCGCTCCCGCCTTAGCCTTCTAACCTAATCTATCCGAGTCGGTTCTGCCCAGAGAGGTCTTGCTCGCTCGCTTCGCTCGCTCACATTTATATCATACGATATTATATCTTGTAACACTTATACTAAAAGATAATATGTACGAACTGAAATTAGTCATTGTGAGTGTTATATTAAAAATATTATATAAAAACAATATTATATGACTTGACCGTTATTCCTTATAAAAATATTGATTTTGTTATTATAGCTAACGTTCATTATATCTCGTAAACGTTAGAAACATGAAAATAGTTATTATGTAGTTATATCTCGTGTGACGCACCCCAAATGAAGGAACTTCGGGAGAAGAGATGCCCGCTCTAATTCAATTCAATTCAATTCAAATTAATTTATTTCGAATGTCTTACATTCATACTTATTAGTAACATGCTTTCTTATAATCTACTTGTTAGAACATTAACAATTATTTGCGGTAAGGGGCATGCACACCACAACAACGGATCATGTAGGGACAGTCAAACCTGTCCGCGATCATTGCGAGGATACTGTTGGGGCTGGCCCGCACTCTGCGCACCAGAGAAGTATATCGCTTGCGGAGTGTTGCGTAAAAACAGTCAACCCTTGCCTCCGCGAAAATTCCCGACGCACTACAGAAGCTAGGCAGACCCAACAGTACCCTGAACGCATTATTAAATTGGACGCGAAGTGCGCGAAAAGCTTTTTGGGTGTATTTTACCCACAGACTACTCGTGTACAGAGACGTGCAGTACGCTCTAAACAGGGTGACCTTCACCGCTCCAGAGCAACGAGTGAACCTGCGGGCTAACATATTAGCCCTCACTGAAAGCGCCCTTCGCTCCCTCTCCATATAGTCATCGTCTTTGAGGTCCTTAGTAAGCCAGTGCCCCAGATAATTAAATCGGTATACCCTTTTTAAGGGGACACCATGTAGCTTAAGCAGAGGCACGCTAGATGGGCACTTACCACTGGCCTCAAACACCATGACCTCACTTTTTCTAACATTATATTTTAGGCCACAGCTGACGGCAAACTCCTCACACGTCCGCAACAGTTTCTTGAGCCCACACGGCGACGCGCTCAGCAGCACCATGTCGTCTGCGTAACTGATGTTATTAACGCAAACGTCGTCCACGTGACAGCCGACATGCTGCATGCTAAGCGCGCCGATGAGTTCATTCACAAACAAGTTAAAGAGCGTGGGTGAGGTGAGCCCCCCTTGCCTCACCCCGCATTCCAACCACCTGTATGGTTCCGAGTACGATCCCGACCACCTAACTACGTTGACCTGATTTGCATACCAATACCTTCGGACCTTCTGCGCCTTAAGTTTCGTCCAAAGGATGTCATACGAAACCTGGTCAAACGCCTTCGATAGGTCGAGAAAACAGGCATATACTGGTGTCTTTCGTTCGGTATAATATCTGACGGTATGGTTTAAGCTTAAAATAGCACTCTCTGTCGACAAACCGGAACGAAACCCAAACTGATTGTCGTGCAGTTTCACTAAATTATTTAAATGAGCGTTAAGCATACCATCAAATACTTTAGCAATTATTCTAGCTAATGAGATGGGTCTATAGTTAGTTTTATTGGATGCATCTCCCGTTTTATTTTTAACTATAGGCACCACGACAGTTTTCACTAGCTCTGCTGGAAAATAGGAGTGACCCATACAAAAATAATAAAACATTGCGAGCATAGGTATTACGGTGAAAACTCACCAGGAGGCGCTGCAGTAAAAACTTGCTTTTGCAAAACCAAAACTACGAGTCCGATTTTGATGCGTTTTCAGTTACATGTTTGTGGTTGAATACTTAGTGAGGGTTCTTAAATAGTTGTTACGGTAGTAACTCACTATTAACATTTTATATGAGCTACTACTTATTAAAGAAACTCGATAGAGCTCGATATAGTTTCCGCTATTTAACTTTGCATTGAAGTTCATTGCTCCCCTAGAATTATCTTACCTCAATTTAAAAAACGCCTCTCACGAAATGTATGAACATGAGGGCTAAATCAACTTTAGAAGGCTATCGTGCAGCTTTATTGCAGAAATCGACAACATTTTCATACCACTTTATTAAATTAAACATTGATAATTTCAAGCAGGTTAGAGTACCACAAAAAAATTACCTCTGAGTCAATTTCAATATTTCATGTAGCCACGGTGAGCTTGAATTCGAGATAATTTGAAAATGTAAAAAAACATAAAGCATGGTTCATTTAGAATTGGCACGTATAAATTGATTAAAAAAAAATGTTTCTTGAGATCTTATTTCAAAAGTGACAATCACGGTTTGTTGACAACGTTTCGATGTTTAAATGGTGCAAAAATTATAGACCTTGATCAATGCGTTTAATAGTTATCGACAATGGAACTTGAAGTAAGGAAAGTAATTGTGGACAAATACTTGCAAAATCTATCATGTTCTGGGTCGAAGATAGCTAAAGCACTAAATTTCCACAAAAGAACTGTTTGTAGAATTATAAAACTATACAAGGAGACCCTGTCTTGCCGCAGAAAGGCCAGGTCAATCGTAAATCGGGTACCAGGGATAGAGGACTTAAAAAGAATGTGTTGAGAGCTGTTGAACAAAATCCAGGGCTGTCCGATTACGATCAATCCCGTAAATTAAAAAAAAAGTCGCAGTACTGTGAGACGGATTCGCCTTCGAGCTGGTTATAAGAGCTATAAAGCTATTAAGAAGCCAAATCGCACCATGAAGCAGAACCTTCAAGTTAAAAAGCGAGCTCGCTTGTTGTATGACAAAGTTTTAACAAAATTCAAAGGGTGCTTCTTGATGGACGACGAAACCTATGTTAAACTCGATTTTAAGCAACTGCCCGGTTCAAAGTATTACTTGGCTGATGCTAGAGGAAATGTTGAAGAAAAATATAAGTTCGTTAAATTGGAAAAATTCGCAAAAAAATATATGATATGGCAAGGGATCTGTAGTTGTGGCTTAAAGACCAACATTTTCGTTACGTCTTCTACAATGACGTCAGATGTTTACATGAAAGAGTGCCTGCAGAAACGAGTTTTGCCTTTCATTCGAAACCACCGTCTTCCTGTGAAGTTTTGGCCAGATTTAGCAAGCTGCCATTACTCAAAAAAGGTACTACAGTGGTATGAAACCAATCAGGTCGATTACGTGCCTCGTGACATGAATCCTTCAAATTGTCCACAGTTTCGACCAATTGAGAACTACTGGGCAATTATGAAAGGGAAACTCAAAAAGAGTGGCAAAATGGTCATAGATGTAAATTCGTTGCGATCTACATGGAATCTTCAAGCCAAAAAAGTAGATAAAAGCACTGTGCAGAAGATGATGGGATCTATTACGAAAAAAGTTCGGAATTACATACATGGTTTCGACAACTGAATATTTTTAGTGTAAAATGTAAAATAATACATATTTTTCAATTTATAATACTAACTGTTTTATTTCACTAATTATTTTAAATTTTATAACCTTGGTAATATGTACCAATTCTAAATGAACTATGCTTTAATTGTACCTACCTAATCTAATAAGATAGGTGACAAAAAAACAGTCACCTTCAATATTGGATCCAAAAATAAACTTCGAGCTCACCGTGCCCAAATTACATGAAATTGACACCCCTAACCATTTGCCAACCTGTCATCCACCATCATGGATTCAAAAAATAATGTCAAATTTAAGTTTATCGCACGTCCATCAGCACGTTGGCTCGTTCGAGATGTCAATCAAAAAAATGGTAAATTAAGATTACTTTAGGTACGAAAATGTTTGCCAAATGTTCTTTATCTTTACTTCGTAATTCTAAAATTTGGTAGCTATGAACTTTTGTGCAAAGTTAAATGGCGGAAACCATAGATAAGTATTCTGTAGAGAGTAGTGATGTAGAAACTCTTAAAATAAAAAATAAATAAAAAACAAAATGCAAAAAGCTACGTCGTCCACGGTTTAAGCGCAAAATGTGTAAGGGATCAAAAGACGCCTTCGTTAACAGGCAACTTTATGGGCTTTCTTCCTGTTTCCTCGGTTTGCGACTGGCGTAAAGTGCTTCTCAATCGCTCTAATTCTTTCAACGCTATGCTATTAATTATGTGGGTTGTTGAAAAGTTTTTAGTTCTCGAAGATATAGATCTGGCAATAACATATTCAACTACCTATGAACATAATAAAAAACCCAAGAATATCCGTTGGGGGCTGACATCACTATTTTAAATTTCAATATAACTATTAAAACGTACATATAGCAATAAAATATCTCCAATTATTCACGTAAATAAGTATAAAACTGCAAAAATGAAATATTTCCTATTTAGTGGCAGCCCCGGACGGATATTCTTTGGTTTTTTATTAAGTTCATAGGTAGTTAAATATGTTATTCATTGCCACATTTATATTTTCGAGAACCAAATACGTACGTGGGGAATGTTGTGATTTTTAAATAATACGCTGTATATTAGATTGTAAGTATGAGTACCTGAATGTTTTCACTATTTACTTTAATAGTATTTTAACTCCACCGGAAATCATTTATGTAATTAAATTATATAAGGGTAATATCTATCTATAAATGTTTCAATTGTGCTTTATTTATTGCTAATAATTAATGTAATAATTATGAGATTAACAATACTGTATAAAAAACCTTTAACTTTAATAAGATGTTCATGATATCAACGATTGGTTGAAAATAGCTGGCATGACCTATGGCGGTCGAGCATAATCTATAAAAAGGGTAGAATGTGATTTTAAGAGTGAGTTCTTCTGTAACTGTGCTACTGTGATATACTCAAATAAAAGTATTGTGACAAACATCTGGATTTTACTACAAGTCAGAAGTGGGATACCTAGCCATGTCGGACGAGTAAGTAATTTTATTTATTATGTAATATAAAAATACTTAGGAAATTATAATGAGCAGTTATTAGTTTTGTTCTTTATTCAGTTGAGTAAACTATTGCAAGGAATGCCGCACAGCATTACATTTGATCAAAGCTACTCTTTGATAATGTGGTCGCTGTGTATATAAGGGTATAAATGCATTCGGCTCTTTGGCTGGGGCGACTCCCCAGTAAGAATGCCGTTTCATTTAAAACCTAATCCATTGTGGGTGCGGTAGAATTTGGTTAGGGCAACTCCCTGACAATGCTATCGTAACTATTTCAGATTCATTATTTACAATAGTGGTTATTTTTATATAACAATATGTTTTGAATTTGAAAATAACTGCCATTAAAACTTCAAAGTAATACAGCCATGTAGGTGCGCTGTTTAATGAACTCGCAGCCGTGTAGGTATGCTGCTAGTAGACAGTAGATACGCAACCATGTAGGTGTGTTGCTCATCTAGTTTACAGCCATGTAGGTGCGCTGCTTAGTGAACTCGCAGCCGTGTAGGTGTGCTGCTAGTACTTAGTAGATACGCAACCATGTAGGTGTGTTGCTCATCTAGTTTACAGCCATGTAGGTGCGCTGCTTAGTGAACTCGCAGCCGTGTAGGTGTGCTGCTAGTACTTAGTAGATACGCAACCATGTAGGTGTGTTGCTCATCTAGTTTACAGCCATGTAGGTGCGCTGCTTAGTGAACTCGCAGCCGTGTAGGTGTGCTGCTAGTACTTAGTAGATACGCAACCATGTAGGTGTGTTGCTCATCTAGTTTACAGCCATGTAGGTGCGCTGCTTAGTGAACTCGCAGCCGTGTAGGTGTGCTGCTAGTACTTAGTAGATACGCAACCATGTAGGTGCGCTGCTTAGTGAACTCGCAGCCGTGTAGGTGTGCTGCTAGTACTTAGTAGATACGCAACCATGTAGGTGTGTTGCTCATCTAGTTTACAGCCATGTAGGTGCGCTGCTTAGTGAACTCGCAGCCGTGTAGGTGTGCTGCTAGTACTTAGTAGATACGCAACCATGTAGGTGTGTTGCTCATCTAGTTTACAGCCATGTAGGTGCGCTGCTTAGTGAACTCGCAGCCGTGTAGGTGTGCTGCTAGTGGTTAGTAGGCATGCAACCATGTAATGTTGCTCATCTAGTTTACAGCAATGTATGTGCACTGTTTAGTGAACTCGCAGCCGTGTAGGTTTGCTGCTAGTAGTTAGTAGACATGCAACCATGTAGGTGTGTTGCTCATCTAGTGTACAGCCATGTATGTGCGCTGTTTAGTGAACACACAGCCGTGTTAGTAGATACGCAACTATGTAGGCGTGTTGCTCATCTAGTATTGAGTCATATTAATTGTCAGTTTGTAACCATTTAGGTGGTTTGTTGTTGTTTGTATTGCTTATGTAGTGTATAACCGTACGGGGTGCTTTCAATAGTTTTGACATGTAAACTTAATTCACTTTATTACCGTCTTTAGATTAGAGGTATTTATTAAAGTCTTGCATTCAGTCGGTAATGCTCTTGATATCAGTCACAGTCTCGATACGGGTCAGTACACACGTTGCCACGGTCTTTAAACCTACGGTTCTCAAACTTTCCCCGCTGCGTAATCATACCTCGGAATAAGTGAAAATGTTCCATTGTGCCAGATGCAAGGAGAATGTACCTGAAGCTATTCAGTGTAGTGTCTGCAGGTGTCATTATGACTTTCCGTGCTCTGGCATCACTGAGGTGGGATGGCGTAAATTGGGTGAACGGCAAAACAGCTGGAAGTGTCCTAATTGCAAATCCGGTGGAGTATCAAGTCCTGCACCTCGGGCTGCACAGGCTCATCTTTCGGTTGACTCAGCCAAACCACTGACGCTGGAGCATGTCATGGCAGAACTTAGCAGAGTAAATGAGTCACTTGCAATCCTTATGAGCATGGCATCGGATATCCAAAACATAAGAACTGATGTTAACACTCTTCGAACTTCGGTAAGCCAATATGCCTCTGAAATCAAGAGCCTGGATGATAGGCTAGTCAGGGTTGAGAAGGTGCAAGATGAACTACCTGCTCTCAAATTGCGGTTGCATGAGTTGGAGGATAATTTCAACGATAGCGATCAATGGATGCGATTGAACAACGTCGAGATAAAAGGAGTCCCCCAGAAAAATAACGAAAATCTCGTGGACATTGTCACTAAAATTGGGAGCAAGATCATGTACCCCATTGTAAAGTCGGCTATCAATTTCGTTGCGCGGGTGCCATCGAGGGACAAGAGTACCAAAGATAAGGCCATCGTCCTTTCGTTCGTAAATAGGTATGTAAAGGAGGATTTTGTAGCAGCCGCGAGACAAGTTAAGTCACTTCAACCGGTCGACTTAGGAGTCGATGGAACGGGTAGGGTATATATCAACGATCACCTGACGGTGAGAAACAAAATACTTCTATCGAAGGCGAAGAAATTGGCCCAAGAATACGAATATGAATTTAAGTGGGTTAGAAATTCGAAGATTTTTGTCAGGAAAAATGCTTTTTCCCAGGTGATAGCAATAAGAACCGAAAGAGATCTCTTGAAAATACAATAAAAGAAAACCTGAAGATAATTGCATACATATTTTTACTATCAATTGTCATTGAGTATGTAGTGCTGTGCCTGGGTAAGAATTGTCCCATTTTAGTCAAAGTGTCGGAGAGTGAATTTGATAACATTCCTTTTTTTAAGCAGCCTTGTGATAATTATCTTAGAGTAATATTTTGTAGAAAGAAATTTATTCAATCACCGAGTCAGTGTATTTTTGAAAACTTACTGAAGATTTTATTATTTACTAAAATTACTAAGATAAAGATAAAAAAGATAAAGATAAAAGAAATTTATTCAGTTAGGCCGCTCGGGCACTTTTACACGTCAATAATCTACCATACTAATATTTCCGGAACCGAAAGTTTGAGCATCACTGTCTGCTTGTTTAAAATGCATTTATTATTTAGTTACAATTGCTTATCTTATCGCCGAGCGGTCCGGCCGGCCGATCGCTTTTGTCTTTGTTGTACCATTCAACCATTGAATAGATTGTTTATTTGCATTGAGGTTTTGTCTACTTTGATCTTTATGGCTCGGCACGTTAAGTTGATAACGTTAATTGCGCGGATTTTGGATATTTGTGAGTTAAAAAGGGTATTTTTATTTTTGCATTCGTCTGCGGTGGGGTTAAGCTATCTTCTTGGCATTTTTTGTGCATTATTTAGATATTCCTTCGCTTATAGTTTTGGTGTTTGCAATGCTTTCTAGGAATTTACTAGTTTATTACCAAAACGTTAGAGGGCTTAGGACGAAAGTTGGTGTTTTTAGTAGGAATGTGAACTTAAGTAACTATGATATAATTATTTTAACTGAGACGTGGCTGCTGTCAAGTATTTCCGACGGGGAGTTATTCGATGACCGTTACTTAGTGTATCGCCGGGATCGCGACTACGTTAGCACTCGGCAGTCTAAGGGTGGCGGCGTTGCTATAGCAATACGGCGGGACTTGCTCTCGTCTCCTAATATTGAATGGCACTCCTCTGCTGAAGACCTATGGGTAACCGTATGTCTCCGCGAAAAGCCTCATAAAAATGTATTCAAACTACATATTTGCGCTCTGTACTTATGTGATCAAAATAGAGGAAATAACTTTGCTACGCAACTTACTAACTTTCTAACCGCGCTTAAATTTATTGTGTCTGGAAACATTCTGGATAAGTTTCTGATTCTAGGGGACTTTAACATGAGCCGTATTGAATGGTTGCCATCTAATCAAGGTCTTCGGCCCTCTCGTATTGAAAATGATCAAATTAAAATGTTCATCGACATGTTGTACAACTGTGATCTCACTCAGTTTAATAGTGAACGCAATCATTTGGGTGGTATCTTGGATCTAGCACTCTGTAATGATTTAATAACCGTCTCTTCGTGCGAGGATCCGCTTGTTGCAGAGGATCCTTATCATAGAGCGCTGATAATACAGCCCTGTTTCTCTGAGCTCTCTGCGCTTATGTCTCCGGTTCGCACCACCTTTTCTTACGGGCGCGGCGATTACGGGAGTATTTGCACACATCTGTCTGAAGTTGACTGGGAGCTCGTACTAAGTAGCGGCAGTGTGGAGGAGGCGGTTGAGGTCTTTTATGCGACCGTGTATCAGTTAAGAAAGCAATTTATCCCAACAAGTAGAACTAAAAATACTAGCTATCCACCTTGGTATAATGCTGCTCTTATTAAACTGATAAAAGAAAAATATAAGTATCATAGAAAATTTTTAAATTACAAAAATAAGTCGGATGAAGTCACTTTTAAATTGCTTCGGCAAAGAGTTAAATTGATTGAAAGCCAATGTTACAAGAATTATATAAATAATATTGAAGAAGCAATTTCAAAAAATCCCAAACAATTTTGGTCGTTTATGAAAGGCAAACGGAGACACGGTTCATACCCAGCCACAATGAATTACCGTAACCAGTCAAGCAGCAATGGGCTAGGCATAAGTGAACTTTTTTCCTCGTACTTTTCTTCTACATTTCTAGACTCTCATACTGCTGGCCCAACCACGTCTTATAGCCATATATCTATGAACGCTGAACTTGATCCCAGTCCTTGTGATGTGTCATCTGTTGAGGTCGTCAAGGAGCACGTGTATAAATTACTGACGACGCTTGACCCTAACAAATCGGCGGGACCAGATAATCTTCCTGCTACCTTTCTAATTAATTGCGCCCAGGAACTTGCTACCCCTGTATCAATTCTGTTTAGTCGATCTCTTTCCGAGGGAGTGGTGCCTTTACTTTGGAAGTCGGCATACATAACGCCAATTCATAAAAAAGGATCTAAAACCAATGTTGAGAATTACAGACCCATTTCTAAATTATGTCTTTTAGCCAAGTTACTTGAACGGGTTGTTTATGACCAGCTGTATGCTTGCACGAAGTCAATCATCCTCCCCCAGCAACATGGTTTTGTCAGCGGGAAGTCCACCGTCACTAATCTTGTAGCTTTTAATGATTTCTTGACATCCAATATGGACAAAGGAAATCAGATTGACGTCATATACACTGACTACAGCAAGGCCTTTGACAGAATTGACCACGATATACTAATTCATAAACTTCAGGCCTTGGGTATCCGTGGGGATCTGTTCAGATGGTTCACGGCTTATGTTAAAAACAGATCGCAGGCCGTCGTTCTCAATGGTTTTACTTCTGCCTGGTTAAAAATTCCCTCTGGCGTACCCCAGGGGTCCTTATTGGGACCTCTCCTGTTCACACTTTTTGTAAATGATATAGCGTCATGTTTTTTAAATAGCATGTTTCTTTTGTATGCAGACGACATGAAAATCTTTAGAGTTGTGAACTGCGAAAGTGATGCTAGATTGCTGCAGGAGGATTTATATAGGCTAGATCATTACTGTGCAATAAATAGATTGGATCTTAATGTCTTGAAGTGCTTCTCTATTAACTTCACTAGAAAACGTAATGTATTTAAACATACTTATAGGATAAAATCTGAAAATCTGTCAGTTAATACTTCGTCTAGAGACTTGGGAGTTTTGCATGATCATAAACTTGTATTTAATTTGCATATTGAAAATATTGTTGATAAGGCATATAAAGCCCTTGGTTTTATTATTCGTTCTTCAAGAGATTTCAGAAAAATGAAGACTGTCAAAATTATTTATTGCGCATATGTACGATCTCAATTGGAGTATGCCTCCCAGGTGTGGAATCCATACTATAAAGTCTACTCGGATAGGATCGAGATGATACAGAGGAAGTTTATTCGATTCCTAACATACAAATTTAATTTATCACAAGACAACTACTTGAGTTCTTGCCGCAGTCTTCACCTCGTACCGCTGTTCAAAAGACGGCTTGCTAATGACGCGAGTCTGCTGATGAAGATTGCTCAGGGCCTTGTGGACAGCCCAGAGCTCCTAAGCAAGTTAGTTTTTTATACACCCGCCTCTCAACTTAGAAAAAGAGGATTGTTTCATATTCCCCTTTCTCACACTAATATCCGCAAAAAATGTTTTTTCCCCCGCACTACTAAATTGTTCAATGAATTGAATTCTGACTCGGGAATAGATCTCTTTTATAATAGCACTCTCTCTGTCAAAAATATTATTATATTAAAATAATGTCTGTACATCTAAATTGGTAGCGTTTTCGCATCTTTACTTTTGCATCATTGTATCCTTTGTTTTTTTTATTTATTATCTGCTTGTTTTTTGAGAATCTGTACTCATGACTGTTGTTGTTGTAGTTATGGTTTGTTCTGATTTTTTAGAAGTAAATTTGTTACTGTTTACATATTTAATTCGAGACTTTGCATGTTATTCTTTAAGTGAATGTGTGGAAGCTTGTAATTTGCTTTTAGATATAAGTGTGGTCGATCATTTTGTAGTAGGCAGTAAGCTTTCCGAATAAAATAAAATAAAATAAAATAAAATAAAATATTCAGGGGAAGAGCATTAAATGCGCAATGAAATTTCAGGCAACGACAGTGGGAGCTTTACCCCACCAAGACGCCCAAAACGAAGAAGGTCACCATCACGGGACGACGCGAGGCGTACCCGAAGCAAAAGGAGCAGGAAAGGACTGACTGCTGACGAGTTGGTGAAGATACTGTCTGCACTGCAAAATGTTCCAAGTAAGAGTACTTCTGCCAATAATGTTGTTCCGGAATTCGATCCCGATAATAGATCTCAAGACGTTGAGCGTTGGCTGAGAAAGGTTAACGAGTGTGCGGAGATTTATACTTGGGATGAAAGGGCTACGATTCACTATGCACTTCAAAAACTACGCGGGTTAGCCAAAAGCTGGTACGAGTCTCTGCCATCGCTTAATTACTCGTGGGACGCTTGGCAGTGCAAATTAAAGAAAGCTTTTCCAAATGATGTAAACTATGGTAAATTGGTGGATGAAATGCTTAGCCGAAAATCTCGTACTGACGAAATGCTCAGAGAATATTTTTATGATAAGTTGTCTTTGCTGAGCAGGTGTGAGATTGTCGGTCGCAAGGCTGTCGATTGTATCATTTATGGAATAACTGATAGTTCGGTTAGGAATGGAGCCCAAGCTCTGCGATGTGAGGAACCAGAAGACCTATTGAACTATTTGTCATCCCAACAGCCGTCACAGTCTAAGGAACTGTCTCGAGCGTTTGTAGCAGGGAATTCATTTAAAAGACGAGATCCTCGTACCGTTTTCAGTAGGAACTCTAACAATAGCAAGGGTATTGATACGGTTTGTTTTAACTGTAGTGAACGCGGTCATGTCTTTCAGAACTGTAGTAAACCAATAGTGAAATGCGGTAAATGCCATAGGGTAGGGCATAATTTGGAAAACTGTACTAGGAGGCCATTACAGATGCGTGATTTCGATAATCAAAATAACCAGGGTTCTGATAAAAAGGTCTTAAAGGTTGTGACTGACGAGCAGTCACTTTTGCTGGGGAAAATCGACGACGTTCAGGGTAGTAGAGTTAACCTTGCAGATAGCCCTTGTAAAAGCAATACACCCTTGTCCGTTAGCACAGTAAATGGCACTGATAACAAATTCAATAAAAAGGTGTGTGTTAACGGGACGATGATGGACGCGTACATTGATTTCGGTAGTGATTGCAGCTTAATTAAGTATTCAGAAGCAAAATTGCTTCGGTTGCCCGAAAATGCTGATCAACCCTTGCCTACTATACGGGGTTTCGAAAATTGTACTGTTATAACAAAATTTAGATCTACTGTTCATATAAGGGTCGATGAAATAGATACAGAACTGGTTGTCTTGATAGTCGACGACATATATTTACACGCACCCTTGCTGATAGGGCAGAATTTTACCGAAATGACGTCTGTAACCGTATTGAAAGATAATGAAAGGCTATTCTTTTATCATACCCCTGGTGACTCTTCTATTAAAAAGAATCAAGTCCTTAGTCTATACGTGTCTGAAGATGCAGTTATAAATAAGGGTGGATTAGTAAAAGTCTCTACCAAAGAGTTCTATACAGGGGATATTTTTTCGGATGGAGGTAGTAGAATGAATCCTAGTCAAGAATATCATCTCCATCAGGGTTGTTATCGAATCAGCGATGGTCAGGGTTTGATATTTGTCACTTCGTTCACTAATGAACCTATCAGTTTCAAAGCGAATACCTTAATTGCTAGAGTCAACCCCGTGACGGAAGTTAAAGCTTTAGTTGTCCAGACTGAACCCAACGAGGCTGAATTGACGCCACTAGATAAGTCAGAAATTAAGATAGGTGAGGCTGTTGACAATGATATTCGCGATAAACTTTATCGGCTCTTACAGAAATACCGAAACTGCTTTGCCACTAACCTCAGTGAATTAGGCTATGCCAAAGATACCGCAATGGACATAGAGTTGCATGATAAGACCCCTGTTGTATATAGGCCCTATCGATTATCTCATCACGAACGTCAGAAAGTCAGGGATATAGTCGGTGAGCTAATAGAAACTGATATTGTACAGGAATCGCATTCCAACTATGCGAGTCCTATATTACTTGTCAAGAAGAAGAATGGAGAGTCGAGACTATGCGTAGATTATAGGGCTCTCAATAGTAAGACGGTAAAGGACAGGTATCCACTACCTTTAATTGATGACCAGCTGGCCAATTTAAGCGGAAATAAGTACTTTATTACGTTGGACCTAGCCTCAGGCTATTATCAGGTGCCGATGGGGAGGCGAGTCGGCATCTGACGGCGTTCGTCACCCCGGACGGACACTACGAATTCAAACGTATGCCGTTTGGGTTGGCGAATGCACCAGCTGTGTTCCAAAAGATGATGAACCAATTATTGGGAGCACGGCGGTTTAAAAGTGCTCTAGCATATATGGACGACTTGCTTATCCCATCGGCAACTATCGATGAAGGGTTTGAAAGGTTAGAAGATGTGTTGAACTTAGTACAAGAAGCCGGGTTAACATTAAAACTTACTAAATGTAGTTTCTTTGATACCAGTATCGAATACCTAGGGTACGAAATTTCCTCTGAGGGTATCAAGCCCTGCAAAAGAAAAATATCAGCGGTTCATGATTTTCCTCTTCCTTGCAATGTGCACGAGGTGCGTCAATTTTTAGGATTGGCGAGTTATTTCCGACGTTTTGTAAGGGGCATTGGGGAAATAGGCATAAATAGTGGCAGTGGAGTGACAACGAGGCTAAATCGTTTGAAACTTTAAAAAAATGCCTTGTCGAGCGCCCTCTACTGGCACTGTATAACCCTGAATTGGACACCGAGGTCCACACTGACGCGAGTTCGTTAGGCTTGGGCGGAATTTTAATGCAGTGGCAGGTTAGCCCAAGGGTTTTAAAGCCGGTCGCGTACTTCAGTCGGCAGACTACACCAGAGGAGCGTCATTTTCATTCTTATGAGTTAGAGACTCTGGCTGTGGTCTGTTCGCTGAAGAAGTTCCGATCATACCTTCTGGGGCTTAATTTCACAGTATATACGGACTGCAATGCACTTCGAACAACCTTAACTAAAAGAGATTTGATCTCACGAATAGCGCGTTGGTGGTTACTCATAAGCGAATTTAATTTTAACATTGAATATCGACCGGGATGTCGCATGAGCCACGTCGACGCTCTTAGTCTTTGGAGTCGAGTCTTGACGTTTAGACAAACAACACAGTTTTGCTAGTGGTCCCGAATAATTAAACGAAATATTGGTATAAACCGTTATTTGAAATAAGTGTTATATATAGAAATGACCGGCCAAAGGAGTAGAATCTAGAAGTGAAATTTATTTTATAAACAGTTGTGTATTTACGGAAATATCCTGGTGTTAAGTTGAAGAAAAAATGAATCACCGCGATTAGTTTTGGGCGCGGGCAGCGGTCAGCGGCCGCGCAACGTTATCGGGTGCCGAGACTGCGCGGCGCCGGGCTGAGTTTGTGCGCCTACCCTCTATCTTCCGGCGAGTATTTTTCATGCAAAAATAAACAGAACTCAATCAGTAAAGGAAAAATGGCTCTGAGATGCGACAAATGTAATGAAACCATAATTAATAGAGAGTTTCTGGTATGTTCGTCTTGTAAATTACACTATCACCTTGACTGCTGTAATGTATCGTTAAAAAGATTTCTCCTAATGAAAACGGAAACCAAAATGTCTTGGAAATGTAGGGCCTGTCTGACAAAACCCAATAGATCAGACGAAAATGTTACTTTGCGTAGGACATTTCGCGCAATGATCCCGACGAATAATTCATTTGATATCTTGTCTAGCTTATCGATTGATGAGGATGATAATGAACAATCTTCTCCTTTGTCTGACCGTGAATTAAACAGAAGTTGTCCGGAACGATTGTGTACGTATGTCAGGACGGAGGAGTTAAAGAAAACTGTATCGGACCTGCAGGATAAATTGAAAATAGCCGAAAATGAAATTGGTAATTTACTCGCAGAAAATTTCAAATTAAAAGATAAGTTAAAAAGTTACGAAAGCAAAGTTAGTTGTCTTAAAACCCTGAGTAAATCTATAAATACAAATAAAAAAGGAAGTAAGCAAAAAAACACCAAAAGAAAACTCGCAAACAGACAGAGTTTAGATCAGAGCTTTGTCGAGTTAAATACACAGCGTACCACCCGCTATGACCCTACTGCTGGGATTTATCATGATCCAGACCTTCATACGAGTATATCGCCCATTACTCAACCGCCACTTGTTAGTACTCCAGTGGTATCTACAACTACAAAAAATAACTTGAAGCGACCTTGCATATACATTTTCGGTGATGAGCATGTGCGAGGATTGTCAACGCGACTAGTTCACTCCGGGTCCAGAAGGAACAATGATGAGTACAGCGTGACAGCGACGGTCAAGCCTCACGCGCCAAGCTCGGAAATCCTTAAGTGTCTATATTCCATATCAGAAATTGTAACAAATAATGATATTATTATTCTGTCCGTGGGAGGTCATGATAAAAATCCCTATTTACTATTGTCAAACATATGTAACATCTTAACAAAATTCAAAGAAACTAACATATTTATATTAAATGTATATAACAACCGTAATCATTACAGTAAATTTATACACCATGAATTACAAATGTTTGAAAGAAAATATGCAAACTGTAAAATCATTGAATTATTTAAAAATATAAAGTCAAATAACTTTTCTTTAGCGTTTTATCTCGGTTGGATAAGTTATAAAATAGATGAAGAGATTGCCCTGTTAAAGAATAACTTTGCAATAAGTAATGTTTCTATGTGTGAAAAAAATGCAGCAAATGGCTCGAATAAGTTTTTTCGTCTCTCAAACTAGAAATGGTGCCCCTAGGTCAAGTGATAAGACTTCGGTCCATACCTCTGTTTGCAACTTAAATACTATGACGGTTCTAAACCAAAACATAGGAGGGCTGTGCGGTAAACTGGACTTTTTGGAGATGGCTTTGCAGGAATTTCATGATAATGGTAAAGAAATAGATGTGGTGTGTCTTAGTGAAACGTTTGTTCGTAAGGGCTCTGAATGTAATGTCGTTCTAAAAAACTTTAAGCTAGCTTCGTCCTACTGTCGTGACAAGGGAAGGGGGGGAACTTGCATTTTGATTAAGAATATGTATGAGACTAAGATTTTACCCTGTATTTCACAATTGGCTACTAAGTTTTATTTTGAATGCTGTGGTATTGAGGTCGTTGGCATGGGAATTATTATTGTCAATATTTACAGAATTCCAGAACAAACCAAGTCTCATGTGGGTATTTTTCTCTATAAATTTGATAATTTATTATATTGTTTGACATCTAAGTACAAAAATAAGAAAATTATAGTATGTGGTGATTGGAACATCGACTTATTAAAACAGAACCCTTTTACTGCTGAGCTCTCTAGTACGCTTCAGAATTATGACTTTGTCGCACATATTTTGGTCCCAACAAGGTTAAATGCCTGCATTGACCAAATTGCGAGCAATGTTAAAAGTGCTCAATCAGGTATACACCACCTAGGGCTTTCTGATCATGAAACTGCCCAATCAATAACCCTGCCAGTAAGGAAACTAAACGCCATCACAACTTGGTTTGAGTACAAGCGAGATTACGGTTCTGATAACGTGCGAAAGTTTTGTGAATGCTTGTCGGCTCTTTCGTTTTCGAATGTAATTCAGTCAACGAATGTTGCGGATGCGTTTACTTGCTTTTACGATACAATGCGTCTATTTTATTATTTGTGCTTCCCTTTGATCAAGGTTAAAATAAACAACAAACCGAAAAAAAACAAGTGGCTCACAAAAGGCTTAAAACGGTCGTGTAAAGTCAAACGTACGCTTTACTTTAAATATAGATCCTTCAAACATGACAAACTCCGAAACAAAATTAAATTTAAAAATTACACTAATATTTTAAAGAAATGTTTAAAAGAGGCCCAACAAAATATTAACAGTAATTTCATAAAAAATAGTAAAAATAAATGTAAAGCTACTTGGGATACGATATCGTCCACTATAATGAGCAAATTGCATGACGGTGACATAAATACAATTAAATATAATGATGATATTTACTCTAATCCTATTGATATTTGTAATATTTTTAATAATTTTTTCATAGACCTGACATGCCATCAAAACTTAACGCCTTCTAACTTATCTTATAACTTATCTTATAGTCCCCATACAATGTTTTTATTGCCAATTGACGAAAACGAGACATATAATATTATTATGACTCTCAAAAATAGTAAATCCAGCGGATATGATGACATTACCACAAAAAATTTAAAGCTTTGTGCCCAGTTTATAACGGTGCCTCTTACTCACATCATTAATTTATCCTTCTCTGATGGAACCTTCCCACAAGAATTAAAATATTGCATTGTTAAACCTTTGTTCAAGAAAGGGGATAAATTAAATACAGACAATTATAGACCCATCACACTAGTCCCTATTTTGTCAAAAATTTTAGAAAAGGCGATAGTTAAGAGGATAAATGGGTTTATAACTAAACATAATATACTTTGTTCAGAGCAGTACGGGTTTCGCAATGGCCGTTCGACCACGCACGCGTGTTTTGACCTTGTTCGTGCAATAACAGAGAGTATAAATGATGGAACCCCGGTGGTGTCAATATTTTTAGATATGTCGAAGGCTTTTGATTTTGTTGACCATTCCAAACTTCTACATAAACTTGATACATATGGAATAAGAGGGAAAGTGCTTGATTGGATAGGGAGTTATTTGACAAATAGATTGCAATGTGTAGAAATTAAGACAATTTCAGTGGGTAGTTCAAGTAAGGAGATGTCAAAACGGGTTTATAGATCTCAATACAGAGCTAACAATACAGGAGTTCCGCAGGGGAGTATTCTAGGGCCTCTACTCTTCCTCCTTTACATCAACGATCTACCAAAAGCAATCACACAGAAAACCATTATGTTCGCTGATGACACAACAATTGTGGTGAAATATGAAAAGATGGATACATTTGAGTTTAATATTAATAAAGGACTGTTTGACACTATCGAATGGATGAATAATAACAATTTGCATATTAATATAAATAAGACTAAATTAATACAATATAATTCATATAATTCTAATTCTATACCTCTAAAAATTAAATATAAAAATGAGACAATCAACGCTGTAGATTCAATTAAATTTCTGGGCATAATGATTGACAAGCATCTAAATTGGAAAGACCAAATTAATCAAATATGTAATAAATTAAACCGTTTTGTGTTTGCCCTTAAAAGGTTAAGAGATACGGTTTCTATAGAAGCGGCGCTAATGGCTTACCATGGATATGTGTCTTCAGTACTAAGTTATGGCTTGATCCTATGGGGAAACTCGGTAGAGTTTGATCGAGTATTTAAAATTCAGAAAAAGTGCATAAGGGTGATGACTAATGCTCGGTTAGACGACAGCTGTGTCCCGTTATTTAGAAAACTTAATATTTTACCACTACCGTGCGTGTACATAAGAGACGTATGTGTGTTCGTCAACTCCCACCCAGAATATTTTATGAAACGGAGTCAAGTCATTAAAAGGCAGACCAGAGCACGTATTATGTCTCTTTTGTATAAACCTCCCTGTCGCAAGGATATGTACAAAAGAAATATATTCAATATATGAGCATTGTAATTTTTAATCATTTACCGGACGAATTAAGAAAGTTGTCGGGAGAAATGTTTAAACGTAACTTGACAAAATGGCTAATGGAGAAATGTTTCTACAGTGTCAAGGAATATTTAGACGTTTAAATTTTTGTATTATTGACTAGAATTTATAAAATAGGAAAGTATTTTGAAAATAGAATATTTACAATATTTGTACGCTTGCTTGCATGCTGAATACAAGTGCTAAAATTTTATAACTAAGACCATGTATTACTGTATTCTGACAAATAAATGAATTTTGATTTTTTTTTTTTTTTTTTTTAGTCGTAATCCCCAAAAACTGTCCCAGTCAGCTCAGTCAGTGAACGTCCTAAATATAAACACTGATAACTGGATACTCACATTACAAATGGCTGACCCCGAATTAGACCGTATTTTCAAAATTTTAAAGCCAGGACTAGATACAGAAGTTTTAGAAATCAAAAAGAATTACGTTGTCAAAAATCATTCACTGCATAGGAAAGTGGGAGATGAAGTGCGCCTCGTGGTTCCTAAAGACGCAAGATGGCAAATCTGTAGGGCCAACCATGACGATGTAGGTCACTTTGGGCTTGCAAAGACACTAGAGCGTATCCAGAGTCGATACTGGTTTCCTAAATTACGACGCTTCGTCAAGAAATACGTTGCCGCTTGTATAGACTGTGCCTACAACAAGGACAATGCATCTAAAGTACGCTCTGGGTATTTGCATCCCATAGAGAAGGTAGAACAACCGTTCCACACATTGCATCTGGACCATTTGGGGCCATTTGTAAGAAGTAAGGCGGGAAACTGTTACATCCTAACCATCGTAGATGGCTTTACAAAATATGTCTTTGCTAGACCGGTCAAAGACACTAAAACCAAGAACGTTGTCAGGATATTAGATAGTTTGTTTTACGATTTTGTCATACCACGTAGGATTATTTCGGATCGAGGGACCGCTTTTACGTCTTATCAATTTAATGAATTTTGTGTAAGTAAAGGAGTAAAACATGTACTCAACGCAGTTGCTTGTCCTAGAGCAAATGGTCAAGCTGAGCGGTATAATCAGACCATCCTCACTGCTCTATCCGCGCAAAATTTTGGGGAAAACGAACGCGATTGGGACAGGCAGCTTGGTAGAGTGCAATGGGGTATTAACAATACTATCAGTACCACAACAAAAAAGAGCCCGGCGGAGTTACTGTTTGGCATCAACTTCAATGGCCCCATTGACAACAAGTTAATATCCGAGAGTACCGATGATGTCATTGAACTTGATGATCAGCTGTCTGACAGGGACACTACTACTGCTACTTGTGTTACTATGCCTAGCGAATCTCACACACAACCCCGTTTACTTTCATCTAATGATGACGAGACGGTCAGCCCGCCTATTTTACAAACACTAGATCCATCTACAAAATCCGCGGGGATCGATACAATTAGGAGAGAGGCTTCAGCATGTATTAAACTCAGTCAAAAACGTCAAAAAGAGTTGTACGACTCCAAAAGAATTCCAGCGGTCATATATTCAGTGGGCGATTTAGTAAAAATAACCAAAACTAGTTTCAAGCATACTGGACAAAGCAAGAAGCTCTTACCTAAATTTATCGGTCCTTACAGGGTAACAAAACGTTTAGGCAATGATCGTTATATGATCGCTAACGTGCCAGGGCTTAATTCTAAGAAATACGAAAGCGTAGTTGCGTCTGATAGGATGAGGCGTTGGATTAATGTGCAGGCTTTGGAGGTCAATAGGGCATCTGGTTCCGAGTCCACCACATCCGACTCAGACAGTCATTCAGCGTCTGAATGAATTATACCTACCTGAAATTCCATAAATGCTATTAAGCAAAATTAAGTTTAAGGATTGCATTGTAAAAAAAAAAAAAAAAAGAAAAAAAAACTTGCTGATGTACCTATTTATTTTTTATATTTAAAATAATAAATAATTAAAAAGATTAAGAATCAAATACGCTACTACTACTAATTATCACAATTATGTTTGTAAATAAGTAACAAAAAAAAAAAAAAAAAATTGTTAAGTGAATATATAAATGTTGTTTATTTAAAATATGTTGTGATAGGTGCGTGCTCCAGAGATAGCACGCAGTCGGATGGCCGAATGTTGTGATTTTTAAATAATACGCTGTATATTAGATTGTAAGTATGAGTACCTGAATGTTTTCACTATTTACTTTAATAGTATTTTAACTCCACCGGAAATCATTTATATAATTAAATTATATAAGGGTAATATCTATCTATAAATGTTTCAATTGTGCTTTATTTATTGCTAATAATTAATGTAATAATTATGAGATTAACAATACTGTATAGAAAAACATTTAACTTTAATAAGATGTTCATGATATCAACGATTGGTTGAAAATAGCTGGCATGACCTATGGCGGTCGAGCATAATCTATAAAAAGGGTAGAATGTGATTTTAAGAGTGAGTTCTTCTGTAACTGTGCTACTGTGATATACTCAAATAAAAGTATTGTGACAAACATCTGGATTTTACTACAGGAAGTTCTATGAAAACTGATACTCTATTGTTTATATGACCGACTCCGCGAGAGATCAACTCTACTTCCAGCTTTTTAAGTTTATTATCTCTCGTTTCATAAATTCTTTAAGTCAGGGGTTTTTAAATTATTTAATTATTATTCAATTATGTTTTAACATTGTGGGTTTAAAAATAAAAGCTTTTTATTATTTGTTGTCATAGCGGCAATAGTCACCCTGTGTACAAATTTCAAGTGTCTAGCTATTACGGTTCGTGAGATACAACCCGTTGACAGACTACAAGTGGAGGCTCAGTATCAGGGCCGTTAGCAACCATCCCTAACAACAGCTCGCTATCAAACTCCTGTCAAGTGCGAGTCGATCTCGCGCACCGAGGGTACCGTATTTAAGATAAAATGCTTGGTAACCGCAAAAGGCTATTTGCCTTTTGCGGTTACCAAGCATTTTGTTATTTTGTTATGAGCTTCATTTTCTATGCATTTTAACTAGCCTAAATTTCAATACAGATTTTCAAAGTATTTTTGTTTCTTCTCAAAAATTGCAAATAATGAACACTTTTCCTTTTCATTTTTTGATTCATAAACTTCGAAGATAAGGAGGGGGCGGAACGGTAATTTTTTGTACATTTTTGGCTATAAAAGTACATAAATAAAAAAAATAAAAATAAAGTTTTGAAATGTGCAAATAGAGCCCTTTCATATGACACCCCATTTGCTATGATCATTGACCCCTTTTCAATTATTTATAAAAATAATTTCATATTTTGATCCTATAAACAGATGCGGGCAAGCAAGTTGTAAAACTATGCCAAGTTTCAAGATGATAGCATTTGTAGTTGCTGAGAAAACCTGCTGTTACATTTAAAATACTTTCAGACGAATTAAGAACCCCCTCCTGTTTTTTAACCTGTATAATAATGTAATGAACAACTGTATAACAATTCCCATTGGTGGCACCAACCCCATTTTTTTACGTCTGCCTACATCTAACCTAACAAAAACTGGAACACTGCTAAATAAATATAACGTAAATTCATTTAGCGCTGCAGCCATGTGAAGTCATTCGCTGCAGCAGCACTGCTACATCGTCACTGAACCGCATAATGTAAAAGCGCTCTTACCGGTAATGGGATATGACTCACAACACAGGATGTGCTTACCTCTCTTAGATAATCGACGTTCTGTGGCAATGGTGTTATGGCAATCTTTTCAGACCTTGCACTCCCCTTTGGTATTGCGCCAGTAGCCTTATTACCCAGTAGCGGATCAGCGACTTTCTTTTGGTCAAGCACCAATTTGATTTGTTGGTTTATTACGGAATGATCTTTTGGTGTGTTAGGGAAACTGTATTCATTTACTACTTTGAAATAGTCTGGAGTGCTGACGACACGTCCATTACCTAAAATGGAAACAAGTGTTAAAAACAAAAACATCTTAATTTGAAAATAATTTGATTATGGTACAGTAAATAATATACACTCAGCGGCACATTTAACCGCCCACCTTTCTAAATCGTCTATCTTTAATTAACGACAAGAAGTATGTTTACGATATGGATAATTTTACAAGAATTTAAACAGATCATCCTTTATTGCATTAAAATAATGAGTTTGACATATTTTCTGCGGTTTATTCGAAAAAAGTTTGGTGGTGTATGAAATGAATTACTGATTTTTATGTCTTTAAACGCTTTAAAGTGGATTATTGTCGTTTTAATTAATTTAAGAGTGCTTTAATTCAAAGAAAATACCACTAGATGCAGTTGGAGTTGCTAGAGCAGTGGCTTTTGCTAACGCTGGGTACAGCCAGCGTCGTATTGCTCGTACGCTTGGAATACCGCGTACAACTGTACGGGACGCCATCAGACACTTCAGGGAGACTGGGTCGTACACCTGACGACCAGGTCAAGGCCGGCACCGCTGCACTTCGGCTCGAGATGACCGTTTTATTGTAACAAATGTTTTGAGAAATCGCTTCTGTACAGCTACTGAAGCCCCCATCCGACTCTTTGAATTGAGAATTGTTAGCGTAAGTGAAAGAACGATAAGGAGAAGGTTGGCAGAAGAAAACCTACTAGCGTTTCGACCAGCCCGTGCCCCTGAACTTCTCCCACAACACAGAACAGCAAGACTTCATTTCGCACATGAATACTCAATATGGAGTAACGATCAATGGAAGAATGTTTTGCTCTCTGATGAAAGCAGAATTGCTTTGAGAGGACCATATGGACGTCAACGGGTCTATCGACGTCAAAATGAGAGGTTTGCTCCTTGTGCCATAGTCGAAACAGTTGGTTATCAAGGTGGCTCGATAATGGTTTGGGGCGGTATTTCTTATGAGGCTCGCACCGCACTCGTCGTTTTTGATAGAGGCAGTGTAAATGCTGCCCGATACGTGGAAGACGTTCTGGAAGTACAGGTGCTTCCATTTGCTCCATTTATTGGAGAAAATTTCTTACTTATGCATGATAATGCTTGAGCCCACGTCGCTCGCATCGTCACCACACCTCACGTCGTTAGAGACAACGGCATTGAAACATTACCATGGCCAGCTCGCAGTCCGGATCTCAATCCAATAGAGCATGTCTGGGACAACTCAAAAAGACGTATTCGGGCACGCCTTTCACCGCCTACTACACTCAGGGAGCTGAAAACTGTAGCGATAGAGGAGTGGGAGAATATCCCTCGATCGGACATTCAGGACACCATGGATGGAATGTCCAATAGGCTGCAAGAAGTCATCAGGGCCAGAGGGGGCAACACCCATTATTAAAAAACAATTGTTTTAATTTTTTTTGCATTTGTTTCTATTAAAGAAATATCTTCTGGAACAAACAGTTAAACATTATTAATTGAATATATAACTATCTTTAAAATAAACAAGAAAAATAGGGTGGGTGGTTAATTTTTATTTTTTTGTTATTTTTTTTCATTTCGGCGGTTTAGGGCCACAAATAAAAATGACCACTTATTATAATGGCCATTGCTTATAATGCCCGTAACTCGAAAAGTCTACGACACAAAATGTCTGCTACATAAAATGTTTACATTTAATAAGACCCTTGTTTGGATTACCCACTTTGTAAAACCACCATTTCTGGAAATGATTACTTTCTGAAACGACTGCTTCTTGAAACGGATCTTTTAAAAAATGCCGGGTTCTTGGCTTGACTACTTCTGGTAATGTCCATTTACATGTTGGGCTAAAGATACTGAATAGGGTGGAAAGCGTTGGTGTGAACCACGTGTGAACCTACATTAAAATAAAAAGGGCTATTTAATCCACTTTCATTCGTTTATTTATCATAACAAACTTTCTTAACATAAATTGAGATGGTCTCAGGTAGATTTATGGGATAATGCGTTTTTATTTGATAAAAAAAAAAAGATAAAAAGAAATGCGATTGGGGAAATCTTCTCAGTTATAACGTCCTGCACAAGTTCTTTAAGAAAAGCATCAAAACGAATGAGACGATTCCGTCTGTTCTTTTTGAGCATACTAAAATAAGACTTAATTATTCTATGATCCTGGTGGACAGCTTTTTTTTTTAAATCACAGAAGAATTTGAAGATGGGTGGGTTTCTTCCCAAATCTCTCGTTAACTCGATGATGAAAACCTTCGACTCTATGTAGCTCGAATGCACCGCTTAGACCATTGTATTTTATAATGGGAATCCACTGTCTATCAAAATAATCTTTAAATTTAGAAACATTTTCTGTGACTTCAGCAGAGTTCATTATAAAATGACATGTTTCTTCAATAAATTTGTCCGGTAATAAAGGCAGATAAGATACCATTCTCACCATTTTTCTGTCTTTTTTTGACTCATTTAAACTGAGATTCTTAGCCTTTCGCCATATCGCCCTGTTGTAGTGGTAAAAACAACCGGAAATTTTGCATTCTGGGAATACTTCTGTAAACGCATTCATCACCACCGATTCAAAATCGCATTTGAAATTCATTATACACACTGACAATTTTTCTTTTATTAATTGAAAAAATCGAACATAAGTTGTTTGTCTTTTATCCGGAAGCAGTCCAAAAATAACCGGAACAACGTTTGAACTTTTTTCATTTGAGCCAACGTCTACATGTATCGAGTACAATTGGTAGAATGGGTGAGGTACGCAATGAAATGTTCCATCTCCGAAGAACTGTTTGACGTTGATTTCCAGGTCTGCATTTTTTAAGTACTTTCGAGCCGTTGTGGAACTGAATATTATAATTTTGTCGGTAGTCCCATCTTCGCATACCACGAAACCTTTTCCCATCTTTCTTGGTATATGGACATCTGCGACCGTTTCTTACTTAAGATTTCTCGTTTCCAAAAAAAAAAATTTTGCCCCTTACACACTATCTTTTATTGATGAAAATTCCGGAACTTCGTCAATATCTCTTAGGTTGCAGTTTTTCTTCAGCTTTAAAAACGTTCCTCTTAATTTTTTTCGACTGACTCGAAATTATGGCACACTTTTTCTTTACATCATGAACTGCTATAAAAACATCATTGTCAATTTTCTCCGACATACACGGATGAGAAGAAGATCGAAGAATCTTAGTCCGATCATTATTTAGGGTAATAGTAGAGCTGCAGCCGTTTTTATAAATGCATCTCCAGCGGGATGTACCGTTTTGGTTTCGTAAACTGAAATTGTAGGTACCTTTACTTAGAGAAAAGTACAGTATCTTTTCCTTTTTGGTTCAATGCGAAAATTAATTATCCGACCATTTTGCAGTAGGCACCTATGTAATAAAATTACAATAAAGGATTTTTATTTTGGCAGTCTTTATATAGAAATTAGAATGACAATGTCACTTTAAATAAAGAACAACAAAGACTAAGTGGCCTGCATAATAAATACTTATAATAGACATACTTAAGCAGGTTGATTGCAATTTTCTAAGTACAGAATGTTCACTATCTCTACTTTGTGATTAACTGATTGATAAACCATTAGAACATTTGATTTTCTACTTTATAATAACAATAATAATGACTAACCAAAGCCGAAATAGAACATATCTAAACAATGCAAATTAACCATTATTTGTTTCGAGGTGCTGTGTGAGACAGAAATTGTGATTTGATCTAGCTTTGAGGAATTTATAATTGCTATCATGGACAGCGAACGATGGCCCTCGTGGCGGTTTCCAGAAGTTATCATTTCAAGAACTGAGCAATTTCAAAAGTGGTAAATAGAAAAATAGACATTTCTGTAAATGGACAATTAAAGCTGTGATCATTTTATAAAGTGGTCATTTCCAGAAATGGTTGTTTTACATAGTGGGCAATATTAAAAGTAGGTATTACTTGAAGTGGGCATTTTACTATATTGGCATTATAAGCAATGGTCATTATAAAAGTGGTCATTTTTATTTGTGGCCCTAAACCGCCGAAATGATTTTTTTTCATATCCGCGGCCAAAATGTCCCAAACTATGAAATTGGGGTCATTTTAAAATAATTGCTTGTAGATTATAATAAAATTATAGTAGGTAAACTGTGATAACAACTAAGTGACGATCTTATACACACAATCGGAAAGGGACCAACCTTGAATAAACATGAGACCTCACCTCACCATTTGAAAAATGAAAATTTATGCAAAATAAAGTCAACAGTCAAAACAAATGGCGAAGTTCTATAGAATCACCCTTACATTGCAAGCATTCCTAAGGCAGATATTATTTTGCCGAATGAGTAAGAAATCCGAACAGTACGACCTTAAAATGTCTGCTATTAGAATTATGAATGTCGCTTCCATTATACATGTGTTTCGTCTTAAACGACGGTAACCCGCGAAGGTTTTGGAAATTATTGGCCTGATGATGAAGAGCGAGCATCGATATGTAATATGACTAATAAGTATAAGCATAAAGCCAAACAAAAATGACGTTGAAATATGTCCCGTCTCGACTCCTACAACGTTTAAAGTTAAAACGTCTTATATGTATCGATTTGTTTTAATTATCAACTTAATAATCCTTACGTTTAACTTAAAAGTAGTTTAGAACATGGTCTTATAAAACAATAGAACATGGTCTTATAAAACAAGGTCTTCCCTTCGGAAAAGGTACGTTTCTACAGTTACCCATTGATTTTCTATCCCACAAATAAGAGACATATCCGAATTCAAATTAGCTAACGAGTACATTTAAAAAATGTTTTCTCTTTTGTCCCAAGCCTAATATTATTCACTTTAATCGAATTTACAGTCAACGTCATAAATAAGTGATCATTTATGTACCTTGTCACTTTAACGTCAAGTTTGAAATGTCATACAAAATTGTGAAACGATTGAAAGCGAAAAGTTAATAATTAGACAGTTTAAATGACAATGCGGACCCTTACCCAACTGGTATCACCGGATTCTCCAAATCAAACTGGCCGGTTAGAAATCTGTCATATTGATGTTTTTCGTCATTCCATTCGAGCCTATATAAATAGCATATTTCGCTCTCGCTCAGTATCATTACGCCAATGATTTAAAAACTGACGGGGTAACAGGCGTAACATTTGTAAAATGGGTCGTTTTCAAAAAAAATTTACATAGTTAAGGGCTTTAATTAAAACAAAACTTAATTGATTCCTTTGTGTGACGAATGTTACCCATACAGTTTGTATGACTAAATTTCGTTACACAAAGGAAGCGATCGTGATTTTGTTTTCAATAAGCCTTTAATTATGTACAATTTTTTTGAAAACGGCCCAAATGATTAGATGCTCCATTCAAAATACTAACAGCAGAAATGTTAAGACAGCGCTTCCCGAGAGGACACCTCTGTTGAAAATAAGGGCCGCAACGCAGGGCATTCAACAGTCTTTTAATTATTGAAAGGCTATAGCCGGGTTTCCATAGTAAGTCGGCCCTTACAACAAATGGGCTCATGGGATTTTTTTGTGAGTACCTCTTGTAATGAAGAATATTTTAGCCGAGTATGAACATCCTACTTGTAATAGTTTTAGACTTATATATATTTTTTTTTGATGTTTGTTTCTTCTGGGTGTATTCAAGCGATTGCTTCAAATTTTGAAATCTTGTTCTTTAGATAGATTTGCATCGCCACCCAAAAAACGAATACTAGTTATCGTATAAATAAAAGAAAGAAAAAAAGACCAATTTAAAAATAAACATTTTTTTCATGTGGTTTTGTCACACCTCTAATTTTTTTCTCAAAATTGACCATACATTGGCCTACTACTTGCCTAAATATCAAAATGGGCGGTACTTCCTACAAAAAAACAAGCAGAATGTGTGGCCAAGTTGTGTATTCAATCGGTGTTTTTCAATGTAGTATTCAAACTCCTCGATTATGTTTGAGTTTTCTTATCAGTTTGTCGTTATTTTCGTTATTTTAAATTACTAAATAATTAGTATGAACATTAACTTTATTTGATATATATTTATTTTCATGATTTTCATGAAATAAACGAACTTTTTATTAATATTTCCATGAAACGGATTCGTTGCAGTTAAATATTATCGAATTACGCTAGTTAAAATCATAAATGGCAGATAAATAATGCGATAAACATCTTGCATCACTATGACATTAAGTTATCATTAGCATTTTACTCTTAAATAATTAAATACTCTTAAAAATAGCGACCCGCGCTCCTTCATTTTAATTTTATTTCTATACACATAAACCTTGAAATATTTTTTATAGGTAAATCATATATTTTTTCAATATTTAATCTTCTTTACAGCATCAGTGACGATTTGACCTTTACCTTAGCCTAACCTTTATTCCATCATTAAATACGTGATCAATCACGTGACCATTGCTTCTCGGAAGAGGATACCAGGCGAAGCATTTTATTACAGATATTCGTGACGTGTTTGAGTAAACACACCTCACTCTTTCATTAAAAAGCTGTCTACTTTAACACGGCTAAATGTTATTTTGACATAGCTGGTTCAATACAATAATTATTATTCAAAAATAAGTTTAAGGCTACTTGTTTTAATAGACCTTGTTTGAAACGTCGACTTTTATGTATATTCTGAATCAGTAAATTTGACTTGTGTCTTAAATATAAATAAAACTCATTTTATATAATTAAATATTTATAAATAAATATAGCAAAAAAAACAACTGAAAGAAATAGGAACCCCAAGCTTATCATTGATTTTTTTAAATATTATTCATCACACTTTCTCAAAATATGCAACAGAAACATTGTTTCGTTGCAGTTAATAATTTTAATATCAAACTAAACAGTTATTTATGTAACTAGTACATTATTAACCTTCTTAAGGTACGGTGCGGAGGTTAGGGCGCGAGCGACAGTGGAGCATGCGCTCTAATGACAGGCACGAGAATCTTTAGAGCTAATTATGTACCGTTGCATATAGTAGAACTGTATAATTTTATTTTAATAAGACACAAAAAACAGAAAAATAATTAAAAAATAACTAAAACGCAATACTAAAATAAAATAACTTCTTCTAAGTAACTATTATATGTACAAATGACCCCTAGGCCACTGCCACCGAGAATTGTGTCCATACTGCTGGCTGCATTTACTCGTTGGATAGCCGTTGGCCGAGAAAAGAGCCAGCCCTATGGTCACCTGAGGCACAAATCAGTTTATTTTTTATATTCCTAAAAAGCTTCCGTGCCTCCGGGCCCCACGGTCCAAGAGTTTCAACCGCAAAAGCCGTCAGTATGCAACTATCAGCTATATTTGGATATTTGCGGTGGTAACCGCTGCACCTGCCTTCAGAGCCGTCGCGCCGAGATGGGACGGTGCCAGAGTATCCACAAAGGTGGCGTCCCACACTAAAGGCCGTCTCTTTTCCCACGGCACGAGAGTCATTTCATCTGTCTCTTGCCATCGTCAAATGCCAGCCCACTAGGTTCTAGTGTAGCAGGCACGTTGACGCTGACAAGGGCCCACCGGTTTTTTAGGGTCTGTACTATGTATGTACATAATACTCATATTACCGTTTTTACAATACAACAATTGGATGCAGTTTTTTATCTTAACTGACAATATCCCAAACAAAGCAAGAAGGACGAAGTTATTCGATCAATGAGCGCGAGCGGGCTTTAATAGGTAATAAAGCATAATTTATTGTATTTCATTTATTGCACGCTTTATTTTCGATATTGGGTGGTAGAAAAATAACTTAACTTAACCAAGCCTATTCGGATTATGGATGGTCAAAAAAAAATAATTACCCTAACCAACTGCATTCGGAGTACCCCGGGTCATACCAGTGTAATCAAAAAATAATAACCTAACCAACTTTACTCACTCCCAGTACATTACAGCTATTATTATAACTCATAGCTATTAGTTTATTTAACTTCGATACAGATGTAGTGCGTAATTGTTTTCCTTCGTATTTTCACGGAAACGTACGAACGCGTCTTGCTATTTCAGTCGGTCACAGTACAAAAAGTACTGAGGTTGACTGAAGTAGCATGACACCTTCGTACGTTTCCGTGAAAATATGAAGGAAAGCAATTATGCACTACACCTGTACACCCCTATTCGCATCCACCGCGATCCCGCGATCCTGACGAGATCGTCACTCCATCTTGTTGGAGGCGGTGGTTGCGAAAAGCACAAGACCGGTCTGAGTGGAAAGCCTTGGGGGAGGCCTATGTCGAGCAGTGGACGTCTTTCGGCTGACATGATGATGATGACACCCCCTATTTTCTATGAAGATTTTTTTTTATATCGCCAAAATTAATATTTTTTATTTATGAGTAGTGATACAAATTTTAACGTTTCTAATTACAAAAACGACGAAAGTCTCATATAAATTTCTAAACCCTCTTTTATCCCTAACGGGGTAGCTCCGTAATCTCCATTACAAATTTCATCCAAATCCGTCCAGCCGTTGCAGCGTGAAGAAGTAACAAACACACGCACAGAATTAGTAGATAATAGCTTCCGAACGCATCTTTGTCTGCTAAGATTCCGATTATAGTTATTCCCTCGGGAAGTTTTGTTACAACACTGTGACGCGAGAATTGTAAATACTCGTAATAGATTTATTCATTAAGATGATTATGATTTTAATAATTAGAACTAGAGCCCGAGTGACTTCACTTCTCGAGTAGAAAACGGGTTTTCCCGAAGATAACCACTTAACAGATCTATTTTTGGACCCGAAAATCTTATTACGACATTTTCAGTGATATTGAAATGTGTATTAAATATACGAGTAGGTACCTGTGCGATTTACCCATCGTTTTTAACTTGGGATAATTATTATAGATGTAAAGTACAAAAATCTTACACTAATTGCGTTTACTGTCTTATATGTCGCCGAGTAACTTGCGGCGTTTCTTCTCAGCAGTGGTCTCCTCCGTAGGAGGCGCTGGTAGATTTTGGACGTGTAAAAGTGCCCGTGCGGTCTACAGAAAGTCTTTTATCTTTTTTTCTACTCCTGTACTTTTATCTGTCATTTATGTAGTCACGAACACTACACCACAAAAAAATAATTACCAACATAACAAATCAAAGAATTCAAAGTTTTTGTTTAAAAATTTTGAGGGTTAATCCCACCTGTTACCACCAATTTGTTACCACTGGTAACGACTGGGATTTTTTTTCCCACCTGTTTCCACTGGTAACTACTGGGATAACCCAATTTTGACAAGTTTTTTTTTGTAAGTGTATCACTGCCAACTTAAGAAACACTTTTTTAAATATAAAACCTGGCACGTAAACGTCAATTTAAAAAAAAGTTAACCATAGTTACACATTGTTTTTTCATGTTTCCCGCTCGTTTGTTGTTCTGTGCTTGGCCGTATAGTTAAGTATTTACCTATATATTATTGTCGAGTAACTATCGCGATTAATTTCATTATGCATGTTAATTGAAACCTAGTCGTAGAAAAAGTATTGTATTGTTGTATAACTAAGTCAGAAAACACTCGTGGCGTCTTCCTTTCACCTCCACCACTCCACTCTCCACTCAAACGCACCTCGTCTTTTTTCACCTCTCTTATACAACTGTTGCATAATAGTAGTTTACGTGACGGTTGCGTAATGACAGGCATTACAACATGAGTGTGGTTTATGAAACGAGCCGCAAGGCGAGTTTCATAATAGATGACACGAGTGTTGTAATGCCAATTACGCAGAGTCGCGTACAATACTTTATCTACACACATATTATAAGTACTCTAAGATGGGTTCAGAAGCCGAAAGGCAAATGACCTGCATTGCTACCAGCGCTACCTGTAACATATCTAAGTACCTACCAATTTCACCAAACGATGTTAAATTTAATCAATGTTAATCAATTGTTGTCTACTTGGATAAGCAGAATTTTCAAGTGGCACAATAAACTCTACAAAGAAATGAACTTAATGAAATCAATTTACGACTTACGATACGACGAATTGACAACAAAAATGGCGGCAAAAGAAACCTGTCATGTGTCACAAATATGAATGTTTTTTTTTTTCAAATCATATGATAGACATACTAATAAAGTCCCTATTCTCATGTCGTTCGAAATTCAAATATCCCACGATATTGTACTAAAAAATATACCGAGTTGACGTTCCAATTGATACTAGAATTGGACCTATTTAAATTGTGTTAATTTTGGAACATGTTCCAAATTTGAAACTCATAACCTTACCAAAATCTATACTGTTATAACCATTACAGTACAAATTTTACCTACTACCACAGACAAGAAACTTTTCATAGTAAAATTAGTTGCAATAATGCTGGTCATTTCCTACGGGTTTTGAACGCATAAAAGAGGACTTACGATATGTGCGTAGATAAACTACCATTATACTTTGTACCTACTCGTATATGAAAGTTACAATATCATAATGCATCCGTCATCGCTTTAACTGTTTTAGCTTGAAAATTGTTTGTGGTTACAGAGTTCCATAGTACATACTTACATTTATTAAAATTTCTATTTACAGGTGCGGTTTTTAAAAGGGTCGGTTCCAAGTCCGCCTTTTCTAATTTAATACCCTGAAAATGAAATTGCTTTGTTAATAGTCCAAACACACAGTTGTAACAAGCATTGCATGGGTATTTCATTTAACAAGGTATCTGTTGTTACCTCTATTTTGATTACTCCATTTTCGACAGCCACAACTGGCCCCATAGCGTTTGGTTCTGCGGACCGCACATTTTGAAGGGGTTTTATAGAAGTTGTATCAGTGGGATCTGCATTATTAAAATAATTAATCATTTAATACCTGGGAACTGTTTTACATTATCATTTAATTATTGAATTTTACCAATCAAGACTCGAGCTTAGTCCAGTCTGTATGGACTTAAAAATCTAAGTTTTCGACCTCCCGGCTCCCCTAAGGTCGAAAACTTGGGGGAGGCGTGAGCCTAGAAGCGAAGGTGCTAAGATTGGTTAATATTTTAATAGTTCCTCATCAACTTTACGACAAAAGTGTCTATGAGAAATATAAACAAGACGAAAATATAAAAAGTTACAAGCGGCGGAAAAAGTTACGTCATTAGAATAAACAATAACTACACGTAGAAGCGAAACTCCCGGCTGCCGACGCACGATCATCGCGTTAGATACCTACCGGCTGGCGACAACTGAGGTGTCTAGTCAGTCAGGGGCGTCACACACGAAATATATATTAATATGCCAAAATATATATTATAGCAATGCATCTTACGATATATTTTCCGTACTAGTTGGGCGAGTCAACACAAGCAGTTATTTATATTTATTTAGACCTTGATGCAAGATATATTTATCTGACCCTCGCCACTATACTGCATGGGATGGATATACAGGGTGTTAGGTAATGAGTGGATAATCCTTGAATTACGGATAGAGGGCACTTAGGACGTTATGATAAAGCTAAAATAGGTCTAGTAAAAGTCGCACAGTTTTCGAGATATTTGGACTTTTAGGTTTTTTTCGAAAATGAACACCCTTGTTCAATATTTCGATTATAGCACCAATACAAGGTAATTTTTTTAAATTTTTATTTTTGCTCTATATTATTGAATACTTGTGTTATCAGATAGGAATCACCATTTTTGTGAGACATCGATAGATTTAAAAAAAAAAAAACGCAAACATGAATTTTGCATTTCCAATCGTACATTGACCGAACTTTCAACTCTCATGGTGAAAAAAAATACACTACCGTCTAGTTGCCCATAAGCTTAAAAACATGCCAATTTATTGCCGAATTCTAAATAGTAACTACTTTTTGAATTTAAAATCTAAAAGCCAAATAAAATAAATAAAATACACGCCCACCCCCATTTTTCCCGATTTACCTTTTTGTATCCCGGGCGTAGAGTTCAAAACTTTTTGTTGCAAAATTAATATTACTGGCCACTAATCTAAATGCCAATTATTCCAAATTTAAAAAATATGCCGCCTGCTTTTTGTTTTTTATTCGAATTCGATTTTCAATTTCGCTATTATTGCGTAATGAATGGTGAATTGTGTTTAGATTGTGGTGTTGATTTTTTTGGTTTTAATGTTTAGAACACAATACACGTCCAATGAATATGTTCAAATGCATTACATTTATGGCGAGTGCCAAGGCAACGCTAGTGCTGCTGCGATTTTGTACGCTGAACGCTACCCAAACAGACGCCATCCCGATTACCGGATTTTTCTTCGCATCCATAACGCGTACAGTGAAGGCAGAGTTCTTGGCCAGGGTGTAGGAGGACATAGCGAAGGTAGACCGAGGGAGGAAGACGGTGAAAATGTCCTGGATTTACCCCTGGCCAAGAACTCTGCCTTCACTGTACGCGTTATGGATGCGAAGAAAAATCCGGTAATCGGGATGGCATCTGTTTGGGTAGCGTAATGTCGATTTAATAGCAAAAAGTTAATATGTACAGCCAAAACGGCGTTATCGAGCACTACAAATATGCTCCCGTTACTTCAACTCAGATAGGACGCCCTTTCTCATGGTATAAATAGATCTACAATGAAAACAGGACCAGTTTAAATGATAATGTAGAAAAAATAGTCAAGATTATTTCTTACTACAGACAAGATGAAACTATAAGTAGAACAGATATAGACTACGCTTTTTTTTAATGAAGCTTAGTCTATTATCAGTTATACTGTTTAAAATTTCCGTATTGGTTTTATATTTAAATTTTAACAAAATAAAACTAGTTCCCGTTTTATTAATGTATTTTTATTGTTTTTTTTGGTAGTTTAGAGTCTCCCACTCCAGGGCAAAAGCCTCCCCCATTATAGGTTTAATTTCATTACCAAAAACATGTCGTGCTAAGTGACAATTAATCATCGATAGTCGATAAAACACATTGGTCAATCCCTCTTGACGTTTGATTTTTGCTATGAAAATTCCGCTCCTTGTATATTATACAGGGTGTTACAAAAATACCCGTAAAGCCGAAAGGGGGTTAAATGGTGCCTTATAACAAGTCCATTTACAATATTTGTGAGTCGTACTATCACTGTATGACTTACCGCCAAAAAAAAAAACGTTATTTTTTTCATTCATGTGCTAACCCTATTTCAGTAAAATTAAAGAGTAAACTACGCAGAATGTTAAGTACAATTCGCAAAACGGAAACAAAATGAACAGAATTCGATTAGATACATATTACAAGTCGAGTTTTGGAAGATTTTGAACGAAGAAACCTAAACTAACACTTTTTCTTAATGAACGTCAAATTTACAGGAACGGCTCAAAGTGAGCTCCGCCTTGCTCAATGCACAACCTCGCTCGTCGGGATATGGCTTGTGTGGCATTTCGCACCATCGTTGGTGTTATTGACGCGAACACCGATCTTACACGCTACTCCATCTCGAAAACCGTTGGGCAATCGGAGAAATAGACTCTGTCCTTCACATAACCCCATAAGAAGAAGTCCAAGGGTGTGATGTCCGGAGTACGAGCGGGCCATAGCCCCGGTCCTCCACGTCCGATCCATCTTCGTGGAAAGCGAACGTTGAAATACTCTCGCACGTCGCGAGCAAAATGAGCCGGAGCTCCATCGTGTTGAAACACCATGTTCCTTTGGTTGTCAAAGTAATCCCTGTCGGCCACAGGAAAGTCGTAAATCGCCTCTTCGAATTCCGTTTGTAAAAACGTTAGGTAGTTGCCCCCGTTCAGCCGAGATGGCAAAATGACGGGACCAACGACATGCCCGTCATAAATGCCAGCCCACACATTCAGCCGCCACTGATGTTGGAATCTGCCCTGCCGTGAAGCGTGTGGATTCTCGCGAGCCCAAACGTGATCGTTATGCACATTTGAAAGTCCTGACCTCGTGAAAGTTGCCTCATCCGTCCACATTACATAGTTTACGAAATTAGGTTTCTCCTCTAACTGCCTCAGATACCACTCGCAGAAGTTCCTCCTGGGAGCAAGATCAGAAGGTATCAGCTCCTGTGTACGGCGATAATGATAAGGGTGACGGTTGTCGTCACGAAGAATTCGCCAAACTGCAACATGGTTCATACCGAATCTTGCTCCGGCTCGTTTCGTACTCGTGGTTGGCTCTTCTTCAAAATGCTCTAACACTAACTCAGCCTGCCTGGCATCGACTGTGCTTGGACGTCCACTTCCAGAAGGCCGATGAAAGAAGCCTATGGAATGTAGGCGTCTTGACATGTTGAGAAAACACTGGTACTAAGGTAGCCGTCGCTGTTCAGCGGGTGGTCTTCCATCGATAAATCGTTGCCGATACAGTTCGCGAGCACGATTTAAATTGCTATCTTCATGGCCTACGCATAACATCATATCGTAATATTCTGAGTTAGAAAACATCGTCATTTTGGAAAAAAATATAGAAAAACACGGAACAATTGTAGAATATCGATAAGAAGTTTTGAAATTGACAACATAATTTTTATTCCGTCTTGACGGTTTTTAAAGCCAGTACCTTAAGCATAATGACATCGTAGTATTGAACCTTTGTGGATGAAAAACAGAAAAACCATTAAAGTTGACAATTATTAAAATTGGTAGGTAGGCCTCTCTGTTAAATAATCTATGCTAACTCCGGTTCCCTGACATGACAGCTTACTAGGGTTGACAATATTTTTGGCTTTGATAATTTATTATATTTTTACAGGGTATTTTGTAACACGTTGTATATCATAGCTCCGTTTGTGATGGGCTTTAGGCCGTGCAGCACGGCGCGGCGCGGTGTTTGTTTTTGGTGCACCGCGCCTGTCGCGTTTTAAAACGAATGAATAGATAAGAATAATAAAACTTTATCAACTTAATAAAAACTCAAATTAATGTTCCGGAACTGAATATAAATAGTAACTCTGATTCCAGTATAAAAATTAATTGAGCTTAGAAGCTTAATTATTATTTTAAAGGTTGTTTATAGACTCAGGGGACAGGGGACTGGGAACAATGTGACACCAATTGACCTAGTCCCAAACTAAGCTCTACATCGGCAAAGATACAACGAACGATCGATACAACGAATGAACAATATAATTACTTACATGGAGAAATATATCCTAGTTAAATACACAGAAAGCATCCATGACTATAGACTATAGGACAACGCGTCGTCTCGATGACTCGTTTCTGTGTTTTATAAATGATTAATAGCCATTTGCAACAATGTTTACATGTTGAAGAAAAACTTGAATAACATTTCGTGACTAAACTGGTTTAACACTCCATGAACCGATTATAATATTTCGCGAGAGACAGCCCTAACTTTCTGCGCGGAAGACAAAGGAGCGTAGTGAGGTGAAGGGGGAAGAAGGTATTTAAAGCGCGGCATTTTGGGCCTGGGTAAAGGTGATTCGCTTTTACGTGTAGTTATTATTTATTATTATGGTTACGTGCCTATAAGGTTATTGCGTTAAAGATCAACAGTACAGCGACCTCGACCAAAGAGAAATCACTGGACGATTTAAAAGATAGTGGTATTATAGTGATTTATTTTTAATGATGTTAAATACCATAGATGGGTCAATTAACTTTCAAGGTACTTACGACTTTTGTTTTGCGGTATTAAAACCTCGTGACTTATAGACCTCATGGTTAATAATAATGTACGAATATTAAAATCAGAGCATCAAACTTACAGACCTCAACGTTAAACACGTTCACACACATCGAGTAATTCTTAATCTTCGAAAAAACATGATAACTTGGAGGAAAATGCATATTTTACAAGCTATATTTAACTTGCAATGTATGTATGTATGTACGTACGAGTCAAATCTTGCAAGTTTAATTTGACCCGGAACGGAATGGGCTAAAATTTGGACCACGTATGTAAACCAGATGACAGTGCAATATTACCTGTATGGTATCTAAGAGGTGATCTGATGATGGAGTAGGAAGGTGGCGACAGGATCTCCGCAAAGAAAAATACAGTCGGCAACAAAAGCTTGTCCCAAAAATGTTTTTTTTATAGCTTATTTCATAGCAAAACCTGGGGACAACATCGTCCTCTGCACGGGTAGCACAAGATGTAATTTCTCGTTTGTCGCTAAGTGCCTCTATCGTTACAGAAAAGATAGAAAGGGGGATCCGAGCGACAAACAAGTCGCGGACAACATGTGCTAGCAGTGCAGCGTTACCAACTATATCATTATTTAAAACTGTAGTTACAGTCAAGGGTATTAATATTTATACGGCCATCGCGTGAAATATATGTGTACACGAACCTTATCGCCAGTGGTATAAAGGTGTGAAATATATGTGTACACGAACCTTATCGCCAGTGGTATAAAGGTGTATAGATATTTTAGACGACTTGGGAACGTATAATTATATATTCATGCCCTTGAATGTACAGTCACGGCCAATAATATGCTTGCAATAAAACTTTCAAAAATATGTAAACACGACTCTGCTGCAAGGGAATAAGGGTGTATATATATTTCTGAACCCTTGTTAATGTTTATTTTTGTGTTTATGGACGTGACTGCACTACCTCAAATAATTTCAAATGTTAGCTTGTTTGTCTGATTTAATAAACGTGTAAGCCAAGTCGTTAGCAAAAATAGTTTTTGAATAACATATTTTGTTAAACATGTTGAAAAGGGGGAGTAACTTAAAAGTTGATTCACCCAGGTACAGTCAAAGTCATAAATATATACAATATACGTTCCCAGATCCTCAAAAATACCTACTTATCCCTATGACACTGATCATAAGGTCTCTGTATACATACATATATTTGTCGCGGTGGCCGTATATATATTTGTGCTTTTGACTGTACCAATACAATACATACCAATTTTCTGTAAAAAATGTTCTATGTCCTCAAGCTTTAAGGAATTTGGGGTTTCATCATTAAAGCTTGGTATCCATCCAAAAGGTGAGGTAGAGGAATCCCTCTCAGTGGTGTTTGAAGAACTGTAAACCAAAGTTACATAAAATCGTACACAAACATTAGACAATAAATATACACACAATTGACAAAGTTTAAGGACAGGAACTGCGATCATGAAAATATTATATTCTAACGTGAATCACAATATCGTGAATCATTTTTTATTTTATTGAGAATAAACTGCTTATTTGCAATTAAATATAATGAAATATTTGTTATCACAACCTCTCGTATGCACACACAGATCTATACCAAACTATTGGATTGAATTAAAAAAAAAAACTTGATGTTTTTACTATATGGTAATATTATTTCACCTCCTGCATACTTACTTGGAGTTATATCAGAATGGGATATTTCCACTTCTCAGCACCAATTTGTTACCATTGGTACCAGCAGGGAATAAAATATCAAATTTTACCGTTTAATTTGCCAACACGCTTTTTCTTCTGTAACTGTAAATATTTCAGGTTTTTTGTAAAAACTAAACTAAACTAACCTAACCGAACCTAACCTAACCTAACCTAACGTATACATAGGGCTTTAGAGACATTATGGTACTGAAATAAATTGTGAAATATTTAATTACAAGCAAAAAAGCTGGTTGTCAAATGTAACGGTTGGGAAACGATACATTTTGTCAAACAAATTTCGGCCAAAAGGCAGTTTACCGCCTCCCAATTAATATCATTAAATAAAATCGTGAATATAGGAAAAACCTTTCTCAATGTCAGTACCCTGCAGAGAACATGATCATACGTATTTAAAAAATACACATTGGATATAAAAAAAGTTTGGGAGGGTTTATTGTTTATTAAAATCTACTTAGGAGTGTAAATATAGTAGATTGTACAACAAGGGCATAAAACATAACATTTTATCAGGCAGGCGAGGTTGGATAATTAAGTCGAGGATAAAATGGGTTTAAGACCGAGTTATACACTCTGCTTTTCACTTCGATTACGAGGAAATAAAAATAAAAAGTGTTAATTCTTGGCTAGTTGTGAAAAATAGTTGTGAAGGTGGACTAAAGGAATAAAACAGGGATAATGTAAAAAACTTACATGAATTAGAATTTATTGACATGTTTGCCGCTTCTCCAGACTTTTAAATTTTATTGGATTTAGCGGCAATGTCTGTTCAATAAATTAATTTACATATTTTTTTCTATTACTGTGTTAGATATGGTGTGAGCATTATTTCCTCTACACTAAATTCCGTAACACCACAAGTTTTGCAAAGAAAACAACTACCTTATGAAAAAATCTCTCTCCCGCCACTGTATATCGTTCTAATTTTTTTTTTTAATTTCTACATGAGATTTTTAACTTAAATGGAATTAAATACTGCCAAGTCATACGTTATTTTGTAATATTTTTGTTCATAATGCTTGTTTTTAATAGTTATAATTATTTTTTTCGTTAGATTCACCATCGAAGGCAAGTAAATTAAAGTAAATGTATTGAAATAACAACTTTATTTACTAATGCAGTCACTTCGTCTTAGTCTAGACTAAGACAATTAAGCCCGTCATCTAGATGACGACAACCCTTTATGCACTAGTGCATAAAATGCGATTTTATACAGCCTATACCCAACATAAAGAAGGAATTTACGAGCATGACAAGTGAAAAAAAAAAAAAAAGTGGACAATGTCACACCTATTAACCTAGTCCCAAACTAAGCTCTAGGCTTATACTATGGGTACTCAACAACGATATAAATACGTACTTATAGAGAAATATATACGAGGGTGGATTGAAAAGTTCTGAGCCGGGTAAAAAAACTAACTGGCTCACTTTTTATAACAATTTTATTTTTCGACATAGTCTCCATGAAGGTCAATGCACTTAGTCCACCTCGCCTCCAACTTCATTATCCCATCAAAAAAAAAAAAAACTTTGAGGTCGTTAAAATATGAGTCTACTGCTTCTTGTACCTCCATATTTGTCAAAAATCTTTGTCCTCCCAAGTGTTTTTTGAGGTTTGGGAAGAGATGATAATCGGAAGGAGCTAGATCCGGCGAGTAAGGGGGATGCGGCAGCACTCCAAATCCTCAATCATGTATTTGTGCCATTGATTTCGCCGAAGTGTGACCGCGAGCGTTGTCTTGGTGAAACAGTACTTTCTTCGACAGCATTTCTGGTCTCTTTATTTTAATTTCCTCTCGCAGACGACGTAAAAGAGTACAATAGTAGTCCGAATTTATTGTTTTGCCCTTTTCGAGATAGTCTATCATGATAACCCCCCTGTAATCCCAGAAAACTGAGGCCATTACCTTATTAGCTGACAAAATGATCTTGGCTTTTTTGGGTGGTGGTGAACCTGGTCTTTTCCATTGCCTGGATTGTTCTTTCGATTCAGGTGTACTGTGGTGGACCCATGTCTCGTCCATAGTTATAAAACGATTGAGAAAATCTTCGGGGTCACGTTGAAACATGTCCAAACAATCTTGGGAAATTGTAACACGTACTCGTTTGTTCTCGACTGAAAACAGTCTAGGCACCCACCTGGCTGACACCTTATAAAATCCAAGAACATTGGTGATGATGTTTTGTGCCCGCTCATAAGAAATACCCATTGCTTGCGCTATCTCCACAATCTTCAATCGCCTATCCTTCATTATCGCATCTAATATTTTATGGACATTTTCATCCGTAGTAGCCGTCAACGGCCACCCACTCCTAGGCTCGTCTTGAACAGTCTCCCGGCCACGTTTGAAATCAGCTACCCATCTTTTTATGGTAGCATACGATGGAGCAGATTGCCCTAATGTTTTGTTCATATCTTCAAATATTTGTTTTGGTGTTAACCCCTTCTTTTGCAAATATTTTATGACAGAACGGTGCTCAATTTTATCCATTACTTGAAAAATCAGTGACCTTATGTAGCAGTTCCAGCATAAAATGCAAAATTGTGACAGGAAAAAAACAAAAGATAGTGCATAATGGCGACTAAATATGGCACTTTTACCTGCCAGTATTTATTTGTTTTTTTTTATTATATTCAACCTTAGGCTCAGAACTTTTCAATACACCCTCGTACTTAAATACATAGAAAATATCCATGACTCAGAAACAAATATTCGCGCTCATCATACAAATATCTGTCCTTACCGGGATTTAAACCCAGAATCGCTAGCTTTGTAGGCAGTACTACCAACTAGAGCAACGCGTCGTCAAAATATCCGGGTACATCCAAAAGTTATTAGAAATGCATAGTGATGTAATTTCTTGTTGGACCCGGGTATGTCCTTAAACTACGCCCAGAACCACCGGAGGATGGGCAGCAGCGTCCTCTCAGAACACGGTGAAATACTGCGATCGCCAACCCGCCTGCCAAGCGTGGCGATTATGGTAATTTTCTCCCCAAGAGAAAAAACAAAAAAACAACAATGGATGCACAACAAATAAATCGGCCCCCAGTCCCCGGCGGCCCCGCTATTCCTGGCTACGGTAGCGGTCACGGTAACGGCGGGGCAGGGGGTGCTAAGAATCTCCGGCAGAGATATGGCTACCACCACCGACGACCCCTGGCCCTGGCAACTTATAACACACGCACGTTGAGGACTGACGAGAAGATCGTGGAACTTGAGGAAGAATTGAGCAGGTTACGCTGGGACATAGTGGGTTTATCAGAAGTCCGAAGACAGGGGGAGGACACGATAACTCTTAAGTCGGGTAACCTGTTCTTTTTCCGGGAAGGCGACAAACTGTCCCAGGGAGGTGTCGGGTTTATCGTCCACAGGTCTCTTGTGAACAACGTTGTCAAGATCGAGAGTGTGTCGTCAAGAGTAGCTTACCTTATACTCAGAATCACCAAACGGTATTCGCTGAAGGTATACGCTCCAACTTCGACCCACTCCGATGATGAGGTGGAGGTAATGTATGAGGATATTTCCAGAGCCATACATTCCACCAAAACTCACTACAACGTTGTCATGGGAGACTTTAACGCAAAGCTGGGTAAACGAAGCGGAAATGAGCTGAGAGTGGGGCAATTTGGAATTGGAAGTCGGAATTCCCGCGGCCAGCTGCTGGCGGGCTTCATGGAGAAAGAGGGACTCTTTATGATGAACTCTTTCTTCAAGAAGAGTGAATGCCGCAAATGGACATGGGTGAGTCCCGACGGTGCGACCAGAAATGAGGTAGATTTCATCATGTCGACCAGAAGGCAAATATTCAATGATGTCTCCGCTGCGGAATATTCAATGCGGTCAAAACCGGGAGCGATCATCGAATGGTCAGAGGCACATTGAATATCGACGTACGCTTGGAAAGGTCACGCCTGATGAAATCAACGCTCCGTCCAGCACCGATTCATATCCAAAACCCCGAGAACTTTCAGCTCGAACTCAAAAACCGCTTCGAAAGCCTAGGTGAATGCGTAGACGTGGATGATTACTGCAACCGGTTTGTGGAAACTGTCCAAACGGTCGGGTCTAAGTTTTTCAAGACTCGCCGTTCAAAAGGAACCAAGAAAATCTCTGATTCTACCCAAAAGTGAATGGAGAAGAGACGTGCTATGGTTCTGCAGTCATCACAAGATGCTTCTCAGTATAGGCAGCTCAATAGACAGATCTCTAAGTCTTTGACCCGCGACATACGCCAATTTAATACCAATAGTATTGAAGAGGCTATTGAGCGAAACAAGGGCTCTAAAGTGTTTAAAAAAGATTTGTCTATTGGGCAGAGCCAGCTGATGAGGCTGAAGACCGATGACGGCAGGATCATATCGTCTAAACCTGAGCTTTTGGGAGAGATAGAGAAGTTCTACGGACAGCTGTACACGACAACACGCCCACCTGTCAGCAACCTAGCAGAAGACCCAAGAGCTAGGTTGTCCCGACACTACACCGAAGATATCCCGGACGTTAGCCTGTACGAGATTAGAGTGGCTCTAAAACAGCTTAAGAACAGCAAGGCACCGGGTGATGACGGAATTACAGCTGAGCTTCTGAAAGCAGGTGGATCACCGGTTTTAAAAGCTCTTCAGAAGCTATTTGATTCCGTCATAGCCCAGGGTAAAACGCCGCAAGCATGGCACGCGGGCGTGGTGGTTCTTTTCTTCAAAAAGGGTGATAATACCCAGCTGAAGAATTATAGACCCATCACGCTCCTGAGTCATGTTTATAAGCTGTTCTCTAGAGTCATTACGAATCGTCTCGCTCGCAGATTTGACGACTTTCAGCCTACCGAACAAGCCGGTTTCCGAAAAGGCTTTAGCACCATAGACCACATCCACACGCTGCGGCAAGTTATACAGAAGACCGAGGAGTATAATCAGCCACTATGCTTAGCGTTTGTGGACTATGAGAAGGCCTTCGATTCGATCGAAACATGGGCTGTGCTGCAGTCTCTTCAGCGGTGCCAAATCGACTATCGGTACATCGAGGTGGGTGTTTGTATAGAAACGCCACTATGTCAGTTCGCCTTCAGGACCGGAACTCGAAGCCTATCCAATTGCAGCGAGGAGTAAGACAGGGAGATGTAATATCTCCGAAACTGTTTACTGCTGCATTGGAAGACGCTTTCATGCTTCTGGACTGGGGGGGTTTTGGCATCAGCATAAATGGCGAATACATCACTCACCTTCGATTCGCCGACGATATTGTCATCATGGCTGAGACCCTGGAGGACCTTGGTACAATGCTCGATGGCCTCAGTAGAGTCTCTCAACAAGTGGGTCTTAAAATGAACATGGACAAGACGAAAATCATGTCAAATGTCCATGTCGTACCCACTCCTGTCAAACTTGGTGACTCTACTCTCGAAGTTGTTGACGACTATGTATACCTAGGACAAAAAATCCAGTTAGGTAAGTCCAACTTCGAAAAAGAGGTCAATCGTCGAATCCAACTCGGATGGGCAGCGTTCGGTAAGCTACGCACTATCTTCTCGTCCCAAATACCACAGTGCCTCAAGACAAAAGTCTTTGATCAGTGTGTGTTGCCAGTGATGTCGTATGGATCCGAGACATGGTCGCTTACAATGGGCCTCATAAGAAGGCTCAAGGTCACTCAAAGGGCGATGGAAAGAGCTATGCTGGGTGTCTCTTTGCGAGATCGAATCAGGAATGAGGAGATTCGCAGGAGAACTAAAGTAACCGATATAGCTCACCGGATTGCAAACCTTAAGTGGCAGTGGGCGGGGCACATTGCTCGTAGAACTGATGGCCGTTGGAGCGGAAAGGTTCTAGAGTGGCGACCGCGAACCGGGAGACGAAGTGTTGGCAGACCTTCCACAAGGTGGACTGACGATCTGATAAAGGTCGCGGGAAACCGCTGGATGACAGCAGCAGAGGACCGATCGTTGTGGAAAACCTTGGGGAAGGCCTTTGTCCAGCAGTGGACGTCTTGCGGCTGACAATGATGATGAATGATGATGTAATTTCTTTGGCTGTAGATTTTTTTAATTTAACTCTTAATTATGGCAATAGTTATTGGTTGTCATTTTTATTCACTTTAGTCGTACATACAGTCAGTCTTATAAGTAGCTGCACACTTTTGCACCTTGTCGCTTTAACATGTTTGACAGATTAGTGCAGCACATCGGTGGTTTGGTAAATCAACAAAATATTTATTATATTAAGGTTTGAAATCATTTAGGTCAGATATTGATGTAACGTCTGAGTAAACAGTAATTTCAGTAAGGTTTTATACCTACCGTTTGAAAGTCACAAATCTGCAATTGGTTACAAGCTCTCTGACACAGGAATTTTATTTGACTTTTTTTTCATAAGGTTTACTTGAACGCGGCCAAGTCTTTAAACATTTAACGTGGATGGTTTAATACAAAAATAAAACAGTTTTTAAATATTTAATTCTAATAATATATCTTTATAGCAGTGTTTTGACAAACTTACTGATTATTCCCATGAATCATTTAATATGTACACTATAGTAAAGTAGTAAAAGAGTAAATCTTTAGTGAGATTAATAATCAAAGAATTAGAATCTAAAGTGGCATTAGCTTAATTACAAAGATCATCATAGTTAATTAAGTTTTAGCGAGAATAAGATTATACAGTCGAGTTCATAAAAGTGTGTACAGTTTAGTAGGGTAGACCGGGGACTATTGAAACCATTTGGCTTTGACTGCCTGTTACCGTTTTATTTTTATAGTTAGAAAGATATACGCCTAAATTATTTCAAGGTTCGTTATCTGGTTCCTAAATAAAGTATATTTGATAGTTCTATTTTTAATAGTTATTTTACAATAATGTTGTAAAGATAATAGGGGAATGTGGTTCCATAGACCTCACACTGTTGGGAATTGAAACACTAGGTAAGGTCAATTGAAACACTGTAAATCTTTGACACAATTAAATTAATGTTATTAGTCCTACTCGTTTTCATTGTATACAATACGACCATCAAAAGTTCGCAAGCCTAACATAAATATGTCGTCATTTATAACCATCAGAAAATCTCGATGATACACTCTGCAGATAAAAAAATATACAACGTGTGCAATAAGTTCGCATAAAGTTTAAAACTATCATTAAAACAAAGTACTAATAACAGACAAAATAAACACTAAATATCATGAAAGATACATTGTTATATACAATACTCATAATAAATATTTGGGGATAACTCCTATTTTTTTTTAAATATTTCAATTTTTTAATTTTATATTTATTAAGTTTTAGCGAGAATAAGATTATACAGTCGAGTTCATAAATGTGTGTACAGTTTAGTAGGGTCAGGACCACGGTGGATTCGAAAAGCACAAGACCGGTCAGAGTGCCTTGGGGGAAATTATTTTTTTGTCAAGTAAACCGTTAAATGGCGTGACACCACGCTTGAATTGAGTTTGCCTTGTGTGATGGAACTCCGATGGAACTCCGTCCTTTTGGAAACAATAGTACTCGTTCCCAAATATCATTTTTAAATTTGGAGCAACATTTGTTTCCAAGACTTCAGTTTTATAGTATTCGGCATTGATTTCTATCCCTTTGTCGATAAATACCAAATAAAGGTTACCCCGCTTGCGAACTGCTCCCCAAACCATCACAAATGGTGCACTTTGGAATCTTTACACATTACTCTGATTATGTGTAATATCTTGGATGTTTACTGGCCACAAACGATAATTTTGAGCATTGAGAGATTGTTCTAATACGAAAAGCACATCCACATTATTGCGAGTAATGACACCAACTTGTCCGATCTCTGATAAAAAGCTATTTAAGTATTTATATGATCATGTTCCCGGCAGTGCACTACCTTTCGAGAAATTTAAAAAGTTATTCCCTATATTTATGCATTAATTTAAGATTGACATTACAACTGATATAAATAAAATGGTGGTAACAGATGGGAAAAATCATTCCCAGCTGTAACCAGTGGTGACAAATAATATTGGTGGTAGCAGGTGGGAATATCCCATCACATGGGATGAGGGTACACATGACAAAATTCCCAAACATCAGTGACTATGACGATATGAACCTTGGAATGTTACAATCCAAAATCGCAAAGTTAGACTGTAGTAGTAATTAAATACACATAAACGTTAGATGCCCCAGTAGCAAAACGTCTCAGTTACTAATAGACATATAAGCTAACTACCCCAGGAATAAAATGTCTGAATCATAGAATGTCTTAGTTACTCTAATACACATTTACGCTAAATGCCCCAGGAATAAAACGTTTGAAACATAGAATGTCTTGGTTGCTAATAGACAGACATGTATCCTAAATGCCCCAGGAATAAAACGTCTGAATCATAGAATGTCTTGGTTGCTAATAGACAGACATGTACTCTAAATGCCCCAGGAATAAAACGTCTGAATCATAGAATGTCTTGGTTGCTAATAGAGAGACATGTACTCTAAATGCCCCAGGAATAAAACGTTTGAAACATAGAATGTCTTGGTTGCTAATAGACAGACATGTACTCTAAATGCCCCAGGAATAAAACGTCTGAATCATAGAATGTCTTGATTGCTAATAGACAGACATGTACTCTAAATGCCCCAGGAATAAAACGTCTGAATCATAGAATGTCTTGGTTGCTAATAGACAGACATGTACTCTAAATGCCCCAGGAATAAAATGTTTGAAACATAGAATGTCTTGGTTGCTAATACACAGACATGTACTCTTAATGCCCCAGGAATAAAACGTCTGAATCATAGAATGTCTTGGTTGCTAATAGACAGACATGTACTCTAAATGCCCCAGGAATAAAACGTCTGAATCATAGAATGTCTTGGTTACTCTAATACACATTTACGCTAAATGCACCAGGAATAAAACGTCTGAATGATAGAATGTCTTGGTTACTCTAATACACATTTACGCTAAATGCCCCAGGAATAAAACGTCTGAATGATAGAATGTCTTGGTTACTCTAATACACATTTACGCTAAATGCCCCAGGAATAAAACGTCTGAATCATAGAATGTCTTGGTTACTCTAATACACATTTACGCTAAATGCCCCAGGAATAAAACGTCTGAATGATAGAATGTCTTGGTTACTCTAATACACATTTACGCTAAATGCCCCAGGAATAAAACGTCTGAATGATAGAATGTCTTGGTTACTCTAATACACATTTACGCTAAATGCCCCAGGAATAAAACGTCTGAATCATAGAATGTCTTGGTTACTCTAATACACATTTACGCTAAATGCCCCAGGAATAAAACGTCTGAATCATAGAATGTCTTGGTTACTCTAATACACATTTACGCTAAATGCCCCAGGAATAAAACGTCTGAATGATAGAATGTCTTGGTTACTCTAATACACATTTACGCTAAATGCCCCAGGAATAAAACGTCTGAATCATAGAATGTCTTGGTTACTCTAATACACATTTACGCTAAATGCCCCAGGAATAAAACGTCTGAATCATAGAATGTCTTGGTTACTCTAATACACATTTACGCTAAATGCCCCAGGAATAAAACGTCTGAATCATAGAATGTCTTGGTTACTCTAATACACATTTACGCTAAATGCCCCAGGAATAAAACGTTTGAATCATAGAATGTCTTGCTGCTGCTGCTATCTGAGCATACAACTTGCATGTTGTCCAGATAAATTGACTTTCTGCTGACTGGGCTTTCTACTTTTATGTCACTTAGCGTTATTACCTTTTTGGGGAAAAATCCTGCAAGCCTGTATTGGCTAGCTTTTGATTTTGTTTCTAAATGCACACAATAATAAGCAATACACATAAATAAGTAAAAACAATGAACATAATAACTTTTTACATACATACATACGTAACGTCACGCCTTCATCCCAGAGCGAGGTAGGCAGAGCTACAGAATTACCAACAACTCGTAAACTTGTTGTTAATTCTATAACCACATTTTGCACACACAGGCTATGATGTTTACCATATATGTAACTTTTTCTTATGAGTAAATCTTACTTCTTAGAATCATCATCACTGCTAGAATCAGAATTGCTGCTTTCATTTGATGATGACTTGATACTCTGGACTGGTGAAATCGGAGGAACCAAGAAAGGGGCAGCATCAGCCAGAATCTCACTTGGAGATGCATTTGTTGCGTCTAGTATAGATGACCATTGGTAGTCTTTAGTCAGCTGGTCTAGGAAATCCTCACCTTAAAAGAAATATACCGCATGATATAAATCTGCCCTGATTCCAGTAATTTAAGTTCCACACACAGCTTCAAGGCTATAAACAATGCTGGTCAATAGAGGAGACCTATCAATTTAACCCCAATGTATGTTCAGGAATCTTCTACCGTTTGAAAGTCAATTAAGTTTTTGTTAAATTTTAACAACACCTCCTGACGTAACGGTGTTAACCTTACGTCACTGTTAAAATTTAAAAATCTATTTGGGTCTAAAGTCACTGTTATAAGTGTTATCGCTGTTAAAATGTAAAAATCTGTTACCACCTTATGTCACTGTCGTTACTGTTAAAAAGTACAAACAGCTATGATTTTTGTTATGTAGCTAATACAATATAGATGGACAAGTGTTTATTCAGATGGAAGATTACATTAGCATCTAGTTGTTTAAAGGTTGTTGTAGTTTATTTAATAATAGCTGTTACCTATGACTCTGTTCATGTAGAATTATATTGTTGCGAATAATAATTACCAGATTATACATACAGAACAGTGGACCCGAGTATAGCCCTTAATTCATAAACGCACTATAAACCTATTATAGTTAAAGTAAGTATTACGTCTATTAAAACACTGTTAAATCATTATTAACTTTATTTAGCGAATAAGCAACACCAGTGTAACCTACTCAATCACTTTTGATTACAAAAAGCTAAGAAGTCTACCCACATAATTATTGTGTAAACCGGCGGGACGCGGGGGGCGACAAGTGCGCCGTGATTGGCCAGTTCAAAGTCAAGGAATAATCGGGTGTGCGACTGTGCACATCATCAAGCGCTCCATTAGAATTAGAATCAATAAAATTACAAGAAGAATAAAAATCCAATTAAATCTACCTAAATATCGGGTCTTATTATGTTTAAATAAACTTATTTCTCAAAGAAATTGTACATTAAGTATGTGAGTTGCAATATGATTAATGTTTTTTTAAAGACGTCTGATTGCCTCATGCTATAGTAGTACTTGTCCCCATACTTTGAAATGTGATAAATAAGATAAGATTAAAATTACTTTAATCACCACCTCAGTTTAGTGATAAGAAATGTTTGTGGCCTTGGATATTTCACATGCCCCATTAATTAATTTTGAGAAATTTCAATTTGGTCACCCGCAAAACACATAAATTGTAGACCAATTTTAAGGATGGAAATGGGATGGTAAATGGAAGGAGCGAAAAGGGTAGTCCATCCTTTAACCTTTTGTATGCCTAGTGCCGGATCAGTCCCAACTCTGGTCCTATGCCTAGTGCCGTATCCATATCCATCCCCAAGGGGCTGAAACGGGTCATTTGAAATTGGAATTTACTAGCTTAAATACAGGGTTCTACTCTGTTTGCGAAAAAATAAAATCCATCTTCCATTGATAACATTCAGTTGCTCGAAAGTTTTTTTGAGCTAGGAGCAATTAAACTCGTTCACGTGACAGGGATGATGTCATAGCCCAGCAGACAATGTGATTAAAATTGTGTCTTTTGGTATAAACTACTGCAACTACTTTTATTACTGCTATTATTTATTTTTTTTTTTTTTTTTTTTTTTTTTTTTTTTTTCCTGGTTCATTTGCGATCAGTCCAAGGACTATAAGCAAATCTTATCTGAGTACTTGTTGGCATTCGAGATCTGAAGTCCAGTGACCGCAGATTCTTCATTATTAATCTCTAGCAAGCATAAGGGGTCGCCTCTTGAGACGACTTATACATTGGTCCTTTAACAGGTCCTGAGCGAGTTCATTGCAGTGTCTATCAAGCCTCTTGTAGTACTTCATGCTTATTGTAGTAACTTCTTGCTTTATTGTTGGCATTTGCAAATACTCATGGATTTCATTTGTTTTGGTTAACCAAGGTGCATTTGATATTGTTCGAAAGACGTTGTTTTGAAATCTTTGAAGAATTTCTACATTAGAGTGACTTGCCGAGCCCCACAGCTCAATTGAGTATGTCCATACTGGCCTTAGGATCACTTTGTATATCAGTAGCTTGTTTTCAAGTGACAGTTTGGATTGTCTTCCTAGAAGCCATAGTAGTGACCTGAATTTGTGGTTGAGAATATCCCGTTTATTTTGGATGTGTTTTCGCCATGTTAATCTCCGGTCAAGATAGACTCCCAGGTATTTAACCGTATCAACATGGGGCAAGGTATCATTTATTTATTTATCATTTATTTATTTACTAAAATACAATTACAGACTTAAAAAGGTAATATTATACCGCAATTCACCAATACCATACTTACTGCCAATATCACCAGTGCAGCAGTATTAATAAGTACAGTGCTACCATTTTCCTAATAGCTATCAGCAATGTTCATTTTTATATGACACACAAGTGGCAAATATACTGACAGTTGCGAGTGCAAGAATAATAGCAAAAGCCAGCCAAAAGCATTTCTGGGAATACTGTAGTAAATTGTATTTTTGTATACTTTTTGTTTGAAAGCAAAAAAGTTGTCAAAACGAGGTAACAGTGCAAAAATCGAAAATCCGTCCTTATTAGTAGTATCTTCCATAATCACACAGTTATGTTAAAGTTTTATAAAAGTGTTCCGATATAATCAACCTAGATAGCATTCTAAATAAGTAGTGTTTCAATCAATAGTAACTTACAAAACAGACAAATAATGCAGAAGTTAACACATAAACTGGACAGATAACACTATCGCAATTAACGCTATCGTAGAAAAATACACGGAAAACTTAGCCAAGGACAAAGATGCATTATGTGCGTACTAGCCAACCACGAAATCTACTCGGATCTGACCAACCCAGTACATGGCTGGAAACCATAAGGACCAGATTGAAATAGCTAATCTAATAATCTCATTGGGGACCATTTCTCGAATTTTAGGATAAGTAAACGCACTCTGTTGTCAACAAATCAGCGGTAGCCGGAGTTGAATAATTAAAGTACAACAAAGTAATGAAGGAAATATTTACCATACAAATAATCTTTGTTCTCAAGGAAGAGATCAACATCCATTGAAGTAACGGCAATTGCTTATATTGATTCAAATAAAAACTTCCGCTTAAAACTAGTTATTGCATCGCGATTTACAATATTCGTGCTGCAGCTGCACCGCGTAAATAGCACAGATTATTAAGGTATGTCTAAAGACAGATAGGAATCAGCCATAGAACTGACAGATCATTAGTGGTAGTTTAGGTACGCATGCGAGTATGGAACCGGTAGCGCTAGTGGGCAATAAAATTCAAATAAAAATGGCGGAATGGCGGGGAATTTAAATGTTGACAGCAAATGCTCATAATGAAAATCATTCTGGAATTGAACGAAGTCAACTTTTTCGCACTCATCGATTATATTGTAAATTTTGTAAAATACATTTCACCGATCAGAACGAATGAGTTAACTTCGATCAATTCGAAAACGAACGACTAAAAATAAAGCATGTATCAATCTTCAATAAATGAAATACTAATACATTTAGGTTAAGTTTAACTTAGTTTTTTTTAACCCGACTGTTGTTGCAGTGAAACAAACTCTATAAAATAACGAAGCACAAACAGTAGAAATTATAAGACTGTATGAAATTTAAAATCTTTATTTAGCGATCACTGACAGTCTTTAAAACAAAATCTTATGTATCACAATGATGATATGACGAAACTTAAGCTCAGAGTAACATAAAACTGATTAAAATTATTAGAAGTAGAACAAAAAAGAACAAACGAACCAAGTGAACACAAGTCAATATATGTTTAAAGAAAATATACATTTAACCTAATCTACATTTTAATAACAGGACACACAGGAACAGCAAAGTTTCAATGTTAAATATACAATTATGCTGTTGTGAGCCTATTTTAATTTGACTTAAAGAAGAATATATGTCCATGTGTGTAGTAAAAACAATAACCAAACAACGCCACTGGCAATGCGGCTGGATCTGCATTCACACCATCAAAAATATACAATACAATACAATACAATACAAAACACTTTATTGAACACCATACAAAACATTACAGAGATACAGTAAAATTAAAACAAAAACAACAGGTAAACAACAGGCGGTCTTATCGCTAGTTAGCGATCTCTTCCAGACAACCTTAACAGGGACATGGTGTCGAACAAAAATATTTTACACAGTAGGTGGCGCAGACTTCACGCAAGCAATAACAAGACACTTTTTGTAAATAGATAGGTAAATATATACAAATACATACAAGATATATACTATTAGCATAAATAAACAAATAATTGTAAATAAATTCATAAATAAATACCGATACATCCACATCAGAGAAAACAATAAAAAGACAGCCACACGACAGAAATTGACGGAGACAGAACAATTATGACTGCGACAAAAAATGCTCATGAAGAAGTTTCTTAAAGATAGGTAAAGATTTAGCCCGCCGCAACTCCACAGGAAGGGAGTTCCACAGTCGGACAGCTTGAAAAGTGAAGGAATTGTTGTAGAACTTAGATGAAGAGGAAGGTACAGTTAATAAACAATTTTAGGAACAACGAACCGATGTAAAAAAGTTAAAACGCTCCTTGAGGTAACGGGGGGTAGCAGGGATAAACAGAACACAATAGAGAAGATTAAGAATATGAAAGTACCGGCGAAAACGTATAGGAAGCCACTTGAGTTGCGAACGAAAATTAGAGACGTGGTCATACTTGCGCAAACCAAATATGAACCGAATGCATAAATTCTGAATACGCTCAAGTTTGTTAAGCTGCTCCTCGGTAAGGTCTAAATAGCACACATCAGCATAGTCTAAAATTGGGAGAAGTAATGACTGAGCAAGCGCAATTCTAGTCGCAAGAGGGAGAAAGTTACGAAGCCGCCGAAGAGACCACACTGACGCAAACATCTTCCTACTAACCTCGTTAACTTGAGGAACCCACGACAAGGTACGGTCCATAACGATACCCAGGTTCTTAACTTGATGAGAAAAAGGAATTAGAACACCATCGAAAAAAACAGACGGGAGACTTGCAAAGTCAACTCTGGATAAAAAATTAGGACTGCCGATAATAATAGATTGAGTTTTAGCAGGATTTACCCTCAAACCAAAATTACTACTCCATTGCAAGATGCGAGCTAAATCGTTGTTCGTGGTATAGATTACAGAGTCGAGTTCGCCCAAAGCGCCGTGAGAGTAAAGGTGATAGGAAGAGAGAAGGCCATGCGTGATAGAGTTGATGAAGACAGAAAAAAGAAGAGGAGACAGCACGCCACCCTGCGGAACGCCGGCCAGCGTACTGCACCACGAAGATCGGGAAGATTCCACCTTTAATCGCTGCCGACGACCTACTAGATAACTACGAAACCATTCAATTACCGCAGGAGATATGTTAAGTGAGCGCAAAATTCCAAGCAAGACGTCAAAATCAACAGTATTAAATATACATGCCGAACCCTTAACCAGTTTCTACTCTAGAGACCTGTGTGCCATCAAGGTGCGAGGGGCGCAAGATTCCAGCTTGCCGAAGGTTGTCCTGGCTTCCATTTACATGTAAGAGGCAGAAAACCCACCGCCACACAAAATGACTAGGCTGGTGACCCACTGTGACGAGTACAAGGTGCAACTGATTGTGGCCACCAGTCGCGAGGCGTTAGTACAAGCCGATTATTTACGGCTTTACCAAAAATTCCTATGCATAGAGTAGGTATACAAACAAAACGTAAAACCGAAAATAACCCGGTATACTATAGCTTTACCTTGCATTACCATCTTCATAATACGATGCATAACCAAAACGCAATTTATTTACTAAGCCGAAATCTATCGCAGTACTCGCTCGCACATATTCACTTACCTACAAGAAAGAAACAATAACAATATATTCGTACACACGCGCAGTTACATTTCACTGCGCGCGAACTTACACCCACAAAATTATTACAAGTCCTGCGGTCGACCTCTGCCGCACTTGAAGTAACACATTCAAACATTTTTCTAGCGCTTCGAACTCACACCAGTGGCGAAGCGTCACGTAAATAAATAGACAAGCCGGAGCAAAAAAGGTGTATGGCGTGTGTACGTGTTTGCCCCTTCCATTAATTAAAAAAACATACCTACCTACCTTAATAAAATAGATGTCATCTTTTAGTTCCCAAAAAGCAGTGCTGAAGTAAGTGCGGTAACTGTTTCTACGTGCGATCCTTGCAGTTAGTGTTCACCACCTTCGCCATACATGACATCACTGGTATTACATGAACAGTGTATGTCAAGTATGACAAAAGTGGCTTTGAAAAAAGCCGTTAGTTGCGTACGCACACATTAAACACACAGACAATATAGTTAATTTACGTTAGAAATCAAAACACAGTAAAAATTAGCTTGCTAATACCTATCATGCAAAATAAAAAGTTGTCCTTTGTTAAAAACAAAGCAAAAATAAACCAAATTAAATACATGCACTGCAGTTCTGCACACAGAAACTAAAAAAAAAGACTTAATTAAACATATATTTACAAATTCGTGCAACAAAATCAACCGAATAAAGAAAACCCACAGCCCGCGGCATGCGCCGTCCGTGCCCGCCTTCCTGTACCTATTAAGAAAACCATGACACGCATAAAGCGCCAAACAATCCAAGTAAACCTAAACTAAGTTCATGCAAATAAATATAGAAACCGATTGAAAACTCAATATAATTATATACACTTGAAATACGCTAGGTACAGTTCGATACTTACCTATTTATATTCAAGAATAGGTATTTCTGCGGGTTTTTTTAACAAAATGAGCTAAAACGTTATCATGGAATTTGCTTTTCTCTTGAATTTTAAGAAGTAAATGTTTTTCAATGGAAATTACCCCCAGATTAGACACCTACCTATTTTGTATTTAGTACCTACTTTGAGTCCCTACAGACAGACAAAAATCTTGAAAAACCACGAATATAGGTAACCTAAATTAGATTTGGGTAACACCTATAGGTACCTAACGTATTAAAAATAGAATAGAAACACCAACCTCCGTCGTCGTGAACAAAAACAAATACCTAATCCAAACAGTAGGTAACTACAAACAAATCATTACAGCACATTAACACAGAACGAACACTTAGCGAGCTAAATTGCACTAGTTACTTGAATCATAAAACACTAAATAAATAGGTAATTCAAAAAAACTTTGACAAGAATTACACAGTGTATCTTTGCGCGACGACGCGGTCGACGCGAACTAAAGTAATGGCGTCGCGTAATGCGTAATTGCGTAATGAAAAAAGGATGCAAAATATTATTAAAGTTTGAAGGTCGTAGGTGGCGGCGACGGCGTCCTCGAGAAAAGAAAGTGACGCGTGCTATACACTTAAAGTTTAAAATTGTTTGAAATAAGCCGGCGTGCGAGCGCGGACTAGAGCGGTCGCTCACTCTGATTTTTATTGTTTTCTCACGTGCGGCCGTGTCTGACCATGCCGCGAGCGGACCTGCTAGAGGGGGTGTTCTTTTTATAGTGGTGTTTATGTTTAATTTTTAATATTTGTGTAGCTTAGTTTTATTTTATTTTATTTTAAATAAGTTTAGTTTTAACTTTAACTTTTAAATTTTAATGTAAAGTCCGTATTTATAGTTGTGTTAAAACAATAAACCTTATATGAATGGATAAAAAAAAAAAAAAAAGACAGTATTATTTCACAATATCATTAAATTACATTTTCATACATGATTATAATTAAGTACATATTTTATCATTTCATTTTTTAAAATTTCATTTGTTTTTTCATGCTTATTAACAAGTATAAAATCATATAATTATTTATTTAAATCATTGAGGTCCTCTCTACGAGTAAAGGCCTCCTCCATATCATTCCATATATCTCTCTCCTTTGCCTTTGTAATCCAGTATTTTCCAGCAGCTCTATCTAACTCATCTGACCACTTTTCTTTTGGGATACCTTTTTTTCGCTTTCCAAGTGGTCCTATCCAAGAGGTTACTTTATTTGCCCATTTGTCCTTGCTCATACGTGCCACATGGCCTGCCCATTTCCATTTTAGTTTCTTACAGTGTTGTAATGCGTCTATTACGTTTGTTGTCTTTCTTATATCCGTATTACGTTTCTTATCTCTCCTCTTTATTTTTAAAATGCTTCGTTCCATTGCTCTTTGACTTGTTTGTATTTTATTTGTTGTATAGTTATTATATATCCATGTTTGACTGCCGTATGAAAGACATGGGAGTATGCAGGAATCTAGAACTTTTTTCTTCAGTTTGACAGGGAGGTTAGATTTAAGTACTTCTTTATAGCTCCAGAATTTTTTCCATGTTAAATTTATTCTTCTATTTATTTCGTATATGTGTCTGAGTTTGATAAAGATATTTGTTTGCCTAAATAAATGTATTCGTTTACATATTCTAGTTGATTGTTATTCCCATATATCGGTGTTTTTGAAGCATTTGTCATGACTTTTGTTTTGGTGGTGTTTAATTCCAAGCCGATTTTTGTGCTGACTGTATGAAGCTCGCCAATTATTTCTTCTAGCTGAGCTGCAGATTCCGAAAACAAAATGATATCATCGGCGAAACGGAGATTGGTTAAATAGTCGCCTTTTATGTTTAGTCCTTTCCGTTTCCAGTCTAAACTCTTCATAATGTGTTCGAGTACAGTGACGAAAATTCTGGGTGATAGGGGGTCACCTTGCCTAACTCCTCTACAGATCTTGATTTTTGAGCCTTTTGTTTCCATTCGAACATGAGATACACTTTTGCTATAAATGTCTTTTATAAGTTCTATAACTTCTATTGGAACGTCGCATTCGTGTAGAGCCTTCCACATACTATTATGGGATATGGAGTCAAACGCTTTAGCATAGTCGATAAAGACCAGGTAGAGTGGTCTTTGGTGTTCTTGATACTTCTCTATTATTAGTTCAAGCGTGTGGATGTGATCTATTGTCGAAAAGCTTTTTCGAAAGCCCGCCTGCTCTACTGGTTGGAGCTTTTCCGTAAACTCGGCTATACGTTCTTCGAGGCAGGAAGCGAATAGCTTATACAGATTTGGTTGTAGGCTAATGGGTCTGTAGTTAGCAATATTTGCGGGATCTCCCTTCTTATACAATAAAATTATATCCGATTTTGCCCATTCGGTAGGTATTCTTTTTGCGTCGAGAATTTTATTAAATAAGATTGTTAAGTGTGAAACTAGTAGAGGTTTGCCTACTTTAATTGCTTCGTTTGGAATCCCGTCTGGACCAGGACTCTTATCTTTTTTTAATAAGTTTATTTTTGACATGATTTCTGTAATTGAGAATCTGGGTATAGTGGTGGGGTTGTACGTGATCGGTTGGCATTCATCTTGGTCTGTACCTTGTACTGAATAAAGAGCTGCATAAAATGAGGTGGCTGTATCTATTATTTTTGATCCTGAGAAGGTCTTGATATTTGTAGAGTTTTCATTTAAGCAGTGTTACTTAATGCTTTAAACCCTTTTTTTAAGCTACCTGAAGACATAAGATGTTTTTCCATTACTTCGATTCTATGTTCTTGGTGTTATTTCTTAATAAGTTTGTGGATATTCTAATATAAGAAGCTGCGTTCTTTTTTTTCTTCATCTGTAATTTTGGGTTTATTCGTTAACTCATATCTTCGATCTAGAAGTCGTTTTATGTTATCTGAAATACTATACTTTTTCACAGCTTTATTTGTAATACCATTTAAACTTTTACATATCCATGTCTTTATTTTATTGTAATAAGTCTCTAGATCTTCATTTTCGATTAATATTGTGGTGTTAATTCTTTCGTTTAAGTTTTCAAAGAACAGTTTTTCTTCTTCTGGTGTGTTTAATTTTGTTTTATTATTTTTGTAAGCGGCTCTACTTTTCTTTGTTTTTGAGATGTTAACAGTGCTTCTCACAAGCCGGTGATCGCGAGGAAATGGTAAATTATTTAATATTTCGATGTTGGTGAATTTTTCTTTGTGATTAGTTAATATGTAATCTATTTGGCTCTCTGTTTTTCTTGGAGACAGCCATGTCCACATGTTTCTTGTATTTTTTTTAAATAGACTGTTTGTAACAAATAGGTTATTTTGCCAGCAGAATTGTAGTAAAGTTTCACCTCTTTTGTCTCTTTTTCCGTAGCAGTGTTTGCCTACTATTTTTTCTTCCCCAGCAACACGTTGGCCGACTCGCGCGTTGAAATCTCCAACTATAATTAGATATTTATAGCATTGCTTGCAGGTTTGTTCGAGTTGGTTGTAAAATACTTTTATTTCCTGGTCACTGGAGTCTATTGTTGGCGCGTAGATTTGGACTATTGATAGTGTCGTCTTGCCGAATTTTAAGTTTAAGATGCATATTCGTTATGATATTGCGATGAAGCTCTCTATGTTCAATTTATATTTCTTTTTTATAAGAAAATCGACTCCATATTGACCTTTTGTCTCTCCATAGGAGCAGAATATATGGTCATCGTCTTCTTCAATATTGTAGCCCGTTCTTCTTATTTCTGATAAGCCAATTATATCGTAATTTATTTTTGAAATTACTAGTTTAAAGTCGAGTAATCTTTCTTTTGACAATAGAGATCTTGAATTGTATGTGCATATATAAATTGGTTGCGATGGAGGGTTTTGGTCTCTCGATATCCTACATATAAACGTTTATTAAAGGATAAGCAAAACTGCCATCCATCTGTGGAACATATTACTGTGACGGATACCTCCGCTGAAGTAAATCTTTAAGCATTATTAGATCATACTGCAACTCGATTGTGCAATGATGTTCTAAAATAAGTGTTTTTATGGCCAGCTGTACAAGACAAAAACAATACCTTGATATATACAGGGTGTTAGGTATATAGTGGATAATCCTTGAACTACGGATAGAAGGTACTTAGGACGTTATGAAAAAGCTAAAATAGGTTTAGTAAAAGTCTAGTTTTGGACTTTTTTGTTTTTTTGAAAATTGACAACCTTACTCGAATTTTTAGTCATGGTTAGTGTACGAAAATATTTTATTTTATTTTCTTTTTACCTTAATAATGTTTAATAGTGGTGCTATCAGATAAACATTACCAATATGGCGTCACTACCGTGCTTTAATATAAAAAAATCACAATATTGAATTTTGCATCATCGATCGAACATTTACCAAACTTTGAGCTGTTGCAGTGAAAAAAAAATACACTACCACAAGGTAGCCCATTAGCTTAAAAACATGCCCATTTAATAGAGATTTTAAAAACACTAAATATTGTTTTATTTAAATATTAGAATAAAAAAATAACTTCAGTTTTCCGCAATTGAGTCGATTATTTCATATTAAATTTGTGCTCTAGAAATCCAGATAGAGTACCTAATGATGACAAACTTTTCTTTGCTAAAATAAGAATACTGGCCACTAATTTTGTGAAGCATTTTATTTAAAACGATTTACGTTCTGGGCAAAGCATTACAACCTTTTTGTTTCAATAATAACAATACTGGCCACTAAAATTTTAAATGCCATTTATTCGAAATTTAAAACACTCGATCGCTTTTTGTTTTTTCAGCATTTTATGTCAAACTTCGGTGTTAAATTTATGATGTCAAGAGCACAATACACACAGCGTGAATATGCTCAAATGCATTTAATTTATGGTGAGGCAACGCCAGTGCTGCTGCGGCTCTGTACGCCGAACGCTACCCTGACAGACGCCATCCAGACTACCGGATTTTTAATAGAGTACACAATGCGTTCACTGAAGGCAGAATTCTTGGTCAGGTTGTAGGTGGAACAAGTGAACGAAGACCCACCCGAGGAGATGAAGATAATATTTTGGACCTAGTTGGGGCAGATCCTTCTCTATCCGTGCGTGATATGGCAAATTACCTGGGTTTATCTGTATGGAAAGTGCACGCTACATTAAAAGTCAACCAGTTACACCCATTTCACGTCCAACGTGTGCAAGTTTTATTGCCTAGAGATTATGCCTTAAGGGTAACTTTTTGTCGAGTGATGCTGCGTCGGATGCGTGGAGACCCACATTTTTTTAACAAGATACTGTGGTCGGACGAATCCTCATGCCGACAAGACGGCTACATGAATCTACACAATCTGCACAGTTGGCAGTTACATAATCCTCACTTAATGAGAGAGGATAGATCTCAGTACCAATTTAAGGTAAGTCTTCTCATGGGTTCACTAATGTTTTACCAAATCATCATTTGGCAAAAAACATCATTTTAATATTCTTTCATTTCGCAAGATGTATTTCCCGGGTACCCTCTATGTCGCCGAAACTTTTTACGCCAAATTTTGTTTTCGCATAATTTTTCTCCAGCTAAAACGGAAAACATTTTTTTTGTAATCCTGGTAGAATAGAGTAGGTTAGATTAGGTTTATTTTAAAACTTAAAAAAAAAAACAAAGGTATCCGTAGAATATCAATTATGCGAAATTAGTATTCTGCGAAATCATGCATTCGGATTTTTATGGTCAAAAGTCTAACCATACTTATTTAACAAGCCCATGCCCTCTAATTACTTTATTAAAAAGGTTGAATATAATATTCCTCATCATCATTGTTTTATTATGCTGTGTGCGACACAGACGAAAACCTCTCGTATCAATGAAATCTATCAACAGCACGACTAGCACAAGTTGCTCGTGACTTGTTTGTCGCTCGGATCTCCCTTACTATCTAGTCTGTTACGATAGAGACGCACAGAGCGACAAGCGAGAAAATACAACTTGTGCTACACGTGCAGATCACTATATTTTCATGTCAAATATATTTCGAAAAACCAAATGTGCTCCAGTCTCTGTCATCGTATTTTACCTAAAGTGCTTTTCATCAAAATATAGCGCTCGTAATAATATATATGAAAATATAGTACGCGTTTCCTCTTCCTTTGTGCCCACCAAAATAAATAAAATAATAAAAGTATCAATATCGTTTATTCCTTCATTGATCGGTAATACCATATCAAGATTTTTTGAATTTGCCGCTTTTTCCCAGGTTCAGCTTTCATTAGACAGACTCTATGCATTATTCCGATTACCGTAACCTTGGATAGGTCACAGAATATGCCAGCCACTTTACATTTGCAGTCAAGATTCATGATTACGGAGTCAAATAGGTTGGGGCATAAAGTATTTTCGTATTTTGAATGTAATGTAATCAACCTCTTTGGCGGTAGGTAGTAAATGTAACTGGCTGGTTTTAAAGTACATTGTGCATCAAGGGTAGTATGAAGGGAATTACTAACGAGAGTGTTAGAAGGTTTTCATCACATTTGCGAGGAGAAAAACAAAGAGAAAACACTTTAACTCTGCAAAATATAAAGAAATAACTTTTGACGGACGGGAACGTAAATGGAAACGATATTTTTTTTGTGACCACAGATACTGCGTTTAGTTTCGACCTGGATTCGAGCCAGATTTAGCCAATTTGATAAAAATGTATAATTACTAAAATTAATGATAAATGTTGATATAAACTTGAAATAGGTATAAAAATAATGAAGTTTAATGAAGCATATAGGTTTTGTGTAATGTAAGTTAGTCTATAGCTAATTTTTAAAGATGAAATTAGAAACCGATTTAATTTTTGGCTGAAAATTAAACCTCCTTAGTCAGAAATTATGTACGAAAGAGTTGCAAATTTTAAAAAGAAAGTCATTACTCCCTAGGGATGACAAACTCGCCATAATTCCCGCGGGAACAATTTAGGCCATTGTCCTTCTGTATACAGGCATGGAATAACACCATTTACGAGCAAGTGTGATGAAAATACCATTAAATGTTGACATTCTGAAGATGCAATAAATTAAAATAAAACTGGTTCCCGCCATTTTTCAATAGTTTTTCAAGCAAGCAAAATGAACTTATGTGACGAAGAAATTCGGCATATTTTAAAGTTTTATTACAAAAAAGGGAAAAATGCGACGAACACCTAATGCAGTATCAATAAGAGTAGTACAAATGTGGTTCAAGCATTTCAAGTCTGGCAATTTTAGTGTGAAAGATGAGGTTCGCTCCGGACGGCCCTGTCACAGGTTAAATCAGTGCCATTTTTGAAAAAGTGGAGCAAGATCGACATATTAGTAGCTACGACATTGCTGACGAACTTGATGTTGATCATAAAACAGTTTTACGTCATTTACAAAAGTCTGGGTACAAGAAAATACTTGAGCATTTGGGTACCACATGATCTCACTGAAAGAAACCTAATGCAACGTGTTTCTATTTGCGATTCTTTGTTGAAACGTAACAATTCTGAACCAATTCTTAAACGATTATTACGGGGGATATGAAATGGGTCATTTACGATAAAAATGTGCGAAAAAGTGGCAAAGATTGGCCTGACTCGGAACAAAGTGATGATACGTGCATGGTGGGATTGGAAAGGAATCGTCCACTATAAGGTTTTGCCACCGGGTAAAACTATCGATTCTCACCTCTACTGTCAGCAACTGATGAGGCTAAAAGAAGCCATTGAGAAAAACCGGCCGGAGATGGTGAACGGGAAGGGCGTAGTGTTCCATCATGACAACGCCAGACCGCACTCATCTTAAGCCACGCAGCAAAAATTGAGAGAGCTTGGCTGAGATGTGTTGATGCTTCCTCCGTATAACCCTGACCTAGCTGTTTTAACAAATAATTACTAGAGTCTGTCTAATGAAAGCTGACCCAGCTATTATTTGAGCGGCAGCAGTTGGCAACACCATTAAAATGTCATATTGACATTACCCGTTGTTGTTAAAGTTAAATATGAAGAGGTTTTTTTGGAAATTCAGTGCTTAATTATGGGTAAAACAATCAAAAGTGGTGTGCGGCAGGTAATTTTTACCATAATAAGTAAATTAAAACCAAAACAAGAGGAGAGGGAAGCGTTGACGAAACTGAAAATTGAGTTATTAGATACGGTGATCGAATTCGATAAATTCATAGGTTAGTACGTCAAGTTAATTTTGATCCTTATTAATAGTATTAAGCTTAATTATATACCTTTTTCTGAACAAACTATCTTTAATATTGGTATTTCTTTTCCATTAAGAAATTTAACGATGTATCTACTCCTTTCAGATAAGCTTGACGTCTCTGAGGAGAAACAAACCGTTGTGGATAGTATTGGGAAGCTGAAACAGTTAGAGCAGCACGGTTTGCTACGGCAGATACATTATCTAGAAGAAATATCATCAATGACCGGTAAGTACCTACTAAAATTTATGAGTAAACATTATTATTGGTTTATATTATATATTTGAATATTTGTTTAAATCATTGTATTTTCCTAATTATAGGTGTATTTTCTGTACCTATGTCATGTTGAATCTGTTAACATTCGCAATTTTATTCAATTAAATAGACAGATGATGATTAATATAACTGACATTCATAGCGATTTGAATTTACCTAAACCCAAATGTTCTTAGAGCAGTCGGACTGTACAATGGGGCTGTATTGAATGTCTCAATGTATTTGTAAATTTAATGTATATAAATAATGTTTATTTCATTCTTTCTTTCTTTTTACAGATATCAGTGTTTCAACACTGAAGAGGATAACTAATGAAGGAAAAGTAAACCATGGTGTCTTCAGTACTCCAGGAAAGAAGCGACCTCATAAGGATAGTTTTGACATCCAAGCCATCCGAAACAAGGTGAACGAATTTTATATTGTAAAGAAGCAAGTGCCTACACTCAGATGCCTATTATCGGAGTTGAGAGAAAGCATCAATTTTACTGGATGGATTTTAATTTGTGTTAGTTTTAAAATTATTTATTACTTTATTACCTTATAATGTTACTATGTACATAATTATGAAATTATAACAATGTTTTACCCTAATAATAAATAAAGTGTTTTTACTACATGACTTTTTATTGATGATTTTATTTAATAAAAGAGCTCATAAATGAGAAAGCATGCTGGTGCAAGCATGATTATGGTGGTCTGCATTTATTTTTTATAGATAGTTACAAAGCATCAAATACTTCCTGACATTCAAAAGTCGCCAAATCGGTACACGTTTGGCGACTTTGGGTGTCACTATCTATTTGATGCTGACTATACGGGTCAATAACTTTTTCTCTGTAGCTTGTTGCCATGGTGACGTTTCCTGAGTTACTCATACTCATACTTTTCAGCACAATTTCATTTTGAGTAAATTCACTTTGGATCACTATTACTTTTGACCCAACTTCAGAATGGTTATTTCACGTGGACGATTTTCCATTTGTACCTGTCATTAGGTAAAAATCGAAAATCGTCCATAAACCCATTTTTTCCAAGAAACTCTCTCACAGTTGTCTCCTGGCTTACGGGACAGAATAACAAAAACAAAAAAGTTGATCCTCCCTTACGTACTATTAGCCTATTGGGCTTCTATTGATAACCTGTACTTAAATATGATACCTACCGTATGTGGTCTAACACTTTCACTGTCAAGAGCTCTGATTTTCATACAAAATTGACTCACCAGCCCCTTATTTCACCATCTCGACAATGATAGGTGACAAGTGACAATTCACTATATATTGCAAAGTTAACAAGCTTTCACATCAGTGGGATTCACATCAGCTGCGTCATGTACACTGAAATGTCACCTGTCACCTGTCATTATCAGGATGGTGAAATAGGGGGCTGGTGGGTTCTTGGCAGTTAAAGTGTTAATATGGTAAAACGGACACTTGAGTGCGGTATTAGTAGACTTGAGTTCCTATAGTTTATTAATACCGGCCTTAGTATTGTGAAAAAGTACGCGTTTCCTCTTTCTTTTGTGCCGACCGAAATAAATAAATAAGAAAAGTACCAAAATCGTTTATTCCAACACTGATCGGTAATACCATATGAAGATTTTTTGAATTTGCCGCTTTTTCCGAGGTTCAGCTTTCATTAGACAGACTCTAACCTTATTCTATAGTATTAGTAATTATTGTCAAAATAGGACATAATTTTCAAAATCGACGCCCTCAAAATCTAGGAAAATGATACCCATGATAACTTTTTTAATAAACATGGCCGCCTTTTGGAATTCCAAGAGTGATATCATTTTCGAAGTCTGCGTCAACGTAATCTAAGAAAATGACACCCATGATGACTTTTTCAAAAACAACAAATATTATCGTTATTACCTCGGAAATTTCAAATTTTCCGGCAGGGGTTTTGCCTATGTATGTATAAGAATTTTTACTTCAAATTTCAAGTCTCTAGGTTCTGCGGTTTAGGCTTTGCGTTGATCGATTAGTCAGTTAGTTACCCCTTTCCATCCCTTTGGAGATGAAAATATGAAAAACACCGACGTACATATTAAATAATTTTCAATTGTCGATTTAAACACAAAATTTGAAGAGTTTAACTTTAAAACTGACGAAATTTGATACGAATCCCCTATTTTACCCTCTTTTTTCCTTTGCTTTGCCCCGCGGCGAGTCCTACAGCTACTATGGCGGGGATATGGCGTTTCCACAATGAAAAGATTTCGCCAGTGTCAAGTAGGTACATAGAAGTATAAATCAATACAATACAATACAATACAATCCAATCTTCTCAAGGAAGATTGGGGGCAACGTTGTACGGTGATCGTTGGACAGAGGTCGAGATAGTTCTAACCACTGCACCACTTAGGGGTGGAATTTTCAACAATCCTTAGACAACAATATAGACGACTCTTTTTAACGAACGGCATTTGTAACTGGTGCGAAGAGTAAAATTCTTTTGGCCGTTTTTATACTCCCTCTGTTTTCCTACCTCTATGAGAGTGATGAATCATTCATGCCTGACATGACAAACCTTGATAAACGGTAGAGCTGATCAGTCGGGCTGACAAGTCGAGAGGGATGCAGCTATTTGATAGAATGAGAGACTTATTTAACTTTCTCATTCTTTTAAATAGCCGCGTTCCTGTCGGCCTGTCAATTCGACTGGTTTTATAGTGGCCCGTAGGTACAGTCAAATAATTAAAGGGTCTAGCCGATCGACCATGTAAATTTGCCCCTGGCTGAAAATGTAGGTTTCTTACGTGTGTTTATTAAAACCTTATTACAAGATATAATTTTACGAAGTTTTAACCCTAAAATGCTTTTGGTTTTGAAGAAAAAGAAGAAAGAAAAAAATATGTTTTTATTTTTTCGTAGCCAAACTAATGATTCGATTTCTTTGTAATTTGGATATATTACGTATCTAATAATAAACTACTGTCAAAAAAAAAAAACAACGTTCAAACTCATTTATGAAGGGTTTAAAATTGACTTTATTTTTTTCAAGTTTTTTTTTTAATACTTACGTGATAGGGACAACCTCTAATTTTACTTATTTTATGCGGAATCTAATATTGCGTAACATATATTTTTTGCAAAAAAATCCATTTGGGGCAACAGGGTAAAAATATCTTACTAATGAATATACGTAAAAATCCTTCATGATTAATTCAGAATGTGGTAAAAGCAGTCAGTATAAAACTTTTTTCTCTTTACTATTTAAATATCAACTTCACTACGCAAATACAATATTTCTAATAATTTGTTTCAAAATACAATACGGTTTAAAAACGACTTCAATAAAATATCGACAATTTCAATTTTAATATGAGCTAATTCATTCGAATTCGAATTGAATTTGAATTTGAATTTGGAGTGTACATACGCGTTCGAACATCACCGTGCCCTTTTTAATTTACCTAACGCGATGGTTGTATTGTACATTTGTCGCATTTACCGCTTACAAATTAAAAGTAAAAAATAGCGGGAAACCATAATCGTTTTTATGCGTAATCTTATGCGTTATGGATAAACGTAATGCGATACGCAAGGTGTTTAGGAAACGTGTCCGAACTTTGTATTTAAAAGCATATAATGCAATAGAAGCCCGACTAGAACAATGCATACAAAACTATATCGAAAATAAGCATATGCTGTCCCTAACGGAAAACGTAAGTATTTTTAGTCATGCTTTATACCCTTTCAGTTAGTTCTAGTAAAGATGCAGGAAGTTTAGTTATTTTAATTTTATTTTATAGATGGCAACGATCAAATTTGAAATCTTTGAACAAATTAACCTGCCAACCAGAATTCTAGTTCCACTGTACCGCGACGCACTACCCTCTTTATACGAGTACGTGTGTCTACTGGATGAAGGAATTGTAATGCTGGAGAGATGCTCGCAGTGTGGAAGATACTCAGACTATGACGGAAGTGATACAGTTATGTTAAGTTCTTTACTGCATTTATTGTGCTGGCAAATTATTTTATATTAACAATCATATTTGAAGTAGGTAATTAGTACCTATATCACTTAACTACGTCAGTCGATCCTGGTAACTTTGAATGCTCAGGAAACATTAACTGCCCTTAAAGTTATATTAAACGATTAAATGTTTATAAATAAAAAAAGGTACATAAAGATTAGATCACAATTAACTTCATTATATATAAATAAACTTCTATTGCATTACATGCTTTTAAACTTAGAATAATAACACATAGAAACCTAGTCCGCGCACCAAAACCGTCAGACTTAAACTACACCATTCTGGTGTACTCGGCGATCGCCGCCTGTCAGTCGCAATCACGTCACACAGCGTCAACAGCTCCCGGGTTTTTATTGATTATGACGATTTGTATTGTTAATGGGTGCCACAACACTTCAGACCAAGAAAATAAACACTATAAAATAACATTCCAAGTGTAAATAATATGTTTTGACTTGTTGTTTTACGTAAAACATTCACTAAAATATTAAATTATTTTCTAACGACATTACATGAAAATGTTGCCATTATAACGATTTTTTTCCCCCTAAATTGTTATAGTAAGTACTTGTTCTATTTTGTGATATTCTGTGATACGAATTGAATTACTTGTTTTTCTCGTTCTAGATTTCCTTCTAATCCGATTATTGCCGCACGTTGGATTGAAAAAATTAGGCTTAATCGAAATGAAAGCTGGTGGAAGCCGTCTAGGAGGACAAAAATATGTTCTGTACATTTTAATGACACAGACAAATATCTTACTAAAGGTGGCTTGTGCAGACTACGTCGGGACGTGGTTCCTACTAAGGTGATTGCGAGTATATACTGGGTGTCCCTGGATAAATTGAATTTTAGTCCGCCAAAAAACCACCGGCCAAAAAAGTACCTTAGAACATTTAAACTACCTACTTAAAACATGATATTTTATGCGAATGCGAATATATTACATAAGTGTTAATAAACGTTTGTATTATTACTAAGTAACTACAAAAAATGATCGAATTTAACAAAAATGATTATATGAAAAAGTCCCCTAGTTTAGGGGGAAATGTAATCCGCTAGCAACATTATTTGTTTACTTGTGTGCGTGTTGTCGTGTGTTAGTACGCGTTGATTACGCCCACATGAATCCATTTTGTGCGACACTTTTGACGGGTTGGCTGTAGGAAACTATGATTCTATGTGTTATTATTCTAAGCTTTTAAATACAAAGTTTGGACACGTTTCCTAAACACCTTGCGTATCGCATTACGTTTATCCATAACGCATAAGATAGGTGAAAAACGATTATGGTTCCCCGACATTTTTTACTTTTAATTTGTAAGCGGTAAATGCGACAAATGTACAATACAACCATCGCGTTAGATAAATTAAAAAAAGGCACGGTGCTGTTCGAACGCGTATACATTCCAAATTCAAATTCAAATTCAATTCGTATTCGAATGAATTAGCTCATATTAAAATTGAAATGGTCGATATTTTATTGAAGTCGTTTTTAAACCGTTTTGTATTTAGAAACAAATTATTAGAAATATTGTATTTGCGTAGTGAAGTTGATATTTAAATAGTAAAGAGAAAAAAGTTTTATACTGACTGCTTTTACCACATTCTGAATTAATCATGAAGGATTTTTACGTATATTCATTAGTAAGATATTTTTACCCTGTTGCCCCAATGGATTTTTTTGCAAAAAATATATGTTACGCAATATTAGATTCCGCATAAAATAAGTAAAATTAGAGGTTGTCCCTATCACGTAAGTATTAAAAAAAAAACTTGAAAAAAATAAAGTCAATTTTAAACCCTTCATAAATGAGTTTGAACGTTGTTTTTTTTTTTTGACAGTAGTTTATTATTAGATACGTAATATATCCAAATTACAAAGAAATCGAATCATTAGTTTGGCTACAAAAAAATAAAAATCTTTTTTTTTTCTTTCTTCTTTTTTTTCAAAACCAAGAGCATTTTAGGGTTAAAACTTCGTAAAATTATATTTTGTAATAAGGTTAATAAACACACGTAAGAAACCTACATTTTCAGCCAGGGGCAAATTTACATGGTAGATCGGCTAGACCCTTTGTGACCCACCTTAGTTCCAAAGTTAATCTGACATTCTACAGCAATAAGGTTAAGTTTCTTATCAAATACAAATGACATGGCATTTCTAACGGCAATGACATCTTAAGCACATTTTCTTTGAAATGGGTACCAAATTAACGTCCGTGACGGTGCTCTTTTGAAAGCGACTATGTACATATGTTTTTCATGTCGTCTTCTGTTTCTGGAGACCTCAATGTAACTGCATAAAATTAACATGTCATGTAATTTATACTGTGTTATAATGAGTAATAAAACCTGAATCTGATCTAAGAGCATTCATAATAAGTGCGACGAGAGTAATTATTTATACTCCGTCTACGCTATTATATGTCTATGCTCTGACGGGATAACTTCAAGTCGCCGGCGCCGGTCGACTTCAAGGCGGAGTGGTAAAGATGGGTAAAAGATTTGTTACTTCGGTAACTTTTGAAACTACCTAGAATGTTTTAGTGCCTTGGAAACCACCACGTTAAAACTGCAGTTCTGAGTAATCAATAGTAGATTGTGTCACAAGGGAGCAAAACGACATATTTAAGGCGAGGGCGTACATTGAATCCTGAACGAAGCGAAGGATTCTACAATTGAATCCCGAGCGTAGCGAGGGATTCTAAAATAGAATCCTGAGCGTAGTGAGGGATTCAAGTGTTAACGCCCAAGGTGGAAATAATTTTGCTACCGTGTGACACATACTGCTTTTCACATCACCTATGAGGAAAATAAAAGATCTTAGTGATGAAACAAATTTAATTATTCACACATTCTAGAAATGCTGAAATTATTAAATTTAATAACAGGAAATTATCGCAATTAACAACAATTATCAAATTTGGCAACAAAATGTCCTTGAACAGAAAAGTGCCACTTTGATCCCTCGTAGCAGGGAAGAAAAGTCCCCTTTCCGAGTAGGTGATATGAAAAATAGATTATAGAGCCAATTTCCCTTCAAACAGTCAGTAATCATGGAGTTTATTTTTTGGCGATCTACTTTATGCGAGAATGTACTATTTAGCGTATGGTTTAGCTAGGATAAACAAGTTACGAAATGAATACTTTGATTTCATTGACAGCTTTGGCGAAATTTTAAACACATGGCATCCCTATGTCGCATCCCTAGAAGTATGACAGCCACTTTAGCCCGTATTGATTTTCCAGGCTAGGCACCAATTACTTTTTGCTATAGTACTTATAGTATGTACCTACGCAATTCTTTCACTTCTTTCGGGATCTGAAGAGCAACCGACCTCTCGAATAATGTGAATTTAATTCGCGGGTGAAGTTCGGGTGTTCTAGTGTGAGATTATTGTTTACTTTGCAATTGAGTTTCGGTTATAATCATTATGTGAAGATATACAGATCGTAAGGATCGCTTGTGAAAATGTCAGGCGCCGAGGACACGAACGAGTTCATATTTCGTCCCCAACAACATTTCGACGCTAAATGGATAAACCCTGATTTGCAAGGAGCGCTTCAGTGCCCGCAAACTCTAGTCAATCATTACAACACCATACTACAGGACAGCGAAATATTCTTAGATTCTAGTGCCGGCTTGCTCAATAAGGCTGGCATCACAGCTAAGCTAGGAGATAATGGAAAATACTACTGTGGATTACGGGTAAGCTGATAATGATTTTCAACCTTACATTTTAATAAAATAAAAATAAAAATTGCCTTTAATTTTTCTGAAGCTTGATACAGTTCCTGTAATTATTATATGATCATAATATGTCCCTCATAGCTTCATAGGCCTCATAAGCGTCCTCCAGGCGTTTCTATTGTAGTCTGCCGTTTCTACTCTTTACCAGTATGGGCCAGCTGTTTGTTTGAGGTCATCCTCCCATCTGTTTAGTGGTCTGCTTCTTTCTCTTTTACCAACCAGCCATTTAATAATCAGTAATAACCATAACTAAGGTAATATGAATATATTGTTACATTTAATCCACTATGGAACATTAGGGTTGGGTAGGATGGGGGCTGTCCCTGGCGGCTATTTCAGAGGGGCTCTAGATGCATAATTGTGTTCAAAAATTAATCAGATAATACTGGAGCTGGTGGAAACGGGTCATTGCTTCATTATTGTGAAAAAAAAGGGGGAAGTGAGGAAAGTACTTGTTAAGGTCATATCCTTATACACTCAGCGTTAAAAATATTGCCCACTGCCTTTAGCATAATGCGCTACCTATTTATAAACGAGAATAGTATAAAGTGAAAACAAGTTTGATACCCTTTAAAGTAAAAACACATGGTTTCCAGATCAGAGAATTTAAAAAAAAGTGACCAAATGCGGGTCTCGAGTTGCACCTGTTTTCAGGGGTATAAAATACCTTTACAAGGACAAATAAGAATATCTTGACAATATCAATGACTCCTGTTGTGCACTTTGAAAGGTTATAAATATCATGTTGATTTGCTCACTAGCCTTACCAGGCTAAAAAATCTGATCCTAGGAGGTAAGGTTAACTGGACGTGACGGCAACACTTTATGGACCTAACCTTATGTGCGCATCAAAGAATGATGTGGTAGCGTGCATCCCATCGCAATTGGCCCTACCTTTAGACATTTTGCTTCTAAAATTTGTTGTACACATAACCTTCCTGTTTTAGAATTGAAAAACATTTTTTTTATCTTTCATACGTATGAAAGATAAAAAAAATGTGACTGGTTTTGGACAAAAAAAAATGTTTAACAAACCATTTAATTAATCAACTAAATCAAAAAAAAAAATATGAAAAAGTGTTTGGTTTTTAAGTTGTAATCTATCTATCTAGGTATATATATAAAAATGAATTGCTGTTCGTTAGTCTCACTAAAACTCGAGAACGGCTGAACCAATTTGGCTGGTTCCTTTTCGGTTGTATTCGTTATTGTCAGGGCAAGGTTTGTATGAAAGAAAAAAAAAACCACCGGGGATGTCGGAAATTTGCAGCGGGCGAAGCCGCTGGCGGGTCACTAGTGTTTCATAAAAATTAGTGAAATTGGTATGTTTTTTTTTTTTTTTTGATACGTTTGCTGCAATAGTAAAAATAACTTTGTGTAGCTTCACAGCAACCACAACTGCCAAATCCTAATTGAAATGACACCGCATGCAAGCTATGAAAAAAGCATGGTGAATTTTGTTAAAAAAAAAATGTTACATATCTTGATCAATATATAAAAAATCCCATGACTATTTATAGAGAAAACAAATATTTAGTGTAAAATCTTGAGGATATTAGTTCCATAGAAAAAGTTTTTTGTGTAATTGGCCTCTTACACACTCAGCTGTTCGAATGTGCAAGTTTCCTCACGATGTTTTTCCTTCACCGTAATAGCATCAAATAATGCACTTAAGTTAGAAAAACTTATTGGTACATGGTGACCGCGGGGGTTTGAACTCGGTATCTTACGATCACGAGTCAACCCCCTAAGCCACTAGGCCACCGACGCTCTGGTATACAGGTTAGGTCCGAAAATGAGATATAGGCTAGTTTTTATCCCAAAGCATTAAATAAAGGTCAAATGTCAATCATTCACTTCTAGACGTCAAAGAGTACACATCTTAAGAACACAAGCAAGAAATCAATCCTCAAACATGGAAACAACTGCTGCTGAATGAGGTCAAATGGTTCGATCTACTCCAAACAGGAGTTCGGCAGTGTGCTGTCGCTCGGCAACTGAATTTAACCCGTTATGCCGCCGCGTCTTCTAGCGATGCTTCCAGGTGGATTTGTTAGATCATTCTCGCAAGCTCATTATTTCTTCGTAGTAATTTTCCGTCCGCATTTTTTCCCGAACGCGATATTACCAGTCGCCTTTTTTCCTGGCAGTTTATATTCACAGTCATGTTTTTCCCCTTGCGAGTTTTTATGCAGTTGCTTCTTTTCCTAGCAGCATATTTTCACTGTCCTGTTTTTTCCGTTCCAAGACGAAGTTACAGAGTCGACGGAACTGCGATCCAGCGGAGCTCCTATTCCTGGGTGGTTTGGCCCTCTGGGCCTGATGCAAAACTAACATAACTTAAACCTACCTACGAATTACCCTTAATTACTTTTAGGAAAAAGTGCGACTGAGATAGAAATCGAACGGGAAAAAACCGACCGGTAAAAAAGGCGAAGAACAAAAAAAGCGATTATAATAAAATATAACGGTGAAAAATAAAACTGGGTAATATCGCGTTCGCGGAAAAATGCGAAAAGAAAATTGACTTCAAAGAAATAATGAGTTCGGGGGAATGATCTAACAAATGTCCAGGTGAATGTGTGAAATCAATCAATGTGGAGGTGATCGACGTCTTGCACATCCGAAAGAGACGATCACTTCATTGTGATGTCATCTGCTCACTTTTCCGATGCTGTTGAGGTCCAACAACGCTTGGATAACATCAGTTAGCCTCTCTCCAATTAGAAGAAGACTACAGGAGAACGATAACACGGTTCACAGGGCTGTTGCTGGCCCCATGATGACCACACAGTATCGTAGTGATTGCTTGGAAATTGTCCTTCATCAAGTTTATTGGGTTTTATGTTTGCCGATGAGATCTTGGAAGAGCATGTGGCCCCATATGCGAGTTATATCAGCTCCGGATTCACATTCATGCACGACAATGCTTGCTCCCATACTGCATTAAATGTTCGCGTCGTGTCGTGAAGTTAGTGATTAATGAAAGACCGTTTGGAGGCATCGACTAGTTTTAGGCATATTTTGTACAATTTTTTGCCGTCTATTAATTGAGTAAAGTAAAAACGTTATTTAAAAAAAAGTGTTTATTTTCCTAAAAAATACAATTTACTACCCAAATTAAATCAAATTATACCCAATAATCCTAATAATAATTGAATAGGTTTAAAGATAGTTGAAACTATTTTCGAGGAGGTGCGATATATTTGACGCTTAGTGTATGAAAGCCTTAAAACTTGAATCTGACAACAGTGATTAGATGTCGAAGATGTTTCATTCTATGAATAACAGTGGAAGGGGCTCTTAATATATAAATAAAAATATTGTTGAAATTGGTTATTAAGGTAACAGGACCAAATCTTCTAACATTGATTCCACATGGTATTGGAGTTTATACACGGTGGAATTTAATCGGTGAACAGGAACCCATTTTTCTAATTCAGTAATCGATGGCGGTCACGTTTATGTAGTACTTAAGTGGAACCAAGTTTTTTTTTATCATAACTAATTTTTAAGTTGAAATTAAATTTTAATTCAAATTTAAAACTTAAAGCATAAATGAGCAATAAGCTGTCAATTTGTCATTGTCAAATTCATAACAAATTGCTTCAAATACAGATATTGGTAAAAAAAATGGCGGCAATCATTTATTGAAGTCTGATCTGTCTAGTTTCCCGCCAAAGCCAGCAAGCACTTGACGTATGTACACTTACGAGTAACTTCCCTTCAATAAAAGTAGGGTGTCCATTTATTCAGTCAGTGTACATTTTACCGATGTTAATTAAGTGTGATTAATTAGATTGTGAGCTATATTGCACGAGATCTCACTTCTCACGTATTGGTTTCTATGTAGATTGATAATTAAGATTTTTGGATTCCTGATCACCGATTAAATTCCACCGTGTATAAAAAGCTGGACTTGTATCCCATCCTATTATGAAATGGCGGAGGGTTTGCAGTGCCTACTGTACCGGAGAAGCCTCAAATTGTGCATATGCTTTTATTAATAGGTATATTTAGCTATTATGAATATACAGGGTGTAACACAGATCATGTGACAAATTAATAGGTTGGGTAGCTAGAGTCACTTGCAATACGTTTTGTGCCAACGAAAACACATCACACCCATTCTTTAAATTATTATAAATATTTTTTTAGTTTTTTTCATCATTTTAGACTGAAACCGTTTTTTTCCCAAAAACTGAAAGAGATTCTTGTCATATCTACCGTTAGTCAGGAACTGGAAAAGTTTTTATGACATTGGGAGGTCAGAGGAGTTTCTACTTTTTTTATTATCGTGCCATAAAGTTTACCTTGACGATTTATATTTTCTGCGCCGGGTAACATTTTCGTCGGGTAATATTTTTTATTTAAATTTACTGTCGTAATAAAAGTAGCATTTCAATAGAATACTCATAAATTAAAAATACTAAAATACAAACACACATTGTGATGTCACAAAAAAAAATAGATAATCAAAGAAGCACACAGATTTGGAAGATACATTAAAAAAAGACACCGTGGGTGAGATGAGTGTTTCAACCGTGGGGTTGTGAATTGAACCTATGCATTTGGCACACGACCTGTAATACACCCTGTATAACTTATTGTTATGCATTAAAAAAAGGGTTTTCTCACCATTTCCCATCCCCTTTCTTCCCCTGGGTGCTTAAAATATACTAAAGACTCCCGCACACCAAACGCGTGTCAGCAGCGTCGCGCTTTGAACCCTTACACGCGCGAGTTGTAAAACAAGAAAATAAATCATCCATGCTCATGTAGGGTTCCGAAACCGTTACTACAAACAAATTAGACCTCACGATAAACTTAACTATGCCGTTGGAAACCTGTTATCGACATAGGTCGCTGTCAGTTTACCAACACCGCAAGTAAGGTTTCTGTAGGTATAAACATTTAAATCGTTTCTAACTCAAGAACCAATGAAGTCTACTAAGTCGTTAGTTTTCCTATAAAATTCATTATAATTGCTTTCATTTAAGATATTTTGTCAGATTTGACTCTAACAAAAATTAGCGCTTTAAAGCTTAATATTTCATAAACGGATCCCTTAATCAAAAAATTGTTTCCATAAACAAGCAAGTAATATTTTTGAAAGACCTTTCCATCGACAACCCACATTATTGGGTACACGGGAAAAAATATATACATCCACGTATAGGAGAGCTACACTAAAAAAAAAACTTTTTTAAAGATCTTTTTAACTCTTTGTTGGCGAGACTTATACGTATATACATGCCAAACTACAGCTTTCTATTACTAAGGGTCTCTAAGCTAGGCCACGACGGGACGGATGGACGGACAAGGCGAAATTATAAGGGTTCCTAGTTTGACTACGGAACCCTAAAAAGTAACGCGTGCCAGCGGCGTGCACGCGTTGAAACTGCTACGCGCCGCTGTTGCCCTGGAAAACTCGGGAGCGTCACGCGCGGTGGTACGCCAAGTTGTGTTAAATACGGCCGCCATGTTTACCGTCAAACTGGGGCGCGGCAGCAGCGACACGTCAGTGCGGCGTCGAGTGTTTGTTTTTTTAAAACGCGCGTAGGGTTCTCTCGTGCGCGGCTATACACGTCGCACGCAACACCGCACGCGTTGAAGCTGCCGCGCGCCTGCGATGTGCCGGGTGTCGCGTTGCTTACTTCACGCGACGCTGCTGACGCAATACCCTAGTCTAAGAAAAGAGGTTGAAAGTTATAGTACTTAGTTGTAAAATCATTCCATTATAGATTTTAACTTGCACCTGTTGCGATGGGCTCTGTGGCCCTCACTCAGGCTGTGCATGCTTGCCTTGCTCCACTCTCTCAGCAGAAGAGGAGCTCCGTATTGCCATGCTTGAAAAGATGCCCACCGTACAGCCATCTATCCAGATCATTGATGAGCTTAAATGGAAATTAAATCCAGGTAGGTATTTATTTTCTTGTTAACAGTTCTCATTTATTATTTCAGTATTTATTTTCCTTGGAATAATACAAAAATGTTGGGGAATGTGTAAGAGATGGATAATCACTGATTTATATCAGTAATTATTTTTCTGAAAAAAAAAACAGGTTAACTCCTAATCTTTGTTTCGGCGAAATATGTTTGCCAAATGTATCATTTCCCAACCCGCTTTGTTTTCTGTAACCTTAAATATTTCAGGATTTTATAAAAAAATGCTATCCTCACCTATAGGGTTCTGAAATAAATCCTGAAATATTTGTATAAAATATGGTTGGCAAATGAAAAAGTTGGGAAACGATAGATTTGACAAACATACTTTTGCCAAACAGCAGGCTCCCGAATCAAGTAGGTATACCATAGGTACTATACATACATTTAACATACTTTTTAAAATAGATTGGCCTTATCTAGATATAAAAGTATGTTAATTCACCCAATTTAACCAAATTTCCTATAGGAATGTTTACCTTGATGGTGCGAGTGTCACTGGGAAAAACACATGAAAAGGTAAAAATGCGGTTTTTATGCACGTCTCGTGACTTTTCGTATCACGTCATCTACCGGTGATACGATTGGTTTAACTGGTGACACGAAACGATAGTTAGCGTAGTGCATCTTGGCAGGGCCCTCTGGGTGCCAAATGAAAATAGAGAAAATGACTTTTACCAGTTATGATTAAGATATGTTTAGACCCATTTTGTATAAGTCATTGTTCTTAGTTTGTAACCAAACAAATATTTTCCAGGCTTGTAAGCTCAAAAAGATAGGGTATATTAAAAAAAAATGCTTTATATATATTAAAAAGAACCAAATGTTCACTGTACAAAATAATAAATTTGTGTTCAATATTTTTTGATAATGTAAATCATCAATCAAAAAATAAATGACGGACTAATTAGATTTTTTACTACACTAGCCTATTATATGAAACGTCATTGTATGTGAACAAATGTACCTACATGAAGAAAAAAAAAAAAAAAACGTGTATCATCATTTGTGTCGAATCCAAGAGCTTTAATTCCTAGTAATTACCATAAAATATTTTCCAACCAAACGTAGCCACCCTTATACTAATTTACCTACTCGATAAGAAGAAAATTGTTAACTTAAATAATTTGAAAACTCTTAGTACTATCAAAATACATCCAAAGACTTCATTGTAGACAATTTAATGAAGAACATATTTATCTTGGACAGTTTTCTCGTAGCTTCAACTATAATCTTTATACCACGTGTCCCAAAACTCAACGATAAGCCGGCACCAGAGGATGGAGCTGCTTATGATTAGTCGAGAAAAAATAAGGAAAAAAATATATCTTTTCCTGTGCCGGCTTATCGTTGAGTTTTGGGACACGTTGTATATTAAAAAAACCACTTTTGATGACACAAAAGGCAGAGATACATTGATTTCTCGACGTGTTCCTAGATTTAATCACATATGTAAAAAATATTATACTTCCCTCTGTTTAAGCAAGTTGATAGGAAGGTCCTGCTTTTTTAAAACTACGTATATCAGCGAAGCGCTAACAATGAAATCGAACTTTTGTCGGGGAATAATCAGATGTAGAAGATGTAAAAATCAATTACTTTGAGAATCATTGTTTGTATTTTAAATTGCATATCTATTACGCATGCGTAAGTATATTACAATCACACTACAAATACTTGTCACCTGTATAATGTATTATACTTATAGTTATGAAATAAATAAATTACATTTCACAGGACCTGAATGCCTGCAAAATTTGCTAGAGTCATTGACATGGGAGCAACGAGAGAGAGCCATTCACACAGCTGTGACTGTGCCATACATATCACAGATAAGGCGTCTTATTGTCCTGTGCAAAAGACACCTTGTGGCTGTTATAAGGTAAAATAGAATATTTATAATTATTTGCTTTTTATTAAGCATTTTATTAATAGTATGTATACGGTTGCTGTCTCTTTGGATCTCATTCGTTTGTTAAGTAATAATCAGAGGTCGGCGAGGGTGAGCTTTTTTCAAGTCATGAATGTCATATAGTCGTGTCTTGTATATATTAATATGGATAAGGTCCATAAAGAAATATTAAAAGAAGACAAAACTGAAATTATAAAACTAACATGAAAATGCATGGTATGTTTTGTACAAAAGTATGGTTTTATTGCCGTCTAATGTCATATCGGATTCATTTTCAATCCACTTTAGGAATGTTTTTCTTTAACTTTTGGTATACTCAAAAGCGCAGTAACCTTTATCAAATTTTTAATTTAATTATTTATCCGCTTGTACACTTCTAATTGACAATAGAATAATAGAATAGTGACGTTGTCATAATATTTTACCCAGAGAGAATATGGCATCCTTAAACAGATTTATTACCAATCTGAAGGGGTTTAATCACTTGATTAATCTTTATAATATCATATGAATATACATATATAAAATCTAAGGAAGTTTACTTTAATACTAGTTGAGACTGTTTTCCCACTTAAGCGAAAAGCTGTGCATAATAGACGCGCGTCGATCTAGGCCGGACAGTCCGACGCCTCACGGTCAAATAGCCTTGAAAACTGATAATGGTGTGGTGAGCGTCGTAAGCGGTGAGCGGGCTGGCATAAATCTTTTAATGTGTGTGTCACGTGGCCTGACAGACTTTTGACTGCAAAATTTTCCGGAAAATGTGAATATTATCTTTATTGCCCTATTGGGATACATTAAATATTGACTATATATTCGTGCAATACGACCATTGATCACAAATAAGAAGAGTACTTACACCAGTTTAAGGTTAGGTAGAACTTATTAGGTGCATAACATGAAGTTAAATAATAATGTTTATCACCATCATTAGCATCATTAAAATAATTTTGCTTCATGTAGGGCAGTTGGTTTAATTTTGTAATCAATTGTGCTATATGTATCTTGGCTATGCGATATGTGTAAGAGTGGACTTTAACAGTTGTGTGGCTGGCTGCATAATGCATAGTAGACGAAATATGAGCACTGAGCTAGGTGTAATATGCTATTGACTTTGGATCATGCCATGGCCATCGAGGTCATCGTCCAGACGCGGACAGCCTTGTACTCAGCGATGTACTTGCAAAACGCTAGAGAGTTAAGGATGGTTTTGCGGAGGATTTCTTCGCAGTGCGGCTTTAGCGTAGTACATTGAGACTGTAATGCAATGCTTAACACTTTGTGCGATGTATTTCTATAATCGAAGGTACTTATCGTATATGAATCGTGTTTATGGTATAGGTAAGTGCTGTGTTTTTTACACGCGAGGAACTGATTTGGGTTGACCCACAGGGCTAACCTGATAGTTTAGTTTTAGCAATCTAAATTAAAGCACCGCTTCCCTTAAAACGTTTTTGTCATTATCTTTAAGCTCTTGCTTGGATAGGTATATCGTGTGTTTTGGTGGTAAACTCATAGCAACATAAAGCTAAAGCAGTGTATAGTTTATTTAAAATGTATTATGTTCTGATATTTTAAGTGCTTCGTAATCTAAATTCTTAATGGAATGAAATGAATGAAAGAAGGTCGCCGAGTCCACGACATGTTTCTACTTTTTTATTTATTTGTATATTTTTCTGCTTTCCGTCCGTTGGTTAAGTCATTCGTCGCCTGTCCGCCTGTTGGTCACTTCACTCCACTGGTCCGGCCTTAAATGTATCTGTTTATCTGTTGGTCTTCTCGTTGCATCTTCGTGATCTCAATTGACAAGAGGACTGTTTTGTAAAGATTTCTGATAAAAAATATACTTATAGGGCTTTGTCTCAAAAGCAGTGCATTTTTTATAAACATTTTGTTTTAATAATTATTTACTGTTTTTTTTAAAATATCTGTGTTTGCTATGCCCGCTTCAGACTATTGGTCGGAATAATGTCATTTTGTGTAGCTACATTTTGTGACGTGGAAAGGAATATTTTTTTTTTTTTAGATACAGTTTTTGTACTTATCTACGTCCAAACAAAAAAACTTCCTGATAATTGTGAATTGCGGGGCGCGTCGTTGTGGTAAACAAACTATATGTGCATGATCGTTTTCAGGGCAATGCTTAACATGCGCGATAGTGTTTAAAAAAATATGTTGTCTGTTTTTTTTATATTGAATAAGTGGCACTGCTGCGTGATAGTAACCGGTGTCCCAAAAAGGACGCAAGATTTCAATTTGCCGCCATTTTTGTACTTTTAGTGCTAGCAACCCTAAAAAAAACTATTTGACAGCTGAATGTTTAGGGTTTGTAAAAATGGCGGGTTATACGAAAGATTTTTATTATTGAACAATATTTCAAAAGTAATGAAAGTTTGGCGTGTACGGTTCGAAAATTCCGTGCAAAATATGGTCGGAATATTAACTTGACTTCATCAACTGTGAGCAGAGTGGTTGCAAAATTCAGGGAAAGTGGATCAATTCATGATGTTCATTCCACTGGTCGTCCAAAAACAAGCCGTTCAAATGGCAATATCGAATCAGTGCGTCAGAATGTCCGTGAACATCCAGGAACATCCATTAGGCATCGTGGACAAGAATTGCAAATTTCAAGAAGCTCTCTCCAGCGTATACTCACTAAAGATCTGCATCTCCATGCTTACAAAGTTCAAATAACACAAGAAGCCTCATGATCATGGACAGCGAAGAGAGTTCGTTGAATGGATTATCGACCGCCAAAACAGGGATGCAGATTTTTCAAACAAAATCATCTTTAGCGACGAAGCACATTTTCATCTCGATGGCTTTGTTAATCGTCAGAATTGCCGCATTTGGGGCTCAGAGAATCCACATGTGATTGTTCAAAAACAAATGCATCCACAACGGGTCACTGTGTGGTGCGGATTTTGGGCTGGAGGCATTATTGGACTATAATTTTGTCAAAATGAGGCCGGTCAAGCAGTTACTGTTAATGGAGCTCGTAATCGCGACATGATAACAAGGTTTTTTCTAGCCGAATTAGAGGATATCGATGTAGAAGCAATGTGGTTTCAACAAGACGGGGCCACTTGCCACACAGCCAGAGAAACAATGCAATTACTGCATAAAACATTTCCTAGTCGTGTGATCTGTCGATTCGGTGATCAGAATTGGCCCCCTAGATCTTGCGATTTAACGCCTTTAGACTTCTTTTTATGGGGTTATTTAAAGTCTAAAGTCTATGCCAATAAGCCCACAACCACTCATGCTTTAAAAGATGAAATTCGACGCTGCTTTAAAGAAATTCAGCCGCATCTATGCAAAATGGTCATAGAAAAATTTGACAAAAGAGTGCGTATGTGCCAGCAAAGCCTAGGCGGACATTTGCCTGACGTACTATTCCACAAATAACCCTATTTTATGTATTTCAAGATTTTCTATACAAAAATATTATAACGAAATAAAAAAGTGTTTTTCATCAATTTCAAATCTTGCGTCCTTTTTGGGACACCCTTTATTTATAAAAGGATTTAGCTGTTTTTAAGTATTCGTGAATAAGTTCTTGTTTATGCTAGCTAAAGATGGATTTAAAAGCACAACCTAGTCAATAAAAGTGCTTTCTTCTTTTAAGACTTCTTCTAAGACGTCCAGCCATGTAAAAAAAAATCTTTTTTTAATAATTTTAATCGATGTTCGAATTAAAAATATTTTTTGATATCGGACCATTATTGACGGAGAAATCAAATCAAATCAAATCAGTCAAACCGAGAAACTCATTTTATCAAGTCGGTTAAAATACTAAAACCTTCTCCTTTGTTTTTTATGCTACATAGTTGAAGATGGACTTAGTGCGCTAGGCCATAATTTTATTTTCTTTTTCTAAGACTAAAATCCTACTATCCTAAGTCCAGGCACGGATCAAAACTAAATAGAACAACTTATCATTTTATTAATATAAATTCAATGTATCTTATAAAATATTAAAAAAATACCACGTAAACTTAACTTTTATCACAGATTATACATACATATATGTACGTCGAGGGGTGTTCAAAATATTCTCTCTATCGCTAAAAAATAAAAGTTATTTTGTAATATATTCGTCATTATTTCAAATTCATTTGGAAGATTAATTTATTAATATATTTACTCAAATAAATTATTGATACCTCATCAAATTATTTTTCCTCTTTACTGTCAAAATGCTCATAAACTGCTGCCTGAAGAGCCTGAAGAGTTATATCATCAGGAAATCGGTTTCCCAAAGATCTTTTTAGGAGAAGGAAACAAACAATAGTCGCTTGGTGCCAATAGGGTGGGTATATTTTGAAATCCGCACTCACTAATGACAACTTGGTCATTGAAGTGTAAATAAAGTTCATTTTGCTAATGTTCACCTTATTTTCACTTGGATCGTTTTTCTTTATTGTCTTAATATATTTGCATAGTACCCTCCCGTCGAATTTACCAACTTATCTTTAGTGCTAATCAACAAGATATATAAATAAATATCAAGGAACAATTTCACACAAATTTGAGCTAGTACCAAACTAAGCTCTAACCTTTTGCTATAATAAAATACTTGTATAGAGAAATAAATACTTAAATAGGGTTCACTACATGATTCTGAAGAGTCATAATTCCGAATTTATCAAAATCCCGAAATTTCATAGTTCCGAACGAAATGTTTTTATAGAAGACTTTATTTTTTGATATCGCTTATAATTATAAATCAAAGCTTACCTAACCTAACTAGGTTATTTTTTAATTACTATACATATAGTAATTATATTATAAATGTAACTTATAATAGCTCCAGCATAACAAAGCTTTCGGAAAAATTCGGACAAGACTTATTGTTAGAAACAAATACTCGTGCTCATTACACAAATGTCTGCCTATCGGAATCGAACCCGAACCCGAACCCGAAAATAAGTACTTAAAAGTCTCTCGTTTTGGTTATCTACGTTAATTGCGTTTACGGACTCTTTTACTATTTAAAAAAAATATCTTTTAGTAACAGCCCTGGATTATCATATCGGGCCCTCCGGCGTGGGCTTAGGTCATCTACAGCTATACAGGGTTATTGGTAAGTCGACCTATTCCTGTTAGTAGGTGAAAGGGGTGACTATTTGCGATAATTTTGACCCCCATATGCATTATGCAAAAGTGAACCATTTTTGAGTTATCGCGATTTTTAGTTTTTTTTTTAAATTAGTCGGAAATTCAAGTTTAATTTCCAACAAGTTCATCTTGTACAAAAGCAAATAAAAAAAGTTGATTTGAATTCGGTATGTTTATTAATTTTTATTTTTAAGTGGCATTTGTGACTTTAGTTTCCGCCCGCTTCCTTTGTGATGTTTTTTTTTTCTAATAATTTCCTACTTGTTATGCATTTTTGGAGAGCTAAGAAAACAGATAAGTTTTTAAAATAATCTGCAAGCCAAGTTTCATAACGTTTTTTTTTTGTTTTTAAGGCATTTTACTGGGAAGCGATCGCAAAAAATATTGAAAAAATTTCGTATTCCGTCTCGCTTTTTTAAATTTGGGCCGAAAATTATTGTTTTAATAATGAAAAATAACCAGTGTTTAATCGTTTTTGTAAATCAGAAGAAAAAAACAGATTTAAATTGATACTTTTTTTGTAATAAATTTTTCAAGTTGAATTTCCGACTAATTTAAAAAAAAACTAAAAATCGCGATAACTCAAAAATGGTTCACTTTTGCATAATGCATATGGGGGTCAAAATTATCGCAAATAGTTACCCCTATCACCTCCTAACGGGAATAGGTCGACTTACCAATAACCCTGTATTATTGTATACCCGATATTGGGTTGTGCGGCGTGGGAGCAACATCATAGAATACCCCTTGTGTTGGCGTTGAATGTGCTAAATAGGTCTTTGTATGTACTTTATTTTGTACTATCGACACCAAGCTGAATTCCATTGCAGATACATATTTTTAAGTGCCATTTTAATACTGTTTCACTGCAGGTAACAGTCTAGAAACAATATTTGATCAGTACTTTAATGTTTTCAGAGAATACTACTTAAGCGGACAAAGCATTGGTGTCAAATTAGACAAAAAGACGGCAGTTGCCGCCGGTAACAGGGCAGTGGGCGCGTTGACTAAAGCCGTTGATCTTGACGCTAATGTCGATAGCGAAGAGCATGACACTGATTCCGAAAGGTACAAGTAGTGCTAGTATACGTAGATAAGGTACAGTAAGTAAGACCGCAGGTTATAGTACCCAGCTATTGGCCCAGGGGGGCACATCTGAAGCTTAAGCCGGATCCCCCACGCTTGTTTTGCTCTACTTTGTTGCTTTCTATTTCTTTCACACTCTCTCTGACATCCTTCGGATTTTTTTCTAAAAGTTAACATTGAAGCCTTGGAATTATGAATTGGAAGTATGAAGCAGTGGTTGTGCCTTGTTCTCAGCGCGCTGGGGTTAGCTCGGGTCGGCGCGCGGGCCGCACTCCGGCTGGCGCTCTCGCTGGTGCGGCGAGCCTGGCGCTGCGGGGAGGACGCCGACGTGTGCTCGGCGCTGCTGAAGGACGCGCTCGAGGCCGTGCGCGCGCTGCCCGACGCGGCGCTCTACGCCGGCGCCGACGCGCATCAACAAGTACCCAGGTCGCAGAAGATATGGGCCGAAGTGGTCGACAGCGCGGCTGAATTCTTGCATCAGGTAGTTACAAAGTAAGTAATGCTGACATACTAACATGTACTCAATTATTTTTACATAACAGCCGCTTAATGTGCTTATTTGGCATGACATCTCGTTATAGCTCGCTTCACTTCTTTTTGTGGCATTAGACAAGGGCCATACATATTCTTGCAACGTCATACTATCCTCCGCAGCAAGGTGGGGTGTAACGCGCCACTCGGTGATTGGCGCACATCGCTATGTGTGTGGGTCGAGCTATGCGCGCGTCGCGCGGAGCTGCCCGCCTTGTTAAAAGCCGCTGACGTACTAGTAACACTCCCGCCGCGGAACAGCTTGATGCCGGATAACAGGTAAACCATAGGGTTAGGTTCGTAAGGACTAGATTGTATAGTGACTCTGAAAGAAAAACGTCGTTGTTGCAAAACGATTGATTAAACAAAACACCTTTTTTGTACAATGCCCTTCTAATAACAGAACATAATAGAATAGAACCAAATTTATTTTCATACCTTAAAAAAAGACCGTAAGAAAAATGTCTAGGTGGTAAGTAATGACTAATTAGGCAAAACGACATGGTTGTAAAATGACAAAGTAGTAGTAGACCCAAATCGCACATGACCTTTGTTGTATCATGAGTAATCATGACCAGACATAGGAGAATCCTAAATATTTTTTTCATGTCTCCTGTTCGGAAAGTTTAATTTGAATGGGTGGATAGCCGGGTGGAAAATTGCGTTTTCATCTCTAGGGTGGAAAATAATTTTTTTTTAATAGTTACGATTGGCCACGGCGTCTAAGATAATTGAGCTACGTCATATTATTAAAATAAAAGATTTTCATATATCTAAACTCGGCTATACGTTAAACGATGTATTTATTACGGCCTATAGGTTTATATGAAAATCATTTTAAGACCGGTCTATTTTTTTCGCAATTACAGAAAATCAACATTTAAAATTATTCCTCTATTCTGCTGCCCGCCATAATGCCGTGATAGCATAGCATGACACTTTTTCTTTCACGTTTCGGCATTGCCATCTAGAAAATACACTACTGCCAACATTAGAAAAGTTTAATCGAGTTGGTCACGACCGACGACGAGGAGCTTATTATACAACAAGGAGGTTGAACACCGAACATCCGTTCGAAACAAGAAATTTGACCTTTATTACGTCACGAATATATTCCATCTCTTTCTTTTAGTTAGGGGAAGAATGAGATGGAAGTCATGCTCCTTGGCCGTGACCAACTCGATTTAACTTTTCTAATGTTGGCAGCATGTGTATTTTAACTTTTTTATGAATCTAGAAAAAAAAAGTTTTCAATAGATAAAGCGGGAAACGAGATTAAATATATTTAGGTATACCGTGTCTTTTTTCCTCACAGTCGAAATGAAAAGTAGAGTGTCTAACTCGGGTGAAATTACCCATTTCCCCTCGAACTATTGGCGCTCTCACTTCGTTCGAGCGCCAGAAATATCTCGGGTGAAATGGGTCACTTTCAACCCTTGGTTATCAATCTACTATTTATGACAGGTAAGGAGTTCCTATATCGATAAACTCAATTATCGACCCTTTTTCCATTTGTATACTAGTGATTGCCCCCAGCATTGTGTGTATATTTGTAAGTATTGTTCTGGAGACTACTATTTTTCTTATATTTAGGCATAAACAGTCACAATGTGTTAGGTGTTTACAATATTAATTAATGGTAAGACCTGGAGTGCCATAATTATAAGATTAATCTTTTTTTTTTTTTTTTGGTAATCGCCTGAGGGGCCAAAGACAAAAGTCCTTGCTTTTGTTTGCTTTTTCGTTGAGTTACTTTAAGAAAAAGGGGCAGAGGTGAAAATCCCTTCCGGAGACCTGGGAATGGAGGGCCCAGGTACTGCCGGGCTCGCACCGGCTAAAAACACCAATGCCCCTATTACCAACTAGAATTTAGACTCCCGCGGATACTACCCCAGCCAGTGCTGAAAGGCCGGAGGAGAAAGTCCTTCCTCCGTTTACTTATCCGCCGGGTTTTTCCAAAAAAAAATAATGGGGGGATAGGAATGGGGGTTGGGATGGGGGGGAGACTTATAGCTATGTGAGTCGCGGAGTGGAAATCCTGACGCATGCATGCTTACAGACTACGGGCTTCCTTTCTTTTGCCCGACAAAGGAAGGGTTGGGTCGGAGATCTTTTAGGACCACTTGTGTGGCTGTTGATACCATCTTTATGGGTGGGGCTACCCTTTTTGAGGCTTTCTCTTTTGCCTGGAGATACTATTTTTGCGCATAATTAAGATTAAGATTAAGGCAGCTGCGTATAATCACAGATAAAAGAATACAAGTACAGATACCCAATCCCATACAACAAAAGCGTGCCGTCCTAAAGTAGGCAATTCTGTAGGCAATTTTAGTCCCGTAGTCACACCAGTAGATGGCGTATCTGAGCCACCACTACTATGACGCTGGCAGCCTACCTATTCGTTTTATTGAGATATTACCAGATGGCGTTGACTTCAAAAAATATATTTGACTTTAAAATTGAGGCATCTAGAAAATTGTTGTAGGAGATCCGAATAGAAGAAGATTTCCACCGGGCTGTTTATTCGATAAAACGTATTTTATATCTAATTTTATATGCTAAGTAATATACGGCGAATAGTTAGGCTAAAAAAATTAAGTCCAGTAGGTATAGGTATAATTAATTAAAAAATAAAATAACTTTGTACTAAAGAAATGCAAATTGTTTATTAGACAAATTGCATACTAATCTAATATGCAAACGTTAGGTTGATTTTTTTTTCCCGTCAAACTATTGGGTTGGCAGGTATAAACAGCTAAGTCGGTAGGTACTAATAATTCGCACCAAACCTAACGTTTACATATTCTATAGGACTGGTATTCTTTTATCTGTGCTATAGGCTTCATACTTTCGATTAGTACCTATATAATTTGCCTTTAGAGCCGCGTCCGCTGCGCCGCGTTTTTGATATTTTTAACATCTATCATGTTATTCCGAACAGAAAAGGAGTGTGGCCAAAATGTTTAGCCGCGTCCGCTGCGCCGTGTTTTTGATGTTTTTAAACATCTAGGTACTTAACATGTTTTGTTAGTTTTTCAGCCACAACCTATTCGCCACATATTATTTAGCGTAGGCATCTAATTTGACATAAAATAGGTACTTTTCATCGAATAAACAAACAGCCCGGTGCAAATTCTCTCCTATTCGGATATTAGACCATTATAAATTAATATCTAATCGCTATATTCCTACCGGTCACATTGTAGTGGCGTTTTATTAATTCACGGGAACTGCCCTGACTATGATGTCCAGGATAAAATAGGAATGGGACATGTTCGGGAAGTTTTTTGCTGACATAAAATAAAAGCAATAGGTAAAAATAACTGGTTTATTTATTATATAACGTACTTATATAACAAGTTCTAAACAGTACCTATTTACTTATTCAGTTTACGAGTATCTGTGTAATCACTACACTTTGTAATAGGTACGCTTAATTTTTTGGAAATATCAATAGGTACCAATCTGATAATTGAATAAGTATATAATATGTTCTGTGAATAAACATTTCATTGCATTTCATTTCATTTCATTGATCATTTATAATCGGACTACTTATTTTGTAGAATTTTTAATTTTGATTTGTAATCAAACGATGATTTTCTAGATTTGCAATAATCATGAATTTTAACTTGAAATAATTTCTTAATCAAAAAATCAAGATGGCTTTTGTCGTGATAATCATCGGGGAGGTTAATTGTGATTTTGACATTATCCATTAAATTTGATATTAAATTGATTTGATGAATATGGGTGAGCTTGTTATTGAATAAATCGAGTATCTGATTTACTAAATTGAACAAAAAATCAGTAGGCGACTTTAATGTCAGCGCGTTTTGATACTTCAATAGTTAACGACGTGCTATCTACGTCGTTCGTTCCGTGTTTGTACTAACATTTAATACACCAAAACCGCCAAAACAGTATTTTGTAATGGCCATTTATGTTTGTTAAGACATTATTTTATCTATTACGTTTTTTTTTGCTTTTAATATAAAACTAGTATTTTGAGACAATATTACGCATCACCCAAGAATTTACCAAAACGAAACGCTTGGAGCCTGTGATTCCATAGAACTTTCGCGATCCGTGATGGCGCCATCTAGTGAAAGTACCCAATAAGACGCAGTAAGCTTGAAAGCTCACACGTGTATGAGTTAGATAGTGTTCATATATTTTTTATTGCATTTATTAAACTTATAAAATATACCCTTATTTTATGTAGAGAAGGATGTTTTTTAATATAATTAAGATGCGTTGAATTTCTTAACGTGTAAAAATCATTCAATCATCACGATTACTGGTTCAAATGTTTCGATCGATACCTGTGCCGCCATCTATGAGTTTATTAAAGTAATTAATTATACGTTGTTCGAATTGGGAGGCCATGGTATAATTAAGATTAATCTTAATTATACGCAGCTGCCAGTCCGAGACGGGATTCACATGTAGTAACATTGAATGGCACGCTAGATGTCACATATGTACAAAGATAAAAAAAAACTTTTTCTCGTATATCAAGACCTATTAATGTCATTTCGTTTAAAGTTAAGGAGTATACAACCGTGAATCTGGGATAATACTTTGTATTAGTGGGAGGGATCGGGTGTCCCGTCTCGGACTGGCAGCTGCGTATAATTAAGATCGAACTTCACTTAAGGTAAGTTCGTTTAATCTTATAATTATACTACGCTGCCAGTCCGAGACGGAATTTACATGTAGATGATTAAAGTCCATCAGGGTTGTATGTCACTAAGTACATATTAGTACTTAGGTAGAAAAGAAATAAAAAAATATCAAAAATATAATTAGAATTTATGTAACTAATATTATTAATAACAAAAACAATTAAACTAAAAAAGGTGTCAACCCATACAAAATTAATAAGACTCATCATAAGTATACATCGGTAACTCGTGGCATTTAGGTAGCACTTGACAGTTTCTAACAGACTAGTGATGTCACAATTCTTCCTGTACGAGTCGAGAAAAGGATACCAATTAGAAAAAAAGGTTTTTCCATCATTTAATATATGACATCCGTGATAAACAATTAATATTAGTTCTAAATTTTTACAAGTCAGGCGGTCTTCTACTTGATTTAATCCACTTTGTGTCAGAAAATCCCGACTACACTGTCAAAAAGCATTCTATTGTAAAGTTGCAGCATATTTTTATTGATGTTTTCTTTGATTTCCTCCATTATTTCCAAAAAACATATGTTTAGCAACACGTCTCGTAATAATTATTACGAGTAAATGAATGACAATATCATTGACATTGACATTGATGTTTTTAAACAAGTGATCAAACCTACTTAGTCATATATTAAGACGATGAAGGTATTTTTTTTTCTGTAAAAGGCACTTAGAAAACTTGCTTCATCACTAATCTGTCAAGTGCTACCTAAATGCCACGAGTTACCGATGTGCACTCATAAGTCACTTAAGTGTAAATCAAGCCTCGCTAAATTGAGCTGGATCTTGCTCTAAAGGTCGATCATAGTGTTTGGCGAATACAGCTGAATTTTCGGACCAGCCTGCTGATTTTCTAATTTGATATGTGCTGAGGCCAGATAGCCGCATGCCGGGTGATACTCGTATGAGCGGTAAGCCTTGTTACGAGGGCTGAGTGAAAAGTCTGGAAAAAATTAAACAACCTTTTTTTTGGTCCAAGTAAATATTTATTTTTGAACGTAGTCCCCATGTAACTTAATACACTTGGTCCATCGCTTTTCTAGCTTTTCGATTCCCTCCGTATAGTACGATTTCTCCAACCCATCAAAATACGCATTGGTTTCTGCGATGATTTCTTCGTTGGAACTAAATGTTTTCCACCAAGCCATTTCTTCAAGTTTGGGAAAAGAAAATAGTCACAGGGAGCCAAATCTGGAGAAGAAGGCGGATGCGGGAGCAATTCGTAACGCAACTCGTGGATTTAAGACATAGCAACTGCACAAACGCGTGCGTTGCGTTGCGTTGTCTTCGTGAAAAAATATTTTCTTTTTCGCCAAATGGGGTCGTTTTTCCATTAAAACTTCATGAAATCGCTGTAACAAGTTGGCATAATATTCGCCGTTAATCGATTTACCTTTCTGAAGATAATCAACATATATTACACCACGAGCATCCCAGAAGACAGTAGCCATAACTTTATTAACCGTTAAAACTGCTTTGGTCTTATTTGGTGCAGGTTCACCTGAAGCAATCCATTGTTTTGACTGCTCCTTGGTTTCTGGTGTATGATAATGAATCCAAGTTTCATCAACAGTTATGAAACGACGCAAGAAGTCCTTTTCATTACACCTAAACTTCGCCAAACATGCCTCTGACAGGGTCACCCTAGAGCGTTTTTGATCCACTGTGAACAATCGCGGCACCCAACGGGCGGAGAGCTTCTTCATATCCAAATAAGTGTGAAGGATATTACGAACCCGTTCGTCTGAAATGCTTACAATATCAGCTATCTCACGGACCTTTACTCTTTGGTCGTTCAATACGATGTCATGGATTTTGGTTATCATCTCTGGTGTAGTGACCTCAACTGGGTGTCCGGTTCGGTCGGCGTCAGCAGTTTTTTTGTATCCGTAATGATTTTTTTTCGCAAAAAATTATGTTTAATCAGAACACGAAACTCGAAAATATTTGTAAACTCCAAAGTGATTTTATTGATTTTCATAGCTTTCAAAAAAAGCTATCCGTGCGAACTGGCTGAAAATATACGATTTACCTCTAAAAAGGCTGCATTACTAATTGACATTAATGAATTTGTGAAAAAAATACCCCTAATATAATTTTTACCACACTTCTCACTCTGCCCTCGTATGTCGATGCTAGCTTATTTCAAAGTGCTCTTAATCCAGCGAGTAACTGTTTGGGTGGATGCACTTTTATGTGGTGTTTTATATGTAAGTATAAGTTTATTTTCATCTTTCCTGATAGATTCCGTCATTCTTAAATATGACTTAATAGAGTTGTAACTGGGCAAATCTCCATTTCATTGTTTGACTTAAAATATAATAATGGTTGGGGGGTACCTCTCTTGGAGGTGTTAATTATATCCGGTATATATACTCGTATACAGGGTTATTGGTAAGTCGACCTATTCCCGTTAGGAGGTGATAGGGGTGACTATTTGCGATAATTTTGACCCCCATATGCATTATGCAAAAGTGAACCATTTTTGAGTTATCGCGATTATTAGTTTTTTTTAAATTAGTCGGAAATTCAACTTGAAAAATTTATTACAAAAAAAGTATCAATTTAAATCTTTTTTTTTCTTCTGATTTACAAAACCCATTAAACACTGGTTATTTCTCAATATTAAAACAATAATTATCGGTCCAAATTTGAAAAAGCGAGACGGAAAACGATTTTTTTTCAATATTTTTTGCGATCGCTTTCCACTAAAATGCCTTAAAAACAAAAAAAAACGTTATGAAACTTGGCTTGCAGATTATTTTAAAAACTTAACTGTTTTCTTAGCTCTCCAAAAACGCATAACAAGTAGAAAATTATTTAAAAAAAACCTGAAAAAATAAACATCACAAAGGCAGCGGGCGGAAACAAAAGTCACAAATGCAACTTCAAAAATCAAAATTAAAAAACATACCAAATTTAAATCATACATTTTTTATTTGCTTTTGTACAAGATGAATTTGTTGTTCCAAGGCAAAATTAAAAAAAAAAAAACTACTCGTTTGAGAATGCGAGGCCGAAAACTAAAAAATACATGTTTTTTTATCAAACTCCAACATAAATTACACGAAAACAGAAAAATTTACCAATACATTTGGCGTGCAGATTACACATAAAACATTGACGTTTTTCCAGCTTTCTAACGAGCTATTAAACTAAAATGAGTTTTGTTAAAGATTGCTGGAAAAAAATGATCACAAAGGAAGCAACAAGGAAGTCACGTCCGAACAAAACACAAAATTAACTAACTAAATCAATGAAAACTAACTGTTATACTCGTAAACACAAATAACAACATTAACTTATGTAAAAAGTTACAAAATTAAAACTAATAAACAATTAAAATTAAAATAATCAGGATTTTTATAGTTCATTTTCAAAATGGCTACCTCCATTTCTTACTCTCACATAAGTTAATATTGTTATTTGTGTTTACGAGTATAACAGTTAGTTTTCATTGATTTAGTTAGTTAATTTTAAGTTATGTTCGGACGTGACTTCCTTGTTGCTTCCTTTGTGATCAACTTTTTCCAGCAATCTTTAACAAAACTCATTTTAGTTTTAATTGCTCGTTAGAAAGCTGGAAAAACGTCAATGTTTTATGTGTAATCTGCACGCCAAATGTATTGGTAAATTTTTCTGTTTTCGTGTAATTTATGTTGGAGTTTGATAAAAAAACATGTATTTTTTAGTTTTCGGCCTCGAATTCTCAAACGAGTACAGATTTTTTTTTTAATTTTGCCTAGGAACAACAAATTCATCTTGTACAAAAGCAAATAAAAAATGTATGATTTAAATTTGGTATGTTTTTTAATTTTAATTTTTGAAGTTGCATTTGTGACTTTTGTTTCCGCCCGCTTCTTTTGTGATGATTATTATTTCAGGTTTTTTTAAAATAATTTTCTACTTGTTATGCGTTTTTGGAGAGCTAAGAAAACAGTTAAGTTTTTAAAATAATCTGCTAGCCAAGTTTCATAACGTTTTTTTTTGTTTTTAAGGCATTTTAGTGGAAAGCGATCACAAAAAATATTGAAAAAAAATCGTTTTCCGCCTCGCTTTTTCAAATTTGGACCGATAGTTAGTGTTTTAATATTGAGAAATAACCAGTGTTTAACCGGTTTTGTAAATCAGAAGAAAAAAAAAGATTTAAATTGATACTTTTTTTGTAATAAATTTTTCAACTTGAATTTCCGACTAATTTAAAAAAAAACTAATAATCGCGATAACTCAAAAATGGTTCACTTTTGCATAATGCATATGGGGGTCAAAATTATCGCAAATAGCCACCCCTATCACCTCCTAACGGGAATAGGTCGACTTACCAATAACCCTGTATATGAACCCCCTCAGCAAGGAAATTTACAAATAGTGACAAGTTGCCTTGTCAGCTTTTCAAGAGATACATAAAATATTTAACACATGCCCCGGGTCTCAGGTCACATTATATTTAGGTACAGGGGGTTTTGATCTAAAGACACCTTTCATAAGACGCCTGATTCTGTCATCGGATCCAATTCTTGGTCCAATGATTAGCGACAAAGCCGATCTAGCAGGGTTTAATGTACCATATGACGATCAAGTCTCAAAACGTTCACTTAAAAACTTTATTACAAGTGGGATTAAACCTTGGTAGGTGTCCAGGTTATATTTATTGCAAAATTGCCACCAGAGTTTCAAAGCACTATCATATTGTTTCATACTGTTTTTAGAGAGAGAGTTTAACATAAGTTGAAGTGCTGAAAGTGGTGTTCCTCGTATCAGAAATGCCTGGCTGATAGCAGCCCTACAGCCAGGGTAAGTTGATGGTGGAGGGGGTGACTGACTCTGAAAGGGGATAACAACAATTGTTCGCCAGGCTTAAATAATATCAAATTTCCCACTATCAAGAAATCAGTCAATGGAAACCACGGCTGAGATGGCCAATATGAAAAAAACAAAATAACTGTGGCGTTATCAGTCTTAATCTCGTGTAAGCATTTTAGCACTAACGAAAAAGGTGGAAATCCATAGAAGAAAAAGTTCTTCCAATTCAGGGTTAAGGCGTCAATAGTATAAGGATCCGGGTCACATTTCCATGAAACAAATTTATGACAAGTTCTATTTATTCGAGAAGCGAACAGATCCATATCAGGCAAGCCAAAACTGCGAATAAATTTTTCATAACATTTTTGGGACAGTTCCCATTATACATTTATTTTTCTTAACTCTATATCGGTTTCAAAGTTATCCTTTGTATTGATGTTAAAAACGAAGATCCAAATATGTCTAGCTTCGCACCATTGCCAGATATCTCTAATAATGCTATTAAGATGTGGGAACTGAATTCCTCTCATTTTATTAACATAATATGCTACAGCTGTAGTATTATCTACCCTTAATAGAATTTTACAGTTGAACAAATTTTTGTAAAACATTGAAAGCCTAAAAATACAGCTTTTAGTTCTAAGAAATTTATATGATGTTTTCTTTCTGACAGCCTCCGGGTCACCCGGAGGCTTTATTCGAACCGCACACGGCGCCCCATCTTGTAGTGGAGGCATCTGTGTGTAGTTTCTATTTGAAAATTATTTTGTTTTATTGGATTATGTTTTTACCCCACCTCCAGTTCTGTGGAGACAACAGATGAGGGGGTCATCTTTGCGTCATAATTTTAATTTGCCTTGAGTAATGCCAAGTACTTCACTCTTTCAAGCAACTTTGTATAAACCAGGCCATATAAAATAGCAGGACAAATTTAGTTTGGCAACCCCAATAAATGTGAAAATTCTCTAATTGTGCTAATCTAACTTTTTTGTTGAAATGATTTAATTTATTTTTCATCTCTCCAGTTCGGAAAGTTTAATTTGAATGGGTGGATACCCGGGTGGAAAATTGCGTTTTCATCTCTAGGGTGGAAAGTAATTTTTTTTTAATAGTTACGATTGGCCACGGAGTCTAAGATAATTGAGCTACGTCATATTATTAAAATAAAAGATTTTCATATATCTAAACTCGGCTATACGTTAAACGATGTATTTATTACGGCCTATAGGTTCATATGAAAATCATTTGGTCTATTTTTTTCGCAATTACAGAAAATCAACAGCTGCCCGCCATAATGCCGTGATAGCATAGCACTTTTTCTTTCACGTTTCGGCATGGCCATCTAGAAAATACACTACTGCCAACATTAGAAAAGTTTAATCGAGTTGGTCACGACCAAGGAGCTTAATATACAACAAGGAGGTTGAACACCGAACATCCGTTCGAAACAAGAAATTTGACCTTTATTACGTCACGAATATATTCCATCTCTTTCTTTAGTTAGGGTAAGAATGAGATGGAAGTCATGCTCCTTGGCCGTGACCAACTCGATTTAACTTTTCTACTGTTGGCAGCATGTGTATTTTAACTTTTTTATGAATCTAGAAAAAAAAGTTTTCAATAGATAAAGCGGGAAACGAGATTAAATATATTTAGGTATACCGTGTCTTTTTTCCTCACAGTCGAAATGAAAAGTAGAGTGTCTTACTCGGGTGAAATTACCCATTTCCCCTCGAACTATTGGCGCTCTCACTTCGTTCGAGCGCCAGAAATATCTCGGGTGAAATGGGTCACTTTCAACCCTTGGTTATCAATCTACTATTTGAATTGACAACTGTTTCTTAACCGGGACTGTGAGGTTTCTGAATTTAGAATGAATCCTATGTATTTGCAACTTTTCCTGGGTAATAAAACACTTTTTTCACCATTTATGATAAACCTAAATCTTGTAATAGTTTACGTGATAAATCAACATCTCTACTGCAATTAGACCTGGATTTATTCAAGTAGAGACTGTCATCTAAATATAAAGTCAAAATAATATTTTGCTGTCTTCGGTATGTAATTTAAGGTTTAAGTAGCTTAGTAAACACAAAAGGTGCAGTGCAGAGACCATATGGTAAGGCGTTAACCTGGTATATAGCTCCATCAAAGGTACATCTTAAAAACTCTACATTTTTCAGATATTGGTAAGGAGAAATATGCTTATTTTAAATCAATTGATGCCATATAACAATTTTTCAACATACGTTTAGAAGCTGTCCGCACATCTTCTAACTTGACTAAAGTGACTAGTCTCAATATACTGATTTAGTATATGAGATTTAAAATGAATCTATATGAGCCATTTAGTTTAGGTATTTAAAATATGGGAGAGGTGAATTGACCTGTGAGAACATTTTGAGACTGCCCCCAATGAAATAAGTTTCTCAATTTCATCACCAATTATAACCTTCTCTTCATCGGCCAATGCTGTGGCTCTGTATTAAAAGGCGGAGGTGTATCAGTAAATGGGATTTCATAGCCTTGTATCCATTGTAATATATATATATATTTTATAGAATTATTGCTCTCATCTCATATTAGCAAGATAACAGCGAAAGCCTATAGGATGTTGGGATTTATTTTTAGGGTGAGTAGGAGTTTTAAAAATGTTAGTACTTTTATATAATGCACTCGTTCGTTCTCAATTAGAACACGCATCCACTACGTGGAGTCCACAATATAACTGTTGCATCGATGCTATTGAAAACATACAACATAAATTCGTGAAACGCTTGATGTATAAATTTAAAAATGCCAATTTCCACGACATTATCCCCTTGCAAAAACGCAGGAAACACAGTGATCAAATGTTTTTATATAAAATCATTAATAATAATGTTGATTCTCCATACCTCCTTGGCCATATATCTCTAAAATGCTCATGTTTGAGAACTCGCTAAAAAACCTATTTGCTACAAAATTCTGTAAGAATAATTATTCAAAAAATCGATTTGTTATCAGGGCGTGCTCGATCCATAATTGTAAGTACAACCATACCGACATATTCCATGATACTTATAACAACTATGTTAATGCTATAAGAAAAACCGTGTGATAGGCTTAAGTACATATTTTCATGTTTTTTAATTTTTAATTACTTCGTTTTGAACCTTGCGTTGGACACAAAGCGCAGGTGTGACTGACTTTGTGAATCTGATTCCAAATGTGTATGTGTTCATTAGTGAAAACTTCGTTGGCTAGTGAGCTACCCATTTTTGTCATAACTTTATGTACTATTGTATGCTGTTTGTTTTCCTTAATAAAGAAAAATAAAATAATATGACTAGATCATCTGTGATTTCTAGATAATTTGATAAAAGAAATTGTAGTCTATAGATGAATTAACGAGAGCATGGAATTGCATATGTAGTAAGTAGTATTGTATGTTTACAGGCATTCTATGTTTGAATTTTCCATTTTCTCGTATTATCAGCACAAAAAGAGGTTTGTTATACAGGGTTGGGCAGATTAAGTGTCCTAGTTGTGTATGGCTTTTACTTAAATATAAATAAACTTCTTATTCACTTCGTTTTTTTTTTTGTTGACAATGTAACCTTCTTTATGATTTCTACACTTCAGCTTGATATATTTTGTTTTTATATTGTTTTCAACAATGGACGCGAAACGCCAGGTCGTGTGCGATTTGTACCAGAAAAAATACCGACCGTGTGAGATATTGAAGACGCTGAAACATTTAAATATCAATATAAGGTTTATATCGCGGACCGTCAAGCGATTCAAAGAAACGGGATCTTCACAAATCAGGCCCAAACCTGGGTGAAAGCCATCTGTTCGCACCAAAAACATCATTAAAAATATGCGTGAGCGTATTAGACGAAATCCAGCTCGAAGTGCAAGCAAACTTGCTAAAGATATGGAAATATCCCGTCGAACAATGAGTCGTATTTTAAAATATGATCTTGGGCTAAAGGCCTACAAAAAACAAAAAACTCATGGCTTAACAGATGCCCAGAAAAAAGCTAGAGTGAAAAAATGTAGGGAATTGCTAGCTTGGCACGACGGCGATGATATTATTTTTTCCGATGAAAAGATGTTCCAGTTACAAGACAGTCACAACCAACAAAACGATCGTGTCTATGGTGCTTCATTGAAGGATATTCCTGTGGACAAATTAGCCGTACAACGGTTCCAGAGTGCATCAGCTGTCATGGTATGGGGTGCGATATCGCCTAGAGGCAAGTTACCGCTGCTGTTTATTGATCGAGGTGTCAAAATTAACCAAGACTATTACATCCAGAACGTGTTACAGGGTCATTTGCTAGAAAATGCTCAAAAATTATATGGAAACGACTATTACTGCTTCCAACAAGATAGAGCCCCATCTCACAAAGCTAAACGCACTCAAGACTGGTGTAGAACAAATTTGACAGATTTTATACCTTGGCAAGAATGGCCTGCATCATCGCCGGATTTGAATGCTTTGGACTTTTCGATATGGGGTTACATGCTGAGCAAGATTGGGAGCACACAGGGCATGAATCTTAACTCATTCAAGCATCGATTAGTCAAGATATGGGATGAAATACGAGACGAGGTAGTGCGTGCCGCGTGCAATGCATTCTATGGAAGAATGCGTCAAGTTATTAAAGCTGATGGCGAGCGATTTGAACTTATGAATTAGTTTTTTTAAGTATAGAGTACGCTAAATATAAAGACGTGATAAATTTAAAAAAAAACTGTCTTGTTTTAATTTTATGGCTCTTTTTAACTAGGACACTAAATCTGCCCAACCCTGTATATTGAAGAAGTTAATACCAAAATAATGTCATTGTCAAAATGTGAATATTATTTACGTTGTGCATATGTTATTACGCCTGATTTTATTGTATTCTCACAATTATCAGAATAATTTTGTGTCAGCCCGTACGACTAAGTGTAAGTTACATATTTTCAAAAAATATGGCAGTGAGTAATTTTGGTCCGATTGAGAGTCAAAGTAAGCAAATTATTTTTAACTATTATAAATATTTTGAACTTGAACTGAAGAAAAAATTAAATTCCCCTTACACCGCTGCCCAGTTAGTTGAAGAAGCTACAGGTGTTTGTCTCTACTATTTATAACATTATGTCTGAAAGCAATAGGTAGTGAGAAATTCGCATCAACAAAGAAATTCACCTCCCCGAGAATTAAAAAGTTACGTACTTGTCCGTCATCAGCAGTAGACGATTTTGATCAGGAAGTCATTCGGAGAACTATATACAATTTCATCTCTCCCATAAGCTATTTCCAACCTTAAAGGCACTCCACTCTGTGTTAAAATCCGATATAGATTGCAAATTTGGCATTTCCACCTTACGAAAACAAATACAAAAATTAGGATTTAAATGCCTACATCCACACTTCACATGTGTCCAGAGAGCCTTGGACAGATGGAACAGAATTTGGTGTAAAAAAACAAATCAGTACAGGCCAGCGGTTAATAATAGTGCACGCAGGAGGAAACGATGGTTTTATTCCCAACGCTTTGTTAATGTTTAAGCCAAACCAAAAAACTTTAACAAGTACGAAAAATAGTTAAAAGAAAAATTAATACCAAACCTTAAACCGAATAGCGTACTTATCGTAGATAATGCGTCCTATCACAACAAATTTTTGAATCGTGCTCCAACAAGAAATGATGGATTGGTTGACAGAACACAACGTTTCATATAGCCCGTTGACGTACAAAACCAGTTTGTATGATTTAACTAAACAAATTAAAGAGCGGTTTCGTGAGTACAACATAGATGCAATTTTAAAAGAACATGGCCGCTTGTTTTACGATTGCCACCGTATCACCCGACATTAAATCCGATCGAAAATATTTGGTCCATGGTAAAAGGAAATGTAGCGAAAAGAAAAGTTTCTTTAAACACGTAAGGCATTATGAGTTTAGCAACTGAACGAATTAATACTATTACTGCTGAGGATTAGAAAATATTTATCGCCATGTCGAAAGTGAAGAAAATAAATATCGACGTCAGGAAGGGGAAATGGATCGAATTTCACACAATTTTATTATCAATACTTGTGACAGCTCAGATGAAGAAGATAATAGCGACCAAAAGCAAAAAATAGAGGACTACTACTTTTTCCATTTCTTAAGGGTTTGTAATTTTATTAAATGAAGAGAAATATATTCTCCTTTTGTTGCAAACGGTACAACCACTACAAATGCAATTCCATGTTCTCGATAATTCATCTATACCAGCATGTACCTGAGTTAACGGTGTTAACGGGACCTGGTATCGGTGGGTGGCGCCTGGGGTTCTTCTGGTGAGCCTGCTCGAATCGTTGTTTCTTGTAGGCTGGTTGCCGTTGTTGGTGCCTACCGCGAGTTTGATGTTGAAATTGCAGTGGGCCCTTCCAGTTTCCCTGCTTCTTTGAACTGTTATTCGGATTTGGGGATCGATTGGGAGCGGCTTTTATTTGCGAACTGGTTTTCTTTAGAGCCTGTGCTGCTTTTATTTTATCTCTACAGTCTGTTCCACGTAACGATTTATCTATTTTTGTGCTCCTAACTGTCTCTTGCAAAATTTTGTTAGCGGCCGCAAGTGCAAAAAATTTCCTTGAGGAAGAAGCCTGATATTTTCTGCTCCATTTCCCCTTTTTAAGCACTTATATCATATTAAAACACGCTAAATACTGAATAACTTTTTAAAGCTTACAGCACGCGTCGCGTCTTTGCGGAAAATGGGTGGTTTTTTAAATCAAGAAAATAACGTATATGATCATCCGGTGCCAACCAAAGAAAAAACAATAAAAATGTGATAACGCTGTCACATAAAAAGTAATGACATTTATAATTGTTGCTATACGAGAGAATACTTTTTTAGCTTTGTATATATGTGACATCTAGCCATCTAGCTGTACCATTCAATGTTACTACATGTAAATTCCGTCTCGGACTGGCAGCGTATTATAACTTAAGTGATAACAATTTTTGAATTTGGAATAAAATACGGTAGAAGTAAATCAACAAATTTATAACTTAGCACGTTAGTAGTGGTAATAAAACCAACGATAATCGATAGAAATAATACGAAATACTAACGTAACAACATTTCTTTGAGAAATTTGTCACAATAAGCTTTTTAAATGATAGTCTGTTATTGGAACTAAAAATATCGATATGAGACAAAATCTTATTACAATAGATAAGACAGCGATTAAAATTTGAGTTTGAATAATAATTAGTGCAAGGAAATGGAATGACAAAAGTTTTTTTATGACGTGCATCGTGGAACTTTAAATGAGATCCTACCATGAAGATTTTGTTAGATGATTTTCCCAAACGCATTTTTTCTTTGAAGAAAATTTTTTTTTTCGCTTTTTTCCCGAATTTTCGTTAATAGTCGCCTTTTTCCCGGTAGTTTATTTTCACATTCGTGTTTTTCCCCTTGCAAGTTTTATCCAGTCTGTTCTTATCCTAGCATCATATTTTCACTGTCGTGTTTTTTCCATTCCATGAATCAAGGTTGACAGAGTCGACGGAGCTCCTATTTCTGGGCTATTTGGCCCCCCGGGCCTGCTGTAAAACTAACATAAACTAAACCTACCTACATAACGATGTAATTACTTTTGAGAAAATGGGAGACTGGGATAGAAATCAATCGTGTAAAAATGCGACTGAAAAAAGTCTCACGAGAACAAATGCGACGGTAACAAAATCGACCGGAAAAAATGAAATTAAAAATGGGAGGAAATGCGAAAAGAAATGTGGCTTCACAGAAATAATAATTTCATGAAAATTATCTAACAAGTCCCATGAAGTGAGGGGAGTCGATATCATCATTATCATCATGTCAGCCGAAAGACGTCCACTGCTGGACATAGGCCTCCCCCAAGGCTTTCCACTCAGACCGGTCTTGTGCTTTTCGCATCCACCGCGGTCCCGCGATCCTGACGATATAACTGTGAATTAATTTAAAAAGGATTAGAATGACAAATTGGAAACGATGAGTTTCTAAAGTCAATAATATGTGATAACTTCAAGAATTATAATAAGAGATATATCCTCGACCCATTCTATAGTCAAGAGATTTAATGAATTTCTTCTGTACTGGCTCGATCCTATTGATGTGACATTTGTAATAAGGACGTACAAGAATAAAGTATAAAATATTATGTGTTATTTTCTCTGTGAAAAGGCCTCCTACACACTCTGAGGATAAAAGCCAGATGTTTGTAGGCCCTTTGGACAATTAAATCATTATGTTGGTTGAAAATAAACATACTATCTAGAGCCACGACTATGAAGTTCACCCAGATTTATTATGCCCCTAGTAAGGATGTTAACTCCTATACCACTTTGGACTATGTAAAAGTGACGTAAACAATGAAAACGTAAGAGACTTCTTATGATTTTATTTACAGTGTCACCATGACATAGTCCAAAGTGGTATAGGAATTCAATTCCTTGACTGTACCTTCACCGAAATTGAAAAGTAACTAAGCCAGTTTTGAAATGGATTTATCAGCCAAGACGGAGACGTTTAACACCCGAAAAATTCGAACACATCCAGCGCCTCTATTTTAGGCGGTAAAATCCAGTTCGTATTTGACCTGTTATGGTATGACGGAAATGAGTGATTTTACAAGCTTCCCTCCCATTTCCATACTACCAGTTTTAAGTAGTCTTTGAGAAACGAATGCTGAAGAATATGTTAGGTCACTTTCATAGAAATAAACTACTTAGCAATAAACAGTTCGGCTTTACCAGAGGTCGATCAACAATTAACGCGGCATCTGTACTCATTAAACATATAATGGTCGGGAGAAATCTTGCGATGCAGTAGGAATATTTTGTGATCTTTCTAAAGATTTTGATTGCGTAGATCATAAGACCCTCTTTTTAAAGTTAGAACGTTATGTATTGTACAATAAAGCTTTAAGTCTTATGTCTTCTTATCTAAGTGAAAGAACTCGAACAGTTGTTGAAAACAAAACGAAATCTGTTGGAGCTACAGTAAAAATAGGTGGAGCATTTAGGTCCTTTTTTATTTTTGGTTTATGTAAATGACTTACCACGACCAGTAGATAAACCTCGTGCTATTGTAATTTTTTGCTGATGATACTTCACCAATTTTCATGGTAGATGGATAATCCGTAGACTTCAGTACTTAATTGGTTTACTACCAACAATTTGCTACTAATTGCTAAGAAAACTAAAAGTGTTAGGTTCGCTTTGCCTACGGTTAAACCGGATAGATTCTAGTCTGTTTCTAAATGACGAGTGTTTGCAAATGGTAGATAAGGCAGTTTTCCTAGGCGTTATGCCTAGTAGATAAAAAATTGCAATGGTCAGTCAGTCCTCAAATAGCTGTACTGGCAGGTTCACTCATCAAAACGTTGATGTTGATAGAGGCACTGTTCGTTTATTTCTAGTAAATGTGACAGTAATGAAGAAATAAATTATGATGTTTAAATTTCAAAAAAGGTTTATAAAAGATCATAATTAAGTTATTATTATGTTTAATTTTCTATTTTTTAAATGTAAAATATTTTTACAAACAAAACTTGGAGTGATCACTAGTATATGTATAGAACAAGCATCCATAATTGAGTTTATCGGTATAGGAACTCACTACCTGTCATAAAATTTTGCCCCCTGGATTCCTCAGTCTGATCATGACTCATGGTTCATGCAGTGTCTGGATAGCATAAGGTCTTGGCTTCAAATCGTTTAGGTAGCAAAACGTCGTATTGAATAGAATAGAATAGAAAAAAACATTTATTTTGCTTAATTATAAATTATTACAGTTTGTGAAAAGAAATTTGAAGTAGGAACATAAGAATATATAATAACTACACGTAGAAGCGAAACTCCCGGCTCTCGACGCACGATCGTCGCGTTAGATACCTACCGGCTGGAGACACCTGCGGTTTCTAGTCAGTCAGGGGCGTCACACTCGAAATATAATATATAAATATGCTAAAATATATATTATAGGAATGCATCTTACGATATATTTTCAGTACAATTTGAAAGAGTCCATACGCGCAGCTAAAATATTATATTAATATATATTATAGCAAGGTATCTTAAGATACTTTAATATACCGTGCTGAAAATTCATTTAGTAGTCCCTCGCCACTATAATGAATGGGATGGATATTATTTTCATATCTTAGTATTGTTTAGTTCTTTGTAATAATGTCATATAGATATTCCGGTATATTAATATATATTATAGATCCGTTTGTGATGGGAATTAGGCCGTGAAGAGCGGCGCATCGCGGTCATTGTATTTGTTTCACCGTGCGTGTCGCGATTTAAAACGAATTAATAGATAAGAATATTATTTTGTAATAAAGCTTTTTAAACTTAATAAAAAATCAAATAAATGGTCCGGAAAGGAACTTAAAACGTAACTCTGGAGCCCAGACTATAGAACTTATTGAGCTTAATTATTATTGTAAAGTTTGTTCATAGATATTAATAGCCACATAAGCCATGTTATTTTATGAAGATAATCTTAATATCATCAAAAGTATTAATACCTAATTTAACGTAAACGTAAAAAACTCATTTGGCAACAATGTTTACACGTTGAAGAAAAACATAAATATACATTTCGTGACTAAACTTGTATAACACATCCATAAACTAATTAAAATATATCGTAAGTGTCAAGACGAGCGCTTAGGTGACACTCAACTGATTAGCCTCCCGTAGGGTAGGAGGCCGCACATTTTGCAGGCAATAGCGTGGAGTGTCACCGGCCTGACTAAGCGTGAAAATCCGTGTGCAGTGTAGGGTTCCGAAGCCGTTACTACAAACGAAAGACTGCATTTTTTGATATTATTATTAAACCCGTTTATTAATGCTACTATATTCGTATATATTTGAGATGGTCACGACAATGGTTAAGACCTTTCAAATATACGTATTTAAGTATATGAATTCCAATAATGGTTGAACAGGTTAGAAACCATTTTCTTGAAGCATAGTGTTTTCCAGCGGCACGGCAGAGGAGTGCACGGCGCCACTGGGCCCGTTCCTGCGCCGAATGGCAAAGGTCGTTGCGCCCAACCCCATCGTCAACTCGGAGCCTATGACTGGAGTCAACCCCACTGTTACTTTTCTACGGTAAGCTGGTTTTCTTGAATGTTATCTGAAATGTGAATGCAATCAGATCTTAGATTAGTGTACGATTTTATTTCAAAAATCAAATACGAGGGCTGATCAAAAAATACCCGGAATAATTAATTTCGAATTTAAATATGACATGAAAAGGGTCCATTTTGTATGAAGGTAGGCACACATGCTTTTAATTATTAACATGTCAAATTGCAGCCATTTTAAATGTGAAGTTAGCTATTCGTAGAAATATTAGTAATACGTGTTTTCTTGTGATCGGTATATTTTCAAGAGTTTTCCAGTATGAAAATTATGGAGCTTATTTCCTTTTATTAAATTTGTGTTCAATACAAAATTAAATGCAGTGCCGAGGTTGGAACTTGGAATGTTAGACCGCTAATGGAGAGTGCTATAAAAAAATACGGCATTTTACCATTGTGATAAACGTGACGACGCTTCGTGAAGACTTTAAAGATGACGAGAGGCATGGACGCCTAAAAACATCGACCACTGATTACCACATCCATCAAATAGTATTACTTGGAAGTTTTACGCCGTTTGCTTGAGGCCATCCGTTGAAAAAGACCAGAATTGTGGAAAACATCTCTTTCCAATTGGATCACGAATGCAAATCCGCTCACACCTTGAGGCTTGTGCGTGAGAATTTCCGCGTATTGTTTGATCAAACTGCGTATTTCACGAATAATATAAGTCACGAGCATAGTTTATATATTTACTTTAATGTAATGTTTTATTTTAATATTGTTAATGCATTTATGCATGAAAATAACGAACAGGGTATTTTTAAACATAAACTTACATTACAATGTGGAATTACAACCTGATACTACAGGCATCACCGGATTCACCAGATCAAACTGGCCGGTTACAAATCTGTAAATTGAATGTTTTTCATCATACTACTCGAACCTATGAATATATCACGTTCCGCTCTCGCTCGGTATCATTACGCTAATGGTGCGCAATAGATTTCCAAACTCACGCGAAAAAATTGTAGATGTTTATTTATGTAAAATGTAAAATGTTTAAATGCTCTATTAAAATCTATTTTTCTAAACAAACGGAGAGGAAGCGCTTATAAATATTCAATTTCTCATAATTCATAGCCCTAATATTTAGAACTTATTCTTTATTTTGTTATGAGTATAGTCGTATATTTAACTTTAACCGTTCAACATTTAAGTGGTCACGGTACATTGCTCGTAGAATTTCGCCTGGCTACGTCAGAATGCAGCAACACGATTAACGTTATTTATTTTTATAGAGCTCAGTAAAAGGTAACCACGTAAATACGTATATAAAATGATAGTCTTAAGTTATAATGTACGAGCAAATATTTTAAAATTACCCCGATTTTAAAGTTTGGAATTCTTTGGTTGCCGGATATGACGTAGTACGTGTCCAATGACGCAACCACTGCTTCTCGGAAAGAACACCAGGCGAAGTATGTAATATAATATATTTAAATAAAAAGGCCAAAAATTAATACATTAAGAATAAAACCTATAATTATATGAAGATAACAATTTGAAGTCTTTAGTGGGTCAATTAGTGCTTATATAATGATTTTCGCAAACAATGCGAGGAAATGATACAAATACATGATTTATTATAAGTATTTTTAAAAACCTGTGAAAATAATGAGAATGTTTGTTTGAAAACTACCGAGTATTAGTCAGTGGCGTGCCTAGGGTTTTAGGATAGGGCAAGCCGAGAGATATGATTTGTAGTTTATAATGTCATTGTGGATAAATTTATCAATTCGCTTTTTACGAAAATTTCTAAAATCTCTCTTGTGTTTTTGGGATTAAAAATTATATGACTTTTAAGGGCGCCAGCCAAGTTATTTGATTTTTCATAAACAGATAGGCATATTCCAAACTATCTGTCGTTAGAAAATAATTACCAGCAGTGGCGTGCACAGAGACTTTAGGCAGGGGAGGCTGGGGAGTGTACGGTGTGTTTTCGAATTATCTTTAATATTTAGCACACAATAGAAATTGACAATTATTTTAAGTAAACTAAAACTTTTCATTAACATTCGTTCAATTCTAATTTACCGCTCTCACCATGAAACACTAACAGTAACAACAAACAATGGCGTCAATGGCGACTAAAAAATAAAAATAAATAATCATTATCAGTCAAACGCAACCGGCAAAAATGAAATGACGCCGTATTTAACGTATATAGAACGAAATATTTTAAGCAATGCAACTCTTTAAAATTGCCAAGTAAACAGTTCAGATATAATCGCAATCTCTATCCGCTGCGCTTGCGTGCCGCGCGTTTATAGGAGCGCACACTACTTCATTTGCGTCGCTACTTGGAAATGCATGGATATTTTGAGACATTATTAGTTTGTGTCTTCGCCGCAAGGGCTGCGGAGCTGGTGCAGCGCCATCGCCGTGTCATCGACTCATCCTGTTAGAGCAATCGAAACGAATTTAAAAAATTAGACACTGATGAGCGGACAGAAAAAAAGTAATGAGTGCGCGAATTGAAATAGTTCATGATAGTGACTTTTGATTTTTGATCGTTATTATTTTTTCTCAAACATGCTTGGAAAAAACGGTTTTCCGATTCAAAGACAAGGACGGAAAGAGCCTCATTTTACTCCTAGGAGTAAAAAAACCATATGAAAACACTTTCCGTCCATGTCTATATTTTTCTTAACAATGCTGTCAATTTGCATACAAAATCAAAAGGCCAAGACAAAAATTCCAAACAGCCAAGGTAACTGCTCACTTTTTTAGCACAGTGCGTGTGTTTCTTTTTGAATTTGCATTCCAATTTCTATGGTTAGTATTTAAAAACAATTGACAGTCGGTAACATTCGTTCACTCTGCATAATTAAATTACTTGCTTTTTAAAAATGTATTTGTATTATTTCCTCACATGTTAGAGAATAGTACATTGTAGCCCAGGTACAGAAAGTAAGCAATAGATGGACGAGTTAGTTCGCGGGCCGAGCCGCAGGTGAGGACCGCGAAGATACGAGTCCATCTATTGCACTTTCTACCGAGGCAATACTATGTGCTTTTCACGCCTAATGTAAGGAAATAAAACAGGTTAGGACATAATACACAGTTTAATTAAAAGTAATATTGATATTAGCATTAGGACTTTTGATTTTTTCGACTGAAACCCATCAGATAGCCTTTTCAATAGAATAAGTAGCTTGGTGTAGTTTTTAATGTTGATGTTGTGCTCCGTATTAAGCGTCGCCTTTAGCATAGAATAAATGCCCCATAAAGTGGAGGATTTATATTTTTTTGAAAGTTCATCAAAGTAGGTCAGCATTACGCTTTCAGAGAAAGAGTTCGTTTTTTTATTTATTTGCCATGCTTTGAAATTTTCATACACTTTCTGATATTTGCGACGGGATTTTATTGGCAGTAAATTCCGAATTACCGACTTTGCCGTATCCTGAATTTCAGGCGGTGTAAGATCCATATCTGTACTTGTATCACTCATTTTTGTTGAATATCGTACAAATTTCCAATCAAAAGTTCAAAAGTTTAGCGTTTGTTTCCAATTAAAAGAACAGAAGTAATTTTCATTCCCGCCTTTTAAACTTTTTTAATTTTTACCTTATTTAAAGATGCAAAGGCGTTTTTCACGTACGCCTTAAAACTTACATAAAAACACGTTTACAATCGCAAAAATACACTTTCACTGAGCGGATTTGACGTTTTAATTTTTTAATTAAACGTTCTAATGTCATATTTGTCAAACATTTTTTTATTTATTTCCGAACGAGTTACTAATGTCATAAATAACCGACCAATAGCAGAGTAGAAAGTAAACTGGTCTAAAAACACTCCATTTTACTTTGCAACTCAACATTGTTGGACTGTTTTTGTGTTGTACTACTAAGAGCAACTTTCTATTCTGATTTCGATCCTTCTTTGGCCATATTTCCGAGCAGTGGCGTGAAAAAGCATTATATATGCCTCGGCGGAAACGAGGATTTCCTGATTCGTATTTTAGCAGGCCTCGCTATTGCTCGGCCTGCTAACCACCTCGTCAGGAAAACCCTTACTTTCCGCGCCTAGGCAACAATGTACTATTGTAAGCCAAGCCCGGCTTTTGGGCTTGTATGGCAGTACCGCCACTGGTATTAGTTAACATAGTTCCACGCACAACGAGCCGCCGCTGCCCGCCACCGCCGCCCCACACTGCACCCACCCACAAGTTGGGTATACGGGATTTTTATCATGATCCTTCCGAGTTTATACGCAATAGAGAGCAGTTTTAAAAAACAATGTGGGCTTGGACGGAAAGTGTTTTCATACTGTTTTTTACTCCTAGGAGTATAATGAGGCACTTTCCGTCTTTGTGTTTCAATCGGAAAACCGTTCTTTCCGAACATGTTTGAGAAAAAGATTTTTGTAATAAAATGTCTCGGTTTCTTCTTTATCCCTTCCAATAACAATACGGTTTAATGAAGGAGCCAAAAAAAGGCCACCACCACCACAGACCACCTAATCCATATCTTGTCATACAACAATAATAAAGCATGATTTGCGGCATGATGGGTGGTCCCCCGTGGTAATAAATGGGAATTACTTCTTCCGAGTGGTCGCCCCCCACTCCACCCTTCTGGTGAGGGCAAATGCGAATATACCGTATGCGGAGTGAAATTTGGCCAAAGTTCTAAACCATATGTAATGCAATAAAAAAACTTAGTTTGTTAAAAATGTTTATAATAATTATTAACAATGTACGAGGGCGACACTGAAAGTTTTTAGATCTGGCCACTTTTAAACAATATAATAAAAAAATAAGTTTAAATTTTGAAAATGGAACTCTTTGCCAAAATTATTGAGTATTTATTTTATTCATTTGTAATTTTTTTAACAATTTGGCTGCAAATTGAAAGTTATCTGTGTCACGTCAGCATGAATTTAACGCGAGAAAATTTTCGTGCAATTATTTTTTATCACTTTTTATATCATTTAAGTCAACAAGAAAGTTATGATTACGATTGGCCTTTCACGATGAAGCCCCATCTCGTGCCACTGTTTACAATTGGTTTAATGAGTTTAAACGTGGTCGTAATAATCTCACCGCCATTTGCGTGAGGGCCGGCCTTCTACGGCAACGACTGAAGATAACATCAGTGTTGTGCGGTGTATGATAGAGACTGATAAAAGAGTGACCTATCAGCACATTCGTACAAGCTTGGGCATCGGTATGAGTCAAGTGCACAAAATCCTCCATGAACAGTTTGCGGTCAGGAAGCTTTGTGCCCAGAGGATACCTCATAATTTGACCTCGGCCCAAAAACTCCGTCGTGTTGATTGGTGCCGTGAAATGGTTCGGAGGTGACTCAAATGCTGTGTTCGACATACTTACGGGTGACGAAAGGTGCATTTACTGTTATGATCCCGAAACCAAAAGACAGTCTGCTCAGTGGGTGTTTCCTTCCGAGGAGTTGCCAACTAAAGTGAAGAGAGGTCGAAGCGTGGGAAAAGATGATAGCCTCGTTCTTCGGAAAGACAGGTCATTACGCGACAATTGTTTTAGAGGATCTAAAAACAGTTACTGCAGAGTGGTACACTAACAATTGTTTGCCACTTGTCTTGGAAAAAGTTCGGGAGAAACGACCTCGCAGTAGGATCCTCCTTCACCACGACAACGCCTCGTCACACACTGCCAGGCGAACGATCGACTATTTGGCGACGTCAGACGTGGAATTACTGGGTCACCCACCCGCCGTATAGCCCGGACCTCGCACCTTGCGATTTTTATATATTCAAGAAAATAAAAGAAAAACTTCGAGGAAAACGTTTTATGGACGCCGAGGAAGCTGTGGCTGCGTTTCAAAAGGCCCTCGAAGAGACCCCTAAGGACGAGTGGGCAAAGTGCTTTTGTCAGTGGTTCTATCGGATGCAGCGATGTATTGACGTCAATGGACACTATTTTGAAAAGATGTAATAAAGCTAATAACTTGCTAGTTTAATCAGTTTTTGATTTTCTAAGAACTTTCAGTCTGACCCTCGTATAATGCAAGAAATAATTTAGTCCTTTGCGAACTGCTTTGCGACAGCTTCGTGGAACTTTGTCCATGGCTGACGTAAACACAGATCATCATCATCATCATCATTTCAGCCATAGGTCGTCCACTGCTGAACATAGGCCTCTGCCAAAGATGTCTGCATTTCATTTAATTTTAATTTAGTCTTTCGCATTAAACTTTGTACATTAGGCAGAAATTATTTGAGTCGACGAGAGCGACGTTCTGGGTCATTAGGTGGAGTTGCTCCCGCACAAAATCCCGCACATGTGGCAAAAAAACTATCTTAGACGTAGCGAGGCTGATCGCAAGCCACAGTAAAACTTTTTTGGGAAACTTCGTATTCTCCGCTATTTTCAGTTGGGCCAATAATAATTCCCTTGCCATTTATTTCCATCGAATTTAATATATGAGTCGTCGTTAATTACGCTAAGATGTCGTTTTTAGCGTGGAATGTATTGCTCAATGCCAAATTTCGAAGCCGGATCTTTCGAGTTAAATTGTGATTTACCGACACAGTCGTCTTGACTTTTGCTTGTTTATCAATACCCATGTCTTTAAGATACTTTTTAATGAATTTTGCCGTCGCATGTGAATTTTCTTCCCAGCTCTCTATATGATTTTGCGACACGGCCGGCGCTTCGGTTTTTTCTTTAAACGATTCCGCTCTCCACTGCTCTATTTTACTGGCTTAAACTAGATAGTCTTGCAGAATCGGGCTATCTTGTAGTCGTTTCTCTGAGGGAGTAGGATGCTAAAAAACTATAAACTGTGCTTCGACTCTCAACCTTTTGTGTAAAATGCTATACGACCTTCGTATTTGACCAGAGGGGATGTGCATTTTTTCTACATTTGCCATAATAATTGAGAAAAAACAATTATTTACATGAAATTTGGCTTAATTATTTACAGATAACCTGTTAAACAACAGACAACTGAAACTTGTTCTTTTTTAAGGAATTTGTTATTTTAAACAGAGGTTCGAATTTTGTCCATATTACACTTCGCATACCGTTACCATATTGCGTAATTCGATTATTATTTTTCTAGTTTATCATACCCTTCTTCCTTATCTATTAGTCATATAGTAAAAGCGAACAGGACGTAATCTATACACACGTATAAAACAAAGTCAGGTTAGTTAGGCCTGTTCACGAAATAAAGTAACCATGGATAAATTGTGTATTTCTCAAAGCATTTCAAACAAAAAAATAAATCTGTACGCAAATATTTGGAAAATAAATAATATATACATTATTAAGGAAACCCTAACATTGAGCAAACTGCTTTACCATTTTCGAACACCTGCCATAATCGTAAGAGTTGAAGTGTTAGTGAACTGACAAGCGGTTGAGTTCCATATACAGGGTGTATACGGAGAGGTGGATCAAACGAAAGTCAAAGGTAGGGGACCTCAAGGGCTACCGAATGGACCCCCATGTATGTTCAGCAATTTTCTTTTGTTTCAGAGTTACGAGCTTTTTTGTTAAAATTTCGGATTACCGGTATAATTCCTTTGTGGAAGCTAAACTATTTCACCTATGACTGGTTTTTTTTTTGGAAGTAGTCAGATAGCGGACCTAACAAATAACAATGCCATTTTGAGTCATGGCATCATACATTTTACAAGAAAAAATAAAACTCTCAATAATTTGAGCACATTTAATTTTCCATAAACATTCACAGGTCAATTTTTTTTAAATTTTCACATAACTTTTTTTTTTGCATTGTACTTCAAAAACTACCTTGGTTTATGGAGAATTAGCCCTGTTAGTTTTTTTTAGATAGTCTCACGGCATCACCTTGAAAATACTATGGAAAGGGAACAAGTAGCAAAATTCACTTTTTAAATATCCAAGTATTTTTTTTATAAATAAGACTAGTACATTAAAAATATATTTTTGTAATTAAAAAATTTAGTCATAATTTTAACATTAATCAAAATTACAACAATAAAAATGATCTAAATATCCACGAATTAAAAATGCCTAGATTGGTTTGTAAGGTCGATTGAAGAGTTTTGTACTTTTTTAATGTTACTGGCCATTAGTACCGGGTCAGCAAAAAAATAATAATTGAAAACAATTGAAAAAAAAAAATTCTTTGCCATTCATTGCGTAATAAAGCTAATGCATCTTGTTTAAATAACACATTTAATTAACTGTACTATTACGAGTGATTACATTTAAAGGGTAATGAGTTATACCCCACGAGAATATGCAGAAATGCATTATTGCTACGGTGCAGCTCAAGGAAACGCTCGTGCAGCTGCCAGGATGTACCAGGAACAACTTAAACGAAAAGGAGAGCGAATCCGTTCTTATCTTGATTATCGCGTCTTCATACGCGTCCATAACGCGTATTTAGAAGGTCGTATACCTGGAACTGCTCAATTTGAAGGAGTGCCAACGATAGACCCGGATCAGATGTCCAATGTTTTAGAAGCAGTGCAACACGATCCATCAACTAGCACGAGGGTAATTGGTCGTAATATTGGTCCTTCGCAAGGAGCTGTCCATAAAATTTTACGTACAGAGTTCATGCATCCCTACCATTACAAAAAGGTGCAAGATTTATTACCGGCTGATTACGCACGACGAATTGCTTTTTGTCAAGATATGATAAGCAGATATGAGGCTGATCCTGATTTTTTTAACAATGTAATGAGGAGACATCGGCATTCGTAGTCTCTAAATGGTTTATTTCGTAAACAGGCCTTATAACTCAAGAATGCCTGGCCAGATTTTTATGATCTTTGAGTTGTTGGATTTGTCTCTCCCCCAAATAGCAGAATAACTATAAATATCGGAAAAAATACGAGAAAAACATTTCTAGGCGGTACTAAGTATGTAGGGACGCATCGACTAGTTTACATTTAAAAAATGCTTTATTGTTGTAAAAGTAATTGGAGTAGTATACCTAAACATTTCGAGATATGAGAGGTTAATGTTTACCCGTCACTTCACCGGCCACTTATGCCTTTGTCCATTTTTCAATAAAGCGACATCTTATGTTTAATTAATATAATATCACGCACAAACGCTGCCTGTCTTTTCAGTCTGACTGACCATTTGTTTTATTTGCAGAGAATTTGGCATACCCAATGGAGATGGGTTGATGGGTGTGCGAAAAGCTGGCATAGCTCTGATGTGCCATCTGAACCGGCTTGGAGAACCGCTGCTACCACCTATCAAAGGCTTTGTAACGGTAAGTGTCATAAGGAGCTGTGCTGAAAAACGGAACATATTATTATTATTTTATTGTTTGTTTTTGTTTGGTCAAATGCATGTTTTTTTTCTATGTTTTATTTAATAGCCGAATAAATTAATCTATCTATCTATCTATCTATCTATCTTATAAAAGCCCCATCACTCCATACAACACCACACTTCTTCCACCACGATTTTTTTCTGCATGCTACGCCTAAATAGTAGATTTTAATGCAAGTGCGGAAAGTATGCCATTTCACACGAGTCCCGAGGTGTCTTGGCCCGAGTGAAAATGACAGTTCCGCACGTGTATCAAACAACGTTTTTAATACATTTGCGAAAAAATATAATCTAATTCCATTAAACGAGCAGTTCTTGTATATACATATGTATGATTTATTCGCATTTTATAGACTTTCTCTTCTAGTAAACTTTTTATATACTTTATACATCCTATCGCAAATTAATAACTTATCTACGCGTAGACTCCTCACTTGCTTTCGCATTTAGTAATATTTCTGTAAAATTGTTAGATTAATTAGCAAAAATGTGTCTTTTATAGCCATTCGTAGAGGACTTCGCAAATATTCTACTGTTGTCGGGTAAAGACTAATTAATCACCTTCTAAAACCCGTCGTGCCCCGTCGTGCCTTCAACAACTTGAAACTTTATATTATCTACGTTGAAGTGATTTACATCTAGCCTATTTACTTACATATACCGAAATGATCGGGAATTAAAAAAACTACAAGTACGTTATACAAAGTGGATTTGCTAATTTGGCTCGTAGTGTATTTTTAGCTCGTCCATTTTGTTTAACTTTTTTTGTGTAGTGACTGCAGCTCTATGTTCCGATTCTATAAAATCCCGCACATTTGGCAAAAAATCTGCCTTACACATACTGCGAGGGCTGATCGCAAGCCACAGTAAAACTTTTTTGGGAACTTCGTATGCTCCGCTATTTTCAGTTGGGCCAATAATAATTCCCTTGCCATTTATTTCCATCGAATTTAAAATACGAGTCGTCGTTAATTACGCTAAGATGTCGTTTTTAGCGTGGAATGTATTGCTCAATGCCAAACGAAGCCGGATCTTTCGAGTTAAATTGTGATTTACCGACACTGTCGTCTTGACTTTTGCTTGTTTATCAATACCCATGTCTTTAAGATACTTTTTAATGAATTTTGCCGTCGCATGTGAATTTTATTCAAAACTCTCTGTATGATTTTGCGACACGGCCGCCGCTGCTCTCCACTGCTCTACTATACTGGCTTATACTGGATAGTCATGCAGAACCGGGCTATCTTATCTACGTTGAAGTGATTACATCTAGCATATTTACTTACATATATGGTATGAAAAGTGCCCTAAATAACATTTTCGATTAATAGTACGATCAATATTAAATTATAGTTTGCCAAAAATGTCCGACATACGGACAGACGCTATTTCGAGGAAAATTGAATTGAATTGAAAAATGTCCGATATTACTTTTATCAAGACGCGTTTGGATACTAAAATGTAGTAGTCAGGTGTGCAACAGCACACTTACTTGGTGTACCTCAGACGAAACCATCGTAAGGGAAGGCGAACACCATCAGTGTAGCCCAAATTTTCGCCAATTCAAGCTGGAGATAATAATGGAAGATTTGAAAAATTCTGTGTGTAATGACTACCATCCTATTCCGACAATATTTGATGACGTCATGAGACCGTTTAGGTCTAACCAGGAGTATGATGATGTACTTCCACCTTTGGAATCAGTCAAAGACACACTGAATCGTGTACGAAAAAAATATTACAAAGTTTGTCGCTGTACCGTTTTTTTACTGTTTGAGGATGGTGCATCGGGCAAAATAGATGGTTTTTGTAGTGAAGAATCACGAGAGGCTATGAAAACTATTACTATTTTTTTGGAGATGCGACATATAAAATTGTACCCAAACCATTTTATCAAGTGTATACGATACACGGAGACATGGGCAGCAATGAAAATAGCTCAAAAGTTGTGCCAATCATTTTTGGTTTACTGCCTAACAAACTACAGAGTACGTTTTTCAGCTGATTAGGCAACATTTACCAGACATGAAACCTAATGTCTTTCTAACCGATTTCGAAATTAGTGCGATGAATGCTTTTCTAAGGCTATTTCCTACGGCAGGAATAAAAGGCTGCTTCGTTCATTACGCCCAGGCTCTTCGACGGAAGGCAAAAAATATGAAATTGACAGAAATTGGCAACTGCCAGCATACGTTGGCATTATTTACTGCGTTAGCTCTTCTTCCAGAGATACATATTCCGCAAGCTTTTTCCTCTATACATTTCGAGGTACAAGCCAACGAGAACACTATATGGGTTGGTAAAAAAAATCAAGATATTTGACACGCCACAGCAGATTCGGGCTTTCATAGGGATTGGAATGACTGCAATTCAAAATATTTTGCATAATGAGTTGGGAGTCAGAAAGTTAATTTCCCGCTGGTTAACCTATAATTTGTCTGAAGAGCAGAAGGCGGCTCTTGTTGAGTGGCGTCGGTCTACTCTGAAACGCTTCAATGGAGGAAGTCAAAAGCAGTCAATAAAATTGCCTCAGGTGACGAATCACGGATTTATATTCTTAAGAACCTGAAAGAAAACATCAGTCGGCAGTTGGGGTCTTCGACGGTGAGGTGAAGACAACGAAAGTGTTGCGTTCTCGTAGCTTACGGAAGAGAATAATCGCTTCGTTTGTTTCCAAAAAAGGACATGTGGCCACAATTCCTTTACAGGATCACAGAACGGTTACCGCCGATTGGTACATCTTGGTTTGTTTGCCAGAAATTATGGCTGAACTCCGTAGAGGTGATGCTATACGCCGAATCCTCTTACACCACGATAGTGCGAGCTTCATTACCGCTCGCAAAACAAAAGAGTTTTTGAACCAAGAAAATGTAGAGTTGATGTCTCATCCTCCGTATCGCTGAATGCTTATATTTTGGGAATGTAAAAAAATCGTTAGGGCTCAAGTATCCTACCGATTTTTGTACATTTCCAAATTATAAGGATTTGTTACGTGGTCAGCGATTTCATGACCCAGAAGCGGCAGTAGAAGCGTATAAATCGGCCATTTAAGAATCTGGCACTTAAGAGTGGAATTACTGTTTTAATAACTGGTTCGAAAGAAAGCAAAAGTGCATTAATTGCAAGGGAGAATACTTCGAAAAACAATGAAATATTATTTACACCGTGTCCAATAAGTTTGGATACAATATGTTTCGCACTGGTATAAAATACCTGAAGCTCGAAATAAATTGTTCTATTTATAAAATTGATATATATATTTACAGAAACAAGATACAGTAATGTCAAATGTCTACCACATTTCATTCATAGTTAAAACACGATGAAGCAATTTCGAGAAATAATTGTTACTAAGTAAATACCGGAATGGCGAGTGCCCTAGTGACATTTTGAAAGCGATGAAATCAAACGTGATTTTGTTTATAAAACATTAAAACGATTCATAGAGACCTCCTCAACGGAAGATCGTAGGAGAACAGATCGGGTAGTCAAAATTGTGAGGGAGCGAATTAGACGTAAAAACCATCGCTCCATTCGAAAACTAGCAGCCGACTTGAATATTTCAAGAGGATCTGTCCATAACATTTTGAGACATGATCTCGGGTGTTACGCGTACAAGAAACGTAAAGTTCATGGGCTTTCCCAGGCGTCTAAGCAGAAGAGGGCCGAGCGATCAAATACGATACTTTCGCGGCACGCTGGGGATGAGTTCGTTTTCTCAGATGAAAAACCGTTTGTTTTAGAGCAATCCCACAATGCTCAAAATGATCGGTTGTGGGCGGCAAAGATGGCAGATATTCCAGAGAATCATAAATACGTTCCAAGTTTTCAGGGTGCCCCTTCAGTAATGGTTTGGGGAGCAGTGTGTACGCGGGGCAAACTTCCGTTGATATTCATCGATAAAGGTGTTAAAATCAACGCTGAATATAACAAAATGAAAGTACTGGAGAAAGTTGTTGCTCCTAATTTGCAACGCATGTTTGGAGATGATTATTACATTTTTCAACAGGATGGAGCACCTTCCCATACCCCAAACAGCGTTCAAGCCTGGTGTAAGGCAAATTTAACCGATTTCTTACCGAAGAATGAATGGCCTCCCAGCTCTCCGGATCTCAATTGTTTGAATTTTTTTGTAAGGTCGTATATGCTATCTAAACTGAATAATTATAAAATGTTAAATTTGGACCAATTAGAAAAATATATCGAGCTTATTTGGGATGAAATGCCTATGGAAGCAGTGCGTGCCGCATGTGACGGGTTTCAGAAACGTTTAAGGCTGGTTCGGAAACTTAAAGGCGGAGTAATTCCAAAACATTTATTGTAAATAATTGTTATTTGTTTATTTTTAATATAATATGATTTCTTCATCATTTGGTATCGTGTAGTTATTTTGATTATATTTCATAGTTGTATCCAAATATATTGGACACGGTGTAGGTATAACGTACTTGTAGTTTTTTTAATTCCCGATCATTTCGGTATGCCCCTCGTATGTAAGTAAATAGGCTAGATGTAAATCACTTCAACGTAGATAAGATAAATTTTCTTCAAGTTGTTGAAGGCACAACTCTATGTTTTAGAAGGTGGTCAATTAGTTTTTACCCGACGATGATGATGTATCAAGTATTTAAAAAGTGTTCTAGAAGAGAAAGTGTATAAAATGCGAGTAAATCATATATATTATGTATACTGTATACTAGCTTTTGCCCGCGACTTTGTTCACGTACAACTCGTTTATCGTGGCAGTTAAAAGAAAAGTAGTTTATGTAATTTTATAGTTAGACGTCCTCCATGGCCAGAATGAACTTTTAAACTCAGTGTAATATTGAAATTGAAATTTAAAATGAAGTTGATTGGATAACGTCATCTAAGGTTTAGTGCAAAATATATATTTTTTGGCCGTCTTTCGCAATGATATAAAGATTTTGTGGGCTGTATACTCGTGAGCATGCTACACACGACTTGGATCATTAGTACGTAATTGCCTAGGCGCGGAAAGTAAGGGATTTTCAGAAGAGGTGTTTTGCAATATTTGAATGATAATATAATATATTTATTGAAAAAGGACAAAAAACAATAAATTAAGAATAAAACCTATAATTATATGAAGATAACAATTTGCAGTCTTTAGTAAATCAATTAGTGTCTAGTAAGAGAGTATAAAATTACTTACTGGTCAGTTTATCTCGAGCACAATTACTATTAACCTATTGTAATGTTTTATTTATGAAGCTTTAATATTTGCACGAGTTGAAACTATGAAGGAAAATAATAACACGACAAAATAATAGTACATTATTGCCTAGGCGCAGAAAGTAAGGGAGTTGCTGACGTGACGGTTAGCAGGCCGAGCAATAGCGAGGCCTGTTAAAATACGAGTCAGGAAGTCTTCGTTTTCGCCGAGGCATATATTATGCTTTTATATTATGCTAGGAAATGATACAAATACATGATTATAAGTATTTTTAAAAACCCTTGACAAGTTCGGACATAATGTTTGTTTGAAAACTACGAGTATTAGTTAAGTTAGTTCCACGCACAAAGAACCGCCGCTGCCCGCTGCCGCCGCCCGCTGCCGCCGCCCAACACTGCACCCCGTACACCGAACTTGTGGGTACAAGTTCGGTGTACGGGATTTTGTTAATGGTACTTTCGATTTTATACGCAATAAAGATCACATTTCAAAACCATTATGGATGGAAAGTGTGTTCATATGTCTTTAATACTCCTAGGAGTAACAAGAGGTGCTATCTGTCCTTGTATTCCAATCGGAAAACCATTCTATTCGAGCATTTTTGAGAAAAAGTCATATGAAAAAAATTGAAATGTAAAATCGGAGAGGCATATGCCCAACGGTGGGTGATTACACGCTGATGAAGAAGAAGAAAACACGTTTCGGTTGCAGCTCGGGCCAAGATACCTCGGGACTCGTGTAAAAGGACATACTTTCCGCGCTTGCATCAAAATGTACTATTGTCTTCCCTGTAGCCTCTGGACCGTCGTTGCGGGAGGCCATTAAATGTATTCCTCAGCCCGGGACTGCGCCGAACATACAGTATCAAACGATAATAAACTGTCGGGTAGAGGTAAAAGAGGTAGAAAGTACTCTATTTAACGACTAGGGATATAGCACGAATCCATTGAATGCTTTATCTATCGACGCCGACTTAGCGCTTTTTTAACAACTGCAAGGAAATATAACAAAAACTATTTACACTGTAATAGATAAAATTTACTTCATATTTATTTGACACATAATTATCACAGTTATTGTAATAATAAAAGCGCCATATCGTAGAATACAGGCTAATTCTTTTATCAGTGCGCATATTTTAACATTATATTTTGTATCTTGAATATAATATATTCCGACACTAATATCGGAGAGATTTTCAACATTTTATTTTGTAGAAAATCTCTCAGTTTCCTTCTCGTGTGGACACAAAGTCACACTAAAAAATAACTTTTTATAAACGTCAACAATAAAACCTTTTTACAATGAAACTAGTTTTTTTCGAATAGCGAAACTTCAGCTGACAACGTCATGTCAATACAATTTTTGAAGTAAAGACAATTTTCAACTGGGATAAAATCTCTCGCGATGTCTTACGAATATTTTAATGTCGAGTATTACGAAATTATCCGTATGTATATTCTGAGCGGTGAAAGTTTAAGAGAGGCTCAGAGGATGTACCGAGACGAAAGTTTACCTCGACTTCATAGCCAAGGATACGTAAATCCACCAGTACCAAACATGCGAACAATTTTGGCCGCCAATAGCTGACTATGGGCATACGGCCAAATGACTACGCCCGCATGCTGATGGACGTGGTAGACCTCATTTGGCGTTAGAAGCGTTAGAAGAACAAGACCCGAGAGCCAGTATTTAAGACGCGGCACTTCGTTTCGGTGTCAGCCAGTACGCAGTGTGGAAGTGGTGGTCTCCACCCTTATCATTTTCAACCGGTACAACAACTTCATGAGCCGGACCCAGCCGTTCGAGGGTTTCGTGAGTGGCTTCTTAGTCATCCCGATGCCAATATCTTATGGACTGATGAAGCACTGTTCACCCGTGTTGTGATTTACAATGTACATAACGAACACTGATGGTCATACAGTAATCCACATAAAGTTAAGAAAATCACCAACAAATAAGATTTAGTGCCAACGCGTGGTCAGGCATTATTGTTGATAAAATATTATTTACCCTATTTTATCGAAGGCCGTTTGACCGGAGGAACCTACCTGGATATGTTACAAGGTGTAGTGAGCGAGTTAATGGAAGGGGTTCCGATAGCTTATCTACGAGATTTTTACTACCAGCATGACGGTGCTCCACCCCACTACGCAACAACAGTGGGAAACTACCTAAATAACGAATACGGGGACAACTGGATTGGGCGTGGAACATCTCAGGTGCCATGGCCAGCCAGAAGCTAGGACCTCTCGATGTGTGACTTTTTCTTGTGGGGTGTATCTTGAAACGAAAATAGTATCAGCATTCGATGGTATTAAAAACTAAATAGACAGACTAAAGAGCAACTTGCTAAAGCGTGTACGGCTTTGTGTAGAAAATAACGGAGGTCATTTTGAGCATTTGTTAAAGTACGTTTAGTTTTGGACTTTTATTTTTTAAATCAATTTTAATAACTTCGCTACTTAGTATGGTTCTTATTTTAAATTATAAACACAACATCGCCCACACTGTTAACTGACTACTAGTGAACCATATTACCAGGAGATAAGGTTACAAGTGTACAATTAACTGTGTTTGCATTTGCTTGTAGTGAACAACTGAATATTCATTTGAACACGTGTGTACGAAGTCTTCTTAAGTGATGTCGTGCTAACATTCCTCTGACATGGGCCAGAGACTTTGTATAGCTGCATCATTAAGTAAAGTGATAGTTTACTTAATGATGACATGGGTTGTCAAGCTGTAGGTATACGATACACTGTATTGCTATTCGAAATTAGCAATTTCATGTACAGCTTATCAGACAACAAGCTCTACTCCTCCTCCTACTGATATTCTAAATTTAAATTTCATTTATTAACTTAACTGAAAACATGTCCATGGTCCATGAATATCGTAAAATTAGTGGAATCTTTGAATCGGCAATATTTTTTAATACTTTTTAAGTTACAGTAAAAATAACACAACATGTGTTATTGATTATCAATAGCGAAGCAAATATTCAAATTGGTACACCTATAAAAAATTACCCTGTAGGTTTTTCTCCCACATGCTCGGAAATGTTAACCTTACTGTTGTAAAATCAGACTGCAAAGATTTCCAGGATTTAAGAGTTCCAGGCCCAGGCATAAAAAAAAAAAGAAACAACGGCACGGGCCGCGAAAATGTATGAAGTTTCACTACGTACCCGGTGTTTTACTTTTTAAAACCATGTTTGGACTAGGATAACTAACTCGATACATCCAAACACTCGTACAATCAAAATTCTTCCATGTTAATTTTTTTGTCTTAGACTAAAAATTAAATCCTATTTAAACAGCGTTTACAGCATATTTAACACTGTTTTTTTAAAGAAATTGTGTTTATAAACAAAATAAATTGCCAAAATACCTAACATAAACGCGTAATAAATATTATAATTTGAACTATATTTCATTCAAATTGTATTTATTACGTTTAAATTTGTGATTTTATTCGATGCTTTATTTTAATTTCGTACGAAATCGTACCTGTTTCGAATGTAAATATAATTGTGCGTAGGTAATATTTGCAAGGAAATTTTGGGACTGTGCTTAATATTATTAACTATTGTGTTATATTTTCTCACATTTTTGGAGAAAAGCACTACACAAGCCGGGAAGGGCGGTTCCTAGACTCGTATATAGCGCAAACTCATACTCGTCCCGCAACAGCCAATTTCCCGGTCTCTGCAGTAATTTACTATTATAGCTCCGAGTGTGACTTGCTTAAAGTTTTATCTTATTATTTCGCGATGCCCAGTTGTCGTGATTTGTTAATAATGTCGACAGTTGATTCCTCATATTTTGCGAAGGAAAGATTCATACGATGGCATTCATTTCGTATTAAGAGATGACTTTAAATCGTCTCTTCCCACGAACTTGACTCACTGTCTGGATCTGAAAACATTAAATTATTGAAACAGAATTATTTTATCAGTGAAAATGTTAAAGGTTTTAGGTTATCTGTGCACTTTCAGTGATAAGTTTCAAAAAAGAGAAAAAGAAAGTAACAATTAAAAAACACAAGTGGACATAGGTATGGATGCATCAGCTATAATCTGCCTGTCCATCATAGAAAAATAGTAAAAATAGTAAGTAGTATTTGTGGTCATAATTAATGCAAGTTCTCATGCAATTCGACATACCTTGAATAATTATTTGCACTTATATACAAAAAAGCCTGTATAGTTGGGTAAAAACCAAAATAAATGTACATAAAGACGCTATTTAAATGCCACTTAAATGATGTCTAACATACAATTTCGTTACAAAAATGTATGTGTTTGACGTTAATCGACAGTACGGTGACAAAACTCTTCTAACCGGACATATATTTTGGTTTATACCCAGTTATCAATACAGTTACAGTACATCTCTAGTAGGTACAGAATAAAAATGGAACGAAAATATCTAATTTGGTTTGTGTATAGCCTGCTGCAACCACCACCATTACCACCATTACCATTACCATTACCTTACCATTTAGGAATTTGAAAGTCCTGACAAAAAGCCTGATATTTCGATACAAGTCCGGATGGTTATTTTATCTGCACTTCAATATGCCTTAAAATCTGTAATTCAATGCTTACCGGCCTTTATCATTTTGCCATATGTACATACATAAACTCACGGTTTCATTCCCAGAGTGGAGACAGAGCTAAAGAATTAATTTCGCCTTAAACATTATTTACTCGAGATTTTCACGACTAGCTTGATTTAGACAAATTTCACATGTTATAAACAAACACCGGATTGATGGGGGCTAAAATGTACCAGTGCTAGTGATTCATTAAATGTTGACTAAGTTTATCGACATCGATAAAAAGTACGGTCGGCTGTCCGTTGATATCTAAGTCAGTCAGCTTTGCCTTTTATATACATATAGATTGATACATTTCGATGTATGGTGGGTCTGAGGGGCCGGTTAGGTGAACAAACATTTCACGGCTACTATGGATGTCTTGCTTTAACATATCATTTGCTTTAAGTTTGCTTTGCAGAGGAGGCTGAATGGCGACTTCTTCTATGGATTTAAAAATACTGGGAGTTAGTCAATCGAATTAATTGTCCAGTACGATAATTTTAGCATTATGGTCAATATATCTGATAAACTGAGCATGATGAGTTATATGAAGTGCATAAATAACGTGGATATACTTTAATTTTTGGCAGTGTACGGAGTCAGCCCAGGAGGTGCACTCGGTTGGCTACGGCCCCCTGTCCCTCGGGGGACTGCGCTTCAGGCAGATCGCATGCGCAGAGAAATTGGCGCTGATGCTGACGAGCGACGGCGACGTTTACACCATGCATTACGATACCATGTCTCCGCATCTTGTGCAAGGTTACTTTTTTACAAGATTTATTATCTAACTGCACTACTAACAACTATCATACAAATGTTAGAACAGTACTTCCAGTTTCTTAATAGCTATCGGTAATCTTCGTTGTTCCATGAAACACGTTTGGCAGATATGCTGCCTGTTCTGAGTGTAAGTGTGATAGCGATAGCCAGCAGACAATAGTTATTAGTATGCAGGGTGTTTTGGGAGCGATACATTTTATATCACTTATGGCGTGGTACATCATCATCACCATCATCATCATCTGAGCCAAACGACACCCACTGCAGGACATAGGCCTCCCCCAAGGATCGCCACAACGACCGCGTTGTATGACGTTGATGGTTGATAAAAATGTTTAAAAAGACAAAAAAAAGGTACATTAGGTGTCCAAGATCCTTATAGGCAAACTACCTATGAATAGAGGGGTCCGTCGACTTACGGCCGAACCCTATTATCAAACCGCGGACAGATAAGACTTACTTCGGGTTAAAATTTGATATTTGCGCATGCAAAATGTGTCAAATTTTAACCCGAAGTAAGCCTGTCTGCGGTTTCAATATAGGATTCGACCATTAGTGACCAGTAAGGCGCAACCCAGTAAGGAAATTTATCTCATTTCCTTGCACACTTGTAAAAGGTGCGATACGTTAAATTTGTAAAACAAATAAAGGAAACGTTTAAAAAATAATTGACCTCTAATCAAATTAACAAAACAAACACATTTATGCGCATGTCGATACTATAAAAAGTTTCTATCTCGTATAACTTAATAAATTTAGAGGTACCAAAATATTTATATAAACTTAGATTAAATCTGAGCAACTTATGACCAAAGGGTAACTAAAGTGGCGGCTGTGCGCAAATGCGGCGACAAAGGCCAATCTTAGAGTTAAGAAATAGTACATTTTGATGCAAGTTCAGAAAGTATGTCATTTTACACGAGTCCCGGTGTTTTGGCCCGAACTGCAAGTGTGGGACAAGACTCGGGACGAGTGAAAATGACAGTTCCACACGTGTACAGTCACGAGATTTAATTTGGTACCCACCTTAGGTTAAAAGTCAATCTGACATTCTACAACAATAAGGTTGAGTTTCCTAAAAGTTACAGTCACCACACGGGATTGTTGAGCCTTATAATTTAGCCATGTAATGCAAATCGGGCGTACTCGTGTGACATCGTCGTGAACGACTGATAACGAATGATGACACGTCTATATTCATTCATAATGCAATAAGGTCGAAACTTCAGATCGATAGGGTTGAAATGTCAAGTTAAGACATTTAAATGTCTTATCGAATCGACCCTTGAAATGATATATATCAACGTGGCGTGGTGGGTCCCAAATTAAAGCTCGTGGCCCTGACCAATCATGATATATTATGATTTTTCCGCAGCTATCGTTACGTTATGTTATAACAATCGTCGCTAGGTTACTGTTTCTAGACATGTAATTGGTTGGCTTTGGGTGTAATCACTCTATTGTCAGGTTGGCAGGCTTGGTCTTCGGGTTAGCCAACAGTTAAATAGGAAGTCAACAGCCAATAACGTTCACCATGGTGTTGACCAATGAATAGGTTGATTAATTCGTTGATAAATCACCCATAGCAACAGCCAATAACGTTCGTCATGGTGTTGACCAATGAATAGGTTGATTCATTCGTTTCTAATCGGACAAAGTCGGCTATATTCGATTGTGGTAAGAAAAATGCTACTACTGTCTTCGTCATACGTATTCGTGATTAATCGTGTAATCTCGTAAATGCTCGTGAATGCCATTATACTGCAAATTTAAATAACTTCACGATGGCATAACAAATAACTTGACATCTCTAATGACATTGATGACTTCAAGCATATTTTTCTTGAAATGGGTCCCAAATTAAAGCTCGTGACTGTACCAGACGACGTTGTGTCAGGTGTCCGAGATCTGGGATTAGCCAGAAACTACCAGTAATATTGTTCCTATACTATCCTGAAGGTAACAAATAGAAGAGTATCTCTTAATTTTCTTTATAGAAAAATATCCGGAGAATTTAAATAATTTATTTGCACATGACATTAGCCCTCTATGCGTTCAGAAACCGTCGGAAATGACCAGCATTATTTCAACCAATTTTACTATGAGAACTGTAGGCTGTAACAGTATCAATTTTTGTAACGTTATGAGTTTAAAATTGGAACAGCTGTCAAAACTGAAGAGGGTCTCTATTATAGTATCCATAGATATTAAAACAGTTATCGATACGAAACGTCAATTCAGTATATTTTAAACCGCACGACATTTGATCTCGAGTGACATGAGAATAGGGACTTCATTCGTTCGCCTATGATTAAAAAAAACCCTTCAAATTCGTGACACTGACACAGCACAAGTTTGTTTTGCCGCCATTTTTCTCTTCAAGTCGTCGGCGTCTTAACCCATCTTAGAGTACTTATGAAATGTACATAGATAAAGTAGTGTATGCAACTGTACATAATTAGGCCTTAAAAAACTCGTGTGATCCTGTTAAGGAACTCGCTGACGCTCGTTTCACAAACCACACTCGTATTTTAAGGCCTCTCATTATGCATCAGTTGCATAAACTACTATTGATGCGTTAACTCGTCGATAGTGCTTTCTGGCAGGTACTAGAAAGTCGTAGAGAGTCACAATATAAGCCAAGCACGTGTCGAGATTCGCGGGTGACGCTGGCTCCTTCTTAGTAATTCTTATCGTAATGGGGAAACAAAAGTAACCAAATAGCTATTTATGTAACTGATACTGGTACTAATGAGAGCTAATTATGAACCGTTGCATACATAACATTTTCTACAAGCTTAAAATGATAATGACAAAAATATACAATCGCTAACTTTTCTCGTATACTTTCCTTGATTTTTCTGCTAACCTATTAGGTACCTACCTACTTGGCAGCAAAGTCATTTTTAGGGTTCCGTAGCCAAATGGCAAAAAACGGAACCCTTATAGATTCGTCATGTCTGTCCGTCCGTATGTCACAGCCACTTTATTCCGTAACTATAAGAGCTATACTATAGAAACTTTGTAAGTAGATGTATTCGGTGAACCGCATTAAGATTTTCATACAAAAATAGAAAAAAACAATAAATTTTTGGGGTTCCCCATACTTAGAACTGAAACTCAATTATTTTTTTTCATCAAACTCATGCGTGTGGGGTATCTATGGATAGGTCTTCAAAAATGATATTGAGGTTTCTAATATATATTTTTTCTAAACTGAATAGTTTGCGCGAGAGACGCTTCCAAAGTGGTAAAACGTGTGTCCCCCCCCCCCCCCCCCCGTAACTTCTAAAATAAGGGAATGATAAATGTAAAAATAATATATGATGTACATTACCATGCAAACTTCCACCGAAAATTGGTTTGAACGAGATCTAATAATTAGTTTTTTTTTTAATACGTTATAAATCGTAAACCGCATTTTACCTTTCATTCAATCAACTCCAATATAATAAAGAATAAAGAAAAACATTTATATAGATTTATAGTGGTACGGAACCCTACGTGCGCGAGTCCGACTCGCACTTGGCCGGTTTTTTTATTATTCCGAGTGGCGTTAATACTTTGTGAATTTTTGGTGTTCAATTTATTAGCAAAATTTTAATAGTTACTAAAACAGTTCTGACAATTTATCATAATAGTTAAAGTGCCAAACGAAACGCCATTTTGTTGATATCCATATTAAACGTAATCATGTAACCAAATAACAAATCGATGGATAACCATCTATTTTTAGTAATATAATAAAAATGAATTTTTAATCACATAATTAGTCTTAAAATTAATTTTGTTTTCAATGTATGTAATTTTTATTGGCTTAAAAGTATTTTTAACGCTTTATTATAAAATAATTAGAACTACGTTTTCACTAAACGCCAAGACTGATATGCTATAATAATTATTATACAACTATTGTTACCATGGCCACGCTCATTATATAATTGTTTTCCTGCCTCGGTTACGTTATAGGTGGCATTCTGATATCATTAACAATATCAATATTAGCGGTTTATAGTACGCGAGGGGAAAAATAATTTGTAAAACTGTCAAAAGTACAATAAACAACTGCCGCTTTAAATAATAGTCGACTGGTAGAGAATGAACTTGTAAAAAAATACTTCCATGTTTTGATTCTTATATTTTCTATTGCTCGTTTCGATCGGCGACTAACTACACTGGCTCAGACTGGTGTCAGAACTGTAATGGATAGGTCACGCGTTTGTTGTGTTTTTTTAGGTTTCGACAACAAGATAATAGTGCAAGTCGCGTGCCACCCCATCGGGCGGCACTTCCTGTGCGTGTCGGCTTGCGGCGGCGTGTGGTCGTGGGGCGCCGGCGAGGACGGCCGGCTGGGCCACGGCGACACGGCGCCGCGCGAGGTGCCCGCACAGATCAACCATCTGGCGCACCACGAGGCCGTGCGCGTCGTCGCCGGTGTCTCTAGCAGGTTAATACCACTACAGTAACCCTATTAACGTCCGAGTACTGGACGAATTCAAGTAGCCAGTACTGAACGTAAGCATCGCCACTCGCATACATTTCAGCAGGTGAGCAAAATGTGTATATACCAATAATCAGCACACCTGGCAGACGTTATTAATAGCGATAATTATACCCTAAGAAACATCAAGGACCTCGTCTGCCACCATGGTCGCGCTGCACTGCGTTGTCAATTGACAGTGTTACAAAAATGAAAAAAAAGGTGTGCTATAATATTATGCCTCCGGGGCTGATGATACAGTAAACACAAACCATCGAAGAGGCAGATATCCAGGGCTCTAAATTTGTAGTATTCAATTATTTAAGTTTGTTTCATGATTAAAAAAAAATACATATAAAGTGCACACTTGGCAGAATTGAATGGTTCGATTAAAGATAATTTGAAGGACCACGGAAAAATACTCTGTCAGCATGTTGCTTCTGCGTTGTCTATTGACAGCGTTTCAAAAATGTGTTGTGCTGTAATATACGCACATGTCTGCCCTTTATCTTATCTTTATGGTGGGGTCCTTACGGATACACTTCGACCCTGTGGGATCTTTTGTGTAATTACCCCTCTTTTCGCACTTAATCCAATGCAGCCTCCACCCCTTCCAAAAAGCGGATAGTGGAGTGCAATGGCAGTGCCTTGAAATCGTTCGATTCTGGGTATCCACAACCGAGGATTTTCATTCTTACTCCAGCGAGGGCATCACATTCACACAATAGGTGTTTCATTATCTCAGCTTCTTCGCCGCACATTCTACAATCTGTGTTGTCATAAAGGCCCATCTTTGCTAGGAGATATTTAACCCCGAAGTGCCCGGTAAACACTCCGATAATGTATCGAAGTTGTCTTCTGCTGAGTTTCCAAAGTTTCTTGGTCCAGCTCTGGTCAACTCTTCCTATGAAGAGCTTTGCATGCCCTAAGCCTACCGTAGTTTTCCACTCTTTTGGGTGGTTTTCTAGGGCGTTGTTGTTCAGGGCTGCTTTTATAGTGCCCGGTGAGGGTGCCACAAATGGTTCAGGTCCGACGTATGCGCCCTTGGACCCTTCCCTTGCCAGCTCGTCCGCGGCTTCAATTCCGGCATAGCCTTCGTGTCCTGGAATCCACATCAGTTTCACTTTGTTGTGTTTACCAATGTCTGCCCTTTGGACTGATGATTGGATTTCTCATGAGGCAGAGGTTCAGGCCTCTGATATTCCCAAGGCACTCTTGTTTTTTTTTCTACAATAGGAATTTAATTATTTCCGTAAAAATATATTGGTTCTACCAATTCTTTATGTACGAGGGCCGTTCTGAAAGTTTCTAGCTGTCCCGAACCTATTAACAAAACTATACTTTTTATACTACCGATTAAAACCTTTTTTTATTGCCTTCAAAACACTGGCCGAAAATAATTATAAATATTTTTCAAAGACATTAAAAAAATGTTTTTAAGAATATGTGTCATACATTGTTTCGATTTCAACATGAACGTTACAAGAGAGGAATTTCTTGTGTTGATTTATTACGACTACAAAAGAGGTTTAACGTTTAAGGAGTCACATGAAAACTTAAACACAGCTTTTGGAGAATCTGCTCTTACATTAGCCACCATTTCCTTTTGGTTCCGTGAGTTTAAACGAGGCAGGGAGTCCGTGAAAGATGAAGCTAGACCGGGGAGGCCGCCGACTGCAGTGACTCACGAGAATGTCATCAAAGTGGAGTGGCTTATTAAAGAAAACATAAATATTACACATAGGGAGATACAAGATGAACTGAAGATTGGATCACAAGCAGTTTCAAATATTTTGATCGATCACCTAAAAGTAGGGAAAGTTTGTTCACGATGGATACCGCATTTGCTCACTGAAGATCAAAAAACTCGGCGGGCTTCTAAATTTGTCTCAACATTCGTGGTACCCATCTCGCACTAACTTTGGATATGTTATGATGATCGTAGATAATATCATGTATTGTACCAATAGAAATATTGTTTTTTTGTGCTATAGACCTAACCTTCACTCGACCATCTTACAGTATAATTTTCTCCAGTTTTTAACCCTTTGTATGTGTTAGCCGCTCAAATTTTGAAGGACTCGTCACGTAACCGACTTTAAACGCTCCATAGTGCTCCATGTCACTTGGTTCCGAACAACCGAATGTTTTCTATGGAAGATTTTTTTGATTTATTTGCATGCTAATTACAGTACCTCATCTTTAAGCAGGTAAAGTCCAATTTAAATTAAAACGAATAATCCCTTTTGCACGGATCCTTATTATACACATACGACGGGTCAGTCAGGATCCTAAACAAACACATACGAAGGGTTAAATGTTTTCTGGTGAAGCAGCTTCAACAGGCCCAACCAGGTCTTGTCATCTTCTATGCTCTCCCTCCCACGCTTAAATTAATTTGACCACTTTTGGACAGAAAATAATGAAGGAGCGGACTCACGGTAAACTAAATCTATTTCTTCTTTAATAGGCTTTTGATTTGATTGCTTTTGAGGTATTTAAAACTGTTTATGGGAAACCGTTCTTTAGCAGATTTCGTTCCTGTTAAACGAAATTAACCAGTTTTTTACGACAGATACCACGAGTCCTTCTTTCTCACTTATACATAAAATACAGCCTTGGTCAAAAGTCTCGAGCAAGCGTTTTTGATATAAAAGTCGAACTTTAAAAGGTGAATTTATATATTTAACTATAGAAAGTGGTACCTATATTTGATTTTGTAGGAAAAATTAGTCATATTTACTGACGCTTAGGTTAATTCCTTGGACAAGAAAAATACAATTAATATTTTTACTGTAAAACCCAATATTTACTAACTTAAGTTTTCACATCCAAATGTAGCTATTTAGATGTGAAAACTTAAGTTAGTAATAAATAATAAATTTCGAAACGATATCTAATAATTAATTTATGAATTTAGGAAATAATACTTTATTAAACAAAGGTAAAAGTGAGGTGCTTAATACTTTTACATATTATTTTTAACGAAGTTAATATAAAGTTAAAGGATAAATATATCCCTGGGATGTGGGGGGCCCCAAAATACCATCTCTCGGGGCCCAAGCCAACCTCACCTGCTCGCGGTGCATCCTGCTAAATAACGAACGTGGCTCTGGCGACCCACCAACCCGCACTGGACCAGCGTGGCGGGGTAAGCTCCAACCCTCCCAAGGGTGACTGGGATCATGGCAAGTAGTAGCAGTATATGGCCCCAAGGCCTGGCGGCTCCGGTTGCAGAACCGGCGCTGACGACGGACGCCGGTCGAACGCTGGAGCCCGGGGTGCTAAGAATCCCCAGGCGACACGACTCTGTCGGACGACCCCTGGCTATGCAAAAACGGACAACCGACGTGGGTTGTTACTGGTGACATACAACAATCGCACACTGAGGACAAATGAAAGACTCGCTGAGCTGGAGGAAGAGATGAGTAGGTTGCACTGGGATATCATAGGGCTATCCGAAGTCCGAAGACAGGGGGAGGACACGATAGTCCTGAAGTCCGGCAACCTACTCTATCACCGGGAGGGCGACCAGCAGTCCCAAGGTGGTGTCGGGTTTATCGTCTACAAGTCCCTCATCAACAATATTGTAACCATTGCGAGTGTGTCGAGCAGGGTCGCGTATCTGATACTCAGGATATCCAAAAGATATCCGCTGAAGGTCGGGGCGGGAACAATTTAGGCCATTGTCCTTCTGTATACAGGCATGGAATAACACCATTTACGAGCAAGTGTGATGAAAAATTACATATTTACGGCGAGGGCGTACATTGAATCCTGAACGAAGCGAAGGATTCTAAAATAGAATCCTGAGCGTAGTGAGGGATTCAAGTGTTAACGCCCAAGGTGGAAATAATTTTGCTACCGTGTGACACATACTGCTTTTCACATCACCTATGAGGAAAATAAAAGATCTTAGTGATGAAACAAATTTAATTATGCACACATATTTTTTTTATATCAGTGGGAGGCAATCGAGCATGTAGGTTACCTGATGGGAAGTAAACACCACCGCCCATAAACACCATCAGCTCAAGAAGAGTTGTCGGTGCGTTGCCGGCCAATAAGGGAGATGTAAGCTCTTTTCTTGAAGGCACCCATGTCATAACTGGTGGGAAATACCGCCGAAGGGAACTCATTCCACAGTTTCACAGTACGAGGCAAAAAGTGCCTAGTGAAACGCACGGTGGAAGAACGCCATTCATCAAGGTGATGTTGATGGAACCTGGCATTGCGACGAGTAGTTCGGTGGTGGAACTCTGCGGTAGGGATGTAACAGATGTGGTTATATCGGAACCGGAATCGGAACCAGATGTTTTAAATTTAGTTTAACGGAACCAGAAGCGGAAGCGGAACCCGAGTGATAGGTGGATTGGATGGAGGTGGATGAGATGTTAAGGGTAGGTCTAAGCTAAGTCTATCTATTCATAATAAAAATTCCAAACATTAATCATCAGCCTTTAAAGCCATTTTGGAAGTAACAGAACCAGAATCGAAGCGGATGTTTAAAACTAAACGGAAGTTCCGACTTAACGGAAGCGGAACCGGAGCTCTGTTACATCCCTGCTCTGCGGCCGGTAAAAGTCCAAATAATTCATCAGAACACTCCCCGTTGTAAAGCTTATACAGCACGCAAAGTGAACTGACGTCCCTTCGGATAGAGAGGGAATCCAGAGAGAGAGAGAGATTCTAGAAATGCTGAAATTATCAAATTTAACAACAGGAAATTATCGCACTTAACAACAATTATCAAATTTGGCAACAAAATATCCCTGAACAGAAAAGTGCCACTTTGATCCCTCCTAGCAGGGAAGAAAAGTCCCCTTTCCGAGTAGGTGATATGAAAAAACTAATTGACAGATCTAAACGAAACACTAATCGTATGCTGTGGTTTTCCTTCTCATACCGAGAATTTATTGAACGCCCCTCGTAAATCTACGTGAGGTATATAAGTGCATATCATCATCATCATGTCAGCCGAAAGACGTCCACTGCTGGACATAGGCCATAGGCTTTCCACTCAGACCGGTCTTGTGCTTTTCGCATCCACCGCGGTCCCGCGATCCTGACGAGGTCATCACTCCATCTTGTTGGAGGCCTACCTACAGCTCGTCTTCCGGTCCGCGGATGCCACTCCAGAATTTTCTGACCCCATCGGCCATCAGTCCTGCGAGCAATGTGCCCCGCACACTGCCACTTCAGTTTAGCTATTCTGAGGGCTATGTCGGTAACCTTAGTTCTACTGCGGATATCATCATTTCTGATTCTATCACGCAGAGAAACCCCGAGCATAGCCCTCTCCATAGCCCTCTGAGTGACTTTGAGCTTCCTTATGAGGCCCATTGTTAGCGCCCACGTCTCAGATCCGTAAGTCATCACTGGCAATACACACTGGTCAAAGACTTTTGACCTCAAACACTGCGGTAATTTGGACGAAAAGGTGCTGCAAAGCTTCCCGAACGCTGCCCAGCCGAGTCGGATACGACGAGTGACCTTTTCCTCAAAGTTGGACCTACCTAACTGGACCGTTTGTCCCAGAATATACAACAAACTTATTTAAATTATTTTTCAATCATGGTATCACACATCACATCACATCACTTTAAGAAAAGAACTCCCTCGATTGCATGTATGGAGTGCGCCCTACAGAAATAGGAGTATGTACGAGGGCTGTTTATTAAGTCCTTTTAAAAACTATTTGTAAAACCTTTTTTCTGGTAAATGGCATTAACACTAGTAGGCACAATATTTCAAATGAAGACTGTCAAAACTTCAGCAACAAAAACAAGTTTTTGTCAGTATAACCATTGTTTAACCATGATCACTTGTAAATTTTCAACAACTATGGAAAAATCTGAATTCCATGCCGTTATAATACATTTTTTTATTTAAGGGTTTAGTGCTAGGGTTGTAGTGCTGCCACAATAAAAACTGAACTTGATTCTGTCCATGGCACTAACGCACCAACGTTGCAGACTGTTTATAACTGGATAAATTACTTAAAACGTGGTCGGTCAAGCACATCTGATGCTCCACGCTCTGGTCGCCCAATCGAAGTCACTACTGAGGATGTTGTTGTTGAAGAAGTCGATATTGTTGTACTCGACGACCGCCGAGTGAAGGTGCGTGAAATAGCTGAGAACACAGGCATCTCCACTGAGCGAGTACATAAAATCCTGCATGATGATTTGGGTACAGACAAAGCTGTCTGCACGATGGGTGCCACGTTTGTTGACAATCGAAGAAAAACGCGAAAGAAAGCGAATTTTAAAATTGTGTTTTGATATGATGAAGCGTAATCCTCGGAATTTTTGAGCCGATTTGTCACTGCAGACGAAAGTTGGGTCCATCATTATACACCTGAATCAAAACAGCAATCAAAACAATGGATGGCGACTGGTGAACGTGCCCCAAAGAAGGCCAAGACAGTTTTGTCGGCTGGGAAGGTGATGGCAACAGTCTTCTGGAATGGCGAAGGAATCATTATCATCGATTACTTGGAAAAGAGAAAGACTATCACAAGCCCTTATTACGCAGAGTTATTGGACCATTTTAATGCCGAATTGTTGGAAAAACGACCAAAATTGTCCCCCAAGAAAGTCCTCTTTCATCAAGACAATGCCCCAGTGCACACGTCAACTATCGAGTCGACGTCAACTATCGTCGAGTTTGGCTTCGAGCTGGTTCCGCATGCTCCGTATTCGCCGAATCTAGCTCCGTGCGATCATTACGTATTCCCAAATCTGAAAAGATGGCTTGGAGGGCAAACATTTTTGACCAATGAGGACTGCATCGCAGGTGTAAAAGCCTATTTTGAAGACTTTTACAAAACGTATTTTTTGGAGGGGATAAAAAAAAATTGGAAACTCGCTGGAACAAATGTTTGGCCCTCAAAGGAGATTATGTTGAGAAACAATGACTATGTTGAGAAAAAAATAAATGACGGACGGACGGACGTTAGACAGGCGTTATGCTATATATGACACCGAAATCAACATCGTAACAAAACCAGAAAATGTATGTATGTTTGAAGAGAAAGTTGGTTTGGGTCACATATCGACGGTTCTGTGACTCAACCTCGTATATAGAATATTGTCCAGTATAAACTGATACTCAGGAACTAAGCGAGTGCATACTTAGTGCGTGTCAGTTTATACTGGATAATGTTCTATATACGAGGTTGAGTCACAGAACCGTCGATATGAGGCGTGATTTTTAAACATATTTCTAATTATCGGGTGCAAGCAAGCAAAGCCGCGAGTAAAAGCTAACAATATACATATTTATTTCAAATGTGAAAAAATATTCTAGATCTTGACTTAGTTGCCCGCTTCAAGATGCGTCAGACGTGAAAGTTTCCTATCGATTGACGTTCACTATGACGTATTTTAGTAAACCAGTTACGATAAAATTCATTTTAAAAAATTTACGAGCCTAAAGCGGAGAAAACTATATAAAGTTAAGTTTTAAATGAAACTAATACGTTCTTATTTAGGTTAACATTCAATTTCAACGCAAAGTTTTAACGTTAATCCTTACTTGGGCGGTTCACAATTCGCACAATTTGTGAGGGTGCATTTTAGATAAAACAGTAATTGATTTAGGGAAGTCACTATTCGCTAAGGGTTATGTGACCCTCAGCAGACTCGGATCTGGATTGGATTATTTATTTCTTCCTTGGATCATAAGAAATTGCTGAGAAATCCTCATGTCTCACGATCTCTTGAGGAATCGGAGAGGTTAAGAAGTATTCAAATTTCGAAACAATCTACCCGCTACCTTACATGGAAAACAATAAAACCTTAACATTAAAGTTAGTGTTTTAAGAAATTCTTTATTACGAAATTATAACCCCAAAACTAAGTTATCACAAAATAATACCCCAAAATGAAATAAAATAAGTTCATATACTAAAACACGCCTAGTGAAAAGTGTGAAACAAGAAAATATTCTCATCTGAAATTGTTATGTACAAACTATTAAATATTATGCTGATTTACAGTAAGGGTAGCACGCGATAAAATAAAGGTCTAGCGCTGAACTGCGTTTCCTGCGGTAGTGGAGCGGTGCGGGGGAATGTGTTATATTGGAGGAACCTCAGTCGGGCGTCGGCATCGCTGTTTTCAACACGTGTCATTTGGACTGGCCGTTTCGAACACGTCTTTCATTTTTAACCGACTTCAAAATAGAAGGAGTTTCTCAATTCGTCAGGATAACTTTTTTATGTGTTCCCGATTGCTCGAGGGCCACAGAACCGATTTGAAAAATTTTTTTTTGTTTGAGAGGGTGAACTATATAGTTGGTCCCATTGTCAACACAGGATCTGATGATGGGATCTTGGAGAAATCGATGGAAATCCTCAAATATTATACGCACACCTATAGCGATTTTGGTATTTTTCACCGTAACTCGTAGATTTGCTCTTGAAAAGTACTTAATGGTGAACTGTAACTGATGATGAAGACTACAGATGACCACCGTAACTACTTAACTATAAGATATCTCGTTCAAGGTACTTGAGTTGAGTGACTATGACGAAGCACATTTAGGTTAAATATATGACTATGACATTCCCGTGGCGTTGCCTGCGGCGAGCTTGATATGTTCTATAGTTTCTCATTTGAGAAGTGGGACTGGGACACAAATGGGATCACTAAAAAGTATAAAATAAAATCAAAGTTTAAAGCGTAGTCTACAGGTCAAGTGGTCTATGCTTGGACCTAAGCGGCTTGCGCATACAAATAAGCTTGCGGCTTGGAGCTATAATCTGTGAACCTCATACTTGCACGTGCGGGAAGGAAGTGAGTGAGCTGGGACGACATGGCCTTTAATTCTATAGAAGTGCCGGCCGTTTGTACCGCCACGGCACAATTAATGATCTGATCAGTCGTTCGCTTGCCACTGCCTCTGTACCAGCTGTCCTGGAACCAGCAGGTTTGCATAGAGACGATGGCAAGCGACCAGATATTCATAATCATTAAATAATTAAGAATTTGTGGCGCTTGCAGTGGAGACCATGGGACCTTGGTGAGCCGATATGAAAACCTTTATTAAGGCCCTGTCATCCCGGCTCATAGACACCTCCGGAGATCCTAGAGCTGGTGCTTTCCTCTACCAAAGGATTATGCTAGGTATCCAGAGAGGTAATGCAGCCAGTATCATAGGGACCATGTCGCGAGCGGACCATAGACATAAATATACTATCGTAATAGACACATTGAAGATTGCAAGCGAGAGTGCAGGCTCTTACGGCACGAATACGAGTGCGACAGAGATATCGAAAGACAAATCCGTTGTAACCATTTTGAGAGCTCGTAGCGTCTCACGGCGGCACACTGGCCACAGCGCCCTTCAATATTTATTTAATAATTTATGTAAATTGAATAAAGGTCGTGTTAAAACCCTTGAAATCAACAACGGTGTGTTGTGCTGTACCTGATTGCGAAGTGAATCACAGGAATTATCCAAATAATGAAACAGTTCACCGGTAATTATGATCCGTACATAGTCATTTTTGAAGTCATATTTTCAGGGAATCCTAGGTCCAACGAATTCGGCAAATGGTTTGATAAATACGATATATCGTGTGTTTGTGTTTTATGCATATTTTAAATTATTATAAATAAAATAAATGATTTGGTGTTCGGGAAAAATCTCCATAATTTAGGTATTGATTGAATGTTTAAATCACACTCATCTGTCGATAAGTTATCGATATGTCGTTCATTCCTTCTTATAATTAATAAAACACTATTCCGAGAGCTGATGAAATGTAGCTAGGTAGATTGAATGAAGTTTATTATTTAATAATTAAACTAGTGGTCGAGCTACGTAAAAATGTGCAGATTGAGCCCTTTCATATGACTCCCTTGATATAATCAAACCACTTTAATTTTTGTCCCCCCATTCTAGACCCGTTTTCATTTATTTATAAAATTAATTTCATGTTTATTTTACTAAAAACAGGTTTGCCCCATACCTGTTGTGCAAGTGGTATAACTATGTCACAAGTTAATAGCATTTGTAGTTGCTGAGATAACCTGCTGAGACATACAGACAGACAGACAGACAACGAAGTCTCACCAAAAGGGTTCCTTTTTTCCATTTTGGTACGTAATGATGTGTTGGTTATGATTTCCGATGATTATGACTAAAACACTTTATGAGTAAAAAGAATTATGAGGGTCAATATTTACTCGTAATTACCAGAAAAATTTAATACGTCGCCATATTCGCGGAATAGTACATTACTGCAAAGACCAGTAAGTGAGCCATCCTAGACGAGTATAAGTTAAAAGGCTTGGCTTTTATACATGTCCAGGATGGCCCTTAATGGTCGAAGCATGAATAGTGCTTTTCTCAAAAATAGAACAAGTATAATGATTAAAAAAAGTTAAATAAATTAAAGTTGTAAAATATTGACAACTGCATATGCACAACCCTTCTTAAGAGAGACTCCTTAAGAGAACTTTTTAGAGAAATTAATATCTTAACTGTAGCGTCTCAATTTATTTACGAGAATATTATATTATATGTTTAAGAATTTAGATTCTTAAACCAAAAACTCAGATATACATAATTTGAATACTAGAAATAAAAATAAAATCGCTATTCGAAAATTCCGTGTCCGTAAAATATATAAATCATTTGTTGGTCAATGCATTCATTTCTATAATAAATTACCTGAAGTAGTTTTAAAGTTACCCTTTCCAGCACTTAAAAAATATTTGTAAAGGTCGTTAATGTCTAAAGCGTATTATAGGGTCGAGGACTATCTAACAGACAAAAATGCATGGCCTACACCCGAAACTTAGTCAATAATAATTTGTTCAAATGCAAAAGCTTTATCCTGCTTTTTCTGGTCTGGGGGACACCGTTGATGCAGGAAAACATATCGAAACTTTTATGTGGTCATCTTGCACCATCTCATATACACATATAGAAGTAGTTGATTCTATTTTATTTTATTTTATTATTTTCTATCTTTCTCTCCCGTAAGATTTTTGGCATGTTTTCCTGCTGAACTACTGTTATTTGCTATTATATTTAATTTAATACTTGTAGCTTTATATAATGCTAGACTAAGTTGTACCATTGTAATATGAATATGAAATATGTTTAAAAAATGACTGACTGCTGAGTTTCTTTCGGCGTTTCTTCTCAGCAGTGGTCTCCTCTTGGGAAGCGCTGGTAGTATCTTGACGTGTAAAAGTGCCCGAGCGGCCTACTTACTGAATAAATTTCTTTTATCTTTTATCTTTATCTTTATCCTCAGGGCGCTAGTCCGACTCGACCCGATTCACCACAGTGTGAAATTCGTTAGACCGGTCGAGATGTACTAGGCGCGCATAAAACAGAGATGGTGCAGCGAGGTTCTCGTAAATAAAAAGAAATCGCGCGATGTCTGCTCTCAACGAGGACTGCTTTTGGTTTATGATGCCTGCCTTGGTACTTTTGTGGGGAATTGTTTAACGCGAACTTTTTTATTTATTAACTTCTTCTAAGTATCAAACTGCCAACTAGAGCTGAACGTTCAGCTTTTCATGTAGTTACATTTAAGTATTTTAAATAAAAAGCAATCCAAATAGATTTTTTTAATAATGGTGCTTTATGTAGGAATCCTAATGGAGTCAAAATAGATTTTACTTTCTTTTTTTTTGTTCTTTGGGACCTTTTCTTCCTTACCTATGTTGTCTTTTTGAAGGCTGTCACATTGCTGTCAGTGCACAGGTCTGTACAGATAGTTCCAAATTCAAATAATATGATATGTTACGGAATTTCATACTTACCTACTGGACACTTTTATTCCGAATTCATAACCTCTCTACTTACCCGAGACTTTTAGGCATGGTCTGGTATTATTAACTTTCTAGTAACTTTTTAAAGATGTAATGGCGGCTTTACGTATCATTTTTGAGAAAATTATATTAACTGACATTTCTATTGCAATTCACGAAATATAGATAAAAATAAAATAAAGAAAAAGTATTATAGCCCAGTAATTCTATGTAGGTATTAAATGTACGGGAAAATCAAACAAATTAATAAAGTTTTAAAACTTGTGTGACATGATAGATTTGGGTGTGGTGTTTAAAGTTCACTACTCTCCCCTTAAGTTTCCCCCCAACCCTGAAATGTGTCCCCGTTAACTGTTTTTTAACTTTCTTGGGACAACTATAATAGATACGGAAAAAGTGTCAAGGACAAAAATGTTCCTTATTAAATTCAAAAAAGAAAAGGTTATATGTATTTTTTTGATAGGCTCGGCGGTTTGCAAGCTATAGCTTCAGTCGGTACTGTAGCTATAGCTAGCCACTAATATATCGGCTTTGTACTTACTTCTCATACGATTCCATACAAATATGAGTTGCCAAAATTGACAGCCAATCAAAAACTAATTGACCAATTGTATTGCTATTATTCCATTCGTTAGCTGATTAATTGAGGTTTTTCGTGTTTGTTTGTAGTAACGGCTACGGAACCCATGAGCATGGTCCGACATGCTCTTGCCCGGTTTTCTATTAGATAATAAATAATATACTAAGATTTTGATTGGTTTGATGTTTTAGCTAAACCGAGATCATAACCTAGATTATATATGTACTTTTTTGGTTCAGTGCGATGATAACCTCCCGTGGCGCTCTCTACACGTGGGGACGTGCCAGCCACGGCCGGTTATGCCACGGATCGCAGTCGCTAACTCCTTACCCCGTCACATTTCACACTCATAACATCGAGCGGATAGTCGACATTGCTTTTGGTAAGTACAATGCTTAGTTTATTATAGTTATTTTTATAGTGTTCCATTTTCATATCGTACGGTATTCTGCTTTGGGGAAAAGCTGCTGACATGCAGACTAAATCGTGTTACAAAAAGCGGCCAAGTGCGGGTCGGACTCGCGCACGTAGGGTTCCGTACCACTATACATCTAAATAAATGTTTTTCTTTATTCTTTATTATATTGGAGTTGATTGAATGAAAGGTAAAATGCGGTTTACGATTTATAACATATTAAAAAAAAACTAATTATAAGATCTCGTTCATACCAATTTTCGGTGGAAGTTTGCATAGTAATGTACATCATATATTATTTTTACATTTATCATTCCCTTATTTTAGAAGTTACGGGGGGGGGGGGGGGACGACACACATTTTTCCACTTTGGAAGCGTCTCTCGCTCAAACTATTCAGTTTAGAAAAATATATATTAGAAACCTGAATATCATTTTTGAAGACCTATCCATAGATACCCCACACGTATGGGTTTGATGAAAAAATAATAATTGAGTTTCAGTTCTAAGTATGGGGAACCCCAAAAATTTATTGTTTTTTTTCTATTTTTGTATGAAAATCTTAATGCGGTTCACCGAATACATCTACTTACAAAGTTTCTATAGTATAGCTCTTATAGTTACGGAATAAAGTGGCTGTGACATACGGACGGACAGACATGACGATTCTATAAGGGTTCCGTTTTTTGCCATTTGGCTACGGAACCCTAAAAAGAGCCATTTGCGTTCTATGTATCACATAAACTCCTGTGATTCCTTAAGATAATTATTCAAACAAAATTAGTGCCTTGACACTTCACAATTTATTTATGAGAATACTATTTATGCCATTTAAAATCAAGACTCGTTTGTTAAGAGGATTGTGAAGCGTCGCTTAAATCGCATAGCTATCAAAAAATATGTACTTACAATTTTAGCTTCGCGGGAAAATGATCTGACCCCTAAATCAAGTCCAATTTTCACTATTTCTGAATATGTTGTAGTAATTATAAAGACCTAGATCTGTACGTTTCTGTTGTTATTGTATTTGTTTTGTTCGGAGAAATATTTTTTTTATAAAAGAAAACGTACAGACATAGTTTCCATGATATCTAGAAGATGTTCAAAAATCGTAAAAATCGGACGACGTTTAAGGGGAAAGAACCGTTTTCGCATTTTGTAAGGATATTGCTAGCTTCACAATCCTCTTAAGAATTATGATATACATCATTTGAATACGAGAAATAAAAATAAAATTGCTTTAAAAAAACGTGTGCGTCTCGGGACGCCCGACAGAAGTGATAAACTAATCTAAGTAGAACTATTTAATATTGAAATTGTTTAACTTAACTATCTACAGTATATACCTAGTCGGTTCATAAGTTCTGTCACTGAGATGTATTACAATTTAAAAAATAAATAATAGAGTTTCATAAACCTGTAGTACATCAATCAAAACCTTATTTTATATATAATAAAAAGAAGCGTAATTTGTATTCTTTACTATTGCAATCATTTGATGAACGAGCTTTAAGCATTCCATTCGGGGCAGGAAATCATGTGTCAAAACACGCACGACCACGATACTAATAATCAGGGGTCGTACTTTTCATGCCGATGACGTCAAGATGACGAAATTTTACCCACAGGATGCTCTGCTTTCATTTGGCAGGTGTTTAAGTATGTAATAACTTGTACAATTAAAAAAATATAAAACAGTAAAATGATTATAGTTAAATACAGTTTAATCGCAATCCAAATACGGATCACGGCAGCATCATTTTTTATTACACCACTCATTACTAAAAATGGCAAATTGAGACAATTTTCTTTTATAAATGTCAATGCCGTAATTGTATTGGAGACTATTGTATTATATTAATATTTATTACAATATAAAAAGGTTTATTTAAATGATAATGATAGTGATAGTGCTTCTCAATCAAATAATTCCATTTAAGTTTTAGATATGAAGTAGGTATTAATTTTTCTAAGCGTCAATAGATTTCTTAACTCATTTGTACATCATTAAATGATTGACGAATAATGGTTAATACCCGTAATTACAATAAAACCATTTGGAATCATACTCTATGTAGCGTGACGTAATTTTTGCGTCAACTGCATGAAAAGTACGGGCCCTGCTAATAATGGTTACAACTTTTGTAAGAGTTCTCGTATTGAGTCGAAATTTGCGTGACATATTGATCAGACTTTTATCTTTAAATTCTGATACTAACTAATGTATTTCCAAGCAACTAAAGATCCGCTTGTAATACACCAGTCAATCTTCACGACTCATTAAATCGACCCTACGATTTCACATCAATTTGCAGCAATAAGGTAACAAACCTAACTTCGAGCTTCATAAGCTGGTGTTTGAGTGTCGTTAAGAAAATAATACTGATCTCTAAACATACCCACAGACGAGAGGCTTCACAATATTAAACAAAAAAGTTTTGTAGTTAACAAAAACTAACCTTTGAAGCGTTTAAAAAAAGTGATACTTTCAGAAAACTCGTGCGTATTTTAATCGTTGCCGGCCGTGAATGTTAGAAGATCGTATCAGAAACTGCGGAAAATATGTGGAACGATTATTAGTTCTTAAAAATGAACATTAATTAAGCTTTTAATTTTTATATATTTTGAAATTAAAAAATAAACGGAAGTTAGTTTTATTTGACTAAACCTTTGTGACAGAACTTAAGGACCGACTAGGTATATGTCTATCACACACTAAACACTGAGTAGAGTGAGAGCGGGAAGCGTCTGTCCGTAATACGGCTAGTGCTGTGGGTTACAGTGAGAGAGGAGGAGCTAGCCTACCGCTGCCGTATGCGTGAGAGAAAGGGAAGCCAGACAGACTGGCGCCGTAACGCGTTACGTAACGAAGCGGTTTATAATGGGGGGGTCCATAAGAAGTTATCACTTCAAAAAGTTCAATATGTCGTCCACTTTGTTTGATTCTGATTACGGAACCGTAATTGTAGTCCCTAGGGTCACTAGTCAGATATCGATTTCAGAGCAATCGGACCAGTAACAAAAAAGTTCTAAATGGCGTCTCCTTTTCTCAATTCTGATTACGGGTCCGTATTTAGTCTCCCCAGGGTAATAAAAAATTAACAATTGTGACCTCAGGGGCCTGTTTATCAAAAAACTTGTTACTTGTTGTAATATAAGTGGAGTGAGTTTTTGTCATTTTTTTCTATCGATCCCTTAGATTTAGTCTTAATATTAGTTTTAATTTTCAGTTATTGTTTTACTCTTACCCCCTTGACCAATGAATGCTAAGTAACTGTGGTGTAGATAAACCATGCTTTGTCTCTATCTGTCACTGTTACTTAACTTTTATTAGTAAGGGGGTTAGTGTATAAATGTGTCGTTTTTCAATAAATATATTTAGTGAAAGTCTCTTTTTAATACATATTATTGGAAAGAGATTTCCGCTTGTTATACAAGTTACCCGGGCCCCAGATATCGATATTCAAGGTCGGGCCAGCGCCAGCAGCCCTCCCTTGACGACGTTTTTTCTACAGGCGTTTTTCAGGACTCGTGAACCATATCAATAATGCTTTGTGCTGCAGCAGTATTGTTTGAAATACGACTGTTACGCGTTACGTAACGAAGCAATTTACCTTCCAATAAGAAGTTATCACTTCAAAAATTCGTGTTCGTAAGTTTCATTTGTAGGTCAATGCATCCATTTCTATCATTGGTTTCTAAAGGTAACCCAGAAATATATGACTAGTGTCAAGAGGGCGTTATTATTCTTATTTAAATGGCAATGGTTCAGTACAGTTGGAACAATGCAAATGCCAGTCGTTTTGACTTAATTTCATTCATCATGTCAGCTGAAAGACGCCCACTGCTGGACATAGGCCTCCCCCAAGGCTTTCCACTCAGACCGGTCTTGTGCTTTTCGCATCCACCGCGGTCCCGCGTTCCTGACTAATTTCATTCACCGTAGTCAAAATCAGAATCCAAATATTCGGTGTCCATAGGGCTTCAAATTCAGAAGTGTCACTGGTGTCAGAGCCAACTTCAATCACGAACTTGTCCACGTGGATATCAATTATATGATCTGATTTCCTATAATATTTTTTTATTTTGGACACATGGTCACAACAGCTCTTCCAAAAATTGGCACTAATTCCCTGAAAATATAAACCGTTTCTTCCAATTTATATGTATTTTGCATGTGTGTTAATTATATTTGACGTAAATAGATCAAAACTTTTTTGCACTCAATTCATAAAGCCAACACCCACCATCCATCCATGTGCAACATTTTTACTATACCCCATATCATTTCAATAGGGTCATAATCGCAATGATATGGCGGTAGACGGAGTACTGTGCGGCCATGACTTTTTAATAGTCTATCGATTTCATATTTCGGCAATGGTTTATTTTTCTTACGATGGTCTTTAAAGTTCACTTGGTTGCCATGGCTGGATAAACAATATTGTTGTCATGAAGCCACTTTTTTATCAACGCCTTGTTGGTTTGGTAAGAATGGTATCTTGCGTTGTCCATAACTACGCAGGAATTTTCATTTAGGTTGGGAAGGAGCATTTCGGTGACCCGCTTTTTTAAATTATCCTTATTCATGGAGTCATGAAAGTCACTTTTTTTTCTTTATTGCTGTATAAAAGTAAAGCGTTTGGGACAAAACCAGTAGCTCCACCTGCGTGTACCATTATGTACCTTTTTCCTGTAGCTACAGATTTAGATACACCTGGTTACTCATGACTTTGCCAGCACTTGCTATGATTTAACGACGAATGATTGTATGAATCATCTAAATATACGACTGATATGTTCTTTTTTCGCATATTATCAATTTCGTCTAAATACTTTTCTCGCCAACTAATTATATAAAATCGTTCCATTAAAATTTGTTTATGATTTCGACACTTTTTAAATTTATACCCTAACTTTTTCAAAATAAAATGTAGTGACTCTACAGGGAAATTTATGTCCTCTTTCCAACTTTTCCAACATTTTTTTTATTGTAGTTACTTCTTTTTTTAATTTTCCTTAAACATTATTTACATTGATCCGTTGTTGACTACGAATCGTTTTAAGCATTTTTGGTATTGTTGTTTTTTCATTTCACTACCCGTGCTCTGATCGAGGTTAACATCACTGTCACTAAGTATCAGCCATATTTATAACTAGTCTATCAGTGTCATCGTCAACATATTTTTTACATTATCATTCTTTTCTCATTTTTTTAAATATTTCTTAAATTTGTATTAAAGTTAGGTAGTTGCCATTGCCACCGTTCAGACGTGATGGGAAAATGACGGGACCGATGGCATGTCCGTCATATATATCATAGTTTACGTAATTAGAGAGTACCAGCTCGCGTGCATGGCCAAACTGCAACTTGGTCAATAACGAATCTTGCTCCTGCTCGTCTTGTACTCGTGGTTGGCTCTTCTTCAAAATGGTCTGACACTCATTCAGCCGGCCTGGCATCGACTGTGCTTGGACGTGCACTTCCAGTAGACCAATGAAAGGAGAAAAAACACTGGTACGAAGGTAGCCGTCAGCGTTCAGTGGGGGGTCTTCCACCGATAAATAGTTGACGATACAGTTCGCAAGCACGATTTAAATTGATATCTTCATGGCCTACGCATAATATCATATCGTAATATTCCGGGAGTTTTTTCCCCCTTGACATTTTTTGAAGCCAGTGTTTTAACGTAAGGAGCGTTCAAGTATTACGTAACGCAATTTTTGAAGATTTTTGACCCCCCTCCCCCCACTGTAACGCTCCGTAACGTTTTTCTGTAACCCCCCGTTTTTCTGTACCCCCTCTCTAAACGTTACGTAACACTCAAGTGATCATTTTTACCCTGAAGTCGCAAAAAGTTATGTTATAGTTTTATTTTTGGTATATTTTTAATTGGGTAAGTAAAGTTTTTGGAAGAGATTTAAATTATATATTTTTTCGATAGTCGTCATCCTGAAGGTCACAGCTCAACTTTATTAGTAAAAAAAGCTAAAATACTTAGGAGAATGAAGGAGAAAAACAATTGTGTGTAAAGCCAAAAATTTATAAAAAAATAAAAATCTCATGTTTTATTTTATAAGGCAATTGGGTAAGTATAGTTTTTGGAAGAGATGTAATTTTTTTTTATAGTCGTCATCCTGAAGGTCTTGGAACTGCGGCTCTTTTATTTTTATTTTCTCTAATATTTTAGAAATCTTTTTTTTAGTTATGAAGTTGACATTTGTAAACTTTAATGACCGACAAACTTGTTGCCTTCGTACTTAATGAAAAAGAAAAAAAAACTGTCACTTCTTTATCTGTCCTCTCATTGTCAGTTTCGATGGAGCCATAACCTATAAAAATTGAATTGAATTGAACTTGAAATCAAAGTCAGTTGCGTTTTGGGCAATTCATCCCCAAAGCATGGCAGCAAGTCGCTTGCAAAGACGGTGGTATGCCCAAGTACGCCGAGTTCGGAAAGTCTCGTCTGTATTTTTTACGAGAAGGTACGAACCATCTGAGTAAATCTTTGTAATACTCCATTTCCAAAGTGGGATTGCCAGAATTCATCGCGTGGATTGTACGATTCAAACGTGCTCTCGTGGCTAATTATTTCTAAAACACTGATCACAACGAACGCAAGCAAACAGAAAAGAGCCGTTGAATTCAATCGTTTGTTTACTTTGATTTGACCACAGATTATAGGATAGATTTGACTTGACAATGACAGAATTATAGAAGTGACAGTTTTTTTTTCTTTTTCATTAAGTACGAAGGCCACAAGTTTGTCGGTCATTAAAGTTTACAAATGTCAACTTCATAACAAAAAAAAATATTTCTAAAATATTAGAGGAAATAAAAATAAAAGAGCCGCAGTTCCATGACCTTCAGGATGACGACTATAAAAAAAAATTTACATCTCTTCCAAAAACTATACTTACCCAATTGCCTTATAAAATAAAACATGAGATTTTTATTTTTTTATAAATGTTTGGCTTTACACACAATTGTTTTTCTCCTTCATTCTCCTAAGTATTTTAGCTTTTTTTACTAATAAAGTTGAGCTGTGTTGGTGCCGGCCGAGAATAGCACCACCCCATCTCTTCCCGTGGGTGTCGTAAGAGGCGACTAAGGGATAAACCGGAGGACGGGCAGCAGCGTCCTCCGCGGACTACATGGTATAACTGCGGTCGCCAACCCGCCTGCCAAGCGTGGCGACTACGGCATTTTTCCCCCCAATTTTCTTGGGGGAGGCCTATTTCCAGCAGTGGACGTCTTTCGGCTGACATGATGATGATGATGATTAATAAAGTAAAAGCTCCCACGGAAGATCCTCTACTCTTGGTGCGTCGGTGCTGACCCGCGTCCGTCCGTGAGATTTAACGTTGAGCTTCGCAAAAACCGCCGTAAAATTTATCCTACAGACTCTTCTAAGGGCCGAGTTCACCAACCAATTTAACAGACGATTAAGTCTCAATCAGCTGTTAGACAATACATTTGACAATCGTTAAACCGCTGAATGAAGCGAAATGTGTGCTTTTAGAGAGTTGTTGAGGTATGCCGAAATGTATACATACATACTCGCCACGTTGTCCTAGGCGCAGTTTAGATTATCTCGCTTTGTGTTTCTGAACACTTATGGTGATATCTGTGCAGTTTTAATTCTATTTTTGACCAGGTTTTACCTGCGACGTGGGTGGGACCGTAAATAATGAAACAAACAAATACACTTTTAGATTTATTAAGGAAGTTAGGATTATTATGGCCGTCGTCACACCCGCTTATGTCCTTAGGGTGGGGAGACGGCTACACGCTCTGCTGTACTCTAGAAGGCACAGTGTACATGTTCGGCGAGAACGATGGTGGCACCCCGCGAGCCATCTCTATGCTGGCCTCGCAGAAGGCTATCCGGGTTTACACCGGGGAGAACTTCCAAGCTGTATTGACTGAGCAGTGAGTACTACACTAGGGCTAATCTGGCCGCGTTCACTTACATAAATCTGTTAGCTAAAATTCTGGCCTCACGGGTTTTAAAGTAGCACTCGCAATTTAAGAGGGGTAACTTTCAACCCAAAGGACAAAGCAGCTTAGTAGTTTAATAGGATGTAACATGCATTATCTTTAAACGTGAATGTAGCTTTAGTTTTGCTGAATAAATTAGATATGTCAATCACAATAGACTTTGGAAGGTTGCTGTTAATTCGGAAGTAGTCAATTTCTAACCGCTCTGCAGTAGTCAATTTCTAACCGCTCTGGAGAAGCGAGAACTTAATAAAGTTTATTCTATCTGGTTAGATTTGTTGCATTTTACAATCTTTTGATTTTTTTTTATCAAAATCGGCGGTCTTATTTGTTTTCGATAATTATGCTTGTTCTATTCCTCAGAGGTGTACTATACAGCTGGGGCAGAGGAGATGAGTACCGACTCGGCCACGGCAACGCGGACAATTTGACCTACCCGAAGACCGTCGAGGAACTTAAAGGTAATTGGCCATTGCCAGAGTATTTATTTAATGGTACATATAACCACATATCGTTATCGCGGGAGCAAATATAAATTTGTTAAAGAAGTATTAAAACAGAATGTCCAGTTAGTAAAAAGCAGACTTTTCTGCCTACATATTATAAGCCTCCAAGAAGTTCATTATAACTAGCACGAAGTTTTTGCTGCATAAGGGTAAATAATATTGCTTTACACTCGTTAGTAAATAATAACCTGGAATCGACATATCAACTTAAATAAATATTTTTATTTTTATATAATATAACTTTATTTACTTTTTGTTGATCCTAAGTGATTTTCGTAATATACGACAAAAATAATCTCAAAGTTTTCTAGTATTATTCTGCGGCGTCGTGCAGTAAATATCAATTTTAACTGGCAAAATGATCTTTCGACTGCAACCGTTGTAATTGGTGCGTATTTAAAACGACGGAAGTAATCAAATGTAGGACGATATATCGTTGAATCTAGTACTATCTCCTTCCCCGATATCAGTTCACTAATTTTTTCATAACTTCATATCCGGCAAGTTTCTGCAAAACCACATTTAGATTTTTAAAAATCTGTTTTCCTACTTCATTCAAATTTAATTTAGATATATGTTAGTATGTATTCTTTCGAGGCATTTAAAAAAGCACTACTTCTATTTAATTATGTTGTTACAAATACAAATCATACAAGAATGCAAATGTCTGAAGTGACTGATGATGATGGGGTTGCGTACCTAATAGGTAAGCTTTTTAAGTACTAATCAAAGTCAAGTACGGAGATAAGATAGCATTGATATTCAATAAAATAATTATACATTTTAAACTCGTAGGTATAAACGTTTCTCTATACGAATGACACTTCTGTTTTTGTCTGTTTTTCATAATCTTTCATTACTGTCAAATCGTATTTGCTCCCGCGATAACGATGTATGTACATAACAAAGCTTCTTGAGGTACGAGTGTCGTACCCGAACCTAAAGAGCTAATTATGTACCGGTTCGTAGATGACTTTATCCATAGGCTTAAAAAGGGAACTACAAAGTATTTCGTAATTCGAGCGATTAGTTTTTCGAGCGGCTGGCTAAGTACACTACTAAAGTTTACTTATGAATACTAAAAATATTAAAGAATTTTTAGTATTCGACCATCGTTAGCTACCTAGACTTCAATTAACACGGCATTTCCTGTATGACCATTTTTCTAAGTAATTATAGTGGAGGAAATATATTGTTTAGCAGTTTGACGTAACACGTAAACTAGCCCTGTTAACATTTCCTACTTTTCCTAGCGTCACAAGAGTAATGACCGTGGGAAATGTATAACGCGGCTAAAAACAAAAAAAGCTAAACTCTCAAATTGCTCAACTGTACATAACAGTAACAACTTTTATTTACCAGTTATTGGTATATGCATAGGAAATTAGGTTTTGGCGTCTGGACAAGCCGATGGGACTGTGCTATATAGGAGCCATGCCAATGAATGTGGAAATGAGTTCTTACCAAGATTTGAATAGGTATAAATTTATTTGGTTAAGCCAACGTTACGTTTTGTTTGTTCCAGGTAAAAGGGTTATAGACGTATCGGTAAGCGCTTCTTGCGGCGCGGCGCTGACGGCGGACGGGCAGGTGTACTCGTGGGGGACGCTGGACCGGGCGCACCTGTTCTCCTCCACGCCTGTCAAGTTGTCCGTGCTGAGCGCGCCTTTCAGAGCCAACGGTGAGGCCCGCTGCCGTATGCTATATATACTCACTTACTCGACTAAATTTTTGGGAAATATTTGAGTTTGATAAACGGTATTTTTAGTTCATTACCTGAGCTCAAATTGCTTGCTTACACGAATCAATTGTAGACTAAAAAAAACTTGTTTGAAAATAAATAATTTCACAGCTGTTTTTGATCTTTCAGGCGTCACGGTCGGAGTGTTTAAATTGTTTGTATGGAGCGAAGAGACCGCCCGGGATCTGCCGCCGTCTCTACCATTTGTGATCGACCTCTCCGACAACACGTTTGGGTAAGTGCGAGCGCGGGGTAAAAACCGTATCTACATTTTGAAACATTTTGTAATACTATGATTTTCGAGACAACAAAGTACTGTCTGTGAGCACATAGCAGATGCTACGGGTTTGTACTTCTCTTTCACTCGCTCTACAAGCTCAGCAAGTACCGTGACTTGGCTCACGAGGTGACCGCCATGTCGGATGTTGACTCGACGATCATTGTCCCGATAGTTCTTTCGGTAAACGCCCTGATAACGAAGAGTCTCGACAAGGGCCGCTAGTCGCGAGCTGGTGGTGAGTAGCGACACCGCAGATCTGGGGCGCGATTTTTGACTTTCGAGCGCTCCAAATCAAAGTAGAGTGATAAAAAAGAATAGCACACGAATGTCACGATTATTTTCACATGAACCCGTTATCCCGTATTTTTGAAAGTACTCACTCAAAAGCCAGTGATTGACTTAATACATGTATTCACCCGTTCCGTTGTAGGTTCGCGGGAAGTCGATGATTATCGGCTTTTTTTATTATGTTTTAACATACGAGATAATTAGAAATAGTCATTGTGGCAACGATCTTATTATTTATGTTCACTTTCAGTGTTCTTAACACTTTTTACCAAAAGCTTTTACTAATTAAAAGTAATAAATGAGATGTTTAGTCTGCTATGGTTCTTTTTTTATGACGTGAGGTGTGTTAGAAATTTCCTGACAGACGTCAAAACAAATTTCTTTCATTGAATTCAAAACGAATTGATATTGTTTTTTTTTAATACAGTGAAAAAAGATAAAAGATAAAAGAAATTTATTCAGTAAGTAGGCCGCTCGGGCACTTTTACACGTCAAGAATCTACCAGCGCTTCCCAAGAGAGACCACTGCTGAGAAGAAACGCCGCAAGAAACTCAGCAGTCAGTCATTTTTTAAACATTATTCACATAACATTAGTAAAGATTATAGCTTATAGTCTAGCATTATACACCGTGTTTTTTTTGATTTACGATAACTTCGGCATATTACTAGGTATATCTATAGAAACTAATTGGTAGATTAGATTTTTAAATATTGCAAAAAAAAAAATTTTTTCTGTTTAGAACAAAATAATGAAATCTTTTATCTTTGGTCATTCTAAAAGGGCCTTTAGAGTTACCTAGCTAATAATCAGTGTCAAATACGTCTATGTTGGCGTGACATACACACACAAGTAAAGATAACACTTGACAGGTACAAGTCACTTTAGATTGACGCGTATACAAACCTAACAATTGGAAACTCTTTACACATACGTATTAAAAGAAAATTGTTGTTATCAATTAAGAGCCTTTAACACTAGTTTAACGTGATTAACTGATTAAATTTAAAAATTAAATATCTTTAAAACCGTTAGACTTATCATTTGTCTGTCTTCGGGAAATTAACTTTGTTTGACCTAAAGAACGTTCCCTTAAAGTTATCGTAAATCAAAAAAAAACACGGTGTATATAGCTACAAATATTAAATTAAATATCAAATATCAAATAACATGTGTAGTTCAGCAGGAAAACATGCCAAAAATCTTACGGCAGAGATAGAGAGAAAAAAAAAAGAAATAATAGAATCAACTACTTCTGTGTATATGAGATGGTGCAAGATGACCACATAAAAGTTTCGATATGTTTTCCTGCATCAACGGTGTCCCCAGACAAGAAAAAGCAGGAGATAGCTTTTGCATTTGAACAAATTATTATTGACCAAGTTTCGGGTTAAGGCCATGCATTTTTGTCTGTTAGATAGTCCTCGACCCTATAAATACGCTTTCGACATTAACGATCTTTTCAACTAGTTATAGTAGTTGCTCATTTAATTTAATGATATTGAGCTTACATTTGTAATGATTTTATTGGTTTTAGTTTTGATATAATTATTTATTACTTATTACCCTGTATTGTTAATTTTAAGTTTAATGGAATTTTATTATGGGAAAAAATGACCTTCTGCTGGAGTTTCTTGCGGCGCTTCTTCTCTGCAATGATGGTCTTGTACGAAGACCATCATTGCAGAGAAGTCGCGATCTACTAGCGAGATTCACTCTATATTACCGACGTGTAAAAAAGCCCTCATATGGCCAATTTACAGAATAAATATTTTGAAGTTTGAATTAAAGAAACACACCTTATGGTCTTCTAAAGTCCAGAGGCACCTCTCCACCCCTAGCCCTCTGGAATTGTTGCTTCTCAGCTGCTAAGTATATGCGGCTATTTCGGGAGGCCCATTCCATTGAGTTGGCGAGTCACCGCCTGCCATTTCAACCAAAGTAATTAGCATTGACCAGGCAGGAGCTATAGTTACATAAATAGCCTAGTGCACTAATCCATATGTCCATATCAGTTCGTTCATAGAGCCTATTATCAATGTTCCCATCCTTCTTAACCTTCTGCAACCGACTGACTTTTTAGAAACATTTTACTTACGTGGTCTTTCAGACGTCTTTTTTGATTAAATATAGAAAAAATACTAATGGTTCAAAGATAAGTATTATTTGTGCGCTAGCACAGCATGATTATGGAATATATAATTAACATGTATATGTTATGAGCGATACAGAGCTCGATCATCCTACACGACGTTATTTGTTTGGCGACGTCTGATTGTCGTCACGTCGGTCGCAGAAGGTTAAATGGTCCCACACAACTGGTGGTTGAACGTGGGACTTAAGTACTTTTATAGTATAATATCAATTGATATCTAGCATTAACTTTAACCTAGAATGAACATACTAAACCACGCCCGGGCGAAGCCGGGGCGGGCAGTATGTCTGAAATAGTTATGTACAAACTATTTCATATTCATGTCCTATAAATCAATAATTTACACGTTATATGTTCGTATTTTAATGTATTCAATACATATTCATACTGATATTTAGAGCATAGCTGTGGTCATATGCCCCCTACCCTAACAAAATAATACATTCTTACAGAAGTAAGCAATCATTTAATAAGCTTTAGGACAAAGTGGCATATGACCACGGCTACGATCTAAATATCAGTATGAATATACACTAAAATCTATAATGCGTAAGTTATTGATTTATAAGACGATGAATTAGGAATAGTTTGTACATAACTATTTCAGAATATTTTCTTGTTTCATATCTTTTCGGTCTCTTTTTTTTGGGCTGTCGTGTAAAAAGTCACTCAACGTCAACAAATGTCGTCGTCGTCGACGAGTTAGTAAAACCCTTAAACAGTGTAGTCGTTGTAGGGTGTCTCAAGTTTCTACAACCGTTTTGCATTTAATGGAGTTTTAAACAGTAATTGTTTAAGATTATCATTTAAAGTCTTCGGTTTGGTTTCAGATTATTGGAGAAGTTACTCAAATTAGTCGTCGAACATGATAACAGCGCGGCAAGCGAGGAAACCATTAAAGAAAACGAATGCCTCGCCGTGTCCTGCCTGAACCTTCTGCGGCTTCAGGTAAAAACTGTTTTACGTCATACAGCCTAGTTGTTTTATAGTATTTTAAATATAATGCTCTTTTTTAGCTTATTAACTTAATATTTACAGATTTGGACACATTCCTTGTTTTTAAATAGGTACTTACTTAGAACATCTATACATATGAAATGTTTTGTCCTGAATTACTGACTGACTGACGGATCAACGCATAGCCTAAACCGCTAATCGTAGATACCTGAAACTTGGAGGGTGTATTCTTTGTATGACGGAGGAGCAAAGGATTTTCCGAAATTGTACCCCTAAGGGTGTGAAAAAGGGGGGCTGTATGGGGGTTTGTATGGGACAAGGAGATTCCTTGGTGCAATTTACTTCAAATTTTGCATAAACATTATTTAACAGAGTAGATGGAAGACGTGTTTCGTATTTTATTGAAATTTATCCCCTAAGGGGATGAAAAAGGGGTAGAAAGTTATTTTTGGGGGTTGCTTCGAAGTTGATATCAATTCTCCTTAGTGCTTTTGATTTACTTACATTTTATTTTGACACATGTTTAAAAACTTTCCCAAAAATCGACTTCCAACGGGAAGAAATAGGCGGAGTAGTGGGAATCTAGTTCTACGCGTACGATCGCGGGCGTCTCTGACGTGACTCACTCACTGACTTAGATATCAACGCTCACTACGCACGGCCAAAACTACTATATCTAGAAACTTGAAATTTGGTACAGGGGTTCCTTTCATGATGTAAGTGAGCACTAAGAGAGGATTTTTCCCTTTTATAAATGTCTTATTCCCAAAACGGCCCTTCTGCATATTATCCCGTTCTAAAAATGTCCCTTCACATAAATTACGTCCCTTTCGTAGAACGTCCCTATAACGAAATGTCCTGTTCGCATTACGTTCCTTTCGCAAAATCTCCCGTTCGCAATACGCTCCTTTCGCAAAATATCCCGTACAAAGTCGTGGTCAAATCTATATGGGCTCTTTAGTCTACTTTTACTTCTGCTGTCTATGCCTAGCTGACTATACTATTTAATGTTGCGCTCAATGGCAGGAAAATTGTTAAACGTGCATCCCCGTATGAAAAAATGTTGCTATGACTTCGAGGAAAACCTAACTTGGTTTTATGGTCATTGTTGAGCATCGTAAATAAAAAAACCGGCCAAGTGCGAGTCGGACTCGCGCATGTAGGGTTCCGTACCACTATGTAAAGGTTTTTCTTAATTCTTTATTATATTTGAGTTGGTTGAATGAAAAGTAAAATGCGTTGTACGATTTATAACGTAATAAAAAAAAACTTATTATTGGATCTCGTTCAAACCAATTTTCGGTGGAAGTTTGCATGGTAATGTACATCATATATTATTTTTACATTTATCATTCCCTTATTTTAGAAGTTACGGGGGGGACACACATTTTTCCACTTTGGAAGCGTCTCTCGCGCAAACTCAGTTCAGAAGAAAAAATTTTTTGGGAACCTCAATATCATTTTTGAAGACCTATCCATAGATACCACACGTATGAATTTGATGAAAAAAATATATATTGAGTAACCCCAAAAATTTATTGTTTCTTTTTCTATTTTTGCATGAAAATCTTAATGCGGTTCACCGAATACATCTACTTACAAAGTTTCCATAGTATAGCTCTTATAGTTACGGAATAAAGTGGCTGTGACATACGGACGGACGGACAGACGGACGGACAGACATGACGAATCTATAAGGGTTCCGTTTTTTGCCATTTGGCTACGGAACCCTAAAACATGGATAATTCATAGGTAATCATAGGTTTGGTTAGTAATCTATTACTAAAAGTATTGTTATGGATTCCAATTCTATTTAACTTGAAATGTAAATCAGTCCCTCAAATTTAAATAAAAACCCCCGTAACTGAAATATACCTGCAGGAGCATGTTTGTGACTTCATCAGTCTTGATTTTCTTGCATAAAAGTTATTGTAATTATGAATTTCCTTACAGTTATTTCGCTTCTTCGTAGTTTTTTTAACCAATTTTTATATTCTAAGAAGTCAGTAAGAGGATACCTGTCAAAAACGGCCCTGTCTCTATATCTCGAACATTTCGGTCGGAAATGTTCGTCCCGCGCTCGTTGCTTCAGGTTGTCATAATTGAGCTCGGTTGCATCTTGTAATTTATAAACAGCGCACAACTTTTTGTCAATACTAACATTACCAACTGACATAATTTACCATTAGAAGGTTGCATTAGTCACAATAAGTGCAAGAGCACCACTGGAATGTTTAGCCACTAGTTTATCATCTTTAATTTAACATTAAGCCCATCATAAACGGATATATAATTGTTAATATACCGGAGTATACGAATATATCACATTACAGCAAAGTCCCACGTATTACTAAGATACAAAAATATATATCCATCATAGGTATTTTATAATACCAAGGGAAGGAGTTTAATATATGTTATAGCAATATCAAATATAATGATATCTTAAGGTATCTTAAGATACCTTGATATAATATATATTTTGGCATATTAATATATATTAAAGATCCACAGATAATGCTTAGAATTGCTTTTTTTTAAACTTGACAAATACAGGCCATTCTGCCAGATTGTACAAATTTTCAAAATAAAAATTTAATAAAATAATTGCGAATGTCTCTGAAATAATGGTAAAATAGAAATATAATGCAGAAAAATGTGCCGTATAAGTTTAATTAAACAAAACAATTGGTTTGTAGCCAAGTTTGTGATATAGGAAATAAACCTTGGCTGATTTTACACCTCCTTGTCTGAAATGATGTACAAGTGGATTCTATATTTTAAAACTAAACTCATAAATCTATAACTCCCGCGGGAGCTAAGTCGGCTATAACTGCCCTAAACGCCTGCGTGTTATAAAAGGGTAAGTAATACGAGATATAAGAACTTATCATATAACAGTCACAATATACGCTCACTTTGTATAAATATTTTAATATAACGTACACTTGAGATAATGAACGAAAGATATAATGTCAAAATAACTATTTCCATAAAGTATAACGTTATTAATATATAATATCAATTGATATAACAATTAAAGTGTATAATGTACATGACTCCTAAGATATACATATATAAATCAAAAAAATCTAACATCAAAAAATATAATGCACGTATAATATAAACGCCTATAACTATTTTCAGTATTACGTGGCCTTTTTAATTTTACAATCAAATTGTTTCGCATAGTTTTTTCAAGGGATGTAAAAAAAAAAGCTCGAGGGCTAAGGCGGCCTCTAACCTAACCTATCCGAGTCGGTTCTGCCCAGAGAGGTCTTGCTCGCTCACTTCGCTCGCTCTCATTTATACCATACGATATTATATCTTGTAACACTTATACTAAAAGATAAATGTATTATGATCGCTATATGTCATGTATGTACGAACTGAAATTAGTCATTGTGAGTGTTATATTAAAAATATTATATAAAATGAATATTATATGACTTGACCGTTATTCCTTTAAAAAAATATTGATTTTGTTATTATAGCTAATGTTCATTATATCTCGTAAACGTTAGTAACATGAAAATAGTTATTATGTGGTTATATCTCGTGTGACACACCCGTTATATAACCCTTTCCGAGCAAGTGTGATGAAATAGTAGATTGATAACCAAGGGTTGAAAGTGACCCATTTCACCCGAGATATTTCTGGCGCTCTAACGAAGTGAGAGCGCCAATAGTTCGACGGGAAATGGGTAATTTCACCCGAGTTAGACACTCTACTTTTCATTTCAACTGTGAGGAAAAAAGACACGGTATACCTAAATATATTTAATTTCCCGCTTTATCTATTGAAAACTTTTTATTAATAGATTCATAAAAAAGTTAAAATACACATGCTGCCAACATTAGAAAAGTTAAATCGAGTTGGTCACGGCCAAGGAGCATCACTTCCATCTCATTCTTACCCTAACTAAAGAAAGAGATTTAATATATTCGTGACGTAATAAACGTCAAATTTCTTGTTTCGAACGGCTGTTCGGTGTTCAACCTCCTTGTTGTATAATAAGCTCCTTGGTTGTGACCAACTCGATTAAACTTTTCTAATGTTGGCAGTAGTGTATTTTCTAGATGGCCATACCGAAACGTGAAAGAAAAAGTGTCATGCTATGCTATCACGGCATTATGGCGGGCAGCAGAATAGAGGAATAATTTTAAATGTAGATTTTCTGTAATTGCGAAAAAAATAGACCAGTCTTAAAATGATTTTCATATGAACCTATAGGCCGTAATAAATACATCGTTTAACGTATAGCCGAGTTTAGATATATGAAAATCTTTTATTTTAATAATATGACGTAGCTCAATTATCTTAGACTCCGTGTCCAATCGTACCTATTTAAAAAAAAATACTTTCCACCCTAGAGATGAAAACGCAATTTTCCACCCGGCTATCCACCTATTCAAATTAAACTTTCCGAACAGGAGAGATGAAAAAAACGAATTAACACTGCCATCTATGTGGCGCCATGTGCAGGGCGTCGATAATCCAGCAGATCGCTTGTCGCGCGGTGCTTGTCCAAAACACCTGGCACTCAACCCGTCATGGCTTAATGGGCCACAGTTCTTAAAAAATCCCTCATTTCCAATCGAGACTGATGATCTCGACATGTATGAAGAGGCAGTCACAGTCAAGCCGCACCAAGCGGTAGTTGAGTGCCACACTTTGGACCAGCAAGACCGGCTTCCAATATTTGACCAATGTTCAAATATACTTAGGTTACAATGCATCATTGCATACGTTTTTAGTTTCTATGATAACTGTAAAAATAAAGTAAATAAAAATAAATGTGATTATATGACTGTACCGGAATTGAGAAGATCACTAAAGAAAATAATTATATATGTCCAAGGTTCACACTTCATGCAGGAAATTGAGTGCTTGAGAGCTAACCAGCCAATAAAATCTAGACTTTTGTCCTTATCGCCTTTTCTCGATGCAGATCACGCCTTACGCGTAGGTGGACGGCTTCATAATGCCAGTGTCCCGTTCAATCAAAAGTACCCACTGGTGTTACCGTCAAAGTGTCATGTTACTGATTTAATTGTTAGACAAGAGCACGCATATTTGTTGCATGTCGGCCCTAAAATGACATATTTTAGCTTGTCAGCATATGCAACCAATCATGTCAATTTAAGAAAGGATTGAGTAAGAAAGCCGTTGGCCAAACTTGATGTTTAAGTTCACATATACAGCGTGTTTTTTTTGATTTACGATAACTTTAAGGGAACGTTCTTTATTTCGGTCAAACAAAGTTAATTTCCCGAAGACAGACAAATGATAAGTGTAACGGTTTTAAAGATTTTTAATTTTTAAATTTATTTAATCATTTTATCACGTAAAACTAGTGTAAAAGGCTCTTAATTGATAACAACAATTTTCTTTTAATACTTATGAGTAAAGAGTTTCCAATTGTTAGGTTTGTATACGCGTCAATCTAAAGCGACAATGTCACGGAATTGTCGTAGGAATAAAATTGAATTGAATCATAATAATAATAATAAATATCGATCTCAACGCCGGGCAGTGCTCGTCGACGTCACCATCCCGCATGCCGAGAACCTCGTGAAGGCCGAGAAGGACAAGCTCAGCAAGTACCTTGACTTGGCTCACGAGGTGACCGCTATGTGGGATGTAGACTCGACGATCATTGTCCCGATGGTTGTTTCGGCCAACGGTCTTATAGCGAAGAGACTCGACCAACACCTCAAGAGACTCTCGCTAGATGACTGGATCAAGGGCCAGATACAGAAGGCAGTACTCCTCGACACGGCACGCATTGTGAGGAGGTTCCTCTCTCTGCAGCCCTAACCACCGGTAGCTTGAGCCCTGCCCCGCTGCCGGCGGCACCCGTTGGTTAGGTTTTTTATAATGTATATTTTTTGTATTAGTATTGTTATTTTACTTTTATTTTTGAATGTTTGTTATAAAAATCCTAATTAACAGAAAATTAAATAAATATCTAAGAATAATAAAAAATAAATAAAAAAAACCAATGACGCTGTCACACGTTCTTTTTCGAAGTCTCATTTGATTAATTAGTTTTTGTGTTTTAAGTCTTTTTTATGTGGTATTTGTACATTATACAGGGTTATTGGTAAGTCGACCTATTCCCGTTAGGAGGTGATAGGGATGACTATTTGCGATAATTTTGACCCCCAAATGAATTATGCAAAAGTGAACCATTTTTGAGTTATCGCGTTTATTAGTTTTTTTTTAAATTAGTCGGAAATTCAACTTGAAAAATTTATTACAAAAAAAGTATCAAGTCAAATCTTTTTTTTTGTTCTGATTTACAAAACCGATTAAACACTGGTTATTTTTCAATATTAAAACAATAATTATCGGTCCATATTTATAAAAGCGAGACGGAAAACGAATTTTTTTCAATATTTTTTGCGATCGCTTTCCACTAAAATGCTATAAAAACAAAAAAAAACGTTATGAAACTTGGCTTGCAGATTATTTTAAAAACTTAACTGTTTTCTTAGCTCTCCAAAAACGCATAACAAGTAGAAAATTATTTAAAAAAACCTGAAAAAATAATCATCACAAAGGAAGCGGGCGGAAACAAAAGTCACAAATGCAACTTCAAAAATTAAAATTAAAAAACATACCAAATTTAAATAATAATTTTTTTATTTGCTTTTGTATAAGATGAATTTGTTATTCCTACGCAAAAACAAAAAAATATATTATCTGTACACGTTTGAGAATGCGAGGCCGAAAACTAAAAAATACATGTTTTTTTATCAAACTCCAACATAAAGTACACGAAAACAGAAAAAAATACCAATACATTTGGCGTGCAGATTACACATAAAACATTGACGTTTTTCCAGCTTTCTAACGAGCTATTAAAACTAAAATGAGTTTTGTTAAAGATTGCTGGAAAAAATTGATCACAAAGGACAAGGAAGTCACGTCCGAACAAAACTTAAAATTAACTAACTAAATCTATCAAAACTAACTGTTATACTCGTAAACACAAATAACAACATTAACTTATGTAAAAAGTTACAAAATTAAAACTAATAAACATTTAAAATTGAAACAATCAGGATTTCTATAGTCAATTTTCAAAATGGCTAAGTACCTCCATTTCTTATTCTCACGTAAGTTAATGTTGTTATTTGTGTTTACGAGTATAACAGTTAGTTTTCATTGATTTAGTTAGTTAATTTTAAGTAATGTTCGGACGTGACTTCCTTGTTGCTTCCTTTGTGATCAATTTTATCCAGCAATCTTTAACAAACTTCATATTAATTTTAATAGCTCGCAAGAAAGCTGGAAAAACGTCAATGTAGTATGTGTAATCTGCACGCCAAATGTATTGGTAATTTTTTCAGTTTTCCAGTTTTCAGTTTTTCCAGTTTTCAGTAGGCCGAAAACTAAAAAACATGTATTTTTTAGTTTTCGGCCTCGCATTCTCAAACGTGTACAGATAATATTTTTTTTTAATTTTGCATAGGAACAACAAATTCATCTTGTACAAAAGCAAATAAAAAATGTATTATTTAAATTACTTTTGTTTCCGCCCGCTTCCTTTGTGATGATTATTTTTCAGGTTTTTTTAAATAATTTTCTACTTGTTATGCGTTTTTGGACAGCTAAAAAAACAGTTAAGTTTTTAAAATAATCTGCAAGCCAAGTTTCATAACGTTTTTTTTTTGTTTTAAGGCATTTTAGTGGAAAGCGATCGCAAAAAATATTGAAAAAAAAATTGTTTTCCGTCTCGCTTTTTCAAATTTGGACCGATAATTATTGTTTTAATATTGAGAAATAACCAGTGTTTAATCAGTTTTGTAAATCAGAAGAAAAACAAAGATTTAAATTGATACTTTTTTTGTAATAAATTTTTCAAGTTGAATTTCCGACTAATTTAAAAAAAAACTAGTAAACGCGATAACTCAAAAATGGTTCACTTTTGCATAGTGCATATGGGGGTCAAAATTATCGCAAATAGTCACCCCTATCACCTCCTAACGGGAATAGGTCGACTTACCAATTACCCTGTATACGCATCAATCTAAAGTGACAATGTCACGGAATTGTCGTAGGAATAAAATTGAATTGAATCATAATAATAATAGAAGATCCGATCTTGTCAACAAGACGTGTAGGGCGTATTTACAACGTAAGTCACGATAAAGTTTGGAGAATTTGGAAGCGGTATGGTCTACATCCATACCATTATCGCAAAGTGCAGGGCCTTTTGCCACACGACAACTTTTCACGGATTGCATTCTGCCAACGAATGAACGCACTTTTGACAGAAGATCCACAAATCATTGGGAAAATATTGTGGATAGACGAGGCACAATTTACAAGAGCAGGAATAGTTAATTCTAAAAACTTACATCATTGGTCTGAGCACAACCCGAAACTAGCCAGAGAATCTTCCTTCCAGCATGAGTTTTCTGTTAATCTGTGGGCAGGAATTTTAAACAATCAGCTCATAGGTCCTGTAGAAATTCCAAGCAGACTGAATGGTGAAAATTACTTGGAATTTTTACAATCTCTTCATTCTATGGATTACTTCGAAGAAGTACCATTAGAAACACTACGAACACATTGGATTCAGCATGATGGGGCACCTGCATATTTTGCTCTTCGCGTACGCGAATATTTAAACAACCATTTCACGGGGCGGTGGATTGGACGCGGTAGCCCAACCCTTGCTTGGTGTCCTCGGTCCTAGTTTTCGGAGGATTAACTTTGTTTGACCTAAAGAACGTTCCCTAAAAGTTATCGTAAATCAAAAAAAAACACGGTGTATATGTACACATATTATAAAAAGGGTGTGTTAGTAAATAATAATACATAGTTGTAAGCAATAACCTTTTTAAAACGCCAAGGCTGAGGTGTTGTTCCACAAATTAGTTTATATCTGTGTGTCTGTCAACCTGTAGATTTAGATTGTTTGTACAAATGTTCTTGTCCCCCTCAAGACTAGACTTATTAATATAAGGTTAATTTTAATACCATTCTTCCCCTCTGGACGATGTTATGGCAACATTGACTTGGTCCAACTTTATATTTAGCGCTGGTAACCTCGCTCTCTTCTGTCATCGCCAGCCGACCGTGTTAATGTGCTATCCCAATAAAAAATAGAAATAAAATTTAATAAACCTCAGCGGCAGTTCTCATTTACATTAACCACTCCTACAGGCACTTCTCGCCTGTCAAACACGATGACAAACATGACACGTGACTTTCCTTCTGTATATACGAGTATAACCGACTAACCCCGATTTGTATTACACGACCAAAATACGTACAATGGCAACTGGCCCGACAACCAAGTCTTGTTACTGTACGTGCGCGCAACTATGGTAATCAAGATGCTATAATAATCATAAAGGAACTTTTATTACCATGGCAACGCTCATAAGAAAACTGTTTCTATTGGCCAAGTTCAATTATTTGTTGTTAATTTTTTTGTTTGTGCACTATAATCTCACCGAATTGGCCGCTTTTATGTTAATATAACGTTTTTTCTTATAACTCCTCTTATTATTATTATTATAAATAATTATATTTGTTAGGACATCCGCTGTTATTTATAAAAAAAAATTTTTTTTAACACGTATCGTGTTAAAAATATATATAGCCTTCCGGCTAGCTTTCGTTTTAAAGATTACAGCTCCTTAAAGTTACGACGGACGGACAGACGGACAACAAGAAATAGATATTGTGTCGCCTCTGGTGCCAAAGGGGAGCTTTTAATACGGAATACTAAAACTAAAACCTCTTTTGCTTATCCAGGTTCAAGCTTGGCAATGCAGGCGCGGTCCGATTTGCGAGGAAATGAACGAAGTGCGTCCGTGGTGCGCCGGTCTTCACAGCGCCCTGGTGCTGCTAGTGGAAGGGCGCGCGGGAGCCTCAGCGGCCTCGGCGGCGCGCAAGGCGCTTGCTGCGTCCTGGCCGCTCTTGCTGCCCACGCCGCAAGTACGCGCGCAACACCTTATCGAGCTGTTGCCACAAGGTAGGGATTTTTTTTACAGGTTATTCTCATTCGTCCTATGAAAAAAAAGACTGGCAGTCGATTTTTTTTAAATGGCACTCGTCACATCATACATCATCTTAGAATAATTGTTTAGTAAATCTCATATAAATGTCATACATGCAGCTTACGAAGTGCCGTTTTTAGTGATTATAACTTTTTTTTTATGGTTATTACTAGGTACCTATAGGTCAGTCCAACTAAAGTCGGCTCTTGGTTAAACATATTGCGAGACGTCGCGCCGACTTAAGAGATTTAAAAATAAAGTTATTTTTAGCGTTTTTGAAGGCGGTCTTATTTTATTTAAACTTTTATTTTATTTTACACTTATTGGTGTTATATATTAGTAAATTATTATATAGCCCCACTTCTTAGATGAAATAAAACTTTAAGACATTTCTAGCTCACCGCAAGCCACGCCGCGATAAAATCGTAGTCATTTTTAAACAATTAAATCGAAATATTTTATCGCCACCCTTGAAATCGGTACAGTTGAGGAGTTCTGGTGGCCATCTGTGGTCTTCATCATCAGTTACGCTTCAACAAATGATGCTTTCTGAATGCAAATGCTGGAGTTGTCACTAAAAATACTAAAATCGCTATATGTTTGCCTACAATATTTGAGGATTCAATCAATTCCTCACTGATCTCTTCATCAGATCTTGGTTTTCTTATCATATCACCCTTGGTATATCTCCTTTCCAACAAAAAGAAGAATCATCAAATCGGTTCATAAACGACAAAGTTACCCCCGAACAAACATAAAAAAAATACGGTCCAATTAAGAAAACTCCTTTTTTGAAGACGTTTATAAAGTGGTAAAATGTAGTGATAAACTCCTCGAATGGCGTCGGCTGTTAATCTGAAGTAATAATTTATATAGTCACGCTTTGATCTTGTTTCTGAGTAAGTGGGTGCAATTGTGTTTTACCGATTTTTAAATAAGTATCTGTCTAAAATTTCATTTTGGTACAAGCTTTTGTTTGCCGACTGTACTTTTTTTAAAAGTCGTTATGAGCTTATCAAGACCAAACAAATGAGTCCCGACACGGTGGATCTACGGTAAGTATAGTGGAGATTCTGTCACCACCTTCTGACTCCCATCATCAGATCAGCTCCATGTCATAATAGTAATGAATTGTCATCCAATCTACACATGTACGCAAATTTTCAGCTTCATCGGACACGAGGAAGTGGATCAAATTTAAGGGTGCGTAACGATCGATATAAAAATATTTTCTATAATATCAGTCGATATAACGCTCATTTGATATAATAATTAAATCATATAACAACATTTAATATATTTTCATCTGGCATACAATCGAATAACATAACACTCATTTAGTATAACTATCATTTCCTTGTTATAATGAAGTTTTAGTCAATTTCTTCTAACTAGGTTAGGTTAGGTTAGATCTGTGACCATATTATTAGTAATGAAAGCCGTTAGAAATATTATTTTTTTGAATTTATGAGTATTATAGTATTTGAAATTATGCATTTTGATAATATACCAATCGTTTATTATATAAAATGAGTGATTATATCCTTTAAAATTATATCAAATGTTATTATATCAAATGAAATTATATGAATTATTTTTATACCGATCATTACACACCCCAAATTTAACTTGCAAGATTTGACCCGTACATCCATACACACATAGCAAGTTAAATAAAGGCTTAAATGGAGTAAAAAGGAGGAGGTTCTGAATGCGTCGATATTTTTTTTATTTTTTTTTATCTAAATTCCCCGATTACTCGGAGACCAAAAGACCGCTTTGAAAAAAAAAATCGTTGTTTGAATGGGTATACTTTCTAGTTGGTCCCATTGTCAGCACGTCAGAATCTGATGAAAGGATCTTGAAGAAATCAAGGGAATGGAATTCCTCAAATATTATAGGCACACCTATATCGATTTCGGTAATTGTCACTGTAACTCGTGCATTTGCTTTTGAAAAGTACTATGTGGTGAAGTGAAATTAATGATGAAGACCACACATGCCCACCGGAACTCCTTAACGGTACCTTATTGAAGGCTGGCGATAAGATATCTGAATTAAGATGACTATGACATTCCCGCGTTATTTTAATTGTACCGCAAGTTATTTTTTGGACTGAAAAAGAACCGCCTTCAGGTTTTGAATTCAATAAATGATTTGAACGTCCCTTCGCCCCAACTTTTGGGTAATGTTACAGTCACAACAGGGGATTGTTGGGCCTCTTGCCACTGTATGTATTTTGGTCATGTAATAAAAATCGGGTTAAGTCGGTTATACTCGTATATGCAGACAAGGAAAGTCACAGGAAAGAATTTCATCTTTGTCATCGTGTTAGGCGGGCGAAAAGCGCCATTTCTGAAAGCAACAAATTTTATTTGACAAAATCATTGTCAGAGTTTTGTTTGAAAGTTAGAATTTTCATGGCATTTCCAACTGTGAAGTATTTATAACTTCTCTATAGCCGCTAGCAGATTATCGGATAATCTATAATAAATTATTCTTAATATCACAGGTTAACTTACTAAGATTGCATGTTATGTTGAAATTGTCCCAACTAGAAAGTTCATGACAAATACAGTATATGTAGACGACACGCCGAACCGCACCTGAAAAGGAAACTAAAAAATACGTTTATATAAATATAGTAAACAATTCGTTAATAAATATAAAAAAAATAGGTACTTACCTGATTTACTCCCACTGTCTGTGTGTGAATAAAAGCTACCTGTACGAGCGCGTGCATATGTGTGTGACGCGGAGTTCAATGTCAAATCAGTCGCCCTTCAGACGGTTAACGTTGCGCTCATGTCCACGCGCCATAAGCACTTCGCTCTAAACTTCTAAAAGCTGTTTTACTTACGTCCTTATAAATCCGGTACCCGCATACATTATCTACAAATTGGTCCTTCCGACCGGATCAATAAGGAACTCACTCCAAAGCAGCCACGGAAATGTTCAGCACACCACCAACGCGCGCTAATGTACAAACGCGCCGTGCTAAAGAAAGAGAGTTGAAACTTGCCGCCAGGGAAGCAATCGAAGTGCAATCTTGCAAGACATGCCCGCCCATAGGATGAAAAGTAACGGCATCAGAGATAATGCCCACCAAAGTAGAAGTTTAAAAATAGAATTTGGCGACACCGCATCCAGATCCTCAAAGAAGTCGTCGCAAAAAACGTCACTTTTAGGCATGCAAGAGGCAACTAGAATTAGACGCCGCCGAAGCCGTGATCGAAAAAGACCTAATCGAAAAAAGGTGAGCTGCTGAACTGGCAGCCCTCGACGATGAGTCATCATCACAGAAATCCCGCTGTACAAATCCAGCTCCGATTAAAATTCCTTTAAAAGTGGCTTGAAAAGAGCCACCATGACGTGGTGCAAGCCTCACGCGCTGCTGACGTCACCCCAGCGCCGGCTGTCGGGTCCGTCTCCTGCGACCTCGATCATTTAGCGCTAGCTATCGAGAACTTAGCACTCTCTACACAAAGCTCAAATAACCATTTCTTATCGAGATTAGCAACGCCCAAAGACTTATCATTATTTCTGGGGCATCACTTGAGTGGATGCAGTTTAAAAAAATGTTTGAGGAATCTACGAAGCTGTGTAAATACAGGGTTGGGCAGATTAAGTGTCCTAGTTAAAAAGAGACATAAAATTAAAACAAGACAGAACATTTTAAAATTTATCACGTTTTTATTTTTAGCGTACTCTATACTTAAAAAAACTAATTCATAACTTCAAATCGCTCGCCATCAGCTTTAATAACTTGACGCATTCTTCCATAGAATGCATTGCACGCGGCACGCACTACCTCGTCTGGTATTTCATCCCATATCTTGACTAATCGATGCTTGAATGAGTTTAGATTCATGCCCTGTGTGCTCCCAATCTTGCTCAGCATGTAATTCCATATCGAAAAGTCCAAAGCATTCAAATCCGGCGATGATGCTGGCCATTCTTGCCTAGGTATAAAATCTGTCAAATTTGTTCTACACCAGTCTTGAGTGCGTTTAGCTTTGTTTGATGGGTCCCAATCTTGTTGGAAGCAGTAATAGTCATTTCCATATAATTTTTGAGCATTTTCTAGCAAATGACCCTGTAACACGTTCTGGATGAAATAGTCTTGGCTAATTTTGACACCTCGATCAATAAACAGCAGCGGTAACTTGCCTCTACGCGATATCGCACCCCATACCATGACAGCTGATGCACTCTGGAACCGTTGTACGGCTAATTTGTCCACAGGAATATCCTTCAATGAAGCACCATAGACACGATCGTTTTGTTGGTTGTGACTATCTTATAACTGGAACATCTTTTCATCGGAAAAAATAATATCATCGCCGTCGTGCCAAGCTAGCAATTCCCTACATTTTTTCACTCTAGCTTTTTTCTGGGCATCTGTTAAGCCCATCTTTTCATCGGAAAAAATAATATCATCGCCGTCGTGCCAAGCTAGCAATTCCCTACATTTTTTCACTCTAGCTTTTTTCTGGGCATCTGTTAAGCCATGAATTTTTTGTTTTTTGTAGGCCTTTAGCCCAAAATCATATTTTAAAATACGACTCATTGTTCGACGGGATATTTTCATATCTTTAGCAAGTTTGCTTGCACTTCGAGCTGGATTTCATCTAATACGCTCACGAATATTTTTAATGATGTTTTTGGTGCGAACAGATGGCTTTCTCCCAGGTTTGGGCCTGATTTGTGAAGATCCCGTTTCTTTGAATCGCTTGACGGTCCGCGATATAAACCTTATATTGAGATTTAAATGTTTCAGCGTCTTCAATATCTCACACGGTCGGTATTTTTTCTGGTACAAATCGCACACGAGCTGGCGTTTCGCATCCATTGTTGAAAACAATATAAAAACAAAATATATCAAGCTGACGTGTAGAAATCATAAAGAAGGTTAAATTGTCAACAAAAAAAAAACGAAGTGAATAAGAAGTCTTGTCTTGTAATATGTGCAAGTTTTGCAAAACATCAGTACACCCACTTTCAAGTTGAGTTAAATTTAAACGTGCCATACGGCGGAATAAGTGGCGTTTCGTTAAAATCAAAAAGATCTGTCACTAGTGTTTGTTACTAGGCCACGGCAAAGAAACCTGCCCGGCATCGCCGTGCGACGTCGACAATTGCGGCCTGCCTCATCAACTCTTACTCCACTGGCCGTCAAAAGTAACTCCAAGTCCCCAAAGGAGCTCAGATAGTAACAACATCACCATACGTGTTCCACAGCTCGCGGCGGCGACAGTGAAGCTAGTGACTCAAAGAAAGAGACACTAGTAACAAACACAGTAGTGTCACCCAGTAGTAGTGTAATGCTAAAAATAGTTCGCGTTAACTTACATGGACCGAGCGGTGTTATTGCAACGCACGCCTTACTCGACGACGACGGCGCGACCGTATCGTTAGTGTCAGCTGATTTGGCTCATTGTGTTAATCTTCAAGTTCAGTCTGAAACATTACGCATCCGAGGCGCATGGAACTCCGATATAGTGTGTCAGAGCGAGATAGTGCAATTTAAAGTTTCGAACATTAATGGTGAATGTTACGAAATGCGTGCCCGAAAAATAAATGAATTGGACCTACCAGTGCTAAATTGATCAAAAGTTAAACTCGATACTTATGAGCATTTAATTGATTTAAAAGACTTCCGAACCTGTTCAGCTCTTCTCGACACGGAACCTATTGTTAAGAGGTTTCAGCATCTGCAGCCCTAATCACCGGTAGCTTGAGCCCCTGTGGCGGCATCCGTAGGTTCAGTTTTTATAATACATATTTCTTTTTTGTATTAGTTTTCTTATTATACTTTTATATTCGAATTTATGTATTTAATAATCGGACTAGTAGTTCAAACAGGAACACACTTAACTGACCATTAAATACGGAGCAGAGAGATAATGATAGCGATTGATTGAAAGAGATAAATATATGTGTATCATGTCAACTTCAAATCACATAACGATTGCATATGTGTGACATGCCTTTCTCACTTTTGTTTGACAGAAGATGCTTTTTTCTTAATGTGAACGGAGGCCCTAGGTTCAAAATTGAATGACGAGTGGCAGGGATGGAGCTAACTTGACTTCAAACTTCGATTTTCAAAGTAGTAAAGTATTTTCCCAGACTGGTTCAACTTCACTTTACTTCACGAAGACGCGTGAATTCGTCAAAATCAAAATTAAACTTTTGGCTGAGCGTCGTCAGTAAATTAACTACCTGCTTATGGTCTTACAGAATCTTTTGACCGATAATGTTTAATATGCTCATTCATCTTCGTCATTCATACATATTATATTATTTGATATTGCATTTGCACCGAAAAATATAGTGCCTATGTCATCGCCCGATCGTATAATTGGCCGGATCATGAAATTCCTAGGCATGAGGTTAGGTTAGATTATTTAATAATGCGTAGGAATATCACGATATGGCGAATACATTAAACTACGGTTGACTTTGTAATGTGATTATGGTGAAAAGAGAGGATATAATCTGTTTTTTATCACAGTATAATTAATGCAATTTATAAATTTATAATAACGTAAAATTAATCCGGAATGTGTCCTCCAACATTATTCAGGACAAGCATCATGGACTTTCTGCACCATGTTCAAACACATGTCACTTCCCCTCAAAACAAATGAAAATGTTATTTAGTTTTTTACTTGGATCCCAATTTTTGCCCCCAAATATTCTCAATGGGATTGAAATCCGGGGTTTTTACCGACCATTGGATTGTTTTGAATGTCAGTTTGATTTGCTAGCCCTATTGCACCAATCGGGATCTGTGAATTGATGATGATCCAGGGTGAGTCGTGCGAACCGTTGGCTCATAAACATCTCTTAGAATTTTCATATTTTGGGCTCCAGTCATCCAGCCACTCATTTCTGCCAATTCCCCTGGAACAATGGAACTCATCCAACCCCAAATACCCAGACCGATTCTTCCCCTTGATCAGTTCGGCAATGTGTTTGCCTCGACAAATCCTTCATTTTTCGCCTGTATTGCAACCATATTTGTCCGATCTAAAAGCGTTTTCGTCCACAAAAATCACTTCATTGTTTATCTCTGCTCTATGTGGGCAACATGCATCCCGACCTCCATCCTTCAGCGATACTATTCGAATTACCTACAAAAGACTCAATTCGGAGGAATATTTTAATCATGAAGCATCCGGGTGAATATTTGGGCGTTTCAACCGTCGTCATTGTTGTCTTCAATATATTGACGAAAACAATGATAATTACCAGCAACTTTTGATGTCAAAGTCAACGGACCCGGGGGTATTATTAATTCCATTTAAAATCATAAGACAATTAAAAAGTTTATCTTGAATAATATGCGAAGACAATAATGACGGCGGATAAAACGCCGAATAATCACCCATCCACAAATTCAATTATATGACATTTAATGTTAATCTTGAAGTAGCATAAAAAAAATTATTCGATTCAAAACTCTTTTGAATTATAGCCGATTTATAGACGCACACATGCATAACATGACGCGTCAGGTGCGGGTCCCTTGCCGTATTTAACATTTAGGAAGTGTATCGATAACTGTGTTGCTGTTTGTACAAACATACATACATTCACGCCTATCTCCCCATTGGGTAGACAGAGACTATGGTGCACCGGTTTAAACATACAGCTTTCGCTTCCTCTACATTCATCATTCTCTTCATGCACGTACAGCACGATTATTTCCAGTTTGACACTCGGGACATCTCGGTTTTAATCGTAAAGGTTGGTGTTTTCACATAGAGTATATAAAATACTAGAATTTACTCACATAAAATATATAAAACATCAACTTAAGTGTAGAAACAAGAATTAGTATTCTAAATTTTCAACAAGACAACAATCAACTTTTTATGACATACTAGCTTCTGCCCGCTACTTCGTCCGCGTAGAATTCAATTACCGTTATTCCATCGGAAACTTTTAAATTTTCCGGCATGAAAACTAAGCCTATGTCTTAATCCAAGGTATAAGCTATTTCCATTCCAAATTTCATCCAAATCCGTCTAGCCGTTGTAACGTGAAAGAATAACAAACCAACACACACATACACACAAACTTTCGCGTTTAAAATATTAGTAGATTATTGGGATGTGACGGTTTAACTTTAAAAATCAAAGGAATTTGCTTCGAATAAAATTATCTGTAATTTACTACTAATTAAATATTTGTATTATAAGTAATGCGATGTAATAATTTAAATCGAGCCACATCTGTGTATATGCATAGGTCTACTGTAACACATGACATTGTGGCAGGTGATCTACATTACCGGTTTGCACTGTTAAGTGAACACATGATATTATGAATATGCATCAATGTATCTCTTGTCATTTGCACTTCCGATCTTTCCCGATGAATGTCGAGAATTGCCGAGTGTCAAAGTCCAATTAATCGTATTGTCCGTCGGTTTCGGGTGCTTCTGAGTTGGCCTTTATTCAGTACATCGCGAATCTGATCACTGTATGTCCGTCTAGGACGTCCCCTATCGACATCTCCGCACACTCTCCCTCACCATATCTCTTTCGTAGCTCTTATTTCATCCATCCTTTATAAATGACTAAACCATTTTAGCATACTCTTTTCAATCTTAGTCACTACATCTTCTTTCAATCCACATTGTTCTCGGATCTTGCTATTTCTTACTCTATCTATCATCGTAACTCCATACATACTTCTCAACCGCATTAATCCTGCTTTCGTTCTTCTGCCATACCCAAAATTCACTACCGTAAACTGGGGGTACTTTGATTTACGGGGTAACATTGCCCACCCCAAAAACTATCTTTAATATTTAATTATTCTATTAAATGTTTCATCAAGACTAAGCTACTCATACAGTTATATAATTACTTCAACAATTTAAGAAGATAACAACTAAAACAGTTATGTTAACAGTTTTAAGGTCGGGCAATGTTACCCCGTAAATCAAAGTAGTAGTGTAGTTTACCGGTACTATACACGATTTCCAATAAGTTCGCATGCAGTTTCAAATTATCATTGAAACAAAGTATAGCTCTTGCAATTCACGACGACGTTTCCACGACGCTAACTGCCACGAAATACCGTCAGCATGTCATCATTTTATTCATAGTGAGGCATAATAACGTATTATTATTTTGAAATATGCTAGAATATAACTAGTAAATTCATTTAGATTCTATCTGTGTTTATCGCGTGACAAAACATGGATAAGACATTCTTCACTATCTGACAAGTATATAAGTGCGAGAGTGACGGATTTTTAATCCACGTTTAGTCAAGCGATAAACACCTCTGAAATAAAGACAATACCTAGAGATACTTTTAAATTAACATAAAATTGTACGTAATTTAAGGAGAGAAACTACAAATGACATCATCGCGACAATATACCTAGAGTTACATCAATTTCGTAGAAGATGCAACCAAGAAGGTCGCTATTACATGCATGACTAAATAGTTCGCATATCACGTCAAGAACAAAAATTGTTGGTTGGTTTCGATGTTTTGTTTTATTTTCAATTATTTGTAGGGACGAGCAATGGTCGCCAAAGTCATTCACTTTCTTTAAGAAGAATATAATTTTCTCTTTATTTTTTTATGCTTACCATACCCACTTTCGCTCTCACGCACACTTTGACATGTATACAGATATGTGTTTACCACAAGTAAAGCCCACTCGCCATCGTAAATTGCAAGAGCTATACTAATAACAAATGCAAGAAAAAGTATACATTTCATGAAAGATATTCTTATATACTAATATTCAGAACAAATATTGGGCTCCGCCTTTAACCTTCGTGACCAGCTTCAAACGTTTTTCGAATCGGTTGCAATGGGGTTTGGGTAAAAGTGTTGTCATTTGTAAAAGTCATACATTTTCAAGGTAATATGGCCATTCGTAAAAGTGGTAAATTATGATAGAATTTTTCAAAATAAACATATTTTGTTATGCAAAGTGCATAGGAGCCAATATTTTTAAATATATATAATATACCTTTAGTACTAAACGCGCGCGTTAGGGCGTACTTTCAGTACCAAAAATTGAATATTTAAATCTTTAATATTTCCGCACCGATATTATACCGATATTATTTAACGCCATAATAGTACATTGTGCATCAAGGGTAGTATGAAGGGAATTACTAACGAGAGTGTTAGAAGCCCGACGCCGAAGGCGGAGGGCTTTTAATGACTCGAGTTAGTAATCCCCTTACTGCCTGTGATACACACAATGGTTTTCATCACATTTGCGAGGAAAAACACTTTAACTCTGCAAAATATAAAGAATTAACTTTTGACGAACGGGAACGTAAATGGAAACGATTTTTTTTTGTGACCTCTACCACAGATAATAACTGCGTTTAGTTTCGACCTGGATTCGAGCCAGATTTAGCCAATTTGATAAAAATGTATAATTACTAAAATTAATGATAAATGTTGATATAAACTTGAAATAGGTATAAAAATAATGAAGTATAATGAAGCGTATAGGTTTTGTGTAATGTAAGTTAGTCTATAGCTAATTTTTAAAGATGAAATTAGAAACCGATTTAATTTTTGGCTGAAAATTAAACCTCCTTAGTCAGAAATGATGTACGAAAGAGTTGCAAATTTTAAAAAGAAAGTCATTACTCCCTAGGGATGACAAACTCGCCATAATTCCCGCGAGAACAATTTAGGCCATCGTCCTTCTGTATACAGGCATGGAATAACACCATTTACGAGCAAGTGTGATGAAAATTATATAAATCTATGTATTTAGAAGTCCTCTAAATAACTATCTAATAGTCATCCGTGGACGCTGTAAAAAAAAAAACAATTTTCTTTATACAAATTTACCCAAAGCCCTTTATACGATAACTTTTTGAATGCTCCCAATTCTTAATTTTATAGTTATTGAGTTTGGAGAGCATATACGACTATACAAAAAAATCCAGTGCATTTAAATCCAGAGAACTCGAGGGCCGTTAAATGGCCTGGCACCACGCTTGTACTGACAAGGAAAGGTACCCAACTGTCCGGCTCCGATTTTATTGATTTTGATATATGTTAGAGAGTAGTTTAAAATAACAGACACGTATTTTTTTTTTAGCGGCCCAAACTCAACCTGTTGTGAGAAATTGACCTCCAAAGTACTGAAAAGTGACTAAACCCTCTTACTTGTATAGAGATATTTAAAAAAAAATGCAAGTTTCATAGCGGTTTGATTATAAATGTTTAAGAATATGAAAAAATAATAAGCACGTGTTTTGTTATATCGGCTATAACTAATATTATAAAAAAATACCAAAGGAAGTGTATCTTCAATGATCTTTGAAGGGTTTTTTTTATTAAATATGCTTTGCATTTAGTTATACTATTATTTCAATATCCCCGTCATATTTACCATCTCCCGTAAACATGAGACCTAAATACACAAACTCATCAACTTGCTTTCATCCCTCTCCACGACTATCACTTTCGTCTTTTTAACATTCACTTTCATGTCTTTCCTTTTAAACGCCTCATTAAACAAAGTCACCATTTAATGTAAGTGGTCCAAGGGGAACTATTCCACAAACATACTCTTTCAGATCTGACAAACAACTGTCCATCGGTTGAACAGCCAAGGAGACGCTACACAGCCCTGTTGAACACCACGTTCGATGCTAAACCAGTCCGTGCACGTCCTATTTATCCTGACACAGGAACTCGAGTCATCATATAATAATTTGAGAGTCCGTATCAGAATACTCTACCTCATACACGAAAAGAGTTTTCCAATTTTTATCCCTCGCCACTCTGTCATACGCCTTCTCTAAATCAACAAAGGCACAGAAAACCTTTTGATGTTTGGGTATGTCTTTCTCAACTATGCACCTTAAGGAGAAGGCTTGATCCACACATCCCATTCCCTTTTGAAATCCTGCTATCCCATATCTCACTTTTCGTTGCAAACATCACCCATTCAATCAATACTTTTGGATACAATTTGCCTACGGCACTCAGGAGGCTTTTACCGCGATAACTTTTGCATTCTTGTGGGCCTAGTATGGCTGCGTCGCTTGTCAAACGTGGATAAAGCATCCGTCACTGTCGTACTTATTTACGTGTCAAAAGGTGACGGATGCCTTTTCCAAACTTTGTCACGCGATAAACGAAGCCATGTGGTAGGGTCCCTGCTGTGATCCTTTGCCTTTATACAGAGGCACAATCGTGATTGTGTATTTTTCTTATTTACTGATGTGAATAGCATACCGTTAGACACATGATAAACCATAGAACATATTAAAATAAAACGAAGGTCTCAATAGCTGTAACTTTTTTTTAAATTGAATTTAGAAGTAGATGTTTTCGTACATTCATTTTATGTTAACAAAAAAATGTGTTCATTTTGTGGTGTTATTTGTAACAAAAACATTGTATTTTCTAAGCACGCATACGAACACGTAAGACACTTAAACTTTACTCTTAAGACTTTTGCCGCTACTTTTCGTTGTTGAAACGTACCCATCGCAACCTAATAGTACTAAATTATGTCAGTTGGTGATGTTGGTATTAACAATAAGTTGTGCGCTATTATACGTTACGAGGGGCAACTATGCTCAATTATGCCAACACGATGGAACGAGCGCGGGATGATCATTTCTGACCGAAATTTACGACATGGAGAGACAGAGCAGTTTTTAACAGGTGTCTTCGTGCCTTCTAAGTCAGGAGGACATTACAGTCCGTCAGATCTTAGAAAAATCTTCGGGTTTCGGGGGAAATCGGAAGGTTTCGTGTAGTAGAAAATGACAGTGCAATCGTTGTGTTTTCATTGATTTATATAGAGCAGTAAAACTACCACTGACTTATTTATTTAGTGTGTTATATTTCGGAAATCGATTTCAGTCACTAAAATAAAATAAAAATTATTTATTTTCAGATTTCTCAGATCCATAGGTTGTTAGTTAGGTACAAAAACACTTATAAAACTACGTTAGTACATTATTAAAATTTACATTCACATAAACTATATCAGGGTCGTAAGACATGAAGGTCGGTGTATCGGCGGAGAATATCCGAATCCCACCTATCTGCTATCATTTTCAGGATGCTATTTGTGCTCCCCCTCATCTGTTTCACCACAGAGGCCGTTTTCTCCCGTACTACGGCATAAAAGTCCTCTACGCTAGCTCCGGCAAACATCCCAGAGGCGCTGCAGAATCGAGGAAGCCCAAACAGCATCCTGAAGATGTTATTATATTGGATTCGCAGGGTATTGTAGGGCCTCAGCCTGAAACTAGCCCACAGGCCGCACGTATAGAAGCTTTGACAGTAAGCTCTAAATAAAGTCAGCTTCACTTGAGCACTGCAGCGCGCGAACCTGTGCGCCAGCACCCCGCCTCGGACCGACAACGCCCTGCGCTCCCGCTCTATATCGAGATCGTCTTTCAGGTCCTCGGTCACAATATGACCTAAGTATTTGAAATGTGGAGCACGATTTAAAGGAACTCCGTTTAACATTATTTTGGGCGAGTAGGCTGGACACTTAATTTTACCTTTGAAAATCATGAACTCACTTTTGGTAGCGTTATACTTCAAACCATGCTGTTCTGCGTACATCTCGCATGTATCAATAAGCTTTCTAAGGCCTGATACTGATGGGCTCAGCAGCACCATGTCGTCCGCATAACTAATATTATTTACACAAACATTATCAATTCTACAGCCAGCACGAATGCTGCTGAGCCCCTCAATCAGTTCATTCACATACAAATTAAACAATCTGGGTGAGGTTAGTCCCCCCTGCCTCACCCCACACTTTAGCACATATGGATCTGAATATTCTTTTGCCCACTTTACCAAATTTATCTGATTGCTATACCAGTATGACATGATTCCTGTCACAGCCGGATTTATGCCTGTCTCCTTCATCTTTGACCACAGTATATCATACGACACGGTATCGAAAGCCTTAGAAAGATCTAGGAAACAAGCATAAATGGGCGTATTTCTCTTAACATAATAACTTACTGTATGTTTTAAGGCTAATATTGCACTCTCAGTGGATAGTCCTTCACGGAAACCGAATTGAGCATCATGTAATTTAACATGTAGGTTCAAAAACGTGTCAAGAATCCTATCCAGTACCTTTGCGGTGACTGTAGCCAAAGAAATCGGTCTGTAATTACTTTTATCCGCGAGATCTCCTGTAGAATTTTTAACTAGGGGAATGACCACAGTTTTCATTAAATCCGGAGGTAAATAAGTGTGTCTCACGCAGAGCGTGAACAGCATAGATAACAACCTCCCAATGTGCGAGCCCGCGTGCTGGAGGTGCTCAATGCTGAGTCCGTCGTGTCCCGGTGACTTACCTCTTTTCATGTTAGCTATAGCTAGTCTAACGTCCTTAGCGGAGACTACAATTGCCTGACCTGTCATATTGGACTCATCATTGTACACCTCCCGCACGGGTTGGGAGGGGGGCTCCATCTTAAAATAATCCCTGACGATGTTAGCGACATCTTTGGGTTCACTCACGCCATCCACACTGGCCGACAGACTTGGTTTATAACTCATTTTTTTGGTACTTTTCCAAAACTTTCCAAACTGCTTTGTTGAATGTTGTGTTGCCAATATGTCACATTGAATCTGCACTTGATTATTTTGACAAAACTTAAGCTTAGATTTAAAAATTCTACGACTAGAGCACATTTTTTCATAAATAGGGCCACTATTGGGCTTCCCATGTGATACATATGTAAAAAAATCTAACCTAGCTTGCTTGTGACTGTGTGATACATGTTTATTCCAGCCCAGAATATTTTTAGCTTTGTTATTCACATTCGGCTTATGCACACTACTCTCTACAGATGCTCTAGTTAGTGCGCAAGTTATGTCACCGTATAGTTGATTAATGACCCTTCTGTGTGAAGTATCTTGACACATACTATCTGCACAGTATTGAAGTTCATGCGGAAAATCTACAACTTTTAAATAGGTATTACATAGCTCTGAGTACTTAGCAGTCTGTTCAGGGCTTCTAACTCCCCATAACACTTCATTACCTAATTCATTTGTTGGAATCTCTTTTGACCTAATTACGTTAGTATTACATTTGATTTTTAATGGATAGTGATCAGACCAGTATACATCATATAAAACCTCGATATTATTTAATGTGTGCCATGCAGAAGTACTTACCACGCAGTGATCCAACCACCTTTGGGATCCGTGTGCATCACTCACAAACGTATGCGTTCCAGATGACGTACCTAGCCGAATCACATCCGCACATAACCATTGTCTTTCATTACAAAAAATTGTCATTTCTTCATAAAATGGAGCTGACGGAATGTGCATTGAAATCACCCAATATATACACATTTGCAACATTGTTGTCCTCGATTACAGCATTAATCTCGCCCAAACATTGCGTAAAAATTGGCAAATTATTCGGCACATCAGTCGGCATATATACACATATCACTATGAACTCCTTTCGCTCCTTAGTTACGACTTTTATTCCAGCAATACGCTCACTACTGCACTTTATAACGGTAACACTGTGAAACGCACTATTCCGCCAGAGAATCACCACGCCACCGTGAGGCCTACCGCGAAGAACGCCAGCTGCCAAATCCACCGACGATTTGCCTGTGTAACTGAAGTCCTTATCAATTTGTCCCAGGAAGGCTAGGTCATGAGGCAGTAGCCAGGTTTCCTGAAGTGTAATCACATCCGCCTCTCTACAAAGTGATCTCACACAATCAACACTTCTTTTTATATTTTTACAGTTATATGTTATAAAAGCACTACTATTCTGGGCCATTTTTTCTTGTATTGTTTTTTAGACCCTGCCCCTCACTCTGTATTGCAGGGCCACTGGGTTTGAAACGCATGAAACGACTAAATTTAATCCCATCTGGCCATAATTGGTCGTTTAGATACATGTCTAACTTTCGTTTATCTACAAACATTTTATAGGCATTGTAAGGCCTCTCGAACTTCATGTTTACTTTTTGAAGTGTGATTTTGTCATTAGTTTGTCTTTTTATGTAGTCACAAATGTCCTTCTCCTCCGTTTCTTTGTCTACATTTGAAATAAATAACGGTATTTTTATTTCTGCCGCCTTAAATTTCGTTTCAGGTACCGACGCGGCCTTACCAATACGGCTTGTAAGATGATTTCGCGATTTTTTCTTTTGAACTAGTCCATTTATTTTTCTTAATTTTATTTTCGCTTACTTCCTTCTTGGCTATATCTGCAAAACTTTCTAATTTGTGTGGCAACGTATCCTCCGATTTGTTCGCAATACATTGCTCATTTTACATCACGACCGTAGTATTGTCTACGGGAGATGCCTCAATGGACGTTACACATTAAATAACATCAATCTCTCGCGAGACTGATTCATGGTTATGAGGTATAGGAGTCTCCGACCCACACAGTTCAGTGTCGCACGCGCAATTTTCAACCGCTCGGGGAACCTGCGAACAAGTACCCGCACACTCCGAGTTTATACTGTGCGACAAACCAATGGGACCGCTATAATAAACGTATCCGCCTCGTTTTCTCATATTAACGTTATGATCGTTAACAATAGATGCATACTTTAAATGATCTAAGTCCATTTGCAGCTCGCGCAATTGTGACACCATTGCATACATTTCTTTGAACGAATTTAGTTCGTTTTTCAATTTTATAATGTCTTTCTATAACGTAACTGCATCAATGTGGTCAACCGTCGTTGGAGGTAATTTTTGAAGATCGCGAGCCACAAAAATCGGAATCAGATGGGCATCCGTATCATCATGCATGAAGAAACTAACTATGTCGTCCAAGTTTCTTATATTTTTCCCCTCGCTCCGCCTCGATTTCACCGGCTGTTTTGTTGTTACAGATTCAAATAAAAGCTTCTTAGCACTTTCCACTTCACTTTCCGAGAAATTTGCGTCACACATTTTTATCAAACTGTCCATTACGTCATTTTTGTATTGAATATAGGATAATAGCTCACAAATCACTATATTGCAATTGCCGCATTTTAACGTATTTAACGCCATTTTAGACAGCACGAAACGCGCCCGAGTGCATCCGCTGTGCGAGCGAGACGATAGCCCGAAGAATATACATAGCCCGAAGAATATCTAAACTCTTATTTACTTGACAGTAATGGAGGCCGAGTTAAAAAAAATACGATAACATGTCAAAAGAAATATGTATGGTTTTATCTAGAAGAAGGCCGTGCACCTCTATTCAACGCGGTAAAAACTAAGACGCTGGTAAACATCTTATCCTAATTGTGCAAAATGTAGATAGTTACAGAATTATCAACAAGTTTTTAGAGTCTGTAGGTACGCCAAATCGCTTGAAACTTTGTTAGAGTAAAGCTTAAAAATAAACAAACACAACTTTTTGTTTCATTCGAATAGACCCGATAGTTTTGATTCTACGAACATTTAAAATCTTAACAATATTAAGGGGCGCGGGCGCCATCTTGCTGGAGTGACGTCATCGTTTAGCAGCGGTGCTCGCCCTTATATGACTGAGTAAGTTTACAGGGCTATAACTTTTTAAACGTAACAAGTAACCAATTGTAATTTTCACAGAATACTTCTTATTATAAAGTCTATCGTTTAAAGTTATTAAATTAACAATAAATCAAATCCCACGAGGAGTACCTTTAACGGGGGTTTTTATTGCATTTTCATACGGATTGTATTTTTATAATGGCTTCTTATTCGATACTATTTTAATCTTAAACCGTAGTCCAACTCTCATCGTTAACGACAAAATACAAATCTCAAGTAAAACTGCTACAAATACGTGGATCAACACGATGTTTTAAGCGGTCACCAATTTTGTTTAAGACTACGCTTGTTGATGAACTTATATGGTTTTTACCGTGTTGAATAGAGGCCTAGACTGACTGACCTGTGAGTTGTAAGTATAAATATGGGAGGGCTTGGGTATATATTTTTGACATTGGCGTTTAAGGTCGGGCGTTTTCAGACAGTTTTCCTCAAAAGTTCTCGTAGATTTCAAGAACAACAACACAACAAGTGACTGAGGTCGGTATGTTAAATGCATTTGACTGATTTGACGTTTTTGTTGACTTTATTACATTGTTTTCGAGGAAGTTTTTGTAAATAGCCAAACACGGGAAATTGTTTATAATGTACCATAAACAAATATTTTTTTAAGGAAGCTGAAAGTTTTAAGGAGATTGGTGATTATAATTATTTTAATAAGGTTCAAGACCGAGTTATCCAAGCAAAGGGGATTTCGAAAAGAGCATTAAAAAATATAATATATAAATGTATTTACGAACAATCCACAGGTGAGTATAACAGCTCTTAAGAGTTCCCAACTAAAGTAATGTGTGAAGGCGGGGTGTTCTCTATTTAAATTAACGAAAATGATGATTTCTGTTTATTTTTATCATGACATATTGCCTCAAAATTAGAAAAATATTAATAAACAAAATATTATCACAGTAAGGTTTATTTTGTACTGATGGTTATTCTTTACATAACTATTTACGGTAACTAAAAAGTTTTGCAAGTTTTTAACAGAACGTAACCCGTATACCCGAAGTATGGTTCTAAAATCAGATGGTTTTTTTAGTAGCTCACGGACTGTAGTATTGATTTCATGGTTACTATGATCACGTTTAAACAACAGTCGCTATTGGTTCAAACTGAACTCGGTCTCTATTGGTCGTTACAAATCGGTGGCTAATGTCACGATTCCTCGTCGTGTCCTGGTCACATTTCAATACCGAAATGCAGCGGCATTAATGTAACATAACCAAGTTAAGAAGATAAGGTAGTGGCTCAACAATCCCGTTTTGTGACTGACTGTACCTATATTCGTAACTAGAAGACGCTCGCGACTTCGTACACGTAGAATTAGTTTCCCTCTACCCCCTATTTCTTCCCGTTGGGGGTCGATTTTCTGGATATCCTTTCTTACTGCACCCCTAGACCTCATAAGGAACCTATGTACCCAATTTAGATTCTTTAGACTCGGCGGTTTTGTGTATTTGCACTGCACCAAGCTTTTATGTGAATTCAACCTGTTTAGAAAAAAAAGGATTCTGTTTTTAAACATTTGTCAAAATTAAATGTAAATCAAAAGCACTAAGGAGTATTGATATCAACTTCGAAGCATATCACCCCCAAAATAACTTTCTGCCCCTTTTTTGCTCCCTTAAATCCATCCAGATTTCAAAAAAATATGAAACACGTCTTCTATCACTTCTGTTAAAGAATGTTTATGCAAAATTTGAAGTAGATTGGACCAAGGAATCACGTTCTCCCATGCAAACTTTGCCCCCTTATTTCACCCCCTTAGGGGTACAATTTCGGAAAATCCTTTCTGATCGGATACCTTCGTCATACAAAGAACATGCCCTCCAAGACTCAGGTCTCTACGGTCAGCGGTTTAGACTGTGCGATGATCCGTCAGTCAGTCAGTCAGTCAGTCAGTCAGTCAGTCAGTCAGTCAGTCAGTCAGTCATTCAGGACAAAGCATTTTATATGTATAGGTTACTGAGTGCCAAACATGCTCTCAACAAGATTTGAGTCAGTTTTTCACTGTGTTCTTGTAGTTTGGATAAATCGGTTTTGTTGATGCGTTTTTTTTTTGTGGTGTTAGGCACGGGTCCCACCAGTGCGGGTGCTCACTTCATGACAGAGTTGCTGGTATGGTCTCTGCTGGGCGGCGGCGGACTTAGCGACGCGCTGCAGAGCGTGTTGCAACAGCACGCAGCAGACGAGAACTCGCACCTTAAGCTGAGCGAGTAAGTACAACCCCTAATCTGTTATGGTCATAAAAATAAAAAAATAAAAAAATAAACTTCTAAACGATCATTGGTAAAGGCTCCGGCACACCAAACGCGTCACAGCAGCGTCGCGCTTGGAACGCGTGCACGCGCGGGTTGTAAAACAACAAAACATATCGAACCCGGCACATCAAAAAGTAACGTCTTGCAGCATTGCGCGCGCTGGTCCGCGAATTTAATAATGTCGCCATGTTTACCAGTGGCGTGCACAGAAATTTTAGGCGGGGTAGACAAAATGTGTACGGTGTACACCGTACACCGATCTTTCCGATTATGCATTGCACGCCACTGATGTTTATCGTCACACTGGGGCGCGGCAGCAGCGGCGCGTCAGTGCGGCGTCGAGTGGTTGTTATTTTTTTATGGATACACGTCTCACCGAACGCACCTGCAGCGCGTTAGCAGCGAGTTAGCAGCGCTGCAACTGCCGCGCTCCTACGATGTGAAGGGTGCCGTGCTGCTTACGCCACGCGACGCTACTACCACGCGTTTGGTGTGCCGGAGCCTTGAATCGTAATACTCATTCAGATTCAGCCATTTTTATGAGAACTGTTTTGAAGGGTACCATACTAATTATCTAGGTAATATTAAAAAAAATCTTTAATACAGTTTTCATAAAGATGTCTGAGTTATCGTTAAATTTCGGTAAATCTGTGTTTTTATTAAATATTGTATAGATTATGTGGTATTGTTGTAAATTGTTCCAGTGATTACGATCAAATTGACATCGTTACTGGGCACCACTGTCATGGCACGTCGCCATGCTTTTCCGACACTGAATCCTGCGTTGGTGAGTTTAAATATTATGGTCATTATAAAATGTAACCCCCATTTATGGGCGTAATAGTAACTTAAATCTTTAGAAGCTCTACGAATCAAAGAAAAGCTATGTCTACACTTACCACTCTTCACAACCATGCTTAACTCGGATTCATTATTCGATTCCATAAAATCTACCATGGTGTTGCCATTGAAATGTAACATTCCAACATTAGTAAATTTACTCTTGGTGAAAGAATGCACGTAAGTAATTAATTACTTATTAATTTAAATAATAACATTTAAATATACTGTTTAAATAACATGCTTATGTAAAAACCATTTGTATATAAAAAATATTTAATTGGTTGGGTTAATATAATTATGCAAATATTCATTTTGCAATGGTAAATATCAGCTCTCGATGACATATGTTACGAGGGTGTGTTTTTTACGTTTTTTTTTTAAACAATTTACATTTATTTCTCAATATAGTCTCCGTTGAGGGCCCAACACTTGTTCCAGCGAGTTTACAATTTGTTTTATCCCCTACTTAAAATACGTTTTGTCAAGGTCTTCAAAATAGGCGTTTACACCAGCGATACAGTCCTCATTTGTTTTCTTTTCCTTCCTAGCCCATCTTTTCAGATTTGGGAATAGGTAATAATCGTACGGAGCTAGATCCGGCGAATACGGAGCATGCGGAACCAGCTCGAAGCCCAACTCGTGGATTTTGGCCATTTCAATAGTTGACGTGTGCACTGGGGCATTGTCTTGATGAAAGAGGACTTTCTTGGGGGACAATTTTGGTCGTTTTTCCAACTATTCGACATTAAAATGGTCCAATAACTCTACGTAATAACGGCCAGTGATAGTCTTTCTCTTTCCAAGTAATCAATCATAATGATTCCTTCGCCATCCCAGAAGACTGTCGCCATCACCTTCCCAGCCGACAAAACAGTCTTGGCCTTCTTTGGGGCACGTTCACCAGTCGCCATCCATTGTTTTGATTGCTGTTTTAATTCAGGTGTATAATGATGCACTCAAAAAATTCCGAGGATTACGCTTCATCATAGCCAAACACAGTTTTGAAATTCGCTTTCTTTCGCGTTTTTGTTCAATTGTCAACAAACGTGGCACCCATCGTGTCATATCCAAATCTTCATGCAGGATTTTATGTACTCGCTCAGTGGAGATGCCTGTGTTCTTAGCTATTTCACGCACCTTCACTCGGCACAACATCCTCAGTAGTGACTCTGATTGGGCGACCAGAGCGTGAAACATCAGATGTGCTTGACCGACCACGTTTAAAATCATTTATCGAGTTATAAACAGTCTGCAACGTTGGTGCGTTAGTGCCATGGACAAAATCAAGTTCAGTTTTTATTGTGGCAGCACTGCAACCCTTCATAAAAATATGTTTCAAAACGGCACGGATTTCAGATTTTTCCATAGTTGTTGTAAATTTATGAGTGATTATAGTTAAACAATGGTTATACTGACAAAAACTTGATTTTTATTGCTGAATTTTTGACAGTCTTCATTTGAAAGATTGTGCCTGCCAGTGTTAATGCCATTTACCAGAAAAAAGCTTTTACAAATAGTTTTTAAAAAGACTTATCAAACAGCCCTCGTACTTATCAAACAGCCCTCGTATCCGTTTTGAGAAAATTATAGTTTGAAGATGTGCCTATCTTATTAATTATTATACATACAATACGTAAATTAGAAAAATATTAACCATTACCTATTAGTAGTATCCCAAATGGTGGAGGGGCATTTAACCATCTCACTAATTAGAGCGAAACGATTGGGATCCTTTTTGCTTAGAATTTTGGAATGTATGAATACATAACAAAAATCTAAGAATAAAAGTAGTATAGGTGACAAGCTTAAAGAAACCCTTACGTTTATTTAATTTTATAGTGTAACTCCCCTTAATTCTCTACACCACTACAAAGACTTTCGTTAGGTTTTTCACCTGTGGTAAGATAATAATTATTTTTTATTATTTAGAAAGGGTTGGTGGCACCTGGGTCGTCATACTGACATTGACAGATGTTATTGTGACAGTGAAAATTATTGGTAGAGATGGACTCTAATTATGAATCCGAGTTAAGTAATTCATCCCTTCTGCTGCTTAGAAGACTGCGAGGACTGCTCAAATTTAGATAGTGTAATGAGTACACTAGATAGAATACATACCTACTCGTAGTGATATCTTGCCAGACTAAGGGATTGTAATTTATGTTTACATTAATAATTTGTGTTTTTTATAGTATCAGAACAATATCAGCCAATCAAAAAGACCGCTACAGAGAAGGCTGCTGCTGTGCCTCTGATGCATCTGGTACGTTTAATTGAAAAGAAAAAGTCAAATTGTGTTGCTTCAAAATTATACTAATTTTATAAACGCGATGGTAAGTTTGTCTGTCTGTCTGTTACGGTTTCACGGCTAAACCACTTAACCGAATGTAAAAGAGTACTTTTTACCCACGATAAACGACTTTTACGCGGACGGAGTCGGGGCCAGCGGCTGCTCATTTACACATTTAAACAATATCTACATAACATCTTCACTGTTGTTGGTTGAAATCATGCTTGCGAAGCGTTACGTTATGTCGCTGACATTGAATTCGTTTTTAGAATCATCTTACTTAATTGTTAGTTACCTTACCGACAATTAGAAAATAGCAATTAATTTAAATGAAAAATTAAATGTTTTTAAAACAAATAGCTGTGAAACCTCATTTGCCGTCATTAAGATAGACCGGCTTCTAATAACGGACTTTGGTTAACCATTGACTTTATGAATCTACGTAGCGTTATTTATACAAACTGCAAAAAAAAGGGAGTGTAATGTTTTCAGGGTTCATGTATGTATGTATGTAATGAATGATTTTTTATTCCACCATAACTTCTAAACGGCTGAGCAATGAGCAATTCAATTAAAATCTGCTATTTTAATTGAGTTGACAACAATCAAATATGTATACCAATATAAATGCAGTCTATATTTTAAAACTTACTTTTATTTAGTTATTAATAAAGTAAATATTTGCTTCTTTCGCAGGTTAAACACCTAGTTCATAACACGAGCTGTCAGACTCAAATTTATTTCAAAGCCCTTCTCAGCGGAGACCCGATTGATGCCACAAAACAGGACACCGTGAGCCCCAGCTGCGAACTCCTGATTAGGTTTCAAAGGTTTGTTACAGTTTGAAACATTTAGAGTGCATTCAAAATTATTATGTTATGATTGCAATAATCTAACTGAACGTTGTTTGCTTGACCACTTTACAGACTTCTATTTTGCGAGGCGATGTGGTTACCCGGAGGCAGAAGCAACCGCAGCGGGGTGCAGGCAATTGTCACGGAATACACAGGACTCCTCTCTAAATACGTGCAAATAACGCTCAGTGAATTCACTCGGGCCGTGTACAAGGCCGATAACTCTCAGCTGCAGGAGTTGACCGACATCCTGGCCGCCGACATCGTTGGTGAGTGTTAACCATACGAAACTCGTATGGCATTGGTTGGTGGTTCAACCGGGATGAGTGTTAGGATTTATTCTGAAAATTGCTTGAGATTCAAGCCTACAACGTTTGATTTAGTCTTTCAATTTACATCACAAAAAAACTTTTTGTATGAAATTAAGTTTGATGCTCATATTGATAGTTTTATTGGAACAGGTCGTGTAGTAAGCGAGCTCGCGATCTGGGTGGCGACGTGCGTCGGCCGCACCCCCTTTATCCTGGCCGGGGCCATAGACTCCCTGGTGAGCATAGCGCGCGCTTGCGACGAGGCCGCGAAGATCTTGCCCTCGGCGGCGTCGCTGGAGACCGACCAGCTAGGGTGGCCCGGCTTGGTCACGAAAGTCAACCAGACTAACAACAATGTTATCCGCAAGTGAGTACCAATCCTGTGTAAATAAATATTAACGATACGACCAACGCCTTAAGCGACACGCTATAGTCATTTATTTTATTGCGTAGACTAAAATGACATTTCATGTGTTGTCTGTTTTTAACAACTCTGCGTTATAATTTAAAGCAACGGAATCACATACATACTACTTAAAAGGTATAATTTATCCCATTGTGTGAATGTGAGACTACAAAAAAAACCTGTGAAAAAAACTTGACTATGGGCTACGAAGATACAAATAGCGATGCGTTGGCGGCACGTCTGTTTTTTTATGTTGGCACTATTGGTCTAATAGTAGGTTAAAGATTAAATACAATGTAAATTTTATTTCTTATTAATTTTCGCGAAGTACCTAAATTATTTTTTTAACGCCACGGACCGAATCAAAAAACAGCACTGTTTGTTGAAAGCTGGCCAGATTATTTTTACGTTTCACATTTGTAGCTGTTATTTTAGTCTACGGAATATAAAAATATACTTTAAAGGGCCAGATACATAAAGCAGGTCTCCTCGACACGGAACCTATTGTTAAGAGGTTTCAGCATCTGCAGCCCTAATCACCGGTAGCTTGAGCCCCTGTGGCGGCATCCGTAGGTTCAGTTTTTATAATACATATTTATTTTTTGTATTAGTCTTATTATTCTTATTATACTTTTATATTCGAATCCATATATTTAATATCGGACTAGTAGTTCAAACAGGAACACACTTAACTGACCATTAAATACGGAGCAGAGAGATAATGATAGCGATTGATTGAAAGAGATAAATATATGTGTATCATGTCAACTTCAAATCACATAACGATTGCATATGTGTGACATGCCTTTCTCACTTTTGTTTGACAGAAGATGCTTTTTTCTTAATGTGAACGGAGGCCCTAGGTTCAAAATTGAATGACGAGTGGCAGGGATGGAGCTAACTTGACTTCAAACTTCGATTTTCAAAGTAGTAAAGTATTTTCCCAGACTGGTTCAACTTCACTTTACTTCACGAAGACGCGTGAATTCGTCAAAATCAAAATTAAACTTTTGGCTGAGCGTCGTCAGTAAATTAACTACCTGCTTATGGTCTTACAGAATCTTTTGACCGATAATGTTTAATATGCTCATTCATCTTCGTCATTCATACATATTATATTATTTGATATTGCATTTGCACCGAAAAATATAGTGCCTATGTCATCGCCCGATCGTATAATTGGCCGGATCATGAAATTCCTAGGCATGAGGTTAGGTTAGATTATTTAATAATGCGTAGGAATATCACGATATGGCGAATACATTAAACTACGGTTGACTTTGTAATGTGATTATGGTGAAAAGAGAGGATATAATCTGTTTTTTATCACAGTATAATTAATGCAATTTATAAATTTATAATAACGTAAAATTAATCCGGAATGTGTCCTCCAACATTATTCAGGACAAGCATCATGGACTTTCTGCACCATGTTCAAACACATGTCACTTCCCCTCAAAACAAATGAAAATGTTATTTAGTTTTTTACTTGGATCCCAATTTTGGCCCCCAAATATTCTCAATGGGATTTAAATCCGGGGTTTTTACCGGCCATTGGATTGTTTCAATGTCAGTTTGATTTGCTAGCCCTATTGGACCAATCGGGATCTGTGAATTGATGATGATCCAGGATGAGTCGTGCGAACCGTTGGCTCAAAAACATCTCTTAGAATTGTCATATTTTGGGCTCCAAAATACTAGAATTTCATCATCATCATCATCATGTCAGCCGAAAGACGTCCACTGCTGGACATAGGCCTCCCCCAAGGCTTTCCACTCAGACCGGTCTTGTGCTTTTCGCATCCACCACGGTCCCGCGATCCTGACGAGGTCGTCACTCCCATCTCTCCATCCATCTCCATCAGAATTTACTCATATAAAATATATAAAACTTTAACTTAACTGTAGAAACAAGCATTAGTATTCTAAATATTCAAATTTGATGAATTGATTGTTACGCTACTTCGTCCGCGTAGATTTCGATTACCGGAATTCCATCGGAAACTTTAAAATTTTCCGGTATGAAAAGTAGGCCTATGTGTTAATCCAAGGTATAAGCTATTTCCATTTCGACCCTGGTGTTATTTGTAAGTTATTTGTAGTTTTTTGTAGTTTTGGACATTGGATCCCTATGTAACCACCGGGTATAAAAGTGAATTCAATTGAAACGTCACTGTGATATTGTGCCATAATGATCCTATGATTCAAATTGGCTGAGTGTACTTCTGATTAGATTAAGTCTTAGTCGTTTATCTTTATCGTAAATATTATACAATATGTTTTGTTATGCCATGTTTTGCTAAAACATGAACATTTTGTGGACTCATGAGCATGTTACATACAGTTGCCCATGGAAAAAAGCCCAAAGGAACCCGGCCTCACCATAGAACCGTGTCATAGTGACGTTATGATTCAAGTCGTAAGAAGCGTCACTGACACCGTTCTATGGTGGGTCACTTTATACACCAGCTACTTTCCTTACTTTACAGTTCTTGCGCTTTGTTTATGGTCATGGCAAAAGCTGTTTTTAGAGAAAAATAATCTCACTGATTTAAACTCACACGATTTTGATTCATTATTATTACTACACGGGACTTAATCGCGTTAAGGGATATATAATTAACTACTAAAATTAATTATTACCTCGGCGTTTCGGACGTGACGCTACGCCCATGGTCTCGAGAGGACTCAGGGCGCTTAGGGGGGGGGGGGGGGGGGCGATTAAGTCCCGTGTAGTAATAATAATAAAAAATAATCTCGTTTAAAGTTAAATGGTAAATCTGGTTGAATTATAGGAATGCGGGGAATAACAACATTTTCTCATTTTGCAATTCCTGATACAATTATAGGCCCTTAAGATATTCTGACCTAGGTAGGTGCGTAATTTGCAAGCGAGTGCCATTACATAATCAACAGGGAGCGAAACTTTGATGCCGGTGACAGCCGTATGACGTCAAGCTTCATACAGAGTGTTTTTATCTACATTATAGATAATCATTAACAACTTATTGCCCTCTTTAGTTTACGGATATTTTATTGACACTTGAGACGGCCAGTACTTATAAAAACTGACACCTAACTGTCTTTGTCATTTTAATCAGAAAATTGTCGGAGACAATAATAATGTATATCCGTTTAAATAGTTTTTTTTTTTCGTGAATTTAAGAACTGCGAATTGTTATAACGAGCACATTACAGGCATCGCTTGGCCATAGTCGCCATGGAATCTATGCATCCGTATTGGAAGACGTATCCTTTTTTGGTTGTTAAAGATGAAAAAATGACTCCTCGTAGTTCAGAGCAGATTTTGATTGTCAATTTTGAATCGAAATATAATAAATGAAGAGAACCTCTTTTTACCTAAGTCTTACTTTAGGCTATATCACTGGCAGTTGTACAGAAGAAAAACTTTAGTCTATAGATAAAAATTAAAAGCAATATGGTCACTAGTCATTAAGGATGGATAAAAGTCATTCGGTTCGAAATTTATTACGAGACATTGCAATGGAGAGAACTGCCAACATATTGAATCTTCACCTAAGTACTGAAACTTCTTCAGAGTCTTCTTGAGAAGGATGAATACGATTTTACCGAGAAAGTAAGTTAGGTATTATTAAAAGATAGACGTATCATAATAATATATCATCTATGTCACTATTTTAATATGTCATGTATATTTTATAAAAACACCCTATATGTCAATTTGCGTCATAATGACGTCACCGGCATCAAAGTTTCGCTCCCTGATAATCAATATTACGCATGATGCCGCCTACGTGATGGTAGGCAGGGCATAAAGAAAATAAGGTGGTACTATAAATACCCTTTAATAATCACTAAACTGTAAAGCTAAAACTAAAGTAAATCCTAGATAATGACTAAAGCACGTAAAACTAAGACTTCTAACTATGCGGGCGCCAGGAGAGGTTTTGGTCCGATGGTCGACGGGGTACTCTGCCTAACCCTTTGCCTGAGGTCTAGCCCGGTCGTACTAATTGCTCCCAGTGGTAAAAAGGGCGCTGCGACAAGCCCTTTGTTTCGCCTCACTTTCACACAAAATGATAATTTTATAGGTAATCTAACTTCACTGTAAAGTAGTCACATACATACATACATACATACATACATACATACATACATACATACATACATACATACATAAAATCACGCCTGTTTCCCGGAGGGGTAGGCAGAGACGACTTCTTTCCACCTGCTACGATCCTGACAAATGTCTTTCGCTTCTTCCACATTCATACATCGAGTCATGCATGCACGCACGTCGGTTTCGGGTACTTAAGATTCTGCCCTTTTCCAGTATTTCTCCGATTTGATTCGAAAAAGTACGCCTAGGGCGGCCTCTTCCGACCCTTCCACTCACTTTCGCTTCTCTCTTTCATCATCAAACATACTTCATCTAATTTGTGTTCCATCCCTCCACAAACATTCATCGTAGCAAGGCGGCTTTCAGCGGCCCGCTTTTTGCCGACCCCCCTACGAACACGGCGTGACGCGTGGCAAACGGCATCGCCACCGTTCCGATCCCCGGAGGGATCTGAACATACTTGCACTGTTTCGCCCCCCCCAGAGTACGAAGGGCTGCCCAGGCTAGGCCTGGGGAGGGATTCTCTGGCATTGCCAGTACCCTCCTGGGGTATAATCCTTTGATCATGATTGTCATTAGTCGCCAAAGAGATCGGACGTGCTCATTAATTAAAATAAACAAATAAATTCATCTGCAAAATTGCGACCTAAGTGTTCTACTTTCTAACAGAAAGAATTTGTGTTAACATCAGCAAAATAACCTTGACTATGATATCACGTGTGTAATCAAACTTGATAAAGAAAATATCTGAAAATAGCCCATTTAACCACCGAAGCGGAATGACACGCCGCAGCCCGCCGCCGACGCCACCGCCCGCCGCTCCGCAGGCGACGTCCACGCCCGCTCCAGGAGAGGCGCCCCCCAAAAGTCGTCACTACTCCCGAATTACAAGGATGGATGAAGTCCATCGAACAGTGCCTAAACGAGATTTGCTTGACCTCCGCCGAAGGCAAACTAAACTCCGAGCAAAAGCTCAGAATCAACAATCTGTGCCGAAATGTAGCTCACTCCACCTCGCAAATGGCCGTAGAATATCAAGCGCTAAAACAGAAGACAATACTAAACTACCAAGCTCATCAAGATCTCCAGGAAAAATATGCCCTATCTATGCGCTTCCAAGAGCTCAAGCAGTATGTGGAAGACTCAACGAAGACTGCTCCGAAACCACCTTCATTTGCCGACATGATAAAGAGGAATGCTAATACGTTTGTCCAGCCGTCTAATATTAGCTCTGTGGCGATTTATCCCACGAACAAATCGATCACAAGTGAGGAGACAAAGTCGTTAGTGCAAAAAATTATTAGGCCTGAAGAAATGAAACTTCATGTTAGAGGACTTCGCAAAACTAGGAACGGCGGTGTCCTTATAAGCACGGACTCCAAGGACGACATACAGAAACTAAAACAGTCAGCGCAACTAACGACCTCCGGTCTTACAGTGGATGAACCTCAAAAACGCAGACCTAGGATTGTCGTCATCAGAGTTCCCGCGGACATGCAGGAACAAGAAGTTTTTAAATGCATTTACTACCAGCAAAACCTAGCCGATAAAATGCAAGACCTCACTCTTGAAAAATTCTCGACCTCAACCAGACTAAGTCACAAGTCCGGAAAAAAAGACGCCCCGACCTGCAATTATATCATCGAAGTCCCTGCTCTCATACGAAAGGCTCTAATAACTAGCGATCGCGTGTTCGTGAACTGGTCATCGTGCCCCGTGAAGGATTTCACCTTAGTAACCAGATGCTACAAGTGCCAACAATATGGACACGCGGCGAAGTCATGCAAGATGGAGGTCGGGACCTGCGGACACTGCGGTGAGGAAGACCACGAGAAGAAAGAGTGCAGTATGAAGGCTGAACCACCTAAATGTGCCACTTGCTCGCGATTCAAGAAACCGTGTGACCACGAGACGGGTGATTCCGAATGCCCAGCAAGGAAACTTGCCGAAAGGAGGTACTTAAACTCAATAGACTATGAAGGCGCCTAAGAGCGCCGCACCTAATCTTTTCGTAACAGGACTCTAACTGAAAGTCGGTATGTGTAACAGTTTAATATCAGACATAGATAACTTCTCTGTAGCGGACGCAAATTTTTGTGAGATTGAAAATTGCAAAGATTACGTTTGTACTAACCGTAAACCATTAACCATACTAACTCAAAATATTCGTAGCATAGTGAAAAATTTCGATAACTTTAGTGTTCTCCAACAGAGACTTGGCCTCAATTGTGATGTGATTGTGCTCACAGAATGTTGGTTAGGTAAACACGAGAACTTGCCGAGTATCCCAGGCTACAACATGTATTCAAGTAAATGTTATTATAACCAAAATGACGGAGTAGTTGTATATGTTAATAATATCCTAAATATCACCGTAGAGGAACCAAATATACTTGAGTGCAATCGTCTTTTGTTCAAAATAGGGTCAGAGTATGCAATATTAGCCATATACAGACCCCCTTCATTTAAAGATAGCAACACTTTTACTGACTCTCTAGGCGAAACAATACATAAACTAAATTCATTTAAAAATATAATATTGATAGGAGATATAAACTTGAACATTCTTCCCGACAGCAGAGACCCAGCGGCTCTAAACTACTTAAACCTTTGCTCTTTCCACGGTCTGCTCCCCGCACACACGCTCCCCACACATCAAAGCGGCTCCTGTCTGGACCACATCATGCTGAAATCCGATTTCCCGGCACAAGCGCTAGTTACTAACTCCTCACTGACCGACCACAGAGCTGTCCTACTAACCTTATTTACTAAACTACAAAATAATGCCCGCATGCCAATAATCACTAAATTAAATAAAAACATACTTGAAAAAGATCTATGCTCCATTGACTTTGGCCCAGTTTATAATTCCGCTGACGCAGATACGAACATGTCGTACCTAATTCAATGTGTCCAACAAGCAATTTTAAGTAACACAACTCACGTACGCATGAGTAATAAATACTATAATATTAAGCCTTGGATCACCCCGGGGCTTATACGATGCATGAGACATAGGAATAAGTTACACTTAAAGGCTAAATCAAGTCCGGAAAACATAGCACTGCAGCTAACCTACAAAAGATATCGTAATTTTTGCAATAACTTCCTAAAAAAACTCAAGATTTCATACGATAAAAAACAACTAGAAATGGCCGGTACAAACAGCAAACTTATTTGGAAATGTATTAAAAATGTCACATACTCAGGAAAGCTACGAGAATCATCTTCAAGTTTGTTTGGAACATACCCTACTCAGAAAACAGCTGTGAATAGCGCAAATAATTTTTTCGTCAATGTAGGCAAAAGCTCGCTAAACCGACGATCCAAAAGAATTTTACTGCACCCCCGCTTAACGCTTTTTCAACTTGCAATAACACCCCAAATTCATTTGTGCTTTTAAATACCGATGAAGAAGAGGTCGAAAGGATCATATCTGGGCTCAAGGATGACTCCGCGGTAGGTTGGGATGGAATATCAAATAGAATACTAAAGAAATTTAAGCACATACTGGTCCCCCCACTCACTTATATCTTTCAGAAATGCCTGTCTGAAGGAACATTTCCCAAATGTTTAAAAAAGGCAGTTGTAGTACCTATATACAAATCCGGGAATAAGGATCAAATATCAAACTATAGACCTATTTCCATACTACCATCAACGTCCAAAATTTTGGAAAAAATCATTAACTGTAGACTAGTCAAATATCTTGAAAATAGAGGCATCTTGTCAAAAAATCAATTTGGCTTTAGAGCTAATTTATCAACCGCAGACGCTGTGCATGATGTGACTAACTACATAGTACAGGAACTGGATAAGGGTAATCAATCAATAGGAATCTTCCTGGACCTTGCCAAGGCTTTTGACACAGTCTCCAAACCTATTTTACTGCACAAACTTGATGAAATAGGAATCAGGGGCACCCAGCTTAATCTATTTTCAGATTACCTTACCAATCGCACCCAATGCGTAAAAATAGACAATGTTGTCAGCACTGATTTGAAAAACACCCCTTTTGGAGTTCCCCAAGGAAGTGTCTTAAGCGCGACTCTATTTCTATTATATATTAATGACCTTTGTAATCTGAAATTAGACGGTGGCAAAATTGTTTCTTACGCTGATGACACTGCCCTACTTTTTTCTGCTAAGTCAACAGAGGAAGTTTATGAACTAGCGCAACGAGGTTTTAATGTTGTAAATAATTGGCTTCATCATCACCTACTAACACTGAACGCTGATAAAACTAATTACGTAAAGTTTTGCATGCGCAAGTCAAGTGCGGCACAAAACCATACCAAAGCTCTTTGCACACAATTGTAAGAATCCCTCAAATACCCAATGCACCTGTCCAAGTATCGCTATGGTAACTAAAATAAAATATCTAGGAGTCATTCTTGATGAATCTCTCTCATTCAAAACTCATGTGGAAACATTGTGTAGCAGAGTTCGTAAACTAATATTCGTTTTCAAGAAAATACGCGCAATTGCGGATTCATCTCTTATCAAGCGAATTTACCTTGCACTTTGTCAATCCATACTAACTTACTGCATCACTTCATGGGGTGGCCTGGGTAAAAGCACGCTAATAAACCTAGAAAGAGCCCAACGAGCGATACTCAAGGTTTCCACATACCGTCATTTCCTTTATCCTACTGACCTCCTATACCAGTCATGTGAAGTACTGACAGTTCGTCAATTATTTATATTAAATACAGCCTTAAAACAACATACTCTATCCCCTTATAACCCTGAACTTAATAACAAAAGGCGTAAGGATAGTGTTTGCCTCCAAAATATACACAGGAGACACGCTTACTCCTCTAGATTCTTCGTTTTTCTAGGTCCATTTCTTTACAATAGGCTAAATGCGAAACTTGAAATATATCAACTCAACTTTGCCAATTGTAAAAAGACACTCCGACAAGCCCTACAAAACATGTCATACGAAGCTACTGAGAAGTTATTATATGTGGTAAAATGATTTTTATTGTAGTCCTATATATATATATATACACCGTGGGCCCGAATAACCCGACCAATTTTAACAATCGATACTAGAGCCTATTTGTAGAATATAATGGGTATAATATGTAGTCCAATAACGCATAATTTCCGAGATTTTCATTATTTAAAAAACAATTCCATAGTTAATTTAATTTGAACTCTGTCACCTTAACCTAAAGCATTATTTACTAAGAAAGATTCATGTTGTAAGTAGCAATATCATCCATATACAACATAAATTAATTAATCAATTTCTTATTAAATAATGCTTTAGGTTAAGGTGACAGAGTTCAAATTAAATTAACTATGGAATTGTTTTTTAAATAATGAAAATCTCGGAAATTATGCGTTATTGGACTACATATTATACCCATTATATTCTACAAATAGGCTCAAGTATCGATTGTTAAAATTGGTCGGGTTATTCGGGCCCACGGTGTATATATATACTAAATGTACCACATCTCTTATTTAGTTAAGCTTAATTTATGTTCTTACTTTTTAGAACTCATTTCTACTAGTTAGTTCTGTTTGTTAGTCAAATTATAATATAAAGTACCTTTTATATACATGTAATATATATGCTATACATAGTTAATTAATTTAAATGCTATGGTAATATATCTGACTTCATTTGTTATGGTGTGTCAAGGGATAGAGTACGGAGGATGGAACATGATGCATTTTTGCATTTTTTGTAATTTTGATTTGGCTTTATCAGCCATGTGCATGTTTTGTGAAAAATAAAGATGTTTATCTATCTATCTATCTATCTATGATTGCTATGTCTCATATATGAGTCGCATAGAAAGTAACATTGCTAGTGACCCAAAGCAGTTCTGGTCTTACATCAAATCTCGCACTTGTTCCCATGGGGTACCTAACTGTCTAAAGTATGGGGATAAAACGGTTAGCAATGGTGAAGACATTTGTAACGCTTTCTCGGATTTTTTCTATACCACTTTTTCACCAAGCATCTCAAGTATTGATAGCCTACCCTTCTCTACGATGAACTCAAGTGCGCATATATCTAGTATTGAGGTTGATCCTGATGTCGTATATAAATTAATAGTTAACCTTGATCCTTCTAAATCTGCTGGGCCAGATGACCTTCCGGCTCAATTCTTGATAGGTTGTGTTAAGGGGCTCATTGAACCAATTGTACTGTTATTTAAACGATCTTTCGCGGAATGTATAGTCCCTTCTGTATGGAAATCCGCCTTTATCACGCCTGTTTATAAAAAGGGCCCCAAAACAGATATAGTCAACTATAGGCCAATTTCTAAATTATGTATATTGTCTAAAATTCTTGAAAAGATAGTCTATAAACAGGTCTACAGTGCCTTAGAAAAATATTTTAACCTCAGTCAACACGGTTTCATGCAACGGAAGTCTACAGTCTCTAATCTCGTGCTACTGAATGACTATATTACTAAGGCAATGGATAGCGGCAGCCAAGTGGATGTGATATACACAGATTACAGCAAGGCTTTTGACCGTATTAATCATAAATTACTCATAATGAAACTCGAACGTATGGGTATTAATGGAGACCTGCTCAGATGGTTCTCATCATATATAAATAACAGGTCACAGGCTGTTGTGGTGAGTAATTACATTTCTGGGTGGGTTAGCGTTCCGAGCGGAGTTCCGCAAGGTTCCTTGCTTGGACCCTTGCTTTTTGATGTTTATGTTGATGACATTAGTCAGTGCTTTACATTCTCTAAGTTACTATGTTTTGCAGATGATATGAAAATTTTTGCTCAAATTAAATCTTTGCATGACTCTGCTCTAGTTCAAGCTGATCTTGAGCGGCTTGACAAATACTGTGAAGCCAATAATTTAGACCTTAATCCAATTAAATGTTTCACTGTGACTTTTTCTCGGCAACGTTCACCTTTATGTATTCCATATAAAATAAGAGACCAACTTCTATGCAGGGTATCTTTTTTGAGAGACCTTGGTGTCTTTCATGATTCGAAGCTGCTTTTTGATATTCATATTGACAGCATTGTTAAGAGTGCTACCAGATCTCTCGGTTTTATAATGCGCAACTCCATTGATTTTTTACAAGCAAAAACTCTTAAAATTCTTTATTGTGCATATGTCAGAAGCAAACTTGAATATGCGTCTTAAATTTGGAACCCATGCTATAAAGTTTACATTGATAGAATCGAACGTGTACAAAGAAAGTTTGTTAAATGTCTTAGCTTTAAGTTAAAGGTCCCATATAATTCAGCTAACTACATAAATATTTGCAAAAGGCATCACCTCTTACCACTATATAAGCGCCGTGAAATTGCTGACATTATTTACCTTTTAAAAATTATAAACGGCAGCGTTGATTGCCCTGAGCTGCTCGGTGGTCTCTCTTTCAACACTCCGCACAGGCTAAAAAGATTTTATCCTCCTATATCCGTTCCCTTTGCATCGACAAAATATAGGCGGAATAGCTTCCTGGTTCGCGCTAGTAGGAATTTAAACGAGTTGTCTAAACAGATCGACATTGACGTGTTTAACATTAAAAACCAAACTGTGAGGCGTAAATTATCAGACGATTTCTTCAAATGAGCACTTCCTTTCCTTTCTTTTTTTTCTTTACTAAATCTGATATCCCACCGTATTTCGTTGTGTAAGCTTGTCTTTTTTAATACCCATTTGTGAACTTTCCTGTTAAGACCCTTTCTTACCTGTGTATTAATTGTTGTTAATTGTACTTGCTATTAATAGTTGTTAAGTGTTAATCTTTGTCCGTGCTTAAGCGGTACCTCCGCTGTTGAAGCGGCTTTTTATGGTTTTAATCACTGTTAATTTAGTTCTATCTGCGAGAACCTATAATTGGCTTTCTAAATTTATTATAATTCTATTTCTGTTAAGTATAGCTGTTGGATCTCCTCAAATAAATAAATAAATTAATAAATTAATTAATTAATTATTAAATGGTTAAAATTTAAATTTTAGTTCTAAATAATTAAGATCGACCAGACTGATACAACTTTTTGCATATGAGTTTTACAATAAAATAAATAAGTCCAGCCCTGTATCTGCCTGAAACACAGGGTATCCTAGTTCAGGCTCGATATATCCATGTCCAATAGTGTATTCTAGTGTAATTTAATATTAATCATAGTGTAAAATGTTATTTGAAATAATTTTATTATTATTATTTGTATGTCTTTACCAATCACGGGACTATGGGAGTCCCGGACCTTTGGAAGGCGTACATGGAGCCGAAGCCAACACGCAGAGGCCCTTTAGACAAGTTTAATTTAGTAAAGTTATGGGACACCAACCGGCGATTGTCCCTGAGTTCAAACTAAAGAAGTATGCTCCCACGGACAACCACCGGTCAGTGTAAAGACTATTTAAGAAGGATGGGAATACTAATAATAGGTTCTATGAATGAACTGATATGGATTGGTGAACTAGGCTATTGATGAAACTACGGCGCCTGCCTGGCCAATGCTAATTACTTTGGTTTAAATGGCAGGCGGTGACTCGCCAACTCAATGGAATGGACCTCCCGAAATAGCCACATACATATAGCAGCAGGGAGGCAACAGTTCCAGAGGGGCTAAGGGTGGAGAGGTGCTTCTGGACTTTAAACGACCATAAGGTGCCCACTCACCACTTATGCAACACATCCACCCTTCGAGCATATAGCTCTTGCGACTCCACTCTGACCGGCCAATAAAGGAAAGCCAGAGGTGAGGGTCTGTTCCTCGTCATTGCACACCGCAGCCGGCCGGTGAAGGCAAGCGTGAGGTGAGGAACAGGACCTACCCTCGGGAGCACTCAGGTCCGTGGTGTCGCCACTCACCACAGCTCGCCACTAGCTGCCTTGCGGCCTTATTATTATTATTATTATTATTTTAAAGGGTCTTTGCATGGTCCATACTGCAGGGTAGCCACATATCCAAACAAATAAATAATTTCCGTAATTTGGCTCCGCGGCACAACTGCAAACTGTGTGCGTTCCTTAGTGCATACCGTCGAAGTGTGCTTTAAAATTTAGCACCTACCTATGACCCTAATTTAAGAATAAAATATCCAATACCATAAACTAAAATAGAGAAAAACAAACTAACATAATTTTGCCTTAGAGTGGAATCGAACCTAGGTACTAAGTTCTCCGACTCCAGCCGCGCACCACTAAGCCGTGAATTAATTTAACTTAACTTGCGAAATAGGTGATCGGCTTCGTCGTTATCTTATGCATTGCGCTATTTTATTTGCGTATAACACGACTCTTATTGCTTTTGAGATAAGGCCGATTATTGTTGCAGCTAAGTTCCTTCGTATCCCACGAACGGAAGCAACCTTAAAAACTAACGATGTCATACGATGTACCTAACTAATCCGTCCACTTCATCTTTACATCACAAATTTAAGCACGAAGTTATGGGAGGGCACTCCCGATAGCTCCTAAGAGTACAGGAAAGGGGTGGACGTGACTTGCTCGGTGTCTATGACATCGTCTACCGAGAGATATTCCACAACAACGCCTTCTACGTGAGCCTTATTTTAACCATTTATCCACCCTACAATTTCGTTCGTCAGTACTAATAGTGCCCTCTCACACAACCATTCTCTATTCTTTATATTGTTTTGTAGAGGGGGGTGACTAATATAAACTGGTAAACATCTTAGCCTGTTTGTGTAAAAATTGGTTTTAGAATTAACAACAAGTTGTTAAAAGTTGTTGGTGATTCTGTAGTTCTGCCTACCCCGCTCTGGGATTTTGGAATTTTGACCATTTATCTTTTTGTACGTTTTGTCCCTCATACAATTAGGTTCTTAAGTTTTTGTGACATTTAATTGTTTTGTCTTTTGTTCATTATAACATGTTTACATTTAGGTACTTTTCGCCCGTTGTACATTTTGATAATGAGACATTTTGAACCATTATACATTTAGACATTAGTACCAACAAGACCTGTTACCTGTTAATCGTGCCAGTGGTTACAAAAGGCGAACTTCTCACGCCGCACTGGCATATCGCTTGCCACACGAGGAAATGCATGGCAAATTTCTCTATTTTTCTGATTGCGAGAAGAAAAGTATTGATTCCCTAGTATTGATATAAAATCAGTTTTCACATACGTTTCGTCATCAATCATTAAGAAACCTGTTTTTGGAACCCACAAGGTGTACAGTAATCTAGACCGTCCAACTGCTCGATTATACTGTTACAAATACCGCACTTGTTTTCTTTTTGTACATTTGTTTGACATGTTCTAATTTTTTTGGACACATCTCGGGAAAATATTGCCAGATTTTGATCAAACAGCTCACAGATGTAGTGCATAAGTGTTTTCCTTCGTATTTTCAGGGAAATTTACGAACGTGTCATGGTACTTCGGTCAACCTCAGTAGTTTTTTTACTGTGACCGACTGAAATAGCAAGACTAATACTAAGGAAAACAATTATGCACTACATCTGTTCACACCTTTGACTAAAAATTTTTGTTCCGTTTTCTTGTTGGATGACCCTCTCGCTGCTTTCTTTCCATAGTTCCACCTTGTTTTGGTTTTTTAGGGTCCTTTGCACTGGTTTCCGACTTGTATTGCACGATTTTGCAAGCTCCGAAGTAGGTTCATTGGGATTTATAGGAAATTCTCGAAAAAATAATTCACAAACGCTTTTTTCTTTTGACTACATCTCGACTAATAAAAACGAGTGAATGTTTTTTTACGACTAAACATGCAAATGCCTCCTAAATTTAGAACATAATGAGTTAAACCAAAGAAGGTTGAGAGCCCGGAAAAATAATCCGGGTAATGTTTGCGACAATTTAATACTGTTCACAATCTATGAACAAAAACATTTTTGAAAATAAAAGCCTTCCCCTCGTAATTCGTAACAATACGGATTGGGCATTTTGAAATTTGAATTGGTCGCATAAAATGTCGCGAATATCTTAATTGTTCATCATTTTTTTTAAACTTCCCTCTGATGTCGAATTTCTTGAGAGTACCTACGTTACTTCCTAGGTTGATTTGTTGAGTTTAATTTTCCTTTTAAGTTTGTTGTTATTGGTATTATCATATGACATTATTATCTTTCGAAGAAAAAGGTTTACGACACCTGCATCTTTGGTTACCGAACTTCTAATCCTAAAAAAATCGAATATAGGTCCAGCGGTTCGGGCTGTGCGTTGATATATCAACACTAAGTTTAGAATTTCAATATACAGATAATTAAAAAGTTTAGCATAATAACTGCTAACGTTTGAGAGTTCATTATTTCCCTTACCCAAATAGTGATTATTTCCAGATGTGACCTCCAAAACCACACAAAAGAAGGCGGGTCGTGGATCATAGTGCGCGGGCGCGTTTACGACGTTGAGCAGTTCGAGTGCGACAACCCGAGTACCAACGACCTGGTGAGGCGCCTGCGCGGCTGCGACGCCACGGCCGCGCTCAGCGTCGAGCCTCACGCGCTCTACCTGTCGCTTGTCACCGAGCGCTGCGTCGGGATGGACGCCGACCAGATACACACGCACAAACTCGAGGTGATGCTCAAACTATTATTATTTACATATCATGCAGACAGGGGCGGTATACCTTTCGAATTAAAGAAAATGCTTAAACTATTATAGCCTTTATTTATAGCCTTGCCGTGCCATTGGGCATTAAACAAAGTAAGTACAAATAAGTCGCCAGGGAAAAAGTAACACCTTTATGAGTAATTGTTTTAATGGTTACACTTCGATTGGTTGGTGGTATGATTTTGCATATACATTGTTTTCATTTTACGGGGTAATGTCGAATTCCCAAAATCTCATAATGTTGAATTCCCTGAAATTTGGAGGCCCAAAATGTTGAATTCCCAGAATGTTAAATTCCTAAAATGTTGAGTCCCAAAATGTTGAGTCCCAAAATGTTGATCCCAAAATGATGAATTTCCAGAATGTTGAAGTCCTAAAATGTAAAATTCCCAAAACTACACACACACGCACTCATGCACGCACGCACGCATGCACGCACGCACGCACACACACACGCACACACACACGCACACACACACGCACACAATAGAGACGTGCCAGATATGTTTGCTGAGTGTACCTGAATAATGCAGCGCAAGATCGTCTCCTCACGCGGGATCTCCATAATGGTTAATAACTAGGAAAATTTTCAAGATTTTCCGTATTTTGACAAGGTTTTTTTGATAGTTGTACTTTTAAAATATGTATGTGCAGAATGCGTCCTGACAGTTTCAATTAATCTTATTTTTAGACACTGTATTAAAATGGATTTTGTAAAGGCAAATCACGAGGCAAAGTCAAATAGAATGTGACACTATAGAGCAGTCGGAAAGTGCCCTATGGGTGGAGTTAAAAAGGTATTAACTGACTGCATCCAATTTTGCCAAAGTTTCGGCGGTCATTGCTAAAAGATATGTTGGATACCTACCCATTCATTAGATTATGTTTCATGTTTAAAACATGGTAAAAGAAATGAACGCGATGCACTTAAGACAACTAGCAAACCAAAATAACATAATGTTGTTTTAAATCCCAAACATGATCGGTTTTATCAATTTCAGGGTCAGTTGCATATTACAAACAAACACCCGACCAAACAAGTGTTTGTTTGTAGTGTAGACTGGCCCTGGGCATCACCTTAAAATTAAAATAATAGAAAAAGTCTAGGTACAATTTCTGGGCAATGAATATGGAGGACAAACTGATAAGATTTTACGAAAAATGTTTGCACCCAGAAATTATCGATCCTCGAAAGACGCGATCTATGCCTTTAAGTGACTATTCCTTTTAAGTAATAACTAAGCTGCAATAGTTTAACACCATCTATTTGTTAAGTACTTACCTCAAATAATTGTAGAAATATAAATAAATATATATTAATATTATATGAAATGAAAATTAGGAAGGATGACTGATTATTTGTAGTTTAAACCGGTATTATGTACAAATGCAGTAAATAATCAAATGTCATCGTATTATTATCGTTTTTCCTACCAACTATCGTGAAAAATGCCGCTCTCCAAGCATACATTAATAACAGACTTTATGGATTTCATTAATTTAGCTGTGATACCGTCGAGGCCTGAGCTGATATTTGATTTATAATTTGATATGATCTTACTTATTTCTTCAGACGTGGTTGGTTGAAGCTCGCTGAGATATTTAACACACTCTCTTGTCTATGCTCAACATACATAATAATAAAAAAATGCTGTTTTTGATTCGTGCAAGGTCGGCCTAACTTTATTGTCTAAATTCTTCGGGCTACTAATCCTACTAATACGAGTATGATCCTCCTAATTCTATTCATATTATAAACTATAAGGGGTAAAATGAGGGTGTAGAATTTTGTATGACTCGTCATTTTCGAAGTTAGAAATATTAAAATTGGTATTAATACACGTAAATAAAAAATATTACTTTTGGCGTTTTAGAAAGAAACATTCCTAATGGGTTAAAATGGGGGATCAAGTATTTATCCAATTTAAATAAACTAATTGCTATGAGCTACGATAAATACCTGTTGGAAGTAAGAACAGTTGGTTAGGTGAATTTTTTATCACCGTGTTATTCTCTGAATGCAGTTGGTTAGGGTAAAGTATTTTTGACCATTCCGAATTCCAATAATCTTGGTTAGGTTCAGTTATTTTGCGACCGCCCACATTTGCGTACCGAAAATTAACATGTAAAAAATTAAATATTCTCACTTTTCTTTATTACCTATTCAACTTTATAAGTAAAAACTAACGAGCACTTACATCTACTATAATACTTAACGCACTAAAATCTAAATCATAAAATTTGTTTAGAGTGAAATTGTGCGTTTTGTTTATACATGAAAGTATAATATACAGCGACAGTTCTTCGCAGCGTGTCGCGGACGCCGGGAGTGTAAATAGGAGCGCAAACTCCGCTCGTGCTCATTGATCGAAGAACTTCGTCCTTCTTGATTTATTTGGGTATTATTCAATACAAAATTAGGATAAAAAAACTATAATCCATTTTTCTTTTTTTTTTATCGTCAAATTTGGTATAATATGTACCTACATAGTACAAACCATAAAAAACTAAAAACACTGAAAGCCCGTCAAATGCGAGTCGGAATCGCGCACCGAGGGTATTTTTGTAGAGGGTATTGATTGTGTGCGCTGGATGTACAGTCGCCATCAGATATATCGCAACGAACGAGGTGCTCATAAATATCTAAACACGTCTCTATGTCAAGGTGTTAGAGTACATGTTCAGATATTTTTGAGCACCCTGAAGAATATAGATATTTTTGATGGCGACTGTACCTATTAACATCATATCCTACATAACATTCATATCAATGCGAAATGTTATGGGTGCGTGAGTTTGTTACTTCTTCGCTAAAACGGATGGACTAATTTGGTTAGATACAATTTGGAACAGAGTTTGGTTATACACTGGATTATTACATAGGCTGCCTTGAATCCCGAAATACATCAGTGCTCCCGTGGGATGGCAAAATTACTAATTCTACGCGGACGAAATCGCGGGCAGAAACTGGGACTTAATAAAACAAACTATCAAGAACGCCTTGATGAGAGTGGGCGTGCAGCGGGCGGGGGCGGCGAGCGAAGAGCACAGCGGTCCGTGCGTCCTTTGTGCATTCATTAAATGATGAAAAAATGTTAAATCGTACTTGAAGGCAACTATGTCCTAATCTTTGATGTAGTCCAACTGGTGACAAGGCAAACAAGTTTAAAATCATTGAATTGAAGTTCGTGGTCGGTCGATATTTGCCAAAGACACAGATTAGAATAAGAGTTCCGAGTCGGTATTTCACAACAGATAGTTCTCTCTATTGAAAACGATAAAGTACCGATAGGATACGACGATACGGTTGCATATCTGTTATTGGTTGTATTTACCATTTGTTAATTTATATTAATTTGTTAATTTGAATATCCTCTTGCATTGTCCTTGCTGATTCTACTTCAAGGTTAAGTGGAAGAAAACCCATATGGGATAAGTTTGCCTATGTACATTATCTATAGTGATTCAGAAATGTTTTTGTAATTGTTCATGTGCAATAAAGCATTTACATCTATCTATATCTATATATTTATAAGAAGATGTCCTGACTGACTTCTTGAACTTGAAGCTTGCCTCTTAACGGAAGAAGTTAGTTGTTTGAGTGGATTATATTTTTACATATTTTCTTTGGTTCTGAATTGCTAAAGATAAGCTCTTTAATGAGATAAAAATACTTCTAAATGTATGAATCTATCTGTCTATTTTTAGTTGTGACACAGCCTACTTACTATTAACGGCTTGTCAGCTTACTGAATGCGAGGTACCTTTTTGCGTGCGTGCGTGCGTACGTCTGTGAATGAATGAATGAATGAAGTAAGTCAGTAAGTGTGTGCGCGTGTTGTGTGTGTGTGTGGTGTTGGTAATTTAACATTTTGGGACTTCTACATTCTGGGAATTAAATATTCTGGGAATTCAACATTCTGGGAAATCAACATTCTGGGAATTCAACATTTTGGAATTCAACATTTTGGGACTCAACATTTTGGGCCTCAACATTCTGGGAATTCAACATTTTGAGATTTGACCTTTTTCGGAATTTCATTCTGAGCCAGAAGGAAATGTGGTAACGATCATTGAAATTAATTATTCTAGATTGTCAGGATAGAGGGCAACTCCCTGATGCGCAATATGTCGGTCTGCGTGCGCACAGTAGTTGCGTTATCTTACATGGTGGCTGCAAAAAGTGCTATCGTTTCCATAATTTTATCAACTTAACCAAATCAAAGACCAAAATGTTGGTTATACTTTTTTAGCCGCCTTATGTAGATAACGCAACCACTGTGCGCAGGAAGACCGATATATTTGACATTAGAGAGTTGCCCTCTCTCCTGTCAATCTAGAACAATCCATTTTGGAGATCGTTCCTAGATTTGTTGTTGCCACCCAGGCTATAGCTGCGTAGCATATTTTCGTATGTAAATAAAAAAAAGTACTTTTCATGAAAATCATTTTATGTGATGACGACTTCATTGTAAATGTAAATCTGTCCACCAGGAAAACACATCATCCCTCCGAGTCCATCACCTAATGACATCAGCCGCCTTTCACATTGCAATAAGCGTGTCCCAGTGTGGCGTGCAGATGGCTCGCTCACTGCCGCAACAAGAGGCTGAAAAAGAAGTGAAGGCATTTGCCACAGCCGCGTTCCTAAGAGGCGGACTACAGGTCAGTTTAACGGCCTGCTTGGGCATATCAAGGATATTCTATCTTATTAAACTGCCAAGGCCGGTAGCTCTGTGTCCCTGATAGTTATTCTAAGAATACTTAAACCAGGGACCGTTACCGGTATTCTGACTACCGGTTTTAAATAAGGTATAACTGGTTATAGTTGCATTTCGCTATTTACATCGCTAAAGTTTTGATTAGCGGTATAATCTACACCAGTATTTATGTAATTTAGCGATTAAGCCAATTGACAACAATAGCTGTATTTGATAGTTACCCTTAAAAACCATTACCGGTATTACCTATTTGTTTCTGTAAATACCTACATTGTGCTTTGGCGTATTGTAAAAATTTAAGAATATTTCAGTATTGGTATTTTGGGCTCTTCGAAAAAAATGAAAGGAATCATAAGCATTTAACAAACGATATACGATACGGAAAGCAGATGCCGTACAACTCTTTGAATAGCAAACTAAATACAAACTAAATATAATACAAGCCTTGTTTGTGTTTAGCCCTTGTAGAGTAAAATGTTAAAAAAAACGAAAAGCTGCGTACAAAAACGCAAAAAAAATATCATTTAAAATGGTACAGTCAACAGCATAAATAAGTGATCATTTATGTACCTTGTCACTTTAACGTCGTGTTTGAAATGTCATACAAAATTGTGAAACGATTGAAAGCGACAAGGTACAGCCAGCTGCAGAGAAAAGGATACCCCCCAAACCAAACTGTTTAATTTTTTTGACAACTTACGTCGAAGGTAACTTGGTCGAGTGGCTGCTCTACCGGACAGGTGTAACGAGGGTTGCTGGTTCAAATCCATCAAGGGGACATGTCTGCTTTTTGCATTTTTACATTTTCAATAATGCTTTCTTATGTTAACTATTTTAAATAAATATATTTTAGGTAAGTATTTAAAAAGAGATAGGCATATTGTGAAAAAATATACATTTATTTATTTAAGTTTACGCTATATTTGCGTAACTTATGTTAAATTATAACATAATAATAATCATGCAATCATAATAGTTTTTTATTTTCAAATAGCTTAACTACGGATTTACAGATTAATAATTATAACGAGAAATATACATTGAGAGGTCCTAATTATAATATTACATTTGTAGGGCTTTAAAATATGTATAATTACAACTACTTATACAGTTTCTATCTATGCCTAATATTATGTTATGCGTAACCGTTATTTGTTTATTAACTTTTTAATAAGATTTCACAAAATAGATAAGTGTTAGAGAACGGTGTGCTTGTAGATATTCCTAGGAATATAATAACTTACTTACAATAAACATATATGTAGTTTATCAAAACTGCGAACTTGAATTGTGCGTGTGAATCACTAAGAAAGAACCAACATGCTAATCTATAAATATAGTATAGCAATTTACATCTTTCTGTTGTCATCACTTATCACAATTTGTTATAATTATTTTAACACAACTTTAAATAGAGGTATAGGTAATGCGTGGAGTCAGATGGTGTGTCACCTACACATGAATAAATAAGGAGAATTATGAATTAATGATACCAAACTTTGTTTATTTTAAATTAACTATAGGATTAGGAACCATTACTCGTGCCCACTTTTGTATTTTTATAAATTTTCAGCTAACAATATAGTTATCGTTAGTTAAAAATTAAAAAATAAACTAAAGTGGTCACAATACCACAAATACCCAATATAATGCAAATAAATGCAACTCGTAAGTATGGAGAGGATAGCCCTTACTTTCTATTACTCCCTGAAGCCGATTTGGCATACTTAAAACCATTTTTCACGCCACTGCTCGGAAATATGGCCAAAGAAGGATCGAAATCAGAATAGAAAGTTGCTCTTAGTAGTACAACACAAAAACAGTCCAACAATGTTGAGTTGCAAAGTAAAATGGAGTGTTTTTAGACCAGTTTACTTTCTACTCTGCTATTGGTCGGTTATTTATGACATTAGTAACTCGTTCGGAAATAAATAAAAAAATGTTTGAGAAATATGACATTAGAACGTTTAATTAAAAAATTAAAACGTCAAATCCGCTCAGTGAAAGTGTATTTTTGCGATTGTAAACGTGTTTTTATGTAAGTTTTTAAGGCGTACGTGAAAAACGCCTTTGCATCTTTAAATAAGGTAAAAATTAAAAAAGTTAAAAAGGCGGGAATGAAAATTACTTCTGTTCTTTTAATTGGAAACAAACGCTAAACTTTTGAACTTTTGATTGGAAATTTGTACGATATTCAACAAAAATGAGTGATACAAGTACAGATATGGATCTTACACCGCCTGAAATTCAGGATACGGCAAAGTCGGTAATTCGGAATTTACTGCCAATAAAATCCCGTCGCAAATATCAGAAAGTGTATGAAAATTTCAAAGCACGGCAAATAAATAAAAAAACGAACTCTTTCTCTGAAAGCGTAATGCTGACCTACTTTGATGAACTTTCAAAAATATCAATATTACTTTTAATTAAACTGTGTATTATGTCCTAACCTGTTTTATTTCCTTACATTAGGCGTGAAAAGCACATAGTATTGCCTCGGTAGAAAGTGCAATAGATGGACTCGTATCTTCGCGGTCCTCACCTGCGGCTCGGCCCGCGAACTAACTCGTCCATCTATTGCTTACTTTCTGTACCTGGGCTACAATGTACTATTGTTACACGCATCACTACTTCGCATCAATCCCCACGTTCTTTGGACCTCTTGGTCCAGATTGTTTTTCGTTTTTATCTCACTGGAATCCCAGTTTAAAACCATCTCACCCCACAAGTTCTCTATCGGATTTATGTCCGGACTTTTTGACGGCCAGTCCAAAACCGTTATCTCTTCTTGGAAAGAGAGCCATTCCTGAACAAGGCGGGAGCGATGCACAGAACAGTTATCCTGCATCAGGTAAATTTGGCCTACATGATACGCAACACGCACTGACGGCAGCATCACGTCCTACAACACCTCCAGGTATCGCTCGCTGTTCATGCGGCCGCCTATTTCCAAGAGCTCGCCTGGGCCCATGGAAGACATCCATCCCCAGTAGCCTGAAAACAGTCATCTTATTATAATCTGCAGTAACATTTAATATACGTAAAAGTCAATAGAATAGAATTATTATTAATATTATCTTTAATACTATATATATTTAAATATAGTATTAAAGATAATATTATTAAAATGTTATTTACCTAATGTTAATCGCCCGCTTGTCCGGAGGTCTAAAACGTTTTTAGGGTTAAACCTCTCCCCAGTTCTTCTCCATAAAATGTTTTGGTCATCTTTATCTGATTTAAAACATTTTTGTCAATTTAAATACCGAGTGGCAAACTCTGTCAATGCGATGTTTCTCAGTAAGTTTAATTTTTCCGGCCGGTTTATAATTATGAATACCCCAGCATGCAGGTGTCGCCGAACTGTGCTAAGCGACACTCCATAAGTCTCAGCAGTTGAGTGTGTTACGGTGTCGCTCCGATTCCTCGGTTTAAGCAACCGGGCGAGGGCCTTGGCGGGCACAGTTCACTTCAGGTCGCTTGATACCTTTGTATCCACCTACGAACTGTATTTCTCTGCAGATTAAAAAAAAACATATATTATTAGAAAAACATACTTAAATAATCATATACAGTAGAACCCGCTTAAGACGATTCTGAGGGGACCTAGCAAAAAAAGTGTCTTAAACGGGAAATCGTATTAAACGTGAAAATTAAACTAGTATTATTTCATGTACACACATTTACATGTAATTTGTTTATTTTAAATTGAAGATACAAAAAATTATGTTTATGTAAAAGTTACGCAACACACAAACTTACCTGGAGGTGTCGCTAGAATCGCGTCCCCTTGCGTAATATTAGTACGATATGCTTAGTTGCAACTCTTTTTGACCCGCGTACATAACTTGGTATTATGGTTTAGAAGACGTATTAAGCGGGACGCGAGTCGTATTAACCGTGAAAAAATGTATGAAAACAGGCCTTAAGTTGCAGGGACCGGCAGAAAATGGCGTATTATGCGGGAAATCGTATTAAACGTGATCGTATTAAGCGGGTTCTACTGTAGGTATAATCTCAGTAGGTATTCATATAGGTAAAATAATTTATAAAATAAATAAGCTATCGTATTATTCTTACCGTTATTCCCATATCTCGTGCTATTTTCTTATTAGTTTGCTCCTGTTCCCACAGAACAACAATCTTAGCCTTCAAAAAAGTAGTTAATCGAACCATTTTAAGGAGTTTTAAATCGGATAATATTATCAAGCAGAGATCCACACAGCGGATCGGCACAAATCGTATTAATTTGTGAAGTCATTATAAAGTTACCCTCAATCACAAAACAATAAATGTGGTGAACAATTTCGAGTAAATAAACTACTTAATCTAATTTCAAGTTTAAGTCGCTGTATAATACAGCAATCTTCGATACCTTTATGACATAAAATGACGGTAGATGCAACAATCAGTAACAAAGATGCAGCATATCTACTGTGATATCTATCTATATACTAATTTCAGCCTAATAGTAAATTGAGGAGTGGAACATGGTGGAAGTTGAAATTTAAACCATAACGTTTAGAAGATAAGGTCGTTATCAACATTGTTCGATTTAAGGAGTAATCCAATTCAATTTTTTGCCAAAATGGTCAACGGAGTCGATAGCCTAGTGGTATAAGGCGTCGCATCGTAAGCTAATCGGCTAGCAGCGGCTGGTGAAGCGGGTTCGAATCCTCAACCGCACATGTGACGTGTGATGTCTTTTTGTAAGTTCTTGGTTTTCGGTTCGACCAGAAGCCAAATAACAAAATATAGAAATTATGATATTTGAATGTTATCGGTGGATGCTCGGGCAGAGGTAGAGATGGGGTGGGTGCAGGGCGGGGGAAGCTAGCCGCTCACGGCGAACGTCACGCGACGTTCGCCGTCGTGCGATAATCTTTAAAGTCTTGGGGGGTCCCTTTTCTCCGACGCTGACTGTACATAAATGCTGACTTACTAATACTTTTGACTGTACTAGGTACTTATAGGTCAGTCCAAATGAAGTCGGCTTTTGGTTAAAAATATTGTGAGTCCCTGACTTCAGTATGACTCACGTATAGGAACTAATAGGGTTACTAAATAGGGTTTCAATAACAAAATTATTCATACGAACGCTCTTCGGAGAAATGAAGCCGCGGTCGAGCTGGCAAATGATAGGTCGAGCGACGCCTACGTCGGACCTGAACTATTTGTGGCACCTTCACCGGGTACCATAAAAGCAGCCCTGAACAATAATGCCCTAGAAAACCACCAGAAATTTTGGAAGACCAGGGCAGGCTTAGGGCATGCAAAGCTTTACATAGAAAAAGTTGACCAAAACTGGACCTTAAAACTTTGGAAACTGAAGTGAAAAAAAACTCTGATACATGTGTTTACTAGGCACTTTGGGATTAAACATCTCCTAGCAAAGTTGGGCCTTTATATAACACAAATTGCAGGTAGAATGAGCGGCAACGAGGTGGAAACAATGAAACACTTATTGTGTGAATGTGACGCCCTTTCCGGAGTAAGAATGAATCTCTTTGGTTGTGGCTACCCAGAACCAAACGATTTCAAGGCACTGCCATAGCACTCCACTATCCTAAGACCTAAGATCCTATAGGGCCTAAGTGAATCCGTAAGGACCCCCCACAAGTAAGATAAGAAAAGATACGAACGCTCTTAAGAGGCCTTAGAATCTTGACAGTTCTTTGGTTCGACAAAATCATGCTCGATAGATGGCGTTAGCGCTCACCGTGTTGGCGCGCTTACCTAGAGTTGCGTTGAAGGTGTGAACACGGACTAAATAATCTAGATATTTTTTCTTAGGTTTTAACTTTAAGTTCTTTTTGTGCGTATTATTAATTATTTTTAGTTGATCGTTATGTGTGATTTTGTGAAACTATTATAGACCTGCGGTGCACCCCGCATATTAGGCGCGAAGCTACAAGTAGGTACACAGTCACCGGCAAATATGTATAATCCGAAATTGGGCTAACAAATAATCTGAAAAACAGTTGAACTCATAGCTGTACATCTTAGGGCCATGTCACATTGCAGAAACATGTTAAATTGCGAAAAGACATTTGTTGAGGGGTGTGTGCAAATGAATAAAAAAGATAGGACAGAGAGACTCCTTAGTAAGTGTACCTACATTTTTTTAAGATTATATATTATTCTGTGCTTAAATAGTATATTCGATACCAACTTATTGGAATTTCTAATTAAATTATAGAAATACACATTTTTGTGTATGTTTTGGATTAAGGTTTCGTACCGATAGGGTGCAATACGAGACTATAATTATAAGTAAACTGCAGTACCCGTTGACAAGCTAATTAAGGAAACAAAATAATAATAACGAACTTATCCATCAAAATACGACGACATTGGTTATCCACTGCATCTGTACTTAATATAATTAATTATGTATTATAAAACTACAAATAATGGGTCAGTATCCTTCCCAACTTTTATTCCATTTAATATTAACCGAATTTAGTTCTATTTCTTCAATTATTTTAAGTAAATAATTAACATATCGGGACGAATGGCGGAAAAGAGGGGAGGCCTTTGCCCAGCAGTGGGACAACCGACTAGGCTAAAACAAAAAAAAAAAAACATATAGAGGTTGTTGAATTAATGCAGTATAGCTATTACCTAAAAGGGATCGTCTCTTAAAGGCATAGATCGCGTCTTTAGAGGATCGATAATTTCTGGAAGCAAACATTTTTCGTAAAATCTTATCAGCTTATCCTCCGTATTCATTGCCCAAAAATTGTCGTCTTTTTCTATTATTTCCGTTTTCAGGTTATGCCCAGGGCCAGTCCACACTGCAAACAAACACTTGTGCTTGTTTGTAATGTGCAACTGACCCTGAACTTGATAAAACCAGTCATGTTTCCGATTTATAACAATGTTTCCTTTCAACAGCTTCCACACATATTTTTTTTTGCTTTAGCGCGTCCTCGGGTTCCATGCCAAATGCAGATATTGGACATTTTATTTCAATAATACCTTCTTCATACAAACCATCGGGAGTCGCACCCAAAAAGTAAAACTTTGGGTCAATGTAAAGCCCACATTTTTTCACGATAATGTTTTCTTGGCTTGCTAACTGTCTTAGTGCATCGCCTTCATTTCTTTTACCATGTTGTATAGATGAAACATGATCTAAGGAATAGCTATACAACATAGCTTTTACCAATGGTGCTGGACTGATGTTATTGCGACGTTTGCAAACTTTTGCAAAATTGGATGCATTCAGTAAACACCTTCTTAATTCCAACCATAGGACACTTTCCGACTGCTCTATGGTGTCACGTTCTATGGTGTCTCTTTGTGCCAGTTGCCTTTTCAAGCCATTTAAATACAGCATCTAAAAAAATATTAATTGACACCGTCAGGACGCATTCTACACATACACGTTAAAAACGAATAACCAATTAAAAAGTAAAGTTTAAAGTATGCATTTATTTATAATAAAGTCACTAGTGAAGTTCTACCGTTCAAAAAACAACTAACTAGCCTTTCGTCTTTCATATTCATCGTGTGTTAAATCCGGTTTTTGACATGATTCGCCATAGTCTACATTTTTCGAACAAACCAATTGGCGCTTTGGTTTCCACACCTTTTTCCTCGTGTTATTTTTATGTTTTAGCTGTTCAACTCTTTTTGAGAACTTTGAAGGACTTTGGCTTGTTATTGTTTTATGCAGCGTGTATATTGGCATGCCTGTGTTAAACGCTACTACTGCTGCATAACAATTCAAGGCATAAGATTTTTTCAAGGCATAATTTATGCGCTTTCCGCCCACGTACTTGGCAACCACTGCATTGAACTGCTCAGCCCGATTATTGTTTTGTTTGTACATGAGGCTTTGAGAATGATAAGCCAAATTTGATGTACTTGTCATTAATTTTGCCATCAATGTTGGGATATTGGGTACATTATTTTGTTCGAGTTTTTTTTCAGGCGAACAGTAGTAGTCTTCGCAGTTGGTATGGTCACCGATAGGGCTTCCAAATACCGGGCTTTTCATAATACCGGTATTGATGCCGGTATTCGTTAATCCCCCCGGACCGGTATTAAGAAAAAGTTATAAAATTTGAGTTTTTTATTAAATAAAACTTGCAGATTAATTTCGATAAATCCATTTTATATTATAGTTTTTATATATTTTAGCTTTATTAAACTATAATTCGGTTTAAAATAAAAAAAATAAGTACAGTAACAAAATAAAATCTAAACTTCAAGATAGATAGTATTTATATATTTTTTATAGGTATTATAAAACTATGATTCGGTTTAAAACCTGACCTGCAAATAAAAGGTAAGGCATGTTTAACAATAATATTCTAAGGAAATGTACATCATGTTGACTATATAATAATCATTGGCAGCTGGTGTACGTTATTTGCATTGCATTATATTATTTTGATAAATGACGCCAACAAGATCTTTGGCTAGTTTTTCTAATGCTAACGTTCCCGTTAGAATCCCGATTACTTTATACTGAATTAACGTACGTATGAAGTATTCAATATAACAATTCATAATAACTAGGTAAATTAAATACTTACATTATTTATATACAATGACGACATTAGTCGTCGCGATGCCGTCGGCTAACACTTAACTGGCACGTGATGTGACGAAATACAAACACCACGGAAAAGACCACGCACGACAAACACCGGCAGGCAACTGACTTACTCCCTTTAGCAAGGGCAACGCAAAGCATAGAGCGAGATAAAAGATAAACGCGAGGCATATGTATGAGCAGGACAGCAGACAGAGCGAAAGTACCGCTAAAACCTTATTGTTAACAGTTTTTTTCGGTAGTGCTAATGCGAAAACAATGACCAGAAAACGGCTGAGTATCGATCGATATTACTTACATGTAACTTCAAAAGTTACGAAGCAATTGAAAACACGAAATTTAGTAAAACATAATAAATAAACGAATGGTTTATTTTTCCCATTTTTATTTTAATACCGCGGGATCCCGGGATTGCATATTGAATACCGATATTAAAAAAAGTCTCTGGGAAGAAGGTATGTATGAATGAAGGTATGTATGTATGTGTATGTATGTACAGTACCCCAACGAAAGTGTGAAGCACTTTAGTGCGTTGTCATAGTAAACTTCAAATAGAACATCAAATGACACAAATGAAAATGACAATGATATTCACAATGACAAGGTTCTAAGTATGCTCAACATTGGGTGACTGTATATGTATATATATATATGATATAGGAGCTAAACGAGCAGACGGATTGCCTGATGGTAAGAGATTACCGTCACCCATAGACACCTGCAGCACCAGAGGAGTCACAGTCAGTCAGTCATTATGTATTGTATACAAATTTGGCTAAAATCACTGCTAATAATTTAATATATAGCCATACACCACCAGTCCAGCCTAGTGGGGAGGTCACAGTTAAAGTACTGATCATTCGTTTTGGCAAATAAAGTAAATTTCATTTATTAATTAAATTATTTTAAAATAGCAAAAATATTACTTACATTTCATCCACAACTACTCTTTTTTTTTTCAAATTTTGTGCTAAAGTGTGTAAAAAATCCTTTCCTACTTAGCGAACAAAATGTTCATTAATGAAATGCGAAGGTACTTGTAGTACCTGCGAAGTTTTGTGCCCTTGCTATAAACCGTTAAGGAGATCCTTCGCGAGAAGACAAATCTGCCCTCGGCATCATTTTATGTTAAAATTCATGATTAACTGACTAGTAAACGTAGCTGAAAAGTTTTGTACAGTCAAGGTCTTTAATTGTTATGCCGCTATGGAACCCTGTCATATTGATAGCGTCAAGTGACGACATATATATTTTCCATCTCGTCACTTGACGCAGTCATTATGACAGGGTTCCATAGCGGCATAACAATTAAAGACCTTGACTGTACCGTGCGGCCGTACTAATAATCGTTGATGATATCGATCGTGAGGAAGCGATTCTGACTAAAACATCATTTCATGGTAAATTTCATGTTTATTAGTCCTTGCTATTAACCGTTGAGGAGATCCCTTGTGAGGAGATGATCTTGGCTGCAGCATTATCCCATGGTAAAATTCATGTTCAGCAGTCAATATTACACGTACCTGCAAAATTTCGCTTCCGTGCTATTAACCGTTGTGGAGATCCCTCGTTAGGAGACGATCCTGGCTGCAGCATCATTTCAGCTACAGGTAGTCAGCAAACATATCTGACACGTCTCTACTATTTTAGACTTAAATATAATATTGAAATAAAAAATACTAACGGATCTTGTAGTAGCAGTTGCACTATACACATTTCCCGATCTTCGTCTCCATTCATGAAACAAAACATGCGCTGAGATCGAGATAAAAAGAAATACGTCCTCCCTCTGTAAGCGCTCGGCGCGGAATGAACGAACGGGCGTGTTGCAGCGAGATTTATAGGTAATCTTTAAAAAAACATGTACAATTTAAAAGCAACCCGATATTACTGGTTTTTTTTTATAAACTTAAAAATTAAGACACTGTTCTAAAAAAAATGGTTTGATGCTACATAACTATATGCGGCTATCATAAAAAAAAAGACAACGTAACTGTTTTTCATCGAAAAATAGCTACCGTTTAGTATCAATTATTTCGTTTATTAAAAAAAAACTTTAAATTCTATCTCCAAGGCGTGCTTGTACAGGATAGGTCCCATTGAATGATTTCAGTTTTTGATGAAAACTACCGCGATTTTATTCAGAACAGAAGCTGTAAAGTCACTCCAAACCGCAAAATATGAAAAGGCCTATGAGGAGAATACGATTTTAGTAGGCTTCAGACCATAAAAAACAATATTTTAGTCCCAAGGCTTTCTTCTTTAAAGAAGGATTTATTATATTCTCGAATGATGTGATTTATGTTATGAATAATTACGGCACAAACTGTTAGTGAAAACGACGCATTTTGCGAAAAACGCGTGTTGAAATTCTAAGGCCTCTTAACAGTTGATCAAAGTTTTATTAATTAGATCGATGGTGTAAAAGATAAAATAAAAATGTTTATTCAGTAAGTAGGCCGCACGGGCACTTTTACACGTCAAAACCTACCAGCGCTTCGCAAGAGACCACCGCTGAGAAGAAACGCCGCAAGAAACTCAACAGTCAGTCGTTTTTTTTAAATAGGTACTACTTATGATATTATACAATTATAAAGCTTAACCTAGCATGATATAAAACAATGAATTTAACATAAAATAAAAATAAAAATAAAAAACATTCAAGCGTAACTTGTGCAAGAAAATGTGTGTGTGTAGTGTTACCTAATGCTAGTAACCGCTTTTATTGAGCGCCCTGTTTTTACGAGAGTTATCTCATTCTCACTGAAGCGAAAGTAAAGTGATAAAAACAATGATACCCTAGATCGCATTTACTTGATAGGTAAAGTTTAATTAATAAATAAATCATTCGCGAGATAAGCTAAGGTATATGTTCGGAAATAGTAGATTGTGTCACAAGGGAGCAAAATGACATATTTAAGGCGAGGGCGTACATTGAATCCTGAACGAAGCGAAGGATTCTAAAATAGAATCCTGAGCGTAGTGAGGGATTCAAGTGTTAACGCCCAAGGTGGAAATAATTTTGCTACCGTGTGACACATACTGCTTTTCACATCACCTATGAGGAAAATAAAAGATCTTAGTGATGAAACAAATTTAATTATTCACACATTCTAGAAATGCTGAAATTATCAAATTTAACACCAGGAAATTATCGCACTTAACAACAATTATCAAATTTGGCAACAAAATGTCCTTGAACAGAAAAGTGCCACTTTGATTCCTCCTAGCAGGGAAGAAAAGTCCCCTTTCCGAGTAGGTGATTTGAAAAGATTATGACGTGCGTATTTTTGTAGCTTTTATAGATTGCAGTACTTTGTTTTAATTGAGCGTCTAACTCCCAGCAACTTTCACAGGACTATCTACCACCGAACCCGTTCGAAGAAGAAAAGGCTGAGGCCCGCGGTGGTACATCCACAGGAGGCAATACTCCGGCAGGTGACTCCCCGCCGCCCGCATACACACCGCGCGCGCCCCGCGGTCTTCAAACCAAGGCCGACGCCTTGTTACTAGCGCTAGCTGATCCTAAGTTACACGTGAGTTTATAGCGCCACCTTTAGAAATATTCGTTTTGTACAAATGTGTGTTTGATACAATCGTTTGTGATCGAGGCCTCACATAGCATATTGTTTACTTGAATAGTTTAATTATATTCAAATTACTTCAGCTGCGGCATTATTATTGGTGGTCACGTATCTGTAAATTCACACAGGGTATTTGTGCACCAGGAGGATTAAGTACGTTCATATGAAAATCATAGGTTATATAAAAACTTAGACAGAATCGAATGTAGATAAATTGCATATTATATAGTTGTTGAAGCCATTATTATCTTCTCAGGACCCCCTTGCTCTTCACCTCTGGTTCGCGTGTGAGCGATGTGAGGGTGCCGCCCCATCCTTCCCTCCGGATCACCCACTAGAAGAGTTCAGGCGCACGTTGCTTGCTCTCCTGCTCTATCATGCTGGTTTGAAGGAGCATGCACTTGCCACCGCGAGCGTTGGTATGAATATAAATTATTTAAACTAATAACTACTACTAACAAATATTGCTCGTTAAATAGTATAGGATGTCAGTTAGGAACCTAATTAATATTATTAGATTATTACACTAGCGCGTGCCTTTGGCTGGTGTCCACTAGTCGGTTCTGTATTGAAGGCGGCTTCAAATTAATGATTCACGCATATGTATGGTGAATTATTTTAGGCATTGGTAAAGGGTTTATATTTTGATGTCGCAGGGAAGGCAAACGAGCACACATACCACCTGCTATACGGGGTCTGAGAGCCATAGACATTTGCATTTTGGGATTTTATGCTATTACTCGTCGTATTAGTTCGTCCGTGACAACCATGTCATAACTCTTAGTAAATATTCGAAGGTCTTAAATTATATAGCAAACCTACGAGAATATAAACCGGTTTTACGTCCACTTTACGAGCTCCCACAGTATCGACTTACAGATATTTTACTTACTATTTTGCGATATGGATAGTGGACAAATGCCCTTATCGATGGGTCATGTAAAATATTCTAGTCATATTTACTATTTTAGAAATGGACAAGGGCAGAGTGAAACTGTCCCCTTCGATGTCAGAGATAGTAAAAGTAGTGCAGCAGAGCAAATGGACACTGATGCGCATTAAACAGCAACAGACACGCAGCTATAAAGAGGTAAATACCTGCATATATAAAGCGTTGGTAGTTATTTTTCTACTCGCGAACTACACGGTCATTTTTAATCGGTGATCAGGTACGATTTTTTCTAATTTAGTAATTTATTTCGATCACGCTACTGTTACAGTTGCATTATCGTTGCGGAAAACCTTGGGGAAGGCCTTTGTCGAGCAGTAGACGTGTTGCGGCTGATGATAATGATGAGGATTTTACAGTCGCAGTTACATGGAATCAAACTTTTTTTGTAATCCTTATTTTTTGTATTGAGAATAATTTTATGAAAATTAACTGTCACATTATTAATTCTGTTTTCAATTCTGATTCTTAGGTATGCAATGCACAGCATGAAGGTTCATTGACATTAATTGATTAAATTAACACTGGCAAAATATTCTACGAGACAGATGCTATTTAATCATGAAAAAAAAAACAAATTCTCTTATAACGTAAACGTCATCGTAATTTGGTAGTTTTGTTGAAACGTGGCCATAGCAACCCTATTAAAACGACAAATAACGACTATTCAGTTAAAATTACTAATTGGGCGGGCGGTTTATGACCAATAGTAGCTGTTGTTTAAACGTAGCCATATCTAATATCGGCGTTTGGATAAAAACATGGATTTTTTCGTTATTCTGATGTTGCAATTACCAATGAAAATTTCACCGCAAGTTAACAATGGTCGCTAGTTTACGGTTTCGAGACCGGTCGGTTGGTGGCGAAGCCATTCTGTTCTCCTGTCCGGTTGATAGACCTGGCTCACAAAAGTTAAAATTTACTGACGTAAGATCTGTTAAACTCCCCGCCAAAACGATAGCACTTGACGTGTCGTATGTACTTCACTTCAATAATTAATGTAGGATGACCATGTATTCAGTGGTTATTGGTTTTAACAAGATCAATAATTCTCATTAATTCAACCGTGACTAAATGATTTTTGACAGCTAGGTCCACCAACCTGACATAACCACGAAATGACTTAACCCAACGCTGATAGTTGCTATAGCTACGTTTAAACAACAGCTACTATCAATCAGCTATTCTTACTAGCTAGGGTTGCTATGACCACGTTTCAACAAAACTACCAAGTTTCATTGACGTTTACGTTATAAGAGAAAAATATTTTCTTCTTTTCTTGATTAAACAGCATCTGTCTCGTGGAATATTATGCCAGTGTCAATTTAATAAAATAAAGTAATGAACATAATTTCTTTAACCTTCATGTTGTGCAAACCTAAGAATTAGTGGGGAGACAATTCATAAATTTCGATAATGTTATTTTCAAAACTAAAATTAGGTATTACAAAAAACGTAACGTGATCGAAATCAATTACTGATTTAGAAAAATTGGTAATTGAGCACCGATTAAAAATCACCGTGCTTAGTCAAGAGCAATGAAAACGGATCACTGCATAAAATTTCCATAGAAAGTGACCCGTTTTCATTACTCTCGAGCGTATTTAATAATCAAAAAGAAACGATAAAATAATAACCCTGGTGTATGACTATCCATAGTTCTTCTCTGTGGTCGACTGGTAGCTGTCAATTTAGAAACCACCTGTATAGTTGAGGCATTGTATGTTTTTGACCAACGTTTCAATTATGGTTTAAAACTTGTGTGACATGATATATTTGGGTGTGGTGTTTCAAGTTCACTACTCTCCCCCCTCCCCCCAAATTATAATATACAAATTAGTATGAACGGCATAAAAAGGTTTTTTTAAATGCTTCCTCCGTGAAAACTGCGATACGTACAAACATTTATTATATATACCATTTTGAACCTCATTTAATCAGCTAACGAACAACGTTAAAAGAAATACAATTGGTTCTTTAGTTTTTGATTTTGTTTGTAAAATCGGCTATTGTTACGCAAAAAATTGAGTCATACAAACTTTTTGGACACCTATCTGATCACAAGGAACTGACCTATAATAATGTCCATAGATTTTTTTCTAATATTTATTCGTTGTCAAAATGTCGAGCAAACAACATCAACATCGCGAACACATTTTGCACGAATATGTAGAAAATTCAATGCCAAGCTACAGAGATATCGCGAAAAGACTGAAATGTCCTCAATCTACAGTTTGTCGCGTATTAAAAAGATTTCGTGAACGCTTTACAATAGAATGCAAGCCAGGAAGTGGTGGGTTGCAGGGAGTCAAGAATAAAAAAAAGGACGAGAGTGTTGTAAGGATTTTGCCTCAAATCCTAAGATTTCATCTCGTGATGTGGCCAAAAAAGTGAAAATGTCTCAGTCCCATGTTCAACAAAAAGTAAAACGTAGGGCAGGACTAACAAGTTATAAAGCCCAGGCCGCACCAGATCGAGACTCGAAACAGAACTTATCCGCAAAGAAACGGTCACGAAAACTTTATGAGAATTTCATTACGAAATTTGAATGCGTGGTCATGGACGACGAAACATATATAAAAGCCGACTTTAAACAAATTCCTGGGCAGGGGTTATATACCAGCGTAAGTCGAACAGACGCTCCTGAAAAATGTAAGTTAAAAAAACGGTCTAAATTCCCAAAAAAATACCTCCTTTGGCAGGGAATATGTAGCTGCGGAAAAAAAAGTAGTTCGTTTATTACCACCGGGACAATAAACGGCGATATTTATCAAAAAGAGTGTTTACAGAAACGTTTGCTGCCTTTCATAAGGAAGCACGACTCTCCACCGCTGTTTTCGCCAGATTTAGCCAGTTCCCATTACGCAAAACCAGTGATGGAATGTTACGACGCAAAGGGGATCGTGGTGGTACCCAAAGTATGCTACCCGCCAAATAGTCCAGAACTCCGGCCTGTTGAAGAGTACTGGAGTATTATGAAAGGAATTTTAAAAAAGAAAGGTGGAGACTATAAGCAGACATTTCGAACGAATGTTTTTATGAAATAAAAACATTCGTTCGAAAGATCTAACTTTCCGCACGATAAACAGCAACGAAAAGTACCATTTTTTGAGCAACTGTATTAAAAATAACTATTATGTAACTGGTACATAATCAAGCGTCTTAAGCGTACGAGTGCCGAGGTTCGAGGGCGAGCTTGCGAGCTTACGAGCTAATCGTGTACCGTTGCATATATACGTTTTTCTACATTCATACTATAAACTGCTATTTTGATATCGTTAATGGTATCAGAATACCACCTATCGTGTAACCGAAGCGTGAAGTCAATTCTATAATTATAATTTGCGTTGCCATGGTAATAACAGTTCTATAATAATTACTATAGCATTTTTATTACCATAGTCTCATAATTAATTTACTAATTTACTAATGTTTTTAATATACGTAATTTTAATTGATGTTAAAATATTCTTAACGATGTTTTATACAAATTACGATGTCAAGTGTTCATTAAAATCCCGAACGACGGTAACTATAGCAATAACAATCCCATCACAGTTATTTAAGAACAGTAATTACCGTGGCAACGCTCATTATAAAAGAGTCTTCGGTTACTAACGGTATTCTGATACCGTTAACGATATCAATATTAGTGGTTTATAGTACGCGAGTACAAAAAAGTATTTTAATGCCTAATTATGTACACACAAATACCTACTTTTTTCGCACTGCTTCCTTGACTTTGCTGGTAATAAGTCATTGGTAACACTCGCTGCTCTGTTGCGAATATCAGGTGGCGTCCCCGAAATGTCTCGATCACTATTTTGGTCGCTCCTTTTGTAACGAAAGTGAAGTGATAGTTAATTTATATATAGGCGGCAAATGAAAACTTTTCTCACGCATGTCATGACGTCAAGCAACCGTAGTTTTTTTTTAAATTCAAAAACAAACTGGAGTCGGCATATACTATCAAATCGTTCGATATCCAGTAACATGCGAGATTTGTCAAAATAGTAGGCTATTGAAATTTCAAGCCGAACAAGATGTTATCTACACTGATATTAGAATTGAGGGTAAATAAAATAGCTTTGTTTTTCATAGATATTCGTAATTTGAATGCAATAATAAAATCTAATTTGATGTTATTATTAAGCAATAATAACATTTTCACAGATAAGAAATTTGCTCTAACAAAACAGGTTATCTTTATGCTAGTCGTAATTTGCGGTTTTTGAACGCACATCATAGAGGGTTTAATGATATGTTTGTAGATAAATACATTTAAAAACAGTACTACCAGTTTCTTGCAGCAACCTTACTTAACCCTACTTATCGTAGATAATGCGTCCTATCACAACAAACTTTTGAATCGTGCTCCAACGTCAAATTCTCTTAAACAAGAAATGATGGATTGGTTGACAGAACACAACATTTCATATAGCCCGTTGATGTACAAAATCAGTTTGTATGATTTATTAAACAAAATAAAGCGCGGTTTCGTGAGTACCACATAGATGCAATTTTAGAAGAACATGGCCACTCCGTTTTACGATTGCCACCATATCACCCGACATTCAATCCGATCAAAAATATTTGGTCCACGGTAAAAGGGTATGTAGCGAAAAGAAACGTTTCTTTAAACATGCAAGGCATTATGAGTTTAGCAACTGAACGAATGAATACTATTACTGCTGAGGACTGGGAAAATATTTGTCGCCATGTCGAAAGTGAAGAAATTAATAGGGGAAATGGATCGAATTTCAGACAATCTTATTATCAATACTTGTGACAGCTCAGATGAAAAACATGATAGCGACTAAAAGCAAAAAAACAGAGGACTTATTCCATTTCTTAAGGGTATGTAATTTTATTAAATTAAGAGAAAATTATTCTCCTTTTGTTGCAAACGGTACAACCACTACAAATGCAATTCCATGTTCTTGATAATTCATCTTTACCTACTGTATTTTTCTTTTACCTCGACTGTTTACACTTGAAATACAAATTTGGCTAACAGTTTAGCGCCTCTTTTCTTTGCTAAAGGTGTGTGCAGTTCCTCTGGAGCGCGCTAGGTTCTTACTGCACGAGGTACGCCCCGCAATATCGCTGGCCGTGTCCGCCCTGCAGAAGCGCCCTCCCTTCCGTCGCCCACCTGCTGCCAAGCGAATTTTTCAGAAAGTCATGAAGGTGGCTAAGTCAGGCTCTTTCAATAAATGGTAAGTGGTGTAAACACAGTGATGGAATAAAAGTTTGTATTTACTAACCTATCGGATGCAGTGACGTACAATGACAAAACTCAGGTCTAGCCGTAGGTAAGGCTTGAACTACCGGTATTTTTGAGAACCGCCATCGGTACCGGTACTCTAAGGGACATTTACTTTGTTAGAAATACAGGTATTTTATTTGTACTATACGGGTTACATAAGGCAGTAATATTACTATAAGTGCGAGGGTAAAATAAAAAGGGCAGATAAGAATAAGTATAGTTTAGGAAACGTGAATTGGCCGTCTTTAATCATAACTAAGATCTTTTATTTAACAAAAGGTCATCGTTAAACTACTCACGCTTTTCAAACAGCACAGTCGGTTGAAAGGTTTATGTTGAAGTCAAGGTTGGGTCTGGTAAGTCTTAATGCAGAATAATAGATCGTTCGATCGTTTTTCGTTGGTTAGTTTTTTTTTATATAGTCAAGTACAAAAATATGTAAAGAAAGAATCCTCTCATAAATAGTTTACGAAATTCTTAATACACTGGAATAAGGTGCATTGGGACATATTTTTGAGATGTTGCGTTCTCCCATATTTTACACTTGACTGTATGTGGTAAGTCAGTAATTGGCCTGCTGTTTGGTCAGTTACGTTCCAGGTTACTTGTCGACAGCCGAAGCATGATTTTATCGTCCCATCTTGCGTTTAACATGTGCTACTTGTCTGATCTAGACCTTGTGTATGACAAGATTAGAATTATTCAAAAGCCGCAAGTCAAACGCGCCGCGTACCGCGTTCGGTATAAGTACAGTACATTCTGCTAGACATAACCAAATTCGCGCGGCGCATCGGGCTAGTCGCCATCGCGGTATCATTGCCCTTAACATCAAAGAAGCTAGAACCGTTGAAATGTTTAGGTTCCAAAACAGATATTCGTATTCATCTGTTATTTGAATAACCGCACCGGTATTTATATTTACCGGTTCCTTGAAACCTAAATAAAAAATACCTTTAAATACCGGTAGAGTACCGGTATTTTTGGAACCGGTTCCAAGCCCTGACCGTAGGTACTTAGTCCTGGTTAAATTTAATTACCTGTAAAGATCCTTCAGCGTTTTTGTTATTTAACCTAATGAATGAATGATAGGTAAACTAAAATAATGTTATATCTTTCTAGTTTCGAAACAACAAAAGATTTACGCAACAGGCAAAATAGTCTGAGCAAAAGCATGCTCAAGGCCACAGGCAGTTTGCTGCAAGGCGATGCACTCCTTATAAAGTCATCCATAGCAAACGCTTCCAGCAAGACCCCCGAGGAGCTTACCCCAAGCCTGATAGAAAATTCCAAATCGTCTATTAACGTGGAAAGCGCCAGCGATCCTAGCTCTAAAGAACTAGCCAATCAGCACACCAGGAAGAAACCTAAGAAAGTGTTGGACATAGACGTGAAAAACCTGTCGCATTTTGACGGTCCTCGCGTCGATCGAAGTGACTGCAGATTATCCGAACGCGAAGACGATGATAAAACACCTACTAACGAAATATCGATTAGTTCGATCAACGACACAGACAACTCGATTCTCAAGGAATCGATGGAGAGCGGCAAGCAAGTCATGTTGCTAGCTGACGACTTCAAAAACGATCTCATTATGGCTGACGAAGAAAAGGACGATGACACGTCAGAGCGGAATAAGTTCGTGAACGCGTTGGTGGCAAAACTAGCTTGTGAAGAGAAAGGTATTTATTTTTCAAATCCATGTTTGACCTGACGTGTGTGGCTCGACATACGCTCTTAAGCGAGTTGTGTTAAATTTAAGGTTCCGGCCGTAACAAAATGTAAGATTAAGCTCAAACTCTTTTTTAACAAACAAATTTTTCGAATTGTATTGCAAACGTATTGAGGGTTCCCTTTATCTTGCACAATATCGATTATCCGAAATATTTCACGTTACAGTTATCGCAGAACCATTTTTAACCGAATCATTATCATCATCATCATTGCGTATGGCACTGGTCCTGCATGGATAAAAGACTCGCCTCCTAAGGGGTGGGGACTTTTAGTATGTTTATCTCCTAACTAGTCTAAACAAAGTTCGGAAGTCAATCTTTCAGCTTTCAACTTTTCCATCCTTTTAAGCGCTCATTTACAGGGCAGGTCAGAAATACATATCTATATGAGCTCCAAAAGCGACCGTATTTGGAGCTCATATCTAGGCAACGATGTAAAAAGAGGTAAAAATGTATAGAATCAAAGCTGTAGAGAATTTTATCAGCTGTAATAATGCAATTCAAAAATTGCAAAATAATGTTTATAATTTTACAAGGTACATACTAAAACTTTTAATTAGATAAAATTACTTATATGGCAACGTTTTAGTTAACATAGTATCCTATATTTTATTTTACTACTTTTATAAATGGTATACACATTGTATGGTATATGCATTCTATTATTTTATTTACATTATATTTAGATGCTTAAGTAGTTTTTATTCAATGAAGTTGTGATATAATTAGGAGGCAAGGGTAAATAAGAATTACATTGTATTGAATGTTAGGTACTATATCACAATGGTATTTACCGCATAACATTCATTTGGTAGAATTTTGAATACCTAAATACTAATATTGCCGACTTTAATTTCGCAGAATTTTATGTAGTAGAATTAACTTCCGCCAAATTTACAAACACTACAACTCACGCCTTCACTCCTAGAGTGGGGTAGGCGGAGCTAAATAATTAATTATGGTATAATTGTGCCATGGCATAATATTAGTAACGAATTGCTACCCGTAAAGTAGGTTAGGTTAGGTTAGAACTGCGAATATATCAGCACCGCTGGGACTGAACTAATAATCGGACCATCTTAGGGTACCGGAATAACGATTTACTAAATGTACGACGAAAAGTTTTGTATGGCCTACACCTTTTTGGCAACTGGCAGATCCGTATTCTGCAGGGTCGAAACCCTCTGATAACGTTGTCACTCCAACTGTTACAAGATTTGCCGCTTGTATTCTTCTTTTTCAAAAATGATCCTGGACTATAACACTCATTTAGCATAACAACTTACATTCATATGCAATAATGCCATTTGATATTACTATACATTACGTATAATTATTTAAAATAATGAAAACATGTGCAATAATTGATCAGGTGATATAACTTATTATAAAATATAATAAGTTTAAATCAAGGTCATGTGAACCAATCTGCTAAATTACGTCAATCTCGCCTTTACTTATAGGTTAGGTTAGGTTAAAGTTCCGTCAAGGCGCGAAGCGCCATAACTTCGCGAAACAGGAGCTCAACTCAACGGATCTCCGTCGACACGTTCGTCCTTTTTTTTAAGTTACTATTATACTATTTTTAAGTTAGTTCGTGTATGTATGGGGAAATTAAAAAATACTTCAAATATTAATTTTATTATTATTCAGCGTTATTATCTGCTTTATTATGTTATACATACGTTATGTATTTAAATATTACACAAAATGACTTTTATAATATTAGTGCGTTATGCACCTAGTTGTTATGCATACTCATAATTATGATTCGAGGGATTATTCATTTTGTTTTAGGCATTTTAATATTATACACTTTAATCAGTATACAAATCAGAATTATGTAATTTGTACCATTTTATTTAATACTACACTTTACACGCCGGGCAGATATGTATGAACTCTGGCCTAGAAACCAATAACAATAAGCACTATGTCATCGGATATCCTTTTTTATTCTACAACGATTTTGTGTACTTTCGCGGGAACCCTCAATACCTGCGAGAAATATTTAAAACAACCTGGAACATGGGGACGCCTATACATAGACGACATTAGCATAATTAATTACTTTGAAACTCCGCTGTCTTTGCATGGGGACAACTTTTTTCACACTGAGACTTTTTATGATATACTAGCTTCTGCCTGCTACTTCGTCCGCGTCGAATTCTATCATCGTTATCCCTCGGAAACTTTTAAATTTTCCGGGATGAAAAGTAAGCCTATGTGTTAATTTAATAAACACCGTGTTTTTTTTGATTTACGATAACTTCGGCATATTACTAGGTATATCCATAGAAACTAATTAATTAGATTTTTAAATGTTGCAATAAAACATTTTTTTTCAGTTTAGAACAAAATAATGAAATCCTTTATCTTTCGTCATTATAAAAGAGCCTTTAGAGTTAACTAATAATCAGTGTCAAATACGTCTATGTTGGCGTGAAATACACACACAAGTAAAGATAACACTTGACAGGTACAAGATCGCTTGGCTCGGCGGTAAGTGTCTTGCGTACTGTGCAATTAGATGTGCAAGAGGTCACCGGTTCGATTCCCAGACGTGTCACTTGTACGTTTTGATTTTAGTTTTTTTTTTGCGTTTTTGGTATAATTGTCTACTATTCAACAATAATGTGTGCATCGTACTTATCTTTTAGGATAGATGTGTTTTATTGTAAATGCATTCATAACGAATGGTTTATTTTAAAATGAACGAAATAATTGCGTTGTTTCAAAGAATTTTATTTAAAATGTAGATGAATGGCCGCACAAAACTCAACAGTCAGTAATTTTATTACTTATCTTATTATTTATTACAATATGACAAAATTTAACCTAGCATTACTTAAAACCTGAAAAAAACGTATCAAAACAATGAGCATAAAAACCAATAATCTATCTTCAACGTATTTCACAGTAAGTAATGTTTAGAAATCGTTCAAACGGGATGGTCTGCAGACCATAAGTTATCACAAAGAACGAAATCACCTGCTTTTAAACAACAACTTTTCGAGTATTAGACTCTACAAATAAACACACGAGCACTCTTAACACAAGAATTAAAGCAAATAATAATATTGTGGGTGGCCGAGGCAGAAAAAACAAGAGCTTCGGAATAGTCAATTACGTACCTCAAAAAAATATTTTCCTAACACAGCACCAAATTTGGTCAGAGTACGTATCTTTATGACAATTATGACTTTTCATTTAAGAATTTAAAAGTTTTTGATCCTGTTGAAAACTGAAAAAATAAAACTGAAAAATAAAACTGAATCTGTGAAATAAAACTAATGTAAATAATTTTCAAAATGACCACCTTCATGCTCTATATAAAGGTGTAACCTTGTGCGTATCTGACGATTTAAATTGACTTCGGTAGCACGCATGTCATCAGCTACTTCCCGAATTCTTAAGAGTAAATCTTCCCGTGTATGAATAGGTTTTGCATATACACGCTCTTTAAGAGTTCCCCAGACGTAAAAGTCCAGGGACGTTAAATCCGGACACCGAGGACACCAAGCAAGGGTTGGGCTACCGCGTCCCATCCACCGCCCCGTGAAACGGTTGTTTAAATATTCGCGTACGCGAAGAGCAAAATGTGCAGGTGCCCCATCATGCTGAATCCAACGTGTTCGTAGTGTTTCTAATGGTACTTCTTCGAAGTAATCCATAAAATGAAGAGATTGTAAAAATTCCAAGTAATTTTCACCATTCAGTCTGCCTGGAATTTCTACAGGACCTATGAGCTGATTGTTTAAAATTCCTGCCCACATATTAACAGAAAACTCATGCTGGAAGGAAGACACTCTGGCTTGCTTCGGGTTGTGCTCAGACCAATGATGTAAGTTTTTAGAATTAACTATTCCTGCTCTTGTAAATTGTGCCTCGTCCATCCACAATAGTTTCTCGATGATTTGTGGATCTTCTGTCAAAAGTGCGTTCATTCGTTGGCAGAATGCAATCCGTGAAAAGTTGTCGTGTGGCAAAAGGCCTTGCACTTTGCGATAATGGTATAGATGTAGACCATACCGTTTCCAAATTCTCCAAACTTTATCGTGACTTACGTTGTAAATACGCCCTACACGTCTTGTTGACAAGATCGGATCTTCTATTATTAAGTTCATGATCCCGTCTTCATCCTGCACTCTTAAATTAATATCTCTTTCGTGAGGAGTTTTCTGTAAGCCCAGTTCTCTAAATCGTCGGTGTAACTGTAACAATAATAATAACGGTTTGTTCAACATAAAAAAAGAACTAATGGATGAAGGGATAAAGTAATCAATTAGAGATACTTACATTTATGAATGTATGAGGGTTAGGGGTCCGTCGGTCGGGATAACGCCGCCTGTATTCCCGGGCTGCTTCAGAAGCGTTGCCGTTACATAGGCCGTAAATAAAATGCATCTCAGCTTCTTCTTCAGGACAGAAATTATAACGTGCCATTTTTTATTATTCTTATTATGATTCAATTCAATTTTATTCCTACCACAATTCCGTGACATTGTCACTTTAGATTGACGCGTATACAAACCTAACAATTGGAAACTCTTTACTCATAAGTATTAAAAGAAAATTGTTGTTATCAATTAAGAGCCTTTTACACTAGTTTAACGTGATTAACTGATTAAATTTAAAAATTTAATACCTTTAAAACCGTTAGACTTATCATTTGTCTGTCTTCGGGAAATTAACTTTGTTTGACCTAAAGAACGTTCCCTTAAAGTTATCGTAAATCAAAAAATTGTAAAAAAAAACGGTCTATAAGCTATTCATTTTTTCTGCTTTCAACTCCAAATTTCATCCAAATCCGTCTAGCCGTTGCAACGTGAAGGAGTAACAAACTAACACACACACACACACACCCACACATTCACACATACACAAATTTTCGCATTTAAAATAATAGGGTATTGGGATGTGACGACTTTCAAAATCAAAGGCTTTGTTTCTAATAAAATTATCTGTACTTTACTACTAATTTAATATTTGTATTTTTAGTAATGCGATTTAATATTTTAATCAAGCCACATCTTTTTTATTCATGAGCTACAGTAAAAAATGCCCTTGTGGCAGGTGATCTGCATTACCGGTTTACACTGTTAAGTGCACACATGATATTATGAATATGCAGCAATGTATCTCGTGTCATTTGCACTTCCGATTTCTCCCGATGAATGTATACGATTACCGAGTGTTAAAGTCCCAATTAATCGTACTATATCATCAAACCGGTTTTAGGGTTCCACGCCCAAAAGTGAGACAAGGCCCGTATACTATGCTTCAGCTGTCCGTCCTATTCCTCAAATAATTGTTATTATGACATATTCTGAACATAATAAAAACGCATACGGCATACGCTGCTTTGAGGAATAGTTTTACCGAAAAAAATAGAGAGTGATATACGAACGAATCAATAGGACGTTCCTTGTTTCACTGCGGAGCATTGAATAGGACAATAAAAGTATGAAAGATACATACATACATTAAATCGCGCCTTTTTCCCAGCGAGGTAGGCTGAGACCACTTCTTTCCACCTGCTACGATCCTGACAAATCTCTTTCGCTTCTTCCATATTCATGCATGAATCAAACAATGAAAATTGCGAGCATACTACGGGGCTACAGAGGGAGGAACTAACCTCACTGCGTACCGTGATCGAATGCTGCTCCTGTTTGTCATCACGGACAGGACTATTGTCGCCAATAAGCCTGATATCGTTTTGACAGATCGATCTCAACGCCGGGCAGTGCTCGTCGACATCACCATCCCGCATGATGAGAACCTCGTGAAGGCCGAGAAGGACAAGCTCAGCAAGTACCTTGACTTGGCTCACGAGGTGACCGCCATGTGGGATGTTGACTCGACGATCATTGTCCCAATAGTTGTTTCGGCAAACGGTCTTATAGCGAAGAGTCTCGACCAACACCTCAAGAGACTCTCGCTAGATGGCTGGATCAAGGGCCAGATACAGAAGGCAGTACTCCTCGACACGGCACGTATTGTGAGGAGGTTCCTCTCTCTGCAGCCCTAACCACCGGTAGCTTGAGCCCTGCCCCGCTGCCGGCGGCATTCGTAGGTTAGGTTTTTTATAATGTTTATTTTTTATATTAGTATTGTTATTTTACTTTTATAATTGAATATTCACTGTAAAAAACCTAATTGTACAGATATAAAATAAATATACGTAATAATAATAATCAAACAAATATTTATTAATGGATTTCAGATTTATATTGGATGTTAGAGGAAGTTAATGCGGAACAACAAGAAATAACTACCTCGATCGTTGACTTCGTTATGTCTGAGACTCCATGCGATATCGATATATTGAAAAGAGCGCTCTATTGTCAGGTATATATAGTATATATAGTAGTATTTGCTTTGGCCTCATTCAATATTTCTTTAAATAAAACGAATATGTTGCGGCACGCGACAAATTTCAATATATTATGAATTTTATCACTTTAGACGTAACATACTTACTGGTATGTTACAAATGCATCAATGAAAAATGTCTTGACAACGAGCAATATGATATCGAACACGCTATGAACGTTATTTTTTTAGTGCATTTGTCTATGATAGTAGAGTCAATAAGCAATATATCTATACTTAAAGTCAAGACCTTATTGTTAATGGAATACTGCTTGGCATCTTGGGAACGTGTATTATATTAGATATATGGCTATGACTGTTCCATGTGTTATGCGTGAAAATAAATGTTTACAAATCTTTCGTAGCGTTTAAATTATCCGTTTTAAGGGTTCTGTACCCTAAAAGGATAACATAACCCTTATAAGATCAGATCACTTTTACGTCCGTTGGTCTGTCATGGAGGTTTTTCTCAAAAACGACACAATGTAGAGACTTGCTCTTTTTCCTTATCCTTGAATAGCGTAAGTGACAATGCGTCTTAAAGGCTTACTACTATGCCAAATGTAAAGTTCTTACGTTTCACAGATTAAAAAAAAGCGGACAAGTACTTTATAAATTACGGAACCCTTAATTACGCTAATTAAATTGTATAAATGGATGCTGCCAAACTAAAAACGAGATTCCATAAATAAAGTTTGGCTTGTCATAATGACAAAATAACGTTCCATACATTAATGAAAACATGCTTTATATTGATTATTACAATGCTTTATTTCTACAGATAAAGCGAGCCGAAATAAGAATGAACGGCTACGTCGTTATAAACAAACTCCTCTGTGCCGCTCAAACTATGTCTGAGGCCATCAAATACGCGAGTTTGACGGGCTTGCTTGGAGGTCTTGTTTTCGAATCTCCACCGTACGCTGCCCTGAAACCAAACTACCCCCTACCACCGCCACTTAGAGGCATTGAATCTGTCTTACCATATACTAAATACATGGTGCTTCTGGAGAAATCAAAGTTCGTAAACTATGTACTGATTGAGCTGAAGGCGAAAGTGCTAGAGGGTGAGCAGGCCCAGCCAATGCCGTTAAAGATGAATGCAAATTATGGGGCCCACGCATTGTTGAACAGACCGGCGAGAGGCAGGCAAGTGGTTGACAAAGTATTATAAAATCAATCTGGTATATTTATTAAAATAGAGTTACATTGATAAGCCCGGAATCCTTCGGAATTTTTTATGGTGTGTTCTAATTAATCGTTTTTTTTATTATTTTATTTTATTGGTCTTTAGGATTGAGCTGAACAACAATGTGGTCGACCAATCACCAATCAGGCCGGCAAATATAGTCTTCATCTGTTCATATAAGTGCTATTTACAGATCCCGAGCCAGACCATTTTTAGTAATATTTTTGAGCAGTCTTGAAGAAAATCGTAAAAAACTAAATTACCACCAACCTAGTTTTATTTAAATCTTTTCATTCCTATTAACCTAAGTAACAGGTGCTTATGCAAATTAGCATTTACCTCCACAGGTTTCTGCTCACCTTCCTGACGTTACTCGTGGAGGGTTGCCAGGGCCCTGAATTGGAACAACTCATCAACGGCGGCGGGCTCAGCTCCTGCCTTACTCTGCTAAAACAAATTGGATGCGACCCGCTTCAGATTTCGATGCTAGCCAGCAAATGCAAATGTACGTTCGGGTCTTCTATTTACGTCTATTTCGCCACGAAGCATTTTTTATTTACGTAAACAAAGTGGTCCCCGACAGATCTTACGTTAGATCCGGTTGTTTTGATTTCTTGGTAAGTTGTTTAGGGTCTTCGCCTAAGGTATATTCCATCTTAAGCGATCAGTAAGTTCTTGTCAATACTAAAAAAACCCAAATTTTCGACCATGTTCAGTTAAGACACAAAGCACTAAGAACGGAGGTGAAACGCGCTGTAGTCAGCCGCCGGTTTATACACAACCCTTGGCCTAAGGCGTGAAACAAAATGGCGCCGATCGTTTTAAAACAGCTGATTGATGCCTCGCCGCCATTTTGATATCCGACGCAATTTAATTGGTCAAAGTAACTGATCTGTAAGTGTACTTCGATAAAAATTGTATGCAGTTAACGACTATGTTTTTTCCGTCCCTCTATCTCTATGACAATTTGTGTGATGAGCACAAATATTTGTTCCTGCGTCACGGATGTTTTCTATGTATTTAAGTATTAATTAGGGAGGTGTCGAGCATTTCGGTATATGATTTGCAGATGTGTCACATCGAGGTGGATAGCAGTTTAGATCAGTACGAATTGATTTGGTCCTGTCAATTAAGGTCTTATGTCGCGGCGTTTTCGTGTTACAGCGGAATGAAGTTGCTTAAGAAAAGGGGGGTATTAAATAACTTGCACATGTATGCCTCTGGGGTTCATGGTCACAATCATCTTGGAAAGGAAGAAAATCAGGCTCTGGATTATCAAGAGACGGATGTTTAAAAAAAAGCTGTTCGAGTCATTTGCACACGTTTCTCATTGCGCCCATTCGATTCATTATAACTCCCTCTATTGATTTTTAGCAGTACAGCTGTTTGAAATTTACATGAGACGCAGTTAAGACAGAACCCAAATATTCTGCCTTCTGCCTTTGGAATATCAGAGGCCTGAGCGTCTGCCTCATCGATTTTCTAGTTTTTCGGAAAAAATCCAAACAGTGTAATTGGCAGACATGCACATGTTTATGTTCATTTTTGAAGCGCTTTTAATAGACAACGCACAGACAACTTGCTGGCAGACTTTTTTTCCGTGATCCTTTTCATTATTTTTAATCGAACAATTAAAGTCTGCCAAGGATGCACTTCATATACAGTTTTTTTTTTCCTAGCCTGTATGAGTGTTCCACTGCTGGGCAAAGGCCTCTCCCCTTGATCATAATCAGTTTTTTAAATAATAAAAATATAAAAGTCGAATAATAGATAACTCAGAGCCCTGGATGTCTGCCTCTCCGATTTTTTGTGTTAATAGGATGACTGTGATCATCAGCCCCAGAGGCAGACATGTGCGCATAATATAAATCACTTTTTTTTTTTGAAACACTGTCAATTGACACCGCGTACCATGGTGGCAGACGAGGTCCTTGAACATTCTTAGGGTATAATTTATCGCTATAAATAACGTCTGCCACGTGTGCTGATCATTAGAATTTTGCTCGCCACATCCTTAACTATATGTTAATATACACGATGTAAATACACGATGATTTTCAATCTGTGATCAGGTAACGAAGGCAGCTGATGATGCTATTTAATCAAGAAGAGAAGATCCCATCAAAAACATACATGTGAATATGCGAGCCAAGTTCTATATTAAGAATATGCGATGCGTGTCTATCGACTACACCGACAAAAAAATTGAGATCTAAATGGGTGCCAAGTTCCGTAGATAATCCTGATATTTATTTATTAAGAACATACAACGTTCTAATATAAATTAAAAACACAATTTCTTATTTTTTCTGCTACAACAATATTTGTGATCTAAAAGTATAACATACATGTGAATATGCGAGCCAAGTTCTATATTAAGAATATGCGATGCGTGTCTATCGACTACACTGACAAAAAAATTGAGATCTAAATGGGTGCCAAGTTCCGTAGATAATCCTGATATTTATTTATTAAGAACATACAACGTTCTTATATAAATTAAAAACACAATTTCTTATTTTTTCTGCGACAACAATATTTGTGGTCTAAAAGTATAACTTCTTATATTTCAACGCCCAAATTATTTACACAAAGCAAATAACTTAGGATAAACTGAACTGAATATATATATATGAGCGATTTTATGAATATATATATATTCATAAAATCGCTCATTTTCTGCGTTTACGCAATGGTCTTTTTTCGCTGTCATTTTCTAAATTTTCCTGTACGTTTGAAACGCAAATGCGCATTGCCCATTCATTCCCGCCCGCACCTCGCCGCGCTTTCCGCGCTGCGCTCCCCTCCCGCGCACCGCCATTGCCGAGTCGAGAGCGCGACGCGGGAGGCGATAAGCGCGCTGCCATTTCATTTCATTAATTTATAGGTATCTCTTGTAGTGTGTCATCTCATCATGTATCTTAAAAATCATGTTTTGAGATAATGGAGTTTAACGCGAATTGAAATGTAGCTAATACAGGTGATAGGTAAAGACGCCGGATATTTTTTATTGGATTTTAATAATAATGAAACTTGTAAAATCACTGTTTTCAGATTTTTTTATTTGTATACGCATAATTACTCATCTGTATGCCAAATTTCAACCCTCTAGGTTACCTGGAAGTGGGTTAGGTTTTTTGATGATGAGTCAGTCAGTCAGTGGTAAAAATGGCGATTTTTAGACGTCAATATCTCAATAACCGTTTCACCTTTATTTATGAAATTTAGGTTTCTAGTTGATCTAAAGGGTTTTAATACATAAACCAAATTTCATGTGTGTATGTTAAATAAATATATTTGGAGTTATTGAGGTTTCAAAAGTGGCTCCAAACGGTTCGTGTAAATAACACACGGCAGCGCTCGCCAGTTCCTTTTGCCTGAACTTGGCTGGACACGCTACCGCGTGTCTAGATAATAGGTTTCTGTTATAACGTAAACGTCAATGTACAACCCTATTAAAACGACCAATAACTACCTGTGTTCAGTAAGAATAAATAGGTCATTGGGCATTGTAAGACCAATAGTAACTGTTGTTTATGACATTGCACAGTCGGGTAAAAATAGAAATTATGCTTAAAAACGAAATATACGTGGTGTGGTGGTATGCTATGCCCCTTGATTTAAAATTAACGTTTGGACTTCGATTTTTGCACACTTTCAGGCTACAAACAGTCGTTTTCACCATTTAAACGTGGCTCGTACTCGACAGCAATCAGCGGGTGACTAAGGCAACGCTGGACGCTCCTTGTGCCGATATGGTAATTTTGACTATACCAAGGCCTTGACTATAACATATAATGCCCTTGTTTCTGTGATCTGTGGATATACTCTACATTATACATACAACACATGGGGTTACCAAAGTTGTAAAAAATTACCCCACTTTAGAAAGTTCCATCTTTAAGAAATCGATGGAAATTGTCAAAGCTTTAAATTACTAATGTAAGACCTTTCGTTTTTTACCTAACATGATTTGAAAATCGACGGTGAAGGTACCTCGCGAGGCCTTCTTGAAACGCTCCATACGGGACCGAGCGAAATATATGAGCTTAAGTAATCAAAATCAAAAGCTGGCACAAATGGATTTGCAAAAAAAACCTTCATGCGGCGTGATGGCGGCCATTAGTAACCGTCGCAAAAGTATGGAAAGGTAATTTTCGTGAATGGCTTCGACGTTATTAGCTGTGCAGAAATTAGCCTGGTACAAATGGTAGAATTGACTTTTTTATATTAATGTGTTTCCGTCGGTATGGCGGGTTGTAAGCCACACCGGAGAAGTATGGCATTACCCAACCGCCTTCTTTTTTTTTAAATCTGTTACGGGAAAACACTAGAATTTTTGTGTTTGACTTGATACGTTTGTTTAACGCCCACGCGATTGTGCCGCCGATACCAGCGCTATAACTATCATTTTCCTTTTCATCATTACGTTATTTGACCCTTGAAGGGTCGCCACACTTTTGACAAATTACTGGGAATTTTGTGTCAATATCTCCTTGCCTATAAGTATTTATATCGTTGTCTAGTACCCATAGTACAAGCCTAGCGCTTAGTTGGGACTAGGTTAATTGGTGTGACATTGTCCCCTGATATACAGGGTTGGGTAGATTAAGTGTCCTATTTTGAAAGGGCTATAAAAGATGGAAACCAATAATAAAATTAAAACAAAATACATTTTTTGGTTAATTACAATTTATAGATACTAAATTAATTCTGAAGTTCGAATCGCTCTCCTTTTGCCTGTATAACTTTTCGCATTCTTCCGAAAAATGATGAGCATGCGGCACGCACTACTTCTTCAGGTATTTCATTCCATATCTTAAGCAACCGATGCTTGAACGCGTCTAAATTCAGGCCATGGGTACTTCCGATCTTGCTTAACATATAACCCCATATGGAGAAATCCAAAGGATTTAAATCTGGTGAAGCTGAGGGCCATTCATTCCAAGGTATGAAATCGGTTAAAGGGTGATGGGCAATTTTGTATGGACCCCGTCCCCCCCTCCAACAGTAACGGGCTGCAGGTCTATATGTTCATTAGGACCCAATAAAAGACAAAATACTTATCTTCGTAGCAAAATCAATGGGATTTTTTTAATGAAAACAAAGGGCCAGGCAAGGCAAATCATCTACATACGTGTTCATTTTCAAACAAATTCCATAGTTCCATATAGGGAATGCAATTAACCGATTAAATGTAGCATCGGTTAATTTACCGGTTAAGCTGAAATTTATCGATTAATCGATTAATAACCGGTTATTAACCGATTGATTTTATTTGCTTAAAAATAATGGTTTCCTTTAGGTTATTTAACATGAAAACTTGTGAACAAAGACGTGTAAATAAAACAGACATATTTATTATGTGAAAACGCTTTAACTAGTGATATAATTATTTCTTAAATGTTAGATTAGAGATCAGTATTTAGACCACCAGTATACTAAGTTTAATTTCTACACATTTAGAACATTCAGTATCTTAAAAAATCAACAACAGTATAATAGAATGTTAATTATGGAGTAGTATAATATAAAAAAATAGTTTTCCTCGTAATATTCGCATGTAAAAAGTCAATTTAATAACAAAAAGTCATCAAAATAACACGCGCTTAACTGCTTATGTAACCACTAACCACTAGCAAACCAACAAACTAACACTGCAGGTACGCGTCTATTTGCATCAAGTGTGAAGGGTACACTAGCTATACCTCTGACGTTATCATCTGAGCTCTGGGGCCATAAAAACCCTTTTGCGAACATCTCGCTCGCTCTAGGGAGGTTAGCAGATTATAACGGTGTTTTAGAAAGAGACCATTAATCGGTTAGCCTTGTTTTTGTAGCGCGTAGAGCATTCTCTCTTTCACTCATAAACGTGTAACCGGCCGGTGCAGTGCAGTGCAGTGCAACATATCTTCTTTTGTTAGAAACAAAATAATAAAAGCGACACCAACGTTATTAGTTTCATTTGTAAAAATCTTATTAATTTTACAGCTCACTAAGAGTTTTTTAATTGATATTATGCATAATTGCGTATATTGCGATGTTTGTGTAATTTTAATATATATTTAGTTTAATTTGTGTCGTTTTTCTAGTAAAAACTTAACAAATGAAGCTTTTTGCTAAATCACTTCTATTAACCGGTTAATCGGTTAATTTCATCATTTAACCGGTTACGTTTTTTGGCATAAATTTTCGATTAAAATCGGTTAATCGGTTAACCGATTAACCGGTTTGCATTCCCTAGTTCCATACGATAAGATTATGATTTTTCAAGAAAACCCCATACATATGGTGATCGTCGCTATAGAAAAAATACATCATATTGCCAAGATCTATAAACTGGCACATGTTTCATCACTGTTGGTGGGTGGGGACATTTTTACCCATCGTCCTTTGTTTGGCACCAGTCCTGAGTGGTGGGACGGAGCACTATCTTGCTGGAAGCAATAATAATCATCCCCATACAAGTTCCGAGCATTCTCCAGCAAATGATTCTGCAAAACATTTTCAATGTAGTAATTTTGATTAATTTTAACGCCTCGGTCGATGAAAAGTAGCGGTAACTTCCCTCTTGGAGATATCGCTCCCCACACCATGACTACCGATGCACTTTGGAAACGTTGTACAGCTAATTTTTCAACAGGAAGATCCCTCAATGAAACGCCATACACGCGATCATTCTGCCGATTGTGACTATCTTGTAATACGAACATTTTTTCGTCCGAAAAAATATGTCATCTCCGGCGTGCCAAGCTAGTAGCTCCCTGCATTTTTTCACTCTAGCTTTTTTTAGATTGGCAGTCAGTCCATGATTTTTTTGTTTTTGAACCCAAGATTATATTTTCATATCTTTTGCGAGTTTGGTAGCACTCTGAGCCGGATTAATTCTCGCTCACGAACGCACTTTATCATGTTTTCGATACGAATAGTTGGTTTTCGGCCAGGTTTGGGCCTGATTCTCGAAGTTCCGGTTTCTTTGTATCGTTTTGTGGTCCGCGATATGAACCGAATATTGATACTCTCAAGTGTTTGAGCTTTTTTAATATCTCACACGGGCGGAAATTTTGTTGATATAATTTCACAACGAGTTCGCGTTTTGCTTCCATTGTTGTCAAATACATAAAACAAAAGATATGAAGCTGTCGCCTTGCATGCATAGACACTAAATACAAACTCATCTTAAACAAATAGTATGAACTAAAAAGTCGGAATATTATAAATGAAAAGTGAGGAGATAAAATTAGGACACTTCATCTGCCCAACCCTGTATATAATTATTATTATGTCTAGTTATAACCTGCTCAATAGGGAATATAAATGATATTTTTCAGAGCTTTAACATGGAGTTTATGCTGCCGATGTGTTACATGACGTATCGTATAACTCTGTCTAATCGCTGTCTAATTAGCAGTTTAAAATGTTTGTATCATCCGTATTTCTTGGCCGATTTTAATTTAAGTAATCACTTTTGGTGATCTATTTCACGGTATTTTCATATTTTGTTGAGAAATGCGATTTGAAAATCCAATGCAAATTCCCTATTCAATTTCAAACTTGCGAGGAGCACACGGCGAGGCGCCTTTGAGCAGACTCTATAAACAGACTCCCGATGGCTCGCGCCGCGTCAACGTAGGGTTGAGGCACGGGTCGGGCTGAGGAGCGTACGCATTTGAGGAATCAGGCTGAGCCGTGCATGCCTCGTCCCAAGCTGCCTCTATTCCGTACGCACCTTTACCCGGCAGGGCTGGACATATAGTATTGACATTCTGTATAGACTTACAAGTTTTTTAAGTAAAGCTAATCAAAATGCTGACTGCGTTAATTTGCTGAAATTGGTGTGTAAATAAATATAAATAATTAAATGTCTTAACAAACCTGCTTTATATATGTACATAAATTTATACATATTACGATATAATAGCGTAGGCAATTAGGTTTCAAAATTAAATAATTAACGCTACGCTAATAAACGCTATATTTCGTAAATAGTTAGGCCTAAAATGGCCTAAATAGTCGGTCCCAGTTTTAGTCACTTGTTAACAAAAAATTGTTCTTCCGGGTTAAAATCCATACAACCAGTAATGGACAAATTAAATTGGGATTTTTAATATTGATGAGTCTGCGCTCGGTGGTCGATAACTTGGGTTGTTCAGAGACTACACCCTAAACAAATCGGCATATAAATCAGAGCTACGCAAGGAGTAATGTAATGTAATTTATAATTTTGTAAATCCACGACTACTATGTATGATTAATATTTCATAAATTCATTTATAAACAAAACTTTGGCGACTTAATTTTTTTGTAATCTATTTCGGGGTTATAGGCTGGTGTAGTACTGGAGCATGGTTGGACAGATACATGGAACTTAAAAAAAGAGAAAAGCAAGAAGGAAAAAGATGGGGTCCCGGATTTCTATCTTCTCTGTGCTTACTACCTCTGCCTTCTTCATCCGGTACATGCTTGCTTACACTATGCAAATGCAAGGCTGAAGTGATATATGTAATCCGCTTGTTTCTAATATAAACAATCCTTTACAGTGGAACGCCTCCTGATTTATGAAGACGAGAGACTGGGCGCCCGCGCTCGCGACGCGTCTCTCACCGGGCCCGAGCTGGCATCGCTCATGAAAATCGGCACCAGGGTGGTCCGTGGCAAAGACTGGAAGTGGGGAGATCAGGTAAGCATCAACTGAGGAGTCAGATTAGAAATAAAAACCGGGCAAGAGCATGTCTGACCATGCTCAGTGTAGGCTTCCGAAGCCGTTACTACACAAAAACTATCTCAAAAGCAACAAGAATAAACCAAACTATTAAAAGTTACCATCGAGGGACAAGACTCGGGACGAGTGAAAATGACAGTTCCGCACGTGTACCAAACGACGTTTTTTAATACATTTGCGAAAAAATGCGTATCTGTATATGTGTATGTGTGTAGGTGGGTATCTGTATATCTGTCCTCTTCCCCCGGTACCTTAGAACTGAGCTTAACGTGTGCACACACTGTCCGAAATGACCTAATTTTTTATCCAAATACTAGGTAAGCATAAACATTAAAAGATAAAAAAGATAAAAGATGTTTATTCAGTAAGTAGGCCGCACGGGCACTTTTACACGTCAAAATCTACCAGCGCTTCGCAAGAGACCACTGCTGAGAAAAAACGCCGCAAGAAACTCAACTGTCAGTCGTTTTTTTTAAATAGGTACTACTTATGATATTATACAATTATAAAGCTTAACGTAGCATGATATAAAACAATGAATTTAACATAAAATAAAAATAAAAATAAAAAACATTCAAGCGTAGCTTGTGCAAGAAAATGTGTTAAAACTAAGAATTTTCATAGGGAGTAAGTAATAAGTAGTAGTAATAAAAAAAATATTTATATAAACTATGTATATATATTTAAATATATATATATATATATACTTTCCTATGACAGTGCAAGACAACCACCACATACAATGTTTCGATACATTCTCCTACAGAAACCGTGTCCCCTAGACAATATACAATATTTACATATTTTTTATGCCTATTTTATTAGTCAGTTATTTAGGTGTTTAGTTAAGTTTAGGCCAAGCATTTTTATCTGTTAGATAGTCCTCGACCCTATAGTAAGCCTTAGACATCAACGACTTTTTCAAGTAACTTTTAAGTACTGGAAATGGTAACTTTAAAACTGAGTCAGGTAATTTATTATAGAAAAGAATGCATTGACCTACAAATGATTTATAAACCTAATGATTTATAATGAATTATTAGAAGTACCTACCTTACCTACAATCCGCGTTGTCGGGCTCGACCGCCCGGGCTCTCGTAAGTTATGTTGTGTTTATATTTGTTTAAAATATGAACCACACTCAGCAGAGAAGTTATTAAAATTTATTTAAAAAATACAAATACATAACTAAACGTACAACGTTACATATGCTCAAAATGACCTCAGTTATTTTCTATACAAAGCCAAGTTTTAGTAAGTTCCTCTTTAGTCTGTCTAAAAAACGAATTTCGTTTTTAATACCATCGAATGCTGATATTATTTTAAGATCGTCGAGACTCTGGGCTTCTTCGACGTACACGCGACGTTTGACTTCACCCCACAAGAGAAAGTCACACATCGTGAGGCCTGGGCCTGTCTGGCCATGGCACCTGAGATTGCTCCACGCCCTATCCAGTTGTCTCCGTATTCGTTATTTAGGTAGTTTCGCACTGTTGTTGCGTCGTGGGGTGGAGCACCGTCATGCTGGTAGTAAAAATATCGTAGATGGGCTATCGGAACATCTTCCATTAACTCGCTTACTACACCTTGTAACATATCCAGATAGGTACCTCCGGTCAAACGGCCTTCGATACAACAGGGTCCTAATATTTTTTTCCCAAGAATGCCCATCCACGCGTTGGCACTAAACTTTACATGGTGGTGATTTTCTTTAACTTTATGTGGATTACTGTATGGCCACCAGGGTTCGTTATGTACATTATAAATTCCAACACGGGTGAACAGTGCTTCATCAGTCCATAAAATGTTGGCATCGGGATGACTAAGAAGACACTCACAAAACCCCCGACGAGCTGGGTCCGGTTCATGAAGTTGTTGTACCGGTTGAAAATGATAAGGGTGGAGACCGGCAGAATGCAGCAACTTCCACACTGCGTACTGCCTGACACCGAACCGAAGTGCCGCGCTCTCGGATCATGTTCAAAAAATTCGATGATTTCATCTTCGGCTTCTAACTCCAAATGAGGTCTACTACGTCCATCAGCGTGCCGGGGGGTAGTAAATTGGCCGAATGCCAATAGTCTGCTATTGGCGGCCAAAATTGTTCGCATGTTTGGTACTGGTGGATTTACGTATCCTTGGCTATGAAGTCGAGGTAAACTTTCGTCTCGGTACATCCTCTGAGCCTCTTAAACTGTCACCGCTCAGAATGTACATACGGATCATTTCGTAATACTCAACACTAGAATGTTTGTTAGACATCGCGAGAGATTTTATCCCAGTTGAAAATTGTCTTTACTGCAAAAATTGTAGTGACATGACGCTGTCAGCTGAAGTTTTTAAAAAAAAGTAGTTTAATTGTAAAAAGGTTTTTATTATTGAGGTTTTTAAAGTGATTTTCTATTTTTACTTTGTGTGTAGGTAAACGACAGATAACTTTTTAACTCGTTTAATTTCGCAATATATTATATTAACGATTCAAAATCATATGTTAAGATTTGTACACGGATGAAAAAATTACCCTGTATATCACCCCTTAATCAATAATTTGTTTGCAAAAAAAAAAATATTTTTGATAAATCTATCCAACGACACCCCACACTATGGAGCAGACGAGAAATAAAAATCCCCAAGTTAAGTGTAGGGGAGGCACAATAGAATAAAAATACAAGTTTTTTTAACCACTTTGTTGGTATATTTAATATGTATATTCATGCCAAATTACAGCTTTCTAGTACTATGAGTCTCTGAGCTAGGCTGCGGACGGACGGACATGGCGAAACTATAAGGGTTCCTAGTTTGACTACGGAACCCTAAAAAGGTCCAATTATATTTGTTATGCAAGAGTTGTGACAAATAGCAACAAAAAATAATTGTTTTATTATTATATAATCATTTATTTTCAATTTATAATACTTTAACATATTACATATTATAATACATTTAAGGGCGCGTCTGGAGTCGAAAAGTGGTAAAGGAGTTTCTTGGTCGACTGTACAAATGTAATATAATATACTCGTAATAGTTGTAGACGATATATAGTACAGTCAGCGTCAGAGAAAAGTGACCCCCCTGGAATTCACATTGAACGGTATAAGAATTTCAACGGTTCCAGTGACAGCGGTGTGGCTTAGTGGTTGTCTCATAAGGCATGAGAGCCAGAGTTCACAGGTTCGAACCCCATACGATGTCTTTTTGTATTTTCCATTTTTACAATTAAGTTTTAGTTTTTTTATTTCTATTACAATCAAACATTTTTAATAAATATTTAAATAAACAATGTTACAAAAAAAAACTATGTTTTTAGTATAATTTTATTTATTTTATTACAAATTCGTAACCTTTATTCATAACATAATAAATAACAGCGAGAAATAAATACTTAAAGAGATATCATTTTTATTTTATTATATTCCTAGGAATTTAACAACACTGTGTTAATATTAATTTTAGATTCGTCAAAATTATAAACATAATATTCTTGTTACAATTTATATTTAAATAGTGTAATTAAAAACGAAATATTCAAAAATCCAGTCATGCTATTAAACATTGTGCCTTCTTTTATTTTACTTAGTTCTTTATGCTAATTGCTAAGTATACATAATATTATGTAATTTACTACTGATTCATAACAAAGTTATGCATAGGGTTATTCCTAGGAATATAATCGCAGTTGCTCCAAACGTGTTTTTTTTTAACTGCGAGAGAACCAACATGCTAAACTAAGTAGTAAGTATAGCAATTTACATCTCTCTTGTTTTCATCACAATTTGGAACAACTAAATACAAAACAAAGAAACGAAAATGTATTTGGTCAGATAGTGTGCCGCAGCAGCCGGGTATTAATTAATTAATAAATTTATTTTATTTCTTTAATAACGCAGAGGGTAACCGTCAGCGTCTTTTACTTGCTCCAGTCGGCTTCTCATGCTCGAGACCATGTTGGAACATGCACTGCTGTTCCGCATCAGTTCCCGCGTTCTATGGACTTCGGCATCTAAATTTTTTTTTTGTTTTGACCTCAGTAGGATCCCAGTTTAACACCATTTGACCCCATACATTTTCAATAGGGTTCAGGTCAGGACTTTTAGAAGGCCAATCCTTAACTGTAATATCTGCCTGAGCAGATAACCATTCTTGCACTATACGCGAACGATGCACCGCACTATTGTCTTGCACTAAATATATTTGGCCTTCAGGGTATGCGACCCGAACTGATGGCACCATCACGTCCCGCAGTATCTCACGGTATCGTTCACCGTTCATACGGCCCCCTGCTTCCAAGAGCTCACCTGGACCCATAGAGGACATCCAACCCCAACACCCTGAAAAAAAAACACGATGTAATATTTTATAAACATTATTTTCGAATAATATGAGGATAAATACGAGGAAATAATAAACAGTCTACAAGTCGTGCATAGTTACCTAATGTTATCCTTCCGCTTGTTCTTAAGTCTAGCATATTTTTAGAATTGTATCGCTCCCACCTTCTCCGACACAATACTTTTATTCCGTCTTTATCCGACTTGAAACATTTTTCATCGGTAAAGATGACTATTTCCCAGTCAAAATGTTCATATTTCTTGGCGAATCTCACACGATCGTCGAGATGTGCCTTCGACAGATTTATTTTTCTAGCCGGTTTGTAATGGTGTATATACCTCGAATGTCTCAGCACTTGAGCGAGTGGTCATGAACGGGGCGTCAGTGTGAACTTGCACAATACTACGGTGCCGCTCGGATTCGTCTGTATAAGCTGTAGGACGAGGGCCTTGGCGATTACAATTCACTTCACCCGTTTCTTGATATCGCCTTATCCATTTGCGAACTGTATTTCTCTGAAAATACAACATAATTTATTAAAACATATGTATTCAATACAGTTATAAATACACAATAAAACACTGAGCTATACACAATAAAACACTAAAATATCATTAGAAAAATTGAGTATTTATAGGTAGGTAACTTGCTGTTATATTCATTTCTCTTGCAATTTTTTTAATATTCTGGTTTTGTTCTCAAAGAACTACAATTTTGGTTTTCAAAAAAGTAGTAAGTCGAACCATACTAGAATTCAGCACAAGTTTTTGAGACGTAAGGAAATCGTAAATCGCTTAATCGTGTTGAGGAAACGTTACTAACTGCACACCGTCAAAACTCAGGTTTGATTTGCAGAGGTGATCATAAAAGTTACCCTCAAACATATTTCTAAATGAATTGGGTAAATTATACTAATATCAACCTTAACGGTAAGTAGTCACGGTCGTTATAAATCACATTTGGCAATAAAATATGGGTACTTGAATAAACAAAGACAAAACTATTCTTTTCAGGCTGGCTAGACAAGGACGCATGGGCAGAAATATTAATCATATTTTACAAGTAGTTGCTAGCAAGTGATTCATAAATTCGCTCATTATGGTATGGGCACGATAGCTCAGTGGAAGCGGTGCAGAATAATTATAATACAAGAGCTGTCCCCGAGTGGTCGGGGGTTCGATCCCGGTCTATGTGTAGTGAATAGAAGGAAAATATTTTTGTAAGTTGTGGCTGACCGCTTGGCTAGCAAGATTGAGTAAAGTAAAACTCAGCTTGTCTTGCCTTGCGAGTTGTAGTTTTAAAATCTAGGGCGTCACGTTTCTCTGACGCTGACTGTACATTGTTGTAGAGGTTAGAAAGTAAGCAATAGATGGACGTGTTAGTTCATAAGAAAGTACGAGTCCATCTATTGCACTTTCGGCCGAGGCTTAACACAGTGCTTTTCACGACTACTGCGAGGAAATAAAAAAAAGGCGTTTTTTAAACTGACGACTCTCACCGTGACAAAAACTTTATTTCAGATAATTAAAAGCAGACATATATGGCTGTATGGAATCTGATTCCTTTGCCTATCCGTGAAGGGATGAGTATTATTAAAAAAATAAAACGACTTCTCATTAGCCAATTTAATTTCATATGCAGCACAAAGTGTGTTCTGATTGGTCGAATTAGTGATCAGCGGACCGATGTTATTGGTCAATGGAACAGACCAACAATGTTAACATAGTTGGTCTGTTTAAATTCATAGTAGGCCTGCTCATTCAATGTACAACTGTCGATTGTTTTGGGGACCAAGAACAAACCATCTTTCGCCACATTTCCGAGCAGTGGCGTGAAATGACCATTATAGACTGCAGTGACTGCAGGTAGGCACCTATGTATAACGAAATTATTTATTTGGAAACAAACAGTCTCTTATAGTTAAAAAAAGTATACAACTTGCCAAGGATGTGAATAATGTTAGAGTTTGGGATAAATTCTAGCGCTTATCTTCATGTCAATACCAGAACTATAATTAAGTCCAGGCAACAATTTAAACAAAAGTTTGGATCAGCCCACTGATCACTTGGCCTCTAGATTACGCTTCGGACAATTTTGCCATTTTTGCCTAGTATCTCAGTAAGTCAAATTGGCGGGACGCAGGAGCGACTAGTGTCACCGTGATTGGCCAGTTCAAAGTCAACGAAAAATGAGGAGTGCGCGTCACGGTGCGCACTATTAGTGGTAGTGATGGGACACGCTCAAAGAAATGATACTGACTGTTTTTAATTGAATTGGTATAATGAATCACGTATGAGAATATAAACGGGCATAAAAAAACAAAAACACGCCTTCAAAAATTAAAAAAAAAAATCGTTTTAAATGGTAGGTTGGTCAGTCCAACTGAATTCGGCTTTTGGTTTAAAATATTGTGGACGCCGACTTCAGTTGGACTGAACTACCTACCATTTTGTAAGAAATATTTTTTGCGATTTTGATGGCGGGTTTTTTTTTACTTTTATTTTATTTTATACTTTTATGTGATCCTATATGCTGATATAAAGTCCAACTTCTCAATTAATGAGAAACTGTAGAACATTTCAAGTTTGCCACAGGCAGCGTCGCGGGAATGTCATAGTCATATATTTAACCTAAATGTGCTTTGTCATAGTCACTCACCTCAACAACCTTAATCGAGAAATATTATCGCCACCCTTGAAATTGGTACCGGAGTTCCGGTGGCCATCTGTGGTCTTCATCATAAGTTCCCGTTCACCATTTAGCGCTTTCAAGAGCAAATGCACGAGTTACAATGAAAAACACCAAAATCGAGGATTTCCCTCGATTTCTCCAAGATTCCATCATCGGATCCTGATGTGTTGACAATTGGACTAACTAGAAATTACACCCTCTCAAACAAAAAAAGAAGTTTTTTAGATCGGTCGGGTGGCATTCGAGTAATCAAGGAACACACAAAAAAATATCCCGACGAATTGAGAAACTCTTCCGTTGAAGTTGGTTAAAAATGAGTGTTCGAAGCGGCCAGTCCAAATAACACGTGTTGAAGATAGCGATGCCAATGCCCGACTGAAGTTCCTCGAGAAAAACACATTTCCTCGCACCGCTCCACTACCGCAGGAACCGCAGTTGAGCGCTAGACATATACTTTATTGCGCGCTACCCTTATTGTGAATCCGCATTAAATATTATTGTTACCATAGACAGTTTTTCTTATCCGTGAGCGTGTCACTCTACATGCAATAGTTTGATTTTATTTATCGAGACTATCGCGTAATACACATTTTGCCGCTATATAAGTGGCCGGCTCAGAATCGTTTTATTTTTATTACGCTTAACAATTTGGAACACATTTGAATAATTTGAATTATTAATATAAATAGAAATAAATTTGAACATTACTAGTTTCATAATTGGACATATTTTATATACATTTCAGTACAAGTAATGAGACATAATTTATTTCAGAAATAATAATTTGTTGCGCACGCAACGTTTTATGCCATAGCTCATCTCATCATAGTTTTACGGGTATCAAAACCTAAGAAATCAGTGAATTCACATCACTTCAGTGATTAGACAAATACGGAATTGGCAAAATCAGTACGTGATAGAAAGAGACAGACGACTGTTGAAAGACATCAAAGCGTCGCCATCTTTGTAATAAACGTGTAGCTTTTAATTAATGAACTATTATTGTTTTGAGTAATAACAGCTTGCCTGTGAAATGAAATTCCATCCTATGGGAAGCCTCCCATAATACTTAAGTGAAAAGTGTAGCGAGACGTCTAGCCAGACGTCTCGCTACACTTTTCACACAACTTAACCATACAATACGGCATATTTTTGACACTTTATTCGCAAAGTACAAAGCCGAATGTTGCATGTTGCTATGTCAACAGGCGGCTGCGACATGACATTAGCGTATGGACATAATGAGCATAAGCTTAGCGTCTTTGTATGCGTGGTCTATTGGTTAAGTGGTTTGGTGGCTTAGCCTAAGCGAGCTGTTTTGAAATTTGTGTTTTTTTTAAAATTAATATGCCTTGGCCTTGGCCTTGGACTTCATAATAGCAAATCACATCACGAGTTAAAAATGTGTAAGAAAAACTACCTAACATTTTTTTTATACCAATTAAATATTCAGAAACAAGTGGTAAGAGGTCTACGGTCCTTTATACATTGTTTTATGTTATTTCTTAGGACGGTGTGCCTGGCTCCGAAGGCCGAGTCATAGGCGATCTGGGCGAGGATGGGTGGGTGCGTGTAGCTTGGGACGCGGGCGGCACCAACTCTTACCGTATGGGGAAGGAGGGCAAATACGATCTCAAGCTGGCGCGGACGCCCTCGCCGCCGCCCTCGGACGATGAGACTGTTAATGAAGAAAGTAAGTGGATTTGAATATCGAATATATATCATGCTTCTAACAGAGGCTGCGCCCAGGGAGGCCGGGCGCAGTCCGCGCTATTGCCTACAAAATGCGCGACCTGGCACGCGCGGCTGATCAGTTCAGTGTCGTGAGCGCTCGTCCTGGCGCCCGCCGCCTTACGCTGCAAAGTTATTCGAGATTTTGTTTGAGTAGGTACCTATGGCCACTCGAAAAGCCAAAAGGTAGGTACTGCATAGCATACGGGTGCTTAAATAATGACAGGAATGTCATCTTGTCATGACTGCCAAAGAATTTGTAAAATTATTATTAATATTATTTATAACTTTGGTCTAGCTGGCTAGTTCGAGACTCTAGCGGTACTTTAATTACTGACACCATTACTACAGTTTTGAACCCTCGACGCAAAAAGAGAGATATTATATTATTCATTTCATTAACGACCCGTTCGCAGTATTAGATTTTTTCGCACTAAAAATTAATAGCTCTACTTAGGTACCTTAAACAACGTTCAGTTTTAGTTGATCTCCCAGAACTAGTGACTGCCAAATAAAGCAAAGTCAGCATGTACTGGTTATTAGTTAAACACTTATGACTTGATCAATAAAAGAAAACGGCAATGGCAGCATTTCTCTTTGCCTCGCGTTTATTAGGTATTAATGCGGTCGCGTGTCGCATGTTGGTATTGTAAACGCCAAAAAATGTTAAACAGAAAATACCTAGAAGTTAGCTAAGTTTCAAAGGCGTTTAAGCGCAATTCACATAGAGCGCTGGTCGGGAGCGGGCGTATTGCCGTTACATTGCTCGTAATACACGCATTCTTCGATAGGCCTTCTCACATAGCGCACAATGTAAGGGCAATACGCCCGCTCTCGCGCCCGACGCGCGCTCTGTGTGAATCTCTCTGTGTGAAGCGCTCCTTTCGAAACCCGATACAAAAACAAAACAGTTATTGAAGTCTTAAGACAGAATTTAAGTACTTTTGTCACAAAACGGCCATATGTATGAATTTTCACAGAGTTTTAGTGACAAGGTATACCTAGTCCGACTAGCGGCGTTAGGGCTAAGAGCCATAAAACTTTTAACAATAGCATTTTTTGTTTTGAATTGCCTTAAATCGTAATGCGTACGAGTGAATTTCAACATTAATACTGCTTCTTTGAAAGGTAAAATGCATGGTGTGTTCCGCAAACAAAGATATCTCTACGCTTGCACAGGGTTTATTTATTTATTTATTTATTTATTTTAGGAATAACAAACAACCATACAATATGTGTTACAATATAAATAACAACAGGCGTTACTTTATGCATGATCAACAACGTTATCCACAAATTACTATAACAAGGTAAAGGTTGCCAAAAATAAGTGTTTAAAGTTGTTGAAAAAGAAAGATTAAGAATGAGAGATATTATATCTCACAGCAGGTAGGAATCTAAATTATATACTAATAGTATGTACATATCGTGTGATGGTGCAAGTTTTATATTACAAATTAAAGATCATGAGAAAAGTAGCATGCATTAAAGTTCTCAATGATTTTGATTTAATTACTCTTACTTAACTAAGGGTTTCTAAGATGGATTTTCTAAATCGTGCCGTAGAAAGGTGAAATATGTCTACATGGGTAAAGTGTTGGTTGTACGTAGCGAGGTGCCGGCGAAGGGGCGCGCGGGCGCCTGCGTTAGTGCGGCACGGAGCCGTCGCAAACTGCCGGTAAGCGCGCGTCGCCCGTCGGACGGCACCTCTAGGAACTATATAGCATATTTTATTGACAAGGTGCACACAGTCGAATTTGTTGAGGCAAAGGCCTTATAGGAACATTGCTTGTAAATATTGTCGTCTTTTGCGCAAGGGAAATGAGTCCAAATTTTGTTAATAAGCCATCATAGGGCAACCGGTTATTATATCGATACAATTTGTAATTAATATTTTTTAAGAATTTATATTGTATTTTTTCAATGGCATTACGATATTGTTCGTAGAGGGGATCCCAGATCATGCTTGCGTATTCTAGCTGGGGCCGAACTAGACTTTTATATAAATATATATATAGGTTGTGGCTCTTTTAAAATCCGTAGCAGCCCTGGTTACGAAGTTGTACATTTGGTAACCCTTCGATACTATCATATTTACATATTGGTCTAAGTGTAGCTTGGAGTCGAGGAGCACTCCGAGGTCACGCACGAGATCGACTTTTTCTAGTTGTTGATTACATAGCATATATTTATGATGGATTATATTTTTCTTTTTAGTAAAGCTGATACTATTACACTTGGAGACTGACAATTCCAGTTTATTTAAAGTGCAATAATCAGTTAAGCGGTCGAGATCGTCTTGGAAAAGTGTGCAGTCTGATGGACTGGTGATTTTACTGAATTTTTTTAAGTCATCTGCGTGCAGCAAAATTTTAGTATTAAGAAAACATGTCTTAATGTCATTGATGAAGATGTTAAACAGCAAAGGACCTAACATTGATCCCTGCGGAACTCCGGAGGTGACCTCTGTTACATCAGACTGAAAACCATTTATGACGACTCTCTGTGTTCTTTTGGTAACATAAAAAAGAAAACATCGTAGTAAATTACCACGTATGCCATTAAAAGCAATTTTGTCAAGGAGGCGCTTATGATCAACCCTGTCAAAGGCCTTGCGGAAATCTGTGTACACTGCATCTACTTGGGTAGCGCGATCCATATTCTCAAAGAGAAATTCGGTAAATACCATAAGGTTAGTGATAGTAGATCTTTGCCTAATGAAACCATGATGTTCAGGAATCATTTGATGATTTATGAATGCGCTTACCGCATTATGAACTAACTTCTCAGAGACCTTGGCTAGCGCGCACAATATGGAGATAGGGCGAAAATTTTCGATGTCCTGTTTGGCGCCTTTTTTAAAGATAGGAATTATATGAGCAGACTTCCATATGGATGGGAAAATGCCTTGATGCATGCACATTAAAAATATTTTATGTAGTGGTTTAGCCAATGAATCAGCTGTGTGTTTTATAAAGATCGATGGTAGGCCATCAGGGCCTGGTCCTTTAGAGGGGTCTAAAGAATTTAGAGACCGTTTGACTTGTTCAAAAGGGTTGCCAAAACTGTAGAATATAAGTAAGCTAAACATTGATTTAGTATACAGGGTTATTGGTAAGTCGACCTATTCCCGTTAGGAGGTGATAGGGGTGACTATTTGCGATAATTTTGACCCCCATATGCATTATGCAAAAGTGAACCATTTTTGAGTTATCGCGATTATTAGTTTTTTTTTAAATTAGTCGGAAATTCAACTTGAAAAATTTATTACAAAAAAAGTATCAATTTAAATCTTTTTTTTTCTTCTGATTTACAAAACCGATTAAACACCGGTTATTTCTCAATATTAAAACAATAACTATCGGTCCAAATTTGAAAAAGCGAGACGGAAAACGATTTTTTTTCAATATTTTTTGCGATCGCTTTCCAATAAAATGCCTTAAAAACAAAAAAAAACGTTATGAAACTTGGCTTGCAGATTATTTTAAAAACTTAACTGTTTTCTTAGCTCTCCAAAAACGCATAACAAGTAGAAAATTATTTAAAAAAAACCTGAAAAAATAATCATCACAAAGGAAGCGGGCGGAAACAAAAGTCACAAATGCAACTTCAAAAATTAAAATTAAAAAACATACCAAATTTAAATCATACATTTTTTATTTGCTTTTGTACAAGATGAATTTGTTGTTCCTATGCAAAATGAAAACAAATATTATCTCCACACGTTTGAGAATGCGAGGCCGAAAACTAAAAAATACATGTTTTTTTATCAAACTCCAACATAAATTACACGAAAACAGAAAAATTTACCAATACATTTGGCGTGCAGATTACACATAAAACATTGACGTTTTTCCAGCTTTCTAACGAGCTATTAAAACTAAAATGAGTATTGTTAAAGATTGCTGGAAAAAATTGATCACAAAGGAAGGAACAAGGAAATCACGTCCGAACAAAACTTAAAATTAACTAACTAAATCTATCAAAACTAACTGTTATACTCGTAAACACAAATAACAACATTAACTTATGTAAAAAGTTACAAAATTAAAACTAATAAACAATTAAAATTGAAATAATCAGGTTTTTTATAGTTCATTTTCAAAATGGCTACCTCCATTTCTTATTCTCACATAAGTTAATGTTGTTATTTGTGTTTACGAGTATAACAGTTAGTTTTCATTGATTTAGTTAGTTAATTTTAAGTTATGTTCGGACGTGACTTCCTTGTTGCTTCCTTTGTGATCAACTTTTTCCAGCAATCTTTAACAAAACTCATTTTAGTTTTAATAGCTCGTTAGAAAGCTGGAAAAACGTCAATGTTTTATGTGTAATCTGCACGCCAAATGTATTGGTAAATTTTTCTGTTTTCGTGTAATTTATGTTGGAGTTTGATAAAAAAACATGTATTTTTTAGTTTTCGGCCTCGCATTCTCAAACGTGTGGAGATAATATTTGTTTTCATTTTGCATAGGAACAACAAATTCATCTTGTATAAAAGCAAATAAAAAATGTATGATTTAAATTTGGTATGTTTTTTAATTTTAATTTTTGAAGTTGCATTTGTGACTTTTGTTTCCGCCCGCTTCCTTTGTGATGATTATTTTTTCAGGTTTTTTTTAAATAATTTTCTACTTGTTATGCGTTTTTGGAGAGCTAAGAAAACAGTTAAGTTTTTAAAATAATCTGCAAGCCAAGTTTCATAACGTTTTTTTTTGTTTTTAAGGCATTTTAGTGGAAAGCGATCGCAAAAAATATTGAAAAAAAATCGTTTTCCGTCTCGCTTTTTCAAATTTGGACCGATAGTTATTGTTTTAATATTGAGAAATAACCGGTGTTTAATCGGTTTTGTAAATCAGAAGAAAAAAAAAGATTTAAATTGATACTTTTTTTGTAATAAATTTTTCAAGTTGAATTTCCGACTAATTTAAAAAAAAACTAATAATCGCGATAACTCAAAAATGGTTCACTTTTGCATAATGCATATGGGGGTCAAAATTATCGCAAATAGTCACCCCTATCACCTCCTAACGGGAATAGGTCGACTTACCAATAACCCTGTATACTAGATACACAATCAGCACGAAAAAATGGCAAGTCAAAACTAATGCCGAATCGACTTGGGCCGTAGTTTTGCTATTAGTCTTGTTCTGACCACAGACAGGGGCAGTTGTCAATCATGACAAAATGTGTGGTGAAAAACTGCAAAAATAATAGCAAAAAAACAAATAAAAAGGATGGAATGTCTTATTTTACGTAAGTTCTATTTATTTATAAACAGTTTCTAGCTAAAATTATATTTTTTTCATGATTTTTAGGAATTTATTTCGTGCACACAAATTATGACTTACCAAGGAACAAAAATATTATGGAGTAGCTATTACTTTTTTAAATTTTAATATTTTTTATTTTTTAATTAAAGCTTTCCATGAAATCCTCTACGACGTGCAAAATGGGTCGCAATATTAGCACGAGATGGTGATCAACTATTCAAGGCAAATAAGTCGTCTGTTGTGTGCTTGACCCATTTTCGTACCACAGACGTATATACCACAAATAAAGGCTTTAGTAGACTGACTAAATCTGCAATACCGGTTAGGCTAGGTTGATTATGATAGGATAAGATCTTGTCTTGTTTAAAGTAAAGTGTAATGTTTTAATGTTTCATTTATGTATGTATTTATAATTCTTTATTCCAACATAACTTCTAAACACCTTCTTCTTCTTCTTCTTAAAGTGCCTCTCCAACTTAGTGAAGGTTGGCCATCAGCTGTTGGAATTTGTCCCTATCCTTTGCGAGGCGGAATAGCTCGGATAGTCAGCTATGTACCTAAGTATTTATATTTGCACACTCGTTCTATTATTTGCCCAGAGACTGCAATAGTTGAATTAACATTTTGATTTCTGGAGACTACCATGAGCTTAGTTTTACTGACATTCATATTATGATCTAAACACCTGAGCCAATTTATATGTGTGTGGTATTGTTAGAATCATTTCACCATTCCAGGTGACAAAGGATACCTAAACGTTAAAATTTGAATAAAAACAATCGACGGGTCGGGTTTTTAAACCTTGCTTTACATCAATTTATTAATTATTATTATTGTATATATATAGCTTAAGTTGTGTAATACAATGACAGCATTTATAAAACATCTTAAAAATTTTTTTTTGTGATTTGTAATTTTGTTAAAACTAATACAATATAAATAGAGAAATTCGTCTCCATTCATTCGATGTCCACTTTTGTCATAAATAGTATGATAATGGCGATTTCACTAAAGAGTTTTAAATATTTTAAAACATTAGTTTGCATTTTTGACACTTGACTGCTAGTATATTGAGTTTTTTTTTGCATGAATGTTTTAGGTAAAAAATAGCGATGTTAGCATGTATCTGAATACAGCTGTCAATGTCATTTGGGACAGTTTATAATAAAGTTTTGTGCGGGATTGTGTATCTAGTATATACTAAATCAATGAAGCTAAAGAATAAAACACAATTGTTATTGTGTAAATCATACATTAATTATACTTATATATTATAAACGAAATGGCTCTTCATTCGTAACATCATTATCATCAATTTCTTCTGTCAGCAACGAAGACAGTTACAGAGAGTTCACTCTGTAACTGTCTTCGTTGTCTTCGACGTGTTTACGAGGGCTGCCTTTCAAGTTCTGTCGTTTGATAAACTCCCGTGATTATTAAAAAAAAACTAGTATCATCTTAAAATATTTGAATTTAGAATTAAAAAAAAAAAAGAATGTCTCGAGATCGGCCGATTCGTTTTAGTACAGCGTCGGTTCAAAGTTGACAAGTCGTTTGTGAAAATGGAAATTTCGAAGGAAAATTTACGTGCGATAGTATTTTACAATTTTAAAAGGGGTTTAACGAGTCTTCAGTGCTTTAAAGAGCTGACTACGGTTTTTAAAAATGAAGCACCATGCATCCGGACTGTGGAACGTTGGTATTTGGAATTTCAACGTGGTTGCTCTAGTCTTAGTGATAGGCATCGTGAAGGCCGACCAAAAACAGCTTTAACCCAGGAAAACATTGATGCTGTACGGCAACTGATCGTCGAAGATCGCCATGCGACATACCGCGAGACAGAAGCTTCATTAAGCATTTCAGGGACCAGTGTTCAAAATATATTGCATGATCACTTAGGTGTAAAAAAATTGATCTCACGCTCGATACCACATTTACTTAGTGAACACCAAAAAACAGCTCGCGTTAGATGGTGCCGCAAAACTCTGCGGCAATTCAACCGAGGAGACTCTAAACACGTTTATGACATTATCAGTGGTGACGAATCTTGGATATATGCCTACGATACGGATTCTAAACAGCAGTCGACTGTTTGGGTGTTTCAAGATGAGCCAAAACCGACCAAAGTAATACGCTCACGGAGCACTTCGAAAAAAATGGTCGCCACGTTTGTAGCGAAAAGTGGCCACGTTGCGACCATCGTGCTCGAAGATCGTAAAACAGTTAATGCTGACTGGTATACCACTGTTTGTTTACCAGAAGTTATCGGCGAGTTCCGAAAAAATAACCCAAGACGTCGTATAGTACTGCACCACGATAGTGCTAGTTCGCACACCGCCCGGCAGACAATTGCGTTTTTAAAAGAACAAAACGTCAAAAATTTGGATCACCCGCCGCCGTACAGTCCAGACTTAAGCCCTAATGACTTCTTCACTTTTCCAAAAATCAAGAAACGACTTCGTGGTCAACGGTACCGGCATACAAAACGGCCATTTTGGAGACCCCGACTTCGGAATGGAATAAGTGTTTCGAAAACTGGTTCGATCGAATGAATAAGTGTATTACATATCACGGTGATTACTTTGAAAAACAATAAATACCATTTAACACTTAAATTGTCTTTAGTTTTTTCAAACGACAGAACTTAAAAGGCACCCCTCGTAAAACATGCTCCTCGAATTTTATCCGCAATTTTGTTTGTCTCATCGCAAATCAATTCGACCACTCTCGAGCTCAAATGTGGTATATTAGTATATTGTGTATTTATTGTTTCAGTTCACTCGAAACATAGTAATAATATTTCAGTAATCTTAAACGTTTAATAGAATCTAATCGAATAGCTAGGGTTTTTTAACCTTCTGAGAAGTTGTTTATCCTCGATCTTGTAAATATTTTATTAAATCAGCCTTTCTCGTTAAATTGTTACAAATTTTGTCAGCTTGCCTGGTGTGATAAGTTATTCAGAAGAAAAACAATATTTACGTCCTCCTACGGGTCAAACAGTTATAAGTACGTACCTGGTGTAAACGCGTGGTTATTTTATGAGTTTTAAAGAAAGACTAGTTGGGAATTCCGGTTGTTGCAATCCTCCTGGCCAATATTTGTTATAGCTCTTGCAATTTTTAATGACGTTATTTTGCATTAGTTAGTTAAAACTATTACGTTAGCTTTTTGTATGAGTAAGAAATGACTTAAGATCTTTTACAATAGATTACCTAATTAGCTTATCTTTATGGCTCTTGGCCCTTACGCCGCCGGTCGGACTATACTAAAGTGTACACATATTTATCAATTCGACTATACTACTTTTTCTCGTCATTTCACATAAGAAATCTACAAATAATAATTAATTCAATCTGTTTTCTTACAACTGCCGTTACTGCCGTCCCTACGGTGAGCGGAGTCAGTAAAGCTCTTGACTGGCTAAATAATATAGACTCTTGCAGCCCAAATTTAAGGTGCATTTCGCATCGTTACGAGCGCCCCCACTGTCTATCGGAGAAATGTAACCAAGGTCACTTCCGTGCCGTGCAAGGTATTGTTGCCTTTATCTTCTGAGTACGTTTAAATTCGCATATTTGCCGTCACAGGGAGTTCCTTCTGTACTTGTACTATTTATTATTCTGTGGCCCAGGGCTAAGCGGCCATAGTCCATGGTTACGACTCGACTTTTACTGACCTGCCTGAGATGGGATTTTCGTATGGTTGTCGCTGGACAAATACGAGTATACCTAGAGAGTTATCGACTAAGTTTCAATGAACTCGTTTTTTTGCTATACAAATATTTTGAGTGGCTGATAATTCTCAGCTGTCAGGCGCTGCTGGCGACATAAAGATATGTGTTACGTTGCCTACGAATAATGTGACCAACTTCTCGTCACCCCAGTTTGAAAGAAACATATTTTTGGATTGACTCGAGGATTTCCTTTTTTTCTCGAAAAATATTGTTCTGGTCGCACGGTCGGTTATCGGTTCTTCTTTCTCTTTTGTGTCTTAATTTTAATAAATGTATCTGTGTGTCTGTCGGTGGCATTGGAGCGCCCAAACAGATGGACAACGATTCGGACACGTTTTATTTAAAGAAAGCCCATTTCATCGGCGAGGTATCATGAATATTTTTTTGGTCAATATGAGATATCAGCTCTAAAAGTAGGGAGAGTGGTCATGTATTTAATATTAATCATCAATACACATAAACTCTAAACAAGGGCTTCCTTTTACGGGAGAGTACGGGTGGTAAATGGCATCACATTTCACAATATCGATTGGAATTAACTGCTAGAGCGTGACCACTTTTGTCTTCAAAAAAATAAGGACCAACAAGGCCACCGATGACGTTTGGAGTGCTGATAGATTATACCTTTTTTTTTAATACGGTGAGGAAACGCATTTACGCGTACCCTCCGGTCTAGGGACGATCATATTGGAGGATCATGTGGGACTCACAACCCCCTACCCTACAGAGCGAAGGGGAAGGGGGAAGCCTACCCACTAAATCCTCACCGGTGTTAACCGCCATAGGCTGTTAACGGGGGCACCGTGGGCTGATGACTCTGATGATCTTTTCTCCTTTATTTTATTTTATTATGAATAGTAATAATAGCTGAGCACTGAGCAGCGCTTATTGCAAAATGCCTTTAAGCCAATAATGTAGATATTTTAATACTGTAGAAATTGAAGTTTTAATTATTTAACTTTGTAATTTTTATTGCTTCTTGTGCGACAGCGGACAGCTATTAAAAAAAAAAAACATATATTTTGTCCGGCATCATGAGCATGTCATGCTCACTCAAAGGTCTTTGTTTACGGCGGCGTCGTTGATCGGGTCGCCACCTTCCCGAACACATGGTTGAGGGAGGCGATGGCTGAGATACGCGTCATACTCGTGAATGGGTGCTGTCTGTGGGGTCCGGTCTGTTCACGCTTGCAAGGACCTGTTTTTCAGTTAGTTATTTCGGTTATCGTTCCTGACGTAGAGACCTCGTAATGTTGTTCTCCTAGTCACTATTTTTAATTTAATGATATTGAGCTTACATTTGTAATGATTTATTGGTGTTAGTGTGTACGACGTGTAAAAGAGCCCTCATGTGGCCAATTTACTGAATTAATATTTTGAATTTTGAATTTTGAACTATTCACCACTGGGTACGTGTATCATTTGAAAGGACTTAATGTGACCATCTCAAATATATAAGAATATAGTAGCATTAATAAACGGGTTTCATAATAATATAAAAAAATGCAGTCGGGTTTTTAAACCTTTCTTTTCATTTAGTTATCATGAGTAAATCTTCAGAAAGACGTCCTCAAAGGGGGAGATAACATTAGTACCTAACTTGATAAATTCATTTTAAAAACATAGCAATGACACGCTAGGATGAAAATGTTTCTAGTCTATACCTTTCTGAGCCAACGTAGGATGATCACTACGGCTACTCATATTAACACCTAGAATTATTTATTATTAGCTTTTTAAAGCTTCTTTTATTGTTTGCATGAAATTAAAAGGCTTTTTTTTTTTTTTTTTTTTATTAGCTTTTTAAAGAAAGCAGTTTTAATTCTCATTGCATGTATATTATTTATAATGTACAAGTTTAAAATAATCGAAATTATTGAACATCAATAACAATGAATTTCTGGTAAATAAAAAACGCATTAAACAAAGTAAAGATACACGCATTAAACGTACAAACAATTTACTATAAACATTTTTCTTTAGTTTGTTTAATCACATAGCTCTGTCTTATTTATCCTTGTCTACGCCACAAAGTTAAATATGTGGTAAAGTGCACATTATTGTTGGAATATGCAGCAATATATTTCGTATAATTTGCAGTCCCGATCTATTTGGATAAAAATGGTAGAATGCCGAGTGGTAAGCTCCAAATAATCGTAGTGTTAATATTCCCAGGTGATGACAACCTTGACTGGTGGCCGGTGGGCGAGGTGCGCGCCAGTTGCATGGGTGCCCTCCGGCTGGTGTGCGCGGGTGCGGGCGCCCTTAGCTCCGCGGAGAGTGCGGTGGCGCGCCGCAACGTGACCGCGCTGCACCGCCGCCTGCTGACGCTCGCACACGCACAAGACGCCTCCTCTCCTACAGCGTTCGCGCCGCACAGCCATACTGCGCTAGCTTTGCTGAGAGGTCAGCGCGATTACCTTTGCAACAAGAACTGTCGTTGGCAACGTACTCCTTAGGATTGGTAACGCATTTGCAGTGTAAGGATTGCCATGACTCGGATTTCTCCAGACTGTTCAAATTTTTAACTTTCTGCATAACCTATAAATTGTATATTCAATTGAACACTCAGCAAGTTGAGTCAAAGACAATAGTCTACACATACATATATTTATTTATTTATTTAAAAAGTTTTGTAAGTAGGCCCTGTAGGCACTTTTACAAGTCTGAGTCTACCAGCGCTTCCAAAGAGACCACTGTTGAGAAGAAGCGCCGCAAGAAACTCAACAGTAAGCCGTTTTTTCCAAATAAATCACATTACAATACTAAACTTAAGCTACACAATTTAAATGTCACAGGGATGTACAGGTCCCAGTAGTAATAATAATTAAATTGTCGGATTAAAATAAATAATACAATTTCGGAGATGTAAACAGTCTCCAAATGTCAAATTAAAATTAAGAATTAAATATAATTTTAAAAAAAACACAACAAGGGAGATGTGGAAAGTCTCCACGGTCAATTTTGGAGATGTAAAGAGTCTCCAGATGTCAAATTAAAATTAAATTAAATTATTAAGAAAAAAAAGTCAAAAATAATAAATAAATAAGGGAGATGTAGAAAGTCTCCACGGTCAATTTTGGAGATGTAAAGAGTCTCCAGATGTCATATTAAAATAATAGGTAATCATACAGGGAGATGTATATAGTCTCCACGGTCCTTAATAATTGTAATACAAAAAAAAAAAAATTCAGTCCCAAGCATTGTCATCATTCATATAATCTTTAATACTATAATAAGCTTTAGAAATTAGTTTACGTTTAACGTAACTCTTAAATTTATTTACTGATAAATGAGTAACACTACTTGGGAGCTTATTATAGAACCTTATACAATTACCCATGAAAGAGTTTTTTATTTTGTGAAGCCGTGTAAAGGGCACTGCGAGCTTATTTTTATTTCTGGTATTAACATTATGTATGTCACAGTTCTTTCTAAAATTACTGATGTTCTTATGAACATGCATAATGTTTATACATAACATCACCACACATCATACATAACATATACATTACCACAGTCATGATTTAATAATTATACTGCTCAGCAAGTTAAATATTATGGTCCGAAACAACGCTTTACGCTTGAACTTTGGGCACTAGCGAACGTTAAACATACTTTAATATACAGGGTTGGGCAGATTAAGTGTCCTAGTTAAAAAGAGCCATAAAATTAAAACAAGACAGAAAATTTTAAAATTTATCACGTTTTTATTTTTAGCGTACTCTATACTTAAAAAAACTAATTCATAAGTTCAAATCGCTTGCCATCAGCTTTAATAACTTGACGCATTCTTCCATAGAATGCATTGCACGCGGCACGCACTACCTCGTCTGGTATTTCATCCCATATCTTGACTAATCGATGCTTGAATGAGTTTAGTTAGTGTCCGGGTAAGACGCCGCGCGATAGATCAGATAAGGAACCTGTTGCTGTGTAGCGTCGTATGCGCATCGCCATTCTCAAGTGGTTGAGAAGGTGCACATTGGCGCAGCACTATCCTTCTTGCTAATGTTTAAATAGGTTACACAAAATTAGTAATATGATGTATTCGGCGATCCAGGTGTACAGAAAAACCTTGCATGGTTTGTGTTACATTTGTTTTTAATGTTTTGTAACTGTTTATATCAAATAAATAAATAAATAAAAATAAATAAATAAATAGATTCATGCCCTGTGTGCTCCCAATCTTGCTCAGCATGTAACCCCATATTGAAAAGTCCAAAGCATTCAAATCCGGCGCTGATGCAGGCCATTCTTGCCAAGGTATAAAATCTGTCAAATTTGTTCTACACCAGTCTTGAGTGCGTTTAGCTTTGTGAGATGGGACACTATCTTGTTGGAAGCAGTAATAGTTGTTTCCATATAATTTTTGAGCATTTTCTAGCAAATGACCCTGTAACACGTTCTGGATGTAATAGTCTTGGTTAATTTTGACACCTCGATCAATAAACAGCAGCGGTAACTTGCCTCTAGGCGATATCGCACCCCATATCATGACAGCTGATGCACTCTGGAACCGTTGTACGGCTAATTTGTCCACAGGAATATCCTTCATTGAAGGACCATAGACACGATCGTTTTGTTGGTTGTGACTGTCTTGTAACTGGAACATCTTTTCATCGGAATTAATAATATTATCGCCGTCGGGCCAAGCTAGCAATTCCCTATATCTTTTCACTCTAGCTTTTTTCTGGGCATCTGTTAAGCCATGAGTTTTTTGTTTTTTGTAGGTCTTTAGCCCAAGATCATATTTTAAAATACGACTCATTGTTCGACGGGATATTTTCATATCTTTAGCAAGTTTGCTTGCACTTCGAGCTGGATTTCATCTAATACGCTCACGAATATTTTTAATGATGTTTTTGGTGCGAACAGATGGCTTTCTCCCAGGTTTGGGCCTGATTTGTGAAGATCCCGTTTCTTTGAATCGCTTGACGGTCCGCGATATAAACCTTATATTGATATTTAAATGTTTCAGCGTCTTCAATATCTCACACGGTCGGTATTTTTTCTGGTTCAAATCGCACACGAGCTGGCGTTTCGCGTCCATTGTTGAAAACAATATAAAAACAAAATATATCAAGCTGACGTGTAGAAATCATAAAGAAAGTTAAATTACCAACAAAAAAAAAAAGAAGTGAATAAGAAGTTTAGTTATATTTAAATAAAAAAGCCATACACAACTAGGACACTTAATCTGCCCAACCCAATCTGTATAGAACAATACATACCTAAACATCCAACACTTAGAAACAAATACTCGCGCTCGTCGCACGAATATTTGCCTTATACCGGGAATCGAACCCGAACCTCTTGCGTCCTAGGCAGACTCAAGATACGACCAAATATACTCGGGTCGCTATCATATGAGCTCTGGGGCCATAAAACCCTTTTCGCACATCTCGCTCACTGTTGGGAGGTTAGCAGATCTCTCGCTCGCACTTTGCAGCGACTTCTTTGTTTGTTCACTAATTAGTTTATGGCTCCAGAGCTCAGATGATAACGTCCGAGGTATAGCTAGCCTAAGTTCGTCGCGTTGCCTTGTTGCAGCGAGCGCGCACAGTCCAGACATGCGCGAGCTATTCTGCACGGACTCGTGGTTTGAACTGTGCTACAGCATCATATCGGCATCAGACAAACTTATCTCGCAGGACCTCATTTACACTCAGGTAACAACTAGCTAGCTATGGAATAACCATGTATCAACTTAAATCAAGTAATCGGATACTCGGATGCATATTTATTTTTATTTATACCTATTTTGTTTTTAGCTATAAAAGTATGGAAGCGGCTTCTTAATAAAATTTATCCATCTCACTCGCACACTTGTAAAAATGCTTCTATCTCATTCTGTTAAACGTTACGGTCGTGTGGCGGCTAACCTACCGGTGGTACCGGTCCTAACGCAACCATATTTTGCCACCGATCAAATATTACGAGGGCGACGCTGAAAGTTTTTAGATCTGGCCACTTGTAAACAATATAATAAAAATAAGTTTAAATTTTGAAAATGGAACTCTTTGCCAATATTATTGAGTATGTATTTTATTATTTTGTCATTTGTTTTACGATTTGGCGGCAAATTGAAAGTTGTCTGTGTCACGTCAGCATGAATTTAACGCGAGAAAATTTTCGTGCAATGATTTTTTATGACTTTCGATGTCATTTAAGTCAACAAGAAAGTTATGATAGACTACGATTGGCCTTTCGCGATGAAGCCCCATCTCGTGCCACTGTTTACAATTGGTTTAATGAGTTTAAACGTGGTCGCAATAATCTCACCGCCATTTTCGTGAGGGCCGGCCTTCTACGGCAACGACTGAAGATAACATCAGTGTTGTGCGGCGTATGATAGAGACTGATAAAAGAGTGACCTATCAGCAGATTCGTACAAGCTTGGGCATCGGTATGAGTCAAGTGCACAAAATCCTCCATGAACATTTAGCGGTCAGGAAGCTTTGTGCCCGGTGGATACCTCATAATTTGACCGAGGCCCAAAAACTCCGTCGTGTTGATTGGTGCCGTGAAATGGTTTTAAGATTTAACCGAGGTGACTCAAATGCTGTGTTCTACATACTTACGGGTGACGAAAGCTGGATTTACTGTTATGATCCCGAAACCAAGACAGTCTGCTCAGTGGGTGTTTCCTTCCGAGGAGTTGCCAACTAAAGTGAAGAGAGGTCGAAGCGTGGGATAAAAGATGGTAGCCTCGTTCTTCGGAAGGACAGGTCATTACGCGACAATTGTTTTAGAGGATCGAAAAACAGTTACTGCAGAGTGGTACACAAACAATTGTTTGCCACTTGTCTTGGAAAAAGTTCGGGAGAAACGACCTCGCAGTAGGATCCTCCTTCACCACGACTTCGCCTCGTCACACACCGCCAGGCGAACGATCGACATTTGGCGACGTCAGACGTGGAATTACTGGGTCACTCGCCGTATAGCCCGGACGTCGCACCTTGCGATTTCTATTTCTTCTTCTAAACTTCGAGGAAAACGTTTTATGGACGCCGAGGAAGCTGTGGCTGCATTTCAAAAGGCCCTCAAAGATACCCCTAAGGACGAGTGGGCAAAGAGCTTTTGTCAGCGGTTCCATCGGATGCAGCGATGTTTTAGACGTCAATGGTCACTATTTTGAAAAGATGTAATAAAGCTAACTTGCTAGTTTAATCAGTTTTTGATTTTCTAAGAACTTTCAGTTTGACCCTCGTAATTTATATTTTCAGAAACTATTTTATATCATATTTCTTCTAACATTGGATGGTTAGATTTTAAATATGCACCGGTTTCTATAGTCGAAACACTGAATTTCGCGATCCCGGAATGGCGGGATTTTATCTAAAGTGCATTCCATATTAGCCAACACCTGAACTTTAGGTAAATATGCATCCTATTATCCGATCCGAGTAGTTTATTACGGATAATGTTGACGTGTGTGAGTAGACAGCTTTTTGAAAGGTTTTATACATTAAGAACAATGATTAAAAAAAATGCTGTGATTTGTCACAATCACTTTGACATGAGAATTTGATTTACCAATAATTTATTTCATTAAAAAGCTGTCCACTTGAGCACGGTTAAATGTTACTTTTAACAATGATCTGTAAAAAATAAGTTCGAGGAGTGAAAGGCCATTTTTTTTAAAGCTCTTTTTGCGATATCTGATTTTATATAACTATAAGGTTATACAGTACTACCAGTTTCTTAATAGCTCTCGGCAATCTTCGTTTTTCTATGAAACACGGGTGACAAATATTCAGTCAGTTGCGAGTGTGATAGGAATAGCCAGCCAAGCGCTATTAAGGACCTAGGAGTACTGTACTTGTTATATATATATTTTAAATACTGTTTCGTTGTAGCTAAGAATTTTATTCAAAATATGCCGTCTTATTATGTACCTATCTATTATTTACTAATGAGCAATATGTGGTTGGCTGGTCTGAAGCGCTAGTATAGTCGGAACCTTTTCAATCCCTCACTCATATAAACAAATCAATTTACCATTATTACTCCATATTCGCGTACTTTTGAAGGTTGAGCATGGTCATATTATTAATCGTTTTCTTCATATTTATTTTGAAATAAAATGGTAGGTAACATAAGATATATAGTCATATTTAAACAATTAAATGTTCTTTGTTATAGTTGCTCAACTCAACATTTCGTCATCATCAGTTTCACTTTACCAAATGACACTTTCTGAATGCAAATGCTTAAAAAAAAAAAAAAAAACGCTATAATGCTTGCCTTTAATATTTGAGGAGTTCCCTCAATTCCTCACGGATCCCCTCATCAAATTCAGATTTGGTGACAATGGAACCACCTCGAAAGTAAATTCTATCAAACTAAAAAAGAATATTAGAAATCGGTCCATAATTGACGGAGAAATCGGTCAACATACATAAAAAAAATACACACAGTGGAACATAGAACCGTATGTACCAAGGGTAGCCTAACCTAACCTCGGCACCCACACATTAAGAAGCTTAATTATATACCAGATACATAAACAATTAAGGTGCCATTGGACGTTCGGTGCAGTCTTAATGAATATAGAAATAGAAATAGAAATAGAAAATATTTATTCGACGATCACAGGAAAAAACAAATAAAACACAGATTATATTTAACATTGACAAAAAGAATGGCAACACAGAAAAAAAATTAAACAATAAGGAAAAAGAATTTAGTAATTTTAGCATAATGTTGCCATGGGTGATTCCTGTCGTCGAAATTGACACCACTCAGCACTATGTCACGGCCTGAACCGCGACGCTGATTTTCAGTGGCGCCAACGTGACACACGAACGAAGAGACAGCGGTTGCCCACATATACACTGATTTAAATAATAACCAATAAGAGAATACAATATATAGTAGAAAAATGGAATAGAGGAGTAAAATATAAATATTCATAATATTCATACAAATAATAAAAATAGGAAGGCAACTGAGCACAGGAGACAAGGAAGTGGAGAGGGGTAAAAGCGCCAATCGGTGCTACCAACATAAGGCTTTAACAAACGGCGCGGGTCAATAATAATATGTATTATTATTGATCTTCAACGTAATTCTATGCTTTCAGTATTTCTTTTATTACCGCTCAGATCCTGTATAACAAGATTATTTCAAAGTAATACGGAACCTCTTCTAATCAGCTATTCCAGTTTATCCATAAGGCTTGATGATTAAAGGCTTTTTTACAATGTTTAATATAATATATACTATTTGGTGACAACAGATCCAATCGATCTGGCTCCTGCGTCGCTCGCTGGTTGAACACTCGGGCCGCGAAGGTTGGCGGCACACGGTCGGCGCTCAGCTGCTTGCGCTCACCGGTCGCCTGTGGCTCGAGACGCACGCCGCCGACCCTGCGCTCAGGCAGGCGCATGCCTTGGCCGAAGTAGACGAGATAGGTAACCACATACTGACGGCCGCCTTAACGGAAGTTAACGTCACATCTTGTCAGTCAAATCTGCAAGTAAAATATTTAAAAAAAACTGTCATAATAATTAAGCGTTGATCTGCGAGAGCCAGGGTCTTAAATAACCCGTTGTTTATAAATTTTGATAAGATAAAAAAATTGATAAGAAAAAACATCTTTGATTTATGTTCAATCCAATTAATGAACATTTAAACGGCATAATATCGTCGGTGATACTGCAATAACGCATAACTAACAAATTCAATAAGTTGCAAGTAACATTGAAGAATATCAGTAGGTAAGCCAAATCTCTTGAAACTTTGTTACAGTTAATATTATAAATAAACAAATTCTATTCAATAGTTTTTGATTCTACGAACGTTTAAAAACTTTGGTCAATAATATTAGAGAGCGCGGGCGCCATCTTGCTGGAGTGACGTCATCGTTTAGCAGCGGTGCTCACTCTTATTTGACTGAGTAAGTTTACAGGGCTATAACTTTTAATCGTAATAAATAAGTGACCAATTGAATATTTTCACAGAATACGAGTACGTCTTATTATAATTTCTATCGTTTAAATGTCCTGTCCTATTACGGGTACGCTGTAGTACCACGAGAAAACAAGACCGCGAAGCGGACCGCGTGAATCATAATATTGTTGAATACCTATACCTACCTACGCAGCGGGCGCGTAGCGCTAGGATTTTATTTTTTGGGATGTTTCACTTTAGGCTATCAACATACTTTATGCACTATTGTTTTGGTACGCATTTTTATGTTAGAATAGGTACGGTGAACCCATCGAAATATAATAAGTATAGAAGGATAACTGTCACTCAAAAAGTGTTCCACATACTTAGTGCTGGAATGGGCGGAGCTAATACTTGGTGCTCAACCGGCTTCCAGTAGGCTTTGAGTTATTGTGTCAAATGGTTGTCATTATAGTTTTGTAAAATAATTATAAATAACTGATAAGATAAATAAGATAAACTATAGCAACAACGATGCCGACGTGCATCGTAAATTGCTGTAGGAGTCGCACGGACCCTAAAAAGGATGTAATTTCATTCGATTAGTAAGTAATTACAATTAAATAATTTCCTTACAAAATGGACATGGTCGATGTTATGCAAAATAAGTTCTGAAATAATTATAATATTAAAGATTAACGTTTTTTTTAGAAGAAAAACGTTTTGCTTGGATAGCTGCAGTTCGTTTAGAAAAACGCGATGTAACGTGGCTTCCCAGCAAACATTGTAGGATATGCAGTATCCATTTTGAAGAAACTGACTTTTTAGTTTCAAAAGCTGGGAGACATTTTTTGAAATGCTCAGCGGTTCCAAATTGCACAGTACCGTACAGTAACTCCCTACTGCAACGCAGACTAATCAGCACCGTAACGGCATCGCCTCGCCTTGTATGAATGAGGCTAGGCGATGCCGATCCGTTGCCGAGCGGTTATGTCTGCGACAATCCTTAGTAGGTAATACTTAGGTACTGCAACTTATTTTATTTAAATTAGGTACGATCAAATACCGCCATGCCCCATCTTAAAAAATCTTGATTTACGTATTATAATAATGTACTATTATATTATATCCGTACATAATATCGTCATTTATTGCCTACTAAATATTATTGTTAAGAATAAATATTTACTAAAACATTATTTATTGCTGTATAAATAAAGTATACACCTTAACTTATTTAAATTACGGATCACTTTTGCATTAATGTTTGAGTAGCCATAACGAGAAAAAATATAGACCAATCAAATCTCTTGTCATAGCAGTTTAACTAATCAAAGTTTTCTTATGGGTGAAAATATATACAACCTCTACACTAATGGCGTCTACTCAAACTCAAGCGTAGAGGAAATGGGACGTATTTCAACGTCAAGTTTGTTCGGTGTTACTCTTCCATACTTATTATATTTCGATGGGTGAACCCAAAAAAGTGCTTGATTATTATCCTAATCTCATTTAACAAACAAAAAAGCCGGTCACATACAGACAGTTACTTTTGTTAAACTGAATGTAATACAAAATAATAGGTAACAATAACTAACTTGGTAACATCAAAACGAATTCGTAACAATATTACGAACTGCCAAAGTCAAGCAACTACAAGCGTAGTCTAAAGCAAAATGGGTGACCGCTTCAAACATCGTGTTGATAAAATCAGCACTTCCACATATTTGAAGCAGTCTTACTTGAGATTTGTATTTAGTCGTAAACTATGAAAATTAGACAACAATTTAAGATTAAAATAGAATCGAAATAAGAAGCCATTATAAAAATACAATCCTTATAAAAACTTATATTTTTTAGTATGTCTTCATGTTTCTTGTACGGGGACCACTCTTGGGATTTGATTTATTGATTATTTCATAGCTTTAGCTAAAAGTTATAGCCCTGTAAACTTATTCAGTCATATAAGGGCGAGCACCGCTGTTAAAAGATGACGTCATCATCCGTGAGCGCTCACCGTTGGGTTTGTAGCGCAGCATACGAAGTTTAAAATTCAATATCTCAGGAAGTAGTTGACATGTCGGTTTTTTTTACAGCTATTTTCTGTTTTTAATGAAAAAAGAAAAAAACTAAATATCTGAACTGGCTGAAATTCTCTATTACTTGCTAATGTGTATTTTCTACCTTATTTAATTTGTTCGTTACTCAGTATTTATTTATTTATTTAGTTCCCAACAGATACAACACCTTGTATTGATTTTAAGATTACATGTGTAGGGAAGAGTGGCAGGGTGTTTACCCAATTGGCAAACTCAGCTTGCGTATAACAATTGCTTTTGTGCAATGCGGTTTCATAACACAGTTAATGATTTCATTTCCACAGTCTAAGTCTAACAAGACAAAAAAACAGGTCAAGTGCGACTCGGACTCGCGCACCGAGATTGGAGGGTTTCGAATTTAAGATTATAAGATAATTCGAATGGAAAATTAAATTTTTACTTAGATTTTTAACATGTTAAGAAGAATTAGGTTCGAGAAAGTACTCATTTTGCTATGAACTTAATTTTATGCAATTAGGTCCATTTGGAATAGCCTAAATTTTAATATACAATTTTAAAGCATTTTGCAAATTGTTCCAGAAAAAATAATTCACGTCTTCATTTTATATTACGCGTGAAATATAGCTTCTATAGGTTTAGAGAAAAACTGCTGTGACATACGGACAGACAGACGGACACCGAAGTCTCACTATAGGGATTTCATTTTACCATTTTGGTTCGGAACGCTAAAAAGAAATCTAAAATTCCTTTTTTTGGGCAAACGTGTAAAAATTGCAAGTAACCGTGCATAATATATCACAACGAACAAATTATGACAAAACAAAAACTTAATAGTATATTGCTCTTATCAAGGGACTAAAATAGGCCATAACGACACGAGATGTTTAGCCGCCAGAACGAAGCAAGGGCAGCTGTAGTTCGAGTGTCATTAATACATTTTCTCTCGAGTTAAACACTATACTTTTCACCTCAGTTGATGGAAAAAAAAAAACTAAAATTAAAAGACTATTTTTAAGACGCACAAAAAGAAAAATCTTGCAATGGTATATTTCTTAATATCCATCTGTCACATAAATGTAGAAAGAGACAACTTCATGGTGGTTTTTAAGGCTAGCGAACCTAACAATTTGGTATATAGACAACTTTTCCGAATTGGAGATTGAGGCGATGGTGCGCCAAAAAAAAAAAAGTACTTACAGCGAGGAAAAGTAAAAATCGAAATTAATTCCTCCTTTAATCAAACACTTGTTTATCTCACCTATCGACCATTTCCTTCCCTAGACGTGAGGTGGCGCGCACCGGCCACGGCTAGCTACACGGGTGCGACTTGTGCGGCACTGGTGCAGCTCATCCGCCAATTACACGCAACCCCGCAGTGGCACGGACCAATCAGCGCGCTGCTTCTGGACAAGCTACAGTTGGCTGGCCAGATGGTGAGTGTGTGTATTTGTATAACATGGAAATGGTAGAATAGTACCCAGCCTATGGTAATATGGTAAATATGGTAAGTACATAGTATACGAGGCCCATAGATTGACCAACTTGTTCGACGTGAAAGCAATACGAGTAGTTAATTAATATTGCGACAATCCATACTAGTAATTTTGCCATACTAAGTAGTATGTGGTAGTATTATGACAATCTTTAACCACCGAACGATCTATCAACCAAGTTCCAGGGATTAATTACGGATACGGGTTAATATTATTTATTTTAACTATTATTACGGATTTCTAAATCTTGTACATATTGATTTTATTCCACTCGTTGTCAGAGACATGTACAGATGTAGTGCATAATGGTTTTCCATCGTATTTTCTCGAAAATATTCGTATTTGTCATGCTACTTCAGTCAACCTCAGTAGTTTTTGTACTATGACCGACTGAAATAGCAAGACACGCTCGTACGTTTCCGTGAAAATACGAAGAAAAACAATTATGCTTTACATCTGTAACGGTGTAGTTTACGTTGCTTGCATCAAACGTCATCACATAGCTCCTTAAATTTGTCATAAATTTTGTAACTCGTTGTTCCGGTACACTAAAAGAGGTCCGATAGTTATGGTTTTATTGATATGTTGTAAAGGACAGTTATAGTCATGATTACCCATTAATTTTGTCCCTCTGGCTCTGTATCTTTTAATACCATCTTGGAAAACATGACACTTTTCTGTTTTTTTTTTGCATATTATGTCGTTAAAGTTCATCCTGGTGCTAATTATGGTTCTGCAATATTGTAGAATACAAATGTTGCAAAGACTTTTGAGTTCAAAATATTCTCCACGATCCCTAGGGACGAAGATATGGAATGATCCATGGGGAGATAGCGTTAAAAATTGCTACTTTTTTCTAGATTTCCTCTCATATTTGCGTTTTATGTAGGCAATATTGTAGATCACAATATTGCTATAACTTTTGGATTTAAATATTTTATCCACCGCCTCTAGGCCAGGAGATATGAAATCTTGAAAGATTTCTGAATTCCAAGTAGCTACGCCATGTCATGACACGTGAAACATTTTTTTTCTTTGGATGACAAGATGTTGGCAGGCAGGTACCTACCTGCCTGCCAACATCTTGTCATCAGGACAGTCGAGTTCATAAATACGAGGGGCAAACCGAAATGATCGGGAATTTAAAAAACTATGTACACTGTATATATAAATTATTTTTTATTGTTTTTCGAAGTATTCTCCGTTGCAATTGATGCACTTTTGCATTCTTTTAAACCAGTCATTGAAATTATTCCAGTTTGAACTAGACATTGCCAGAATGGCCGAATTATAGGCTTCTACGGCGGCTTCTGGGTTTTCAAACCGCTGACCACGCAATAAATCTTTAATTCTAGGGAACGTAAAAAAATAACTTGGACTTAGGTCAGGGCTGTATGGAGGATGGGACATCAACTCAACGTTTTCCTCGTTCAAAAACTGTTTAGTTGTATGGGCGGTGTGGGAGCTCGCATTATCGTGGTGTAAGATGACGCGGCGTGTCGGGTTCCCTCGGCGAAGATCGGCCAGTATCTCTGGCAAACAAATTGTGATATACCAATCAGCGGTAACCAAAGACCTTTATATAACTAACGTAATAGACGAACAGACTCCCTTTTTCCCGCGTTACCAAAACGGAAATGTCAACGTGTGCGTGATTTTACAAGTGTGTGAGTAATTTTAGTGATGTCCGTACGTTATATCGAAAAAATATCGATGAAAAAGACTCGCTTATATAAGACTTGTTTGTATCTTGCGTGGAACTTAAAACTAGCATTCTTCACTAATAAAACACAAGATTCTTTCATTATCTATAATAATACTCTTTTCATGGTAATTACCACACACATATCATACAATCAATTTTTAATGTAAATAATTAATAAATTTCAGTCTTACACAAATTCTAGGCTTTTAATATGGGCACTAGGCAACAATAAAGTTACTTATATAGAAAAACTAGCGAGCCGCCCTCGCTTCGCTTCGGTTAATATAAATAAAAAATAACCCAAGTTCATCTGGAATAATATACTTTTCAAACGGTGGAAGTATTCACTTTATTTGGCCACAACTTAGAAGTTCTTGTGGACTTACGTTCGGACCTACTTTCATGTTCAGTAGAAGATTCTCTGGCTCTCTCAGATGTGTCTATCCCTGTCGCCTATAAGCCGAACGTCACGCTCAGTAGAGGATTCTTTGGCTTGCTGAGATCTGTGTATCCTTATCAACTTCAAGACGAACGTCACGTAAATGACAATTTTCATGTACATTCCCAAGCCCAAGGTAACTAACGTATAGGTAACTAACCGAATGTTATACAGACATAATTTTCACCCCATCGAAATTTCTCAAACGCCTTGTAGGTACCGAATTTACTAACTTTCGGACCCCCCATATCTCGGTAATTATCAACCTGAGAGAAAAAGTTTAAATAAGAGAAGATGCTTATTTTAGCATTTTCTACACGATTTAATTAAAACATACACAAAAAACATAAAAAAAAAATTTGAAGTCCTGTCCTGTCGTACCTCTGCATTTAATGATAAATAATAAACTGTGATCAATTTACCTAGCTGCGTTTTATAATCGCTCGGAATAATGTTTAAATAATTATGAGAAGGAATGAAGAAATATCGACATATTGATAACTTATCGATAGATGAGTGTGATTCAAACATTCAATCACTACCTAAAAAATGGAAATTTTCACGGATACAACATCTTTTCATTTTACATATAAAAATTAAAAATATGCATAAAACACAAAACTACATGATATATCGTACTTATTAGACCACTAACCGTATTCCTTGGACCTAGGAATCCTTGAAAATATGAGTTCAAAAATGACTATGTGTGGATCATAATTACCTGTGAAATTACTCATTGTGTGGATTATTCCTATGATTGACTTCGCAATCAGGTACTGCACAGCCCACCATTGTTGTTTTTAACGGTTTTGACACCACGTTTATACAATTATCCTGAATATTTTAATAAAAACTAAAAGACGCTGTCGCCAGTGGGCTACCGTGGGCTACCATTAGCTTTCAAAATGGTTACAACGTCAACGTGTTTCGCTGTCACTGTCGCACTCGTATTCGTGCATAAAGAGGCTGCACTCTCGCTTCCACACACTGTTCGTCTATTATGAAGGTCTTTGGCGGTAACCGTTCTTTGTTCTTGTAAAGGAATTGTGGCAATATGTCCTTTTTTTGAGACGAACGAAGCAACCATCTTCTTCGACACTCTGCTGGAACGCACAACTTTCGTTGGTTTGACCTCGCCATCGAAGACCCATACTGGTGCTTTCTTTCAGGCTCATAGGAATAAATCCAGGTTTCGTCACCTGAGACAATATTATAAACAGCTTTTGACTTTCCTCCATTTTAGCGTTTCAGAGTAAATCGGCACCAATCAACACGAACCGCCTTTTGCTCTTCTGACAAGTTATGGGGTACAGTCACGGATTTTAATTGTTATGCCATTGTGAAGTTATTTAAATTTGCAGTACTATGGCATCCACGAGCATTCACGAGATTACACGATTAATCACGAATACATGACACCGCGGGAAATACATACCTAATATTAAAGATGACGGATAAATAGATTGATTAGTTCGAATCACAAGGAGGTTATAGGTTAAACGTGATTAAAATATTGACAACTGGCATTTTAGAAATATTGCAGGATCGTTGTCATAGTGACATACAGGTCAAGTTTAGACATCAGTATTATAAATTAACAAATTTTAAGAAAATAAGATGCCCAATAGGACCAATAGTAGACGCTGTTTAAACGTTGTCGTAGCAACCCTATTAAACGACAAAAATGATTGTGTTCAGTAGAATAGCTGATTGGGCGTTGTAATCACCAATAGTAGCTGTTGTTTAAATGTATAACCATAGCAACTAGACATGCAATTTGACTTTGGGTGAAGTCACTCTGTGGTCTGATTGGTAGTCATGGGGTTAGCCAATCGTTAATGTTGCATGTCATTTTGTTCTTCTATCATACGAAGACGTGCGAATTTCCTTATCTCGATATACGAGTAAAACCGACTGAACCCGATTTGTATTACACGGCTAAAATACGAACAGTGGCAAGAGGCATATCAATTAACGTCCGTGACTGTACCCATCGGGAAATCAATTTTCTGACACCCAACTCACTGTAAAATAGTATGGATTGCAGTCATTCCAATGCTTATGGTTGCCCGAATCTGCTCGTATGTCACATGTCTGTCTTCTTTGAGAATTTTTTCCACAGCCGCGATGTTTTTAGGCGACACCGCGTTTTTCGGCCGACCTGTTGAAGGTACGGTGCTGAGAGAGGCACGACCCCGCCGAAACTCTGCATACCAACGATGTATTGTCGTTTGACTAGGTGCTTCAATTTTATATATAGAAACAAGCTCATTGAGACACTCATCTGGAGATAAGCCTCGACGAAAGTTGTGATAAATAATTGCACGAAAATTTTCACGCGTGAGCTCCATTTTGTTCACCGACTTGCCAATTTGAAAGTGGAATTAAAAAAATATTACGTTATTTTTTTAAATTGTTAATACGGCATCGTGATTGTCAGTGGCCAGTACGCATATGATAAAAAAGGTTTTAATGTAACTTAGTTAAAAGTACTCTATTCCCGATCATTTCGGTGTGCCCCTCGTATGTATATACTTTAGTACCTTGTCTATTTAATGTCATGTTCAAACCGCCATATACGAATTATCACAGCGAATAAAGTGACAAGGTACTAAAGTGTATCCATATCTATGAACTCGACTGTACAGGAGAGCCAGGAACCACCAAAGTAACGGGCATACCAAATAATATTGCCTTATTTTCCTTTAAAAAAGAATTAAGCCGTTCTTGAGCGTTCCGTATTACCATTACCGTGATCGTAGAAACGTTCAATTTGCAGATAATTTTATATTCTGAAAGATTACCGAAGAAGACCTACAGTTTGCGCTAAAATTCACTAAAACGTAAATACGGGAAGAAAACTGGAAACGGAAGCAATTTTAGACGGTAGCACGCTATTCATAATTCCATATCTTCTTTCCGAGAGGTCTTGAAAAAAATATTTTAATCTAAAGTTATAGCACATTTTGTGATTTACAGTATTTCAGAACCATCATTGGCGCTATAATAAACTCTGAACGTACAGGCAAAATACGGAAAAAAATACAGTTTTTTCAAGATGTCAGAGAAAGAAATAGAGCTGTAGGGACGAAAAATTTGGGTTACCATGACGTCCATGACATTGTCTTTTACATGTCAAAACCGGGCAACATCATCTCGGACCATGCTCAGTATAGTGTTCCGAAGCCGTTACCACAAACAAATTAGAACTCGCAGCAAACTTAACTATGCCGTTAGATAACTGGTATCCCCATACATCGACATAGGTCGCGGTCAGTTTACCAACACCGCAAATATGTTTTTGGTACGTATAACTCAAGAACCAATGAAGTGTACTTACTTAGTCTTGACAGTTTGGGGTGGAGGGACACTTGACTCTAACAAAAATTAGCGCTTTAAAGCTTAATTCTGCTAATCAGAATCTAAAATAAAAATAAAAATCTCATCAGCAAATTCATCAAATATAAACTTAGCCTCGAATATTAAACTTAATGGTGAAACCATAGACTTTGTAAAAACAACTGTTTTTCTAGGTATTACATTAGACTCTAAATTACAGTGGGGTTCCCACATAACTGCGTTAGCAAGTAGGTTGAGCTCCGCTGCTTTTGCAGTCAGGAGAATAAGGCAGCTTACCAATGTAGCGACGGCACGGTTGGTCTACTTCGCTTACTTTAACAGTATAATTACGTACGGTCTTATTTTGTGGGGATCGGCTGCGGATATCGGTACAGTGTTTATTTTGCAAAAAAGGGCTATTAGAGCTATTTATAACCTGGGGTCGCGTGTGTCATTGAGGGAATTCTTCAAGGAAATAGATATTCTAACACTGCCGTCGCTATATGTATTTGAAATAATCATCTTTGTTAGGAAGAATCTACACAATTTCCCAACGAACATTGATAAGCCAAAAGCAACCAGGAGCACAGGAAAGCTCAAAACCACATTTTATAGACTGGGCAAAACTTCAAAATCATTCTTAGGAAATTGTATAAAATTCTACAATAAAATTCCAAAAAGTATTAGTGAACTTACTGACTCTAAATTTAAATCTGTCGTAAAACAAAAACTAATTTCCCGAGCATATTATAAAGTAAACGATTATATCATGGATAGGGATGTTTGGCGGTGAGTCGTCCGTCCTGCATGAGTAACCTACGCATAAATTTACCTACGCTTAAAAAAGGTGCACCTACTGTGCAAAAATACTGTGATATTGTAAACTATCTATAATTATTATGTAATGATGTAAACCTTTGTCTTGAAAAAAATATACCTTGCCGAGTTTCTTGCGCCGGTTCTTCTCGGGGCAAAGGTTTTATTTTTCGAACCGGTGGTAATGTTTTTTGACATTCATAGGTGCATTAAATTATGCCTAAATTGAAGAATAAAGAATTTTGACTTTGACTTTGACTTTGACTTTAATATTATGAATACGAAAGTTTGTGTGTGTGTGCGTGTGTGTTTGTTACTCCTTACCGCTGCAACGGCTTGACGTATTTGGATGAGTTTTGAAATGGAGATAGCTCATACACTGGATCAACACATAGGCTACTTTTATCCTGAAAAAAATTAAATGTCCCGAAGGAATATCGATAATCGAAATATACGCGGACGAAGTCGCGGGCCGAAGCTAGTATTTCATAAACGGATCCCTTAATCGTAAAATGGATTTGACAGACCCGCAATATTTTCGAAATACCTATCCAACGACAGCCAACACTATGGGGTAGACGATAAAAAAATACATCACCACGATACGTGTAGGGAAGAAACACAAAAAAAAATCTACCGAAAATATATATAATAAAATAAATACATCAATTTTATTGAATCTCACTTCATCGATTGTATCATTTCATCGAACGCCATTTTCTGCTGAAACCATGATGTTTTCAGGCTATCTTAAACATCAATTACATAGGTTAGGTTAGCTTAGGTTAGACTTGTGACTACCAAACAATATTTACTCATGCGGCGAGAAATGCTTTTCGATGAAATGACAAGTCTGCGTAATTATACGTTGGTTGAAAGGTGTTTCGATAAAACAATAGCTACCCCTATTAATTAAAAATAACTGACCAACGTAACGACACGAAACGCACAACACACCTTAATAACATTTTTTTACAGTTAAATGCTCACAGTAGTCATTTTGAACGCAATGAGGGCGAGGCAGTGCTGCCACCAGAATGTCAGACACTGCGTTTTATTTTACAAGAGCTTAAAATATTTGATGACGTTTGTTGCAAGCAAATGAAAAATTGCATTTTATGATTTAATATAAATCCATAGTTTAGCAATATGTGTTAACACTTAAAAACTGAACACACTACCTTTTTGGTATTTGAACAAATGTTTTTGCAATAAATATTATTTCTGGAATCTTCAACAGGTTACAAGCGACTGGCATTGGTGGCCACACACCAACCTAGAAATGAAGCGCACGTCGAAACCCATTCCACCTAGTCTGGAGACGTGTCTAATAGGTATGACCAAACTTAATTTTATTTACTTTGCACTTACGCTTTAGTACTAAATAATCTTGATCAGAAATAAGCCATATTTATGACTGTCAATGACATTCTATACACATTTACAAATCACATCACGCAATAATAAATCCCAAACACGGCACTAAATGTCACTTCACCTTCGACTTCCTGAGATTATACATTGCCATAGATATACCAGTCGTTTAAAATGGCGTCGGTCAATAATCAGTAATTAATAGCAGTTACGCAGTCGAAGCTACGTATGTTGATTTTAGAAGCTGGACTGGAACAAGGTAGCCTAGAAGTAGAAACATTCTGTTAATTTTAGGGTTCCACTTCACTTCAATAATGGATGTAGGATGACTATGGTTATTGATTTTAACATATCATTAATTGTAATTAATTAAACAGTGAGGTCATTGCGTGAGACTTCATCTATTGAATTCAGTTTAGTCAATATTTTTCAACTCCTGATCACCGTGGATAGACTCCAAAAAGCGAAAGAATAAGGTGTTTCAAATTGCGTGACATTATTTTGTTGATGTTACAGTAACATTGTTTTACAAAACAGATATTAGATAATGAAAATTTTGTAGTCAAAAAATGTATGATATATTATTTGTATATTTTTGCTGACGCTACTGTGAAAATAAAATCTGAAATGCGGGGTTTAAAAAGCTCACATCCGTTTGTAGAATGTTTTATTGTTACCAAATATTAGTATTTTAGTGATTTTTTTTTAAAGTGAGCGATATAAACTACCGATGAAAAATTTAAAGAAATTACATGCATTTATATACCATGCAATTTGCAGTTTTCGGAATAATGATAATCACCAAATTAAAATTAAATTATTCGTAAAGTATAACCAGCAAGATCACCACAGACAGCATTTATTACTAAAGATCGTATAATCGGGAGCTTATTTACCTTTAATGTACGACGTGCTGGCCTAGTTGGTAGTGACTCTGCCTACGAAGCTAGCGGTCCTGGGTTCAAATCCCGGTAAGGGCAGATATTTGTGTGATGAGCGCGAATATTTGTTCCTGAGTCATGGATGTTTTCTATGTATTTAAGTATACATTTCTCTATATAAGTATTTATATCGTTGTCTAGTACCCATAGTACAAGCCTAGAGCTTAGTTTGGGACCAGATCAATTGGTGTAACATTGTCCCCTGATATTTATTTATTTATTTATTTATTTATTTTAATTCAGTATTACGTGTGTAAGGAACGATTTAAAAAAAATATTGGCTTATCCTTTTTTATTTACTCTGACATAGTCATTAAGTATCGTTTTCCCTGCAGCCGGAGCGCTGGGCGTGGTGGGAGGCATGGAGTGGCGCATACGCCTGGGACAGCGCGTGGCGGCGGGCGCGCCCCCGCGCAACGCCATTGTCACTCAAATATCGCCGAGGGCCAAGGTTACGCTGGTCTACGATGATAATACACTTGTGAGGGTAAGAGTTCCGAAAATAATACAAGTATAATAAAAGTACAAGTTTTTTTTTTGGTTTATTTATCTTAAAGGTGTAACTGGTGTAAGTATGTGTTACGAAATACCCTTTTGACCTGTATGATAAAATAAGCTTTAATTGTATTTTCACATATATAATCAGTTCGGTCCCCGGTTAAGGCAGACCATTTTTTACAAATCCATAATGCGTGCTGTACTTGTGTATTGCTTCAATAACAGAAGTAAGTCTCATTTGCGTAGAATTTGCTATTTCCAATATTTAACCAGATCCCCAACATCTGCTACTGAGGTTATAAATAGGTACTTCAGTTCAAAGGAGAATGCAATGATCTATTTTACCGATATGCTTGGAACTATTTACCGTTTCAAAAACTATACGGTCCAATGGTAGCATCCGCGATAGAAAGATTAAACTCCATTTTTTAACAATTACTTTACTTTTAAAAACCACTTTTGACTGGGAAAACTAACTCCAAGAAGCCAAAAACTTGTTTAAACGAAGTGTACTCAAATTTATGTATTTTTAAAATTTCATAGACTACAAAGGACAAACTTTATGAACGGTGTTTACATCGTATTTAAAAGGGTCTTAAATAGCTATTAAAATTCTTGAGTTCTTAACAAAAGTTTTAACCGAATGAACCCGAATAAACGTTATAAATTATTTAATTTAGATTGATTGTATATAAATAATAGTGAAGGCCCGAGACTTCATACGCGTAGAATTAGTTTCCCGCTACTCCCCCTACTTCTTTCCGTTGGGGGTCGATTTTCTGGAAATCCTTTCTTACTGCACCCCTAGACCTCAAAAGGAATCTATGTACCAAATATGGAATCTTTAGACTATACGGTTTGGGTATTGGGCATTGCACCAAGCTTTTATGTCATATAATCCTTTTATGGATAAAATCGGATTGAGTTTTTAAACATGTGTCAAAATAAAATAAAAAGCAAAACCAAAAACAGTAAGGAGTATTGATATCAACTTCGAAGCAAATCACCCCCAAAATAACTTTCTACCCCTTTTTCACCCCCTTAGGGAACAATTACCTAGTTGGTTACTAAGTTCTGTTACTAAGGTTGATGCAAATAAAACTAACTTATGTTTATTTTTTAATTTCAATGTGTATACAAATTAAAAGCTTAATTAATATACATTTTGAAAAACAATTAATCATTTTTCTTAGTTTCCGCAATTCCCGATACGATCTTTTAACATTCACAGCCGGCATCAATGAAATAACGCGTGACTTTTCTGTAAATTTCATTTTTTGAAATCGCTTAAAAGTTAGTCTTTGTTTACCAAAGAACTTTTTTTGTATAATATTATAAAAAAACCTATCTCTGTATACGTTTAGAGACCAAAATTATATTTCTTCTCATGACTTAATTCCAACTTATGAAACAAGAGATTTGGTGTGTTTTCGTATTTCTGCAAAATCATGTGAAATCTTAAAGTCGATTTAATGAGTCATCAAGATTGACCGGTTTCCAAGCGGATCTTTAGTTGCTTTGAATACATTCGTATCATTTAAAGCTAGAAGTCTGTTCAATATGTCACGCAAATTTGAACTCTCTACAGGAACTCTTCCAAAGTTGCGGCCGTTATCAGTATCATCGTCGTGCGTGATTTTAACTATGATTTTATCGTCCGAAATGGGAATACTTCAAGCTCGTACATCAAATAATTGCAATAGTTTAGAATACATTATTTTTATTATTATTCTATATAAATCAAAGTTTTGATTAATATACAGGTTTATGCAAAACTGCTTTAATATTTTTTTTTATTGTAATTAATCTCAGTAACAGAACTTAGTAACCGACTAGGTAAGTACGAATCATGTCTGAAATAGATTGGGTTCACGTTAGAAAGAATCACGTTGTCCATTACAAACTTTCCCACCTTACGGGGTATAATAATTTATTAATTCACTGTTGTCACATTCCATAAACCTTAGAATAATAACACATAGAAACCTAGTCCGCGCACCAAAACCGTCAGACTTAAACTACACCATTCTGGTGTACTCGGCGATCGCCGCCTGTCAGTCGCAATCACGTCACACAGCGTCAACAGCTCCCGGATTTTTATTGATTATGACGATTTGTATTGTTAATGGGTGCCACAACACTTCAGACCAAGAAAATAAACACTATAAAATAACACTCCACGTGTAAGTAATATGTTTTGACTTGTTGTTTTACGTAAAACATTCACTAAAATATTAAATTATTTTCTAACGACATTACATGAAAATGTTGCCATTATAACGAATTTTTTCCCCCTAAATTGTTATAGTAAGTACTTGTTCTATTTTGTGATACGAATTGAATTACTTGTTTTTCTCGTTCAAGATTTCCTTCTAATCCGATTATTGCCGCACGTTGGATTGAAAAAATTAGGCTTAATCGAAATGAAAGCTGGTGGAAGCCGTCTAGGAGGACAAAAATATGTTCTGTACATTTTAATGACACAGACAAATATCTTACTAAAGGTGGCTTGTGCAGACTACGTCGGGACGTGGTTCCTACTAAGGTGATTGCGAGTATTATACTGGGTGTCCCTGGATAAATTGACAAACGAATAGGGATGATAGAGCAGCTAAAAAGCTATCGATTTAACCCCTATGTATGATTAGCGATTTTTACTTTACTTTCGGAGATATTGATTTTAATCTGAGTTTTTGTAATTTTCACAGGTTATTCAGAGGTATCTTATACAAATAAAATATTTACGAATCAGCGAAGTTTTTAAACTTATTTGCCCGATTTTTTTCAGTATATTTTTTTAAGTAATCACATAAAGTTGATTTTTTTTATACAAACACTGTGATGGAGAAACAAACTTGACGTGATTACTTAAAAAAAATCAGGCAAATAGATTTAAAAACTTGGCTGATTCGTAATTATTTAGGCTTAAATCAATAGTTTTTTAGCTGCTCTCTCATCCCTATTCATTTGTCAACTTTATCCAGGGACTCCCAGTGTAGAAAATATTGAAATGTAAGATAATAGCACAATTTGATGCAAGTGAAAATGACATACTTCCCTAAGGGGTTTTTTCACTTGTCCCGAGTATAGTCCTTCCCTCGTGGGCAAGAGCTAGTTGCGTGCGCTCGGCGGTACTACTGCGTCGATTAAAAATCGCGGCGGCATGTGATTTTAGTACGCCAAAAAACCACCGGCCAAAAAAGTACCTTAGAACATTTTTAAACTACCTACTTAAAATATGATATTTTATGCGAATTAGAAAGAGACAAAACATTTTCTTATTACATAAGTGTTAATAAACGTTTGTATTATTACTAAGTAACTACAAAAAATGATCGAATTTAACAAAAATGATTATATGAAAAAATCCCCTAGTTTAGGGGGAAATGTAATCCGCTAGCAACATTATTTGTTTACTTGTGTGCGTGTTGTCGTGTGTTAGTACGCGTTGATTACGCCCACATGAATCCATTTTGTGCGACACTTTTGACGGGTTGGCTGTAGGAAACTATCATTCTATGTGTTATTATTCTAAGCCATAAACTACTTGAACTACATAATTTTCTAAAGTTTCTTCACTCTCATAATCAGAGCTATCACAATTTACATAATTTTGATAGTGTTTGTTGTGGTGAATATGCTCTGCGTTTTTCTAAAATAGTTATTTATCCATTTGGTCCATTTAATCTTTATTCCTCAAAAATACGAATTTGAGTACAAAAGGCAAAACTTAATGCCTAATGGCATTCTCTATCAGTTATATATTATATACATCATATCATTTATTTTTGTTTGTTTGTGTGCGTTTTGTTATGTGCGGCCGAGCTTATCTACAGAAGTTCCCGCCGACAGCGACGGCAGCCGTCAGACGCTCCTGTCAGACGGCGTCCGCCGCGCACTCACTTCCTAGCGCTCCCGCTGTTGCCCGTCCCGTCTCTTGCGGACCATGGGAATGTCACAAACGAATTTGCCAAGCTATATTAATACTGTAGTTTGTTTAATTTGTACTAATGTTTCCCATAGACGGAACTAGCTGGCATCCAAAGCATCGAGAGCGAGCGTCTGATCCAGCCGCTAGGAGGCGGCGAGAGCGCCTTGCGAGTATGCGCAGCCTTATTGGGCGCCGGGCCGCAGGCTATGCCGATGCACCCGCATCATTTACCTGGTTAGTATTTGATAAAAAATTATGCACCATGGTGTACTGTGTTAACCAGGGACAACGTTGTTTGTTTATAATATTATCATTATTGCTGATCGCCGCTTTTCTTCACCGCTGCCAAAGACGCTCAAAGTTTGTTACCAATTTAATTATTACATGCTGAGCAGGACAGCCGTGTTGGCAGCACTTGCCAAGCTGCGACTGGCTGGCGGATGTGAAATTTAAAAAATAAGTTCAAGCACGAATTTTGTCGTTGAAAGCCCGTCAGCCGAGAAAAAATTGAATATCAATGCGGATATTGTAAATTGCAATGAATAGTTTAAGTTATTTAACTGTTGGGGTTTCCTTATTAGCTCTATTGGTTTTCACATTTAACAATAAAATTCACAAACTATTAAAAGGATTGTGAAGCGCCGTTAAAATCGCGTAAATCTCAAAAATAAACCATACAAATTAACTCCGAGCGATAACGTTTCTCACCCCCTAAAATCAACTAAGATTTCCAATATTTTTGAATATGTTGTTGTGATTATGAAAAACTATGTCTGTACGTTTCTGTTTTTGTTTTTTAAATTTCTTTCACTGTAAATATTTTCTTGGAAAGGAAAACGTACAGACATAGGTTTTCATAATCACTACAACATATTCAAAAGTGGTAAAAATCGGACTAAGTTTAAGGGGACATAATCGCATTTGGTATGAACATTATTAGCTTCAAGGCAGCTTCTTTCCTTATCTGGGCAATGAAGATAAGCCTGAGGTATTCAACGTCGAAACCCAAGGCCGTCAGGTTGACGAGGATCTCCTCCGGCCCAGTGTGCACTGGTAAGCCCCTGATGGCCACCTTTTGTCTGCGCTCGCTGGGCAGGGAGTAGGAGTGGCAGGCCAACGCTTAGTACTCCTTCTCCAGGTCGACGAGGTCGAGATCGAGACGACCAGCGAGAAATTAAAATTCATTAAATTTTCTTATTTTGTTCCATTCTCCCTTGGACTCTAAATTTTTTACAACTTTGGATGGCGAAGTGCTCTATGTAGCCTATCATTGTAAAGAGTTCTGACGTAGCAGTGGTAAGTATCTCGGTGACCCGTAGAGGAAGAATATTAAATAATAAGTGGTAAATTAGTAAATTAAACAATCTTTAAAATAGAATTGTTGTTTTAAATAAAATAAATTGAAAAATAATATAGCAAGACACGGGACCCCGTGTCTGCTGTTAACGAAAGATAATCCGAGAGTCATCTGATGGATCGATATAAAAAATGGATCATAAATAATTTTGAATTTAGAAAGATTTAAACGAAATGAAAGAGTGGCCAGGAACGTAAAAAAGGAGGTTGTAACAACCTCGTTACAATACCCGGGCTGGCTTGGAAAGAAAAATCCTGTGCTTGGAGTGGAGGATTTTTCTTTTACATACTTAGAATCGTATATAAAAAACATGAACTTAATTTAATTGGTGGTGGTTGAGATGGATGATGAGGTGAGTGAGGTGAGAATGTAATATATAGTGGGTATGTACAGTGGGAAACAATCTATTACTTTCATTCTATTCCTTTAATTCATCATTCAATCAAAGTTATGGTCGCATAAGTCGCAGCTCATAACACTATTCATGTAGAGTATTCTCTTATAAATTAGGTAGAGATATACTCCATAGAAGGTCCCGTAATAGTGTAGGTTTTTTAAAACATCAGTCACCAACCGCTGATGTAATTTGAAAAGATAAAGTACCTATATACAAGTATTCTATAAAATAAAATAAATTCTCACTAAGAGAATCATGACGATGTAAAGTTTTAAATATGAGTAATCAACCACTTCAGGGTTAAAAAGAAAACACGACTAACGACTTATTTAAAGAGTAGTCAGCCGCTCTATAAGAAAAGTAAACATTAAGCTAAGTAATTATTTTGCTCTAAATATAGAACAAAACAAAATTAAAATATGAAAATAATGCTTTAGTGAATGAACGTGAAGAATTAATGATACTTATAATAGACCTTAAATTGTAAATTATACCTAATTAGAGAGAAAGAGAAAAGTACCTATTTCGAGAGATTGGTATTTATATTAACTGGTTAATGTTTTTGGAGTTTGGTTTTATGTCTCTAACGTGCCAACGTCCTAGAGGTTTCCCAAACAAATCTGAAAGTTCGTAAACAAGGGATGAAATCTTTTTAGTAATAATACATTTAATAAATTTAGGAGCGAGTTTAGCCGAATGATATTTATCTGAAGAACTAATGGTATAGTTTCGTCTCCAAACTATATCATTTTCTTTAAAGTCTATCTTCTGGTGATGTTTATTGTAAGACTTTACATTAATTTGGTGAGCATGGTGAAGACGGTCTTGTACTTCAGAAAGAATTGGGCTAAGGGAACCTAAATTATCAGCAAATTCGTTTCGGGGAGCAAATATAATGTCAGATGAAAGGTCTTTTGTCTTATAAATGGAACCACAAGTAACTGGTTCTCGACCGAAAACAAGAAAAGCTGGGGTATATTTAGTAGATTCATTAACTGAGGTGTTAATTGCGAATTGGATCTTGTGTATGTTCAAGTCCCATGTTCTATGATTATCGTATACAAATGAAGAAATCGCTGTAATGATGGTTTTATTATAACGCTCTACTGTATTGACCTGAGGACAATAACGAGGAGTATAATGAATCTTGGGTATTTTATAAAATTTAAAGAGGTCTGTTATTTCATGACTCGTGAATTGAGGACCATTGTCTAATATAATGGTTTCTGGAATACCATATGTCATGAAAACTGAGCCTTCTAAAATGTGCTTTATAGCAGAAGATGTGGAGTTTTTTAATGGGAAAATAAGGCAATATTTAGAAAAACAACATGTTACTACAAAAATATATCTATTATGTTTGAAAGTTTTTGGTAGAGGACCTATAAGATCTATGGATAAACATTGAAAAGGACGGGAGCATTGTTTAGGTTTACCCATTAAACCGATTTTTGGCTGATTTTGATATTTGTAAGCCAAACAAGTTTCACATTTAGAAATGAAATTAGATACGTCTCTATACATTCCGGGCCAAAAGTATTTTTCTTTTAACCTTTGATAAGTTTTGAAGGTGTCAAAATGAGCACAAGTTGGTGTTGAATGATTTTCGGTTATTAATGGGATTCTATATTCTTTTGGAATGACTTGTTTCCAATTGTATTCTGATCTCAAAGGGGTGTCAGAACGGGAGTATTTATATAGTTTGTTATTAACGATAATTTAACCTGGGGTGGAGGTGGGATTTGAACTACAGATCGAGTAAAGAGATATATACCATGGGTCATCTGTATGAGAACTTGAATAAGTTATAGAACTTATTGGAACTGATCTTGATAGGGTGTCAGGAATTAAATGGTCTTTACCCCGTTTATGTTTTATTTCAAAGTTAAAAGTTGATAACCGAATACTCTATCTGGCTAAACGTCCAGTTGGATTATCGAGGTGAAGAAACCACTGAAGAGCTGAGTGATCAGTATATATGGTGAACTTTTGACCATTGTCCAGGTAACAACGCCAATGTTCTAGTGATAAGATAACGCTCAAGAGTTCTCTCTCTGTAATAGAATAGTATTTTGTGCATTGGTTAGAGATTTACTCATATAAGCTATGGGTCTTTCAACGCCATCTAGCTCCTGTGTGAGCATACTGCCGATTCCGTATCCGGACGCGTCAGCATGGACAGCAAAAGGTTTGGAGTAGTCAGGACAAGCTAGAATTGGAGTGGAGACTAAAGCTTCTTTAATAAAGATGAAGGCTTCATTAGCTTCAGAGTTCCATTGCGTGCAGGTGTTTTCACGTTGGATCTTGGTTCGTGTTGCGATGTTTGGCTAGATTCTGGTTTGTTTCCAACGGAAGTGGCGATAGCTTGACAATGGGGCGCTTGATAGTGCTAGTTTAGGTTTTTATAGTTGTAACCCTGACGTGACCGTCGGCGCCTGGATGAGTTCTTAAAACACGCCCATTTTCCTGGCGGCAGGTTGTTATCCTTTACTAGGACTAGTTCACCTTCTTCAATGTTTCTTGTAGGTTTGTTCCATTTGCTCCTAGTTTGAAGCTGCGTTAGATATTCATTAGACAAGGTTTTCCAGAACTGTTGTTGCATATGTTCTATGAGCTGCCATTGGCGTCGTACGTCTATCGTGTTAATGTCACTGTAGTCCGTGAGTCATAGTAGGGCTCCCGGTCAAGAAATGACCCGGTGTCAAGTAGTTATAGAATTCTTCAGGATCTTCAGTGAGTGGGCATAGTGGCCTTGAGTTCATGCAAGCTTCTATTTTCGACAGTAAAGTTGCAAACTCTTCATAAGTTAACTTTTGATCTCCTAGTACGCGTCGCAGATGGTGCTTCATAGATTTTACAGCTCCTTCCCAGATCCCTCCCGCACTGGGCCAGGCGGGAGCGTTGAAATGCCATTGTACTTCCAGTTTACCCATTTCATCAAAGAATTCTGATGGCAAGTAAAGTTGGAATCCTTCAAACTCCTTCTTTAAAGTTTTTGCTGCTCCGACGAAGTTAGTCCCGCAGTCGGAGTACATATGACTTGGAACCCCACGTCGAGCGCACAGTCTCTGGAAGGCAGCTAGAAAAGCTTCGGTGCTCAAGTCCGACACTAGTTCAATGTCAACGGCCTTTGTGGTCATACACACGAATATTGCGACGTATCCTTTCAATGTCTTGACGCCTCTACCTTTATTCAGTTTTATTTCCACAAATCCATTAAAATCGACCCCCGTGTGCGTGAAGGCTCTAGAAGGAGTTATTCTATGTGCTGGTAGATTTCCCATTAGTTGTGAAGTGTTAGTTGGCTTAAATCAGTGGCATGGTACGCACCGGCGTAATTGGAACTTCTCTGTCTGATGAAGGATAAAGTTAACCGGGCGCCTCCGTGGAGTGTTACTTTATGCGCTTGGTCGATTATAAACTGGGTGAATCGTCCATTCTTCGATAAAATAATTGGGTTCTTCATTTCCGGTGGCAAGCTGGACTCGTTCAGGCGACCACCCACTCGTATTATACCGTCAGCGTCCAGATAAGGATTCAGTTTATACATGCTTGATCGTTTTGAGACCGTTTCTCTCTTCTTAAGTTGTTTATATTCACACTCAAAGTCGGCCTGCTGAGCGCATTTAATTATTACTTTGTTCGATTGTGCTAGGTCTGCTGTAGTCAGGTATGTCGCATCAGGCATCTTGTTAAACGAGTGCAATAAATCGCAAAATCCATGCCGTGACCCTTGTTACACGCGTCAGTGAGGTATATTTCTCTAACAATTTATTAGTCACGTGCTCCTTATGTTCTGATGTTTGAATTGATTTGGTGTTTTTGACTTATAAGTTTATTTGGGTAAAGTCCCCTGGATGCGCAGTCTGCTGGGTTCTGTTCTGACCTGATGTAATGCCATTGTCCGGCCGGGATTGTATCCTTTATCTTTGTAACTCGGTTTGCTACGTATTTTTCCCATCTAGAACAATCTCCTTGTAGCCATGCTAGGACAACCTGCGAGTCGCACCGTGCATGAACCACGATGGTGTATCCCGTTAGCGCTTCCTTTATCTTTTTAATGACTTGTGATAGAAGTAGGGCACCGGCGAGTTCAAGTTTCGGAAGTGATTGTTGTTGTGCCAAGGGTGCTACCCTAGTTTTGGCGGTGATCAAAGCGGTAGTAGTCCCACCTTCTTCGTTTATTATTCGATTGTAAACGACACAGGAATAAGCCTTGTCACTTGCGTCGGAGAAACCAAATAATTCGACGACCTTTTCAGTCGTTCCGATCCAACGTTCTAGTTTTATAGTTTTAACTTCCGGTAGTTCTGTCTTCAGTTTCCTCCAACTTTCTTGAATGTCGGTGGGAAGGATTTCATCCCACACAAGTTTGCTCATCCAGACCCTTTGAAACAGGAGCTTTGCCGTTACAATGATCGGAGCCCAAAATCCTACGGGATCATAGTCTTGACATTTCGGAAAGCAGGGCTCGTTTAGTAAGTGACGTCCCGTTTTTTTGAATCCAGGTCCCAGTGGAATGTAAACGTGTCTGTACTTGGATTCCACGTTAATCCCAATGTTTTTGTAGATTCCTCTTGCTTGAAGTCAAATACAGTTTTGGTTAAATTTTGATCATCATTAAAGTTTTCAAGGAGAGCAGGATGGTTGGCTGTCCACTTTCTTAAGTTCATGCCGCCTCCTTTAAGTAGGTCAATAAGTGATAGTTGGAGTTCTTTTGCTCCTTCGAGCGAGTTGTGGCCGCTAATTAGATCGTCGATATAGAATTCATTACGCAAAGCGTTCGCCGCCACAGGATACTTGTGGCCGTCGTCGTCAGCGATTTGCTTTAGCTATTGCGAGCCATGTCGCGCACTTAGTTCCGTAGGAAATAGTGCAGAGATTGTACTCTTTTAATAGTTCATTTGGTGAGTCACGCCATATAATTATTTGTAGAGAGTGTTGTTCTTCAGCCATCCAAATACATCGATACATTTTTTCGATATCAGCTGTAAAGGCGTACTTGTATGTTCTCCATTTCAATATTAAAGCCTGAATGTCCTTTTGTAGATTTGGAACTTTGTACTGTAGGCTGTTCAGACTCTCGCCGTTAGTTGTTTTCTGGGATGCGGGTAAGGCCGTACATTTTGCCACATTTTTAAACCAAAAAATTTCTCATAATTTGACTGCATATAAAAAAAACTAACAAGTATTTTATAATAAATGAAATCTTATTATGTTTTGTAGCTTCCTAAGTATTACAATTTTATCTCAAAGTTAAATTACTCTACATAGTTTAATAACTAGAGTGAGTTCAAGACAATTCTTAGTTTTGTAGTCGTCGAGCTCTCCCTGAGAACTCCGTGGTGAGGCAGGAAGTATTCCAGAGCGGAAGTTGAGCTGGAAAGTTTCATATGCCCGAGTCTCTGTACATGTTAGCTAGTTTCGCTTTCCTTTGAAGTCTTTTTTTAATTGTAAAAATTGTGAGATGGAGAGAGCTTTGGAAGGTCCGAGATTTTGTTCGAAGTTAGGGTGAAAAGGCATTTTCACTGTATATTTCCCATCCGCAGCTCGTTGAACCGTTTGATTATAATATTGCTCACAATAATCATCCTTAGTGACGTCTTCATTGCTAAGCGTGATGTCTTCGGTTTCCCAAAAATTTGTTATTTCGTCCATGTTAACAATACTTATGTGACAGTTAAAAGTTTCGAGTTTTCCGCATAGAATCCACCCTAAATGGGTTTGTTGAGCGATGGGGGATCTTTGATTGCCTCTGATCAAGGACTCCGTCTAGTATAATCTTGGCGTACACATCCGCTCCAAGCAGTAAGTCCACCGAACGAGAGACATTGTTGACAGCGAGAGAGTTTTAAGTTTTCAAGATGTGGCCAATTGTTTCTTTCAAACGTTGAGTTCGGTAATTTGTTTGTTAGCTTGTTCATTACTAATGCTTCAGCTTCAAAGGCATAATCCGAGTGCATAGACTTGCAGTTAAGATGCAGTCGACCTTTGCAATCCTTCGATGACGCTCCGATCCCAGATACGATAGCGTTAAGCTTCTTTCTTGGTAATCTCAGGAGTTGAGCAGCATTCTCGTTTATCAGGTTCACTTGCGAGCCTTGATCAAGAAGGGCACGCAGCGTGACAAACGTTCCGTCGATTGATTGCACCTTTAGCTGAACGGTAGTTAGAAGAATCTCCGTCTCATTAGCAGACAGATGACTAGAAGTCGGTGGCATACTTGAAGTTGCCGGGCGTTGACCGGTGAAGTTATTTTTGCTATAACTCGGCGACATACTTTTCTTCGCCGTGTTGTGCAATAGTGTATGATGCTTCATGTTGCACTCTTTGCAAGTTTTTGTCGACTTGCACTCGCTGTTGCCGTGGCTGTATAGACAATTTTTGCACACGTGCAGTTTCGCAATAGTTATGTTTTGCGCGCTCAGATCCAGGTCAAGAAATTTCTGGCACGGCATCAGCACGTGATTTCCTTCGCATAAGATACAGTTTCCATACAACGTATGATAACTTTTCTGGAGATTGCTTATGGAATGATTTATTGAAAGTAGATGGCTTCGGATAGGTGAAAGTCGACGCGTCGACTCTTTCGGGCTGCTTCATGGTTTCGTACGCCATAAATCTGCCTTCCATGAAGGTTAGAAAATCATGTAAATTAGGTAATTCTCGGGGATTGTCCAGCTCCTTCAAATAATCATTATAAGAAGTAGTGTCGAGTTTAAGTGACATAAGATGGACAATTATCGGGTCCCATGAAGTTATTTCTACTCCGATATTTGCGAGTCCGTTTAAACATTCCGTTATGACGTCATGCATTTTCTTCAAGGTCTGGGCATCAGGTTGGTGTAGAACTGGCAAATTCAACATCGTGTTCATGTACGAGGTGAATTGCATACGCTTGTTGTTGTAGCGTTGGTTAAGTATTTCCCAACATGCAGTATAGTTCTCAGCGCTGATTGTAAGATGTTGCACCAGCCTCTCTGCTTCACCTCGCAGTTTAGTTTTCAAGTGCAGCATCTTTTGCGCGTTGTGAATCGTTGGGTTGTTGTGGATGGTCTCCACGAATAGATCCTTAAACGACATCCATTGGGTGTAGTTTCCTGAAAACTCGGGAACTTGTACTCTTGGTGTTGAGTGCTGGTAATGAGCGGTCGACCAAATTTTGCTATTTAACTTTCGTTTAAGATCATCGTACTTGTCTTCGATGTTAACAAACATGCCGTAGTAGCTTTCATTAGAGCCTTTAAGAAGGGCGTCTAATCCCCAGTGAAGTTTATCGATAGGCTCCCATTTTGCCTTTAATATGTTAAGATGATCTTCGAGCTACCATTTTTCAGTGGTGGCTCGAATAACGATTTTTGACATGGCACGGTCGATCGCCTTAAAGTTACACTCTTGCTGGCGCAATAAAGTTTTAAAGCTACTGTCATCGTCACCTTCGGGATGCCAGCAAAGTTGAAGTTGGGTTGGGCATCTTCAGATCTTTGACGTAACGAGTCTATTATGTCGGCTTTAGTTGATTCGTACATGAGTTAAGTCTTGCCATATACGTCTTTCAGAAAATAGGGGATGTTTTGGTCTTCTTGCAACAGGGTCTTGTGCCGGTTCTGGAAGTCCTCCCACTGCTCGCCAAGGGATGTCAGTCTCTTGTTCAAGTAATCCTGAGTCCTCTTGGTCGGGCCATCTTTTTTGTAGTTGGTGCACAAAGCTTTGATGTTCTCGAAACAAGCTTCTTGCTGGTTTATCGGGTTCACGTTTTTTCAATCCTCGGTTGTTGTTTGTTGATTTGAAACTAGCTTGCAGCTCTGGAGGTTCGTTCCGAAGCTGACGTCTCCAAGTTCCGCTGGTTCGCGACACTTCAGTTCGAAATGTTCGCTTAATTATAGGTACTCAGTGCTCCTGCCCTCTAGAAACGATATGTGCGCCTTCTCAATACGACTGGTGGAACCCGCTTGTGGGAAACCAGCGTACCGAATCGCTACCGCAAAGGAGTGACAAATTGCTCTAAATACCTATATCCGGTTCGAAGGACCATTAAATGTAAGGGCCAGTTAGCCTTTACACTTGACTGTAGTTTGTAGTTAGGTGATGGAGTGCAGAGATAGATAGTTGAAGTTTAAGTAGTTTATTAAAGTTAAAGTAAACGTATACAGACAGATAGTCAAAGAGTCGGTAATTCTTTCTCTTGATGCGTAATGCTTGTTAGTTAATAGCACTCTGCTCCTTTATAATTAAAGCGTATTACAAATACCTAGTGGCCAAGTGGCATTAAGTAGGTCGCAAGAAGCATAACAAAATGTACGGTGATGAGACCGTACAGACCTATTGCGACGTAGTCGTATCGCTAAATGGGCATACACGGCGATTAGACCTATTGCGACATAGTCGTATCGCTAAATGGGCATACACGGGGATTAGACCTATTGCGACATAGTCGTATCGCTAAATGGGCATACACGGGGATTAGACCTATTGCGACATAGTCGTATCGCTAAATGGGCATACACGGCGATTAGACCTATTGCGACATAGTCGTATCGCTAAATGGGCATACACGGGGATTAGACCTATTGCGACATAGTCGTATCGCTAAATGGGCATACACGGTGATTAGACCTATTGCGACATAGTCGTATCGCTAAATGGGCATACACGGCGATTAGACCTATTGCGACATAGTCGTATCGCTAAATGGGCATACACGGGCATTAGACCTATTGCGACATAGTCGTATCGCTAAATGGGCATACACGGCGATTAGACCTATTGCGACATAGTCGTATCGCTAAATGGGCATACACGGCGATTAGACCTATTGCGACATAGTCGTATCGCTAAATGGGCATACACGGCGATTAGACCTATTGCGACATAGTCGTATCGCTAAATGGGCATACACGGGGATCAGACCTATTGCGACATAGTCGTATCGCTAAATGGGCATACACGGTGATTAGACCTATTGCGACATAGTCGTATCGCTAAATGGGCATACACGGCGATTAGACCTATTGCGACATAGTCGTATCGCTAAATGGGCATACACGGGCATTAGACCTATTGCGACATAGTCGTATCGCTAAATGGGCATACACGGTGATTAGACCTATTGCGACATAGTCGTATCGCTAAATGGGCATACACGGCGATTAGACCTATTGCGACATAGTCGTATCGCTAAATGGGCATACACGGCGATTAGACCTATTGCGACATAGTCGTATCGCTAAATGGGCATACACGGCGATTAGACCTATTGCGACATAGTCGTATCGCTAAATGGGCATACACGGCGATTAGACCTATTGCGACATAGTCGTATCGCTAAATGGGCATACACGGCGATTAGACCTATTGCGACATAGTCGTATCGCTAAATGGGCATACACGGGCATTAGACCTATTGCGACATAGTCGTATCGCTAAATGGGCATACACGGTGATTAGACCTATTGCGACATAGTCGTATCGCTAAATGGGCATACACGGCGATTAGACCTATTGCGACATAGTCGTATCGCTAAATGGGCATACACGGCGATTAGACCTATTGCGACATAGTCGTATCGCTAAATGGGCATACACGGGGATTAGACCTATTGCGACGTAGTCGTATCGCTAAATGGGCATACACGGTGATTAGACCTATTGCGATATAATCGTATCGCTAAATGGGCTTACACGGGGATTAGACCTATTGCGACGTAGTCGTATCGCTAAATGGGCATACACCGGGATTAGACCTATTGCGACATAGTCGTATCGCTAAATGGGCATACACGGGCATTAGACCTATTGCGACATAGTCATATCGCTAAATGGGCATACACGGTGATTAGACCTATTGCGACATAGTCGTATCGCTAAATGGGCATACACGGCGATTAGACCTATTGCGACATAGTCGTATCGCTAAATGGGCATACACGGCGATTAGACCTATTGCGACATAGTCGTATCGCTAAATGGGCATACACGGGGATTAGACCTATTGCGACGTAGTCGTATCGCTAAATGGGCATACACGGTGATTAGACCTATTGCGATATAATCGTATCGCTAAATGGGCTTACACGGGGATTAGACCTATTGCGACGTAGTCGTATCGCTAAATGGGCATACACGGCGATTAGACCTATTGCGACATAGTCGTATCGCTAAATGGGCATACACGGGGATTAGACCTATTGCGACGTAGTCGTATCGCTAAATGGGCATACACGGTGATTAGACCTATTGCGACATAGTCGTATCGCTAAATGGGCATACACGGGGATTAGACCTATTGCGACATAGTCGTATCGCTAAATGGGCATACACGGCGATTAGACCTATTGCGACATAGTCGTATCGCTAAATGGGCATACACGGGGATTAGACTTATTGCGACATAGTCGTATCGCTAAATGGGCATACACGGGGATTAGACCTATTGCGACGTAGTCGTATCGCTAAATGGGCATACACGGTGATTAGACCTATTGCGATATAATCGTATCGCTAAATGGGCTTACACGGGGATTAGACCTATTGCGACGTAGTCGTATCGCTAAATGGGCAATACGGGCATTAGATCTATTGCGACATAGTCGTATCGCTAAATGGGCATACACGGGCATTAGACCTATTGCGACATAGTCGTATCGCTAAATGGGCATACACGGCGATTAGACCTATTGCGACATAGTCGTATCGCTAAATGGGCATACACGGCGATTAGACCTATTGCGACATAGTCGTATCGCTAAATGGGCAAAGACGACAGCGTTGTCGCGACTCAAGGTTTTTTAGAAAGAATGATGATAGGCTTATAGGCCCGTATGATTTGGCATCACTGTAATCTGCCCTGCCTGGTTTTGGCAGGTAGAACAATTTTACAAGCCTCCTTACGCGTGGAACGTGCTCGAAGGCTAAGTACGCTCTGTACAGCCTGCTTAAATGCGGAACAATTACAATCGCGCCCTCTTTTAATAGGATTGGGTATACCTCATCCGGTCCCGGCGCTTTTTACGGTTGGAAAGTGGCTAGTGTCCACCGTACCTTTTTAACAGTGTCCCAATTGTATCTCGTTGTGCGTTCTATCTGCTCTGACACACAAATTGGTACACTGTCTATTTTGATCTCACGTATGATGGAGCCGGGAAAATGTGTGCTACACATAACTTTTAGGGTATCTAAACCAGTTTCAGTCATCCTTCCCTTATCGTCTTTTATTCACGCTAATGAGTTGACCTTGTTACTGCTAGTGCTTTTGTGAGCCTCTTACGTTTTGGTACCGAGCCTCTTATTTTTTTGTAAATTATCTGTCTTTTACCTTGTCGTGTGTACACAAAGTCACACTAGAAAATCACTTTTTACAAACCTCAACAGTAAAAACCTTTTTACAATTAAATTAGTTTTTTTCGAATAGCGAAACTTCAGCTGATAGCGCCATGTAACTACAATTTTGGCAGTTAAGACCATTTTCAACTGGGATAAAATCTCTCGCGATGTCTTACGAATATTCTAATGTTGAGTATTACGAAATGGTCCGTATGTACAGTCTCAGCGGTGAGTACAGAGACGAAAGTTTACCTCGACTTCATATCCAAGGATACGTAAATCCACCAGTACCAAACATGCGAACAATTTTGGCCGCCAATAGCAGACTATTGGCATTCGGCCAATTTACTACCTCATAGACCTCATCAAACTTATTATTATATTTGTTCTACGGCCCTATTAATTCAGTAATAGTCTCTTGACTCATTGTGTCATTGTCTATGTTCGGCATTAATATTTGTATGTTACTGGTCAAAATATAATTATATCGGGAAATAATTGTAAATTAATTGAAATGATTATATATTACCAAATTTCAACCCAGAATGGATGTTCCATATTGATCTCAATTTCTAGGATTGTTTTTGAGATTTGAATAACGTCAACTGCCACCTTTTAATTCTGAACCAGAACGTCACTTGAATGCTGCAGATATTAGGATCCTATCAGAGTGACAACATGGTAGCCCATCGTTTGTTGGTCAACCTCAGATGGCAACCTCAATCTCCAAGTATGACTTAGCTTCGTGACTTGGAGAATATTCTCTGACCAGATGCGCCTGTTCTCGCTGTGTCTAAGCTCCCGGCGCCTACTATTAACGGCAGCACCCCTCGCAAACGATGACCAACAAAATAAAAATTAGAACGGAGCTCAATATTTTTTCTACACTATCACTACTAGTGTACTAAAGTAACTAACACCCTAAGCACTGAATCATAACTACTCATCTTTAAATGGGACCCGCAATCCTGCTGCCACACTCCTTCCACGCAACGTCAACTCGACAGAACAACGCTCGCTACAACTCGCACCAGGCACCGTCCCGCTAACACTCAAGGGGTCGCCCTTCAATCGCAGTGTATGCAACAATAATAAAACACCAACAACACATTAATATTATCCCTCACGTACACATACAACTCGGCCAAACACCCGCACTCTCTGTCACATATTTGGCGCTGCACATATTCAATCCTCCATTCTTCCCTTCGGTATTCTGGCTATATTCATTAAAACTTCCTAATAATTATGGGCAAATTGGCCCATATAACCAATGCAAATCTCATGTATACCACGTGAAAGCTAGTTACATAACCTTCATTTTTTAATACGGGGAAAAACCCCAGAGAAGAGAGTTATCAGCCTTCAAATATTCACAGACACACAACGTTTATTACTACACTATGCGTTGCAATGCTATTTCCCGTATATCCAATCCAACTTACGATTGAACGATTTTACTATTTCCAACAATTACAGCTAATAGTGGGATCAATAGCCTACATACGTTATAATTATTTTGGTGATTGGGCTGGGTTCCATAAATTATTGCCCATCATTCACATCCGACAAGAAAAAAAATTCGTTCGTTCCATCTTACGTCCCGTATGAAAGCCCTCTGTCACTCCCTTCTTCATTTCAAAAAATCTAAACGGTCTATCAACACGGAGGTTTTAAATCTGTTTTAAGGCCTGGTATAGGGTGGATCAGCACAGTACCTACATGTTTCTTTTATTTAAAACAAGAAAAATAGTACACACGTGTTTTCAAACAAAATAAAATTGCAAGCAATGTACTCGTACACTGTGCATTAAAGTTAATAAGTAAAGTCACGTGACCAAACTAAGACTTGATAAAAGTCACCATAGCAGCGCCATTTGACGTCTGAGCAAAATCGAGGATCGAATACACTTAGTTCTGTCCTTTTCTCTCTCTTTGGTTAAGAATGGAGAAAGAGTGGGACGGAGCCCTTTAATTCTTAGGTCAAGCGTGAGCGTGCGTTACGTTTCACTGCTGCTGCGCTTTGACATATGGACCATTGCTCGGATCATTCGATACTTTTCGGCATGTAAAATTATTTTTTTAGGATTTATGAAGTTTCTTTAGAATTATCTTTTGGATTGTTTTACTTTGATTTGTTTTGATTTCTAAAATGTTAAAACAGTGAACAAGGGTCCGGAAAATCTGACAAATTCAAGGAGTATTAATAACTTTCTATGTTTTGCCCCTGTACCAATGTATGCCTTGTACCAAGTAATAACGATACTGATTACGATACTTACACATAGCTCCAATACGTTGATGGTAGTTAAAAAATACGAAGTTAAATTGCAGCATTAAGTTAGTTAATTTCGACTTAATTATTACTGCAAATAATTATTTGTGCAAAATATTATCGTTAGTTAAAGCAGAAGCCTTCATGCCAGCAACAAACTGTATAGTACACGCGGGATTCGAAATAAAACAACAACCAAGTATTCCAGTAACCAAGTTCCAAATTCATATTCTCATAAACGATTAATCTAATAATTTATTGACGGACATGGAAATTAGCATTCGTTTGTATTCGAAAATGCGACGATTGCCGATGTGCATTATTTACGGCCGGGCACTGTAACTAATAAGAGGTCATTCATTCATTTATAGCCATAAATGGTGTTAGAACCTAATGTTCAAATAATGTGAAAGGCAGTGCTATAATTATTAATAAACAGTGAATGTTGAGTCATTAACGTGTTGTTTTATTATTGCAAGAAAATCCATCTTTGCTTACCTAAACGATCTGGGTAAATAAACGATAGGTCTGGGGTGGTAGCCAAGATGACCAACGGTTAGCTTTCGTTTAACGAAATCGACAGAAAATCTATGGAGTGACACGCCTGTTAGTCCTGGATATATGTATTATGTTTCTAATCTATTTCAAATTTATAATTACATACATACATACATAAACTCACGCCTTCATTCCCAGAGTGGGGTAGGCAGAGCTACAGAATTTCCAACAACCCTAAAAACTTCTTGATAATTCTGTAACCACATTTTGCACAATCAGGCTAAGATGTTTACCAGTGTATTAGTGACAGGTTGCAAGCCCATCGCCTAACAGTACTGCAAGCCTTTATTCCCTTAGTCGTCTCTTACGACATCCGCGGGAAGACACGGAGTGGCACTATTCTAACCCGGCAACCACACAAATTTATAATTATGATGACAATATCTTATTTTGATATGATGATGACTTGGATTAACTTTAACCATAATGGAAATACTAAACCACACCCGACGGAAGCCAGGGTGGGCCGCTAGTTTATTATATTGTGTAAAAAAGTAGTTAAAAGTACAACATTATTCTCGCTGTACCACGCGTTTGTTTATCTTCGGCCTCATTACATATAGTCTTTAAAAGACACTTTATCCGAACGTTAAAAAACGATCTCGACAACGGTTTCTACGCTTGTTGCAGCTGAGTTGGACGTATACGGCCTGAGGAAGCAGCAGATAGAGCTCCTCACGCTGTGCGCCGTGCGTGGCCTGCTGACCACGCGGACCCGCCTGAGAAAAGTTCTTATGCAGCCACCCGACAACAATGGTAAGCGAGTTATTGACAATAACGTAAACCACGGCTCCTTTCATTTACTTTGAGAGCAACTAGCACTCTACACAAATGTTCATCTTTATTAAAAACTATAAATTGTAAGTGTTATTTTTATCTAGAAACTTGACATACACCTATGTTAAGCAAAAATATGTGATTTACGAGTATATTGTGTCTTTTGTATAAAGGGGCTACCTTGGCCGCATGGGCAGGTGACCTTCGATCTGAAGCTCTAAACTTTCAGTTGTTTTTATAACCTATTTATTTGCATTAACACTGCTGTTCTAAACTAGCTGCCGTCTCAATTTTTCTTTTACAAGTCTCTGATATCGAGATTTATGCTATTGTTACGCCGATGTGGTAAGGCGTTTCATTACCCACTAAGAGCGAAGGAGATAACACTATTGGGAATGAGACAGCGATACGCAGGACATTCCAGACCCTTGCGCCAAGGACGTCGCCATTGTTAACGGAGCGAGCAGGTAGCAAGGCGTAGAACAATACAGAAACGAATAGTCTCGGTCGTCCTCGGCGGAGCAAACAACGTCGATCTTTCCGGAAGATTTGGTGGAAGGAAGACGTTCTGGAATAACGTGGGAACTATAAAAGGCGGACCGCGGTTGTGGGCAGTCAGTCTTTACTTGGAAAGCGAACAGTGCGATCAAGAGCGACCCGAGCGATCTAAGTCTAAGAAGCCTTCGAAGTTTTTGTGCGAGAATTGTTTTGTATCGGTTTAAGTGAGTGCGTTATTAAAGTCTACTTTTGATTATCGGTGTTTTCGTGCATTTCTACCAGTTACCTACCCCCACGTACGTAACACTATCAAAGTTTAACTTTTTTAATCCAAAAAGTAGTTTCTAGGCCTTTATTATCATATTTTTCACTTTATAAAAAAACCTTCGATGATTTATTAGATTTAACTTGAAGAATATTTAGATGTAGTTTCGCCAAGATGAAAAAGTTATCCAATATTGTGTTTTTCATCTTTTAAAAAAAATATAAAAAAATAACCATGGCTTATTTTGTAATTCAGTTTGACAGAATCAAAGATGAAAATATCGATACTTGTAATATATTTTTCTCAAATTTACATTCCGTTTTGACTGACAATGGGTTACAACAACTTAAACTTCATCAATACCGTCTGTTATGGGCATGGTAGCCCCTTAAGCGGCTCTGAATGGTGTAATCGAATAATAATAAGAACCTTTCCATGTTTTTTGTTTATACGTGCTTACAGTACGTTTATTTGAGATACGCGTACTTCTTAAACTATTTAGTGATTTCAAAGTAACCCATCCTCAGTTGGACTTTGATCGTTAGTGTTTTTATTGTTTTATGGGTAACTACATAAGTCTCAATCATTTAGAAATTATCAGATCGAAAATACAAGAAGAATTTTCTATGAAAAAATAACAGGCAAGAGCATTTCTGACCATGCTCTGTGTAGGGTCCCGAAGCCGATTCTACACAATAACTATCTCAATAATCAACAAGTATGAACAAAATCTTCATTTAAAGTTATTTGGTGCTAAAACGCACGTTTAGTGATGATTTTAGTAGGTATAAACACTTAAGTCACCTGTGTCCCAGGAACCAATGCACCATACTTAGTCGTGATAGTGTTCCTTTAAAATTTGTTATATGTGATATAATTCAAGATATTTTTCAAATTTACGGTACTTGTAGTTCTGATTGTAGGTTGACACTGGACTCTAATAAAAATTAGTACTTTAATTCCTAATATTGTACAAACGGATCCCTTAATCGAAAAATTGTTTACACAAATCCGCAATATTTTTGAAAGACCTAACCCACGATACACAACACCGTGGGGTAGACAAGAAAACATATATACATCCCCATGGTACGTTTAGGGTAGGTATCCTAGATTTTTATTCTATGTTTTGTTTAATCACTTCGTCGGCGTAACTTATATGTATATTCATGCCAAATAGCTGTTTTCTAGCTAAAGTCTCTGAGCTAAGCTGCGGACTGACGCACGAACAGAACCCTAATAACGAGTTAAACTTTGAATCTTTACCTAATTAATTACTTAACATTTTGTTTATTACCAATTTTTTAGATTTGTTGGGTAATAAAATGGTCGGTTTTTTTCGCAACTGCACGTCACAGTGATTGTGTTAATGTGTCAAGAGACTGTCAAGGCATATATTTTAATGATTTGTAGAATTAAAATAAAATAATGTCTCTAAATAAATATCTTGGTAAATATTACTTTTTGAAAATAATCGAAAAAAAAAAATTTTTTTTTAATGCTGTAAAACAATACTGGCCCCAAAAAAAGGACACCATCCAAAAACATCTACATTCAAAAAACTTAACGAATACATTCTGTAGAGGTTTGTCTCAAAAGCATACTATTTCTATTGTTCATTATTTAATTAGAAAATAAACAAATTTCTGCTAATGACAAGAGCTTAAACGCCACGTGGTCTTTTCTAATTGTAGACTAAAAAACAAAACGCAGTTGCAAATAAAAATCCAAACATTTTATTTACCAAAACTCTAAAAAAATGTTAACAACAAAATGTTTGGTTCTGACTTGGCTCGGACTATAGTACATTGTAGCCCAGGTACAAAAAGTAAGCAATAGATGGACGAGTTAGTTCGCGGGCCGAGCCGCAGGTGAGGACCGCGAAGATACGAGTCCATCTATTGCACTTTCTACCGAGGCAATACTATGTGCTTTTCACGCCTAATGTAAGGAAATAAAACAGGTTAGGACATAATACACAGTTTAATTAAAAGTAATATTGATATTTTTGAAAGTTCATCAAAGTAGGTCAGCATTACGCTTTCAGAGAAAGAGTTCGTTTTTTTATTTATTTGCCATGCTTTGAAATTTTCATACACTTTCTGATATTTGCGACGGGATTTTATTGGCAGTAAATTCCGAATTACCGACTTTGCCGTATCCTGAATTTCAGGCGGTGTAAGATCCATATCTGTACTTGTATCACTCATTTTTGTTGAATATCGTACAAATTTCCAATCAAAAGTTCAAAAGTTTAGCGTTTGTTTCCAATTAAAAGAACAGAAGTAATTTTCATTCCCGCCTTTTTAACTTTTTTAATTTTTACCTTATTTAAAGATGCAAAGGCGTTTTTCACGTACGCCTTAAAAACTTACATAAAAACACGTTTACAATCGCAAAAATACACTTTCACTGAGCGGATTTGACGTTTTAATTTTTTAATTAAACGTTCTAATGTCATATTTGTCAAACATTTTTTTATTTATTTCCGAACGAGTTACTAATGTCATAAATAACCGACCAATAGCAGAGTAGAAAGTAAACTGGTCTAAAAACACTCCATTTTACTTTGCAACTCAACATTGTTGGACTGTTTTTGTGTTGTACTACTAAGAGCAACTTTCTATTCTGATTTCGATCCTTCTTTGGCCATATTTCCGAGCAGTGGCGTGAAAAAGATACTTAATGTCAATTTGTGAAATGAAAAAATGACGAATCGTGCCACCGGAGAAACGTTAAAAAACGAAACGTTATCGGTCAAAAGAAATTCGATAAAAATAAAAACCCGATTGCGATAGATTACCCTTTCGACTTATAAGTGGCCGGAATTGCTTCATTTGTTTGCAACCGCGTTTTGTTTTCAAGGTTACCTCTAGAAAAGACCATGTGGCGTTTAAGCTCTTGCCATTAGCAGAAATTGGTTTATTTTCTACTTAAATAATTAACAATAGAAATTGTGTGCTTTTGAGACAAACCTCTACAGGGTGTAATCGTTGAGTGTGTCCAGACGATTACTCCGTAAATATGACAGATATCAGAAAACTTTAAACTGATATCAAAAGTACGTCACCCAATGAGTAAAATCACATCAATAACTTTTTTTAAATAAAACCATAAATATCCGATAGTAACTTCAAACCCTTCCATACATTTAGTACGTCGTTCGTTGAGACTTGAGAGGCTTTAGTTTAAAAGGCCTAGTCATTTCACCATTATCATATGATTCATGTGGTTTTATTTATTATAGTTTATTCATGTAAATAATGAATCTTAAACAGTTTTATCTGTTACGGTAATATTTCAACTTTTATAAAAAATAATAATAATGTGTTTTTTACTTTCGATATCAGTTTAAAGTTTTCTAATATTTATTATATTTACGGAATAATCGCCTGGACACACATAACGATTACACCCTGTATAAGCATGCTTTATGTCATGACAGGTATTAAAAAAGAGCCGTTGTCAATTAAACAGTGCGGTAATATTAATTTAACCTCTTAAATACGTAGGTTACACTATACAAGCTGTACAAATATATAAAGGGAAAACATATTTATTGAAAAGAAATGAATAGTGAACTCGACCACAGTTTTAATGTCCCCGACAAGGGCACAATAAAAAGAGACACTACAAAGAGTACTTTTTTAGCAGTTCTTTATATTACCTACTCCTTTAAATTTTTTAGGGTTCCGAGCGCGATGTGTGTCCAACGGTGTCCTATTAGTATGCCTCCGTCCGTCCGTTCGTCCGTCCTTACTTTAAAGAGCTGTATCTTTTGAACCGCTAGTTATTACAGAGGATTTACTAACATTTTAAAGAAATTGAAATAAACATTAGCTTAAATAAACTTACAAGAAAAGGTTATTTTTCAACATTTTTTTATTTTTGTTGTATTGTAAAAATGGTTAAACATACATGCGTCAAATTTGATATGATTATATTAAAAACCCTGAATAAGAAAAACAAATACTAAAAACTTGTTAAGTGTGAGTTGGCTCGCGCTGATTCGATTCGAAATCGAGTTCAAATTATAAAGCAATAATACGGTGTACCCTTGTTTTGTCGACAACCTTTTCATCGAATATTATTTCATCGACAACGATCCATCGAAACTTTAGTACTAGTAATATTGTTTGGCGTTATCTTATTTCAACTACTATTTATTTAAATTTATCTTACTACGTGGAAATACTAATTAACGAATACTACTTAATCGCAGATTTGTTTCAAAATATCTTAATTGGTACAACTACAAAACATTGCAATTCATTTCTTCGACGTATTACTTTAATGCAATTTTATATGTCCAATTGCACGTTTATACATTTTTCAAATTATGTAGTATGACATACAAATATGTATAATAAAACTAAGATTCATTCTTGTATCAAAGTAGGTTAGGTTAAGTTAGGACTGCGACCCCCAAGAAAACGAACTGTTGACAGAAGTGGGTTAGGTTAGGTTAGAACTGCGACCCCCAAGAACACAAAAACATGTCACATTACTATTATTATAATAAATTTTATTATTATTATCATAATATTATAATAAATTAGGAACATAGCTATAATATAATCGCGCAGAGTGAGTGATTGCGTTTAGTTTTGATATCAAAATATTACCAATTCAAAATAATTTTATGCGGAATAAATATTATTACAAGTAAAAAAAACCAAATTAAAAAGACCCGAAATGATTAGTCATGACATGAATTTTATTGAAATATGTCAACTACTAATTAAAAGACCTCGCTTCAAATTGTACGCAAGCTTGAACACTATGGCATCAGAGGACGACCCCTGGAGTTACTCAAGGATTATTTGAGAAACCGTAATCAAAGAGTAAAAGTCGGAGATTGTGTAAGTGCAGAATCAGAGGTCACCTTTGGCGTCCCACAGGGCAGTGTCCTGGGACCGACCCTATTCCTTACTTATATAAACGACCTTGCTGACGTTTGTTCCAGGGATGGTCATATTATACTTTATGCGGATGACACAGTTGTTACTTTCTCTGGTAAGAACTGGGAATCGGTCTTTGCCATTGCAGAGGAAACCCTAGTTAAAATTAACTTTTGGCTAACTTCAAACCTACTCACTCTTAATTCCGAAAAATCAAATTACATCTGTTTTAGCAAAAATGTCACTTCACAACCCCCCCCAAACCTTAAACTTAGAATACATAAATGTAATCCCTCTATTAACTCAACCTGTGACTGCGTAATGCTGGAAAAAGTAAGAACAACTAGGTACTTGGGAATTATTTTCGACCAACGACTATCGTGGCATTCACACTTAGAATACATCAATAATAGAATTCGCAAACTGATCTGGCTGTTCAAAAACCTAAGACACATCACGACCACTAATCTGCTTAAACAAATTTACACCGCACTAGCACAATCCATAATGACCTACTGCATTCCAGTTTGGGGAGGCGCAACTAAATGTAAATTTCTTGAAGTTGAGAGAGCCCAGAGACATTTGCTTAAAACCATGTTTTTCAAATCGTATAGATTCCCAACCTCGGAACTCTATAAACTTTGTGAGCTTCTGAGCATGCGTAAGCTTTACATATTCTCGGTGGTGTTAAGGCTTCATAGCCAACTGCCATTCAAACCATCTAAAGAAGGAAGGAGAACTCTTGCGCCTGCACCGGTCCCCTTCAGGAAATCGGCCTTCGCAAGGAGACAATACTGTGTGCAGTCTGCATATATCTATAATAGGATAAATAAAAAAATTAAAATCTACTCAACTAAACGGTACGACTGCAAAAAAAAGATTATAGAATGGCTTAGAGATCTTTCATATGACGAATCTGAAGCTCTTCTCTCCCAGATTAGCTATGGTTAACTTATCTCCACATCTCTGTTGTTTGGTCTGCTTATTCAAATAATATAATATACTTATATAATACAACAACTATGTAACAATTCTTATCTCGTAGCGATTAGTCGTAATAATGAGACGACTGACTTTAGGCTGTAACTTACACACACATATACACACACACACACACACACACACACACACACACACACACACACATATCCAACTGTACTCTAACGCATCAACTCGCTCGAGCTGCTTGTAAGTTGTAAGTCACAGGTATTATTACTTATTTATTTATCTATAACCTATATTATAACAAAATGAACCTCCTTATAGTCTCATAATTGAAACTATAATTGAGTATCCCAGTTATATACATACCCATACGCACATATACACACACACACACACACACACACACACACACACATAACTATCCAACTGTACTCTAACGCATCAACTCGCTTGAGCTGCTTGTAAGTTATAAGTCACAGGTATTATTACTTATTTATTTATTTATAACCTATATTATAACAAAATGAACCTCCTTATAGTCTCATAATTAATTGAAACTATAATTGAGTGTCCCAGTTATATACATACCCATACGCACGTACACACTCACACAAGCATACACACACGCACATGCACACACACACACATACACACACACACAGACACATACACACACACACACACACACTCACAAAATTTAGAGATCACATAGATCAAATGAAGAGTTCCTAATTAGGGATATTACCTAGTAATTATATAATTAAGTCTTAGTAATATTACTCTTTGCCTTTCTTGTTTTAATTCTTTGTTATGCAAATGTTCTAATTATAGGAAGTTTGTTAAACCCATTGTATTTGGAAGAGCGGGTTCTCCTGATACAAGTATTTAAATACTTAATAGGAGATCCCAACCTTATTGTGATGTACACTCCTATTGTTTAACCAAATAAACTTTATTTTATTTTATTTTTTTTTTTTAAATTACCTAGTATCGAGTCCACGACGCAATGACTAGTCGATGAAATGAAAATACTTGAAACGTTGTCTTTGAAATAATATTCGATTAAAAGTCTGTCGGCAATTCAATGGTAAACCCAATAATACCTACCGTGCGGCGCTGCGGAACCCGCCCGAGTCCACCTCGCACTTGATAGGGTTTTTAATCCATTTCCTCGTAGTTATTTTCTCGCAGACTACATTTTTTGTGTACTACGGTAACCACCGATGTAGTTAAGATGATATTTTTAATATCAACCAAATTAAGTATTATAATAAACCAGAAGGGAAGGATTTAATATCTTTGTAATGAAAATAATGTCACCGAAAACACACTTTAATTTTATAGCAAAACCTAATCACATTAATTTAAATAAAACCTAATAAATTCTAGTTTTATCTACAGCCTATCAAATACGTCCGTTCCATCCGAAAGTCGCCACCGAAGTGAGTTGCGCTCTGCCGTTTTCCGTTCAGCAGACCTGGCACAGCCGGTCTTCAACCGCTCACGCCATGTGACGTCACGATGACGCGCTGCTTAACCCCAGCTGTTGGTCTGATATTTCTAATACGGCCTCTCCTGATGGCGAGGCGTCCCCGACCGCATGTTGTAGGGAAGGCTCCTCGTCGTCTTGGGGACTGTCAGGATCATCGTAATCTGAAAAACAACATCGTTATCAAACATGCCGTAATCTAATTGTTGATAACAATTAACAGCTCTGTATCACAACTGTAAGTGTGCACCCAAACAACTGTGACCAGTGCATGAACATTGCTATCTAATAGTTTCGTACACAAATGGTGCAAAAATTAGCCGTACTGAGACGATGAACAAAGCTATACCAGCCAGTATAAGCTGCCAGCACACACCATAGGTAGCTACCATGAGGAAGCGCATGTGGCTGCGAGGTAAGTAACCTCCCTTGAGAAATATTGCACACGTCATAAGTAGCTGCCGTAGGGCAAGCGCACGTGGCTTCTCAAGCAACAACGCACACGCCATAGGTAGCTGCTGTGAGGCAAGCGCGCGTGGATACAAAGAAAAAAACAAGTAGAAGCACACGCCATAGGTAGCTGCTGTGAGGCAAGCGCGCGTGGATACAAAGAAGAAAAACTAGAAGCATACGCCATAGGTAGCTGCTGTGAGGCAAGCGCGCGTGGCTCCTAAGTCACTCACCACCGATGAAAAAGGCTGCACACGTATCTGGCGTCCACTCTCCGCGCCACAGAACCATGTGTTCCGCAGCTGCTTGAGTCCTCTTGCCATAAGACCCCGCCAAGAGCTCCAACTCGTATCGATGGTGCGGGAGCTGTTGGATTACTTTATAGGGACCCCTCATGCCGGAATCCATCTTGCCGGAACTCTGCGAGCTTTTACTGACGAACACAAAGTCGCCTAAAGCATATACAAGTGGCGGCTTCCGCCTTTCATTGATAAGTTGATCTTGTCTTGTCTGGTTTGCTTCCAGGAGTTCTGAAGCATGTTGTCGCCTTAATGTTATCAGTGCTTCACGGTTCGCATCTGAGCTTTCCAATGCTACGTCCCTTACTAGCGCTCTCAACACAGGTGTGGTTGCTTCGACTGCAATTAAAAGTTGCAGGGGTGAAGTCTGAATGGTGGCTTGTTTAGTGATATTAAGGGTTACCTGAATTTTCCATAAAGCGTCAGACCAACTACTGCCTTTGTTATTTACCTCTACACGTAACAGGTTTAGAACGGACCGGCAGTAACGCTCCGCCTGACCATTTTCTTGGTGCATGCCAGGCGTTATTAAATGTGTGGCACATCCTAACCCCGAGACCCAGTTTTGAAACCCTGAACTTTCAAACATTCTACCCCGATCGGTAACAATTAGAGAAGGTGTACCGAATAAGGAAAGGGCGTTTGTGAATACACGTTTTAATTCATCAGTATCCTGTCTGTGTAATGAATATAGGAGGCAGAATTTTGAAAAAGCATCTACAAGAACTAAAACGTACTTGAATCCATTTGACTCAGGTAGTGGACCTAACACATCCATATGGACAGTAGAGAAGGGACTCGTAGGTTTAGTCCAAGATTCTATGGGCTGATGGGGAGCTCTAGGGATTTTTTTATGTGATAAGCAAACCACACAATGGCCAATGTACTTTTTTACAAATTGCCTTAGGCCCGGGAACCAGAAATGACGGAGAATCAAGTCGACGGTTTTGTCCATGCCGATATGTTCATGATCGTCGTGAAAGACGCGTAGGAGGCTCAGTCTGTGACCTTTTGGGATAAAGCAATACAAAAGGTTTTTCTTGACAACATATCGGGATGGATCCAACTGACCATCTCTTACTTTCTCCATCAGTTCCTGTGTCTCAGAATCAGCTGTCTGGGCAATTTGAGCCCAGTTATTAGGACGACGAATATGTGACACATTCACCGGATTCCGACTTAGAAAGTCGGCATGTTGCATTAGAGAACCCTTTCGATATTCAATTGTAAAACGGAAGTCTTGCAAATAGACCCACCAACGGGCTACTCGTGGGATGAGGTCTTTCTTTCGTTCGGTTAATTTCAGTGAGTTACAATCTGTCACTATCTTAAAGTCAATGCCAATAAGATAGTGCCGCAAATTTTGTAATGCTTTCACTATGGCCAAAGTCTCGAGCTCATAGCTGTGATATCGAGACTCCGCGCCATGAGTTGCTCTACTGAAATAACCGACGACGCGCTTCCGTTTACCTACGTGCTCCTGTAGCAAAACCGCACCATACCCGATTGCACTAGCGTCGGTGTGGAGCTCAGTAGGCAACTTTGGGTCGAATATCGCAAGTACAGGTTCTTCCGTTAAACAAGAAATGATTAAGTTACGTGCTGCGTCTTGTTCTTCACCCCAGATAAACGGTTGAACCTTTTTAGTAAGCCTTGCAATGCTAGCGGTTTTAACTGCATAATTAGGTATATACCGTCTAAAATACCCAGCTAGACCCAGAAATTGCCGCACTTGCCTAACACTCGCGGGTTTAGGTGACTTTATTAAAGCTTCCACCTTTCTAGGACTCGGTCGTACCTGACCTTGCCTAATGAGCCTTCCTAAATATTCGACTTCAGTCTCTAAAAAGGTGCACTTTTTCAAATTTATAGAAAAACCCGCGTTTGTAAGGCAAATGAGCACCTGACGTAACAGATCTAGCCCTTCCTCTATCGAATCTGATAAGACCAGCACATCGTCTATATAATTAAGGACCTTGCCAGTATCAACTAAGTGTTTAAAAGTTTTGGATATAATCCTCTGATAAACCACCGGTGCATTCGTAAAACCATAGGGCATTTTCACATATTCAAAATGACCCTCAGGTGTGACGAAGGCAGTTTTTTTAATTGATTCATCGTCCTTAAGGGGCACCTGGTGAAATCCAGTGACCATATCCAAACTCGTGAAATATTTACTGTTGCCTAACTTGTCTATATGGTCATCAATCAAGGGCAAGGGGAATCTTTCTTTAGTGGTAATTGCGTTTAATGCGCGATAGTCAACGCACATCCTATCAGACCCGTCTTTCTTCTTAACGAGTATGATAGGACTCGCGTACTCCGACTGCGACTCCCGGATGATTCCTTTACTCAACAATTCGCTCACAATATCACGAACCCTCAACTTTTCGTCAGCGGAAAGCTTATAGGGACGATAGTGCACAGGAACATCATTTTTAAGCTTTATTTCCATACTGCCAGTATTGACAGTAGATGTCGCTGTTCCGGTAACAAAAGAATTGGAAAATTCATTAATCAGTGAAAGTAAACGATTTTTCTCCTCACGTACCAATGGTGTATTTACTAAATTAGACTCTAAATCGCGTATTTGATGTACCTGAGCTGCACTATCTAACCTTGTCAGCCGTTGTCCGTTACTCGTACGTATGTAAGCGATCCCTTTACGATTTAGAACGTCAGTCCCTAACAATAAAGGCGCACTAATACAATTGGAAGGCACAACAAATAGATCCACCTCTATGGATATCTCAGGGAACTCAACCACGGTCGTTACATAACAAGTAGATTCTATCTCCTGACTACCTATACCACGCATTAACCGATATGATGGAACCCTTTTGCAAGTTAGATGTTTAAGCAACGCATCAGAAATCAAGGAGATATCAGAACCACTATCGATTAAAACGTCTACAGAAATCTTATCAATTACCGCTGTCATAGCGTCACCGCATCGGGTGTAGTTTGACAAAAATTTACATTGCTACTACCCTGAGCTTTGGACTCGACGCGTTGTTTGGCAAAACACTTATCAGCAACATGCCCTAACTTGCTACAGTAGGTACATGTCATGGGAGTTTTATGTGATGCTACGGAGGCTGTGGTCGGCTTATTAGATTCAATTTTCTGCCTCTTAGGACAATGAAACCTCGTATGACCGATGTCACCACAATTAAAACATTTGGTATTTGGCTTTGACATCTTATGTTTACGAGAGTCAGATGAACTTTGATTCAATTGACGAACAAAACTGCGGGCACCTCGAGAATCCGTCTTAGGTTTAGTATAAACAGACAAAAATTCTACCAATTCGTTATGTTGTAATTTAGCGTTAAAAGCCGTTGCTTTGATCTGGGGATCCGTGATACCTCGAATAACAATCGCCGTTTTTAAGTCCTCCGATAGTCCCTTTACAATATTTAAACGTAACAACGACTTACGTGCGTATTCGGCATATGAAGAAAAGCTATTAGAGTCCGTTTTCATCACGTCAAATAAAATATTCGCGACATCGACGCTTCGAGGGCAGAGCGACCGGAATTCTGCTTTAAAATTGGTCCATGAACGGTCATTGGACACCCAATCGTCTAGCCATGTACGCGCATCGCCTTTAAGACACCGCCCTATACGCGACAAACACTCACGGTCGTCCCAGCGATTAATCTCGCGACCTTTGTCAACCTCTGCACACCAAACATCGAAGTCGTGAACATTGGGATCAAAATTTGAGATGTAATAATGACTAGGTTTACTGATAAGCGATGTTAACGCGTTCACAATCTTATTTGTCGTATTCGAAACAGACTCAACCGGTGGGGTAGCTACACTTGTAGCAACAAACAACGGCGGAGTGTGACACTCACACACTGGACGTGGCGGTTCAGTTTCAGAGGTAGAAAGTCTATCCTCAATTGCATTTAATCTAACAAGAATCGTGTCAAGTGCCTGATTGTAAGGACTCCTACCAAAACGTTCAGTATGTGAGTTGTCTCTACGCCGTTTATGAGAAATACGATGAGAATGAACACGACCTTCCCGTGACCTACTACGGTGTTTACGTGATCTATCAGATCTATTATGAGACCGGGAAGAGCGTCCCGACATTATAAAATTAAAGTGCACTTACGGTTTGTTAAGACACCACAACACTGTACTAAAACTAACAACTTAAAACGTTAAATGACTAATCAGAGACAACAACGAGCAAGGCTTCGTGGTGTATCCCACTTCTGATATAATAAACCAGAAGGGAAGGATTTAATATCTTTGTAATGAAAATAATGTCACCGAAAACACACTTTAATTTTATAGCAAAACCTAATCACATTAATTTAAATAAAACCTAATAAATTCTAGTTTTATCTACAGCCTATCAAATACGTCCGTTCCATCCGAAAGTCGCCACCGAAGTGAGTTGCGCTCTGCCGTTTTCCGTTCAGCAGACCTGGCACAGCCGGTCTTCAACCGCTCACGCCATGTGACGTCACGATGACGCGCTGCTTAACCCCAGCTGTTGGTCTGATATTTCTAATAGTATATTAATCCAGCTGTTTTTAAGAGACCATGGGTCCTAACATGGCTGCGTTTACTGCGTGACAAAGTTTGGATAAGGCATACTAGGCCCACAAAAGTTTAACAAACACTGATTAAGTAGGATCCGGATATAACGACCCTCAAGAAACCGGCGACTGTTGGTCGAACTAACCGGACGACGCACAAAACGATCGGCTAATTAAAGCTGGTTTTTTATATTTACCTACTCGTATGTATCGTTATTTACTTAATATTAACATTAAATACTGTAATGCTTATTACGAAATTTGTAATAATATACATACATACTATTTGATTCAGTAAGTGAAGTAAGGAATATCGAACTCTTGACCAAAAAAGTTTTTTTTTTTTTGAAGCGAGGTCCATTTACAGGTATTCCACAGATACTCTAAAGCTGAAACCACTGAGTTTGAGTGGATGCTCTCACACGTAGGGGAAGATGGGGTGGCCTCGTACACTTTTTACTTTAAGAATTGTTAAAAAAAAACTAACTGCTATTTCAAAATGAGATGAATGCTACTTTATCGTCCACTTATTTGGCTATAATAATTGTATATTTCAGTTTGGATACAAAGCAACTGTGCCAAGATATAATAGTTTTCCCAAAAAATGAGAATTGTACGAATGCACCCCATACGTGGGGTGGCTTCGTACACTATTAGTTTTTCCCAGGATTTCACCTGTTTCAGTCACCTTTTAGGCATATCTTACTGATCTGGTTTTGTGATTATAATTATTCTTGATATACATTTTTTTAACTTTCATGGGGTGCATTCGTACAGTATATAATTACATACATTTTGACTGTACGAAGGTACCCCAACCAAAACGAACCGAAAAAAAAACTAAATAAAAAATAACTGTTAAAGTAATCCCAAAACTATTGTTTACATATTAATCTCAAGCATCTAATTACAAACTATATATTATATATATAAAAAATCTAATACGAGTAAAACTTATTAGAGACAGACACATTCAAAGGAGAACCATAAATTACTTTCGGGTCGCGAAAACACATATTAATTATTTCTGGCGAAAGCTGCTGCCGCACTGCCATCGCTTTTTGAGGGTAGCCTACGCATATGAGCGGCAGTCACGCATAAAAATATGAACGCTTCAGCATGTTGCATAGTCGAGATATGACCACTGTACGAATGCTCCCTTTGTACGAAGCCACCCCATCTTCCCCTATAGATTTCAAAACTTTGGCATTAAACAAAGGTTATATCTTATCTTTACATATTTTGTGTGGATATTTCAGAATGAGACACGCCGAGTTCCTTCACAACGGTTACATTTGATTCTAAGCGATGTAATATTGGCAATATTGCACTATTTTCTTTAATTGAAACACACTTTCGCCTTGCGGAACTCATTTTAGCGCACGTAATGAGTCCTTGTCTCAACGGATGAAAAACACTGGCGGAAATTTACGCGCGCTAATCAACATACTTTAGAGAGGATAGAAAGCCCTATCTACGCACATTGGTATAAAAAACACTGCGCGTGTCGTTCTAACCGGACCATTTATTGTCAAAATATACTCAGGAGCAAAAATACCGGGTCAGAGTGCTTTTTTCATACAAACGAGACTATTTCGAACCCTTGGTTCCTCGCCAGGAGTTGTTTTAAGTGAGGTTTAATGGTGGATACTCCGAGGATCAATAGAGGAGGTCAAAAGTTCATAAGATACCTAACTGATCGCATAATCAGTTAACACCACAGCGGGAGAGTTTGGGTCAGCACTTGGATTTCCTTACATTTTATTGCCATTTTAGATGTTTTTCTGTACATGCACAATTCCGGCGTTAACCGCAGATTCATTCAGTTGGGTATCCTAGGCACTCTGTAAGTCCTGTATCGATGCTCGGGGTATTCATCATCAGATTTCTCTAAAAGCATTCCCTGGCGAGGAACCAAGGCTTCGAAATAGCCTCTTTAGTATGAAAAACGCACTCTGACACGTTTTTTTTGCTCCTGAGTGTAGGTCGCTATAAGCAGTTGGTCGCTTAAACCGGAGTCGTACTAAGGACATTTTTTCATAGTACGTCAATATGAAAACAAACTTGAGTTTGTAATTTCGTCGCTAAAAATGGTTAACTGTTATAAGCGAACTCGTTATATTCCAATTCCACTTTTTTTTCAGCGGGCCCTGATGTATCACCAATGCAAAAGGGTACAGATAACACACTTTTTCGCCACTTGCTCGCCATGGCGATGCGACCCAGCCCTCTGGCCGCTTCCCACTCGCCGCGAGAATTAGCTTGCGCCGCGCAGACGATAGTGCAACAACTGGCCGCGCACGTTCACGGTTAGTATGACGTTTCATAACTGACGGAATCTAACAACGTCAAATCTGCAAATCCTCAGTGTTCTGTGTTATAGCGAGGAAGCCTTCAGGTATTAAACTTGGTGGTAATAATGCCAGTTTTGCAATTTCTTTATTAATTTACGGTCAGATTTCTTTGAGTCTAGCCTAGAGATTTTGCTTTTGTGAAAACTGCTCGTTGGCAGTGGAAGTAACAGCCATTGGTCCTTACTTCTGCGTAAATGTCTTTGATAGCGTTCATGGCAGCTAATTCAAACTCGCTGGTGAAGCGACAGATATTAATCGATTATTTTTGTTTTAATGTAGAAAATAAAGTTTTGTAGGAGTTTTTAGTCTTGTCTGGCATTAAAATATAAAACAGGGGCACAATTGCCGAATGATCCGTCTGACTTAAATCCCCGTGCAAGCTGTAGAGTTGGTAGTATGGTTTGGGTACCACCTTGAAGGTTCCGTCCCCCAAATAAACTTCTGTTGATTGAGCTGTATCTAATGCTAAAGGAGTGCAAAATATCAAAATATTACTCTCATTACTTATCAATTTATCTGTAATCATTTGTGGGTGTATTGAACGAACATTTTTCAACGTTAAGAGACCGATATCTATGGCAATATAAACTGTCCTTTTTTGATTTGAATGTAGGAAAATGCCTAGCCTCGCTGGTACTAGCTTCCTCTTTAAGCAGTTCAAATTCTTGTTCGAAAATCCGTTGAACAGGTTCCGACGATTTAATCACTTCCTTCTTGCATCGGTCAATACATAACTCGATTTGGTTTTTTAAATGATCCTTATTACATGTATGTATACTTTCCCTTAAAACTTTTAATCTGTTAGAATCCAAGGTTACCGAGGCATTGCAAAGTTCTGTTTGATTGCAGCATCTCCAATTACTGCTACCCGTCTTCGTATTTTTAACGTTTAAATAATACCTGTGTCAATTTCTAAGTAAAACGTCCTTTCCGCGTTTCGACTTGACAAATACAACTTCGTTTTCAGGAGATTCACTTTCGGAGGAATCACTCATGTTGGAGGAATTAAACTAATGTTTTTTAAAAAACGCAATTAGATTTAGATGTCAATATGACATTATTTTATTAATAAATACTTCATAAATATAGAGTATAAACAGCCAGTAATCTTTCAACTGCTCCGTATTAGTATAAAACCTTTTTTTCTGAATTCGTATTCAGGTCTCCTTGTGTAAATAAATGTTTCGAAATTAACTTATTTTTTTTAATGAATTCAACTGTGATGAACTCGGGGAACTCCCAGTACAAAGTAACGTGAAAAAGGCTACTACAAGCAAATGTGATGAATCGCGAATCTGATGAAACGCGACTAAGATGAATTGCGAAAATGACTTTAAGCGAATACGATGAATCGCAAATTTGATGAAACGCGACTAAGAAGAAATGCGAAAATGATTATTAGCGATTTAGCAAAATCGCGATTATGATGAAACGCGACTTTGAAGAAATGCGAAAACGATGACATGAGAATATGATGATTAATGAGTCGCGAATTTGACGTTACGCAGACCGTGATGAAATGCGAAACAGATGAACATCGCATAACCCAGAAAAGAGTGAATGACGCGTAAATTATAATAATCAAAGCAGTCTAATAAATAAAGCACTTGACCCATTATAGACTGAATTGTTTGATTATATATTTATTTTGAATTTTAATGTATAGTACAATAGAGCACAAATTCTAACTACGACATACGGTGCCAAACGATACCACTAGCCCATGGGTCTAAATTACTTGTAATTGTAGATTATACACATAAATAACCTCGCTTCGCTCAGGAATGAAAACAGCTTTGTCCCAAAGCAGAATACGCTTTTGCGAGACAATAAAAAGCAAGGCTACTTATTAGAAACAACGTCAAATCTCAAATCAGTTTCGCTTTCGTCACTCGACATTTTTATTCAAACTATTTCAACTTCAACCTCCTGCTAATAGGGCAGCATTTTGCAACACTCGCGGCTTTTCTTTTATTTTCTTTGTTTTGCGTATATGGCTTGTAGTGGCCAGTTTCAGCAAAGGTTTGTATGGAACATTTTTTCATATGAATTTAAATCTTATTATTAACCTTAACATTAGGTGGTAGTATGAAAAAGACATTTCAATATAAAATAAGTCAATACTAAATTAAAGGATATTCATTGGCGCCGGCAAACACCATCCTATTAAAGACAGCTCAGGTAGCTTTATTTTGGTTCGCTCCGATGCTGGTACGGCTCATATTGCTATTCGCTGGGTTGATTCTTCTGTTGGTCTACTAAGATCTTTAGGAAAGGGTCAAGCGTCTCGAACGTATGTAGGTACATATTGTTAAAAGTAAAGGTTACAACAAATAAAACATGGATAAATAAAACATGTTCCACGGCATACAACTATAATATAATTTCTACTTTTCAACTTTACAAGGACTTCGGTACAATCATCATAACCAAGCCATCACCAATGGAACCATTATCATGGGTTTACTTATGTAGTACTAGCTTTTGCCCGCGACTTCATCAGCATCGCAGTCACTCGTTTGTCGCAGTTAAATAAATAAATTGTTGTTAGTAATGTTTAAACGACTTTATGTAGATGTACGTCCTCCCTGGCCAGGGTGATCTTTTAAACACATGTTATATTGAGCTCGAAATTTAAAAAGAAGTTGATTTGGATAACGTCATCAAGGTTAATACATTTTTAGTAAGTATACAATATTTTTTTCTGTTTCGCCGTCTTTTGCTCAAACATGAAAATTCGTGGGCTGTATACTCGTGAGCATGCTAAATACATTTGCCCATGGGAAAAAAAAGTTTTGCTTCTAAATATACTATCAGCCTAATAGAACCCTGACCCCCCATAAAACTGTGTTATGGTGACGTTTTGATTCAAGTCGTAAGAAGTGTCTCTGTGACACCTTTCTATGGTGGGTATATTTCCATTGGACTGTACACCAGCTACTTTAAGTGATTGTCCTTGCGGTTTTTTGTGGTCATGTCAAAAGCTGTTTTTAGAAGGAAGGGAGGTTTTTAGTTTGGTTGCTCTTAATGGCCAGCATAGTTCGACATTATATTATGAGTCTTAATAACAATTTTAATGTATCTAATCTATCTAATACCTTTAAACGAGTAATTCTTGTATATATATCTAAATATATATATAAATCTGAAGCTCTGAAACGGCTCCAACGATTTCGATGACATTTGAAATATAGGGCGAAAAACCGTTCTGTCAAGTTCTCATCTTCGGGTTATTTTATTTTTAATTAGATAATTTATATTTAATAAGATACTCGTATTACTTGAATTTCTTCTATCTCGGTCCCTGACTGCTAAGGATCGCGATCACAGGTTATGTTACGCCACTCGGTGCAATTATTTGCCGAGTGGGCTGCCAAGAAAACCACAGCAAAAAAATACATGAACATTTAGCATTAAAAAAAAGGTCGCGTTGGATCCCGCACAACTTAACTAAATCTTTAAAAATTAGCTATTGTGTAATGTAAGTTAGTCTAACTTACATTACACAAAACCTATACGCTTCATTAAACTTCATTATTTTTATACCTATTTCAAGTTTATATCAACATTTATCATTAATTTTAGTAATTATACATTTTTATCAAATTGGCTAAATCTGGCTCGAATCCAGGTCGAAACTAAACGCAGTTATTATCTGTGGTAGAGGTCACAAAAAAAATATCGTTTCCATTTACGTTCCCGTTCGTCAAAAGTTATTTCTTTATATTTTGCAGAGTTAGTGTTTTCTCTTTGTTTTTTTTCCTCGCAAATGTGATGAAAACCATTGTGTGTAACACAGGCAGTAAGGGGATTACTAACTCGAGTCATTAAAAGCCCTCCGCCTTCGGCGTCGGGCTTCTAACACTCTCGTTGGTAATTCCCTTCATACTACCCTTGATGCACAATGTACTATTCCCTAGTTATGAAAGTCATAATCGGAGATCGTACAAATGAGCGTCATTACTCGCAACAATATGGACATGACTCAAAGATTTTAATTAAACTAATCAAATTACATTAATTTATTACTTTTACCCTAAAAGTTGTTTTGATTCTTTGCAAGACTGTAATAAATAAATAATACAAAGACTTGTTCTTGTATGTGTTAAAGCAAATAAACACTAATTTATATACATTTTCCGTTGTTAATATATTCCTTTTCACGGCTAAAATAAACTTATGAGGTTAAAAGATCCTTTCGCCATCCACGGATGTTAATGGGTCAAACTTTAGTAGATTAATATTAACGGCCACTCCTCACATCTTTGTATTAATTTGTTTAATTTAAAGTTTTGGAGTCATGTCCACATTATTGCGAGTAATGACGCCCATTTGTCCGCTCTCTGGTCATAATGCAAGTTTATATAAGTAATAAAATAAATGACGCGCTGGCCTAGTTGGTAGTTGGTAGATTTATTAAATAAATAATCAGAGCAGAAAGGGTGGACGGGGGGGCCTAGCTCCCCACAAAGGGGGTGAAGCCAAGTTTTTTGGAACGTCAAAATAAAGAATTAACGAAAACAATAAAACCATATTCAGCCAAGTACTTTTATTTTTTTCTTAGAAAAATAGGATATACCTGCTTGGAATTACTGTTTGTGTGTGTTAAGGTCAATCAAACTATATTTCAACATTTTGTATACTGTGTTTTTCGAAAATAATGCGCTTAACTTGAAATAAACTTATTTATAATGGTTTTCAGGCGATGAAAAAGATAACGAAGCACCTCCAGAAATTCCAGTCTTGGACAGAAGCAATGTCATGCTAGTGTCGAACAACGGCCCGTCGACTAGCACGGCTTCACTTAGTACGTTGTGATGTAAAAACCTCTTTTTAAATTACTTTGCTTTAATGGGATCTTCAGTATTTTAATACTAATTTACCTAATACATTTTTTAGATCGTAAAGATATCAACGCGTGGAGCAACACCCCGCAATTTAAACAAGTTGTAGAAATGGGGTTTTCACGCAACGCCGTAGCCGCGGCAATGCAAGTTCTAGGTATGACTATATACTTATTCTGAGGAATAGTTACTTTCGAGTATAAGTGTAAGGTACAGTATCCGCACCGCGCTAAGGACGTAGTGTTTTTTTAAACTACGACTTGTCCATTGCGCGGTGCGGATGCTGTAAACCGGTTCAAATCCAGGCAAAACAAAAAAGAACTTGCCCGGTCTTTTCTTTACCTCGGCCCCAATGCATAATAGATCGTCTAGTTGCACTTCAAAATACTATATTTAATTGTAAGGCAGATATTTAATCTCGGATTGACTTTGATGATTAATGGAATACACTACACACGAGGTCATTACACCTAGTTTAATCTTGTGTTGTACAAAGTGTTGCGTAAGTCTACTTCGATAGTCAGGCGTACCTGGTAGATGTGGCGGAAGCTCCTTGACGTGTAGGGGCCCCTCGTCTTCGTACTCCACAGGTCGTATTATCCTGGATTTGGACGGTCTCGCGTTCGCTGGTCTGCTTTGTGAGTTTCTTGGGAAAATGGGTATTCGCGATAGGCTCAAGCAAGATGCGAGCTAGTTCGTGGCGGCGGTTAGAAGCTAGTGCGTATGAATTATGATTGGCAGCACTGTCGCTACGTTTTGAGATTGCTTTCTCAAGGCGTTTTGTTTACCAGGCGTGACCCAGCTATCGAATAGTTTAATCGATATAAAAATATAAAGAAAAGAAAACGTTGCTGTTTTGTGCTAGATTGAAAAGTACGGAACATGATCTACCAGGTACGCCTGACTATCGAAGTAGACTTACGCAACATAGATTCGAACCGGATATATCGCATTATATCTGGTTATTTTGCCAAATTCGCGTTCGTTTGCTGTTTTGTGCTAGATCTTCATAAAAATCTAAAATCCTTTGTCTGTGACGTAGGCGCTCCGCTCGGGATCTACCGACAGCGACCTAACTTCGTATCGATTTTGCAAGCATCTAGCGTGTTATTCTACGATAATACCGGTGTGTACAGTGCGATCTCAACGAGTACTTTCTAATTATATACAGTTCAATAGGGTTTAAAGCGATATTCGTGAAATTACATTTCACTTTTATTTTTTTTCCGTGAGCTAGCGCGGTAGGTCTGGAAACCGCGCGCTAACGCCCAACGCAACGTTCGTGGTAGCATATTAGGCTGATCGCAAGCCACATTATCACTGTTACTTGTACAACGTAAAAAACAGCTTACTTTGTTACGATATTTTAGCGGTGTAGGTATAACGTACCGAACCCAATTTTAGCGCTTACTGTATTTTCGTACAGTCACGAGCTTTAATTTGGGACCCATTTCAAGAAAAATATGCTTGAAGTCATCAATGTCATTAGAGATGTCAAGTTATTTGTTATGCCATCGTGAAGTTATTTAAATTTGCAGTATAATGACATTCACGAGCATTTACGAGATTACACGATTAATCACGAATACGTATGACGAAGACAGTAGTAGCATTTTTCTTACCACAATCGAATATAGCCGACTTTGTCCGATTAGCAACGAATGAATCAACCTATTCATTGGTCAACACCATGACGAACGTTATTGGCTGTTGCTATGGGTGATTTATCAACGAATTAATCAACCTATTCATTGGTCAACACCATGGTGAACGTTATTGGCTGTTGACTTCCTATTTAACTGTTGGCTAACCCGAAGACCAAGCCTCCCAACCTGACAATAGAGTGATTACACCCAAAGCCAACCAATTACAGGTCTAGAAACAGTAACCTAGCGACGATTGTTATAACATAACGTAACGATAGCTGCGGAAAAATCATAATATATCATGATTGGTCAGGGCCACGAGCTTTAATTTGGGACCCACCACGCCACGTTGATATATATCATTTCAAGATTTTCAAGGGTCGATTCGATAAGACATTTAAATGTCTTAACTTGACATTTCAACCCTATCGAACTGAAGTTTCGACCTTATTGCATTATGAATGAATATAGACGTGTCATCATTCGTTATCAGTCGTTCACGACGATGTCACACGAGTACGCCCGATTTGCATTACATGGCTAAATTATGAGGCTCAACAATCCCGTTTGGTGACTGTAACTTTTAGGAAACTCAACCTTATTGTTGTAGAATGTCAGATTGACTTTTGACCTAAGGTGGGTACCAAATTAAATCTCGTGACTGTACGTAAAGCCATTTCTACTGTATTTAGCACTGCGTGTTAAATATAAATTCTAATTTTGGTGGTAGGACCTTGTGCGGGGTCCGTCCGGGTCGTTACCACGATCTTTACCCTTAACCTACCGCAAGCAGCAGTGCTCGCACTGTTGTGATTCGGTCGGGGGTAGGATAACCGTCTTAGGATTTCCATCTTAATCCTCAAGGTTAGCAAAAAACCATCAAAGAAGCCACTTACCGTCAGGTGGCCTGTAAGTTCGTTTGCCTTTTCTATCATATATACTTAACTATACTTATACACTCGTAACTACCTACCTTATTTAATCTCAATATTTATTTAGTAACAATGGAACTCGAACAATTACGTTTTGAACGCGATGTAACCATAAATAGTGTCCAACGTATAGTTGCTTGTGCAAATAATCTAGGAGAATTCCGAGTTCGCGTTAAGGAGTTAAATTCTATTAAAAAAACATTCTTTCAAGTACAAGCTAAAATCGAAAAACTTTCGGCAAAGAATGAAACTTTCTCTAAAGATGAACATTTAGCTATTCGTAATCAATTCGATTCATTGTATTACGAAATACAAGTTACTTTAGACACTATTAAGGAAGAACGTAAACAAAGTGTGTCGTCAACCTGCGGCAGCGGCGGACTCTTAGCTCCGCACGCGGGGTGCTGCGTATCCCAGCCCTCAGTATCAGTACAATCGCATATCCGTCTACCTCGACTGTCACTACAAACATTTTCGGGTTCTCTAACCGAATGGAATGCTTTTTATGATTTGTACAAATCATTTGTGCACGATAACGTTAACTGACAAACGTCGAACGTTTTCGTTATCTATTATTGTTTTTAAAGGATGAACCGTATAATCTTTTAAAATCTATACCAGTTACTGAATCTAACTATGAAAATGCCTTGCAGGTACTAATTAGTCGTTATGAAAACAAACGAATTATTTCGACTAAACACTTCGACAACATTTTCGATATCGAACCCGTTAACGATAAACATATCGATTTGAGTTTACGTAACCTTATGAATTGTTATCACGAAAACATAACGGCCTTGAAATCATTAGGATTTCCAGTTGATGAATGGAGTTTTGTTCTATTAAACATTTTGCTACGCAAAATTACGCCTAATATACGAAGGCGTTTCGAATTGTCCTTAAAAGTGCCTAATGATATCCCCATTGTAACCGAACTATTAGATTTCTTAGATAAGGAACTAGCGGCATCGGAAATAATGAATGTCCCCGCGCGTCCGGGCAGCTCTGCCCTTACGGGGTCTCGCGCGCTCGCGGCTGGCGCTCCGGCCGGCTCAGCTGCCGTCGGCGCAGTGACGTCATCGCGCCATGCACAGGCCGGGCGGCGAGCAATATCGCTGACTCGCGCGCATTCCAATGATCAATATAATGCACCGCGCTCTTCTAATCCTTATCTCGCGCGTACTTCGCGTACTATGAGTGTACATGCCACAACTGCGAGGGATACCCAAATAAATTCAAATGTGCATATTGCAAAGACATTTCGCATCCATTGTATAGATGTGATAAGTTTCACAAACTAACTTTAAATGAAAGAAAATATTTTATCCAACAAAATAAGGTCTGTAACAATTGTTTGTTTCTCGGTCATGATACAAAAGATTGCAAGTCGCGCCACAGTTGCCGCGTTTGCAACCAACGCCATAATTCTTCATTACATGAAGATGTGCGATCTCCGAGCGTCACGCTGACGACGGAGTGTTCTACGTTCCCCGAGTTACACTCGGTAGCGGACACATGTACGCCCACTCCATTACATGGAGCTACGGGGCCTTCTCCTAACAATCAAAATTGTACCGTTCTACTTACGACTGCGCTTGTAAACTTGCGTCCCATGAACCATGGGTCTTACACGCCGCGGTCAGTACGCGCTCTTGTCGACCAGGGCTCTCAAGCCACGCTGATCACTGAGTCGTGTGTGCAGCGCCTCGGCCTGCCGCGATATCCCGCGCAGACGAGCACCACCGTCACCGGCATTGGTGACTGCAACGAGCAACCACGTGGTTACGTGTTGTGCGAGGTCACTCCCCACAATAAACCGGAACCAAAGCTTTACATCGAAGCTCTTATTTTACCAAAGATAACGAGCTACCTTCCTAACGTTCCCAATACCTTTGAGAATATTTTGCACCTACAAGGTCTCAATTTAGCGGACCCAGAACTACGTTCTGCACGTCCCGTCGAACTCCTACTGGGGTCGGACTATAGCGACAGCATACTGCTGCATGACAATATAAAAGGCCCACAGGGCACACCTGTAGCTATTAATAGCATTTTCGGCTACCTACTGAACGGTAGAATTTCCCATGACAATAGGGGTCAAATTTGTACCAATCTGAGTACCTGTCAACTGGATACCAAACTTCAAAGATTCTGGGAACTAGAGTCAATACCGGAACACCCACATCTTACCAAAGATGAACTTCATTGTGAATCGATTTTCGTCGATACTAATTTTAGGGACTCAAACGGGAAATATACGGTTTCTCTCCCTTTTAAGGAAAACGCACCTCTTCTAGGCGAATCTCGCGCTATTGCCCTTTCACGTCTAAATAAATTAGAGTTCAGGCTGTCACGTGAACCTGTGTTACGCGAGAACTACAACAAATGTCTCCAAGAGTACCTAGACTTGGGACATATGGAGCCCGTCTCTGATTCTACGAACATGAACGCGCCTCCCTACTACATACCTCATCACTGCGTGGTGAAGGGATCGGCAACTACTACCAAACATAGGGTAGTATTTGATGCATCGTGCAAGACTACTTCCGGTCGTTCTTTGAACGACAATCTTCATACAGGACAAAAGTTACATCAAGATATATCTGAGGTTCTACTCAAATATAGACTACACAAGATAGTTTTTTCAGCAGACATAAAAATGATGTATCGCTATATTGGCCTATGTAAAGAACATCGTGACTTTCATAGGATTCTGTGGAGATTCTCTCCCCATGATCCTGTACAGGAATTCCGCATGTGCTGCGTGACTTTCGGCGTAGCCTCCGCTCCGTTTCTTGCTTTGCGAACACTTCGTCAATTAGCGATTGACGAAACCGCTGCTTTCCCACTTGCCTCTCAAGTTCTCCTGAACGAAGTATTTGTCGATGATATCGTTACTGGGGCTGATACAGTCGAGAACGCTGTAAATCTCCAACGTCAGCTCATAGCCATTTGTAATGCAGGTACCTTCGAACTCCGCAAATGGACCAGTGACAACGCTGAGTTCTTATCTCATCTGAACAATAACGAATCCAGTCATGATGATGCACACATTCTTGCAGCACTCGACACTGACGCTTCCGTCAAAATATTAGGGCTCAAGTGGAACGCTAAGTCTGACACGTTTAGTTATCTAAGCGTAAAATGTTAACGGAAATCGCGAAAATGTACGATCCTCTCGGATTCCTAAGTCCCGTAACATTATTTGCTAAACATCTTATACAACTTTTGTGGGTATCAGGGACAGGTTGGGATGAAATTCCTCCTCAAGGTGTATGTGATCTGTGGTATCGGTTCATCGACGAACTGCCGCTACTACAAGATATTTCAATTCCTCGCCATGTGCTTCCTAGCGCTCACCAGGTGCAACTTCATGGCTTCTCCGACGCTTCCGAGAAAGCGTACGCTGCATGCGTCTATATTCGTGTCACTGACTCGGAAGGTGCCATCAGCGCACATCTCCTTATGGGCAAGACAAAGGTCGCGCCGCTCAAACGTCTTACGATTCCTCGCTTGGAGCTTTGTGGAGCTCAGCTCTTGTCAAAATTGATCAAGAAAATCCTTGCTGCTTACAGCAGCGTTTTACGGTTTGATCAATTTTACGCATGGTGTGACTCAACAATTACCCTTGCATGGCTGCGTTCATCGCCAGACAAGTGGCGTTCATACGTTTCAAACCGTATCGCGGAAACGACAAGCAACGTGCCTGCCTCGCACTGGCACCACGTTCAATCAGCGGACAATCCCGACCCTGCGTCCCGTGGTATGCTCCCTTCTCAACTAAACCATAAACTATGGTTCAAAGGACCCTCTTGGCTTTCAAGGCCCGATGCTGAGTGGCCTATTTCCAAGGTCATCTGTCACACGGACGAAGAACGTCGCCAGCACGTTCTCCTCACACATAACGAAGAATCTAAGTTAGATTTCATGGAGCGATTTTCATCGTTACCAAAAATGCTGCGCGTCGTATCTTTTATGTTTCGATTCATAAATAAATGTCGTAAGAACAGGGTTCCTCCCACAACTCTCGTCACAGTTCCTGAGACCAAAAAGGCTCTCAGTCAAATAATTTATCTGGTTCAGCGTGAACACTTCTCTGAAGACATCTCACGTCTGAAGGACGACGACAGATGCACAAAACGTCTCCAAAAACTAAAACCGTTCCTAGACGACTCCGGACTACTCAGGGTCGGCGGTAGGATAAATCGAGCTAACATGCCATATGACGCCAAGCATCAAATTCTCTTACCTAAGAAACATCATTTCACCAATTTACTCATAGATTTTTACCACAGGACACATTTGCATGTCGGTCCGCAAACTTTGCAGTTTGCTCTCGCCCAAACTTACTGGATTTTGTGTGCCCGCGATGCAGTCCGTATGCGCACCCTGCGCTGTGTATCTTGCGTTCGCGCTCGCCCTGTCGCGCCACAACCTTCAATGGCTCAGCTACCGACAGCTAGAGTTCGTGGACTCCGCGCGTTTGGGAGTTCGGCAGTAGACTTCGCAGGGCATTTTTATCTTAAATCTAGTAAATTCCGAAACGCGAAACTTTTCAAAGCATACGTGTGCGTTTTCGTGTGCATGGCAACGAAGGCAATCCATTTGGAATTAGTTCCCGATTTATCCACAGAATCTTTTCTCAACGCGTTACGTAGGTTTTTATCTCGACGTGCATTATTGCAGTAATATTTATTCCGACAACGGTCGTAACTTTGTAGGATGTGAGCGCTACCTCACTGAACTATATGCGTTTCTTCAAAACGAGTCAAATCAATCTGCCATAACTAACGGCCTGACACACTTACAGGTCACCTGGCACTTCAGCCCTCCATATGCTTCACACTTTGCTGGCCTCGTCGAACGAGCCGTAGGCAGTCTAAAAAGACACTTACACCGTGTCATAGGAAAACTGACGTTAAACTACGACGAATTTAATACACTTTTATGCCAGATAGAGGCAGTTCTCAACTCGAGGCCCCTCTGTCCGCTTAGCAATGATCCTGCGGATCCGTTGCCACTTACACCCGGTCACTTTCTTGTCGGGGAACCATTGACCTCCATACCTGAATTCGACTTATCTCACGACAACCCAAGCCGCCTTGAGCGATGGCAAACTATACAACAAGCTGTCCAACACTTTTGGAAACGCTGGAGCTTAGATTATCTCCACCAGTTACAGCCTAGAGGTAAATGGTTCCACGACAACGCTAACACACCCCTCCGCGAGGGCTCCCTAGTCGTGCTGATCGACAACACGTTGCCACCGCTGCAATGCCAATGGCGTCTAGCGCGCGTGCACCAGCTGCACCCCGGCGCCGACGGTGTTACTCGAGTCGTCACTGTACGCATCGGTAATACTCTAACCAAACGACCTGTAGTTAAGGTCTGTCCACTGCCTGTTGAATAGGCATCAGCTACAACGTAGCTCTAGCATGTTAATTTTAAGTTTTTCATTTAATAAAATAAGTATTATTTTATGGTCGGCGGCATGTTCCGTACTTTTCAATCTAGCACAAAACAGCAACGTTTTCTTTTCTTTATATTTTTATATCGATTAAACTATTCGATAGCTGGGTCACGCCTGGTAAACAAAACGCCTTGAGAAAGCAATCTCAAAACGTAGCGACAGTGCTGCCAATCATAATTCATACGCACTAGCTTCTAACCGCCGCCACGAACTAGCTCGCATCTTGCTTGAGCCTATCGCGAATACCCATTTTCCCAAGAAACTCACAAAGCAGACCAGCGAACGCGAGACCGTCCAAATCCAGGATAATAGGACCTGTGGAGTACGAAGACGAGGGGCCCCTACACGTCAAGGAGCTTCCGCCACATCTACCAGGTACGCCTGACTATCGAAGTAGACTTACGCAACACAAAGTGTGATCATTTTAACGATCTTAATGTAATTCTATCATAAAGTTATCATCTTGTAAGCAAAAAATTACGTCTAGTTCATATTTGACGCAAAACAGGTCGTCTATGTAAAATAAAAACTGCTTTTTAAGTGGTATGATGTAAAATAATAGTTCAAATTGAATAAAGAATATTCTCTGTCATCTTATATGACCACGTGCTATATAAAAAGCCAAATTACAAGCATATTATCATTAATTCTTAATCATTATTCTATAAAAATGGCACGAGGTAAACTAGTGTTCGAAGAAGTGCGGAAAATTATCATTTCTCATAACAATAAGGGCAAATCGACGTACCAAATATCCAAGGACCTGTCGTTGCCACGATCTACAATTCAAACGATCATCGAGCATCATCGAAAACACGGAACAGTCTCCTGTTTAAAGAAAACTGGCCGAAGCAGAAGACAGGATTCTGAGGAAGATCATAAAGAAAAATCGTCGTGCAAGAGCAGACCGTACTATGGCGTGACGCTATTTAAAATAATATATCAGTCGACACCTGCCAGAGAGTACTGAAGAAAATGGGCTACGGTTTTTACACAGCTAAAGAGAAACCGTTACTTACTCAAAAACAGAAAAACAACAGGTTAAAATTCGCTAAAGAAAACAGAAACTGGACTGCCGATCAGTGGCGAAGAATAATATGGAGCTACGAATCGAAATTCGACGTCACAGTTGGCGACGAACGAAGTAAAGTCATTCGAGAAAAAGGAGAGGCATTTCATAATGACTGTCTCAAGCGAAAGGTGAAGTTTCCGGCATCTTTGATGATTTAGGGCTGTATGTCGGCACAGGGTGTAGGCCGTCTGCAATTTATAGATGGAACCGTCAATGCCGAGAAATACAAAAGCATCTTGGAAGAGAGTTTGCTGCCGTCTATACCGAAGTTGAAACTTAGAAATGCGTTTACTTTTCAACAAGACGGTGCCTCATGCCATACCGCCAAGACAACGATGGCGTGGCTGAAATCCAAAAAAGTCCCTACTATGTCATGGCCGTCCAGCAGCCCAGACTTGTCTCCCATAGAAACTTGGTGGTGCAAAATGAAAAAGAAGTTGCGAAAAGACCCTTCTAGGTCAAAAGCTGATCTTAAGGAGAAACTAAGCCGTGTATGGAATGGAATAACCCCTGAAGAGTGTCGAGAGTTAGTAGATTCAATGCCGTTCAGGATCAAAGCCGTTTTAGATGCAAAAGGTGGCGCCACCAAATGGTAGACGTTCTATTCTGCGTCGGTTGAACTGAAGACGAACTTTTTTGCGGGTGTTACATTTTTCGAAATAATGTTTTTTTTTTAATTACCGTGGAATGTTTTTTTTTTGTTGGAAAATAAAATATTATTTATAATCTTTATGGTTTTATGTTAGATTTTCTACTAAACATCAAGGTCTCCCTGAATTTTATGTTGAAGTTAGGTTAATATTCTTTTTCCTGGCGGACGAACTCATTTGAATTGGGGCTCGTATATCCGATCACGTTGAAAATAATTATCGTTGAAAGTATTTATTAAGCGTTACCTTTGTATTTTTTTGATATTTTTTGGAAATACCGTTTAACCGGGGGAGCGCACAATTTAAGCAACTTTCGGAGCGATTCTTTCAGAAAATATTCACCAAATCAAAAAAACTGCCTAGGAACCTTAGTGTTTTTAAAAGAATTGTCGAAATATGTGCCACAGTATCACAGTTGATCTCCTGTTTCATGTATGAAGTGCTCCCCCTTCAAATATTTATTTTTGTTATTTAACTATTAAACTATGTAACGGCTTTTACGAGTAATTTCCATTTGTTCTATGTAACAGTGACGTCATAGGACAAAATCAAATTTCTTTTCCGAAATTGTTCCATATAACTACATATCAGCTTTCACTCCAGTTCACTTACCAGTGCAGCAATAGAAAAAATAAAACTTCTCTTTTCCCACATTGTTCCATCATGAAACAAAAAAGTTGTTATATTTTCTAGTAGTTCTAGATTTATATATTAATATTTTACCCGACTTCACTCTTTTGCAGACGACTTTATCATAGCACTCTTTAAACTTTCACCGCTCAGAATGTAAATACGGACCATTTCGTAATACTCAACATTAGAATATTCGTACAACATCGCGAGAGATTTTATCCCAGTTGAAAATGGTCTTAACTGCAAAAAATTTAGTGACATAACGCTGTCAGCTGATGTTTCGCTATTCGAAAAAAAAAAGGTTAATTGTAAAAAGGTTTTAATTGTGGGGGTTTGTAAAAAGTGATTTTCTAGTGTGATTGTGTGTCCACACGAGAAGGTAAAAGTGAGATAGTTTGCAAAGAAAAAAAATAAAATAGAACTCGTTTTATGGTTGTAATACACTATATTAAGGATACAAAATCGAATGTTAAAATTCGTGTACTGATAAAAAAATACCCTGTATATTTATGAGGTCGCATGTTTTGTAAAAATAAACCTGTACAAGTTTAAGACTCGAGGGCAAGGTGGTAAAGCAAGACACAAATCACACAAACCGGAGCTCTGTAAAACAGTTCTTTATAAAAAAAGTTCATTTGGTATGGCACCTACTATCTACAACAAACTACCTGACAATTTTTTTTTTTTTTTTTTTATCGAAATTACTGATTGAACTTTGTTATTATTGTGTAACTGATTTTTTAATAGATAAATTTTAATATTATGTAATACCAATCAGATCTAAAGTTTGACATTTTATTGTTTATTCGTGTTATATTATTGGCATTTATATAGCATTCGTTGTATTTCTCTTTAAATGTGTACGCCTACCGGCAATTTACAGTACATATTTTACCATTTTACCATATGTTGTAATAACCTGTAAAGACAAATAAATAAATGATTGATTGATTGATTGATAACGATTGAAAGGGCTTTTTACACCTTCCTAAATTAGTCACTAAAAAGAGAGCTGCCGCAATACGTTAGATACGTATGGAGATATCTCCATATCGTTCCTGCGTTTTGCTGCGTCCCTCTTGTTAGCGAATAATTTAGGAAGGTGAAATGTAAGTAGTGGTGTAAGCGTATAAGCCTAGACTAAATATAAGTGAGGGCAAGGGCTTGCAAATCAATCCACAAATCGCGGGAAATAAAACATTTTTACTAACAATTCAACCAAACCGACTTAAAAAATAAAAAACTTATTTAAAAAAATAACATAAGAGGGTGGTTTAATAAATAACTTAGTTTGCTGTCCTTTTTTTGTGTTTTAGTATATTTTATTTTTTGACGAAATCTCCTTGAAGCTCGGCGCTCTTGCGCCAAAGTTTCTGCAGTTTCTCAATGTCTTCAATAAAATGAATTTCTTCCAGGTCTTTGAAATACGCATTAAATTCCTGAACCACGAATTTCATCCGAATGTTTTTTTGTCCTGACAAGTTTTTTTTGTGTTTTGGGAGTAGGTGGTAGTCCGAAAGAGCTAATAAATCCGGCGAATAAGCAGGTTGCTGTTGCAAGCTGCAAGCTGTTCAAACCGTAATTCGGCCAATTTTTGAGCAGCGACCCGACTTGAATGCAGCGGAGCATTATCATGATGAAACAACACCGCTTTTTGTACCATTACCGGACGTTTATTCGCTATTGCCGCCTGTAATTGGTCTAAAAGTGATGCATAGTGTGCCCCAGTGATGGTACTCAATTAAGATAATTTCTTTTGCGTCACAAAAGACAAACACCACCACCTTTCCAGCAGAAGGAATGACCTTGGCCTTCTTCGAAGTGTTCCGTAAGAACGTCACGAGCTAAGCAACGTAGGTAAATTCTTACACGGATTTCTTTTACGGTTTACCCTCCTAAAAAAAGAACTGATTTACATATCGAATTCCAATTTTCTCCATTTTGCCGCGTTACTCCGATCACTTTTATTTCAACTACTGAGAAATCTAAAATTCCCAACGAAAATGACATGGCGCCACATTTAAATTATCTTAAGTTATTAAACTTTATTAATAAGTACAGATATGACACTAACGCCATCTATCCGTAGGCGAAACAAGTTACTTCTCAATCCACCCTCGTATATACATACATAGTTGCTACATTGCCATAACTGCTCGTTCTTTAAACTAGCTTGAAGGTAGTATTCCTTCGAGTTTAGTTTAAGCCTCGACCGCGTTTCTCTATTATTATATCCTCAAAATTGAGAGTACAATATTGTGGTTGCGTCCATTTTTATAGAGTAAATTTATTTCACAATAATGTCAAGACTTAATTGTCTGTGCTTTCAAGTGACCAGTGAAAAGCGATAAAGTAAACAGGTTTTACTAGTATATACATAAACGTTTAAAGAGTGTTCTCGCTTTTTAATTGTAATTGTCAGTTAACAAGTGAAAAATGAATATTCCCATATATTCTATAGAACAACGTGAAGCACTGCCATATCATTGTGTTCCAAGGCATAACAGTTCTATAGAACAAGTGATAATCCGAAATTCTAAATGATCTATCGAATAATTAGGAAATTAAAATATCGTTTTGTCATATGACGTCACTGTTCTATAGGACAAATGGGAATCACTCGCCTTTACAAGACACCTATAGCTATACTCCAAATCTTATCAATTTACCTCTTGTTGTTTTCGAGTAAATGCCTTTGTTATACGGACGCACGGACGGACATGATGCAACTATAAGGGTTCCATCACTAAAAAGTAGCTTAGATAAAAATAACCCGACACTGAAAGTGGCAACTAGTGGTGTTTTTGTAAGTTGGGATGGTAGGTTATACTCACATATTTGGCTGTTTAATCTGCTGTATTTTTTACTATCTATTTCAGTTGAGTATATTTAAAAATACACAATGGGTAGGTCATTGTATTTCGGTCCAATTTTAGGTGGAAGCACGGTGCCGTCAGTGGAGGCGCTAGTGGCGTATCTTCTGGAACGTTCCCAGCACGGCGCAGAAGAGTCCGTGTTCGAGCCGAAGCCGAACCCGTCGAAGGCGGAGAAGAAACAGACGCCGTACCGTTGGCGCAGCTGTTTCGCTTCTGAGGACGAATACGCTCAGTACTTGTCCGATGTTATCTCACCTGGCATGACTGTGCGATGCTGTAAAGTTTATGAATCTGTAAGTATTCTAATATTTGTAATGTGGAAAGGTAGACATTGTAATTTAGGGTCCTACTTCTTGTAGGTACACACCAAGTAATAACCGGCAAGTCGAAGTTCTCCCGTCAGAGGGTAAAAATCACATTGAAGGGCGTGCATTCGCAGTTCGTATGAGTTCACTCACTCAATCGACCGTCCGACAGAGAGCCGTTTTTAAGAGAATAACACCTCTTATTCGTTAGCATCACTTTAATTATCTTACCTGTTATGACCTTATAATTTTGCAAAGAAGCAGCAGGCAAGTTTTACTGATGTAATGTGGGTCACGCCCTGTGTAATAAAAGCCAGTTAGTGATTTGTAATATATTTTCAGGTTGCTCTAGGAGACGTCGGTCAAGTGCAAAAGGTCGAGCGTGATATAAAGCACAACGTGTTCTTGCATGTAAGTTTATTTATTTATTTATTAATTACTAGTAAAATTAACAGTTATAAATGGAAAAAAAACAGTAGTTTATACACTGGCCTTAATAGTTCCCACTTATAGCTAACAAATATGTTTTAGAAAAACGGCGAATAATAACATTACTTAAACAATGGCCAATGTAATAAAAACGTACACGCAATATTATTTAATATCTAAAGCACCGCCAAAAACTACTACTTCAAAAAAAACCTCACAATGCTTTTTGTCTATCCACACAGCAAAATGAAAACTTTGTTTTTTAAGTAATCGCATAAAGTTTTTTTTCTCCATACTAGGTGTCCCTGTGTTTGCTTTTCATTTTGTATTGAAAAACACATTTAAGTAATCACATAATGTGATTACTTAAATGCTATGTAATCTTGCCAAAACACCTGAAAGTTACAGGAGGTTATGGTGGTTATGTGTTAAAATTTGCTAACGATCTACGAAATGAATTATTCTAGATTGACAGAATAGAGGGCAACTCTCTGATGCCAAAAATGTCGCGGGCATTGTTTCCGAGGCCAATATTGCATAATCGACGATGAATTTCTTGAAAGCGGAGGGCGGCAAGCCTTGGAACACTTTCAGGAGACTGTTACAAATACACGTTTCTCTTGCAGACCCATGGCACAATGCATAAAAATAGCGCATATTGGCTATTTGTTACGGCGAAAATTCTTGTGAATGTAGCATGATGGATGATCCAAAATAGCTGAACACTAACCGAACAGATTTCGTAAATTTTAGAAATACTTTTTCTATTGTCTCAGGCAACTTAAACACACTTTTTAGGTCTAAAACTAAATATCAGAATTTAAAAAAAAAGAATTTGATATGATCATTTTTTTTTAGAAAAACGTGTAATTCTGTAAAAACAAGTAATATATTTGTAGTATTAAACAGATGATACCGGGTTACTCGCGTGAATTTCGTCGACAAACGCTTGACATTTCGGGCTCTTCCGGAGTTCCTATTCATGATCAGACCCTGCCGCAGCACGACGACCACTGGGGGCCAGCGCTCTTTCTGCCCGGCTGCTCAATGCGAACGGCGAGGCTGGGGAGAAACTACCCCGTTTTCCTCATTATTGCTATTCTCAAATGTAGGTTCGCCCACAACACTAACTACGTCACCTGTTAAAGACGAGTCCACATTTTCCAACTCAGGTATGCCGGGAATCCCTGACATAACTCGCAGACTTGCCTGTGAATTCCGATGGACGGGCAAGCTTATACGTTGGCGCAATCTGACTTACTATAGGTCTTAACTGCCAATCAGGCTTATGGATTTTGAGTAAACCATATATTTTAGGTGACTTTGGATTGTGTGGGCGCAACCGCTTCGTCGGATTATTGCCGGGAAATACCTGTCACAACTTATTTGCCTTGGTCGTCATCCTAGCCGTCGGGTTATAATCTACCTTCTTATACGTAGATTCATCGCTCAGTAAATTGGCAAACTTATTTTCGTAATTCTCAGTCTCGTGTTATTTTCGTGGTCTGCGGTGGCGGAGCACTCACTGGTTTTGCATTCTACACATTATTTAAACTTCGATAAGCCGTGTTGGCGAGGGAAAAGAATTATATTCCTAGGAAAGTGCGCGACGCTATAGAAATCAGTCGTCATCCGAAATATAACCGTAATGGTGGATGGTCGGTGCCCCGAGTTGGAAAACCGTTTTTTTATACTCCAGTGACAAGTGTGGACTCGTCTTTAACGGGTGACGTAGTTAGTGTTGTTTGCGACCCTACATTTGAGAATAGCAATCGTGAGGAAATTCTTTTTTTAACAAAAAAAACCGGACAAGTGCGAGGCGGACTCACCCAACTGCAGTGCCGCACATGACACGGTTAACTCCATTCAAAATTTGGACTGCCGTTCCTTTCCTTGCATAAAGACCCTTTTTTTCGTGATTTAATAAATATTTACAAACTTCGGATTTTTCCCAATACTTGTAGAAACAGACGGTGTTACTTGTCAAATTTCATAGTTCTAGGTCAACAGGAAATACCCTGTATATTTCGATTCCCTCAAGCGTGTCGAATTACATGTTTTTTTGCTTCATGTTTGATTTTTTACAGCTTCAAAGGACTGTGGACCGGAGTATATGGTTTAAATTTTGACTCGATAGCTCCACGCGTTCCCGAGATAAAGGGTCTTGACAGACAGACAGACAGACAGACGCACAACAAAGTGATCCTATAAGGGTTCCGTTTTTTCCTTTTGAGGTACGGAAACCTAAAAATGATGATTGAATGATTGATTGTGATAGTGTTTGTTGTGTCTGATGCTATCGCCATGCATTTTGTTTAAGATTAAACATTCAAACCGTCACAAGTAGGTACCCAAAATTAACTTTCATATACATACGAGTATTTTTATTCCTGCACCACAAAAAATGTTGCATTTACTTGTACAATTGGAGCGAAATATTTCATATCGGTTCAGTTTTCGTATGCTAATGCACTTCTCATGCATTAAATACATAATTAGCTATAATATCAAACCAAACACAGAGATCTATAAATTTCCGACCTTCATTTGATTTTACAATCTCTTTGTTGCCCAACCACTGTCAAACCCACAGCTGAACAGCTGCCAGGCGCCCGGATTAATCAATCATGATACGAGGGTGAATCAAAAAATTCTTAGAAATAGGGTAAAAACAAACGAATATCAATATTATTATTTTTTACTTTTCAACATAATTTCCTTCTTGTTCTATACATTTATTATACCGTTTTTCAAGTTTTTTTAATCCATCATAAAAAACCGTTTTTTCTTGAGCCTCAAAATTCTCCTCTACGGCACCCATGACTGCGTTGTTATCGTCAAATTTAGTTCCGCGAATGTGCTCCTTTAGTTTCGGAAACAAGTGGAAATCACTAGGAGCTAAGTCTGGCGAGTAGGGCGGATGATCAAAGATCTCAAAACCAGCTTGGCGGATTGCAGTGAGAGCCATTTGTGATCGAGGAGCCGGAGCATTATCATGGTGAAAAAGCACTCCCGCACTCAATTTTCCTCGACGTTTTTCTTTAATTGCTTGACGCACTTTTGATATCAAATCGGTGTAATAGGCACCTGTAATGGTTTTTCCTTTGGGCAGATAATCAATAAAAAGAATTCCTTCTGCATCCCAGAAAACTGAGGATATAACTTTACCTGCTGTCGGAAATACCCTAAATTTCTTTATTGGAGGGGAAGATGGTCGTTTCCAGGACATGCTTTGCTTTTTTGTTTCAGGGTCAAAATGGTCTACCCATGTTTCGTCTATTGTTACGAAACGACGATAAAAAGTGTCCGGGTCATGCATGATTTTCTTTAGATTCCGCTTCGAAACTTCTAAACGCAAGTCTTTGTTAGCCTGCGTTAACATTCGCGGAACCCATCTTGCTGACACTTTTTTAAAACCCAAAACATCGGTTAGTATTGAATGTACGCTACCAAACGAAATCTTTAGAGTCTCTGCCATGTATTTAATTGTTAGTCGCCGGTCGTCCAAAACCATTTTCTCAATTTTTAACGGTTTTACGGTAACTGAGGTAGATGGCCGGCCGGAGCGGGGGTCGTCTTCGCAGCTAGATCTGCCTCTTTTAATCTCGGCAACCCAGAAAGCGACGGTAGAATAGGGTACAGCACTAGTGCCTACGGTTTGCTGAATATCCAAAAAAAATCCTTGGTAGTCATTTTTGTCATACACAAGTACTTTATCACGGCACGTAACTCATTTTTTTCCATAATGGGACGTTTTAGTCGACTTATTTCGCAAAATATTGATTTACCATGTAACGGCGGGAACAATTCGAATGAAACCAACTGTCAAATATTACGTTATAATGACAGTTCAAAATAAAAATAAAACTTAACTTAAAAACTTTTTATAAACAGCCAGTTCTAAGGACTTTTTGATTCACCCTCGTAGTATGGCACACTAACTAGAGGGATTTCGTTGCTCTATATATTGAAAACCTATTTCCGTAGCCAGCTCTACGTCACCTAGCACTACTTTTCCGCAAAATATAACGCCTGGCATTGTTATATTTGAATTAAATACATAATTATCTATAATATAACACGATACACAGAGCTCTGTAAATTGCACACCTTCAATTGGTTTTACAACCCCTTTGTTGCCCAACCACTGTCACACCCACCACTGAACAGCTGCCAGGCGCCCGGATTAATCAATAATGATAGTATGGCACACCGACTAGACAGATTTCGTTGCTCTATAGATTGAAAACCTATTTCCGTAGCCAGCTCTACGTCACCTAGCACTACTTTTCCGCAAAATATAACGCCTGGCATTGTTATATTTGAATTAAATACATAATTATCTATAATATAACACGATACACAGAGCTCTGTAAATTGCACACCTTCAATTGGTTTTACAACCCCTTTGTTGCCCAACCACTGTCACACCCACCACTGAACAGCTGCCAGGCGCCCGGATTAATCAATAATGATAGTATGGCACACCGACTAGACAGATTTCGTTGCTCTATAGATTGAAAACCTATTTCCGTAGCCAGCTCTACGTCACCTAGCACTACTTTTCCGCAAAATATAACGCCTGGCATTGTTATATTTGAATTAAATACATAATTATCTATAATATAACACGATACACAGAGCTCTGTAAATTGCACACCTTCAATTGGTTTTACAACCCCTTTGTTGCCCAACCACTGTCACACCCACCACTGAACAGCTGCCAGGCGCCCGGATTAATCAATAATGATAGTATGGCACACCGACTAGACAGATTTCGTTGCTCTATAGATTGCAAATCAATTTTTGTAGCTAGCTCAAATCAAATCAAATCAAAATATTTTTAATGCATGACTGTAGGTATCAAATATCATAATATTATACAGGTCTTAAATAGATTTGTGTGTGCACCACTGCAATCAACTATATGTGACATAAGTCAATAAACAATCAGTAGTTTAAAAAAAAATGATGTTATAGCAATATTATTACTTAATTAAGTTACATTTAGTAGGTAACATTAATATTATAGGGAAATAATTCAAGAAAGAAAGAAAAAGGTAACCGACATTAAAAAAAAGAAAACAAGGCATTTTCTGTAGTACCTAACTATACTCGTTACTAAGACTGCTTACATACTAAACCATACGCCACCTCCTTTTTATCCTTAGCTCTTAGACCATAATATTATGACAGTGACAGTGTGAACCTTAGCGATAATCAGATATCACAGAAACTTTTGTCAAAACTGATAGACCATTTTCTTGGCAGACCGTACGTATATTATGTAGTGTAGTTATTAATAGTAAGGTTTCAATTGGGTCGTTATATGTTCTTTTAGCTTTTGAGTGGATTTGCATGGAACATTTAAACAAAAATACAAAATCAAGTGTTGTGACATCTTCGTTATATATCATTGTAAACACTAAATAATAAATAATAAATGCCGGCATATAGTTGTATAATTTTTCACAGGTGGAATGGCGTGGCCTCGGCCAAGTAGCAGGCGTCCGGGCTGTGAACGCCGAAGTCGTGTCCGGAGGAGCACCTTTTACGTCCGGCGACCGAGTCCGCGTCCGGTCAGCCGTGACACAGCCCCGTTACAAGTGGGGATGTGTGGATCACAGCAGCGTTGGTACTGTAATTGGTGAGTTGACCCGGTCCAAGAAGTTTTAAGAGAGTGTGTAATATTTTGACTTGGTGGTTGATGTCGTGACGTTTTTCAACCACTTACATCTAACATCGCACTATGTTTCTTTACGTAAGTAACACTGGCTAAAATAAATTAAACTCCAAATACTTTTTAATTCTCTTGAATTTTTTACCACGTTAACAGTTCTACAGATATAAGATAGTTATTTATTTTTTCAGGCATAGCTCACAGTGGTCGTGATTTGACGGTGGATTTTCCTCAGCAACCCGGATGGACGGGACAGGTCAGCGAGATGGAACTAGTCACTGATCAATGTAAGCATTATTTATTGTGTCATTTTAAGAATAAATAATACTCGGTCTCCATGTAACTGCCAATAATCATCCAATCAATCATAATCATACCAAATTTGATGCTTTTATGTTTTCCGTTTTTACGTTACATTTTTTTTAAATTAAAACGAATTTTTTTTTCTTTAATCCATCGTAACAACCCATGATATTCTAAAGAAAGACCTGACGGACGGGCGGACAGCGTAGGCATATTAATAGGATCCCTTCGGGTACGGAACGCTAAAAATGATCATAGTCAGGAAGTGAGACCATGCCAAGTCTTTCGTAACAGAACATGCATCTGTATCTGTATCTGTGTATGCAAACCGAGAAACGGCAGTAAGTTGCCAACTTGGCAAATTTAACACATCGCTTTTCATTGTATTATTTTTTAGTAATGACTTGTTTTCTTTTAGCGGAATGGGGTGAGACCGCGGGCGGTATGACAGTGAGTTGGCGGGGCGCAATCCGAGGGCTCCGCGTGTCTTCAAGCTACCGAGGTGCCGGCGCGAGGTGCCTGCTCGACGGAAAGCCATACAGTTACTGGCAAAGCTCAAGCGGGACGGGACAGGTACCTTTCACACCATTATCTACGCCCATGTCATTTAACGGTGCAAGTCGCCGGGACACGACGGCCTCAGCATCGACCACCTGTTATGGGCAGGACCTATCTTGTATGATAAACTTGCAATATTTTGTAACATGCGTCTGTCACGTAGTTACCTACCGAAAGACTTTATGATAGCTTTAGTTACTTATTCCACTTTTTAAAAATAAATCAAAAGTTGTTTCGGATTCTTCTAATTACCGTCAAATATCGTTAACGAAGATTATATCTAAGATTTTCGACTAATACAGCCAGACCTTAATAGAAACATAATAAGTAAATGAAAAGCAAGCGTTAAAAACCCAACTGCATTGTTTGATATTTAGATTAAACCCGTTTATTAATGCGTATATATTTGAGATGGTCACATTAACACCTTTCAAATTATACCCATATTGTAATAATTAGAAGACTTTGTTTTGTTGGCATAAATATTTGTAATTTTGCCATTGTTGCTATTTCAATTTTAACAGTTTAGGTATTCTATTTCACCCGGGGTGGTGAAAAGATTCTAACGATACCACACACATTTAAATCGGCTCAGCCATTTAAAGAATCATTACATATACATACATACATGAACCCTGAAAACATTACACCTTCTCTTTTGGGCACTCGTGTAAAAACAAATAGTGCACAATTTGGGTTCCGTCCTGGCTTGTCTACTGAAATGGCTGTCATTACCTTAATGAATACGTATAAATACTCTTACTATGTGAATAGGCACACCTTCATGTATGCCTGTTTTCTAGATCTTTCACGCGCATTCGATACGATTAGGTATGACACGTTATGGAGAAAAATTGAGAAAACGGACCCGTCAGCATTATCGGACTCGGAGTAATTGAAAGTGACAGCCGTAAGCAGCTGGAACGAGTACATTGATTCCCTTTCACCTTCTCATCTATATATTATATTTTTTCACGTTAATATAAGGTCCTTAATACTACATTTTCTCATCGCGAATACATAGTCAATAATATTGTAAGCGTATCATAGATATCATCGTTCTAACGGAAGTAAATATTCGTACTGAATGTCTCTGGTTGTATAATCCTAACTATAACAAGTACTCTAACTTAAGAACGAAAAGAAGGGGCGGGGGTATAATCAATCATGTATGTCCACAGCATATACTACTTTGAACAACAGCTGTCAGCCGTCATTTTAATATTCGTAAATAATTGTACTTAAGCTGGTAAACATGTCAGCCCAAGTGTAGTAACTCCATATAGGTAAAACTTCTGGCATCGAAAATTGATTTAGCGGTTCTGACTACTCATAAGCCTCTGGGACTTTTGTAGTCTTTCGTTATTTGAAACTCTGCAATACATTGGGATTTGGATCTTTAATAAAAAATAATTTAAAAAAATGTCCTGGAACATTGGTATAGCAGTTAAGTAAATGTAGTTCGCTTGGGGAACGGGTACTTTCATGAGTGATGAGTACACGCTCGCCTGCGGGGTGCGGCAGGGTGGGCTGACATCGCCGACCCTATTTAACCTGAACGTTAACGACCTGATAGAGGAACTGTGCAGCACCGGCGTTGTATGCCACATTAACAACCACTGGGTCAATAATATAAGTTACGCCGGCGATATTGTACTGCTGACTGTCAGGGTATTGATAAAACTTATAAATTGTTGTGAAAAGTATGCAAAATCACATGGCCTTAAATATAATGTTAATAAATCAGAAATAATGATTTTTAAATACGGTAAGGGACCTGAATATGTTCCAATAATAAAATTAAATTTTTCAATGTGGCAATTTCGTTCAACTATATTTGTTTCACTTCTTATGCTCTTAAAATGTTACTTTAGTCTCTTAACATCGGGACTAAAGCTCCTTATAATCTCAAGTGATTTTGTTAATTATTTTTTTACTTTGGAAATTCCTAAACAACCAATCACGGTGCTTGTGAATGGAGGATCATCGCCATTTTCAGTGATTGTGTATGGACCATTTTTAGGGCGGAGATATAACCTCTAAATGACAACAGTAAAAAAATAAAAATAAGACGATTTAATTGTGTGAAACACGATTAATGATTACGAATAAGTATGAAACTATTTAAATATATTAAGTTTTTTTTTTTTATTATGCATATCCAATTAGTTTTCATTTTTGTATCTGTTGGCTAAATATGCAAGCATTTAAAATGTAACTTTACAAATAAAAGAACAACCGCAAAACAAATATGACAGAAACTTTGTTTTTTTTTTAAATAGGTATTGTTATTTTGTATAGAACGTCGTTTTGTTCCTCGCATTCAAAGTGAAAAGTAGCGTGTTTAACGCGAGACTAAACAAACATAATGACTTGTTTTAGTCCCTTGTTGAACAATCTACTAGTGATAATCCTGTCATTCAAATCTATTCTATTTTAAGTTGTAATAGATGTGCGTGGCCGCTCATAATTTCGCGACGCTGCCGCTTACTGTTTAACCTGGAGTTAGAAGAGGTACGCGTAACCACTAGGTAGGTATGGCGCCGATATTGGGCGTGATCCTGTTTTTGTTACGAGAGACTCTTTTAAATTAAGTTATTACAATACATGACGCGTACCTGGCAACTAACGACAAACTGGTTAAACTGAATTTAAAAGGTAACCTAAGGGCCGGTTTTATAACAGTCCGTAAGTATATTTTAGGATCTTTTTGACGTAAATTATACTTACCGGTCACTTTTTTCGTTTTATAACGGTCCGTTAGTTATATTTCAGTAAAAGTTTACTCCCGGCAGTTACCGACAGCGATATCATGGTTTAAGCTTAGTTACGGATGGTTATTTTGACACTTGACGTAAATGTGACTTTTAAATATTGTATTTTCCTTAGACTCCGTGCTACAAGACTTAACAAAAAGAGTTAAATATACATATTAAACATGTATTCTTCGGATAGTAGTGATTTAGAACTACTACTAGATTCGTCAGATTCTAGTGCCAGTGAAAAATCTGGCCACCGGCGCAGAAGAGTTTTCAAACCGAAACCAGAATATTGCAGCATATTATACGACACCGAATTTAAATGCTGCTTTCGGCTCTCAAAGGAGAGTGTAGAGTATGTGCTAAGGAAGATTGGTTCCCGCTTAACGCCTGCAACTGCGAGGAACTGTGCCCTTTCGCCAACTACGCAGCTTTTGTTAACGCTCCGATTTTATGCCATAGGGGTGGTACTGCTCGCCGCTGGTGATTTTGTCGGCGTGTCAAAGGCTACAGCTTGCGTTACGGTGTGGCGAGTATCAAAAGTTTTAACTTCCTTAAAACGAGAGTTTATAAAAATGAGTGGTTCCAACTCTACCCAAGAAAAATTCTATGACATCGCAAAGTTCCCGTCGTCGTCAATCCCCCGGTGGACCACAAGCTGAGGTATTTCGCAATCGAAAAGGATATTTCTCCCTTAATGTGCAGTGCATTTGTGATGCTGATTTGGTAATAAACAATATTTTTGTGAAATGGCCTGGGTCCTCACATGACTCAATGATATTTAATGAAAGCACCATAAAATCGCTGTTTGAGCAAAATACATTTGGAGCATGTATGCTAGTTGGAGACAGTGGATATCCTCTTAAGAAATACTTGATGACTCCTTTAAACAACCCACAGACTCCAGAAGAAATTTTATACAATGAGTCCCAAATCCGCACAAGGAATGTCATAGAACGTTGTTTTGGTGTTTTGAAAAGAAGATTCCCGATACTTCATCTGCCAATTCGCTTATCGGTGAACAGAGCACAAGCTGTTGTTGTAGCAGCTGCTGTGCTGCACAATATATGTAGACTCTCCCATGACGAACTACCGTTGGACGACGTTGATGATCATCTTAGTTTGAATGAAACATCAGATGATAATGACTCCTACGAAGCTTCAAACAATTAATTGTCAAATGAACTCTACAGGAGAGACTTAATTGACAACTACTTCAGGCAGCTTTTATAAGTGTTGTTTAATAAGTTTGTTTTTGTTTTAATATGTAAGATAGATAATAAAAGTCCAGCTATAATACAATCATTTTATTCCTTTTAGTTTAGTATTAAACAGGAAGTTTTTTTAAAATAACTTCTTAAACTACTTAGGTACTTAACTACTACCTACTTAACTTAAATAACGTATGACACTGGTGAACAAACTGATGCTCAGGTTACGCACACTGCGACCGAGGAAGAAGGAACCTCTACGATTGCGGACTGTAGTCGTCTCACAGGACGCCGAGGTACCAACAACCTTTAATACAGCAGAAGAGATGAGTCGTTGGAAAAACTGGACTCCAGCTGACCTAAAACGACCAGTATCAACGAAATTAAAATCTAGCAAGAAAACGAAAAATAAATCCATTCATGACAAACTAGCCGAATAAAAAATAGAAATGTTGGTGAGAAATATAAGTTCATCAAACATGAAAAGTTTGCAAAAAAATGTATGATATGGCAGGGAATCTGCAGTTGTGGTCTCAAGACACAAACCTTCATTACATCGTCAACTATGAATTCGAATACATACATCAAAGAGTGTCTGCAAAAAAGAGTTTTACCTTTCATTAAGAACCACGATCGCCCTGTGAAATTTTGGCTCGATTTAGCCAGCCCGTTTAGTGCACGCTATGATCGTCATTTGCACTTCCTATTTCTCCCGATAAATGTCGAGTATTTCCGAGTGTCAAAGTCCAATTAATTGTACTGTACTGCATAGCATACGATTGCTTAAAAAGGGTGTTATATTATTTATTTCATTAACGTCCCGTCCCCAGCTTCGTAGTTATTGACTTTACCGCATCAAAAATCAATTAGGTATGTACTTACCTTAAAGGGCCTTCAGTTTAAGTAGCTGTCCCAGTACTTGTGACTGCCTGCTAATGAAAGGTCAGCATATACTGGTTTTAGTTAAACACCTGCTGTTAGCCTGTGTACCAGTTAGCTTATGACCTGTGGGCGTAATATGGCTCCGTTTATCGCGTAAAAAAGAGAAACTGATGCTTTATCCACATTTGACACGCGCTATACTCGCATCCATACTAGGCTCGTTGGTCGATAAAATAAAAAATATTGAAAATGGCAGCATTTCTCTCTGCCTCTCGTTTATTAAGTATTTATGCCATCGCGTGTCACATGTTTGTATTGTAAACAGCATAAAAGAAAATAGTTCTTAGGTAAATTAGCTAAGTTTCTAGGACGTTCTCGTTACGTTCACCATTTTTTTCGACGTTATTTACATCTAGCAAAATGTTAATTATTATATTACCTAAAATAGGTAGTTACAATACGGCGATTGTTTTCTCACAACTGTCTGCCCTACGAACTAGGCGATGTTAGTCATGCGGGCGAAATAATACAAATTGTCGCGACGCGGATTTAAGGTTGGCAGTTTTGAGATTGTAGTCTTGAGATTTCAAATGTCTATGGGTCTCAGATCCCACTTGCCATCAGGTGGCCTGAGTGCTCGTGTGCCTTCTAATTGCCATAAAAAAACATTAAAAAAGGTATTTTGTCTCGTTACCAGCGCCCCCACCATCGGCCAGAGAAACATAACCAAGCTCACTTCCGAGCCGTGCAAGCATCGAACTATAATAAGTATGGAATGGTAACGTCAAACAAAAACAACGGACAAATCCGCTTCAAAACACCTACCTTTTGAAATTAAAAGATCTTATGTATCGAGTGGTTTGATAACCAACTAAATATTAATTGAGTTAAGGTTTGAAGTAACCTATTTGTTTTGTTATGTAAATTTTAAACTAACGATATTCTAAGACATACAATTTCATTTCCTATTAATTCGAACTAGTTGATTGTAATCATATTTTTCAATATACTTATTGCATAACATCGGCCATGACATTTTAGTAGGGGAGTATTTAAATTTCAAGAACTTATGAATGCAAATAAATAAAGCTTTCTTTTGCATCTGTGTGGATCCTGCACGAATTCACAGTACAGCTTTGCCATTATTGCAGCATTATTTAAGTCCGGTAATTATTTAATTGAACTGTTTTTGTTGTAATTATGTTGGTTTGGAATTCAGTATTAGCTCCACCCCCGCTGGCAAGTCAGTGGGTGCGAGTTATAGGCTGACAAGATTCAGCTTGGCCCCGAAATTGTGTCGCTATAACAGCTTACGTAATGGCAATAATGTGCGTACGTCATTTATAGTCAGTACAGTGTGCATTGGTTTCGTGTTAATATTTGTAGAATTGACCACGGCAACTTTCAGAAAAGTGCCCTTGAAAAACATCCTACGTGTTAACGTTTTTTTTTAACTATATACATATTTTGATCATAATTTTTTGATCAGTAGTTATTGAGAAGTAAAATAAGAAAAAAATAAAGGATTCAAATGACTCGCGCCAAACTGTGGTCGGACATACTTAATATCCGGTTTAAGAACCGCTTTCCGTTTGAATAGGTTTAGACCAGCACTAGGTTTAGACCTGTCATTAAACGACGTTGACCGTTAATGACATTCTTTTCGCAAATCGTTCTCAGTCAGTTGTGAATTGGAATTTGTTGTGTAACTATTCGACTCTTAACAGTTTTTGCGCTCTATACGGACCCTTGACGAAGATTATTTTACTGATTTGACCTGGCAATGGCTTTGTATTCGGCGAACGCTCTTTACAATTGGACTCTGCTTTGTTTCTGGACCCACGAAAAAATGGAACCCGCTTAATCACAACGAAATACTGTTTTGTAAAAACTTGCGTCAATAATTCAAGGAAAACCTCGGATAGAAGGTGTTTTACCGTACCTAGTGACAACTTGGTAGAGTGGTGTCGTGCGGCCGGGTTAGATCATATACCTAAAAAGCAACAATTTGTCTGTGAAGATCATATAAATGTAAGTAAATCGATTTCGCTTTTGCTTTTTTTTACCTATTAGATTTTTTGTTACAAATAAGCTATTACATCTAATTCCAAATTACATCCAAATCCGTCCAGCGGTTTTAGCATAAAGAAGTAAATAACACACACAAACTTTTGCATATATAATATTAGTGTAATATAATGTGATGTGATTATTGTTACAGTTGGAGGAAGACATAGAAAACTACATGTATTGGAAATTGATTGATGGCTTCCAGTGAAAATATTCACGTGAGTCAGAAAACACGTGTACCGACTTCCATGAGAAAATCTTTAGCAGAACACTATGAGTTATCTAATATTCCAAGTTGTTCAGGGACTATCAGTAAAGCAACACGAGAAATAGGTATTATGACTATCCCAGTCATGGCATCAAATGGTGTCCAAGTAAAACAAAAAATGGCAGATATTGCATCATTAACAGAAGTAAAACCGTTAAAAGAGATAGTTAAGATAACTACAATTGATGAAGAAGCCTATCCTCCAAGTCGAAGAACAACTAGTCCATCTCAGTCGGAAGTATCCGATTTTGAAATGTCATCTACCAGCTCAGTACGGTCACCAGCACTAAAAGAAAAAGATGGACAAATTTTTGTCCTAAATGTTATTTATTGTAACACACTGAGCTACATAGGAGTCCCACAACAATATGCATGGTTGATGGATTTTTTCCACAAAAACTACAAGTTGCAGCCTTTACATGTCATTATGACATTGTACAAAATTCGAAGAGATTGCACATTGCAAGTAATAGCGGATTTCTTCGAACTGTCATTATACAGTACCCGGAATATTTTCTATAAAACGGTTCCTGTTCTGGCAGACTTTTTTAAACAATTAATTTACTGGCCGGACCCACTAATGATTAAAAACAATTTGCTATCAACCTTTACGACTAATAAAAAAAAATATTCAAATGTGCAGTCAATTATAGACTACTTCGAAATTCAAATTGAAAACATACCAACAAACCCTATCCAGCAATCGCTGACATGGTCACAATACAAAGGAGCAAACACAATCAAGTACTTGATAAGTACAACTCCTGACGGCTTTATCAATTTTATATCAAAAGGTTATGGAGGTCCCACTTCTGATGTCAAAATTGTTGAATTAAGTGGGTACTTGTGCATTCTGCCAAATAAATGTGTTATATTAGCAGATAGAGAAATCAAATTGCTAGAAAATACTTAAAGATAAAAGGCAGTCAGACTTCTACGTCCACCGAGTGTAATAACAAATGTGAAAAGTGACAGGCAACAGGTCATTATGTCCAAAACTATTGCTAGTCTCCGAATCCATACTGAAAGAGCAATTAGAAGAGTAAGACTGTCCAGTCTACTCAAGCCTCATGCTGTGCTAAATCACAGTCTTGTAAATGTATTAGATGAGGCTGGAATCATTGCTTATGGACTGATTAATCTGCAAAACCCCATAATAAAGATTTAAGACTGACAGATTGTTTAATTTGAAGTTATTTGTTTTCTTATCTTCTTTGAATAAAAATCAAGTGTCGAACAATTTTCCTTTGTCGAGTCCTGGTGCCGTTACCTTATATTATGATGCTCTCGGACTCCACCCTTAGGCTCATGGAGGTGAGGCGCGAAATGATTCTGCAGTCCTCTGGTGACGCTTGTCGCTATCGGCAGCTCAACGGACAGATCTTGAAGTCTCTGAAGCGTGATATACGCCGATTCTATTGAGCGTAACAGGGGCTCTAAGGTGTTTGCCAGGGATCTCTCTGTTGGCCAAAGCCAATTGATGAAGCTGAAGACCGACGACGGCAGAGTCATTTCATCCAAACCTGAGCTATTGGCGGAAGTTGAGAAATTTTATGGACAGCTGTACACGACAACACGAACTCCCGTCGAAAATCTAGCTGTAGACCGTAGGGCTAGATTAACCCGACACTATACCGAAGATCTCCCCAACGTCAGCCAGTACGAGATTAACATAAGAATGGCAAAGCCCCAGGTGAGGATGGAGTTACAGCCGAACTCCTGAAGGCGGGTGGTAAACCCATCCTTAGGGGCCTTCAGATGCTGTTCAGCTCCGTCCTCTGTGAAGCGAGAACGCCTAAATTTTAAACATTTTTTTAATCTACTTTATTATTTATTCAAAATGAGTTAAATGACCCTATATTCATTCGATAAGTAATTTCTCAATCTTACATTACAAATACAAACAGCGAGTACGAACTGACAACACTAAAATCATTCTAATTTTGTTCCGGTTTTCATACCTAGGCGTGACGTCAGTTTTATCATGTGGCGCTTAAGCTCTTTCGACATGAGCACAGCAAAAAACTTAAATTTTAATATGAAAACAGTACTACTTTTAAAAAAAAGACTTATTACCTAATTTTCTATGTAAGTAGATTATATTCTAGGCTTCGAAAATAAATGTGAAAAAACGTTATAGTTGTCAATTTAAAAATATATATCAGAGAATCGAAGTTAAGATGTTTAGCTTTTAAAAGACCGTTGGTTTATGCGTTTTTCCCATACTGTGCATCAATTTTCGCAAGTACTCCGTGCTGCCTGCAAAACCAATGTCTTTTTGCAAAACGATAAGAAGGGTTCTTTTCGCACAACATAAAATTCATGATTTTTATGCCTTATGGCACATATAGGTGGTTCCTATAGGGATCTTAGAGCATATATTACCTGGAGCCACCATTCAGTATATTACCCCTCTGTCGAAAAACCTGCACAATGTGCAAAAAGTTATACAAAACCTATTTCAAAATCGATTTATGGTCATTCATAAAATCGCCGCTAGCCAGAGAACACTCATTGGAAAAATGCCTGCATGTGCTGTAAGTTCGTGTAAAAAACGATCAACGACTTCAAGCTTCGAAAAAGATGGTACAACATTTCATTTGTAAGTAATTTTATAATAAAATAATATTTTTTATAAAATTATTTTCATCGCCCGTCAAATTTAACGATTACATGCAATCGATTCCAATTGTTACTTGGATTAGTACGTACTCCTCACGAGACTCGGTTTTAATGCTTTGTAAGAAATGACTTAACAGTTTTTGAAATAAAGTCGATAATACTAATAAGCTAAATAATTGTTTTCATCAAAATGATGACGTCGGTGTACTCCCCCCGAGACTCGGTTATAGTGATGAGGATAGTCTCGATTAAATAAATAATTATCGACAATAAGGAAGATTTACTAAGGACCTGGAAATTACCTACTGAATACAATTTATACTGAGTGTATATTTTACAGTTTTCCAAAAGACCCGGAATTGAAAATAGTAGATTGATAACCAAGGGTTGAAAGTGACCCATTTCATCCGAGATATTTCTGGCGCTCGAACGAAGTGAGAGCGCCAATAGTTCTAGGGGAAATGGGTAATTAATTTCACCCGAGTTAGACACTCTACTTTTCATTTCGACTGTGAGGAAAATATATTTAATCTCGTTTCCCGCTTTATCTATTGAAAACTTTTTTTTTCTAGATTCATAAAAAAGTTAAAATACACATGCTGCCAACATTGGAAAAGTTAAATCGAGTTGGTCACGGCCAAGGAGCATGACTTCCATCTCATTCTTACCCTAACTAAAGAAATAAATTACTCTATTGTATTTTACCGTCCTACGCAACATTAGTCCTGTTATTATAAATGACTAACCATTACGTTTACTTTTAGAACAACATTCCGAGGAGCATTGACGAACCACTCATTCAAGTAAAAATTAACGGTGCCGTAGAGCTGTCCAACACTGAAACTGAACCACTTCCAAGTACCAGCAAGGAGAATCAACAACCTATTCCAAATTCGATATTAGAACTGAGTTTTAGAAAAAGAAAATTAACTGAAAATTAACTTAAACGTCTACAAGCAAAAACACGTTATTTAAAAACAAAGGTAGCCTCATTAGAAGACCTTTTAAAAAAATTAGACGAAAAATCTTTAATTGATAAAGAGCAAAAACACATTTTACAAAAATTTGCTGTTAAAAGTGCTGAATTATTGAAAAGACAGTTAAAGAACAGCGAAACGGAAAAGTTAAGTAGAGATACATTTTCCCCTGAGTTACGGTGTTTTGCTTTGACACTTCATTACTATTCACCGAAGGCGTACCTATATGTAAGGAAAACTTTCGGAACATCTTTACCTCCGTACAATAACAAAGTGGTATGCGAATATTGATGGACGTCCCGGTTTTACTCAAGAGGCTCTAAGTGCTCTTAAATTATTAAAAGAAGAAAACCCAAAATATATACTGCTCTCTGATAATTGACGAAATTAAAATCAAGGAATTTCCGTATTTCGATCACAAGACACAGCGACATTATGGTCATGTAAATTATGGGTTCGACGATGGATGCGATGGGTCGACAAGTGCAACCGATGCTCTTATGTTTTTATTAGTTGGAATTAACGCCTCATGGAAATTACCCATCGGGTACTTTCTAATTAAGGGAATGCCTGGAAAATTGAGAGCCCAAATGGTCACCACGGCATTACAGCTAATTCATAATACCGGAGTGGAAATAAAGGCCTTAACCTGCGATGGAACTAAAACGAACATTAGCATGGCAGAAGAGCTAGGTTGCAGTTTGAGTCCTGATAACTTACAAACCAGCTTTTTGGATCCTTCGACTGGCCAGAAAATACATTTCTTTTTGGATCCTTGCCATATGCTGAAGTTGCTTAGGAATAGTCTGTAATTTTACAAATACTTTTACGACTCTTTAGGCAATAGTATAAATTGGAATTGTATTATAAACTTGCACAATTTACAAGAAGAGGAACTTTTTTATTTGGCTAACAAATTAAGATCAAATCATGTTTACTTTAAAACCAAAATTATGAACGTTCGTCTGGCAGCCCAACTTTTTAGCGAAGGTGTTGCGGACGCCTTAACTTTTTGTGAAACGAAACTACTTTTACCAGGTTTTGACAAGGCCACTGTGACTGCAGATTTTTTAAAACTTATTAATGACGTATTTGATATTTTGTATTCCAAGACTTTGGATTTAAGAAACCTATGAACTCGAAAAACTACGAAAAATTTTTTGAACGTTTAGGTCAAGCTACAGTAGTAATTCAAAATTTGTTAGTCGATGCCATTAATCGTCGAAAGCAGATGGAACGGATTAATGTTCTTAAAAGTCCTCGATATACAGGATTTTTAGGCTTTCTCATCTGCATATCTAGTGCCAAAGCGTTATATAATGATTTAGTTACAACTCCTGATACAGGAATAAGCTACCTTCCATTTCATAAAATAAGTCAGGATCATATAGAAATATTATTTTCCAATATTAGAAGTCACGGTGGGTTTTCAGACAAGCCTACAGCATCACAATTGGAATCAATATACAAAAAACTTCTTGTACACAAAGAGCTGGTAGTCAAGGAAAGAGGAGCCAACTGTGTACCTTTAGAAAATATAAGAATCCTTAATTGCTCTTCAGCCATTGAACAAATTAGTGTCACTTCTGTAATTGCACGACAAAATAACTTAGATCCAAAATTTGATGACTCAGAAGAAGATTTATTTGACTTAGAATGTCAAATTTACCTGTCTCCTTTTGGAGAAAAAGTTGTCGAATATATAGCCGGATTAACGGCTTTTGTACTGGCTAAAAAAATTAAGTGTGATTACTGTGTCAAAGGTCTGTTTGGAGCTTGCAATGATCAGAGTTTTATATATCACAAGACGGAAGGTTATTTAGCGTATGCATCCGAGTGTGTGATTTTACTTTGTCAACAATGTGAAAAGATCATAAGACAAGGTCTAGACGAAAAAAAACGAATCAATTCGAAGTATACAGCTTCTTACGTGACCATAAAATGCTTAACGTATTTTATAGGTAAAGATTTGTTTTCAAATATTGAAAACCATGACTCTGACGTTTTTGTCAATCATAAAGTAGAATTGGCTAAATCAGTCATGACAAAATACACAAATATAAGACTTTCTTACCTTTCCAAAAAAAGCGACCCAAAAAGTTGTATTCGCCACATATATCACACTCATTGAGATGACTCAAAAAAAACCCGTTGAGAAATTTTCGGCAAAAAGCGTATACGTAGGTGAACGCGAAAACAAGGAATTAACAATTTGAGGTACCTATATGAACATGCTATAAATCGGGTTCTACTGTAAATAATTATAATACTCGCTACTTTATAAATATGTAAGTATAAAATTTTATTTTATTTATTTTATTTTATTTATTTATTTTAGGAATAACAAACAACCATACAATATGTGTTACAATATAAATAACAACAGGCGTTACTTTATGCATGATCAACAACGTTATCCACAAATTACTATAACAAGGTAAAGGTTGCCAAAAATAGTGTTTAAAGTTGTTGAAAAAGAGAGATTAAGAATGAGAGATATTATCTCACAGCAGTTAGGAATCTAAATGATGTACTAATAGTATGTACATATCGTGTGATGGTGCAAGTTTTATATTACAAATTAAAGATCATGAGTAAAGTAGCATGCATTAAAGTTCTCAATGATTTTGATTTAATTACTCTTACTTAACTAAGGGTTTCTAAGATGGATTTTCTAAATCGTGCCGTAGAAAGGTGAAATATGTCTACATGGGTAAAGTGTTGGTTGTACGTAGCGAGGAGCCGGCGAAGGGGCGCGCGGGCGCCTGCGTTAGTGCGGCACGGAGCCGTCGCAAACTGCCGGTAAGCGCGCGTCGCCCGTCGGACGGCACCTCTAGGAACTATATAGCATATTTTATTGACAAGGTGCACACAGTCGAATTTGTTGAGGCAAAGGCCATATAGGAACGTTGCTTGTAAACATTGTCGTCTTTTCGCAAGGGAAATGAGTCCAAATTTTGTTAATAAGCCATCATAGGGCAACCGGTTATTATATCCGATACAATTTGTAATTAATATTTTTTAAGAATTTATATTGTATGTTTTCAATGGCATTACGATATTGTTCGTAGAGGGGATCCCAGATCATGCTTGCGTATTCTAGCTGGGGCCGAACTAGACTTTTATACAAATATATATAGGTTGTGGCTCTTTCAAAATCCGTAGCAGCCCTGGTTACGAAGTTGTACATTTGGTAACCCTTCGATACTATCATATTTACATATTGGTCTAAGTGTAGCTGGGAGTCGAGGAGCACTCCGAGGTCACGCACGAGATCGACTTTTTCTAGTTGTTGATTACATAGCATATATTTATGATGGATTATATTAAAAAATTGTTAACAAAGATAAATAAAAAACATCCAACTTTTGCGTTATTTTTACTAACTATTTCATTAACCAATAATACCCTATTACGATGCTCGTAATAGTTTATACGTACTAAAATTGTATGCTTGTGCAAATGTCAGTAAAAATATCGATATTAGCTATCGACCTAATCCTCGCACCGTAGGTTATGCCGCTTACATTCGCATTTACGTATTCTTAAAATGCGTTCTTAAACAAAGTCTTTACATGTGTCTGTATATGGGTTAGATTTTTGTCAAAGTATTCGTGTGTAATGACACAGATAGTTTTTGCATTTGTAAGTAATCTTTTGCATGTGTTATTTCTTCACCCCCCGCAAATCTCGGCAGACATGATTGTACTCGAATATGACCTATAAGGCGGCTCCAGGTAATATATGCTCTAAGATAGGGATATGTAGTAGATAATAAGTCAATGTAGGTAAAACACATACCTACTATTTAATTACGACTTCACACACGATAAAAATAACTAGAATACAAGCAAAAGAATGAAGTTACACTTAATTAACTATAGAAAAGAAACTTAGGCATAACAGTTAAAACACTCGCGACCTTTGGTAGGTACTTTTGCGGTGCCGCGCGCGCACGCATTCGCCGTCGCTTACGATTTGTGACTGGCGCGGGGCGCGCCTCTCAAAGTCGGCGTACGGCGAGTCGGCGACCTTCGTGTCGGCGGCGTAAACATTCTAAACTCAACGCCGTATTTAGATTCCAAAATAACTACTCATGTGTTGCCAATAAAATGAAAAAGTCTTCCATCGATAAAGTTTTAACTTTTCTAAATAATGTACATATGTAATTTATTTATATATAATTGTAAAGTTAAAATTAAATGCAACCCCATAAATAAATAATAAATGTAAATATTAATTTCACCTACAGATATTTAGTTGAAACTGTTTTGTAGAAGAAAAGCTTATATTACAGTGGTAACACTTCAGGGTTTAACAACATTTGGATACATCTTATAATTTGCGTTTATACTATTCATAAATATACGTATACAATACTTTTATCCCTAAAGTCATTCCCAAAGGATTTACAAGTCTGGTATTTCTCGACATATTGTGTGTAACCTAATTAACGCAAACGAAATCACTAGCAAAAGTTAGTATTCGGGTACGTAATTAAGTTATTTGAGGGTAGTGTTTTGTATATAGGTATACAGAAAACATCAAAAACTTAGGATAATCTTGACACTTAAATAACAACAAAATATTATTTGACCAAATATTATTGAAATATTATTTATTTTTATTACTACTACGACTACCTTTTTTTATAAATGTGCATGAGTTGGTTACATCTGGAACGTCACAATGACAATGACACTTGTGACAGTGACGTTCGGCCATCTTTGGTAACTTTTTTGGAATCTATATACGGCGTTGAGTTTATAGCCATATTACAACTTTATTTTTACGTGGGACATTATTCTGTACTGGTGGCATTGACGGGAGCGTCTTGTCATTTTTAGAAATATGTTTTATCATATTAAGGTATATTTACATATTCCTTAAATAAGAAAAAATACGTATTAAGTTAAACCCAAACCAATTTACCAATTTTATACAACCGCACTATAAAGTGTCAACCAGTCATGTCAACGGCCAATTTCAAAACATTGTTTATTGAAATGCTACGCAATCCTTCGTCCTTTTTTATATGTAAATATTTTATTGAATTCAAAGTACTTTCTCTTGCATCATTAGAAATATTTTATGGCATTTTGTGGTAAAATCGTTTATTGATTGCGAAATATGTTCTTCTGGTTTTCATCGGTGACATTCGATGACATTCGACGTCTGTTATCAAAGTGTTGTCCTTGCCAGTAAAATATATTAGTACCACTGAAAATCCACAATATGGCGAAGACCAAATAAAATCTTGTCAGGCTTTTCTCTTCAACACTTATGATATTTTTAAATTCGCATGTTATTTAGCTGGCACAGAGAGATCTTTTTGTACTTGTACTATTACTTGTTCTGTGTCGCCCATTACTCAAATTGATGTTACGAGGATGATGTGTCGCCGATTGAAAACACTATAGGTAGGTAGTCGAAATTAAACAACTTATTAGGAATTTCGGTACACTATAAAGTACTTAATGGCGGATAAGCAAATACCACTCGTAAACGCTTGACGCTTGTGGCACGCGACGCAAATAAGTTAAATATAGTCAACTTAATACCTATTAGTATTAACTAGGTTTAACTTTATCACTGGACAGCACTGGATCCGCATCGAAATGCGCAACGCGGTCTTGATACGGCGGCTTGGGCTCGTTTTGCCGGTGGGGCCGCTCGGGCCGGCTGCGTTGGCCGTGCGCGCGGGCACCAGCTTTGAGGACGCCGCGCTGGTGCCTCTGGCGGCCGTGCCGTGCCCGACCGCGTCGCGCGCGACCGCGCTGCGCGACCTCATGCCGCCACCGCTGCAGCAGATACAGCTGCTCGCGGACTGTAAACAGGTATAAAACACTAAACAAATATATACCTGCCGTTAAGTACTTATCTCATGGCAATTGAGATAATTTTCTGTCTTGTTCTACTGCTGGTGAAGTGGAATATTGGGCTCAGGTTACATATGTTTACTAAAATGTTCCATCCAACAATGATACCAAGCCAAAAAGAGTGTCTTACAAAAGGTTACTCTGTATAACCAAAAACACATGTATTTTTTTGTAGTTTGGTGACTGTTGCAGCTATCGCGCGTAACATTACGAGCGATCGATTAACAATACACCTAAATAACGGGTCGGCGCCAAAAAACTAACTTTAAAGCAATGTATCAGACGAAGTGTCTTATTTACATAAAATGTATTATAGGTATTCTATTTTAAACTTAACACTAACAACAAAATAACAAGAATGTTTGGTCATAAATTCATAATCGCCCAAATAACACACGCAAACATTTGTTTAACAGAACAGTAGATGCAGAAGTAGATTTTTACTTTTGTACTACTGGTGGGTAGGTATTTTGTTACCAGAACAAAAGCATGAGGCGAGCGTTTTCCGCAAGAGGCCTTTTTTTAGGGTTCCGAAGTCAAACTAGGAACCCCTTATATTTACGCCATTTCCGTCTGTCTTCGTGTCTGTACAAGTAATACATTACAGTCATTTTTTTAAAGACTTCAAAAAAGGAGGAATTTTTCAATTCGACCGTTTTTTTAAATGTTTGTTAGCGGATAACTTCGTCGTATGAACCAATTTTGATGATTCTTTTTATGTTGGTAAGGAGATATCCCAAGGCTCGTACCATGATCTGATGAAGGGATCAGTGAGAATTTGAGGGAACTCCTCAAATATTGTAGGCAAACATATAGATAGATTTTTGTATTTTTAGTGACAACTCCAACATTTGCATTCAGAACGTATCAATTGCTGAAGCGGAACTGATGATGAAGACCACAGATGGCCACTGGCACTTCTCAACGGTACCGATTTCAAGGGTCAATTCAATGCGACTCCATAATTACCTCCTTTAGTAAAATTCGAAGAAGCAAAATAATCGATAAAAATCAGTGTAGCGTTCCGAAGCCGCTAAAGACTACAAACATAATGAAATGAAATGAAATGAAATGTTTATTTTGCAAGAACATACACAGGTGTTTTAAATATATATACATGTCAGTAGGATTTCAGTACATGAAGGTATGCTCTGCCACATTTGGCATGCAAAATCTTAATCTAACTTAAAACTACTATTATTTATTCATACAATTTATCAAAATATTCATTTATCTTATAAAATGGTCGAGTAATCAAGTAGGATTTTAATTTCCTAGAAAAGTCATTTATATTATTACATTGCTTTATGTCCTCGTTTAAAAAGTTATAAATTTTTATACCATTATATTCAAGGCTTCTTTTATAATTCACATAATTTTTAGATTCTGGTAACTGAATGTCAAAGTTATATTTACATAACCTACGTGGTCTGTTGTTAGTACTGCATGCAAAACTGGACTTATTTTTATAAACAAAAATGCGAACTAAATATATGTAAAGTGATATCACGGTTAGTATGCCGTGCTTCACAAATAGTGGACGGCAATGTTCTAGAGGTTTTGTCTTTTCGACATGCCTAAGAGCCTTTTTTTGCAATATTTAAACATGATTCACATCAGCACTATTACCCCAAACCTCGAGGCCATACCTTATTAAACTCTCAAAATATGCAAAGTAAACTGTTTTAAGTACAGAAGAGGTCAATAATTTTGATATTTTTTTTAAAGCGTAACAGGCGCTGGCCAATCTTCTTCTTAGCAGGCTTATATGGCTTGACCAACGCATCTGTGTCTAGTTCGACACCTAGAAACCTGACATTATCAGCCTTTACTATGGGTAGGGGCAAGTCGTAAGTCATGCTATTCGTATGTCTTAGAAAAGGGAAATATAATGTTTTATTCATGTTAATTTTAAGTCCATTACATTCAAACCAGTATGTGAGTTCCTCCCAAGTCTTGCGAATTTGAACCTCAAATACTGAAGCATTTTGATTTTCTACTATAATACTTGTATCGTCGGTATAGAGGTAGGCTGTTCCATATGATAAATTATATTGTAAATCATTCACAAAGACAATAAATAGCAAGGGACCAAGGACAGATCCTTGGGGGATCCCACAGTCAAGTGTTTTTCTTGCAGAATTAACAAATTCAATACACCCTGACCTATCTATATCAGACATTTGAACAAATTGGGCTCTGTCCGTCAGATAAGACGTAAGAAGTTTTAATATAGATCCCCTAATCCCGTAATAGTGTAACTTGTCTAATAATATTGTATGATTCACACAATCAAACGCCTTACTAAGGTCACAGAATATATCAGCACATTTATGATTCTGATTAAGATTGGTCATAACTTGCCGTACTAATTCAATAATGGCTATTACAGCGTTTCGATTTTGTCTGAAACCAAATTGTTGCGAGCAGAAATATTTTTTTTTTTTTCAAAATGACCAACAATCCTGGTTGCAATGGCCTTTTCAAAAAATTTTGATAGAACGGATAACAGTGAAATAGGGCGGTAGTTATTTATGTCCGTTTTGGAGTGCTTTTTATGTAGAGGAACTACTTTAGCCGTCTTAAATTGGATAGGGAAAATTCCATCACATATGCATGCATTATATATATGACACAGCGGCACGCACAAGACTTCAATGCAATCCTTGATTAAAATGGTACTTATATCATCTGGGCCACAGGAACTTGTATTTTTTTAGAGATTTGACTATGTTAATTATTTTTAATTCATCAATAGGCGACATGAACATGGATTTGGCGTTATTAATGTGATAATTTTGTAAAAGCTTCATGTGCTGACCGTTATGTTCCGCATTGATTTCAGTAACCTTGCCCGCTCCAATAAAGTAGTCATTAAAAATGTTACTTATTCTAACAGGATCATCAACCATTTCCTTACTCGTGTTGTCCAGTAGTTTAATCGTACCTTAAGTACCTTTACCTGACATGATATTTTTGCCTGTATTTTCATGCACGATGTTCCATATGGCTATGGGTAATAATAAGAAGTAATAACTAATTTTCTAATAAAGTCATTTGGTGCCGTTTTAGATCATTTTAGTAGGTATAAACACTTACACAAAAAACTTTCACCATAAAATTGATTTTACAATATGTTTTCGTTTCTAAGTAACAAATGTAATTTATTGCCTTGTGCGTTTTATGAGACTAATGGTAGTAGGCATGATATTTTATTTTAAAGATTTGTCACTTTTTATAGATACCATGGTTGTTATTACGTTGAACTCAGAATGTTTAAAAAAAAGTGTCTCGGTTCCTTAGTAAACAAATGCAACTGAAGAGTATATTCACGCTGACAGCATTTAGCTTCGATTTTGTAATGCGACTATAATATTTTTTATTTCTTATTGTGCCTGTGACATATTGAGATGTATATTTCACGCGAACGTTGTTCCTACCAATAGCAGCAGCTAACTAACTTAAACAATTCCGTATCTACAGTAATTTTGTGCAAATAAACAATAATTATTGATGTGCCCATTTTTAAAATGAATTATGAAAAAATATGGACATTTTTAAGGAAACTAAAAACAAAATAATAAAACTGATTTTACTTGCTTTTTGCGAAACAGACTGTTAATAAGTATATATCGATTCGCCGATACGATTTCATAATTACTGATCATCATAAATTCATCATGCTCTTAAAATGTTACTTTAGTCTCCGCAAATCGGGACTAAAGCTTTTCATTAATCTTTATGGATGAAAGTTTTTTTTAATTTACTTTGCAGACCCCTAAACACATAGTTAGTTCTAACACCAAGTAAGGTTTTAGTTAATGGAAGATTATGGCTATTTTCAGTGATTGTGTAAAGTCAATTTTTAGGACGTGAAAATGACTTCAAAATGACAACCGTGCAAAAATATTTAAAAAAAACCAATTTATTTTCGTCAAACGTCATTTTATTATGCGTGGTTGAATTAGTTTAAAAAAGGTTTTCAAGTATTAATGTTGATTAGAATCTTGTTTAAAAAATAACGACCGCGGAATAAATTTGTAAGAAACTTTGTTATAATGATATCGTTTGATATCGTCGTTTTTCTTAGCATTCAAAGTGAGAAGCAGAGTGTTCGATCCGAGACTAAAAAAACATAATGACACTCGAACTATAGCCACCCTCGCACAGCTCGCGTGTCATTATAGCTTGTTTTAGTCCCTTGTTGAACAGTCTACAATTTATGTCCACACGTTTAATTTTACCATATAATAACACTTATAATACCTGAACTAGCTTCTAGCGTGATGTTAGGCGATTTTTGATTCCTTATTTTATAGTGGATAAGTTACATAGAACATTGTGTATTAAGGATGGTAAAGACAGAATTAAAAACGAGAGTCGGTTACCTAAGGTTTTAATGACTCGAGCTTTGTATTTCCTTTACCAACCGTGTAACACAATGTTTTTCATCACAATTACGAGGAAAATAAATAAAATCAGTCAAAATATCATATTTATAAATTAGTGGGAGACTACATCATTGTCTATGATTTACCACAGATAATGTCAAACTTGTTCAGGAGTCCGATTCTAGTGACAGTCGAGATCAATATTTTATGTGTGCAACTGTATGGAACTGACATTTCATCTCGAATGATACTTCATATCGAATGGCACAAGAATTGGGGTCTAAACCTATTATGATAGCTTGAGTCAAGGCATTATATTTAAAAAAATAAGCTATTACACACGATAGGGCATAATGGTAAAAAAACGCCCGCGGGTATTATTTTGGACTTACGGTCGATTTTTTTAGCATATTAGGACACTATTTACGAGCAAATGTGATGAAAACTATATTAAGTTAACCATTTTTTAACTGATTACTAATCGATTCCATTTCCTTTGTCAACATTATTGATAATATAAAAAATATGCGATTTTAATTAGCAGCATCACTAATTTGGCCAAGTGACATCTGTCATAAATTAGAACAATAAAATATGAAAAATATAATAGTCATCCAGTTGGTATTTTTGATCGCAGGTTGAATCAAATCATAATTTTGCAAAACTTTAACAAATGTTAATTTCCAACAGCATTTTTTATAGGGTAATTCTTACATCGTTTTAACCGCCCGTCACAGCCGTGTCTACAATTTTGACGCTTTTCTGAGGAAAATCTAAACTGATAAGAATTGGAAGCTGCGGTTAAGTTCATCATAATACTAGCCGCAAATGACATCCGAGTCTAGAGGGAAGTCGTCAATAATGCGACCAGTGGTGAGAGCGGCTAAAACGCTCGTGAGAAATACCCTCTTTATTACACTTGAACTTACATATGTAATTAACTTATGAATAGTGTTTTCAATCAGGTAGCCGCTCCCCACTTGTAATTATATGATAGTGGATGTAACCGTCCAGCGGGGCATGCCGTTGAGGATTGAAAACACTATCAATATGTACTTAACTGGTTAAGTATAAATGCTTTCTTGCCAAGTGAAAGTTTGAATAATGATAAATTTGTCAAACTTATTTTCTATCAAAAGAACGGACGAACGAACGGACCCGGTTACGGTTAAGTAAATGATGGGTATTACAGGTTATGGTTTAACGTATTTTTTTTTATTTTAAGCATTACACCTGCATAGAAATCAGCATCAAGCAAAACCGCAACATAAACTCGAACTGTCGCGTCCACGGCCTATACCTAACAGGCTTCAGACCGAACCCCTCATATACCGACATCATCCAGGTAAACCACAATCGATCTTTACAGAAACTAACCTGGTTGACCAGGATGTAGAATAGATTGTGTTTTTCAGAGTATGAATTTCATCGCCGACGATTGGATGGAGAAGGAGAATCCGGCTGGCGCCGTTTCAGTTGATAGCAGCCCTCCGACGGTGCCCACTGATTGTCCAAAGGTAATAGGATCCAGCCTCTAATAATATGTTACGCTATCTTTATTTATCTATTATAGTAATAAACGTAATGTTTTTGCGTTAACAGGTGTTCGTGTGGGGTTTAAACGATAAAGATCAGCTGGGCGGAGTAAAAGGCTCTAAAGTGAAAGTGCCGGTTTTCTCTCCTAGTCTAAGTGCACTGAAACCTGTACATATTGCCGGCGGATCTAAAACACTCTTCATTGTGTCGCATGATGGAAAAGTTAGTTATGCCTTAATATTTTTTTGCAACTCTTTCGAGTACAATTTCTATCACTGTTTTCTCGTAAGTGGTTGGGTTTATTGTGATAAATGAGTTTATGTTGCCTTCGACTTTCTCAAGTCTGAATTAAAAATAAGGATGATATTAACACGAGTCGCGATCGCGTTCCGAAATTAGAAATTGGTTTTACGATCACGAGTCGACCTTAACAATCACTACAAGATATTAAACTGAATTGGACTTTTACAGTTATATGTATGTGGAGAAGGCACGAATGGCCGCCTAGGGCTGGGGCACAGCAATAACGTGTCGACGCCGCGCGCCAACCCTCATCTGTCCCACGCGCTCGTGCGTAAAGTCGCGGTGCACTCGGGAGGAAAACACGCACTCGCGCTCACGGCTGACGGAAAAGTAAGTGATAAAGTAAGAGTAAGTATGCTGAAAATACGATCGATTCAATATTATTGTGACCTGTAGGTCATAGAAGTCCGTTTGCAGTTTTGTCAGTAATGGGTCACCCCACGCATTTTTACGAGGGTCAAACTGAAAGTTCTTAGAAAATCAAAAACTGATTAAACTAGCAAGTTATTAGCTTTATTACATCTTTTCAAAATAGTGTCCATTGACGTCAATACATCGCTGCATCCGATTGAACCAGTGACAAAAGCACTTTGCCCACTCGTCCTGATTGAACCGACACTGCAATATCGCATCTTCCAAAGTCCTCCCCACTTGCTCATTTACCTGGCTGGTTACGCTTATAATCGCACATACTATTATTATTATTAGATGGCTGAATTGAATTTTATCTCCAACGCAAAGGAGTTTAAAATCAGAAAAGGGTCTAGCCGATCTACCATGTAAATTTGCCCCTGGCTGAAAATGTAGGTTTCTTACGTGTGTTTATTAACCTTATTACAAGATATAATTTTACGAAGTTTTAACCCTAAAATGCTCTTGGTTTTGAAGAAAAAGAAGAAAGAAAAAAATATGTTTTTATTTTTTTGTAGCCAAACTGATGATTCGATTTCTTTGTAATTTGGATATATTTTGTATCTAATAATAAACTACTGTCAAAAAAAAAAAACAAGGTTCAAACTCATTTATGAAGTGTTTAAAATTGACTTTATTTTTTTCAAGATTTTTTTTTTTATACTTACGAGATAGGGACAACCTCTAATTTTACTTATTTTATGCGGAATCTAATATTGCGTAACATATATTTTTTGCAAAAAAATCCATTTGGGGCAACAGGGTAAAAATATCTTACTAATGAATATACGTAAAAATCCTTCATGATTAATTCAGAATGTGGTAAAAGCAGTCAGTATAAAACTTTTTTCTCTTTACTATTTAAATATCAACTTCACTACGCAAATACAATATTTCTAATAATTTGTTTCTAAATACCAAACGGTTTAAAAACGACTTCAATAAAACATTGACAATTACAATTTTAATATGAGCTAATTCATTCGAATTCGAATTGAATTTGAATTTGAATTTGGAGTGTACATACGCGTTCGAACATCATCGTGCCTTTTTTAATTTACCTAACGCGATGGTTGTATTGTACATTTGTCGCATTTACCGCTTACAAATTAAAAGTAAAAAATGGCGGGAAACCATAATCGTTTTTCACCTATCTTATGCGTTATGTATAAACGTAATGCGATACGCAAGGTGTTTAGGAAACGTGTCCGAATTTTGTATTTAAAAGCATATAATGCAATAGAAGTTTATTTATATATAATGAAGTTAAAAGTTTTATACTGACTGCTTTTACCACATTCTGAATTAATCATGAAGGATTTTTACGTTCATATTCATAGTAAGATATTTTTACCCTGTTGCCCCAAATGGATTTTTTTGCAAAAAATATATGTTACGCAATATTAGATTCCGCATAAAATAAGTAAAATTAGAGGTTGTCCCTATCTCGTAAGTATTAAAAAAAAATCTTGAACAAAATAAAGTCAATTTTAAACACTTTATAAATGAGTTTGAACGTTGTTTTTTTTTTGACAGTAGTTTATTATTAGATACATAATATATCCAAATTACAAAGAAATCGAATCATTAGTTTGGCTACAAAAAAATAAAAACATATTTTTTTCTTTCTTCTTTTTCTTCAAAACCAAGAGCATTTTAGGGTTAAAACTTCGTAAAATTATATCTTGTAATAAGGTTAATAAACACACGTAAGAAACCTACATTTTCAGCCAGGGGCAAATTTACATGGTAGATCGGCTAGACCCTTTAGAAAAAATGCTAATTGTATATTACATAAACTATATAAAATATTTAAAAAAAAACAGTTCATTTTAATTTTGTTTACCATTATAATATTTCTGACATCCAGTCGCCGTCCAGTATACTCGTATAGTGCTTTTTTTTCGACATCGACTTATAAAATGTATGTCCTCGAGCTATTAAGACGTCAATACATAATTTCTCCCGTCATCCGGGCTTTGGTAATACGTTATTTATAATAAAACCACGCTTCGTGAATATTTGAAGTTATGTGTCAAACAGTACTAATTTGTTTACATTATTCACAAGTTCTATTCACGGAGACTTTATGTATGTATGTATGTATGTATGTAAAGTTCTACGTGTAAGTAAGTTGATAAAAATATAATGAATAACGCATGTATCCTCCTCCGTTCCCCGCTTTTGCTCCCATATTTGCATTTAATGGCTTCTTTAGATCTTTCGTTGCGATCATCCCACGGCTGAATCTTTCGACCCCAAAGGTTTTCCATAGGGTTGAGTTCTGGGGACATTTTTGGAAATTTTCGATATCCAAATGTCGACTGAACCACTCGTTAGTGACGTGTGCTGTATGCCCGATAATTGTCTGGTATGAAGTCTTTTTCTGGATAGTCTTCAATGAGATACACGTTATGTTAAATAAATTAAGATCGGGACCTTACGCTGTTAGGAAAATAAGGCAACGTACTTACCAATGTTGAGTACTTAACGCTTAGTTTGTTATAGTTCAATATTTTTACAGTGTTATGTCGTACGGTATTCTGGTTTAGGGAAAATCTGTTGACATACAGACTATATTCGTGTTACAAAAAAGGGCCATTCATTCTATACATAACTTGAACTCCCGTGATTCCGTTTTTTCAGATTTCACAGTAAAATCACAATTTATATATGACAATATCATTTATGTTATTAAGAACCATTCAAGAATTGTAGTATACATAATCGTCATAGGGTTAACATACGTGGTATAAATTTCAGCCCATGTCATTAAGGGAACTGGTTCAAAATTGACTTGTAAATTTTGACGGACAACTTACAAATATACATATAAAAAGTGTGAGTTAAATAAAAGCTTGTAATAACATGTTCAATATTTACAGGTGTATTCATGGGGCGAGGGCGAAGAAGGAAAACTCGGTCACGGCAACAGACAAACCCTCGAATCACCGCGTCTCATTGATGCTTTAGCCAGCGAACGCATCATCGCTATAGCGTGTGGCTCAGCACACAGCGCATGCGTGACCGCGCACGGCCGGCTCTACACGTGGGGCATGGGGGAATACGGCCGCCTAGGGCACGGGGACGATATGACGCAATTGTCTCCCAAAATGGTAAGTTAGCTTTTAAAAGAACGATTAAGGGCGGGTTCGACCAAACGAGAGTTAACCTAATTCTTAGAATAAATCGGTAGTAGATCTAGTTAATCAGTTTTGCGTTTTACCAACGATAACTCTAATGATAGTGAACCTATTCGCCAATAGTTACTATACCACCATTTCGCATGGAATAACAGATTTATTCCAAGAATAAAACGGCGTCCTCGTCTTGTTTTGTGCTGTCAGCATAGCTGTCCGTATTTTTATATTAACTCAACACACATTTTCCAATGCCAGTTATTTTCCAGTCCTATATAATACTATAAAAGTTGACATGACTGAAGCTTTGACATCGTCCCGTTGTACATTTTTTGGCCGGGTAATATCATTCGTTTATTATTTACTCTACTATTCGAGTTTAGTCATTCCAAATTTATAGCTATACATTAGATTACGTGGAAAAACGATCACTTGTTCACTAATAATTCTAGTTTGGTCGAAACCATCCTAATTATGGGACTTAAAAAAACGGTTCATTTTTTATGCTGTTTAAGTTATTGTTTATATTAGTTTACAAAGACAATAAGGTTCGGCTCAACAGCCAGACCATAAAACTACAAAGACCAAGTTTTCATTACATTGAAGGCAAATGTAATACAATCTCCTTATGGTATTTGGTTCGGTACCTAATGTAAAAGTGTCAATAGGTTGTATATTTCCTCTAGGAGGTGAAAATAATGTATGCCTGGACTATGAGCAGAAATCTACAATAAATAGTATCGTAACAGCCTAATAAAACCTATAACCTATCTTACTAAGTCGGTAATCGAAAACAAAAAAAACAATTATTCGTCATCGTATATTAACCTCAATAAACCTCAATGCTAGTCATGTGAAACGAATTACTAACACATCCCATGTGTGGCAATCACGTAAGGGGTCTTGCGGCAAGTTAAATACGAAGAATAAAAAAAGTGATCGCAACTAAAAAGGGATTTTTCCTTAGACGAAGTGTACCCTAGACCTGCCAAGTGTGTGCCACCGAAAGGGATGGATGTACTCTACATACACACATGGGGTTACCAGAGTGGTAAAACAAGTAATACAAATACGCATTTTTTTTAAATCAAAATTTTGATAGATCTTGTCAAAAGAAAACAAAGGCACAAACCCGAATGTGCCCAGCATAAAAAAGCGCGTCTATGTGAAAGACAATAGTACATTGTGCATCAAGGGTAGTATGCAGGGAATTACTAACGAGAGTGTTAGAAATTCCTAGGGCTTTTAATGACTCGAGTTAGTAATCCCCTTACTGCCTGTGATACACACAATGGTTTTCATCACATTTGCGAGGAAAAAAACAAAGAGAAAACACTTTAACTCTGCAAAATATAAAGAAATAACTTTTGACAAACGAGAACGTAAATGGAAACGAAATTTTTTTGTGACCTCTACCACAGATAATAACTGCGTTTAGTTTCGACCTGGATTCGAGCCAGATTTAGCCAATTTGATAAAAATGTATAATTACTAAAATTAATGATAAATGTTGATATAAACTTGAAATAGCTATAAAAATAATGAAGTTTAATGAAGCGTATAGGTTTTGTTTAATGTAAGTTAGTCTATAGCTAATTTTTAAAGATGAAATTAGAAACCGATTTAATTTTTGGCTGAAAATTAAACCTCCTTAGTCAGAAATGATGTACGAAAGAGTTGCAAATTTTAAAAAGAAAGTCAATACTCCCTAGGGATGACAAACTCGCCATAATTCCCGCGGGAACAATTTAGGCCATTGTCCTTCTGTATACAGACATAGAATAACACCATTTACGAGCAAGTGTGATGAAAAAATAAATATCACCTTGTCTGTCTCTCTTATTGAGGACTCCATAAAACTATCTCCGTCAATCTTGGTATTGTCATTTGCGTGTCAGGTCTAGGGTATACTTAGTCCAAGCGTTTATCAGTGTTTTTTTGGACAATAATTCTTATTACACTGGGACTGGAATAAGCTGCATGGGATTTATTTTAGACATGTTGCGTTCTCCCATATTTTTACATTTGACTGCAGTATACCTTATCATCATCATCATCATTATCAGCCGCAAGACGTCCACTGCTGGACAAAGGCCTTCCCCAACCGCTGGATGACAGCAGCAGAGGACCTTGATACCTTATATATAAAACATAATTGTAAAATTAAAGATTTATCATTATAACTTTTGTGATGTGCGATTAGGCTGGTAGGTTTTAGTAGGCTGTGGTAGAAAAAGACTTCTGCTTCCTCTAGGGTCGATTTCACCAACATAGTATAAGTCTTCTTCTAAGGATTAATTTTATTGTAAATAACCCGCGAGTAAGTCGATTTTACGTTTCACCAAACATTTAACCTATGGATAAAATCTATACTAGAGTAAATTCCTATACCGCCGATTTTAGCCGAGTAAACCGTTGTTCGTAGACCGTTTTAGTATTATGCCCCGTGAAGACCGCGTGTCGCTGTCAAGTCTTATATAACCTGACAATAAAATCCGGGCAAGAGCACGTCGGACCATGATGCTCAGTGTAGGGTTCCGGAACTTTACCACAAACATAAAAGACTATCTCAAAAGACGACATACTTGTCTACAACTAATTCTACAGTTATTTGGTGCTATCTTAGATTAGTTTTTAGTAGGTATATCAGTTTAGTCACCTATGAGACCGCTAAAGTGTTTTAGTTGTTATGTTAATTCTAAGTTGTTATATTATTGGTATGTATGGAACTCTCTCTGTAAGGTATTTGTTAATATGGACCTTATTGCCTGAAATAAAGCTTATTCTCTCCTATATCTCAGGAACCAATCAAGTCTACTTGCTTGTGATAGTTTTCCTTTTATATTCGTTATATCTACAGTCCGTGAGCTCTTAGAAAAACCTTCGGGTTTCGGGGGCAATCGGAAGGCTTCGTGCAGTAGAAAATGACAGTGCACTCGTTGTGTTTTCATTGATTTATATAGAGCAGTAAAACCACCACTGACCTTTTTATTTAGTTTGTTATTTTCGGAAATCGATTTCTGCAAATTGTGCAAAATTTTGGTAGTTACAGTATTATCAACAAGGTTGTAGGTAATTCTGTAACAGTCTACCCCAATCTGGGGGCGAAGGCGTGAGTTTTTGTATATGTAAGTATGTGTTTTTCCATGGGGAGTTAACACGTATTCGTACACGTATTTCTGTAAAAGAAGTTGAAAGTTGTTAAGAAAAGTTTTGATTGAAATTATTTTAATAAGATTCAAGACCGTTTTATAGGAGCAATGGGGATTTCGAAAAGTACATTAAAGCATATAATATATAAATGTAGTTTCTAAGAATCCACAGGTGGGTATAACAGCTCTTTATACTTTCAAACTAAAGTAGTATGTGAAGGCGGGGTGTTCTCTATTTAAATTAACGATAGAATAATTCTATAATGATGATTTTGTTTTATTTGTATCATGACTAAAAGTAATATTGCATTAAAATTTGAGAAAGATATTTAGACGTAATATTATTACAGTAAGGTTTATTTTGTATTGATGGTTATTCTTTACATAACTTTTTTACGGTAGCTTCGAAAAGTTTTGCAAGTTGTTAACAGAACAGAACCGCATATCACGATCGCGTGTTATCGTCAATACCCGAAGTATGCTTCTAAAATCCGAAGGTTCTTTTAGGAGCTCACGGACTGTACCTATGTTACCTATGTGCTTTCAATGTAGATATTTTATAAATTTTTATTAGGTGTACCTTTGGCTGTAGGGTGGACAAGCTTTGGTTTACATTACATGAACAACTAGCCATTACTCAAGCACGGAACAAACTATTCGAGAGTAAGATATCCATAGATTAATTTGGTGAAACGAAATTGAAGTAAGAGTAAAGTTATACTGGGATAGGTACTCTCGTATAAATTAAATATCGGTGAAATCGACCCTTAGTCAATTAATAACTAAATACGTTTTTTGCCTCAGGTGGAAGCTTTAGAAGATTATAAAGTGGTCCAAGTCGCGTGCGGCTCGCGCGACGCGCAAACGCTCGCTCTTACCGCTTGCGGTAAAGTGTTCTCCTGGGGAGATGGCGATTTTGGTAAATTAGGTAAATAATCAACCCATCTTGGCCCGTAATACACGGTGTTATTGGCAATAGTAAGATAATATTTTTAGCGGAAGGTACTTCTAACAGTAAGGCTGAGGCTAATATGAACCACGACTTGATTTGCGATACAATAATAGTACATTGTGCATCAAGGGTAGTATGAAGGGAATTACTAACGAGACTGTTAGAAGCCCGACGCCGAAGGCGGAGGGCTTTTAATGACTCGAGTTAGTAATCCCCTTACTGCCTGTGATACACACAATGGTTTTCATCACATTTGCGAGGAAAAAAAAACAAAGAGAAAACACTTTAACTCTGCAAAATATAAAGAAATAACTTTTGACGAACGGGAACGTAAATGGAAACGATATTTTTTTTGTGACCTCTACCACAGATAATAACTGCGTTTAGTTTCGACCTGGATTCGAGCCAGATTTAGCCAATTTGATAAAAATGTATAATTACTAAAATTAATGATAAATGTTGATTTAAACTAGAAATAGGTATAAAAATAATGAAGTTTAATGAAGCGTATAGGTTTTGTGTAATGTAAGTTAGTATATAGCTAATTTTTAAAGATGAAATTAGAAACCGATTTAATATTTGGCTGAAAATTAAACCTCCTTAGTCAGAAATGATGTACGAAAGAGTTGCAAATTTTAAAAAGAAAGTCATTACTCCCTAGGGATGACAAACTCGCCATAATTCCCGCGGGAACAATTTAGGCCATGGTCTTTCTGTATACAGGCATGGAATAACACCATTTACGAGCAAGTGTGATGAAAACTCATTAACCAGTCCGGCAGCCCATTGCAAGATACCCTACCTGATAAAAAAATAAAAAATACCTTCCCTGTAAGCGTAGCTGACATTTAGTACCTTCAACTGCTCTTAAAAAAAAACGTCGAAAAATTGAACCAAACTTGGCTGGTAGGATAGAGGCCTTAACGAACAGTTAAATAACAATGGTCGACCAAATCCTGTGTTGGCAGGTTTCGGTGTTCTACCGAATTTGTGCTAATCTAACAAAAAATATTGTCTCGGTGGAAATGCCTGTATGCACACCCACCCCGACGGGGTTCAGGACGGGTTATGTCCGACTTGCATGGATTAAAACCCGGGGGGCGTGGCGCCAATCGCTTTAGGAGGGAGCTACTGGATAGCTTACCGCTGTCGAAAAGATATTCAGTGAAACTTCAAAAAATGCTACATGCAGAGGCCGTGATGACAAAACAATTCCTGCAATCCCTGTTCCGGCTGAGGATTGTATAGTGCTTTTCTCGAGCAATGTGAGGAAATATTAATATTAAAATAACTAGCAGGTAATCAAGTAAATAATAGGTTATTAGGAAAATAAATAACAAATTAGCTGCTTTTAATTTTTTTAAACCTGCCATTTAAACAATGTATTCGTGCACCATGTTTAACCGCACATAAATATAGTACCATAGATTTGTTTTTTTTTACTATTTTTTCCCCCCCTTATTCGAAAACGAAACGTATCCAAAATAATTCTGGGCTTATGCAGTGTTGATCGTTTTCAAATTAGAAAGCATATAAATTACCAATTAAAAATATTTATAGTTCCGCTTCCGTTAAGTCGGAACTTCCGTTTAGTTTTAAACATCCGCTTCGGTTCTGGTTCTGTTACTTCCAGAACGGCTTTAAAGGCTGATGATTCATGTTTGGATTTTTTATTATGAATAGATAGACTTAGCTCAGACCTACCCTTAACATCTCATCCACTCCATCCAATCCACCTATCACTCGGGTTCCGCTTCCGCTTCTGGTTCCGTTAAACTAAATTTAAAACATCTGGTTCCGGTTCCGGTTCCGATATAACCACATCTGTTACATCCCTAGTATATATGGGTTAATGTCGCGGGTATGGCTACAGAGTCTAGTGGGTTGGCAGTACGTAATTTTTCCTTTGTCTTTTTTTCTTAGGTTTTCATACATTACTTAATGTACGGAGGCATAAACAAGAAAAATCATGTTTTCATTTCGTGATATTAACGCATACATTTCCGAGCATGTTCGAGAAAATATACATTTGTTTTGAACATACTAGACAAAAAACGAACAACCTTTTAGGTAATAACGTTATTTGGTTAGTGAGGGAGCAAAAAGAACTATGAACGTGAAAACCGCCAGACCTGACCCTAGCCGGCGGTGGTGATGAATGATGATCTCGGTGGTGATGTGATGACGTAGAATTCTGTCCCAAGAGCTCACGACGGCGGGTTCGAAGCGGCTCTCGGGTGTTGAAATATGAACACAGAAGTTATATGACTACATTTAATGCCAAACTTAACCCATTCATTGCCGACGCCTCATATTTTTAATCATCACGCAGTGCCGCCGCCTTCCACGCGACGTCGCGAATTCGCGTCCGCGGCATTACGTTAACATTTCATGGACGCGAGTTCGCGTCCGCGGCATTACGTTAACATTTCATGGACGCGAGTTCGCGTCCGCGGCATTAGGTTGTCAAGGACGCAATTTCGCGTCTTCGGCATCGTAAGTGAAATTTTTGCGTCTAAAAACAGTTTTTGTCGAAAACGTATTCAGTATTGACGTGAAGGCCGTATACTTCAGACGTATATAAGTTTTTATGGTATTTAGTTAGATATAATAAAGAAAGGGTTTAAAGCAAGTGTTTAGAAACAAATAACTCATTATGGCATTACGATTACACATACATGGGACGCGAATTCGCGTCTTCGGCATCCGAGATAAGAATTATGTAAATTACAAATGCACTGAATCCAAAAACCAGCAACAGTATAGTATTATCCTTCATAAATAAAGTAATATTTTTGTATCAGCATTTAAGTACAGTTGTTTTCTAGCAAAAAAAAAACAAATAACTCGAGGACGCGAAGTCGCGTCCTCGGCAATACGATTGCACATACATGGGACGCGAATTGGCGTCTTCGGCATTGAATGGGTTAACTTTAAGAGCCCTTAGAATTTTAAAACGCGTTTTTCTGAAAATGCGTAATTTTCACTAATCGTTTGTGTCCTTTATATTCACCATATAACTAAAATAATTCGAGAATATAATAATTTCTTATTTAAAGATCGAGTCAAGCCAAGAGTCTTGGGACTAAAATATTGCTTTTTTGGTCTGAGGTCTACTAAAACTGTATTCTCCTGATAGGCCTTTTCACATTTATCGGTTTGGAGTGACTTTACAGCTTCTGTTATAAATCAAATCGTGTTATTGTTCATTAAAAACTGAAATAATTAAATGGAACCTATCCTGTTCGGCTTGGAGATAGAATTTTAATTATTTCTTTTGTCACGAAATAATTGATAGTAAATGGTAGCTATTTTTAGACAAAAAACGGTTACGTTTTAAATTTTTAATAATCGTCTCATAGCTATTTAGCAATAAAAAACATAGTTGTAGTAAAGTTACCTAATATTTAAGTTCAGAAAAAAAACAAACGATAATATCGGGTTGCATTTAAATTGTACATGATTTTTTAAAGATTACCCATTAATCTTGCTGCAACACGCCCGTTCGTTCATTCCGCGCCGAGCGCTACAGAGGGAGGACGTATTACGTTTTGCCTCGAGCTCAGAGCGTGTTTTGTTTTATGAAAGGAGACGACGATCAGAAAAGGTGCATAGTGCAACTGCTATTACAGGATCCGTTAGTATTTTTAAATAAATATAATTTTGAAGTGTTAAATAGTTTGGGCTACCTATATTATATTGTAAGGTTTAAATTATTCACTCATTGAGTGGATGAAATTCAAGGATATAAACAATTCAAACCGCTATTGCTGTCCGCCGATATACAGTCATCAGCAATTATATATAATCCAATATTGCGCTCAAATATATTGCATCTGACACGCTCCTATGCGTCAAGTAATAAAGACGTGCCAGATATGTTTGCTGACTGTACCTGTAGGTTGCTGAAATAATAATGCAGCGCAAGATCTTCTCCTCACGAGGGATCTTCACAATGGTTAATAGCACGGAAAATTTTCAAGGTTTTCCGTTACTTGACAAGGTTTTTAAATAGTTGTTCGTTTTTAATATGGATGTATAAAATGCGTCCTGACGGTGTCAATGAATTTTTTTTAGACGCTGTATTAAAACGGTTTGTAAAGGCGAATGGCACGAAGAGACACCATATGGTTAAGAAGGTTGTAACTGACTGCATCCAATTTTGCCAAAGTTTCGGTGGTCATTGCTAAAAGCTTATGATGTATACCTACCCATTCATTATATTATGTTTCGTCTATAAAAACTGGTAAAGAAATGAACGCGATGCACTAAGACAATTAGCAAACTAAAAAAACATTATGTTGTTTTAAATCCGAAACATGATTGGTTCTATCAACTTCAGGGTCAGTTGCACATTACAAACAAACATAAGTGTTTGTTTGCACTGTAGACTGGCCCTGGGAATCACCGTAAAATGTAAATAATACTTATAAAAAGACTAGGTACAATTTCTGGGCAATGAATATGGAGGTGTAGTGCCTTTTGCCAAATTATGTTTCGTCGAATTTCATTTAGCAATCAACTTTTCGCCAAAGTTTTATTTGGCAAATCAATCCTCGGCATAATTTACATCTAAATTTTTTAATTTCGCTACATTTTTATATTGCAAAATTTTACTACGTCAAATTTTAAGTGGTAAATAATTGTGTAGCAAATGATTTGCTAAGGCAAATAACTTTTTCTCCATCTGCCCATACTTATGCTACTGTTGTAGTCTTTGGCATGAATACCAGCCCCCGTACCGGAGCTCATCTTTGAACCATCCGTGTACCATATCGCGTTGTCTTCCTCCGATAGGTGCAACCCATCCTTCCATTCATCCCTTGTCGGAATGTGGACATTGAAGTTCCTCCGGAATATATACTTGTATCGCATCGTCAGTATTCTGTCTGGAGCAACATTGTGTGCCATTTTAGTGTGTCTGGTTCTAGGCGCTGTGTCGTTCCACAGGCCAGCCTCTTTCAGCCTTCGCAGTGACTTGCACGGCTCAGACTGTATGGCGATATGTAGTGGTAGGAGGTTTAGTAAGACCTCCATTGCCACCGTCGGCGTCGTTCTGAACGCCCCTGTTATAGCCATGCAGGCCACCCTCTGCACTTTAGTTAGAGAGTCCTTGCATGTCCTTAGTGTTGTTCTTGGCCACCAGGCCAAGCAGCCGTACATAATTATGGGTCTTACCATCATGGTGTAGATCCACTTAAGTACTTTAGGGTTAAGGCCCCATGTCTTACCATATGCATTCCAAACACTCTCAGCGCTTTTGTTAAAGCGTTGTCTACGTGCTTTTTCCAAGTGAGTTCTTTATCTAGTATGATACCTAGATATTTTACCTCACCTGACAATTTTAGTACCTCTCCAAACAGCCTTAGCTGTTTAATATGTTTGAGGTCCCGTTTCTTAGTAAATGGAATTACTACAGTTTTGCTGGGATTGATGGATAGTTGATGACTAAAGCACCAGCTTTCCACCTTTTCCAAAGCTTTACCCATGATTTCCGATACTGTTTCCGGAAACTTCCCGTTTATAAGTATCACGAGATCATCTGCATACCCAACAGTGTGTAGTTGGCCAGTGTTGAGTTCCTCCAGGAGAGAGTTTACTACCAGGCTCCACAGAGTAGGTGAGAGAACCCCCCCCCCCCCCCTGAGGACATCCTTTTGTCGTTGTGGCAAATAGTACGTCTCCCAAAAGAGTTGACTTTATTAGCCTACTATTTAGCATGTTGCCTATCCATTTACATATGGTTGGTTCAATGCCGTGCCTAGCAGCTGATGTGCTTATGGCTTCGAACGTGGTGTGCTTATGGCTTCGAACGTGGTCCTATCAAATGCTCCCTCCACATCAAGAAATGCCGCGAGGCAGATCTCTTTGTTCTCAAGTGCATTTTCAGCTTTATCCACTACATAATGAATCGCAGTATCCGTGGATTTACCCGGTTGATACGCGCATTGCATTTTATGCAGTGGATACCGCCTTAGAGGTCCGTCACGTTATGGTTAATTCCATATGTTGCTAAATTAAGGTATGCCAATCAATACATTTGACGAAAAAATCATTGACATCTTAAAATAATCCCAGGTAATAATTAGTCTAAAAATAATTTATCAAATCATTAGTTGAGACATGATATCAGTGCGAAACGTTGAGTTGGGAAATAAAAATTTGACGAAATGAAAATATGGGATATGTAGTTTGGGGAGATAAGAATTTGCTAAATAATTTATGTCGAAACATTAGTAAACCGAATATGGAGGACAAACTGATAACATTTTACGAAAAATGTTTGTTCTCGGAAATTATTGATCCTCGAAAGACGCGATCTATGCCTTTAAGAGACGATTCCTTTTAGGTAATAACTAAGCTGCAATAATAGGGTATTTGCCTAGTTTGTGAAAAGTACTTATACTTAATTAGTGATCCATTTTATGATAGTAAAAAAAAACTCGCACGGATATTAACCCGATAACAATAATAAAACAATAAATAAATAATTGCCTTAACTCTTTACAGCCAAAACGACATCTTTCTGTATAATCTGTGTTATGACGTCATATTACACTTATGTCAAATGTCATTCAACCCAACGGACAATTTAAAACTTCAAAAAGTGGGGTTATATTTGTGTTTACCTACTATGTATGCTATCCATTCAATGCAGTATTGTAAATTATGATATGATACATCAATATGAGTTTAAAATCTTATTACCAGTATTGTATAGTGCCTAGCTGCGCAAATAATTCAAAACGAACACCTACAAAACTATTTATTCCTGTACCTCGAGACCCCGAATCCAGAAAACAATGGTTAGACCTTTCAAGAAGGGACTGGACACAACTCTCCGCAAATTCAACAATGTACTTTTGTGAGGATCATTTTGATGTAAGTACTACATTACATACTGTTTAACAAAGTAGTTAACAACATTACATATTGTTTAACAACGGTTCAAAGTTTGACAAATTGACACTGTCTGCTTTGGTAAATGTGTTCACCAAAGACGCCACAGCTGGATCTTTGTTTATTGCAATGTATTTGCTAACGGCTAACCCAGTAGGTATGAGATAATGTAAGTTTTTTCGCCATTAGACTCAAGTTCAAATCTTTGTTTACAGTAAACGCAGACAGAATGAATCTTGTCATGTCACAGTTGTCACCACAGATTATAGGATATGTCTAAAGCACAGATTATAAGAGTTGTCACTGTCTCGGGTTGATGACACAGATAGTATGATAAAAAAAAAATTAAGTAAGATGACGTCACGCAATCTCATTGGTGTTTCAATATAGATTAAAAATCTTTATTTTATTATAAGATATATAATAAAATAACGACTTTATTAAATTAAATAAAAACTATAATCATAATCCTCGTCATTAAAACTAGCTATATGCAAAGCATCTTTGTTTATTATAACATTTATAACCACAGGCAAGTACCCTATTTATCAACATAATTATATGTGTTAAGTACTTACTTTAAATAATTGTAGAAATAGAAATAGATATATATTAATATAAAATGAAATTAAAATTGGGAAGGATACTGACTAATTATTTGTAGTTTTAACCGATATTATGTTCAGTAAATAATCACATGTCATCGTATTTTGGTAGATAAGTTCGTTATTATCTTTCTTCGTTAGATAGCTTCTGGGCTCGTATTGCAAAATGTCGGTACCCGAAAAATTACACAAATTGTAGATATCTTTCAATTATTTTATTAGGAATTTCTTAAAGTAGGTATCGAATATACTATAAGCAGAAGGTGCAGAATAATATAAAATGTAAAAAAAAACGTACTATGGTGTTCTGTAGAACGAAACAGCGTTTAGGTATGTCGAACTCTGTTTCTCTTTCTGTCGCATCTTTCTTGTTCATTCGCGCGATTCCCACCACAAAGGTCTGTTTGCACTTTAATACAATAACAAGATACCCCAGAAATTCAAAAATGCACCAAATATAAGGCGTTTTGTTAATAAATTAAAGGCTAAACTAGTATCTGACGCATATTATACTATTGACAACTTTCTCAACGGCTAAACTGACTAGTTACTGGTTTGCTGCCCAAACACTTGATTACATAATATTTATATACTTTGTATGGATAATTTAAAGTAATATTTATAAAAAAATGTGTAGAATTATTGTGTTTTATTAGAATAGAATACAAATACACTTTGAACTATCGACAAGTAAGTCTGTTTTATCAAGAACTAAATAAATAACTACGTTACTGCAATTTGACATGCCACTAAAATGTATAGCTACTTCTGAGTATTTTTTAGACTTGTTTTGTGTGGCGCAATGTCGTATTACAAAATACTGCTGGTGACTGTCCCCGTAGCTTAATTCGCGCCTAATATGCGGTTTGCACCGCCGGCCTGCTATAGTTACACAAAATTACACATAACGAAAACCTAAAAGAAATTACTTAAGAAAACAAATAAAAATTAAGACCTAAGAAAAAATATCAAGATTATTTAGTCCGCGTTATAACACCTACAACGCAACTCTAGGTAAGCGCGCCTACACGGTGAGCGCTAACGCCATCTATCGTGCATGATTTCGTCGAACCGAAGAACGTTCAAGATTCTAAGGCCTCTTAATAAAATACAACATGATTTGCGTATCCGCACGCTATTAACGGCCGTATGAAAGTCGTAACCTCAATGCCCTAACAGCTCTGAACTCTATGAAAATCCATGTCTATGAATTTATTAAAGCGGGTACACATGCTAAAAGTCATTGATATACGCGATGAGGTAAACAACAATATGAAAATAAAAATATAAATGAAAACATGCCAATTTTCAATAAACACAGCTATTTCAAAGTTCGAACTAATTTGAGTGCATCAACTAATCATAAACCATAAGATTATTTTTATTGACGTACGCGTAATTTAACTATTTATCGCGTATAAAGCATGTCATTGTGTGTCCTTGGTTATGTGTCGTATATATCGAAATATTTACTGTCGAGTTAAGAATTAAACGAGTACGAGAAAGCGACCACAAATAAAAACTATGGCATCATACGTCATACAGCCTACTTGATTTATATTATTCTTCCGGTCCTTAGGGATTTGAGGAAGTTGATTGGCTTTACAAGATATTGGGTTAGAGATAAATCCAAGTAAATGCGGAATCGTGCAGCGGGATAAGGGCTTGCTGAGCTTATTAGGTGCTCCGATTTTTCCTGAGGTTATGAGCGAGCACTGCCTTGCAAATAATAATCAGGCCCTTATTCAACCCCAGATCATTACTCGCATTTGTCAGCCCATGTGTCCCTGACGTAGATTCGCAATTGTTTTACAATACCACGATTTATGTACATTCAGCGAACATCACCAACCTGGTTGTTTGAACAAGATGTCGCCTTAATAGATGATACACTCAAGCAACTTATGGAGTCAGTAACTTATCGTGGGTTAAAACGACACGCATTGGTGTCAGGCTTCTCTTCCCGTTTGTCACGGTGGTATTGAGGTACGTCGCGCTCAGGATGTGGGTCATGTTTCTTTTCACTCGTATTTTAAATGCTCCCGGTGTCGGGATTCGGGCGCCGTTTGAGGCTGAGGCGTTGGCAAGATGTTCCATCTTTTGTCTTAGTACCGAACGGCCAGACAAGGCTAATGTTCAGAGGTTGTCGGACGACAAACTCAACAACCAGAAGTAGTGGCGCTTTGGGTACTGACGTGGCTCGTCTTAAGGCTGTTGCGATACTGGAATCCACCGAAGGAACGTGGTTGCGTGCTTTGCCATCTCCGCAATTGGGAACATTGCTGGACAATGATGGGAGTCATTTGTGGGACTGGTCGAGAAGAATGGTCATCACGGGCTAAGCTGCCAAAGGTGTTGGGGGCGGTTCCCAAGGCGCCACTCTATTAATGACATCGTTCGTCGGGCCATAATTTCTGCTAACATGCCTTGTGTTTTAGAACCTGCAGGTCTGTCTCAAACGGATAGAAAGAGACCAGATGGTCTTACGTTGGTTCTATGGCAGATAGGGCGCTGTCTTTTATGGGATGCGACTTGCGTGAGTACTTTCGCCGCTTCTCATTTAAAGAATACTTTTAGGGTGGCTGGATCCGCGGCGAAGACCGCCGCGAAGATGAAGCACTCTAAGTGCTATCCTTTTAAGCCGATGTACGATTTTGTCCCTGTCGCGGTGGAGACATCGGACAACCCCAAATTTGGAAGCCAAGGAGCAAAAAGGAGTTAGGCCGTCGTTTGTATGTCCTCTTTCTGGGTCGTGGCTGGTTGATTCAGCAGGTTTCCATTGCAATTGTAATATATGGAGGGTCTTGGATGGAGGTCCTGGTTAGGGACAATGAGTACGCTAGTTGGTAGTTCGTATAAGAACCTTTATTTCATATTATGTATAGCTATATATATACAGTTTGCGCTGAGACAACCAATATACATTAAACGTAACTATTGAGTTACTGTACAACACTGAAAATGCCCATTCGCAAATACTTCACAATCCAGCGGGGCAATGCGGCCGACGAAAAAGGGACATTTGAGCCAGCCACTATGTTAATGTATTATTTTCTTGTGTTACGCTGAAATAAATGATTTATAATATAATTAATATAACTAAACATAAATTAGTTTAGGAAATGAAAAAAACATGTTTACAATATTGTTTAATTTTTTTATGAAAAGTATAAATTTGGTCGGGCGTCAAAAACTGCCAAGCTAAGGTGAGGCCGACCAAGACATTACGTGAACAGCTTTAATTAAGCTATTAAAAACCGCTTTTTTTATTGATGGGGTACAATGTAGCGGTACCTACAAATTGTAATTTTCAGGTTACAAGTTTCCATTAGACACAACCTTGACCAATGACGATCAGCCAATTGAGCAGTGTTGCAGGTTTAGACCTGTAAAATTGTTACTTGTAGCTTTATAACACATGCCCCTGATGGTGGAAGCACAAATTCGGTTGGACACCGGAACCTGTCAACACAGGATTTGGAAGACCATTTTTATTTAACTGTCCGCGAAGGTCTCTATCCTACCATACAAGTTACGTTAAATTTTTCGATAACGTTTTTTTTTTGATGAAGTATCGCTCCACTTTTGAACAATTTGCGCAAAATTAAACAAGTTAAGCTGCGGCTGACCAAGAGTTTTGAAGCTTTTAAAGGTCAGCTACGCTTACAAGGTAGCTATTTCCTATTTTTTTTGTCTGGTAGGGTTTCTTGCTGTGGGCTCCCGGACTATGGTATTTTGTGTAGTAATACCTACCTACACTGTGCGAATGTAAAATATGAGTTGTAAAAGTATTGTATCCTAAGCCACGTCGCGGCTGAGTCGCGGCGGAGCTTAAATATTGTATAAAATAGTTATTGTGCAACTTTTCCAAAAAAGAAACATTTCACCGTGTAGTACGGTCCTATACTGCGAAATGCACTATCATTAAATAACTCGTCTTGTGCCATACGACTTTCTCTGCTTTGTGCTAAATGGTTGCTTAAGTTGTAGATTGATTTTAATCACTTTTAATTTATTTTTTGTCGGGAAGGCAACGCGAAGTCAACTATTATCAATGGTGATTTGTACGATTGAATTCAGATCTCTTAAATCTCTAATGTTTGTTAGTTTATATATTTTTCCCAAATATGCTATGTAATCTTGGCATAAAACCAGTAATAAGAAGCCAGTAGTTCGTAGGTCGTAGTTCCTGGAGAACAACAAAAGTGTCCAGTAAAGTCGAGTGATTTTGAATTTGAAATCTATAAGTGTCTAGTAAGTAAGTATTTAAATTCGATAACATTCCTTATTATATGAATGTGGAACTATCTGTACAGAGTTATGATTATGACAGCCTTTAAAAAGTCAGAGGTAAACGCATGAGCTCACATAAATTAGTTACTTCAAATGCTCATCTATACTTATAAAAATCTTTGTATGACGTAGGAATCCGATAAGAAAGGATTTTCCGAAGTTCTACTCGTGGTAATTTTTGAAGTGAAAAATGTGATCATTGATGGCTAATATTTATTAACCCGTGGAACGTTATGTCATAAACATGTATATTACAGTATCAATCTTGGTTCGAATCACACTGAGTTGCAAATTCAAATATTCTTATGGACCACCGTCAGTCCAAAGGAAGCGCCACGGGTTTTTTTGAATGTCAGAAGGGTTCCCGGCTTGGGCCGGCCATAGTCAGTCTTGCCATTCACTATATATTATTTCTGAACTTTCTTCCAAAGTCAAATGTTTGGTATTTAGATGACGGGTCCTAGGAGGTGAATTAGATACAATCCTCCAAGAATTGGCTTTGATTAGTTCAAAATTTGATTCAAATGGGCTCCAATTAAATTATAATAAATAAATGTGCACTTTCTTTACATGTAAATAAATGATCATGAGAAATCCTCCTTATATTATAAATGTGAAAGTTCGTGTGTGTGTTAGTTAGTTACTTGTTCACGCAGCAACGTCTACGACTGATTTGGATTGAGCTTATTTATACCCAGGATTCACACATAGGCGACTTTTCATCCGGATATTTTTATGGTGCCTACATGAATAACGGTAATCTAAATTTACACGTACGAAGTCGCGGGCAGAAGCTAGTTTTAAATAAATGTCAAGGGTAATCCTCGAAGTCAGGAAATTACAAATAATAAGTATGAAAAATTAATAGTTCCTTTTTTGATCACTTTACAGTAAACTTGGTTTTTACCCGACTGCCCGAACTAGGGGTTGGTGAATATTCGGGCGGCATTGTTGTCTTCAATATATTGTCGAAAATAATGATAACTACCAGTAACTTTTTATGCCAAAATCGACGAACACGGGGGTAGTATCCATTCCATTAAAAAGAACAAGAAAGTTATAAAGTTCATCTTGAATGGTACGGGTGAATTGCAAAGATATTGTACATAGTTAAGGACCTTTCTTCAATTGTTTTTTCCTTTGTGTAGCGAAAATTATCCATATTATTATATGTTATATATAATCTTCGTTACACAAAGGAAAAAGTTAAGGGCTTAAAAACCCTTTTTTAATTGAGCGAATATGCGAAGACAATAATGACGGCGGTCAAAACGCCAAATAATCACCCGGTTAGGGTATTCCAGCATTTATGTAGGTAATATACACAATTTGTTTAAATTTAAACAGCTATATTATTAAAATGTTCTCCTCATAATGATGATTAACATTTACTTGATTAACATTTATGGACGACACGCTGGCGTAGTTGGTAGTGACCCTGCCTACGAAGCTAGCGGTCCTGGGTTCAAATCCCGGTAAGTGCAGATGTTTGTGTGATGAGCGCGAATATTTGTTTCTGAGTCATGGATGTTTTCTATGTATTTATGTATATATTTCTCTATATAAGTACTTATATCGTTGTCTAGTAACCATAGTACAAGCCTAGAGCTTACTTTGGGACTAGGTCAATTGGTGTGACATTGTCCCCTGATATTTATTTATTATTTATTTACTTTTATAGGACAAGTAAGTATATAAAATTGCAACATGGCGTCTGCGAAAAAAATACGAAGTTATTTTTAAAATAACTAGACAATATGTAGGTCTCAAATGAAAGCTAATAAATAGTGCATTCCAAATATATTCGCTGCTTAAATACAAAAGCGCCACAAATCAAAAACAAATATAGTTTGATTTAAAACTGAAAGTATATAGCATTCCGATTTCAAATTCAACACAGACACATTTTGTTTTGCGTCGCTTTTGTATTAAAGCAACGATTATGTGCATAACACTTTGCTACTATTTTGATCGAAAAATCAAAAAAGGGGACTTAAGTTTTCCGAGACTTGTTGATGTCTATATTAACCACCTGATCGAGGAGATCAGCGGCACTTGCGTCGGATGCCATGTTGATGACGTATGCTTTTATAACATAAGTTATGCTCAGCCCTAGATCGGTGGTATCCGTAAATTAGTGGCTATATGAAGCCTATGCTGAGAAGCATGATTTGAGGTACAACAGCTATTATCATTTAAGGGTAAATATAGTCCTCCCAGTATTCTTCAATGGTACGTTTCTAGGTCAAGTGACGCAATTACACTAGCTTTCTGTAGGCCAGCAGTGGGTACTGTATAATAATGTTTTTAGGCTGATATTCAGGCTCCCACCTCGATGAAGTGCTTCTGGGATGTTTACCAATGTGCACATGAAAGACTTGTATGCACTAGTTAATGCGTAAAAACATTGCTTCCTCTGTTTGGAGAGAGAGGGATAGCCCTTCCTGCAGCTTTTTGCTGTTCGTGAAGGGTAGGCTGGATAGCGCTCTGCTTGAGAGGTTCACCGAGCTACACGTTGCGTGTGTTTCTCGGTGACCCGACCAGGCAATCCTATTTTATTATTTCAATAATTAGTTTAAGTTTTAGTTTATGGCCCTCTGAAGTCCGAAAATAATGATATTTTATTTATTTATTTATTCATATAAGTAAAGTGCTCTTACAATTTTCTAAAAATTATAGAGCTTGCTTTTCGCTTTTAAGTTAGTGTTTTTATTACAGTCGGGTATATTGTCTCTTTAAATAATTTAGTTTTTCTGAAATATTTACTCTAATTTCGTAACATTTTTGAAAAGAGCATTTGTTTTTTAAATTCGTAATGATTCCCGTGAGTCCCGGTGTGCATTAGGATGTACATTCATAAACAAATATCAGAGGACAGTCAAGTCCAAAAATTTGTCTCGAAAGAATCCTCTCAGAAATATGCTACGAAGATCTTATTACACTGGAACAAAGGTACGGTGTAGGAAATGTATTCGCGTACCATTTTCACTCTTGTCGCAATTACAATAAGGGTCAAAAAGGTACGCATATACATTTCCTTGACTGTACACATGAAAATCTCTCACAACTTGACATAGTCCTAAACTATGCTTTAGGCTTGTACTATATGGGTATTGCACAACGTTTAACATACTAATATAGAGGAATTACACATTACCTTAAATAAATAAATAAATAAAATATTATTTTGTGCTAGTGCGCTATGTCGTGCACATTTAAGTAACTCTTTACCAGCAAACTTCCTGCTTGTTTAAAATATTAATTTCAGTACGCATCGCCATTTTTTATTTGCCGTCCAATTCATAAGTAATTGTTGACATCGGCTTTTTCCGCACTATCTGTGTTTTGTAATATGTTATTAAATGATCATAAGTTCAGAGCGATTGGTCGCATAATCTGTAGGTCGAGGTGGCTCAGATGGCTGCGCGGTCCCGATGAACATAGAGCGGTTGAACACGCTCGGCGTAGTCCAAGTTGAGTGCGGTGCGCAGTTCAGTCTTGCTTTGACGAGGGATGGAGAGGTAAGAACATATGTTTTGTACATAAAAAATAATAATATATTGAATGGTAACTTGTTGTGTGTAAAAATATGAATATGCGCAGAAATATGTGTGTGTAATCACCAGACAGGACTTTTGTGGCAAAAACGTTAGTTATGTAGGGACTTCCTTCCGATATTAAATTTATCGACAACTGTTTAGAATAAGTACTTATTTCAAAGTGACATTTTATAGTAGATAGGTGTTAAGTTCACCGGATAAAATTTAAATTTAAATTCTGATCACAAGGTAATTAAGTATTACACACGCATACTTTTTAGGAACTTTTAAAATCAAATAAATTTAGTACTAAGTGGCTCGACTTTTTCGCTCCCGGGTATAGGTATACAAGTTGCATGTTCATATTAAACGTTATCTCATAGTCATAACTGTCAAAATAAAGTACAATTTATCGATAAATTAATATCGTTCGGAAGTCCTTAACACAATTTTATTTGTGCCACAAAAAAACCTATGTATGGTAATCACAGTGTTTGATTGTGATTTGGTAGAGCAGTGCCTATTAATAGTTATTTATGTAACTGGTAAATAATGAACAGAGCCCGGATTTTTCATGGCAAAACAAAACACTATCGTAATCTGGCTAGTGATAGAAACATCATTTTATCGATATCGAGTATTATTTATAAAAGCTGTGCTCGAACGAAATCCTGAATATGAATGTTTACGAGATATATCTGACAATTGTACTCAAACTGAAAATTATACCAATTACAACGAATTTTATAAATTTGCTCTCTTGACGTCAAGTGAAGTTGAACGTACATTTAGTATATATATAAATGGCGTTATAGTGTTAAACGAATTTGTTTGCTCCCAGAGAATATTGAAAACGAATGATTATCTACTCCTATCACCATTACACGAATAAAACGCCATGTGCTGTTGTGTATACTAACATGGATTACGACGAAAAAATTTAATATGTTTCTATATAACTTCAAACTATGAGTGTTTTTTTATGTTGTATAGGTTTGTTATTTTATTTGGTCACGTTTTTTATTCTATTACTCAATTATCGATATCGATAAAATGATGTTTCTATCACTAGCCAGATAATGATAGTTTTTTGGTTTTGTCATGAAAAATCCGGGCTCTGATAATGAAGCTTCTTAAAACACGAGTGCTGAGGTTAGATCGCGAGCTTGCGAGCGCTCTAATTACAGGCACGAGTACCTTTAGAGCTAATTATGTAGCGTTGCATACATAAGTTTTTCTACAAGCTTAAAATGATAGTGTCAAAAATAAACAAGCGCTAACTTTGCTGGTATACTTTACTTTCGATGTTTATGCTAACAAATTACTTGTTAGAAAAGTAATTTCATTGTTCCGATTCGCATTAATAGTTTGTGAATTACATTGTTAAATATTAACGAAATTCATGCATTTTTTTATAGTCACTAAAACAGTACTGATAATTTATTATAAAAGTTGGAATGTCAAACGAAACGCCATTCTATTGATATCCATATTGAACGTAACCATCGTAATCAAATAACAAATCGATGGATATCAACCATATATTTTTAGTAATTTAATAAAAAAATAACTCTAAACACGCAATTAGTTTCAAAAAATTATTAGGTTCACCAATTTACATTAATTTTGGTATTGAGGATATCTCTGATGTGAAAGCGTTACGAACAAGCAAATATTAATAGCTATGAAATAACCGAACTAAATATGTATTTAGTTCATTTTTGAATATGATAATACCGAAGGTCAAAATCAATGTGTTATGTATTTATAATAATTAGGAAATATCGACTCCATGGATTCTAGAACCACGAAATGCCACCAAAATCCTAACCCTAGTAATAACAATGCTAAGATAATTATTATAGAATTATTATTACCATGGTAACGCTCATTATAGAATGGTTTTCCCGCTTCGCTTACACAATAGGTTTATTAGTACGCAAGTAGAAAAAGGAATTTATTTAGCGTTCTTAAACAATATTTACAACCTTTTATAGAAATTCATTGGCATTTATTTATATATAAAAGAACTAATAGTTCATGAACGATTTATATCAATATTAGCTGTTGAAATTGTAAAACAAATATTTCGTTTGGTTTTTTTGTAATCTTTTTCCAAAAGATCGCCTTATGAACTGTCAGCTTACTTGGTCTATAAAAATATGAATAGAAGTACCGTACTACTAGCTTCTTAAATAGAGTTCAGCTGGCTATCTTTATCACACTTGCACTCGCAACTCACAGTATATTTAGACGTAGTTTAGCGAGAAGGATCCACAACACAATGCAAATGTATTTGAATTTGATTTTTATTTGCTGTCAATAGAATTTCTAAATCTACAGGTGTGAAGTTGTAGTTTTGATAACAGTTTTCAGGATAAAAAAATAATTTCAATAGATTTTGCGATTGCGACACATAAATAAACACTTTTTTATTGTGAAATGCTATTAAAAAATGCATTCACGTCTGGCATCAGTTAAAGAACTATCAGTAGGTGCCGTATCTTTTGTTTTATACGAAGTTTTGCATATTAAATTATAAAAAATATAAAAGAACGCTTGTATACGCACTGAATGTGTTAATCCGTCAAGCGACATGTCAAAATTGTTGTACATCAAAATTAAACTCAAAAAAAAGTCACATTATGTCAAAAAATCTACGCACACTGTTTGTGCGTCAGGTATCCTAATACCTGAGGGGTTAAGTGATCACTCGCCTCCTTCGATCTAGTCGTCTCTTTACACTGGTTCCATTCTTGCCTATATAAAAATACATGTATAGGTATGGACGTGGGGTAAGGGCGACTATTTCCGTCTGGGCCATGGTTGTGACGTCCACGTGCGGCGCCCGACTATCGTCGAGGCCCTACGAGGGCAGAGGATCGTGCACGTCGCCGTCGGTGCACTGCATTGCTTGGCTGTCACCAGTGAAAATCAGGTGGGTAAAATAAAACAAAAAACTACGAAAATATACAACGGCTTAATTATGGGGTTTGGCATATACAATGTATGTTACGTGGAGCTATGTCTTGTTGCTCGATACTATTAACCCATAATTTGGCCAAGACTTCGATACCGTAAAACAACAAATTTTATTGAATCTGTTGATTAATAGATACTTAAGGAGTAAAATAAAATATATTTATTACATATATTTGCCAAATATGCGGGATATTCTCTATGCTAAATTATTAGATGTAAGATAGCGTTCAAATAACGCTACTTAGGTATATTATTTATGTTGTGTGAAAGGGTAATTGGGTCGATCAACTTTTCGTTGTTGTTATTTTGTCCCGTAAGCCAGGAGACAACAGCGACAGAGTTTCTTAGAAAAATGTTATCATGTATACTTATAGCAAACCCATGACTGAATGCGTTTGTAACTGCCAATAAAACTGGTTTTTAGTGGACTTATATCCTTTAAAATCATAGTGTTAATTAGTGACTCAAGAGACGTCACCATGGCAACATTGACCCAATTGACAGATTTGTGTGCGAACTTTGTAATACTTTTTTGGGGCCATGAAAAATGAATGAAATGAAATGAAGAAAATGATGAAATATACAGAATATTGTAATATTTTTTTGTTTAAAGTATTATTTTCGGCATTACTTCGAGACTGAACGCCAGTTTGTAATTTTGTACCTCGATATGTTGGCAACTATTATTTCCAAGCACTCGGGTTAAAATAATACTATCGTGTGCAGTGCAACCGTGTGCAAAATTAATACAAACATACAATATGTATGTTTATTAGGACGTGGTTCAAAATGTGAAAATGCTTAATTATGTAAGTGGTACATATTGAAGCTCATAATTAGCTCTTAAATTACTCGTGCCTGTACCTCGATACTCGTACCTTAAGAGCTAATTATGAACTATTGCATACCTTTTTCTACAAGCTTAAAATGATAATGACAGAAAAAAAAAGATTTCAAAAACTAAAACCCGAGTCATATGCCACCTTGCCCTAAAGCATTATGATCGCTTACTACTTACTGTTAGAATGTAGATATTATTTTTTTAGGGTATAGAGGGCATATGACCACGGCTAGGTATCCTCTAAACATCACTATGAATACTCGTATGTATTAAATACATTAAAGTATAATACATGTCAGTTATTGATTTATAACACGATACATATTTAATAGTACGACATAACAATTTCAGATGAGAGTATTTTCTTGTTTCATAGTTTTTCAGTAGTCGGATTTTAGTTTATCAACTTTGTTTTTATTTAAAATATTTTGGGGGATTTTTTTTTTTAAAGTGGTGTAATAATTTCGTGATAAAGAATTTCCAGGACCACTTTATTTTCCTTTTACTTTAAGATTTTTTCGTATTTGGAAGACGGTAATACTTTGCGTTTAATTTTACAATATGACCCATTACTACGAAATGACCGTAACCATGGTAATAACAATGCTATAATAATTATTATGGAACTTTTATTACCATGGCAATGTTCATTGTATAATTATTTTCCCTCTAAGGTTACGTTATAGGTCGTATTCTGATACCGTTAACGATATCAATATTAGCGGTTTATAGTACTCGAGTAGAAAAAAGTCGATAACGTATCTGCACTTAACCACAGATTATATGCTAGTTACTTCGTAACAGATACGTCACTCGCCGCCGCTTACCTTTGTAATTACCTACCAGCCGGTGTATCCTCGGGGATACAAATATCAATTGAGTGTCACAATTTGCACGTAGCGTACGTACATTTTAATACCTGTAATGTAAAATTAACTTACTTTAGTTGCAAACCCTCGCTTAGGAATGAAGTTGACGTCATGCGAATTAATAATTATGTCCTTTGCGCGCGCGTTAATAGGCACATTTTGGCGCGTAGCATGCGGGTAACAGTTGTGGTATAAGTAAAGAAGGACGTAAGTAACAAAAACAGCCGAGAAGTACTACTCTGTTGAATGAAGTGGTGAGGCTTAATTAACAACATCGCACATCGGGCCTATTAAGGCCATGTTTATAGATGTAAATAAGCGTAGGTAAAACTTATGTCACTTTCTGGCCAGTACGTAAGTGTTAGAGTGACGGACGTTTTATCTATCACGATAAAGGCGACCATAATACGGGTCCAGGTGAAAATTGGATTTATATAATTTTGAACTTGGCGTTCGTTGGTGTGTGGCGAGACCACGGCCGGCTGCGGTGTACAATGACGAGAAACAGACCCGCACCTTTGGCTAGCCCTTATTGGCCATTCAGAGTGGAGTCGCAAGAGCTATATGCTTAAAGGGCGAATAGTCGTTTAAAGTTCAGAAGCACCTCTGCACCGTTAGCCGCCCTGAAATAGTTGCCTCCTTGTGTTGCCTAGTTCACTCTCTGAATCTCTCTGGCTCCACGAATAAACTGATATGGATAAAATAAAATCACTTCTTTCATAGAGCCTATTATTAGTGGTCGTTGTTCGAGGGAGCGTGATTGGTAAAGCCATACAAATAATAATAATAATGAGCTCTGCCCCGCTTCTGGTGGCACTCGTAGATTCGGTTTTTTATAGTGTTTATGTTTCGTATTAATATTGTAATTTTACTTTTATATTTGAATATTGATTGTAAAAAACCTACAGAAAATTAAATAAATATCTAAATAATAATGAAAATAAATAAAGTTTTTCTTTTTATTCTATTCGTCATTTAAACATCTTTATAGTAAGCGATTAGAAGAACTATATTAAATTATAATTTGTGTATCAAGGTATGGGCGTGGGGTGACAACGACCACGGGCAGCAGGGAAATGGCACAACGTGCGTAAACCGGCGGCCGGCGCTGGTGGCGGGCGTAGAGGGCGTGCAGCGCGCGGCCGCTGGCTCCTCGCACTCGGCTGCCTGGGCGCTGCGGCCGGCCGCCGACGACGCGCCTACGACCGCGCAGCCGCTCATCTTCCCCGTGCTTCGTGACCCCCTTGGGGCTACTGCGCTAGGTGCGTGGCTTACGTGACTTAAGTCTATTTTATTATTCCGTAGACTAAAATGACATTTCATGTGTTGTCTGTTTTTTACAACTCATAAATAGTGATGTTTTAATGTTTTGATGTCATGTAATCGGTACCTAGCGAGAAAAATATAGGTAGGTACTATGTTAATGTATAAGCGTCTGTAACGCAATGAGTGGATAATTCGTGAAATTACAAAATGATCACGGAGACATCATTGAATATTTGCCTTCTGGTCGACATGATGAAATCTATCTCATTTCTGGTCGCACCGTCGGGACTCACCCATGTCCATTTGCGGCATTCACTCTTCTTGAAGAAAGAGTTCATCATAAAGAGTCCCTCTTTCTCCATGAAGCCCTCCAGCAGCTGGCCACGGGAATTCCGACTTCCAACTCCAAATTGCCCCACTCTCAGCTCATTTCCGCTTCGTTTACCCAGCTTTGCGTTAAAGTCTCCCATGACAACGTTGTAGTGAGTTTTGGTGGAATGTATGGCTCTGGAAATATCCTCATACATTACCTCCACCTCATCATCGGAGTGCGTCGAAGTTGGAGCGTATACCTGTATGACCTTCAGCGAATACCGTTTGGTGATTCTGAGTATAAGGTAAGCTACTCTTGACAGAGTGTGTCTCTCGATCTTGACAACGTTGTTCACAAGAGACCTGTGGACGATAAACCCGACACCTCCCTGGGACAGTTTGTCGCCTTCCCGGAAAAAGAACAGGTTACCCGACTTAAGAGTTATCGTGTCCTCCCCCTGTCTTCGGACTTCTGATAAACCCACTATGTCCCAGCGTAACCTGCTTAATTCTTCCTCAAGTTCCACGATCTTCTCGTCAGTCCTCAACGTGCGTGTGTTATAAGTTGCCAGGGCCAGGGGTCGTCGGTGGTGGTAGCCATATCTCTGCCGGAGATTCTTATCACCCCCCGCCCCGCCGTTACCGCGACCGCTACCGTAGCCAGGAATAGCGGGGCCGCCGGAGACTGGGGGCCGATTTATTTGTTGTGCAATATCCATGGTTGTTTTTTGTTTTTTCTCTTGGGGAGAAAATTACCTTGGGGAGATAATCGCCACGCTTGGCAGGCGGGTTGGCGATCGCAGTATTTCACCGTGTTCTGAGAGGACGCTGCTGCCCATCCTCCGGTGGTTCTGGGCGTAGTTTAAGGACATACCCGGGTCCGTGTGTATGTGCATTATATGTATGTAATGGTTTAAATTAAAGTAAGTTTTAAATAATGTTCATGACCTAAAGGAGGTTTTTAAGATTAAATTGTCCTTATTTGTGGGTTGTGGTAAATCAAGTGGCAACTGTGTGATGATGTAGAAAGTCTCCTTATTCGGAAAAGATCTGTTTTAATAAACCATGGATTTTTAAATGCTATAGTTTGTGTCTCATGCATAGATACAGGAAAAGTAACTGGCTTTAATTAAACTAAATACTTTTCTCAATACAAATGGAAGATTTCACCAACCAAGTTAATAGATTGCTACCTAAATGTAAATGCTGGTTTAGTCAGACTTATTTTGTTATTATAATGTCTGTTCTCAGGACTATATTCTGAAGAAACTATGGTAGAAGAACGTCAAGGGCCGATACCATCTCTAGCGGCTGCGGCTTTAGCGCTGGAACCTCCGGTGGCGGTGCAGCACGCATTATCGCTACTGTTACTGGGATTGCACATAACTCAGGTAATGCTGTTGTTGTGCAAACATATTAGTTTGCAGTTTTGGTTACAATTTGTAACATGGAATGGACAGGGTATGTTTTCTATCTTAACTCTTAGCATAATCCCTATAATATAATACCCATATCTTATTATCATCATCAAGTCATCAAATCATAAGGCAAAAGGTGCCCTTGCATTCTGGATTCACGATCTAAGAATACGACCTACATATCGCTATTAATTTTAAATCGGGGGGCACGGAAGTGCCCCGCACGAGTCGAGCAAAAAAAGTCACGGGTGTACTATCCTTTCTTCAAAGCCATTCAAGCAATTTTCGACCCCCTGTAACTTCATTCTGGAAAAAACTAAAAGCCTAAATTTTTAGTGGCCCAGAGGGCGTTACATTGCTAGATATATTTCCAAATTACATTAAACTTGGACCAGTAGTTTAAGAATTATTGCAAGTCAAAGTTCCTTCATTTTGTGACTGACTGACTTACGGATCATCAAAATTCTATGATACTTCTAGCAGACCCACACACACACAAAATTTTGACACACTTAAAGCGAGGAAAAATGCAGACATCCCGGTTTTTTTGTCCCGTTTTCTGAAGATATATTATCATTATTCCCTCGAAAAGATTGAAAATTCCGGGATAAAAACTTTTTTATGTCCTATTCTAGAATCTAACCTATATGTGCGCCAAGTTCATCCCGATCCGTTCAACGGTAGAAGCGTGATTGAGTAACAAACATGAAAACATGAAAACTTTCTCATAAATATTAGTAAAGAGAAATAAGATAAGATAAACCAAAACATAATACCTATACCTAACTATTGGGAGGCCAAGTGAATCTAACATGTCCTATGCTGTAAGGCACAACGAGGTTTGCAAAATCATCGGCATCATAAACATAACATGTACAAAAATGCACAAGTCTCGCAACTATTTATTTTCAAAAGTCAGTTTCCCATCCCTTTCATTTGATATTATGACACAGTATGTGTCCCCCGAAAATCATCGTTATTTAAAAAAAAACATTTATTTTGCACATCTGTGTTTGGGTCTTCGACATACATCGCAATTTTCGGTGCGGGAGTGATTGACATTACCCAAAGAGTAGTATTGACTTAAAAACAGAATGTACTCTAGCTAGTTTCTACCTTATGAATAATTCATTTAAGAAACTTGAATAAATCATACATATACATATATAATAATGGTCAGTCATTATCAACCTCTTCAGTTAAGTCCCTACTTTAAATAAGTAGCAAGTTTATAGATATCGGACGTCTAGATTGACATTAGATTAGACACATATTGTCAGGTCGTGCTTTTGTCTAGTTGATAAATTATTCATAGGCGATTACATTTTTTAAACTATCAAAGTAGGTAATCGTTTATTCAAAAATGGCTCCATAAAAAAAGCTCCTTACGAGTTGGTCCATTCGTGGATAGAAAACGATGCAGACATAGAGGTTTGAGATTCAGGTTTTTTTTGCACCAATTGCAATATCAGCTTCGCTCAAACGAAGTTGTTGTTGTTGTTGTTGCGTCTAATAAACATACTGGTATGATATATGATTTCATTAGTGCACTCGTGAAATTTGTTGTGGGCTGTAACATACCATTGAGGCAAAAAATCCGATATTTAAAGATTTTATCGAAAAATGTGTTACCAATAAATGTGGAAAAACGGTAAGAGTTCCTTCGGAAAATCTACTGCGAGCAGAATATTTAAGTTAAGTTTACGATGAAAAAATGAACACAATACGAAATGTGCTTAAAAATGAATATATATATATATACGTCAGTGTTGCGAAACATCTAGGAAATGTCTGGACACCACGAACAATGTAACAATAAAGTACTCGATAATAAGTGCTCTTGATGAATAATGGGGTGTTGACCATAATAATCACAATAAAGTGCTTTTACTTTTAACCGACGGTGTGGGCTACATGCTAAAATCTGGAAGAAATTTAAAAAGTAATTTTCGCAATTGTTTGCAAGTTACATGTTTGGCTCCTGGTTTGAATAGAGTGGCTGAAATAGTCAGAAAAGTTTTCCCAATGTGGATGCTTTAATCGCAAATGTTAAGAAGACTTTTCTAAAATCTCCAAAACGGATGGTTTTTTTTAAAGAAATGCGTCCCGGCGTGCCTTTGTACCCCAACCAACAATTATTTGTTGGGGTTCCTGGGTAGAGGCTGCAACATATTATAGTACACATTATCATGAAGTGAAACGTGTTCTAAATACATTCAGTCCCTCAGAAGGCCAAAGTGTTGCTAAAGCAAAAAAAGCATTTGCTAATGCAAATATAACAAGCGACTTAAATTTTATAGCAAATTATTTAATAACTATCCCAAATGCTATTAAAAAAACTACAGGTCTGTCCATCAGCGATAGTTTAAAAATAGTTAATAAAACCTATCAAGATGTATCCAAAATAAACTTAAACCTGAAAGGAAAAATATTTTTTAATAAACTGAAGTTCGTTTTAAATAAGAATTCTGGCTATAGCACACTAAAACTATGAAAGAATTGTTACAAGGCAAAGAAATTAAATATGCACCTATTACAACTGCCGCTGTGGAAAGATCGTTCAGTTCCTTGAAATGGATATGTACAGCAAGACGCCGCAGATGAACTGTTCAAAATATAGAAAAAATATTAATAATTTATTTTGTAAATCACGTCAACTACTAAATTTACTTACAGGTGATTAATTAAAGTTATTTTTTATTATTATCTTATAAGGCTTGGTATTAAAGTTAAAGTACTACATTAATTAAAATAAAACTATATCAAAGAGTGTATACAATTCGCAGAGAGGTAGTTATTCATTAGATATAAAATGACTTTTCTCAGACTAACCTATTTGTTTATCTCTATTCATTCTCAAATATATATATATATATATATATATATAAAACTACAACTCAATCTCTCCAGTAGTTTCGGAGCAAATTGGCTGTGACAGACAGGCGGACAGACAGACGCACGAGTGATCCTACAAGGGATCCGTTGTTTTCATTTTTTGTACGTTAACTTTAAATTCGCCATTCAATCTACTAGGCGCGCAGCCTGCTAGTGGAGGCTTTGCGAACGCACGAGGCCTGCTCAACAGGGGCGCCGGTGGTCGCTGGACTCGATACTGAGGACGAGGACACGGAGACGGACGCGCGTACTGGCGGCGGCGAAGCACCCGCGGACCGGGCCACGTTGCAGGTGAGACTTGCCATTTGAGCTACAGGGCACATACAACGCACTAGTTAGTAGAGGTACGTATTTGCATGCGCGCCTTAGGACGCCAGCGTTGAGATGAAGGACGCTCGAACCAGCTGCGGCTAGGTGTCAGGCACAGATATAAATACACATAGATAACACAAATGCATCTACTTCGCGTGTCCGAATTCCGACTTAAGCCCCGACGAAGCGTTGGGGTTGGCCGTCGCTACTGACGTTCCGCGCGCCTGTTGGTGAAGCCGGTCGGCCGTTAAAATTAAGAAAATACCTCGTTCCCTGATAATAAACTGCAATAGCCCAGAAAGCGACGACTTTGTATCGATTTTTCGCGGAATATGGTTGGTTTTTATACAAATTGAGATGTTTACTTTATCTATGTGTGTCATCCAACTAGGTCACCCTACCGGTAACTATTTTCTATTCGAACGATCACACATAACGACCGCTAATCGAGTCTCTCAGTTAACTTCATGCTGTTAGTACATTCATATTTATGGCGCTTTATGTTTAAGTTCGGCATGGGCAGCACCTGTCATAAAACTTCTAGTTACTTGTAGATTGTAGTCTTACACAATGCAATTCTTCCAGAACTATACAACGTGTTACAAAATACCCCGTAAAAAATATAATTCATTATCAAAGCCAAAAATGTTGTCAACCCTATTAAGCTGTCATGTCGGGGAACCGAAGTTAGCATAGATTATTTAACAGAGGGGCCAATCTACCCGTTTTAATCATTGACAACTTTTGTGTGTTTTCATCCACAGAAGTTTGCTATCTCAATGCTAGGATGTCATAATGCTTAAACATTGGGTTCAAAATGACGATGTTTTCTAACTCGGAATATTACGATATGATTTTATGCGTAGGCAATGAAGATAGCAATTTATATCGTGCTTGCGAACTGTATCGATGGAAGACCCCCCCGCTGAACAGCGACGACTACCAGTGTTTTCTCAATATGTCAAGACGCCTACATTCCATAGGTTCCTTTCATTGGTCTATTGAAAGTGCACGTCCTGGCACAGTCGATGCCAGGCAGGTTAAATTAGTGTAAGAGCATTTTGAAGAAGAGCCAACCACGAGTCCGAGACGAGCCAGAGCAAGATTCGGTGTTAACCATGTTGTAGTTTGGCGAATTCAGCGTGACGACAATCATCACCCTTATCACTATCGCCGTACACAGGAGCTGATACCCTCTGATCTTGCACCCAGGAGGAATTTCTGCTAGTGGTACCTCAGGCAGTTAGGGGAGAACCGTAATTACGTAAACTATGTTCTTTAGACAGAAAGGCCAACATTCACGAGGTCAGGACTTGCAAATGTGCACAACGATCACGTTTGGGCTATCGAGAATCCACAAGCTCCACGACAGGGCAGATTCCAACACTAGTGACGTGTAAAAGTGCCCGAGCGGCCTACTTACTGAATAAATTTCTTATATCTTCTTTTATCTTTTTATATTTTAGTGGCGGCTGAATGTGTGGGCTAGCATTTATGACGGGCATGTCATCGGTCCCGGCATTTTGCCATCACGTCTTAACTGTGGCAACTATCTAACGTTTTTACAAACGGAATTCGAAGAGGCGATTGATGTCTGTGGCCGACAGGGGTTACTTTGACAACCAAAGGCACGTGGTGTTTCAGCACGATGGAGCTCCGGTACATTTTGCTCGTGACTTGCGAGAGTATCTTAACGTTCGCTTTCCTGTAAATTTAACATTCATTACGGAAAAGTAAGTCTTAGTTTAGGTTGCTTCGTTAGATTAGGTCTTTTAAATTTTCCAAAACTCGACTTATAATATCTATCTAACAGAATTGTGTAGATTTTGTTATTATGTCTCTTTATCGTTCCGCGAAAAAATGTACATGAACATTCTGGGTAATTTGCTCTTGTTTTTGCGCAAATAGGGTTTGCAAATAAATGAAAAAATAATGGTTTATTTTTTTTAGACGGTAAGTCATACAGTGACATTACGGTTCTCAAATATTGTAAATGGACTCGTTATTAGGCACCATTTAACCCCCTTCCGGCTTTACGGATATTTTTGTAACACCCTGTATATATATATCGAAAGTTAGTCTAGTTTTTATTTTCATGGTGATGTTTATGGTATGTCAATGGTTAGGTATGAAATTCTACCCGCAGATACAGTTACATCGATTTGAAAGCCTTTATTATTTACCATTTTAATGAAATAGAAATGTTAAAAGATGCCGGTATGTCTGCAATTTTTTGCAACGAATGAATATCATCGCAGAGCGGAGCCAGCAGCCCGTTAAGCGGGTCGATGTCCTCCCGACATTCTGCCGTGATGTCTTCGAGTGCTGTGTCTGTCGCGGCCGCTACTATGACCGTGCAACAGACTGAGGCGCCTAAGGTAAGGCCTTCAAGGCAATGTAGAGAATTCGTAATTTCGTCGTAATTTTGGTATTATGACCTTATTGTGTCACTTTAAAAAATAATCTGTTGGTTTATACAGATGGCGCTAGATGATTTCACGATGCACCTAGACGAGATCGACGCCCGGGCGTTAGTCGATCTGCTCAAGCTCGCGTCTGCTGGCCGGATACCAGACGCCAACAACGCTGTCAAGACTATAACTGATGTGCTTATGAGTAAGTCTATTTAAAGTTTAATAACTGCATGTGAGTATAAATTTTTCATATCTCCTGTTCGGAAAGTTTAATTTGAATAGGTGGATAGCCGGGTGGAAAATTGCGTTTTCATCTCTAGGGTGGAAATAGTAGATTGTGTCACAAGGGAGCAAAATGAGATATTTAAGGCGAGGGCGTACATTGAATCCTGAGCGTAGTGAGGGATTCAAGTGTTAACGCCCAAGGTGGAAATAATTTTGCTACCGGGTGACACATACTGCTTTTCACATCACCTATGAGAAAAATAAAAGATCTTAGTGATGAAACAAATTTAATTATTCACACATTCTAGAAATGCTGAAATTATCAAATTTAACAACAGGAAATTATCGCACTTAACAACAATTATCAAATTTGGCAACAAAATGTCCTTGAACAGAAAAGTGCCACTTTGATACCTCCTAGCAGGGAAGAAAAGTCCCCTTTCCGAGTAGGTGATATGAAAGATTTTTTTTTAATAGTTACGATTGGCCACAGAGTCTAAGATAATTGAGCTACGTCATATTATTAAAATAAAATATTTTCATATATCTAAACTCGGCTATACGTTAAACGATGTATTTAATACGGCCTATAGGTTCATATGAAAATCATTTTAAGACTGGTCTATTTTTTTCGCAATTACACAAAATCAACATTTAAAATTATTCCTCTGTTCTGCTGCCCGCCATAATACCGTGATAGCATAGCATGACACTTTTTCTTTCACGTTTCGGCATGGCCATCTAGAAAATACACTACTGCCAACATTAGAAAAGTTTAAAGGAGCTTATTATACAACAAGGAGGTTGAACACCGAACATCCGTTCGAAACAAGAAATTTGACCTTTATTACGTCACGAATATATTCCATCTCTTTCTTTAGTTAGGGTAAGAATGAGATGGAAGTCATGCTCCTTGGCCGTGACCAACTCGATTTAACTTTTCTAATGTTGGCAGCATGTGTATTTTAACTTTTTTATGAGTCTAGAAAAAAAAAGTTTTCAATAGATAAAGCGGGAAACGAGATTAAATATATTTAGGTATACCGTGTCTTTTTTCCTCACAGTCGGAATGAAAAGTAGAGTGTGTAACTCGGGTGAAATTACCCATTTCCCCTCGAACTATTGGCGCTCTCACTTCGTTCGAGCGCCATATATATCTCGGGTGAAATGGGTCACTTTCAACCCTTGGTTATCAATCTACTAATTCGCTATATGCTGTCACTTTTTTTTCCAGGAGATTATTAAACTTTCGAGCACTTACGATTTGAACGGCTACACATGGAAGGATAAGATAAACATTAATTAATTCACAAAAAAAATACAATTGACAATAGAACTTCGTATTTCAATAATAAGTATGTGTCCTTGTTTAAGGAGACTCGATCCGATACAAAATTGCCAATCCATGGCGTTTCGGAAGGTAGCAGCGTCGCGTCATCTGTCAAAAATCTACTTAAACTGGCTGCCTGCCTGTACCCAGCACGTAAAAAAAATAAAAAAAACTACGCTTTGTGTTTTACTAGTATTTAGTCAATCACAGCACAGTGCTGCAACATTACGGACGCCGGTGTAATGTTGCAGTACTGTGGTATTATTGGCCGGCCCTAATAATGTTGCAGTATGAATTGAATATGAACAATAAATATTGAGTTTGAGTGTTTTATTTATGTTTTAACTAGTAGAACCAGTATTGCATTTAGTTACCCCACTGCAGGTTACCAATGTAACTAGTAGTATTTCATATCACACATATTTTTTTTTTCAATTATCTTGTGTAAAAGTTTTCGTATACTGGGTATTTTTTTTATCAGTGCACAAATTTTAACATATGATTTTGTTTCGTTAATATAATATACAGTGTGTAAATGGTATACGGGCGTTTATTAAAACTGGACATAGATTAAGACTACTAATCATTAACAGAAATAATTATTTTGATTACGCTAACGTATACACCGTTATTAATTTTTGAACATACTATCGACCCGCAATGTACATCGAAGTCCATCTGTCAGGTAAGTACGTAATGTTTAATTAATTGCATTTTTCGTTATACATTACGTGTTAAATTATTTTTCATCACACTTGCTCGTAAATGGTGTTATTCCATGCCTGTATACAGAAGGACAATGACCTAAATTGTTCCCGCGATAATTATGGCGAGTTTGTCATCCCTAGGGAGTAATGACTTTCTTTTTAAAATTTGCAACTCTTTCGTACATCATTTCTGACTAAGGAGGTTTAATTTTCAGCCAAAAATTAAATCGGTTTCTAATTTCATCTTTAAAAATTAGCTATAGACTAACTTACATTACACAAAACCTATACGCTTCATTAAACTTCATTATTTTTATACCTATTTCAAGTTTATATCAACATTTATCATTAATTTTAGTAATTATACATTTTTATCAAATTGGCTAAATCTGGCTCGAATCCAGGTCGAAACTAAACGCAGTTATTATCTGTGGTAGAGGTCACAAAAAAAATATAATTTCCATTTACGTTCCCGTTCGTCAAAAGTTATTTCTTTATATTTTGCAGAGTTAAAGTGTTTTTCCTCGCAAATGTGATGAAAACCATTGTGTGTATCACAGGCAGTAAGGGGATTACTAACTCGAGTCATTAAAAGCCCTCCGCCTTCGGCGTCGGGCTTCTAACACTCTCGTTAGTAATTCCCTTCATACTACCCTTGATGCACAATGTACTATTGTATGGTTTTTTTTAAATTTAATTTTAACAAAAGCTGACTAAATGTGCTCAGTAGGGGTTATACTAACCACAGTTAAAAGGAAAGCCCGTATACCATTTACACTGTATAACGACAATAAAGAGTTAAAAAAAATTATTTTTTTTGCAATTTATCTCGCTTTTACCTTCTCGCGTGGACACAAAGTCACACTAGAAAATCACTTTTTATAAACCTCAACAATAAAAACCATTTTACAATAAAACTACTTTTTTTCGAATAGAGAAACTTCAGCTGACAGCGTCATGTCACTACAATTTTTGCAGAAGAGACAATTTTCAACTGGGTTAAATCTCTTCGATGTCTTACGAATATTCTAATGTTGAGTAATACGAAATCGACCTTGTGTACATTCTGAGCGGTGAAAGTTTAAAAGAGGCTCAGAGGATGTACCGAGACGAAAGTTTACCTCGACTTCATAGCCAAGGATACCTAAATCCACCAGTACCAAACATGCGAACAATTTTTGCCGCCAATAGCAGACTATTGGCATACGGCCAAATTACTACCCCCCGGCACGCTGATGGACGTGGTAGACCTCATTTGGCGTTAGAAGCGTAAGAAGAACAAGACCCGAGAGCCAGTATTTAAGACGCGGCACTTCGTTTCGGTGTCAGCCAGTACGCAGTGTGGAAGTGGCGGTCTCCACCCTTATCATTTTCAACCGGTACAACAACTTCATGAACCGGACCCAGCTGTTCGAGGGTTTCGGGAGTGGCTTCTTAGTCATCCCGATGACAACATTTTATGGACTGATGAAGCACTGTTCACCCGTGTTGGGATTTACAATGTACATAACGAACACTGATGGTCATACAGTAATCCACATAAGGTAATGAAAATCACCGCCAAGTAAGATTTAGTGCCAACGTGTGGTCGGGCATTATTATTAATAAAGTCAAAGTCAAAGTCAAAGTCAAAGTTCTTTATTCTTCAATTTAGGCATAATATAATGCACCTATGAATGTCAAAAAGCATTACCACCGGTTCGAAAAATAAAACCTTTGCCCCGAGAAGAACCGGCGTAAGAAACTATTATGACCCTATTTTATCGAAGGCCGTTTGACCGGTGAAACCTGGATATGTTACAAGGTGTAGTGAGCGAGTTAATGGAAGATGTTCCGATAGCCCATTTACGAGATTTTTACTACCGGTGCTGCCGTCATGCTGACGGTGCTCCACCCCACTACGCAACAACAGTGCGAAACTAAATAACGAATACGGAGACAACTGGATGGGGCGTGGAGCACCTCAGGTGCCATGGCCAGCCAGAAGCCCTGACCTCACGATGTGTAAGTTTTTCTTGTGGGGTGAAGTCAAACGTCGCGTGCACGTCGAAGACGCCCTGATTCTCGACGATCTTAAAACGAAAATTAAAAACGAAATACGTCTTTTAGACATACTAAAAAGCAACTTGCTAAAACGTACACGGCTTAGTATAGAATATAACGGAGGTCATTTGAGCATTTGTTAAAGTATGTTTAGTTTTGTACTTGTATTTTTTAAATTTTTTTAATTACTTCGCTGCTGAGTGTGGTTCTTATTTTAAACAAAATATAAACACAGCATAACTTACTGTACATATCGCCCACACTGTTAACTGACTACTAATTAACCTTATTACGAGGAGATAAGGTTAAAAGTGTACAATTAACGGTGTTTGCGTTTGCTTGTAGTGATCAACTGATATTCAGTTGAACACGTGTGTATGAAGTATTCTAAAGTGATAGTTTACTTAATGATGACATGGGTTGTCAAGCTGTAGGTATACGATACACTGTTTTGCTATTCGATATTTGAAATTTCATATATAGCTTATCAGACAACAAGCCCGTCTCCTACTGATATTCTAAATTTGAAATTTCATTTATTAACTTACTTGACAACACTCCCCTCTCCTCGCACCCCTGCATTAGAAGGCCAATGAATATCGTTAAGTAAGTGGAATCATTGAATGGGCAATATCTCTAACATTTTTAAGCTATACTAAAAATATGTGTTGTTGATTAACAATAGCTAAGCAAATATTAAAATTTGTGCACCTATTCAATAATTACCCTGTATACTCGTATTAATGACTTAAATTATTAATTTTAATGAACTCGTGCAAAAAGTATTTTTCACAATAGTGTCATAATCAAGTTTTTTAATCTTGTACTTTACTTAGGCCACGCAAGCAAGTTTCGTGGCCTAAACAAGGTACTCGACTAAAAAGCTCTCTATCATAACACGATTGTGAAAAACACTACTAATAACACGTTACAAAACACATAATAAAACTGGCCAATCTATACCCTGTCTATTTAACAGAGTTAGCAAAGCGTTCTTTCTGTTGCACTATTGTATGAAAATGAAAGGGACAAGAAACTGCCAGTGGGCGTCAACAAATCGCACGTCGATGGCGGACTCGGCTTACATGCCGCTTGTTGGAATATTCGTAATATTTCTCGTGATTCGAAAAAACACGCTAAAATCCTAGTCGGGCGTTTCTGCCGAGGCATATACTCGTATAATGCTTTTCTCAAACAATTCAAAAGGAAATTATACAAATACATATATATATATTATCAAATCAGTATTTGTAAAAAGCTTTCGACAAGATAAACTTTTTGATATCTACGAGTTTACGAGTTTTAAGATTGACCCACCGCTGCCGCCGCATGGCCGCACCGCCCAACACTTCACCCACCCAAAAGTTGGGTGTGTGGGTTTTTTTAGTGGTGGTTTCGATTTTATTTGCAATAGAGAACATTTTTGAACAAAATATCGCAGCGGACAAGAATGCGTTTACATAAGTTTATTTTACTCCTAGGAAGAAAATAAAGCACTTACCGTCTTGGCTTTTTAAAATAATAGCCATACTTTCCAAGCATGTTTGAGAAAAAAAACAAAAACACATTTATTTTAGCTCTCTGCCGGTACAAGCCTGCGGTCGCCGATATGGTGATAGAAGTGTGCGTGTGCGAGCTGGAGGAGGCCTGTGCGGGGCCGCAGCGGCGCGTGCCGCGGTGCGTCACCGTCGAGTGCCCGCACCCCTACCCCGATGACACGGACATATCCGGTAACCACATGATGGTCGCTATTGGCTGTACAGCCGGCAGTAACCGACAAGATAAACAAGTGTGCAGCATGTGCGACTTAGATTACTTTTTACAGTTGCCATTAAGAACCGATCTAGACTTTTTCAAATATATTGATCTATAAAACGCTATTCATACGATTTTAACATGTATTTTCAAATCAAAAGATAGCAACCAAATGTCTCGGCGCATTGAAATTAACAGAACTCAGATCTAGCTATAATGGCGATCATTTGAGGTACATTTTATCATAGAACGGATCGCATGATAGTAATTTGAATCTTATTTTATGACGACACGCTGGCCTAGTTGGTAGTGACCCTGCCTACGAAGCTAGCGGTCCTGGGTTCAAATCCCGGTAAGTGCAGATGTTTGTGTGATGAGCGCGAATATTTGTTCCTGAGTCATGGATGTTTTCTATGTATTTAAGTATATATTTCTCTATATAAGTATTTATATCGTTGTCTAGTACCCATAGTACAAGCCTAGAGCTTAGTTTGGGACTAGGTCAATTGGTGTGACATTGTCCCCTGATATTTATTTATTTATTATTTATTTATCTTTATTTTAGAGGTTCGCTATGATTCATGTTGTTATTTTCCTGTTGGTAAATAAAGTGTTTACAAAGTTTGGTAAAACAGTAGAGGAATTTGATTGTTTATCAATCCGACATTGTCATTGTGAATGTCAATGTCATTGTCATGTGTGTCATTTGATGTTCTGTTTGAATTTTACTATGACAACGCACTTAAGTGCTTAACATTTTCGTCGAGGTACTGTACATACTTTTTGCACTGTGTTTTAAACGCACATGCAAACCAAGCGTTCAACTTATTCAGCTCATTCGTGCCAGATGATATAAAAACCAGAGACCTGACAGTCTAACCTCGCTGCGTCTTCTATTACGCGGACGCCTCTAGTGAACTCGTCCCTCATCGGCGACGACGACGATACTGAGGGCCATATTAATAATCTCATCTTGCCTCAGATACCCGTCACTAGACAAGTCAAAGTTGACGTCAACCCATAGAAAACTGACATTTTGACGCATGTTGAGACGAGTATTAAAGTCTGTTCCTATTCAGACTGGCTATGAAAATATACAAGCCTACCTGCCTGTAATTGTCTTTTAATAGTGATGAGATTAATGATACTTAGTTCATTAAAAAGGTTGAATATATATTCCTCATCATCATTATCAACCAAATCTATCAAAACATCACTATATTTTCATGTCAAATATATTTCGAAAAAAACAAAATGTATATATGTCAAGCACCAGTCAGTGTCATCGTATTTTACCGAAAGTGCTTTTCATCAAAAATACAACGTTAAATTGAGATTACTACTCACAATAAACATGAAGACAATGATTAAGTGTATAAATAAATATTATGACTATGCTCAACATTCAAAAGCACGCGGAGTTATAATGGTAAATTGATTTGTTTATAAGAGTGTCGGAATGAATAGGAACAGACTGTACAGTCGAGATCTGTTTATCAATACGAAGCTAAGTTTGCGAGCTACGGATGGATGCAAGCGGTGCACGACCGACCGGACTGGCTCGAGTCCTATGTCCAGCAGTAGATGTCTTTCGGGTAAAATGGTGATGATGATGATGAATCCTTTTATAATGTTCAGGAACGGTAAAAATCCCCGGCGCCCTGTCGCTCCGGCTGATCTTCGACCAAGGCTGCTCGACCGAGCGACGCAACGACCCATTGACCATCTCTGACGCATCCGGCCGCGTGGTCGCCACGCGCTCGGGTCGCGACCTCTCGGATTGGGATGACGAGCTTATTGTCAATGGTAGGTGTCTTTTTAAGTACAAACTAAATCGCCAACCATTAAAAATAGACTTAGGGGAGGTAGGGGACCATTGGGCAGTCAGGAGGTTCGAGCACTACCATATAACTTGTAAGATAGTAGCCGAACTTCCCCACTACCCAATGGTCCCTACCTCGCCTACTTGTATATTCTATTGGCCAAAACAATCCACTTTACCTGATTGCCAAACGGGTAACGGTATAAAAGCTAATGATTTTAAAAACTGGTGTTTTTCTTAACAGGTGACGAATTAAAATGGCGATTTAAGAGCGACGGCTCCGTTAACGGGTGGGGATGGAAGTTTACTGCTGTTCCCATCATACCGAAAGTAGCACTATACGTACGTATTTGTATTTTATAATCGTAATACGTAGCAGCTGCTGTGCCTATTTATACGAGAACAGCACGAATATCTTAAGCTCGCTACTTGGCATTTCGCAGTTTTAATCCAATACATTTTCTTGATTTTACTTGTCAAAGCGTAGAAACAAGAATGAAATCCTAAGCTTAGTACTAAACGGTATTATGTTCATCGAAATATAATAAGTATAAAAGAGTCTGTCGTTCAAAACTTACTCCGCTCCAATGCACTCAAGCTAGAGCGGGCTATTAAGCATTAATACTTATTCATTCCACTATTAAGTAAATAAATTAAACATATTCCGTTTTAATTTATTACAATGTATATCATTTATTTGGCGACATAACAACGTGTCGCCGGTAACATAGAGTGTATTAAATGGCGCTTTGGACTAGTCAATCAGTGCTTATTAGCAGTGATCGGAATTAGGTGAGCCAAAATACCTATTCTGGTGGCTACAACCGGGTACATTTGTTTTTAAATACCGGGTATTCGATATTTTTACCGTATAAAATATGTGTATTTTGCTACGTATCACACGCAGGTCAAAATCGTCCGATTGTACCTTTTTTATTTTTGGTTTTATTTTCTTTGGCGACCTAAAATCTGAGGGGAAACGACCTTCTTTCGTAATTCGCGTAATCCATGACTCCGTTATGCCTAGAAAGTTTATTAAAACTATAATTACTTCTTATTTTTTACTACGGGTCAAAACCAGAACCAATTTATGATCCAGACTACAATGACATCTTGACTTATCTACAATGTTTACATGTTAGCGCCGATGTTAATTTGAAAAGGGTTTTGTAGCAAAATAGTTTCACTCCACAAGCGTCTGTTTTCCAGTAGTTTATTATAAACATTATCTGCAATGATCCGTTAATGATCAAGGTTCGTTTTGGGATTTATTTTTTATTTTTCAGAGAAACTGTCACAGAGACACTGACATAAATTAAATTCCGCAACATCGTGAATCGTCACATGTTTCTGGTCAGGCTGTAAGCCTATTACAGATATCACTAAAGATATAAGTGGAAACATATCGCGAAGAGCACGACGGAAGTCGTTTCAAGAAGCCGTTAGTTTGAGCAGACTTCTTCACTTTTAAATAAATATGAGAAATAAAACTAAGTTTATTATCCATTAGTACCCCCTAATCTCTGACCTCATTGACCCTGTGTATGAACCATGAAGTTTATAAGCAGATGGAAATAGATGATTCTTACGTGAAAATTGTATTTGGTCGAATTTCATAATATTAAGAGATATGGCATTGTCAAAGCACCACTTTATTAGGGTTTAGGTTTTAAGTTATTTTAATAAAGTTTAAGACAGGTAAGCAAAAAGCAAAAACTCGCGAATCACGCAAAGCTCGATTTAGTAGCCGATAAAACGTAAGAAGTTAAAACGTAAACGTAAGAACTAGGATGATATGTGATGGAACTGAATACTTTTCCCTAACAAATGTATTAAATATACTATTTGTAAACAAGGGTATGATCTATGTTTCATCAGATCAGGAAATACTCCTAATACTCTTGTTAAACATAGCAGCTAGGTAAGTCTCAGTTGATTCTAAAATGGAGTTAAGTACTGAAACCGAGAGGCCCCAAAGATCTTCAGTCCTTTTGATATTTAGAGGCCTAAACGTTTTGATTGCAATTTTAGAGGTGACATTATAAAATTTAAACGCATTCGTGCATTCCTTAACACTAGATGTTAATAATATTTCAGCCTTATGGGAGATGATAGAAAAGATTTACTGGTCCCCAAAGGTATGTTCGCAAAAAACACTCGAATTATTTTGCTACATTAAGGTCCGAGTTTACTAGAGTAGTGCGGGGCTCTAATTCTAGTCCTACCAGTTTTAGTGTTAATTACGTTTCAGACGTTTTAATCTTGTTGTCAGAATTACAAATTTTATTTGAATAATAGTCGGACTTCGTGGCAGCACAAATCTGCTTGAATTCCTTAGAATATTTTTTGGCATAGTTAGTTAGTTTTAGGCAAATTATTTTAGAGCTAACAATATAAACCCAATAAATATATTTAATTGTTCTCCTGATGATTGAGATTGATCGGTGACGGTATATGATGGCGCTTTACATTACTCATATATTTATTGCCGGCTTCTCCGCCTCTACAATATTCTAATAATATAAGGTAACTAACGTGTCTTAGGAAACTGGTTCTGACCGGTTCGTGCTGTCCCGGCCGTCCGTCGAGCTGGCGTGGCGCCTGCTCGACGGGCCACTGCTTGCTAAGATCTCCAACGACCACCCCCTGGGGCCGCGGCTCGCTCAGGCGCTGGCCATATGCTCGCAGCTATCTTCGCTATGTAAGTACAGCCTTGTAAGAGGTATGCGGTTAACCTCAAGAGGATTTAGTTTTGCTTAAAATGCCGCGTACCAATCAGGTGTGGGGTTTTGCATTTTTTACCGACATTATTGCAATGGGTTTCCGCAGAACAACAATATGTATTGTGCCGATAGTAGAAGAATATGGGAAAACCCCATAATAATGTCCTGGGTCCTGGGAGGTCCTCAACCATTATAAGAAAATCATATATGGCCCAGTAAGTACCCAATTCCCTTTATAGCGGAATACTAAATCGGGTTCATTTCCTTTATAAACATTAACGACAGTCGAAAAATGTGATTTTAATTAGCAACATCACTAAATATACCAAATGACATCTGTCACATGCCCAATAAGATATGAAAAATATGATAATTATATCTTTAACGGTATTAGAATACCACTTATAGCGTAACCGAAGCGTGGAAACAATTGTATAATGAGCGTTGCTATGGTAATAACAGTTCTATAATAATTATTATAGCATTGTTTTTACCATGGTTACGCGCAGGAATAATGTCATAGACAGTGTTTGGTCATCAACTGGCATCCCAATTACAAAAACTTGTCAAAAAATGTTTTAACATCTACTAGCCATACTAATAATATCGTTAATGGCATCAGACTACAACCTATAGCGTAACCGAAGCGCGAAAACAAATCTATAATGAGCCCCTCTATGGTAGTAACAGTTCTATAATAATTATTATAAGATTGTTATTACCATTGTTTCGGTCACTCGGGATATCAATCGGACGACACCTAATATGTATACTTCTAGAGCACCAAACACGCGGTGGCTCTCGATGACTCTCGGTCAGAATCTATTCAAGACCAGCTAAGAGTCAAGTGTCAAGTTTCAGCGCATAGTCCCAAGTGCAAGGTGTCGTGCAGTAATACTCTAGATAAAAACACTTTTTTTGAACCGGAGCTCATATCTAAACAACGATTGAAAATAGGTAAAAATGGAATTGAATCAAAGTTGTAGAGAATTTTATCAGCTTTAATAATGCGAAACAACGATATTTCCAATTACGCATCGTTTTCAAGACAAAACAAAAAACAAGAAACGGGACCTTATTTGTAACAAAAATAATATAAATCAACTAGGCTGTATGAGGTATGACGCCATAGTTTTTCTCTGTCGTGGACTGGCCGCTGTCAATTTCTGTAAGAACTAAACTAATTAGGACAGATTTTGTAGTTTCCTTTTATAGCTTGTAGAACAAGTTATGTAAGCAACGATTGCAACGGTACAATCAAGGAATTTAATTCCTAATGCATTTAAGGTCGAAAATTCCATTTCAGTAATAGTAATGAAATGACAATAATACCTTTTATTTGTCACTTCACAATCTTCATATTACAGATAACCTCTTTGCGAAAATTTATCATTTGCTTATTTGCATTTCTCATTACGAATATGTGTCAGTGTCAATTGAGAAGATTGTATAAACTTTTAAAAGGCGTTGTTAATTTGAATAATACAATGGTTGCTGCTAACCGTGAACTACAAGAACTCAAATAGTGTAGTTACACCAGGAAGGAATAGGGATTCATGAGATATCAGACAAATTAACAATCGCCCGCTTGTAATATCCGAAGACCAACGCCAATGAATGAGAAAGCAATACATTCTGGATGGCTTTACGTCAATAGGACAATTTGCGAAAAAGTTATAGGTACACCCTAGAAAAATCAGGAGTTGCCTACATTATTATTCTATACCTATTCACACCGCAAGAATTGTGCGAAACTGGTGCGAAGCACATAATTAGACATGCTACTCCTCGGCCTGCAAAAAGTGCTGATTTGAACCCTACTGAGAATCTTTGGGGCTTAATGATCTAAAGATGGGACAATCAGAACGAAAGAACTAGATAAGCACTTATCGATCATTGTCATAGAGCCTGGGAAGATTTTCGTGGAACTTATATATGTCAGCAATTACTCGCATCTATGCCGGAACGCCTCACGGACGTCATTTGTTATCATGGTCGATATACGCATTTTTAATTAGAACTTTAGTTTTAAATTAAGATTAAGTTTATTTTATTTGTTGCGTTAAATATTATCGTAAATAATATCGTGTTGTTATGACAAAAGACCTCACTGAGTGAGATCAAAGATATTGTTTCTGTCTTGTTTTTTTTTAAAGTAAAGGAACGCGTGTGCGGTTTATAAAATTGCGGGTTATTGAATTATCACTTTCGTACCTCTCTACACATATTGACCAATCAAAGACGAGCAAATTGCCCAATACGCATACTAACGCCAACACGAGCGATCAGTCCCAAAATGACTTGTGTTAAATAATACGCAAAATGACCAAACAATTTGCCCTATATATAATTATATAAATATATTTGGATGATCTCTATTTTTAATTCGAATTTAACTGAGTCGACTGAGTAGATAGAGCTCCGCTATTACGGAGCTCCTATTTCGGGGTGGTTTCGCCCTCCGGGCCTGCTCCAAAACGAACATAATCAAAACCTACCTCATATTTGCACTGTTGGTCATAAAGCGTATTGGTCAATTTACGTATTTCATTTTACGTAGTAGGTACTTTGTTCAATCCGCGTGTTGCTCAAAATACGTATTGGTCATAAAGCGTATTGGTTAATATGCGTTAAGACCCTTTCGTAGGTTCAGCTTGTTTTTGGATAGAAAATATTGCTTTTAGCCTATATCACATCATATCGTACAACGAAAGTAGCAAGACATGACAAACGAATCCGGACTCCAGTTTCGCGAGGTCGCGCTATGTACGAGTCCAGCAACCGCCCTTCTCGGCTGAGCTCGTATAGTGCTTTTCTCCAACAATGCGAAAAAATATGACACAATTTCTAAAAATATTAAAGAAGTGCCAAAATTTCCTTAAAAAAAAGAATAGAAACAGGTACGGTTTAGGTTGACACTGAAATAAAGCATTACATTATTAAGTAATAATTTTATTTGTTCAATAAGATTTTGTCAAAAAAATAATTTTAGGCATAAGCTGTTGCTGCCAACTGTCCTTTTTTTTTTCGAAATCTTTATTTGCTTATCAAGACCAAACTATTGATTCCTAACAAGGTAGGTCTACGTTAAGAATAGCAGAGATCCAGTCTCCACCTTCCGATTTCATCATCAGGTCACCTTTTATTATTCCATAATATCTCATTGTCATCGGGTTTACATAATTATGTGGTACAAATTTCAGCCCATTCCGTTAACGGGAAGTGGGTCAAATTGAACATACAGGATTTGACCAGTACATACATACATACATAGCAACTTAAATAAAAGCTTGTAAAATATAGTTTAAATTATATTATAACATTATAATATTTCGGTATTTCGGAAATTTATTTAGTTTATGAACGCAATTTATAGTCAAAAAAAATCTATTTGATACACTTTTAAATAAGCTGTATACTCTGTTTGAAAAGGTTCAACTTTTTAGTCCATTATATTTAAAAAATAAAATATACATGGAAGAATTACGATTGCAGGAGTGTTTGGCTGTTTAGAGTTCCTAGTTCAAAGATTTTAAAAAGTAAAAGTTTTACAACAGTAAGGCTAAAATTTCCGAGGATGTGAGAGAAATAGTAGATTCCGGCAAAGACCAGTAAGTGAGTCTTCCTGGGCGAGTATGAGGTAAAAGCCAGAGCCGCCAGGCGAGGACTTTTATACGTACGACTCCAGGATGGCTCTTAATGGTCGAAGCGTTTCTTAAAAATATAACAAAAAAAAAGTTAAATAGATTAATGTACTTTTTGTCAATTTACCAACAATTTGTACAAAAAATACCAAACGATACACAGAATTTTCTCCCACTTTTATTGCAGAATAAATCCTGGCTACACTGACCTCGTTAGCGACAAACTCTCTTTTGTTAAATGGAATGTTCTAGTATCAAACTTCCATCCTCTGTAGAGCTGAATGATCAGCTTTTTTCAAGTAGTATAAATATGAGTATTTTAATTATAAAGCATTTCAAATCGTTTTTATTACAATAAGGGTTCAGTTTTTTTTTTGCGTCATGTGACCCTTTGCTTACCTCTGTAGCCTTTTTGAAGGTTGTCACAGGTCTGTACAGATAGTTCCAAATTCAAATTCGTGTTATGGAATTTCTATACTTACTTGCTGGACACCTTATTGATTCCAAATTCGAAATTCCTGAACTGTTCTGGACACTGTATAGTTGTCCAGGAACTGTGGTGTTAGGGCAAGATTACATAGCATTTTGAGAAACTAACTATTATTATACTGCACCGGTAGCGTGGCGCGCGCGCGTCTGGTGCGTGCGACGCCTGCGCGGCGTCATCTGTGCCGGCAGCGAGCCGCCCGGCGCCGCGCCGCCCGCGCTTAAGAACCTGCCACAGCTACTCTACGACCAGTATGACTTCGAAGAGACCGCTGTGCATCTGGGCGACCACCTGCTTCATACGCAGTATCTTAAGGTACCAATTCAATAGATCTAAGCCCTGTCATAAGAAAATTTACAAGTGTACAACTAGGAAAAAATATTAAGACGATTGTGAAGGTAAAAATATCCATAAAAAATGCGTAAACGTTTCTCTCCCCTTCAAACTCGTCCGATTTTTACGATTTTTGAATATGTTGTGTATATCATGAAAAACTATGTATGGACGTTTTCCTTTCCAAGAAAATATTTCTTATAACAAAACAAATTTAAAAAACAAAAAAGTATGTTTCTGTTCTTAACAATAATAATAATAAGGCCGCAAGGCAGCTAGTGGCGAGCTGTTGGTGAGTGGCGACACCACGGACCTGAGTGCTCCCGAGGGTAGGTCCGGTTCCTTACCTCACACTTGCCTTCACCGGCCGGCTGCGGTGTACAATGACGAGGAACAGACCCTCACCTCTGGCTTGCCTTTATTGGCCGATCAGAGTGGAGTCGCAAGAGCTATATGCTCGAAGGGCGGATGTGTTGTATAAGTGGTAAGTGGGCACCTTATAGTCGTTTAAAGTCCAGAAGCACCTCTCCACCCTTAGCCCCTCTGGAACTGTTGCCTCTCCGCTGCTATATATATATGCGGGGAGGCCCATTCCATTGAGTTGGCGGGTCACCGCCTGCCATTTCAAACAAAGTAATTAGCATTGGCCAGGCAAGCGCCGTAGTTTCATCAATAACCTAGTTCACCAATCCATATCAGGTCATTCATAGAACCTTTTATTCATTTTCCCGTCCTTCTTAAATAGTCTTACAGGAACCGGTGGTTGTCCATGGGAGCATATTTCTATTGTTTGAACTAAGAGACAATCGCCGGTTGGTGTTCAATCACTTTACTAAATTAAACTTGTCTAAAGGGCCTCTGCCTGTTGGCTTCGGCTCCATGTACGCCTTCCAAAGGTCCGGTAGTCCCGTGATTGGTAAAGACATACAAATAATAATAATAAAAGACATACGGTGCGATTATTTCCATTACCTAGTCGGGCCATAAGTTCTGTTACTAAAGTTTATTACAATTTAAAAAATAAATTAAAGGAGTTTTACGTAAACCTGTATATTAATCAAAACTTTGATTTATAAAGAATAAAAATAAAAATAAGGTATTCTAAAACTATTTCAATTATTTGATGTACGAGCTTGAAGTATTCCCATTCGGGACTAGAAAATTATAGTTTAATTTACGCACGACGATGATACTGATAACGGCCACAACTTTTGTGAGAGTTCTTGTAGAGAGTTCAACTTTGCGTGACATATTGAACAGACTTTTAGCTTTAAATTCTGATACAAATGTATTTCAAGCAACTAAAGATCCGCTTGTACACCGGTCAATCTTGATGTCTCATTAAAATGACTTTACGATTTCACGACAATTTGCAGTAATACGAAAAACACACCAAATCTCTTGCTTCATAAGCTGGAATTGAGTCTTGTTGAGAAATATAATGTTGGTCTCTAAACATACACAGAGATAGGAAGTTTTATAATATTAAACAAAAAAAGTTCCGTGGTTAACAAAAACTAACTTTTAACCGTTTTTAAAAAGTGAAATTTACAAAAAGTCATGCGTAATTTTATCGAACCCGGCTGTGAATGCTAAAAGATCGTATCAGAAATTGCGGTGAATATATAGAATGATTATTTGTTCTTAACAAGGTACATTAATTTAGCTTTTAATTTTTATACGAATTGAAATTAAAAAATAAACATTAGTTAGTTTTATTTGACTCAACCTTAGTAACAGAACTTATGGCTAGACTAGGTACATTTATTACATACAGTGCGAATATTGACACTCGGGACATCTCGGTTTTAATCGTTAAGGTTCGTGTTTTCACATAGAATATACAAAATATTAGAATTTACTCACATAAACATATAAAACATCAACCTAAGTGTAGAAATAATAATTCATATTCTAAATATTCAAATAGACAACAATCAACTTTTTATGTCATACTAGCTTCTGCCCGCTACTGCGTCCGCATATATTTGGATTATCGTTATTTCCTCGGAAACTTTAAAATTTTCCGGGATGTAAAGTAAGCCTATGTGTTAATCCAAGGTATAAGCGATCTCCATTCCAAATTTCATCGAAATCAGTCTAGCCAAGAGTAACAAACTAAAACACACATACACACAAACTTTCGCATTTAAAATATTAGTAGATATTGGGATGTGACGGTTTAGCTTTAAAAATCAAAAGAAATTTTCCTCGAATAAAATTATCCGTAATTTACTACTAATTTGATATACGTATTTTTAGTAAAAAATAAAAGATAAAAAAAATATGCAGCAATGTATCTTGTGTCACTTCCGATGAATGTCGAGAATTGCCGAGTGTCAAAGTCTAATTAATCGTACTGTACAAATAATAATCATTTATTGCAGATAATGCTTAATATGTTAGTAAAATCTTAAAAACTATATTAGTGGTAATGTGTTATAATCTCTTCGAGCAACAATAAAAAACTAAATAACACCTCAACGTAAAACATAATTCTTGGTTACTAACGTAACGGCTCAGTTGCGGCGTGAGGTCTTAATTTTGATTAGTTTTGACCGACAGCCACTGTGAACACGCATCGCATCATAATGCCAAAATGTGCATTAAGAAGTAGCAAAAATAATTATCGAAAAGTAAATGTATCGATCGAACTATCGGATCGGAGTGTTTTACATTCGGTAAGTACAGTCACCCAATAAAAATGTTAAGCATACTTAGAACCTTGTCATTGTGAATTTTATTGTCATTGTCATGTGTGTCATTTGATGTTCTGTTTGAAGTTTACTATAACAACGCACTAAAGTGCTAAACATTTTCGTTGGGGTACTGTCATCTTAACATCAAATGACACACATGACAATGACAATGACATTCACAATGACAAGGTTCTAATAAGTATGCTCAAAATTTTTATTGGATGACTATACATGTAGAGTATATTATTTTCAAACTTTACAGTAACAAAGTTCTGCTAAATAGTTATTTTTGTATGTAGCAACCCTACACTGAGCATGATCTGACATGCTTTTGCCCGGTTTCTTTTCGTATTCGGAATTTTACTTGAATTTTATGTAGTATAATTCCGGTGTGCGTTGTTCTTTTGCAAAACTGTACTTGCCACTCCTTGACACCGCCCGGCCCTCCAATCGAGTTGTGGGATGGTGCTTTCGTTGGATTTTTATTTCTTAATTGCACTGAATTTACTTATCATCATACACTCACCGGCAAAAATATTCGCCTATTCGTTCATACAATTGCTATTAAACATAATTTCTTAAACCAGAGAGTGACTTCAAACGTACTGAACTAATTTATATGTAGGTTGTAGTTTTTTGTTGCTCATAACCTAGGTCCAAAATGGCACACAAATATTTTTAATTGGCGTGTCTCTTTCCTCAAGGACCCAAAAGATCCATAAATTTGAAAGTCGTACAAAACACAATAATTTACTACGAACAGGTACCTAATTTATGGATCTTTTGGGATCCTATGGGAAGAGATGCGTCCTTTAAAAAGAATACTTGGTGGCCATTTTGGACCTAGGTTAATTAGCAACAAAACACTACAAAATCCATCGACATAAGTTCAGAATTAAAAAAAGAAAAAAAAGAAAATCAAAATGCGTTTAAAGCATGGTTCATTTAGAATTGGCTCGTAATTTAAAAAAAATGTTTCTTGAATTCTTTCACGGTTTGTTGACAACGTTTTTATGTTTAAATGGTGCAAAAATTATAGACCTTGATCTATGCGTTTAATAGTTATCGACAATGGAACTTGAAAAAAGGAATGTAATTGCGGACAAATACTTGGAAAATCCATCATGGTCTGGGTCGAAGATAGCTAAAGCACTAAATTTCCACAAAAGTACTGTTTGTAGAATTATAAAACTATACAAGGAGACCCTGTCTTGCCGCAGAAAGACCCAGGTCAATCGTAAATCGGGTACCAGGGATACAGAACTTAAAAATAAAGTGTTGAGAGCTGTTGAACAAAATCCAGGGCTGTCCGATTACGATCTGCCCCGTAAATTAAAAAAAAGTCGCAGTACTGTGAGACGGATTCGCCTTCGAGCTGGTTATAAGAGCTATAAAGCTATTAAGAAGCCAAATCACACCATGAAGCAGAACCTTCAAGTTAACAAGCGAGCTCGCTTGTTGTATGACAAAGTTTTAACAAAATTCAAAGGGTGCTTCTTGATGGACGACGAAACCTATGTTAAACTCGATTTTAAGCAACTGCCCGGTTCAAAGTATTACTTGGCCGATGCTAGAGGAAATGTTGAAGAAAAATATAAGTTCGGTAAATTGGAAAAATTCGCAAATAAATACATGATATGGCAAGGGATCTGTAGTTGTGGCTTAAAGACCAACATTTTCGTTACGTCTTCTACAATGACGTCAGATGTTTACATGAAAGAGTGCCTGCAGAAATGAGTTTTACCTTTCATTCGAAACCAGCGTCTTCCTGTGAAGTTTTGGCCAGATTTAGCAAGCTGCCATTACTCAAAAAAGGTACCTACTACAGAAACCAATCAGGTCGATTACGTGCCTCGTGACATGCATCCTCCAAATTGTCCACAGTTTCGACCAATTGAGAACTGCTGGGCAATTATGAAAGGGAAACTCAAAAATAATGGCAAAATGGTCAAAGATGTAAATTCGTTGCGATGTACATGGAATCTTCAATCCAAAAAAGTAGATAAAAGCGCTGCTCAGAAGATGATGGGATCTATTACGAAAAAAGTTCGGAATTACATACATGGTTTTGACAACTGAATATTTTTAGTGTAAAATGTAAAATAATAATATATATTTTTCATTTTTGTATAATACTAACTGTTTTATTTCATTAATTCTTTTAAATTGTATAACCTTGGTAATATGTACCAATTCTAAATTAACTATGCTTTATTTGCCGGAATACAGTCAAAATTGTGTTACATGTTTTGGGTACAATGTATCCAGGCGTGCAATATTTTTATAATAACAGATTAATTTATAAAGTCAAAACTATACAATCAAAAGATATAAAATGTAAATAAAATGTCAACTTAATTTCTATCATGCTCGAGGTACATCTTAACACGATTAAAACATTTGTCCAGAAGCCATTTAATGAGCGAGGGCTTAAAGTCGTTTCCCTCCAAAGTTTTCAGGCTTATGGGTAGTTTATTAAATATGACAATGCACATATTAAAAACATTTCTTTTATAAATGCACTTGTGGCTTGGAGGTTTATGTAAAAGGTTCATAATCTTTTCCCTAGTCCGTCTATGCAAGGTTTCACTTCGCTTCTTAAAATATGATGGGTGAAAGACGACAAAAAGACCGATTTCTCTTACATACAAGCAGGGCAATGGGAGAATATTTAAGCGTTTAAAAAGAGGAATGCAGCTGTCTCACCATGCATTACAAAGGACCCTAACACATTTTTTCTGGATTTTGAACACCCTCTCCGCTTCCACTGCATTACCCCATAGAATAAGTCCATATAAAATTATAGATGATATATAACCATGGTATGCGGTTAATGCAGCTTCAGCGGAAATAGTGTCTGTTAATTGTTTTAAGGCAAAAACTAATCGGCCGTAAAGTTACTCTCTATCTTAAGAAGTTATATTTGTTAGCAATTGTACGAACAAAAGACGGGTGGGCGAGTATTGTTGCCGGTGAGTGTATAAGTAATCAATAATAAATAAAGATGTTGAATTTAGTGATAAGTATTTTCTATTTGGGGCATTTCACGTGAAGAGGGCAGCGAAAAAAAAAGTCAGTTTGTAGATTTTGTTTATAATTGGGTTATTTGGACTTTTAAGTGACCTGAATAAATGTGCATCGTTATTATTATTTTTACTTGCTTAGTTACCAATTTATAAGACTTCAAAAAATTTATAAAATTTGAAGAACGGATTTTTCGAATGTTTTAAATGCAGTTAATCAATTGAATTTAATAATTAATAAATAGTGTTTATGCGAGTATACTAAATGTTTTTCTTATTAAATGGTGACAATTTTAAATTGCTTTTTTTTCATATTGTAAACCGGAAGTTAGTACCAAAAATCAGTCTTTTTACAACTTCGCATTTCTAAAAAAAAATATTTTTACCTAAAAATATAGCTTGTAGTCTAGCAATATTATTTAAAAAAATATATAGTGGTATGTCGTATTGTTTAGAAGGTAGGTGAACTAAAGCATGGAGGTGCCGCACGTCGCGCTGTACCTACTGGGCGATTTTCTTAACGTTGCCGTTATACTTCCCAACGCAAGGAAATATTGCGACATTGATATTTAACTGTTCTATTTCATACATTTTTCATAAAAAAAAGTACCTACGTCAAGTTTTGGGTGGTAAAATTAAAAATAAGAAAAAAATATAGTTAAGTACAGTTCATGAAAGCAAATCATTTTCCGTCGTGCCTTGAAATCAGCGCCATCTCTTATCTACCGTGAAAGTATCAGTCCCGGCGAATTCGAAATTAGGAGGCTAGAAAGAGATAGATAGCGACGCTTACAAGCGTCATTCGATTTGTCCGTTAATACGTTATTTGTTTAGTTGCCTTTTTGTCCGCTACGCGTTTGCTGTATCATATTAAATTAAAATGCGTAATTAATAGTAATACGATGCATTACTACGGTAATCGATGTTATAATCCTTTTAAGTTGCCGTCTCATCCGAAATGTACAAGTGTTAGAAAAATTTCAAATAGGTTAGCTGAAAAGTGGGAAGTTTCATCTTTTGTTTACGTGTTCATGTCCTGCAGGATACGTCTTTTGAAAGAAATACCACCAGAAGCCAAATTTGATCTAGTGCAGTCACAAAGCAGCCAAGCATCGAGTGAATATTCGCAAAATTCTCAAATGGAATCGTTTGTTCCCGTAGACGATAAATATAAAACTATTTCAACACAGACAGACACCGCAGTAGTAGACCAAGAAATTCTAAGCCAGTTAAAGGAGAAGTTTAATGACCCGAGCACGTCTACTTCTATGAAATCCTTAATACTTACCATTGCACCAAAGTCATGGAGCGAAAACAAGCTGGCTGAAGAATTTGGTACATCGCGACGACAAGCGAAAAAAGCAAAACAACTTGTCGACGAGTTTGGCATTTTGTCATCGCCCAATCCTCGTAGCGGCCGTGAGTTACCAATGGAAACCGAAGATTTAGTGAAAGCTTTTTATCTTCGAGAAGATATTAGTCGAGTAATGCCTGGTAAGAAAGATTTTATAGGTATCCATCAAATTAAACGACGGCAAAAGGACACATACAAAAACAACTCTTATTGTGCAATATTGATGAGTTGTACCAGAAATTCAAAACTGAATATCCTGGTATCAAAGTAGGCTTAACCAAGTTTTTTACATTGAGACCAAAGCAATGTATCCTTGCTGGAGATTCTGGTACACACCTAGTGTGTGTATGTACATACGAGGGCTGCTACTTATGTATCCGGAATCTGGGATTCCAACATTTATAAACGTTATATCTGACCTCCATGGTAAAATTTGAACTTTTTTTTAATACTGGCCGCTATAATTTTTTTTCTTATGTACGCTAGTCTTTTGTTTTTGGCGGGATCAAAATGTCATCTCGCTGCAAGAATGGAACTCACTCGTGAAAATATTCGTGCTATGATTTATTATGATTTTCGACGTGGTTTAACGCAACAACAGTGCATAGATCAACTAACTTCGACTTTTGGTGATGAAGCTCCATCGAAAAGCACTGTGTACCACTGGTTTAGTGAGTTCAATCGTTGACGTAGTATGCTCACGGACGAAGTTAAGGAAGGTCGCCCGAAATCGGTCGTTGTACCACAAAATATTGAAGCTGTGCGAAAACTTATAATGCATGACCGTCATGTTAAATATCGCGAGATAGAGGCGACTCTGGGCATATGTATGACGAGCATTAATAAAACATTACATGATCATTTAGCTGTAAAAAAAATTTGTTCCCGTTGGATCCCTCACAATTTAACTAAGGATCAAAAAGAGGCTCGCGTCGAATGGTGCAAGAAAAATGTGGTGATGAATGGTGTTAAAAAAATATATCCGTGGTGACTCAAAAGCTGTTTATAATATCTACACAGGTGACGAATCCTGGATCTATGCGTATGATCCGGAAACTAAACAACAATCAACAGTGTGGGTGTTTCAAAACGAGCCGAACCCTACGAAAGTAACTCGTGCAAAAAGCACCTTGAAGCAAATGGTCGCCTGCTTTTTCGGTATTAATGGCCATGTGGCTACAGTGCCACTAGAAAATCGTAAAACGGTTAATTCGGAATGGTACACGACCAATTGTTTGCCGGAGGTATTTGAAGAAATACGTAAAAACAACCAGCGACGCAGAATCGTTCTTCACCATAACAATGCCAGCTGTCATACATCACGCGAAACAACTCGATTTTTGGAAGGTCAAAATATAGAATTAACGGGTCATCCGCCGTACAGCCCTGATTTGGCACCCAATGATTTCTATTTATTCCCAAATGTAAAGAATAAATTACGTGGTCAACGATTTTCGACCCGTGAAGATGCAGTCGACGCGTTCAAACAGCACGTTTTGGAGATACCTCAGTCAGAGTGGAAAAAATGTTTTAAAAATTGGTTTCAACGTATGCAAAAGTGCGTCGATCATAAGGGAGAATATTTTGAAAAACAATAAAACCATATTTAGTCATATACGTTTGTTATTTTTTTCTATTCCGGTTACATAAGTAGCAGCCCTCGTATCACCAGAATGTTAAATTAATGTTGGCTGGAGGAAACATTGATTCTTTTACTGCAGAAACTAATATGCACCTTTCGTTTTATAAGGAGTGCCTACGAATGATCATGTGCCCTAATCCGACAACAAGTTGCCATTTGATGACATCAAGATCATCTCCAAGTGAACGCTGTAGTCTTTGTCCTGGATTAGATGCGATTCGTGATCATTTAAAAACCGTTTTTGACGACAACCAAATCACGAACGTGCAGTATGAGCAATGGATAGGTACAGATCGCTTTTCAATTGTCACCCAAGTGCTTTCTGCAGATGATTTTATTGACAGCTTTTGTAACGCTTTGGATATCTTGAAGCCGCATGCCTATATCGCTGAACAACAAGCGCTTTACTTCAAAAGGTTAAAAGAAACGATCGCTGAAGGTGAAGTTTTGGTTCAGTGCGATTTTGCTGAAAATTATAGCTTTGTAATACAAGACTCCGCACAATCTTTTCACTGGAACAACGACCAAGCTTCACTACTGACGTCAGTATTTTACTACAATGATGGAAGTAAAGTAAGACATGGAAGCATAGTCATGATATCGGACGATTTAAAACACGACACCGCTTCATTCTACGCTTTTCAGAAATTATTACACAAAAATCTCTCAGATAAAGGAATTGCAGCAACAAAAATCATATACAATACAGATGGAGCCTCACAACACTTTAAAAATCGATTTAATTTTGCAAATATATATAATTATAAAGAAGATTTTAGCATTGCAGCCGAAATTCATATCCATGCAACTTCACACGGAAAGGGGCCAAGTGATGGGTTTGGCGGAAACCTCAAAAGGCTGGCAACCCGTGCAAGCCTTCAATTGCCTGCAAATAGGGCCATAACTACCCCTCTCCTCTCTCTTTATGATTGGGCGAAAATGGCATTAACAGAAATTGCAATGTATTACTGCTCCAAAGAGGAAATAGATAGACAGAGATTTTTTTTGCTACCTAGATTTGAAATAGCTGTCACCATCCTTGGGACAAAAAAAAATCACGCCTTTCTGCCAACGTCTGAAGGCACAATTGTGAAACGCACAAGCTATATGCCAAACTGTAAAGTAGTAAAAATTACAAAATAAACGACAACTATTACTAAATAAAGGATTCAGTTACTCACTTCTTTGTTTTATTTATTAAAAACTAGTGACCCGCCAGCGGCTTCGCCCGCTGCAAATTTCCGACATTCCGGGTGGTTTTTTTTTTCTTTCATACAAACCTTGCCCTGACAATAACGAATACAACCGAAAAGGTATCAGCCAAATCGGTTCAGCCGTTCTCGAGTTTTAGTGAGACTAACGAACAGCAATTCATTTTTATATATATAGATAAAAATATATTTCATTGAATAATAATAATAAATGGCATGAAAAATTTATAATGTAATGTAAATAAATTAAATTTTGATTTCAATTATAGTTATTAAACCATTTTCCATTATACACCGTGTTTTTTTGATTTACGATAACTTCGGCATATTACTAGGTATATCTATAGAAACTAATTGGTAGATTAGATTTTTAAATATTGCAAAAAAAAATTTTTTTTCATTTTAGAACAAAATAATGAAATCTTTTATCTTTGGTCATTCTAAAAGGGCATTTAGAGTTACCTAGCTAATAATCAGTGTCAAATACGTCTATGTTGGCGTGACATACACATACAAGTAAAGATAACACTTGACAGGTACAAGTCACTTTAGATTGACGCGTATACAAACCTAACAATTGGAAACTCTACTCATACGTATTAAAAGAAAATTGTTGTTATCAATTAAGAGCCTTTTACACTAGTTTAACGTGATTAACTGATTAAATTTAAAAATTAAATATCTTTAAAACCGTTAGACTTATAATTTGTCTGTCTTCGGGAAATTAACTTTGTTTGACCTAAAGAACGTTCCCTTAAAGTTATCGTAAATCAAAAAAAACACGGTGTATATAATAGGAAACCATGAGTAACGACTAAGACTGCACTACTAAGCAGTTACTTAGCAGCTTTAGTTCACCTACCTTCTAAACAATACGAGATACCACTATATATATTTTTTTATAATATTGCTAGACTAGGTACAAGCTATTTTTTAGGTAAAAATACTTTTTTTTTTAAATGCGAAGTTGTAAAAAAACTGATTTTTGGTACTAACTTCTGGTTTACAATATGAAAAAAAAAGGAATTTAAAATTTTCACCATTTAATAAGAAAAACATTTAGTATACTCGCATAAACACTATTTATTAATTATTAAATCCAATTGATGGCTATAAGATATTTATTGCACATAATAGAGTATAAATAGTTAAATTATATTTAATTAAATTGTAAAAATAACTGAGAATAACTAATATTAAATAAGACTAAATCTATATATACACTAAAACATCTAAGAATGGCCCCTGCGGCATTGTAACAAAGATGCTGGCAGCATTTCCTCGTTGAATGGCTAAACTTATTCGTTGAGCGAGGAAACTGCCAGCTCTTCGGTCTCCAGTGACGTCAATGAGTCTCTTTGACAATTCCTTAAAAAGGCTAATAGCACTAGGACCCCACGGACCAAGGGTCTCGACACCGAATGGAATAAAATTATATTCTGGGCCGAGACCATTATATTTGCCATTCTTAATGTTTTCAGCCGCTTCGGCCGCTGCACCAGCCCTATTGGCGGTTCGTGGGAGATGTGACGGGGCCAGCGTGTCTACACAGGTTGCATCCCACACTAGCACCCTCCCCATATTCCACGGAACCAAAAACATTCCATCAGGTCTCTTGCCATCATTTCTGGAGATACCGGACGGCTCTAAAAGGGCCGGTACGTTAACAGAGGCAAGAGACCGATGGATGATGTCGTTTAGTGCAGCTTGTCTTGAGAAGCGGCCAGCACATCTCTGGCAAGAAAGTCCGTGATGTCCTAGCCGATCGACGTCACTTCCGCAGGGGCACCGATGTGGAGCGCAGACCGGGATCCCAAGGCGAAGGCAAACTGAAACTCGGAGTGTGTTAGGGTCTAGGAAAGTACCAGTGCTTGACGAAGGATGAGCTTGAAGCCAGTATCCAGCCTCCCTCGTACCGACTGCTAAAATTCTAGCACGATCCGCAGCGCAGCACTGGCTAAGAAGGGAATCAACAGTCAATTTACATGCTATGTCATCCCAACACCTCTGCGATTTTGGGTTACCAGGAAAATATTGACAGGGGCATGAAGTTAACCAGCCATGCTTTGCGTCCTCCAAGCCTGAAGTCTCATAGTTTAAAGGGAATTCCCTAAGGATTTTTCCTATGAGACTAGAAGAGCTATGGATCGACGAAATAAAAGCTGGTAAAGCAATACTAGAAAATTGGCGGATCCCTAAACCACCGTACCGAATTGGGAGGGATCCTTGGGTCCAGGAATGCTCGCTTAGCTGAATATTAAGAATTGATTGCAGGTTACTTTTGATCAAAGTATCAATTTTGGACAAAAGATGTTTCCAGAACGGACAGCAGCGAAGCACATAAGTAAATTTAGGGACAAAAAGACAGAATTTAATAACCAAAAGTGCAAAATGTGGACTAATGTCAAGAAGCCGATGGGAATTATTTTGAAATTTAGAAATAGAATTTTGAATATAATTTGAAAAACTTTCTTCAGAAATAGGAGATCCCAGGAGGCAAAGTGTACTTTTATCTACTATTTTTATATTTGGGGCAAGTTCGTTGAATTTTTGAATTATTTAATTGTCAGCGTTGGAAGGATTTTGGATGAAGAGTTCACACTTATTAAAATTTAGCTCTAAATGGCTTTAAATTTGTTTTTTAAAGATGAAAGATCGGAAAGTACTGTATTTACATCACCTCCTAAGGTCCCATCATCTAGATACCAAAAATACAGTACATCAACTTCGTTAACTTTAACTTTTTTCCAATTTATTAACTGCATTTAAAACATTCGAAAAATCCGTTCATCAAATTTTGTAATTTTTTTGAAGTCTTATAAATTGGCAACTAAGCAAGTAAAAAAAAATAACGATGCACATTTATTCAGGTCACTTAAAAGTCCAAATAACCCAATTATAAACAAAATCTACAAACTGACTTTTTTTTCGCTGCCCTCTTCACGTGAAATGCCCCATTTATGATATCCGGCGATAGACACCCTGGCCATTTTACTGACGTTATTTTTACAATAGTTTTGAGTTTGTTTGTTTTCCATTTATTATGTTTACTTTTTAATTTTACATTAAAGATTTAAGGATTGTAGTATTGTTTGGCGATGAGCTTGCAACCTGTCACTAATATACACTAGTAAACATCGTGGGCATTTTGGCCTATTTGTGCTAAATGTGGTTATAGAATTAACAACAAGTTGTTAAGAATTGTTGGTAATTCTGTAGCTCTGCCTACCCCACTCTGGGATGACGGTATGTATGTGTACGTAATTTTACATAAGTAATGTTACAAAATAAATAAACATATTATACCTACACAAAAATATAAAAACAGATAACGTCAAGATAATAACACAGAATAAGTAATAGTACAAGATAATAATAAGTATTTTTGTATATATTATTATTTTATTATAATTTTTTTTATAAAAAGTTTACAAACAGATAAATATGTATATATATTAATAAGCATTCTCACCCAAAACTTAACTAAACAACAATACTTTTACGTACCTTTTTATATTAATTTTAAATTCAATTCAACTCCATACCTCACTTTAGTCAAATTCGAACAAGCAATGAATAGATAAAAAACGATTTACCTCGCAGAGCAATAACCGGGAAAACGACTTTAATTTTTGTACGATATGATTTATTTTACAATAGATTTATTTAACATACGTTTTTTCGTTTGTAAGTAGCAGATGTCATTTATTGACGTGTTCATGTTATGAGATGAATAGTTGTAGGTACGAGATCAAGTTTTGAAGATTTGTAACTTTATTACTGAGTACCACGATTGAACTTAAAACTGTTTTAAAACGTTTGTCTCGGTTCGTTAGTAAATAAATGAAACTGACGTGTATATTTACGCGGACAGAATTTAGCTCTGATTTTGTATGGGACCCTTTATCTAGTTGATATTGTTGATCGGATGTTAATGTTAAGTAATTACAAAAATTACAAAAATTACAAAATAAATGGTTAAATCCCTATCCCTAACACTCGTCGTAGTCGCTTGTAGGCTTTTGCCTGTCTGCCCAGAAGGCGAGGATAACTACAACATATACATATATCGTGAAAATCGGACTTGACTTAGGGGGTGAGAAACGTTTTCGCCCGGAGCTACATTTGTATGGATTTTTAGACAGCCAAGGCCAAGCGATTTTAGCGGCGCTTCACAATCCTCTTAAATTGTTAATGAAAAACCGTATCACAAAAATTAGAAATACAGAGGTGGTCATATTATTAGAAACACTCCATACAATACACGGTGATTTTTAATCGGTGATCAGGAGTTGAAAAATGTTAATTACCAACCTAAATTGGATTCAATAGGTGAGGTCTTACGCAATTACCTCACTGTTTAATTAAATACAATTAATGATGTTGTTATAAGCAATAATCACTGAAGACATGCTACATTAATTATTGAAGTGAATTGGATACGACACGTCAAGTGCCATCGCTTTGGCGGAAAATTAGACAGATCTTACGTCAATAAACCCTAACTTTTGAGAGCCAGGTGGAACAAAATGGCTTCAGAGTCAAACAGTATTGATTTTATTCATGAAAGAATACGAAAGTTGACTATTCCCCCCCCCCCCCTGATCTGCGAAACTACTAAGACTATAATTTTGAAAAATATACGGATTTCGCATCGAAATATAATAAGTATAGAAGGATAACTGTCACTCAAAAAGTGTTCCACATACTTAGTGCTGAAATGGGCGGAGCTTAATACTTGGTGCTCAACCGGCTTCCAGTAGGCTTTGAGTTATTGTGTCAAATGGTTGTCATTATAGTTTTGTAAAATAATTATAAATAACTGATAAATAAGATAAATTATAGCAACAACGATGCCGACGTGTATCGTAAATTAGTGTAGGAGTCGCACGGACCCTAAAAAGGATGTAATTTCATTCCATTAGTAAGTAATTACAATTAAATAATTTCCTTACAAAATGGACATGGCCGATGTTATGCAATATAAGTTCTAAAATAATCATAATATTAAAGATTAATGAATTTGTTTAGTTTTCCTAGAAATGAAGAAAAACGTTTTGCTTGGATAGCTGCAGTTCGTTTAGAAAAACGCGATGAAACGTGGCTTCCCAGCAAACATTGTAGGATATGCAGTATCCATTTTGAAGAAACTGACTTTTTAGTTTCAAAAGCTGGGAGACATTTTTTGAAATGCTCAGCGTTTCCAAATTGCACAGTACCGTACAGTAACTCCCTACTGCAACGCAGACTAATCAGCGCCGTAACGGCATCGCCTCGCCTTGTATGAATGAGGCGAGGCGATGCCGATCCGTTGCCGAGCCGAGTGTCTGCGACAACCCTTTTTTTTTTTTTTTTTTTGGTAATCGCCTGAGGGGCCAAAGACAAAAGTCCTTGCTTTTGTTTGCTTTTTAAGAAAAAGGGGCAGAGTTGAAAATCCCTTCCGGAGACCTGGGAATGGAGGGCCCAGGTACTGCCGGGCTCGCACCGGCTAAAAACACCAATGCCCCTATTACCAACTAGAATTTAGACTCCCGCGGATACTACCCCAGCCAGTGCTGAAAGGCCGGAGGAGAAAGTCCTTCCTCCGTTTACTTATACGCGGGGTTTTTCTAAAAAAAAAGGGGGATAGGAATGGGGGTTGGGATGGGGGGGAGACTTATAGCTATGTGAGTCGCGGAGTGGAAATCCTGACGCATGCATGCTTACAGACTACGGGCTTCCTTTCTTTTGCCCGACAATGGAAGGGTTGGGTCGGAGATCTTTTAGGACCACTTGTGTGGCTGTTGATACCTGCGACAACCCTTAGTAGGTAATACTTAGGTACTGCAACTTGTTTTATTTAAATTAGGTATGATCAAATACCGCCACGCCTCATCTTAAAAAAAATTGATTTACCTATTATAATAATGTACTATTATATTATATCCGTACATAATATCGTTATTTATTGCCTACTAAATATTATATTTTTAAGAATAAATATTTACTAAAACATTATTTATTGCTGTATAAATAAAATATACACCTTAACTTATTTAAATTACGTATCACTTCTGCATTAAACCATCCAAGTTCAGCAAAATGTCAGATGTGTCATTTTATAGCGTGTTTGAGTAGCCATAGCGAGAAAAAATATAGACCTATCAATCTCTTGTCATAGCAGTTTAACTAATCAAAGTTTTCTTATGGGTGAAAATATATACAACCTCAACACCAATGGCGTCTACTCAAACGTTTCAAGCGTAGAGGAAATGGGACGTATTTCAACGTCAAGTTTGTTTAGTATTACTCTTCCATACTTATTATATTTCGATGGGATTTCGATAGATTTTACGTCAATAAACTTAAACTTTTGAGAGCCAGGTCTACCAACCTGACATGACAACACAATGGCTTCACCCAAAGTCAACCATTTGCCGGTCTTGAAACCGTAACCTAACATAGTTAGTGTACGGAGAAATTATGATTGGAAAAACGAAAAACCCACGATTTTATCCGAACGCTGATAGTTGCTGTGACTACGTTTAAACGACAGCTACTATTGGTCGTACAGCGCCTATTCAGCTATTCTTACAGAACAGTCGTTATTGGTCGTTTTATAGGGTTGCTATGACCACGTTTAAAAAAAACTACTAAATTACATTGACGTTTACGTTATAAGAGAAAATTGTTTTCTTCTTATCTTGATTAAATAGCATCTGTCTTGTAGAATATTTTGTCAGTGTCAATTTAATAAAATAATGTCAATGAACCTAATTTATTTAACCTTCATGTTGTGCATACCTAATAATCTTTTGATAATTAGTAGGGTGGCAATTAATTTCGATAAAGTTATTTTCAAATCAAAAATTAGGTATTACAAAATAAAAGATTGGTTTCATGTAACGCTGTTCAGTAATTGGTGTCGATCGATTACTGAACATCGTTACATGAAATGAATTATAAAAATTGGTTTCTGATCACCAATTAAAAATCACCGTGTACCTATAAGCACCAAAGTTAAACACTTAGAATAAAATGAAATATGTATATACAATTTACACACAGATGTAGTGAATAAATATATGACATCGTTTTTAGTCGGAAAAGTTCGTATGTATCGAGCTTACCCAGTACCTATCGATAAGCTAATTAGAAAGCAAAACGAAAATACTATGTCGTATGAATTGCATGTAATCGGCTGTAGCATTAATTTATTATGGTTTAGCCGGTTAGTATTATTACGGTTACCTTGATCATTCATGGCTAAAAATATTAATTATTAGTACTCAAATATAATATTTCGACAGGAGCTGGCATGGCTAGCGTGCGGGCTACGCCTCGACTCCCGCGTATGCCACGGCCCCGACGCGGCGCGTTGGGCCTGGTTCAAGCGCTACTGCCTGTGCGTCCGCACAGCTGATGCCATCATTAAGAGAACACCGTTCCCGCTACCGTTCCTGACGGAAGTCAGGAAGCGCCTGACCGACCTCGGCGTGTGCAACCCTGATGATGGAAGTGCAGACCACTATTACCCGTGGGAAGATGAAGCGAAGCCTTCCAGAAGTAGAGATGACCAGCTTGTCAGTTGGTCCAACAGGTTAGTTTTTTTAATAAAGTGTTATTTCTCAAAGGCTTGAAAATCGGAGGAGCTATTAAATGCCATGAAGTTTTGGAGGCCTTGCGAGGAACAGACATTTGTTCACGCCTGGTTGGTTCTATGCGAAACAGAGTTTTTAAAGTAGGTAATAGAGGAAAGCGGTGGAATGGAAACACGCGTTACTAGGGTGATTACTGAAGTATTTTTTAAAACGTTATTGTCAAGTTTCATGAAGCACAGTTTTTTTAAATATTTAAACTGTTTTATTAACCGATTGTAAATTATATTCTATGATTTATTACCTAATCCGCTTACCATTTATTATTTTGAAGTGGTTTTGAAAGTTACAATGTCAGTGGCTTAGGCGAAGTATACCCTAGACCGGCGTGCTACCGTAAGGGATGGATGTAATCTACATATAACACATCAGATTACCAGAGTGCTAAATAGTTACCGCACTTTAGCAAATTCCATTTAAGACGGATACATTTTTTTCTTAAATTTGGTAGAAATTGTCAAAAGAAAACAAATAGAGTTTAAATTACTGCTCTACGAGCTTTCGTGGAAATCGGATTACATGATTTGAAAATTGACGGTGAAGCTACCTCGCGAAGTCTTGTGTTAAAGCTCCATAGAATAACTTGTGATGTTACTGGTTATACAATATCGAGTGACGTAATCACAAAAAAAAATCGGAACCTTTATAGGATCACTCGTGCCTGTCCGTCCGTCTGTCACAGCCAATTTGCTCCGATCCGAAACTACTGGACCAATTGAGTTGATATTTGGTACACATATGTAAATTGATGACCCAAACACAGATAAGTATGTAAAGTTTTTTTTTTATTAGCGTAATTTGCGGGAGACGAATTAGGAAATAATAAAAAAAATTGCAAACCTTAATCTTATATAAATATTATATCAAATGAAAGGGACTGTTATGAGAATCACACATATATTTGTGTTATAATTATAAAATAAATAGTATTGATTTTATTCATGAAAGAAGATGAAAATTTACCATTCTCCCCCCCTGATCTCCGAAACTAATAAGATTATAATTTTGAAAAAAAAACGGATTTTGACAGATTTTACGTCAGTCGGCTTTTGAGAGCCAGGTCTACCAACCTGACATGACAACAAAATGGCTTCACCCAAAGTCAACCATTTGCAGGTCTTGAAACCGTAACCTAACATTGTTAGTGTACGGAGAAATTATGATTGGTAATTTCGACATCGGAAAAACGAAAAACCCACGATTTTATCCGAACGCTGATAGTTGCTATGTCTACGTTTAAACAACAGCTACTATTGGTCGTACAGCGCCTAATCAGCTATTCTTACTGAACACAGTCGTTATTGGTCGTTTTATACGGTTGCTATGACCACGTTTTAAGAAAACTACCAAATTACATTGACGTTTATTTTGCCAGTGTCAATTTAGTAAAAAAATGAAAATGATGATTAATTTGATAAATTGTTTTATATAACAATAACACTTAATCATGAAATGCTTCAAATTAGATCCTTAGAAATGGCTATTCTTTCGAATAAAAATGTTAAAGCAAGCAGTTATTTGTGTTTGGTGTATCCCAATTGCATATACCACTGACATAGCTGCTAGCCAGCCGTTCTTTATTGACATTAAGCTACTTACGTATTGGGTGGTTAATACTGCAATATTCGAATTGTTTTGAAGCGAATTTTACAGTTATTTTAATGATATTGTTTTATTTTATATACTCGTCAACAACTTCGAGCGCAGAGCCGCCGACTATCACGGGAGTTGGCGCGACATGGACATTGGACATGACTTTCGTCTTGTCCATGTTCATTCTCAAGCCCACTCGGTCGGAAGCTCTACTGAGGTCAGCGAGCATTGAACTGAGGTCCTCCATGGTCTCAGCCATGACTACGATATCGTCCGCGAATCGAAGATGAGTGATGTACTCACCGTTTATGTTGATGCCTCGTCCTTTCCAGTCCAGAACCTTAAAAACATCCTCCAATGCAGCGGTGAACAGCTTCGGAGAGATCACATCTCCTTGTCTGACTCCCCGCTGCAGAGGAATAGGCTTCGTGCTCTGGTCCTGTAGTCGGACGGACATAGTGGCGTTTTCGTACAGACACTTCAGCACTTCGATATATCGGTAGTCAACTTGGCACCGCTGGAGAGACTGCAGCACAGCCCATGTCTCAATCGAATCGAAGGCTTTCTCGTAGTCCACAAATGCAAGGCAAAGGGGGAGGTTATACTCTTCGGTCTTCTGTATAACCTGCTGCAACGCATGTATGTGGTCTACGGTACTATAGCCTTTCCGGAAACCGGCTTGTTCGGGAGGCTGGAAATCGTCAAACCTGCGTGCGAGACGATTTGTGATGACCCTCGAAAACAGCTTGTAAACATGGCTCAGAAGTGAGATGGGTCTATAATTCTTCAGCAAAGTTTTATCTCCTTTCTTGAAGAAGAGAACCACCACACCTCTGTTCCATGCTTTCGGCGTTCTCCTTTCGTGGAGGACGGAGCTGAACAGCGTCTGAAGGCTCCTAAGGATGGGTTTACCACCCGCCTTCAGGAGTTCGGCTGTAATTCCATCCTCACCAGGGGCTTTGCCATTCTTAAGCTGTTTGAGGGCCATAATAATCTCGTACAGGCTGACGTCGGGGAGATCTTCGGTATAGTGTCGGGTTAATCTAGCCCTCGGGTCTTCAGCTAGATTTCTGACGGGTGTTCGGGTTGTCGTGTACAGCTGTCCATAAAACTTCTCAACTTCCGCCAATAGCTCAGATTTGGATGAAATGACTCTGCCGTCGTCGGTTTTCAGTTTCATCAATGGCTTTGGCCAACAGACAGGTCCCTGGCAAATACCTTAGAGCCCCTGTTGCGCTCAATAGCCTCTTAAATACTTTTAGTATTGAATCGGCGTATATAACGCTTCAGAGACTTCGAAATCTGTCTGTTGAGCTGCCGATAACGACAAGCGTCACCAGAGGACTGCAGAATCATCTCGCGCTTCACCTCCATGAGCCTAAGCGTGGAGTCCGAGAGTTTGCTGGTTTTTTACGGCGGATCTTGAAGAACTTAGACCCGACCGTTTGGACAGCTTCCAAAAACCCGTCGTTGTAATCGTCCACGTCGCTACCAAGGCACTTGAAACGATTTTGAAGTTCGAGCTGAAAGCTCTCGGGGTTTTGGATCTGAGCGGGTGCCGGGCGGAGCGTAGACTTCATCAGTCGAGACCTTTCAAGGTTGAACTGGATATTCAATGAGCTTCGTACCATACGGTGATCACTCCCGGTTTTAACCGCACTGATCACGGAGACATAACTGAATATTTGCTTTTTCGTCGACATGATAAACTCTATCTCATTCCTCGCTACACCATCAGGGCTCATCCAGGTCAGTGGACCTGGATGAGCCTGGATGATTCAGAAAACGTGAGCATAGAAAGTGTCCTATGCTCACGTTTTCTGAAGAAGGAGTTCATCATATAGAGTCCCTCCTTCTCCATAAAACTGGCTAGTAGGTGGCCCCTGTGATTCCTACGCCCCACTCCAAAATTCCCCACTGTCTGCTCTTCACCGTCTCGTTTGCCGAGTTTTGCGTTGAAGTCCCCCATAACAACCGTGAAGCGAGTTTTGAAGCTATGCATGGCTCTGGAAACATCCCCATACATAGCCTCCACCTCATCGTCGGAGTGTGTCGCGGTCGGAGCATATACCTGTATGACCTTCAACGAATATCGTTGGGTCATTCTGAGTACAAGGTACGCTACCATGCTCGACACACTCTCGATCTTCACCACGTTGTTCACGAGGGACTTGTGGACGATAAACCCGACACCTTCCTGGGACTGGTAGTCGCCCTCCCGAAAATAGAGCAAGTTACCGGACTTCAGGGTTATCATGTCCTCCCCCTCTCTACGGACTTCTGAGAAACCTATGATTTCCCATCGTAACTTGCTCAATTCCTCCTCCAGTTCCAGCAACTTATCGTCGGTCCGTAATGTTCGGCAGTTGTATGTTGCCAGGGCCAAAGGTCGTCGTTTCTGGTAGCCGGGTCTCTACCGGAGATTACCTAAAGCACCCCCCGCCCCGCCGTTACCATGGCCGCTACCGGAGCCAGAAATAGCGGGCCCGCCGGGGACTAGGGGTCTGGGCTGCTTTTGTAAATTCATGCCGTCGGGGAGGAAAATGCCGTAGTCGCCACGCTTGGCAGGCGGGTTGGCAGTTATACCATGTAGTCCGCGGAGGACGCTGCTGCCCATCCTCCGGTTTATCCCTTAGTCGCCTCTTACGACACCCATGGGAAGAGATGGGGTGGTGCTATTCTCTGCCGGCACCAACACACCTGATCCTAGCTTTACAGTTTAGATTTTCTTGTACTAAGTACTCAAGTTAAATCAAACATAATTTATTTTAACAGCTCCATCTAACAATGCAGCCATTGTAGGTATGATTCCCAATACCAAAGTTGTATGTATCAACTTTATTTATACAATCCGTATTCTTGCTAATAAAATATTACATTATAATATTAATGTATTAAGTTACATTTATGTAATTGCATTAACCTAGTAGTAAAATAAACAAATAGTACCTATTGCCTGAAAATTGAATAGTACTTATATTAACGATGCAAACAAGTTTTGTATGGTTCTCGGTATATTTTGAAAAAATCCTGGTGGAATTCCTAAGTGGAGTGCAGGAAAGAGACGAACACCTCTTGAAAAAAGGATCACTACATGTTGCTGTCAGAGTAGTCCTTAATTTGCTGAACATAAGGATTATTATCTTAGCACCATCTAGCGCTGAGTAATTACTTATTTACTCGTCGTATAGGTGGCAGCTAAGTGACTAGTAATCGCTACCTTACATTTTATAACTGAACTACGATGGAAAAATAAGATCTTTCAGTATTTTCAACCTTAAAAACTGAACATGAAGCTTAATTTTGTGCTTCTATCAAAACTATGATACGACGTTTTTAATTCGTAAGCTGTAACCAATTGTGAGGATGTTGTTTTTGTAGTAGTTAATAGAGCGTGAGCGTAAGACGCACATATGTTTAAAAGTGGTGACACCGGGTCTTGTACGAATTTGCGCTCATGACATATCTTCCTTGTTTCTGTGATCTGTGCTTAAGACAAAACATATTTTAAAACCAACCCACGTCCTTATAATAACTACAATATATTCATAAATCATGAAAATCGGACTTAATTTAGTGGGTAAGAAACGTTTTTGTCCGGAGGATTTTTTTTAATAGTTATTCGATTTTAGCGGCGTTTCACAATGCTCTTAAGCAGTTTATTGCATTGTCACAGTAAATTTCAAACAAAAGATCAAATGACACACTTGACAATGCCAATGACAATGACACACTTGACAATGCCAATGACAATGACAAGGTTCTAAGTATGCTCAACAATTAAATTGGGTGACTGTACGTAGGTATTAAGGTTCTCCTTCAGAGGGCCACTGAAGTCACTAAGCACGAAAGTATGCTAAAGAAAGTATACGGACAGGTGAAATACGAGTATGTAATATAATAACTTTGAATGTTTATTATTCTTCATAAGTATGATCGATAGACATTTTAAAACGTTTTACTTTTAAATAACTAAGAGATTATCATGTTTGCTTTCTTGCAACTTTATCTTCGTCTAACTCCGTAGATGTCATGCCGCATTCGAATTTGTCCTGCCACTCCATTAGTTTAGACCCAAACTATATCAGCATAAATTGACATTTGGTTCTCATTCAAGAGTTCTTCTTTGCGAATAATATAGTACTGGGGGCCGGGTACAGCAGAATAATCCAGTTTGACCTCGGTTTCGTTGCCTTGAATTTAATTTTTGGTTAAAACCTTGTCGCATAACTTTCGAAGACGATGTTTAATATTTGCAGCCTGTTTTTGAGTTCGTTTTGGCTTCCGTTGCTTTCGATAAGTTACCAAGTCGTTACGCTTCTTGGGCCACTGAACCATTCGTGCAGAAGTTCTGCACTTATTAGCCTCCTCTCTTATCCAAGCTCTGGGCGAGTTTTTGATTATTCGCAATATATATTAGAGGGGATTTTGCTATTATGTGACCCGGTTCTTCGACCACTTTTCGGCTTGTTTATTAAAAAATAAGTCTTTCCCGTACTTTTAATGGCATTGTAAGCCGCAGAACGACCTACCTTATCGATTTTAGCGATCTCTTCGTAGACATACCCTTTTTCTGGTACGAGTATATACCTATTTGTCCACGATTCGTTTTCGTTGCTAGGCTCCTCATTTTGTGAAACCAAAAGTAATACGAAAAAACAACTTAGTGAATTGAGTTCAATCCCATAACATCTATGACATAATGTGGTTTTCATATATTAAAAGCAAATATAAAAAGAATGGCGGACTATAAGTTGTCCTTATACTTTTCGATACAGTCTTTATGAGCCGCATTGAACCCAGTGCAGCGCAGTACCACCCAGTCATGCTATACAGGTAGATACAAGTTAGTATTATTAAGTCTTGTACATTTCGGCGCATGGTAAAGTTAATATGTCGCGTGGGATAAAGCGGCCCTCAACTCCGTAACACAGAAAACAATCGGGAACGATGTTGTTCAAGCAATGACCCAATCTGCTAACCCATTCGTCCACTCCGGTAATGAGCTTCGGCAGAGGCCTTCGAATTTAACGCATGGCCCACTCGTTGTTACATTAAGCTCTGCTAATCTTAACATATATTTAGTGTGGTCCAGGGCAAGAGCGGCCAGCTCACTCTCACCACTAGTGCAAAAGAAGTGAAGTAGGTATACCACCGCTGATACCAACAACGGTCACCATTGTTCGTTTGGCGCCATCGGCATCGATCATATCAGTAATTACGTTTATCATGCGAATAAATACATGGGTCATCAACGAGTTTGAAACACGCAACAATTAAAAGTTGCTATTTATTTTATTGATCTAATGTACAAAATGAATTGGAGCGTATGTTACGCGCCATTTATGTAAAGATACATGTATCTGAAATACGGTGCTTGTGATACAAGCCTTTAAATTATTCAGCATTCAAAAATTATTTATTCATGAAACTTGTACTAAATCCTGTTTTGAAATAATCTATGTTTATTACGCTAAAGCTATACGTTAACGTCTTCTTATTCATGTCACAGTTCAGTCTCTTTCTTCGATTAAGTCTTCCAACATCATAAGTAAGAAAGGGACATATTACTCACATACATAACTTTCAAAGGGATTTCCCGTAAACAAGTGCTAAATACAACTAAAGCGCTGCCAGCTCGTCCTTACGATTTGTTTCCTGGAGAAGCGAAAACATTCCATTTAACTTGTATAAAATATAATTATTAAAAAGCCGAATTGGACCTATTTTAATATAACATTTTTAACTCAGAATTAACTCAGGAACACGCTATTTAATTCCTTCGGGTACGTCCCGGGCACTGTGTATAAGACAAGTAAGTCTGAACAGGGCTTATATATTCGTATTTGCAATAGTTAAAGTTTGTCGAGACTCAAGCCTTTTAAAATTGCCAGGAAAATTAACGAACCCCTGGAGCCCCGGCCAGGCGGGTCATCGGCCAAGCCCGAGCCGAGTACATCTTCGCAGACCATCTATCCGTGGGAAGACAACGAGAAGATCACGAAGCAGCACGATGAGCAACTGCTACATTGGGTCAACAAGTAAGTTTAATAAATTAACAAAGTATACTCATTACTCGCATTTGTCCATGTCTCATTAGCCCATGGTATCCCTAACGTTGCTTCGCTGATCCGTAATGATTCTAATTATGTAAGATACCACTGAAAAACTTATGAAATAAAACATGAAATTAATGATTTTTCGTGTCATGGACATAAGGAAAAATTACAGAAATTCGGTATAAAATGATCAATATCTCTGAAACTGGTAAAAATCGCTGAACATACATGCAGGGGTTAAATCGATAGCTTTTTAGCTGCTTTATGAGCCCTAGGCGGTTTGACGTCGGTTTCTGGGACATCTTGTATGGTACGGGACGCCCCACCTCATCTTTCCACCCTGTATGGGTGGAAAGATGAGGTGGGCCAGTAAGGACAGCTAATATACCTTGTCTATTTAACAGAGTTAATACTAGAAAACAGAGAATGCACGTAATTGGTCAGTGATAAGGACGATGCACAGGCACAAGGTAGGTTTACATGCCTGTCAAAGTTTAGTCAACATCTGTCGCTCGTACGGTGCGGACGCTTTCAAGTGCTTATCTTTGGTTACAAATTTTTACCTGGCTCGTTTATTGGACTGTTTCCCGTTTAACCTGTGACTCGGCTTGTTTTTTGGACTGTTTCCTATTAAACCTGTGACTCGGCTTGTTTACTCGGCCCTGCAGGGCACATATTTAAATATTATTATCTACTACTTTAAATTACATAATTAGGATTTATAGATGAATTAACATGACATGACAATGTGATGTTATCAGTAAGTTAATTATTTGAGGTCCCTCTAACTGCAAACAAAAATAACGAGAAATATTACGAATATGTAAGCCGAGCCCGCCATTGTCGTGCGTTTGTTGACGCCCACTGGCAGTTTCTTGTCCCTTTCATTTTCATACAAAAGTGCACCAGAGACAACGCTTTGTTAACTCTGTTAAATATACAGGGTATAGATCCCTTGCTTCTACGCGAAAATGCTATTAAGAGACCATTACTAGCTTTTTAAGTGACGACTATCGACATTCACAGATTTTTGATAAAATTAACAGTCAGCGAGAAAATCGATAGATTTGAATATATATTTTTTAATGTCAATTCGTCTGATATCTATCCAGGATTAAAACACACTTTGAGACTAACCAAGGTACTAGAACACCCACAAATCAAAGAAAACTTTCCGTAAAGATCGTAGGGTAATTAATTACAAAGGGAAAATGTCGCATGTTGTTTTTTATACTTATTCATCTTCGATAAATAAAATCAAACAATTGCATGAAAATTCACAGGATGTGTTATTTATTGACATTGCAATGACACGTCTATGGTCACGGATAAAAATAAAATTTTAATGTGGATTCACAATAAGGGTAGCAAGCGATAAAGTATAGCGGTGGCGGGAGGAATGTGTTTTCATTAAGTCAATTTACGCGAGACTTCAGTCGGGCGTCGGCATCGCTGACGTCAACACGTTATTTGTACTGGCAGCTTCGAACAAAACCTTCTCACCCTCCGATTAGGTCTCACACTAAACAAGCTAGTTATAAAGTGTACGAATATTTTAAGGCAAAAAATCAAATCCCGATTCTACTGAGCGTGAAGATGACATTAATGCTAATAAAATCGTTGCCAAGGTTACCGGATTGTCAGAACAAAGCGTACGACAAATCATTTCTAGTATCTGGATGACCCAGCATTTTCTTTGGTAAGGTGTCTAAAAATGAAACCTAGCTAGATCGATTTATCGCCCCCGAAACCCCATGTATACTTACTTAATTTCATGAAAATCGTTAGAGCCGTTTCCGAGTTTCAAATTATATAATTATACTAGAGGACGCCCGCGACTTCGTACGCGTAGAATTAGTTTCCCTCTACTCCTCCTACTTCTTCCCGTTTTGTGTTGATTTTCGGGAAGTTCTTTCTTACTGCACCTGCACCCCTAGACCTCATAATAAGGACCTGTACCTTTGAAATCTTTAGACTCAGCGGTTTGGGTATTTGCATTGCACCATGCTTATATGTTAGTTCAACCTGTTTTGAATAAAATCGGATTGTGTTTTTAAACATGTGTCAATAAAATGTAATGTAAATCAAAAGCGCTAAGGAGTATTGATATCAACTTCGAAGCAAGTCACCTCCAAAATAACTTTCTACCTCTTTTTCATCCCCTTAGGAAATGTATTTCAATAAAATACGAAACACGTCTTCTATCAATTCTGTTAAAGAATATTTATGCAAAATTTGAAGTAGATTTTGCCATGGAATTACGCTCTCCCGTACAATCTTTGTCCCCCTTTTTCACCCCCTTAGGGGTAGAATTTCGGAAAACCCTTTCTTATCATTATAATATTACACACCTTCCAAGTTTCAGGTCTCTACGATCAGCGGTTTAGGCTGTGCGTTGATCCGTCAGTCAGTCAGTCAGTCATTTAGGACAAAGCATATTATTTATAATATACAAGAATTGCTTGTTTAAAGATATTAGACTAGATGGATAGATTGAATACTATTGTAGTTGTTTGTTGCTGTTGTCATATTGTATGGTTTTTATGTATTCAAGTTTTAGGCTTATGTAAGTTATTCCTTTAATATCCTTTGTGAGGTGAAATAAACGTCATTATTATTATGTCTTTACCAATCACGGGACTATGGGAGTCCCGGACCTTTGGAAGGCGTACATGGAGACGAAGCCAACACGCAGATGCCCTTAAGACAAGTTTAATTTAGTAAAGTTATGGGACACCAACCGGCGTTTGTCCCTGAGTTCAAACTAAAGAAGTATGCTCCCACGGACAACCACCGGTTAGTGTAAGACTATTTAAGAAGGATGGGAATATTAATAATAGGTTCTATGAATGAATTGATATGGATTGGTGAACCTGCCTGGCCAATGCTCCACTCTGACCGGCTAATAAAGGCAAGCCAGAGGTCAATTGTTTAACTGTGATCACTCGTAAATTTTCAACAACTATGGAAAAATCAGAAATAATGATATCCGCAGTAGAACTAAGGTTACCGACATTTATTTAAATATGACCCGACTATTAGGTAGATTTAGTTTTAGTATTTGATACTTTGAATAAAACCCATTTCTCGTATTTTTATTGATTCTAATTAAAAGCATGAATACTTACTTAGGTACATTTCTTATCATCTTTCCTTCGAGCGTGTCCCATCACTACCACTTATGGCGCGCACCATGACGCGCACGCCTGATTATTCGTTGACTTTGAACTAGCCAATCACGGTGCACTGGTTGCCCCCCGCGTCCTACCATTTCTAATTAATGAGATTAGTAGACAAAATTGTCCGAAGCAGAGTCAAGCGGTCTGTGGTAATTAAGTACCTAATCATAAGTACACCTCGATCGAAGTTATAAATAATGTTAATAATAATCTTGCCTTTCGATATACTTAGGCAGTCTAAATAATGCCAAGTTGATATTCCAGTCATTGTGCAATGCAGTACCTTTTCGCTTTTCGAGTGGCCATAGTCACCTGCTAAAGCAAAAACTTGAATTACTTTGGTACCGTACGGCGCGCGTCAAGTCGGGCGCGCGCGTGACTCTCAACTGATTAACCGCGCCTGCCAGGCCGCACATTTTGTGGGCAATAGTGCGGAGTGCGCCCGGCCTGGTTATAGTCTCTCAAGTATCTTAATCAAGATATCTTATCACGACCCTTTAAATAGGTACCGTTGACGAGTTCCGGTGGTTAACTGTGGTCTTCATCATTAGTTCCACTTCACCAAATAAATATTATCTCAGTGCAAATGCTGGAATTGTTACAAAAAATACTAAAATCGCTATATAGCACCGGCAGGCTTGCATGACGCTCCACTCGGCGTTGGCGACTCTGCAGAAGACGTCTCCGTGGACACTGACGCAGCATAATCATTCGTGGCAGCCACACTCTATTTTTCCACACCAACATCGCATTTAGGCAACGATGGTGCAGCAGCTCGGCGCGGCCGGTCACGGCGCAGCTTGAGAACTGGCGCAGCAGACTCCTTCGGTGGTAACGGCGTCGTCGATGTGGTCGGCTTTGCGACGCAACTAATCGCGTCGTGCTTGTCAGTTTCTTGAAGCTTACCAGTGTATTTACAGCTGGTGCTGCTTAAGTATTCAAGACGTCGAGGACCGGACTCAGTCGGAGAGACATTTTTGTTCGTTCAGTGGAATCTGTGAAGAATGTCGTGCGCATTAATTAATCTCTCTATTTGGTTTTCCTGTAGGGTCATTTATTGCTTTTGCAATATGATCAGGTCATAGCAATCGATCAGGTAATTTATTTCTCCTTCTAAACTCAAAATGACAATTATTGTCCGGTTCTTCTTTTTCGCTGGTTGTGGTTTATGGCGGTGCCGCCATCTTAAATAGTTATTTTCATAATCGTGTTATAATAGAGAGCTTTTTAGTCGAGTACCGTGTTTAGGCCACGAAGCTTGCTGAGTGGCCTAAGTAAGGTACGAGATTAAAAAGCTTGATTATGACACTATTGTGAACAATACTTTTTGTACGAGTTCATTAAAATTAATAATTTAAGTCATTAATACAATCAGCACCACATCGACATTTGTATCAAACCACGGCGTCCGTAATTGTTGCAGTACTGTGCTGTTCTGTTATTCTGTTGGCGAAAAACTAGCCAATCACAAAACGTAGTTTTTTATTTTTTTTATGCCCTGGATACAGAAGCAGGTTTAAATAGATTTTTGACAGATGACGCGACGCTGCTACGTTCCGAAACGCCATATATTGGTAATTTTGTATCGGATCGAGTCTCCTTAAACAAGGACACATATTATTGAAATACGAAGTTCTATTTTCAATTTTTCTTCAGTTGTCTTGAGCGTATCGAAATGGTTATTTCGGTTGTTTCGGAAGTGTCAACGATGAAAAGAGTGACGTTGCAGTATTCTCTATGAAATCTTAATACACAGATTTTAATCGACGAGTACAAAAAAATATTTTTCACTGTGTAAATTGCATAAAATTATGCATAAATAATACGTTTATAGTGCGAATATTGCATCGAAACGAAATAAACAATATTTAAAATAATGAACAGTTTAAATTTGACTAATGACGCACCATCCGACCTGACTTTTATTTTTTTAATTTAATCAAAAGTAAATTACTATTTTTGAAGTCCAACCCTACTTTAATAATAATAAAAAAAAAAAAAAAATAATATCAGGGTACAATGACACACCAATTGACCTAGTCCCAAACTAAGCTCTAGGCTTGTGCTATGGGTACTAGACAACGATACATAATAAATACTTATATAGAGAAATATATACTTAAATACATAGAAAACATCCATGACTCAGAAACAAATATTCGTGCTCATCACACAAATATCTGCCCTTACCGGGAATTGAACCCAGGACCACTTGCTTCGTAGGCAGGGTCACTACCAACTAGGCCAGCGCGTCGTCAAAACAAAAGAGCTAATAACACGGAAAGTTGATTTACATTGTTACCTAATATCCTCGGAGAGACAAACTAGAATCATAAATGACAAAATAAAAAATAAATAAAACGTGTTTCGTTTAGATAGGTGTTAGGTGTGTGTTTAAATAACTTTTACGGCTAAATACAGTACCTAACCCATAAGGTGGTCTGCCATCGATAAACCGTTGTCGATACAGTTCGCGGACACAGTTTAAATTACCACCTTCAAGGCCTACACATAAAAAAATCTTGAAATATTCCGAGTTACTTTTCTCAATTTGTATTAAATTGGAAAAAAACAGTCTTTGGGCCCTGAGAATGAGGAAGATTTGTAATTGTTAACATAGGTAATTTTTTTCAGTCTTTTTTATAATAATAATATTATAATAATAATAATTAGTCTCTCAGACATATAATTTCCGGTTGTTCGCATTTGGCCAACGGTGAGTACTTGCACAGACATAACCTCGTGGCCAGGATCATCCATCAACAACTTGCCCTTCAATATGATTTGTTGATTCTGAAGTGCCGTACTATAAGTACACACCGGCGCCAGTTCTCGAAAATGGTCGTGCTACGCTCTATTGGGATCGATCTGTCATCACGGACAGGACTATTGTCGCCAATAAGCCTGATATCGTGTTGGCAGATCGATCTCAACGCCGGGCAGTGCTCGTCGACGTCACCATCCCGCATGACGAGAACCTCGTGAAGGCCGAGAAGGACAAGCTCAGCAAGTACCTTGACTTGGCTCACGAGGTGACCGCCATGTGGGATGTTGACTCGACGATCATTGTCCCGATAGTTGTTTCGGCCAACGGTCTTATAGCGAAGAGTCTCGACCAACACCTCAAGAGACTCTCGCTAGATGGCTGGATCAAGGGCCAGATACAGAAGGCAGTACTCCTCGACACGGCACGCATTGTGAGGAGGTTCCTCTCTCTGCAGCCCTAACCACCGGTAGCTTGAGCCCTGCCCCGCTGCCGGCGGCACCCGTAGGTTAGGTTTTTTATAATGTATATTTTTTGTATTAGTATTGTTATTTTACTTTTATATTTGAATGTTTATTATAAAAAACCTAATTTATAGAAAATTAAATAAATATCTATGAAATAATAATAATAATTATTATTATATGTCTTTACCAATCACGGGACTATGGGAGTCCCGGACCTTTGGAAGGCGTACATGGAGCCGAAGCCAACACGCAGAGGCCCTTTAGACAAGTTTAATTTAGTAAAGTTATGGGACACCAACCGGCGATTGTCCCTGAGTTCAAACTAAAGAAGTATGCTCCCACGGACAACCACCGGTCAGTGTAAACACTATTTAAGAAGGATGGGAATACTAATAATAGGTTCTATTAATGAACTGATATGGATTGGTGAACTAGGCTATTGATGAAACTACGGCGCCTGCCTGGCCAATGCTAATTACTTTGGTTTAAATGGCAGGCGGTGACTCGCCAACTCAATGGAATGGACCTCCCGAAATAGCCACATATATATAGCAGCAGGGAGGCAACAGTTCCAGAGGGGCTAAGGGTGGAGAGGTGCTTCTGGACTTTAAACGACCATAAGGTGCCAACTCACCACTTATGCAACACGTCCATCCTTCGAGCATATAGCTCTTGCGACTCCACTCTGACCGGCCAATAAAGGCAAGCCAGAGGTGAGGGTCTGTTCCTCGTCATTATTATTATTTGTATGTCTTTACCAATCACGGGACTATGGGAGTCCCGGACCTTTGGAAGGCGTACATGGAGCCGAAGCCAACACGCAGAGGCCCTTTAGACAAGTTTAATTTAGTAAAGTTATGGGACACCAACCGGCGATTGTCCCTGAGTTCAAACTAAAGAAGTATGCTCCCACGGACAACCACCGGTCAGTGTAAAGACTATTTAAGAAGGATGGGAATACTAATAATAGGTTCTATGAATGAACTGATATGGATTGGTGAACTAGGCTATTGATGAAACTACGGCGCCTGCCTGGCCAATGCTAATTACTTTGGTTTAAATGGCAGGCGGTGACTCGCCAACTCAATGGAATGGACCTCCCGAAATAGCCACATATATATAGCAGCAGGGAGGCAACAGTTCCAGAGGGGCTAAGGGTGGAGAGGTGCTTCTGGACTTTAAACGACCATAAGGTGCCCACTCACCACTTATGCAACACATCCACCCTTCGAGCATATAGCTCTTGCGACTCCACTCTGACCGGCCAATAAAGGCAAGCCAGAGGTGAGGGTCTGTTCCTCGTCATTGCACACCGCAGCCGGCCGGTGAAGGCAAGCGTGAGGTGAGGAACAGGACCTACCCTCGGGAGCACTCAGGTCCGTGGTGTCGCCACTCACCACAGCTCGCCACTAGCTGCCTTGCGGCTTATTATTATTATTATTAGTCTTTTTAGCTTTTGGACTTTCTAGTTTGAGATTACAAACCTCACTACCCTTCTGTTAAAGTAGATTTGGCCAATTCCGACTGACTGCGATGACAGCAGGGTTAGGGTTGACATTATTTTTAGCTTTGTAAAATTAATTTCCTTTTTTTTGGGTATTTTTGTTAATTTTTCTTTAATACTTGCAAATAATAATATAAGCCAAAAAAGGAATCTAACGGAAAATACCCTATACATTTTGATTCCCTTGAGAGTGTCAAATATAAGTTTTTTTTTTACGTTAACTTCGAGTTTTTCACAGCTTCAAGGGACTGTAGGTATGTATGTATGTAAATGAATCGAGAATCATTACCAAGTCCAGATGGGTAAGCAAGGCAAGTTTTTCGTGGCTTAGTTCCTATGGCACACATTATTCACCTAAATGATTTCCTGAAAATAGCTGGTGCAATAATTAACCGTTACCATGTAAATATCCTCATGGAAGATGCTATCATACCGTTGGCTCATGATTTACTAAACAGAGTTCACGACGTTAACGTAATGCAAGCTCGAGTGGAAGCGGACAATCATCTTTCGAAACGTAACGGTACATGGAATCTTTTAAATCAAAATCACTTTCCGCATTTCCCTAGACTTGACCTTGAATATTTAAAACCTTTGACAGTTGGTATTTATCAAATTAATTTAAGTCCAGCTTATACAGGGTGGAATGGGACGAGGGCCGTTCCCGAAAGTATAGTATCACATAAGCGATGTACATTCGATGTGCAATGGTTAGAAACAATTATTAGAAAAAAAAAACTAATTTGTTAAAATGAGTCATGTTTAATATTGGTGACAACCCTATGTTCCTAACTACATTCCAAAATATGTAAGGAGAAAAGGATACCTGTTATCTTGGGGATCTACATCCGATGTTCAAATATTCCACCACGTCTGATAATACAGGCAGCAGCTCGTGCCCGAGTATGGCGATGCACCTTCGATTATGTATTTTCTTCACGAATTTTTCTACGCAGTTGGTCGAAGGCAGCAATTAATCTTTCTTTCATTTCCTCGGCAGTATCACATTCTGTCCTGTACACTTTGTCTTTAATTGTGCCCCACAGAAAAAAGTCCAGTGCCGTGAGATCCGGACTCCTTGGTGGCCAACGGTGTGGCCCAAACCGCCCTATCCATCTTTTCCCAAATTCAGTGTTTAATTTCTCACGCACTTCTATGACGGAATGAGCTGGTGCTCCGTCTTGTTGGTACCAAGTGCGTTGTCTTTCGGCCAGTGGCAAGGTATCGAGGTAAGTGTCAACCTCGGAGTTTAGGAGAGCCATGAATCCAACTCTGTTAAGTGTTGCAGGTATGAACACAGGCCCTATAATTGTTTCCCCGTGAATTGCAGCCCATACGTTAACTGACCAACGATATTGGTGACTCGAATAACGGTACGCGAATGGGTTTTCTTCGGCGTATACGTGTTCATTTCGCCAGTTCCACATACCATTGCGTGTAAATACACTTTCATCCGTCCAAATAATGCGTCTAATGAAGTCACGGTCTCCAGCTATTTTGTCTAACAACCACCGGCAGTATGCTTCCCGGATGGGACAGTCTCTGGGCAATAACGCTTGAACCCTCTGTATGTGATAAGGACGACGAGGGGCACGTTTTAGTATTTTCAATACTGTCGTATGAGTTAATCCGAAGTGCTGACCCGCCCGCCTGGAACTTGCTCTTGGATTTCGATCAAAATAACGCAGTACTCTTTCTTCGAGCCCCGCAGCAAGTCGTACGACACCTCCTTCGTGTTGGTCGTCTCGAGATGTTCGGGGGACTATGGGACGATTGCTAGCAACGCGGTCAAAGGCACGTAAAATCGTTCGACGATCTGATGGATGCGGTGGGGGATATCTCTCTCTGTATTGATGCAAAGTCTCAGAGGTATTGTAGTTGCACTCTGCGTATAACAGTAACAAATTGAGATAATCTCAAGCCTCAAATAGTGGCATTATTAAACATTTCACTAGTTTAAGAGTGTGACATAATTGTGACGTGCTTATTGTCATTGTAATAATTATCTATGAAACAAACAGGTTGCAAAACTAAAATATTGTCAATGCACCTACTAAATGTCATCCATCAATAACTTCACAAAGTTATTGTTTACTAGTTAGGTCAAGGTGGGGTCATTGACCTTATCAGCTGTTAGGATTGAAACTAAACGTTTTTTGTATTGAACTTTAACGAGCTGTAACTCGCTAAAAATATTAGTATAGTTTCTTGGAGAAAAATATAGTACTAAAGATACTTAATCTTGAATTTACCGGAAGGGCCGTCGTCCCTTTCCACCCTGTATACAGGACAAAATGCTCATGGACAGTACCGATGTGTTTGAGTTTGACGAATTGAATGAGCACGACGTAATACGCATAAGAATACGGTCGCGTTTCCGAAGAGCAGTCAGACACCAATTATGGATAGCGTTCCAAAGCGTGGCAAACGAAGAAGAACCAATCCTGGGGTACTATTGCAAGTGCAAGACTGGGGACAATTGGTGGTTGTGCACATGTTGCCAGTGTCATATGGTACCTAGGGTATGCACGACATCAAGAAAATGACAAATATCCAAGCACGGCGTTATTACATTATGTACTTGATTGTGCCAATAGGAATGATCGATAAAAATAGAAGTACATGTTCAAGTAAGTGTGAATACTAGCTAGCATAAATAAAAACTTAATTGTCGTAAGTAAAAAAGAAACATTAAATGTCGTCTTCTAGTGCGTGTGTATTTTATTTATTTAGGTCAAACAAGCCTTTAAAGTTTGGTATGGCAGACAACGTCATACCGATCGTCAAATTCATAGAGAAGTGGTAAGTTATATCGGGAACAGATTCGGAAACCGTGGTAGCACCCAAAGGGACTTTTGATCAGGGCACTTAAGTCTATAACATATCAAAATTTCATGAAAATTGACTGAAACCACATTTTCCTAACAACTTTTTCGGGGTCCTTTATAAGTTTGATTTTTTTCACAGCTTTAAGGGACTGTAAACCGGAGTTTATGGTTTCAATTTCAACTCAATACCTCCACGCGTTCCCGATATAAAGGGTGAAAGAAAGACTGACGGATTGACAGACAGACAGACGGACAACAAAGTGATCCTATAAAGGTTCCGTTTTTTCCTTACCCTAAAAAGACTAAATCACTCCGGTCTGAATTAAATTGGAATGTTTCCTTGCAGACGTCCCGAAGACTGGACTGGTTGGTGGGTGGGCAACCCGCGCGGCTGCGTGGTGTACGGCTGGGGGCACAACCACCGCGGGCAGCTGGGCGGCGTGGACGGCGCCAAGGTGCGCGGGCCCAGCGCGTGCCACATGCTCGCGCTGCTCAATCCCGTGCAGCTGGTCGGCGGCGAGCAGACGCTCTTTGCTGTCACACCCGAGGGAAAGGTTTATGCTACAGGTGAGTACTAACACCTATCAGGCCCGGCGCACTTTGCATTTCAGGGGCTAAGTTACAGTATTCGGTGTTTGTATGGGTTCGGTAGCTTGCGAATCAGTACGAATTAATATTTTGCGTATTTGAAGATCGGTAACGAACTAGATTACTGCACAGTATCATCTACCGTTCTTGGTTTATCATCACCAAGAACGGTAACAGATTACAATGCTATGATAAGCGCTGGGTACATCCTTGAACAGATCACAGATATTTCAATAGGTAATTTTGCAAAATGTCGGTATATGAATGTGCGAAATAACTCAGATTTGTTTTTTAATTACTATGGGATGTCGATCTGAAGTTCTTATAAAATATTGTAAGATTTGGTCTACTGACGACGTATCAGACTCGGACGGCAAAACCTCAATGTTGTATATTTCACTATATACATTACATAATATAGTATACTAATTTATAGGTTACGAAAGTCGAACGTTTTATAACCTTGACTCAGAAAGTTGCGTTTTTAAACCAGTCCCTAAACACCGTAAATGCGTGCTTTTGTTAAGGACACCATACGTTACATTATTCCGGTTCTGAAACCATGCTACTACCCCGTATTGCGTGCTTCATTAAGCCTTATATGTATGCTCGTATTTCGTGGCACAACGCCCAACCGATTTGGTCACACCACATTAACAAACCCAGTTCCTTTCGAAAATAACCTTTTATAAGTGCTAAATGACAACTCTGTCCTTAGTCCTTATGTACTCATTTATTTATTTATTGCATTTGGTACATAAGAAACTTATGAGTATTTACACGTTGTTATGGTATGGCAACGCGTAATTTGAACAATATAACATTTCCCTGTAATAAGTATTATATAAATTAGAACAGTAATTATTAACAACCAAAATTTTATTCAATTGGTTAGGTAATTACCTCATTGTTTAACAAATTACAATTAATGATATTGTTAAAACCAATAACGACTGATACATGGTCATCCTACATTAATTATTGAAGTGAAATAGATACGACACGTCAAGTGTCATCGCTTTGGCGGGGAATTAACAGATCGTACGTCAATAAACTTTAACTTTTGAGAGCCAGGTCTACCAACCTGACATGAAAACAAAATGGCCAGCGTCGCTATTGCCTAACGCACTCGCAATCAAAATCGGCTTCAAACTGGAACAATTGTTTTCATTTCGTATGCAGACGAGCCTTCAATTTTCAAAATTTAAACGGTTACGACTGCGAGTGGGTTAGGCAATAGCCCCTCTGGTCTACCAAGCGGACATACAGAACATCTTCACCCAAAGTCATCCAATTGCAGGCTTTGAAACCGTAACCTAGCAACCATGGTTAGCTTACAGAGAAATTATAATTGGTAATTGCCACATCGGAAAAACGAAAACCCCACGTTTTTATCCGAACCAATTAATTACCCTACGAACTGTTTGGAAAAGTTTTCTTTAATTTGTGGGTGATCTGGTAATCTATCCTTAGTTGTTCTCAAAGAGTATTGTAATCCTTGATAGTAATGGGATAATTGGCGTTAAAAAAATAAACTCAAATGTGTCGATTTTCTCGCTGACTGTACATTTTATCAAAAATCAGTGAATGTCGATTGTCATCACTTAAAAACTTAGTAAAGGTCTCCTAGGAGCATTTTCGCGCAGAAGCGGGGATCTAGTACCTGCCCTTACTGTCCTATCTCAACTTTTCACCCTTGTATATGCTGGGTGTCCTAAAAATCGACGTCAAACCGCATAGGTCTCATAGAGCAGCTAAAAAGCTATCGATTTAACCCCCATGTACGTGCAGCGATTTTTACCAGTTTCGGAGATATTGGTAATTTTAATCAGAATTTCTGTAATTTTCCCTTATGTCTGTGTCACAAAAAAACATTAATTTAACTTTTTTACGTCATATGTTTTTCAGTGGTATTTTACATAATTAGAAACATTAGGTACGAATCACCAAAGTTTTTATATCTTTTCGGCCGTTTTTTTCAGTTTTTTTATTTATTTATCACATCAAGTTTGTTTCTCCGTACCAGGTTACATACCACTGAAACACTTATGAAATAAAACATGAAATTAATGATTTTTCGTGACATGGACAATTGGACATAAGGGAAAATTACAAAAAAAAACAGATTAAAATAATCATATCTCCGAAACTAGTAAAAATCGCTGAACAATACATAGGAGTTAAATTCATAGCTTTTTAGCTGCTCTATCAACCTTAGTCGGATTGACCTCGGTTTCTGGGACACCTGTACGAGTATATATACAAGAATTGCTCGTTTAAAGAAGAATATCAGATAAATGCCTAGCTTTGTGTCCGGTAGGGCTAGTTTATTATTGCGAAATGTGGTTTTAATGAAAGTGTAGAGATGTATGTGTTTCCTGACGAATGTTGCGGTTTCTACCTAGTATGTATATTGACGGAAGCGTTAGCATTATATTATTTGGAATAAAATGGGGTCGGCAGCTATGTCTGTGATTAATGTGGACAATTATACGCAAGCATACGCATGCGCTCTCACGTCACAGTAGCATTCCTTACCTGAACCAGGAATATGAATATAATGAGCTTATTGTTTGCGCGCACACACTCATATATATATAACGTGGCTAAGCAGGTATTTATTTCTCAGGTTACGGGGCTGGCGGACGACTAGGCATCGGCGGCGTAGATTCCGTCTCGCTACCCACTTTACTGTCATCCATCCAACACATCTTTATAACCAAGGTATGAGACTAACAACAACAACATTATATTACTACCTTACTTAAAGCTATCCTTGAGAAAAATAAAGTACTAACACCAGAATGAACACAGTATCCACTTGCGCAAATTTATTTATCACTCGTTATTTTGTTAAAGTTTCTCAGTGTCTGTTTTATGTCAGTGTCTGCCTTAACGTCCAACTAAGGTGTGTGAGTTTGCGCACCCCGCAGCGTTCTCGTGATTGTGAGCTTTATAACGGGCCTTATATCTGTGATTTATATTTGCGTGTGTGGGTAGGTGCAATACATTTACATAAAAAATACAGACAGAAGATTGAACTTATTTATTATTTAATAGAAACGGATGAAATAATTGGTGACATAGAAAAAGCTTTTAAATTTAACTTTATTACCTATTCAACTAACCGGAATACACTGATTAATAAAACCGATCAATAGTCATTTATTTATTGGCTTATGTCAATTATTGTATACCATCATTATCAGAGCCCGGATTTATCATGGCAAAACATAACACCACCGTAATCTGGCTAGTGATGGAAACATAATTTTATCGCTATCGATATTTGTGTAATAGAATAAAAAACGTGACCAAATAAAATAACATAGCTATACAACATAAAAAACATCCATAGTTTGCATGAAGTTATATAGTAACATATTCAATTTCTTCGTCGTAATCCACGTTAGTACGCAAAGCAGCAGATGGCGTTTTATTCGTGTAATGGTGGTAGGAGTAGATAATCATTCGTTTTTCAACATTCTCTGGGAGCAAACAGTTTAGTTTATCACTATAAAGCCATTTATGTATACTAAATGTACGTTCAACTTCACTTGACGTCAAGAGAGCAAATTTATAAAATTCATTGTAATTGGTATAATTTTCAATTTGAGTACAATTTTTAGATATATCTCGTAAACTTTCATAATCAGGATTTCGTTCGAGCACAGCTTCAAATTTACGTATCACTGGTAACACTTTACTCCAATTTAGGTATCAACGAACAGTGTCCAAAATAAGGAAGGATTCCGCAATGGACAAAGTCGTACATTGCAGTTGTTTCATCGAAGAGATACAATTAATAATAATAATAGCAGAACAGCTAGAAGACTTTACTTAGCGTACTTGACTCTAATGGGTTTGTTTGTGTCGTTTTAGATTCTCCGAGGGCTTACTTTGTCTTCTGTTTCTTATCTTATCTTCTTGTTGTAGAAGGCACAGCAGATTGCCTTTGGTGACACAAACAAAGGGTCATTAGTTTAATTAATTTAATTTGTTTGTGTCTCGAATTCGTGGGGATTTTTGCCTTCAGTTTCTGTCTTAAGTCTTAAGTGATACTTTGATAAGTGAGTGAGTGTCCAAAATAAGGAAGGATTCCGCAATGGACAAAGTCGTACATTGCAGTTGTTTCATCGAAGAGGCTATAACTTCGTAATTATCTCTAATGAAATTTAACTCCTGTCGTAACTTGCTCTTTTGAAAAAATTTTTTTACAGTTCTTATAGCAGCTGATTCGAGCAAGTGTGGAAACAGTATTGAGCATAATACAGGGTGACTGGAAATTCGCCGTATTCCTTGAAAGGGGTTATTCTACAGCTCATTTGTAATGATTTAAGTCACTGGACTTAACCCACCAATAAACCCTTAAACTAATGAGTTTTGAGCCCTGGTTAACTGTAACCAGGGCTCAAAACTCATTGGTTTTCGAGTTATACACGTTTTTAGATATTTTTTTAAATACCCTCTTTTCGACCTAAAACTAGTAATTTTGTAAAAACTTCGTCATTTAGAAATTAAAAAAAAAGCATTTGTCGAATAGCCAATGAACCACTGATTACGAAAAATAAAAAAACGCCAAAAATATGCCAAATTTTGAAAATAAAAGGATTTGAAGTTAAAAGTTCAAGTAATTATTTTCCAAATTTTGTGACATTTTAAAGCATAGCTAAAAAAAAGTATGACACTTCGCGTACAAATTACAGGAATAATTTGCTTAATTCATAAGCTTTCTAAAAAGGTACAATTTATGACATTTTAATACAAAAAAATACAATTAATAATAATAATAGCAGAACAGCTAGAAGACTTTACTTAGCGTACTTGACTCTAATGGGTTTGTTTGTGTCGTTTTAGATTCTCCGAGGGCTTACTTTGTCTTCTGTTTCTTATCTTATCTTCTTGTTGTAGAAGGCACAGCAGATTGCCTTTGGTGACACAAACAAAGGGTCATTAGTTTAATTAATTTAATTTGTTTGTGTCTCGAATTCGTGAGAATTTTTGCCTTCACTTTCTGTCTTAAGTCTTAAGTGATACTTTGATAAGTGATTAAGCAAGGTTAGGATAAAATGAGGAAAAAAACAGTTTCACTATCAAATAAACTTTAATCTTAAAAACTAAAATCAATCACATCACAAATTTTGCTCGAACTGTTTACCTTGGTTTTGAATGCAAGCACAATAGTAGATTGATAACCAAGGGTTGAAAGTGACCCATTTCACCCGAGATATTTCTGGCGCTCGAACGAAGTGAGAGCGCCATTAGTTCGAGGGGAAATGGGTAATTTCACCCGAGTTAGACACTCTACTTTTCATTTCGACTGTGAGGAAAAAAGACACGGTATACCTAAATATATTTAATCTCGTTTCCCGCTTTATCTATTGAAAACTTTTTTTTTCTAGATTCATAAAAAAGTTAAAATACACATGCTGCCAACATTAGAAAAGTTAAATCGAGTTGGTCACGGTCACGGCCAAGGAGCATGACTTCCATCTCATTCTTACCCTAACTAAAGAAAGAGATGGAATATATTCGTGACGCAATAAAGGTCAAATTTCTTGTTTCGAACGGATGTTCGGTGTTCAACCTCCTTGTTTTATAATAAGCTCCTTGGTCGTGTTGGCAGTAGTGTATTTTCTAGATGGCCATGCCGAAACGTGAAAGAAAAAGTGTCACGCTATACTCTAACGGCATTATGGCGGGCAGCAGAATAGAGGAATAATTTTAAATGTTGATTTTCTGTAATTGCGAAAAAAATAGACCGGTCTTAAAATGATTTTCATATGAACCTATAGGCCGTAATAAATACATCGTTTAACGTATAGCCGAGTTTAGATATATGAAAATCTTTTATTTTAATAATATGACGTAGCACAATTATCTTAGACTCCGTGGCCAATTGTAACTATTAAAAAAAATTACTTTCCACCCTAGAGATGAAAACGCAATTTTCCACCCGGCTATCCACCCATTCAAATTAAACTTTCCGAACAGGAGAGATGAAAAGCCTTTTTCGTACTTAGGTGATTGTTACTCGCCTCGAAAGCCCATCTTTCATTGTCTGTCCCGCTTCGACAATTTTTTGTCTTAACTCTTCTACGTTACGTATCGGTTTAGCGTAGACCAACGCCTTCATGTGACCCCAGATATAGAAGTCACATGGAGTTAAATCCGGGCTTCTGGCTGGCCAAGAGGTTGGGCTGCCTCGACCAATCCATCTTCTTGGGTAGTTCTGATCCATCCACTGTCTTACGCCCCCGGTAATAGTGAGCGGGGCAGCCATCGTGTTGGTAAATCATGTTCCTTCTTGTCGCAAGCGGCACATTTTCAAGCAGCGTCGGTAGCTCATCCCTCAAAAAAATTTCATATGCGATGCCGGTCAATCGTGCTGGTAGAAAGAAAGGTCCGATCAAATTGTCGTGCACGATTCCCATCCACACGTTCAAAGAAAATCTTTGCTGGTGAGCTCCTTCTCTTGATTTTTTTGGGTTTTGACCTTTGGTAGCCCAAAAGTGCAGATTGTGGTAGTTTGTTATCCCGTTACGGTTGAAATTGGATTCATCTGTCCACAAAATTCTCTTCAGGTACTCGGGATCTTCGATATCTGCATTAATTAAGAATCTGCAAAAATCTATCCTTCTCGCTGGGTCTCCTTCTTCAATAGCGTGTACTGGAGTGTAATGATACGGGTACTGCCGAGCTGAGTGCAGTGTAAACCACACCTTCCAGTGTGACATACCGAGGTGGTTAGTCACATTTCTCGCCGAAGTAGTGCCGTCTGCCTGGAAACACTGAAGGATTTCTTCTTCTTCAGCAGGATCATTTCGAGGTCTTCCAGCGTCAGCTTGGCGGCGTTGAACTGATCCTCTTTCCCGAGTAAGACGGTACGATGAACCAAACACACTTACGTGAGGTAAACGGCGGTTAGGGTATCGATGTTGGTATTCTCTTCTAGCTGCAGCGGCGTCTCCATCGCAGAGTCCGTAACAATAAACGATATCTGCGTATTCTTCGAATTGGTAAGCAGCCATTTGAGAAAGAAGCTTAATTACTTTGAGGTGCTCGAAATTTTAAAATGGAACGCACTTTATGTTTAAAAAAAATAATTTAAAAATAGAACGTCGTAAGACATTAGCTGAATTTAAAAAAGAGAACTGTGTTCTAAATTCATTTTACTAAAACGCTTCCCGTGTTTTTTGGTTGAAACGATGGAGCTTATAACCGCAAACATTTCTGCTATTATAGTTAAACGTAAAAATTAAAAAAAAAAAAATTAAACCATTTAAAATATAAAAACACAAAAAAAAAAGAAAAGAAAGCTTTTGAATTAAGCAAATTATTTCTGTAATTTGTACGCGAAGTGTAGTACTTTTTTTTTAATTATGCTTTAAAATGTTACAAAATTTGGAAAATAATTACTTGAACTTTCTGTAATTTGTACGCGAAGTGTAATACTTTTTTTTTAATTATGCTTTAAAATGTTACAAAATTTGGGTAATAATTACTTGATCTTCTAACTTCAAATCCTTTTATTTGCAAAATTTGGCTTTTTTTTGGCTTTTATTTTTATTTTTGGTAATCAGTGGTTCATTGGCTATTCAACAAATGCTTTTTTTTATTTCTAAACGACGAAGTTTTTACCAAATTACTTGTTTAAGGTCGAAAGGCGGGTATTTAAAAAAAATCTAAAAACGTGAATAACTCGAAAACCAATGACTTTTGACCCCTGGTTGACTGGACTTAAATCATTACAAATGAGCTGTAGAATAACCCCTTTCAAGGACTACGGCGAATTTCCTGTCACCCTGTATACATCTGCATTTATCCAAGTTCCCCATCTGGTGATTATCGGCTCGGGAGGTAGCGGAATGGACGAATATTTTGCCTTAAAAAGGCGAACACGCCCTGGAGATTGGAGGAATATATTTTTGACATTCGATATCAACACATCCACACCTTTGAAATTATCTCACATCTCTTCTGCAACTCTATGCAGACCATGAGCTAAACATGTAATGTGTTTCATACGCGGAAACGTTGATTTTAAAATACGACCAGCTTTAAGCATGTATGCGGCACTATCTGTGCAAAGTAAAAGTATATTGTATACGTTATCGTTAAACGAATCTTGAAACAAAAAAAAATGTTGGCTTATTATTAAATTAGCAACTGCTTCCCCATTGACCTTTCCTAATACCTTCGACCCCAAAGATAAAATGACTACGAATATTTTTTTGCAAAGATCGAATAAAATCTGTCGTTTCGTTCATCAACACCACAAATTATTTGTTTTATTAATCTTTCTTATACCCTGTATAGTTTTTTTAAATACAAGATTTAAATATATTTTCCGCAGTTTCGATTCATCCGGGGCACTTTTGTGCAGTCACAACATAAATATTTGTTGAAAACATTACGGAAGTTATCGTTGTTAAAAGTTGTCTATGGTATGTTGCAAGAAATAAAAAAAAATAGTAAATCGTAATAAAATTGATGTTTCGAATTTGGATGTCCAGAATGTATATTGTGGCGGTTGCTTTTCAAATGAGTGTCAATATTGCATTTCTTTAGTTTCAGATGTGTATCGCACATAGAGCAGTATACAGGGTTATTGGTAAGTCGACCTATTCCCGTTAGGAGGTGATAGGGGTGACTATTTGCGATAAGTTTGACCCCCATATGCATTATGCAAAAGTAAACCATTTTTGAGTTATCGCGTTTATTAGTTTTTTTTTTAATTAGTCGGAAATTCAACTTGAAAAATTTATTACAAAATAGTATCAATTTAAATAATTTTTTTTCTTCTGATTTACAAAATCGATTAAACACTGGTTATTTCTCAATATTAAAACAATAATTATCGGTCCAAATTTAAAAAAGAGAGACGGAAAACGAAATTGTTTCAATATTTTTTGCGATCGCTTTCCACTAAAATGCCTTAAAAACAAAAAAAAACGTTATGAAACTTGTCTTGCAGATTATTTTAAAAACTTAACTGTTTTCTTAGCTCTCCAAAAACGCATAACAAGTAGAAAATTATTTAAAAAAACCTGAAAAAATAATCATCACAAAGGAAGCGGGCGGAAACAAAAGTCACAAATGCAACTTCAAAAATTAGAATTAAAAAACATACCAAATTTAAATCATACATTTTTTATTTGCTTTTGTACAAGATGAATTTGTTGTTCCAATGCAAAATTAAAAAAATATTATCTGTACACGTTTGAGAATGCGAGGCCGAAAACTAAGAAATGCATGTTTTTTTATCAAACTCCAACATAGTACACGAAAACAGAAAAATTTACCAATACATTTGGCGTGCAGATTACACTAAAACATTGACCTTTTTCCAGCTTTCTAACGAGCTATTAAAACTAAAATGAGTTTTGTTAAAGATTGCTGGAAAGAATTGATCACAAAGGAAGCAACAAGGAAGTCACGTCCGAACAAAACTTAAAATTAACCAACTAAATCTATCAAAACTAACTGTTATACTCGTAAACACAAATAACAACATCACCAACTCATTAACTTGTGTGAGAATAAGAAATGGAGGTAGCCATTTTGAAAATGAACTATAAAATTCCTGATTATTTCAATTTTAATTGTTTATTAGTTTTAATTTTGTAACTTTTTACATAAGTTAATGTTGTTATTTGTGTTTACGAGTATAATAGTTAGTTTTGATAGATTTAGTTAGTTAATTTTAAGTTTTGTTCGGACGTGACTTCCTTGTTGCTTCCTTTGTGATCAATTTTTTCCAGCAATCTTTAACAAAATTCTTATTAATTTTAATAGCTCGTTAGAAAGCTGGAAAAAGGTCAATGTTTTATGTGTAATCTGCACGCCAAATGTATTGGTAAATTTTTCTGTTTTCGTGTACAAATAATATTTTTTTTAATTTTGCCTAGGAACAACAAATTCATCTTGTCCAAAGCAAATAAAAAATGTATGATTTAAATTTGGTACGTCTTTTAATTTCAATTTTTGAAGTTGCATTTGTGACTTTTGTTTCCGCCCGCTTCCTTTGTGATGATTATTTTTTCAGGTTTTTTTAAAATAATTTTCTATTTATTATGCGTTTTTGAAGAGCTAAGAAAACAGTTAAGTTTTTAAAATAATCTGCAAGCCAAGTTTCATAACGTTTTTTTTTGTTTTTAAGGCATTTTAGTGAAAAAAATATTGAAAAAATTTCGTTTTCCGTCTCGCTTTTTTAAATTTGAACCGATAATTATTGTTTTAATATTGAGAAATAACCAGTGTTTAATCGGTTTTGTAAATCAGAAGAAAAAAAAAGATTTAAATTGATACTTTTTTTGTAATAAATTTTTCAAGTTGAATTTCCGACTAATTTAAAAAAAACCTAATAAACGCGATAACTCAAAAATGGTTCACTTTTGCATAACGCATATGGGGGTCAAACTTATCGCAAATAGTCACCCCTATCACCTCCTAACGGGAATAGGTCGACTTACCAATAACCCTGTATAGTAGAAGTCACTTCATTATAGACTATTTCAGGATGATTCACAAGCCTCGTTTTGATTCGATCTTACACATTACTCATTCTTACTTTAATTCAAAACTGTAATATTAAACTATCAAACATGTCGATTTCAAGGCGATTTCGGTAATAAATAATATCTAACTAGACGCAATTTATATTTTATCATATCACTGTCATACGTAACGAAATGACATCTAATGTCTTATGGAGTAGTGAGTATCTATTATTAACTGATGTGTTTATTATTTTCAATGAGGTGGTATAGATAATCACTTCGTTGAAACTTGTACAGTCAACGTCATAAATAAGTGATCATTTATGTACCGTGTCACTTTAACGTCATGTTTGAAATGTCATACAAAATTGTGAAACGATTGAAAGCGACAAGGTACATAACTGATCACTTATTTATGACGTTGACTGTACCTTCCTCTTTGTTGCCTGACTATGGCAAAGCTGAAAGGAAAGTTTATTTTATTATCTAATAAATAACTTTTATAAATAATAATCGATATCGATAAAAGGATGTTTCTATCACTAGCCAGATTACGATAGTGTTTTGTTTTGCCATGAAAAATCCGGGCTCTGATAATTATGGTAGATTGTAGTGGTGCACCAATGAATGTATAGAAATACACATGGACCACTCACGTCATATAACAAAAATGCCCAAACATGGCACTGCATCTTATTTCACCCTATTATGCTTCGACTAGCTCAGTCTATACATTGCCGTTTACACACCAGTCCTTTAAAATGTCATCGGTTATTAATCAGTAATGTTTATCAAATACTCAGTCGAAGCTTCATATGTTGATTTTAGAAGTTGGCTGGAACAAGGTACCAGTGGAGTTGAAACGGGCTGTTAATTTTAGGGTAGCGAACCTCAACAGAAAATACGGAACCCATAAGGGGGTTTTTATAAGGGTGAGCTTATAAATGCTCACTCATTGTTTGTCCGTCTGTCACAGTCGATTATTTTTGTGAAAATGATTTTTATAGTTTTCGAATGTACAGTACGGTCACGGAAGTTAATTTGCTACCCATTTCAAAGAAAATCTGCTTGAAGATGTCACTGTCATTAGAGATGTTAAGTCATTTGTAATTGATACGAAATTCAACCTTATTGCTGTAGAATGTAAGATTGACTTTGGAACTAAGGTGGGTCACAAATTTAATTCTTTGACTGTACCCCAACGAAAATGTTAATATTAAAATGTCATAGTAACCTACAAACAGAACTTCAAATGACACACATGACAATGACAATGACATTCACAATGACAAGGTTCTAAGTATGCTCATTATTTTTATTGGGTGACTGTACCTATATTTTGAACTATTTATGGTATTATAATTATGTGGATAGCTACTGTAGGGTAACTTTTTACTATCGAAGTTAACGATATTTCAGGGGCCAGAGGGTGATGGTACTCATAAATATGAACCAATTTTTATTAATCCTTCTGAAACCGCAAACATATCAAAAACTTACTCCAAAAAAACGTTGAATATAGGTTTTGTACAATCACCCAATAAAAATGTTGAGCATACTTAGAACCTTGTCGTTGTGACTGCCATTGTTATTGTCATACTTGTCATTTTATGTTCAGTTTGAAAGATATTATGACAGTGCACTTAAGTGCTTAACATTTTGGTTTGGGTACTGTAGTACATGCAAGAGAAACCAATTTTTTTAAACGAAATATTTTTATTTACCTACCTACATAAAATAGATAATCGAAAAAACTAATTAACGCTTATATCCTTTAGTGGTTAAATATACATCAGATTCAAGAAAATGATCTGAGCAAATGACGCTTGAATTATTTGGTTTGTAAAATATTTCGGATCTTTCTCTTGCTACTAACTTGCGCCAATTCTCTCTCCTAATCTCGTGTACAGGAAAGCTGAAAAAAAACCCATTATAAGGGTTCCGTTTTTTACCATTTTGGAACCCTAAAAAGAGCTACTCTATTATTTGGTTTCTGACTATGTTCTTGTCACGTCCTTTTGCTTGTTTCTTTCTAACGCGCGTGAGAGAAAGAAATAGAATATCAATAGAATACTTGACAATAGTTGTCAGTAGTTGTCAATCAAATACGATATTTATTGAAAATTAAATGGTTTTAATACATTCTTTATAGTTTTTCGCGTGTTATCTTTTATAAATAAAATTAACTTGCCGGTGGTAAGTCACACAATCTTTTTTTTGAGTCGTTCTGGTATTATTTCGGCACTTGTTGATGACACACTTCGGCATCTTAACGGATTTGCGACCAACAGACGACTAAGGTAAGAACTGTGCGCACGCTGTCATTGCGAGCAATTGGGCTGTCCCGCGTATTGTGCGCTGATGCGAAGTCCTTGTGTATAGAAGGTCATTGTGGTGCACACACAAATGTACGATGGGCGGCTGATAAGTAATCTCCTTGTTCAGAAATATATACAAAAATAATGCTGGCTGGTATGGATTTATATTCGTTTGTTATTCTATTTTAAATATGTATTATTTCATTTGTTTATTGCATCACGTTTATTTGTCACCTACAATTGTTTCGAACATGTCGGTAAAAAAAGTGGAAAACGATAAAATCGAGCAGCGTGCGGTGATGGTTTTTGACTAAAGAAGAAAGAAAGAAAGAAAGAAGAAAGAAAATAATTTTATTTCTGCAAAATGATACATTTTTCTTACAGCTAACATTCTGTACCTAATTATGGTAGAACCTTAGAATAATAACACATAGAAACCTAGTCCGCGCACCAAAACCGTCAGACTTAAACTACACCATTCTGGTGTACTCGGCGGTCGCCGCCTGTCAGTCGCAATCACGTCACACAGCGTCAACAGCTCCCGTATTTTTATTGATTATGACGATTTGTATTGTTAATGGGTGCCACAACACTTCAGACCAAGAAAATAAACACTATAAAATAACATTCCACGTGTAATTAATATGTTTTGACTTGTTGTTTTACGTAAAACATTCACTAAAATATTAAATTATTTTCTAACGACATTACATGAAAATGTTGCCATTATAACGAAAATTTTCCCCCTAAATTGTTATAGTAAGTACTTGTTCTATTTTGTGATATTCTGTGATACGAATTGAATTACTTGTTTTTCTCGTTCAAGATTTCCTTCTAATCCGATTATTGCCGCACGTTGGATTGAAAAAATTAGGCTTAATCGAAATGAAAGCTGGTGGAAGCCGTCTAGGAGGACAAAAATATGTTCTGTACATTTTAATGACACAGACATAATAAAAATCGCGGCGGCATGTGATTTTAGTCCGCCAAAAAACCACCGGCCAAAAAAGTACCTTAGAACATTTAAACTACCTACTTAAAATATGATATTTTATGCGAATTAGAAAGAGACAAAACATTTTCTTATTACATAAGTGTTAATAAACGTTTGTATTATTACTAAGTAACTACAAAAAATGATCGAATTTAACAAAAATGATTATATGAAAAAATCCCCTAGTTTAGGGGGAAATGTAATCCGCTAGCAACATTATTTGTTTACTTGTGTGCGTGTTGTCGTGTGTTAGTACGCGTTGATTACGCCCACATGAATCCATTTTGTGCGACACTTTGGACGGGTTGGCTGTAGGAAACTATCATTCTATGTGTTATTATTCTAAGGGTAGAACATTTAAAACTTAAGCTTAAGGTAACTTAGCAAATAAGCATGCATTATATTATTTATTTAATGTACCAATTCTCGAAAACTAAACCCACTCAGCATGGCGTCGCGGCATTCGGGAGTGTCAGTATGCTGATCTTCCGTGGATCCAGCATTGTGATACACGGGTCAGCAATCGGCAACGCGTAGTTTAAATATATATATTTTTTCTGGCATAGAAAAGGCCATCAAGTTCACAGGCTAGGCTACCACCACTTACAGGTGATGGTAAGTGGGACCTGAAGATTACAATCTTAAGACTGCAACTCTAACACTTCAAATACGTTGCAAACCCTGAGGATTAGTAATTTCACCGGTTGTCTTGTCCTCTCACGGGAACACTGCAAGCGAATGCTATGATATGAAAGGATAAGATGGTGGAGCGATCCAGACGGACCCTGCACGAGGTCCTAACACACATACAGTATTTTCATCCAACGACGGGATCTCCTATTGTGTCACATTTTATGCACTAATGAGCCTATGCTACGTCAATTTTCCAGGCAAACCATCGTACCTTCGGAGCTCAGGCAGCGTATTTTACGTGAGTTTGGCAGTTCGTGTTCTTCCGAATTTGTTAATAAGTTTTTGTCGAGACAGTTTAAATTAGGTCGTCAGAGCCTGGAAACTCATCCTCGTAACGGAAGACCAGTTTCGGCCGTCACCGGAGAAAATGTAGCCAGAATGAAAAATAATAATTTAGAGTACCGACGAGTGAAGCAGTGGGAGATAGCTAGAGATGTAGGCGTCAGTAAAAAGCGAGTCAATGGCATAATTCATGAGCATTTGAACATGTCCAAGGTTAGTGCACGTTGGGTCCCCACAATGTTGACTGCATTTGACATGGAGAGGCGTGTCAAAAGTTGCGAAGAGTTTTTGTACATGAGCGAGGGAAAGAGAAACAAATAATTCCTAGAATTGTAACATGTGATGACACTTGGATTTGACAATGGGACCCGGAAAGTAAGCGAGTCGTTACAGTGAAAATTTAAGGATGAGAAGCCGCCTCGGAAATTCAATGTCTGTCCATCGGCAGGTAAACTTATGGCTACAATCTTTCTGGACGCAGAAGGGATTTTGCTCATAGATTATTTACCGAAGAAGACTACAATGAATGATGATTATTACTCAAACTTACTATATCAAGGTGAACTACGCAAAGGAATTCTGATTTTGCACGATAATGCACCAGGGCATACCGCCCGCACAACTAAACTAGCAATCAAAGACAACGTCTTCGAAACCATTGACCACCCCCCTATAGTTCAGATCTGTAACTACTCTCTGTTTAGAGTACTCAAGAAAGACCTCAGGCGACTATGGTTTTTGTTAAGACCGATGACGAAATGAAGGCTGCGGTTACTGACTTTTTTGACGACAAACCGAAAGTTTTTTTTTTTTAATGGCTTATATTTAATATTTGAAAAATGTAACAAGTGAATTTCCTTAGCAGGAGACAACATTTAAAAATAAAAAATAAATAGCCACGATCGATAGTCTTTTGTTTCATAGTTAGGTCGATTATTTTTCAGCCGTCCCTCGTATTTAACACCTGTATAATAATATTATACTTGATACCTACAGTCATGCAATAAAAATATTTCGCAAGTTTCTTATGGAGATCTGCGCCTCCTTAAAACAATTGAGCAAACGGATGGACGAGATTGAGCGGAGACTGGATGCGGTTGAAATGAGAGAGGCGACGGTGGCGCCAAGGAAGGTGAGGTGGAGGAGCTACAGCACTCGATCGCTCTACTTTAGTTGGAGCTGAACGACCGCTGCCAGGACTCGCTGCTTACCGACTTGGATGTAAGGCACCCTCCGGAAGAAACAGACGAAAATATCCTCCACACCGTCAATGTTCTCACCACCAAGCTGGGGGTGTCTCTCGAACCGCGGGACATCGTGTTCACCGAGCGAGTGGGCGCGCCGTACTCGACTGCGGCCGGCGCCGAAAGTGCTCGCGGGAATGAACGCGGCGCGGGTGCGTCGCAACTTCACCACGGCTGACGCGGGCAAATCGTCAGCTTTTCCACCGAGTCCGGGAGGAGTGCCTCAAGTGACGATGGAGATTCTCGTGGACCAGGAGGGGCCCCGTCTTCGCCCGGCAGAGCGACGGAGGGAAGGCCTTCCGCTTTTACTTTGATGACGACCTACAACCTACAACGGGGTTTTTCAGAAAGTTCTGTTCGAAAGAATAAACATTTGTTGGCTATATTTGTGTATGTATTTAATATTAATTTATGTTGACACAGGTTACATTTCTAAGTACATTTAATTGCTACTGGGACCAAACTGTGTGGGCAAACAAGCACGGGTAATAGTGAATATAGCTCATATTCAACCTTATATTACATGTTTAGATAATTTAATCGTCTACGAGGGGCGTTCAATAAATTCTCGGTATTGGTATCTTGCAAACCGTTAGTAAACTTCTTAATACTGGCCGCTAAGACTCATTCATTGACAGTAAAAAAAGTAAATTTGAAGCCCATACGTTCTTTTGTTTTTCTGCAACTGCTGAACAAACGTGATCACCATGAGCGATTTTACCAAGTTAATCAAATTGGAGCATCAAGCAGTGATAAAATTCTTGACTAAACAGGGAAAAATTCAAAAGTCTATTAAAGAAGAAATGGATTTAGTTTACCGTGAGTCCGCTCCTTCATTATCTACTGTCCTTAAGTGGTCAAATGAATTTAACCGTGGGAGGGAGAGCATAGAAGATGACTGGTCGGCCTTTTGAAGCTACTTCACCGGAAAACATTCAAAAAGTGATGAAAATTATACTGGAAGATGATCGAGTGAAGGTAAGGTCTATAGCACAAAAAAACAATATTTATATTGGTACAACACATGATATTATCTACGATCATCATAACATATCCAAAGTTAGTGCGACATGGGTACCACGAATGTTGACACCGTTTCAAAAGCATACGCGCGTTGCTTGTTGTTCCGACTTCATTGAGCTGTGTGGTGAAAACCTTGATGGTTTGATCCAAAAGATTGTTACCGGAGATGAAACTTGGGTTCATTATTATGACCCTGAGAGCAAAATAGAGTCGATGCAGTGGTACGTTAAAGAAACAACTCATCCCAAGAAAATCAAAGTCGTCCCTTCAGCTGGCAAGATCATGGCGACAATATTCTGGAATTGTGAAGGGATATTATTATTAGATTATAAAGAAAAGGGTTTAAATATTACAGGAGAGTAAGTACGCTAACATTTTACGTTAATTACGGGAAGCAATTAAAAGAGAAGAGGGGAAAATTTAACAGAGGAGTGTTGCTTCTTCATGACAACGCCCCTGTGCATACTGCTCAGGTTGCCAAGGATGCGGTTCTTGAATCTAGGTTCGAAACTTTTACTCGATTATTAACTAATTGACAAATTGTATAAGTGTATAAACATAGGGGGGAAATATATAGATAAATAAAAGTAAAACACTAATCGTATGGTTTTGTTTTCCTTCTCATACCGAGAATTTACTGAATGCCCCTCGTATCAGTTAAAAATAAAATGCAGTTGTTTAATTTTATACTTTACTTTCGACCTTTAACCTATCACAGATGGTAAGAGGGCCTACCCACTTCACAGAGACTAGTAAAACACTACTTGGTGTAGTGTCCACTAACTTGCCATGAAGGAACATCATTGTGGAGCATGTGGGTTCTTTGTTTTTGTTGGGTGACTATAGTGATGTGATAATGTAGCGCAATCAATGTAATCAAGGTGATTATTAATTGTGTTTTTGTTTTAGGTGGCCTGTAACTCCGGTGGCAAACATTGCTTAGCGTTGTCCACCGATGGTGACGTATATAGCTGGGGCGAGGGCGACGACGGCAAACTTGGACACGGGAATAGATTGTATGTACCCTTTGCGTTTAATTACTTTTATTGCAAGTTGCCCGCGGTTTATCCGCGAAGGTTTCGATTATCGTTATCCCCACGAAAACGTATTTTGTCAAGGTATAAGCTATTTCATTCAAATCCGGCCAGACGTTGCAGCGTGAAGGAGTAACAATCAGACCACAAACTTCCGCGTTCATAAAATTAATAGGATTTATCGTAAAGCCTTCCTATACAAAGTAAAAAGGCACGACGGACGACCCCTCCCGCAAAAAAAGGACAATGTATAAAATAAGCAAATTACAAATAAATTAAAAAAGGTTTGATTGCAATTATGCTGTAGTCTCATAATTAGACCCCGTTGTCGGAGTTGCAATTTGGTAGCTGGACATTCTTAGGCATGGGTAACAAATTTTATGATGTCGATATCGATAATCTTACTTCTTCTTTACAATTAGTTTTATATACATTTTTTAGACAAAACATTAACGTGTTTATTTTGTTTTCCATGATAATCAATTTCATCAGAAGCAGAATATGTTATCAGTAGAACGTATTTAAACAAACACTGACGTTCCTAGTTCACACATCTTTAAACTTTCAGTTTTACCTTTTAATGTTTCGAGTTTCGGGCCAGTGCATGAATGCTCTCGAGATAAACCGGTCATTATTTGGGCGTTTTTTCCGAATCACTTTCGTTGCGTATTTTGATTTCGTTTCTGGTCTGGTATCTAAGTTTACCGGACATCTAACTAGGTAATATTCAAAATTGGCATTAATACGCTCATTTCTTCAAAAATATGTCCACAAAAGTGAGGCGGTTAAAACGCTCGAATAATGATCCAAACCTGATAATTATTTAGTTATGAAACATTTACGGTTTTTATTTTGTATTGAATAATTCCCTTTGTATTTCTCATAAGATGAGCTTACTTAGTCGTGTCATGTTTTACAAAATAAACAAGTTTAATTTTTTGTCTAAGACTCTCATATGGTAGAGAAAATCAATCGACCTGGCTATATTTCAAGATTATTTTTACCAATGCCTAAGAACGTCCAGCTACCAAACTGCACCTCCGATAACGGGGTCTTCTGATAATTTACCCGTTTTTAATATTTATAAATTGTACCTGTTAATGCCTAAACGCCTGTGAAGTGCGAATTTCGTCAATTTGACGTCACTGGCACCAAAAGTTCGATGTTTGCTAATAATATAGCACACTTAAAACTCTTAATGTATAATGGTATTTGCTGTTACAGTAAATATCATTTCTTCGACGTAAATAAATTCATTAAGCGCCTCATGCTTACATCTGAAAAAAATCATTTGGCAAAGAAACATATTTTGACTTTGGTAGAACTAATGCCTTTAATATAGAACCAAATAGATACAATAGTGGCACAAATGCCATTCCTAATTATTTAAACAAAGTATGGGACAGCGGAAACACCTTTGAGTGTAAATATAATTCACCAAAATATTCAAAGATTTTCCTGCAAAGAATTAGAAGTAAGTTTAATGTTAGATAATGAAATATTATTATTATTAATATAAAATATACTTTACCACAGGGAATAAAAAAAATAGTGTTTACAGTAAACAACACAATAAGTACATTTACATTATATTATTGAAATCCCTGAAAATCTGTTTTTTTGTCGTTCGGTCCGTATGGTACTGCTATATTTTTAAACCATAAATAATCATTAACAGAACCCGGCTGTGTGGTACCGGCTACGAATAGCATCACTCCGTCTCTTCCCGTGGATGCCGTAGAAAGCGACTAAGGGATAAACCGGAGGGCGGGCAGCAGCGCCCTCGAAAAGTAAACTTAGACTAATAGTCCCCGGTGGCCCCGCTATTCCTGGCTCCGGTAGCAGCCACAGTAACGGTAGTAATTTCCGGCAGAGACCCGGCTAACAACCTAATCCACATCTGGCCCTGGAAACTTTTAACATCTGGACCCTAAGGATGGACGAGAAGATTGTAGAACTGGAAGTAGAATTGAGTAAGATTCGGTGGTACAAGGTAGGATTATCAGAAGTCCGAGGAGCGTTGAAGTGCCTTAAGGACCGGTTTACCGTGAAGGCGGGTGCCTTCAGGAGTTCAGTCATAATGCCGTCATCACCCGAGGCTTGGCCGTTTTCAAGCTGTTTGAGAGCCGTTTTAATCTCGTAGAGGCTGACGTCTGGGGTATCTTCGGTATAGTGTCGGGTCAATCTAGCTCTTGGGTCTTTTACTAAATCGATCTCGGGTTGGTTGACGTGTACAGCTGTCCATAAAACTCCTCCATCTCCCTCAAGAGCTCAGGTTTCGATAAGACTAACCTGTCATCTTCGGTCTTAAGCTTCGTGACAGATCTCTGGCAAAGACCTTTGTGCCTCTATTACGTTCAAAGACCTCTTTAATACGATTTGTATTAAAGAGGCGTACAGTGCGATAGCTCTCAGAAGGTGCTTCAGGTTTGTACTTGTTTCTCACTCGCTCTTATTAAGAGCTCACAGACTGTATGTCGTTCTGTACAGATTTCGAGATCCATCTATTGAGCCGCCGGTATGCATCAGTGTCATCCGAAGACTGCAGAACCATCTCAAGTCTTTCTTTAATGAGCTCAAGAGTTGATTCAGAGAGCTTCTTGGACTTGGTTGTGGGTCGGGTCCTGAAGAACTTAGACCCGACTGTATGGACAGCTTCCACAAACCCGTTGTTTTAATCGTCTACGTCGCTTGCTAGGCATTCAAAACGGTTTTGCAGTTCCGGCTGAAAGATCTCGGGGTTTAGGAGCTGGATCGGTGCCGGTCTAGACCTTTCAAGCTTATATTCAATGTGCCTCGTACCATCCGTGATCGTTTCCCGTTTTGACCGCGTTGATCACAGGGACATCTTTGAATATTTGCTTTCTGGTCGACATGATGAAGTCTATCTCATTCGTCGTTACAACATCAGGACTCATCCATGTCCACTTCCTGTGTTCTCGCTTCCTAAATAAGGAGTTCATCATTTAGAGTCCTACCTTCTCTAAAAAACCGGCCAGTAGGTGACCCCGGTGATTCCGGCATCCCACTCCGAATTTCCCCACTCTCAGCTCGTCACCGACAACTGTGAAGTGCGAGTTTTGGAGGAATGTATGGCTCGGGAAATATCCTCATACATTTCCTCTACCTCATCGTCGGAGTGCGTCGAGGTCGGAGCGTAAGACCTTCAACGAATACCGTTGGGTCATTCTGAGTACAAGGCACGCTACCCTGGTCGACACACTCTCGATCTTCACCACGTTGTTCACGAGGGATCTGTGGACAAGAAACTCGACACCACCCTGGGATTGTTGGTCACTCTCCCGGAAAAAGAAAAAGTTACCGGATTTGAGGACTATCGTGTCCTTCCCCTCTCTTCGGACTTCTGATAATCATACCTTGTCCCACCGTATCTTACTCAATTCCACTTCCAATTCCACAATCTTCTCGTCCATCCTTAGGGGCCAGATGTTATAGGTTGCCAGGGCCAGATGTGGATTAGGTTGGTAGCCGGGTCTCTGCCGAAAATTAACTTAAGCACCCCCTGCCCCGCCGTTACCGTGGCCGCTACCGGAGCCAGGAATAGCGGGGCCGCCGGGGACTAGGAGTCTTGGTTTACTTTTCGAACTCATTGTTACCTTGGGGGGATTTCGATAATCGCCACGCTCGGCGAGCGGGTTGGCGATCGCAGTAGAGTAGAACATGTAGTCAGAGGGCGCTGCTGCCCGCCCTCCGGTTTATCCCTTAGTCGCTTTCTACGGCATCCACGGGAATAGACGGAGTGATGCTATTCGTAGCCGGTACCACACAGCCGGGCTCTGTTAATGATTATTTATGGTTTAAAAATATAGCAGTACTATTCGGACCGAACGACAAACGCACATACCACATTCTAAAATAAAATAAAAAACAGATTTTCGGGGAATTTCAATAATAAAGTGTAAGTACTAAATGTGTTGTTTACTGTAAAGTCAATTTTAATCCCTAGAGTAAAATAACATGTCATGTGTTGCCTGGTTTTTTACAACTCATAAATAATGATGGTGACAACCGATACTAAAAAAAGTATAGGTACTTATGTTTATTGATATGAATGTTTCTGTAACGCAATTAGAGAATAATCCGTGAAGTTCCAAAATTATACAATACAAAATGGGGTAAAAATGCCCTATTATTGTAGATATTCAGACTTTTTACCCGACTGGGGCAAAGCCCAAAGGAGGGTCATGTGTTTGTCTCTAAAGACTTTTCCTATTCAGACTGCCAATGACAATAACAAGTATACCTGACTGTAATTGTCTTTAGATAGAGGATGAAATAATAATGAGAATATAACGTTACCTCTAATTAGTTTAAAAAGGTTGATTATATATATTTATCATCATCATCGTATTATTATGCTGGGTAAAACCTTTCATTTGCAATGCCAAAAACAGTTCGAAAAGAAATATCTTTTCTACGATTTAATTTATTTTACGTGGTTACATTCTTCTTAACCTCTAGAGTGTCATAGGCTATATTAAAATTATTCAAATGTGAAATGGCCGAAAGAATATATATATACAGGGTGTTACAAAAATACCCGTAAAGCCGAAAGGGGGTTAAATGGTGCCTTATAACAAAAGTCCATTTACAATATTTGAGAGTCGTACTATCACTGTATGACTTACTGCCGAAAAAAAAAACATTATTTTTTTCATTCATATGCTAACCCTATTTCAGTAAAATTAAAGAGTAAACTACGCAGAATGTTAAGTACAATTCGCAAAACGGTAAAGAGAAACAAAATTAACAGAATTCGATTAGATACATATTACAAGTCGAGTTTTGGAAGATTTTAAACGAAGAAACCTAAACTAACACTTTTTCTTCATGAACGTCAAATTTACAGGAACGGCTCAAAGTGAGCTCCGCCTTGCTCAATGCTCAACCTCGCTCGTCGGGATATGGCTTATGTGGCATTTCGCACCATCGTTAATGTTATTGACGCGAACACCGATCTTACATGCTGCTCCATCTCGAAAACCGTTGGGCAATCGGAGAAATAGACTTTCACATAACCGCATAAGAAGAAGTCCAAGGGTGTGATGTCCGGAGTACGACCGGTCCTCCACGTCCGATCCATCTTCGTGGAAAGCGAACGTTGAGATACTCACGCACGTCGCGAGCAAAATGAGCCGGAGCTCCATCGTGTTGAAACACCATGTTCCTTTGGTTGTCAAAGTAATCCCTGTCGGCCACAGGAAAGTCGTCAATCGTCTCTTCGAATTCCGTTTGTAAAAACGTTAGGTAGTTTGCCCTCGTTCAGACGTGATGGCAAAATGACGGGACATTCAGCCGCCACTGATGCTGGAATCGCGAGCCCAAACGTGATCGTTATGCACATTTGAAAGTCCTGACCTCGTGAAAGTTGCCTCATCCGTCCACATAACATAGTTTACGAAATTAGGGTTCTCCTCTAACTGCCTCAGATACCACTCGCAGAAGTTCCTCCTGGGAGCAAGATTTATTTATTTATTTATTTATTTATTTATTTATTTGGAACACAAACAGTCATTTACATAGATCTTATTACATTAAAAAGAATAATAGTTCATTGACAAAACAGTGTTCACAGGTGGAATATAAAATATAAAATAATCAAGCCTCTTAACTAGTCAAGTATCAAAGAACAGGAAGAGAGACAGACAGACAGCGCACACATGCAAAATGCGCCATCTTGAATGAGAAAGACATAACCTGGACTTGAAGTAGGTACATAAATCAATGGTAGGTGAGACAAGTTAACAAAGAGTTGAATTATGCAAGGCACATTTAAAACTAACTAAAGAAACATTGAATATTTCGATATTATTAAAATAACGATTATAAGAATCACAAGCTCGAGAAATAAACGTATTTTTTGCATAATTCGTTTTATAAAGGGGTACGTGAAATAGCTTTTTCTTGCGGAAATCACGATTCGGACAACGAAAATTGATCTTATTTAAAAGTTTTGGACTGTCGATGTGATCATTTAAAATTTTAAACAAAAAAAGTTGATCTCTAATAAGACGTCGAGATTGCAATGAGTGTACACTTATCTGCTTAGACAAAACGCCACCACTCGTATGACCAAACCGATAGCAAAGGTGCCTATGAAAAGTTTTTTGTATTTTCTGAATGCTATTAATATAAATTAGATACACGGGATTCCAAACCGTAGACGCATATTCTAGGTGAGACCGAACAAAAGAATTATAAAGTGTAACGAGTGTATCTGGCTTCTTAAATGATTTACTTACTCTTAGGACAAATCCAAGCATCTTAAACGCTTTATTTACAATTTTATTAATATGACTCCGAAAAAGTAATTTTCTATCTAATATCACTCCCAAGTCTCTGACCTCCTTTACACGATCTAATTCGACTTTTACAAAATTATATGGGTATAGTAATACATTATCCTTTCTACAAAATGAGATTATTTGACATTTCTTAATATTTAATTCCAAACAATTGTCCAAACAATAATTCCATAACTTATCCAAATCTCTTTGAAATAAAATACAATCATCGACAGATTTAATAATTTTATAGATTTTAGTATCGTCGGCGTACATAAGAAAGTGGGAACCTGAAAAAATATTTACGATGTCATTTACAAATATATTAAATAAAAGTGGACCGAGATGGGATCCCTGAGGCACGCCAGATGTTACAGGTACAAATGACGACTGGAACCCCTTGATAGTGACAGCTTGTGATCTGTTTTTGAGGTAAGACTCTAGCCACCTGAGAAGACTGCCGTGCACACCGAAAGCTCTCAGCTTATCTATGAGTATGTTATGTGAAATAGTATCGAATGCTTTGGAGTAATCGGTGTACACTGCATCCACCTGATAGCCATTATCCATAGCTATAGACACAAAATCAACAAATTCACATAGATTTGATTCAGTTGAGCGCTTTGAGATAAATCCATGCTGCTGCGGTATTAAATGCGATCTTACACAAGAAATAATGCTGTCGTAGACAATTTTTTCGAAAAGCTTAGGAATTATAGATAATTTGGATATGGGTCTATAATTACAAATATTATGTTTGTCACCGTTTTTAAATATAGGGACGACAAAACACTGTTTCCAACTCTGTGGAAATACACCCATTGCCAAGGACATATTAAAAATAAGTTGTAGTGGTAAAGCCAACTGAGGCGAACAATTCTTGAGAAACACAGGATGAATACCATCAGGCCCTGGCCCTTTACTAATATCAAGGGATGCGAGATATTTCCCAACGAGGTCACGTGATACCCGAACGGTAGCAAGATTCAAGTTCGAAATTGGATCAGGAAAACCCGTGGCGAATTGTTGAACATGCTTGTGATTGCTTGGCTTAAAGACTGAGTGAAAATGTTTGTTGAATAAATCTGCGATTTCGCGTCCATCGGAAGAAGTCTCGTCGAGCAGAAACATAGAGTTAGGTATTTCATTTGAGCCACGCTTAGTTTTAACAAATTTCCTTGTCCTTCCCAAGTACTTTGAGTTATTCTTAATGTGTAAGATCAGAGGGTATCGGCTCCTGTGTACGGCGATAATGATAAGGGTGACGGTTGTCGTCACGAAGAATTCGCCAAACTGCAACACGGTTCATACCGAATCTTGCTCCGGCTCGTCTCGTACTCGTGGTTGGCTCTTCTTCAAAATGTTCTAACACTAACTCAGCCTGCCTGGCATCGACTGTGCTTGGACGTCCATTTCCAGAAGGCCGATGAAAGGAGCCTATGGAATGTAGGCGTCTTGACATGTTGAGAAAACACTGGTACGAAGGTAGCCGTCGCTGTTCAGCGGGTGGTCTTCCATCGATAAATCGTTGCCCTTCATTAATCTTCGTTAATCTTCATGGCCTACGCATAACATCATATCGTAATATTCTGAGTTAGAAAACATCGTCATTTTGGAAAAAAATATGGAAAAACACGGAACAATTGTAGAATATCGAAAGGAAGTTTTTATTCCGTCTTGACGTTTTTTAAAGCCAGTACTTTAAGCATAATGACATCGTAGTATTGAACCTTTGTGGATGAAAAACAGAAAAACCATTAAAGTTGACAATTATTAAAATTGATAGGTAGGCCTCTCTGTTAAATAATCTATGCTAACTCCGGTTCCCTGACATGACAGCTTACTAGGGTTGACAATATTTTTGGCTTTGAAAATTTATTATATTTTTTACCGGGTATTTTATAACACGTTGTATAGTAGTAACATTACATTTTTGACATTATCCAAACAGCTGTTGGGGCTTTTTAAAGATTTGCTTTTAGTTAGACTTGTTGTAAATACAACATATTTCTAATATTTACAGGTAAATTTTATTCGATTCGAAACTAAATCCTTATCATAAAAAGCTGAAAATAAACCAAACCACTCGCTTTATTATTTTTATCAAACTCAACAAGTGTAACAAATAAAGTCAACAGCAACAATAACACGAGAAAACGCACTGAACACATCCGATCACTATACTATACGAGGAAAGTAACGAACACGAAAAACAAAAGGCGATGCGTAGGCGTCATTTTTTGATATTGACACTAATTGTCCTATAGTAAGTAGGTTTAAGGTTGAATACAATGCAGATTTTATTCGTTATTAATTTTCGATTAGTACCTAAACATATGTTTTTAACTCCCAGAACCCGAAAGACCTACGAAAAAAACAGGCCAGTTTTGACCTTTATCTATCTATATATATATATATATATATATATAGTTAAAGTTTGTGATGCCCTTGTCAGTGATGGTGCTCAATGTGCAACATGCATGAAAGACATTGGCTTTTGTTGCGCCGTTATAACTGAGCAGGGATACAGAAAACTGGGAGCTGAACGCAGGGCTGCTTGGAAATGTCCTAAGTGTAGAAGGGAGGCCTCGCCAGCTCCTACGAGGCAGACGGATTTGGATACCGTTTTGATTGAATTGCGGGATATGAAAAAGCATCTATCCTGCCTGCCTGGGTTGGTAAAGGATCTAGCGATTGTGAAGACTGAGCTGTCGGAAGTCAAGGACTCTTGTAATGTTACGAGTGCTAAGTTGGATGAATGTTTCTCACGCCTGACTGAAATGGAACGAAAACTCCCGGAGTTAGAGGCTTTACAGAGCAAAGCTCAAGTCTTGAGCAACGAAGTGTCTCTCTTGAAGGAGGAACTTGCGCAAAATCATCAATTTTTGCGCCTGAACAATGTCGAGATCAAGGGAATTCCTGTGAAAAGAAATGAGAATCTGTTCTCGGTTATGGGAGGCATATGCTCTGCAATTGGTTATGCGGTTGACAAAAATTGTATTAACTACATTTCTCGAGTACCGATTCAGAACTCTAAGGAGAAGTTACTGGTGGTCAGTTTTATCAATCGTTATATAAAGGAGGACTTCGTGGCTTCTGCGAGACTGAAGAAAACCATCTCAGCCGAGGAAATAGGTTTTCTGGGTTGCACTCAGAGGGTATATGTCAACGATCACCTGACTCCTGGAAATAAGAAGTTGTTAACATCAACCAAGACACTATTGAAGCAGAAGGGCTTCGCCTACATTTGGGTGAAATATGGTAAAATCCATGTTCGTAAGGACGATAATTCCAAAGTTGTGATTGTAAACAATGAGCGTGATTTAAACAGGTTAATTTAAAGTGTTGTATTTGCTATTCGTTATCCTTAGCTTAGCTACGCTTGAATGTTTTTTATTTTTATTTTTATTTTATGTTAAATTCATTGTTTTATATCATGCTAGGTTAAGCTTTATAATTGTATAATATCATAAGTAGTACCTATTTTAAAAAACGACTGACTCTTGAGTTTCTTGCGGCGTTTCTTCTCAGCAGTGGTCTCTTGCGAAGCGCTGGTAGATTTTGACGTGTAAAAGTGCCCGTGCGGCCTAATTACTGAATAAACATCTTTTATCTTTTATCTTTTATCTTTTTATTTGGAATGAGTTCTGTGTATGTGTTTTATTCTATATTGTTTAATATTAAGCTAATTTGCTACAGTTTTAGCACCGCTGGCCGACCTTCCTGGGTGGTCTGCCTCTTTTGTTTAGCGCTCGGCCTTATCTCCATCTGCGATAAGCTCAGTACATTTGTTGACCCGCTCATTGCAGGCTCGGTAGCATATGTCTGTCCTTCTTATTCGCTTTCATTTAATGCTATATCAAATTGTTTGTTTCTTCGCACTCACGGAATTATTTTTACGTATCGTTTTAAGCTATACCCGCAAGTTTTTAATTTTACTAGTATTGCTAAAGTAATGTTTCTTCTGTTTCATTTAGGATTTAGGGGTTTATTACGTGACATTATTATTAACTTATCAGATATATATTCAATTATATTTCATCATTGTTTCACTCATGGATGAGAATACCAAGGTGAATACTTTTCCTTCTGTTTATTATCAAAACGTGAGGGGACTTCGTTCTAAGACACTTACGTTTTACCGCAACGTTTGTTTAGCTTCTTTTGATATTATTGTTTTAACGGAGACTTGGCTGGTGGACGGGTTGTTAGATTCGGAATTATTTGACGATCGATAGGTGGTCTGGCGGCGGGATCGTGATTGTGCCTTGACTGGTCAAAGCCGCGGCGGTGGCGTGATTATAGCTACCCGCCGGGAGCTCGCAGTAGCCCCGCGGTTGGCCTTTCAGTCCGCCGCTGAGGATTTATGGGTCACACTTTCAATTAAAGATGATTGCAATAGGCCGATCGAAGTCCATATTTGCGTACTGTACTTATGTAAACAAAATAATGGCTATACATTCTCGCAGCAGTTGTCAAATTTTCTAAGCAGTCTGAATACGGTATTATTAAATAACCCTAACGACAAATATCTCCTCATTGGTGACTTTAATATGAGCAGTATTGTATGGTCGGTTGAGGGGTCATCATTAGTTCCGTCTAACTACTTGACTGCGGATGAGTGTTGTTTGATTGATGATCTGAATATGCATAATCTCAGACAGTATAATGGAGTTTTAAATCAGTATAATAAGTTGCTAGATCTCGTCTTGTCTAATGATGATGTATATGTGTGTGAGTGCCCTAACGCCCTAGTACCTGTTGACCCTTACCATAAACCTTTAACTATTTATATAAAATTTACTACTATGAGCCGTTTACTTTCGGCTCCTCAATTTAAATATTATTTTAACAAAGGCGACTATGAGTCTATTAATAACGATAAAATGGAATGATGAATTCTCTCGGCGTACTTTTGACCAGTCGGTTGATTTCATTTATGAAACTTTTAAAAGGCTTAGAGGGAAGTATGTACCCTGTAGAAAGCTGAATACAGACTCGTATCCTGCATGGTACTCGCTTTCACTAAAAAAAGCTCAAAAAGAAAAATATAAGTACTTTAAAAAATTTAAAACTTATAATAATATATCTAACTTAGTTTCATATAACGTGTTGAGAGACAGAGTGCGAAAGTTAGAGCAGGAGTGTTTTAACAAGTATATTGAACGCGTCGAAACTAACATTGCAAGGAATCCTAGGCTTTTCTGGTCATTTACACCTAGCAGTTTGGAATATGAGAATAGGTTGGTCAATAACGGTCCCAATATTTGTAATGCTTTTTCGGACTATTTTTCTTCTACCTTCTCGACGCCGACGGATACTGTTTCCAAACCCCTTTGCAATTTTTATGATAATTCAGCTGTTAATTTGAACAGCATTGAAGTTAATCCAGAGAAACTAATTAATATATTATGCAAACTGGACCCATCTAAGTCGGCCGGCCCTGATGAGATGCCAGCCATTTTCTTAATTAACTGTGCCAAGACCGTAGTGACCCCCTTAGTTTTATTATTCAGACGTTCTTTTTCTGAGGGTTTAGTACCGTCAGTTTGGAAATCTGCCTTCATTACCCCGGTCCACAAAAAAGGTCCTAAAACTAATGTAACTAATTACAGACCAATTTCTAAATTATGTAATGTATCTAAAGTTCTTGAAAAAATAGTTTATAACCAAGTTTATGATGTTCTAAAAAATTCGTTCATTTCCAATCAACACGGTTTCTTACAGCGTAGGTCCACTGTTTCCAATCTTGTACTGTTCAATGAGTATGTTACAGAGGCAATGGATAGTGGCTCTCAAGTGGATGTAATTTATACTGATTACAGTAAAGCTTTTGACAGGATCGATCATGGCATATTACTGTCGAAATTGCGTGGTATAGGGATACATGGCGATTTGTTGAGATGGTTTTCATCTTATATTGAAAATAGGTCCCAAGCTGTTGTGGCCAAAAGTTATATGTCAGGCTGGGTAACTGCTCCAAGCGGTGTTCCTCAAGGTTCAATACTGGGACCCTTGCTGTTTAACATATTTGTTAATGACATCGGTAATTGTTTTGTCCATTCCAAGCTTCTCTGTTTTGCCGATGACATGAAAATTTTCATCAAAGTGCGATCTGATCGTGACTGATTGCTGCTACAGTCCGATCTAGCACGTCTTGCTGACTATTGTCAAGTAAATAGACTGGATTTAAATCCGTCTAAGTGTTACTCAGTTACCTTTTCTCGTCAATATAAATTAATAACTACTTCCTATGTTCTAAAGGACCAAACCCTACTTAAAGTTCAACACATTAAAGATTTAGGTGTAGTTCTCGATTCTAAGCTTCTTTTTGATAAGCATGTTGACGGAATTGTAAGCAGTGCCTGCAAAGCACTAGGTTTTATAATGCGTAATTCCGTCCATTTTACTCAAGCGAAGACTTTAAAAGTGCTTTTTTGCTCGTATGTTAGAAGTAAGCTTGAGTATGCTTCTCAAATATGGAATCCATGCTACGCGACATATGTTGACAGAATTGAGCGCGTTCAGCAAAAGTTCGTAAAATATCTATGTTTTAAGCTTAAATGTCCCTATAATTCGTTATCTTACACTAATAAAAGACACCATTTGGTGTCCCTATATCAACGCCGTGAGATGGCCGACATTACTTATATTCTAAATATTACTAGCGGCCTCGTTGACAGTCCAGAGTTGCTGTCTTGGGTATCATTTAGTATTCCCACTCGGTCTAAAAGGAGTTATCCCCTTATATCACTTAAATTGGCATCCTCTAGGTACAGACAAAATAGTTTTCTGACGCGTGCTGGTAAAGGCTTGAATAATTGGGTAAATACGAATAAGCTAGATATTGATATATTCAATTGTAAGATCCCTTCCGTGAGGCGATGTTTGATTGCGAATTTTGTTGTTTGAGCATGTTTTGTGTGCCATAGGGAAGAAAACCTTTTGGCGATCTGCCTCTGGCTATTTGCGCTATTGTGTAGTGAAAGTGCGTGTACATTTGAAGTTTGTATTAAACTTTAAGTTTGCTACTCAGTCACTACATGTGAAATCCTTTAATTGGTTTTGTGTCTCTTATTGTTGTTTCATATGTTGTAAGTGTAACTGTTGGATTTCCTACCAATAAATAAATATATATATATATATATATATATATATATATGTTATATATATATATATATATATATGTATATATATATATATATATATATATATATATATATATATATATATATAAAAGGGAAACCTGACTGACTTATATATCAACGCACAGCCGAAACTACTGTACCTAGAAACTTGAAATTTGGTACTGGGATTTCTTTCATGCTATAAGTGAGCACTAACAAAGGATTTTATTCGAATTTCACCCCCTAAGGGGTTAAAATATGGGGAGTAGCGGGAAACTAATTCCACGCGTACGAAGTTGCGGGCGTCGTCTAGTGTTACATAAAATATTTATAGTGATGCCCTGAGGCCCGTTTTACGAAGCTACAAGTTACAAATCACAAGCGGAAGTCTCTATCTAAATCTTGTTACAAGAAAGAGAGTCCGCTTGTAATTTGTAACTTGTAGCTTCGTAAAACGGGCCACTGGTGGTAGTATTCATGTTTATCGATAAACGTTTGACGTTCTAGTAACAGTCACGATTTAATTATGAATATCTGAATTACGGTTCAAGGCCTAATATTATAGGTATATCATTTGTTTCGGGTGGGATCGTTGTTAACATGAATAATAATAGACAGGCGTCGTAGTTTCATAGGGTTAGTATCGTCTCGCCTAAAACGCAACCGGTCTAAGCAGCAAGTGGTCTAAAACGCTGCTGGTCTTATATAGCAAAGGGTTTAAAACGTAACTGGTCTAAGTAGCAAGTGATCTAAAACGCAGCTGGTCTTAAGTAGCAAGTAGTCTAAGTTCGCAACTGCCGTGTTTATTTTCAAATTTCCTCAATTATGCAACAAGTTGGCAGAGCCGGAGCCAGAGCGGGGCTCCTATTTAAGGGCGGTTTGCCCTTTGGGCATTTGAAGCTTCCTAGCAAACCTAACCTACCTTCTTTTTGTGCGCATGTGATTTGACCTGCACATCTCTAAAAAAACTATCTCTAATCAAAACAAAAAACTAAAGGATGAAAAGGAATAAAGTAAAGTAGTATACAGCTCAATCAATGTAATTTATACGAGGGCCAAACTGAAAGTTCTTAGAATATCAAAAACTGAGCAAACTAGCAAGTTATTAGTTTTATTGTATCTTTTCAAAATAGCGTCCATTCACATCAATACCACGCAGCATCCAATGGAACCACTGAGAAAAGCACTTTGCCCAGTCGTCCTTAGGGGTATCTTCAAACGCAGCCACTGCTGCCTCGTCGTCCATAAAACGTAATAAACATTAAGGAGTAAGATCTGGCCTATTTTCAGTCAATGTAGCTGAATTATCTTCAGTGGCTGCAAAGAAAATTACAGAATTATCCTCAATAATATGTTATCTAAGAAATGAAAACATTGGTAAGTCCCTAATTGTTAATTAACGTCCATAATGGCGTTTTTCTTATTTCTTTAACACAGGAAATGCTCTAGGGTTAAATAGCCGTTTATTTCATCTTAATAAACCTCATATGAGGCGAGATATTTCTGTTTGTCCGATAGGGTTCCAAGAAGGACAAAAAAAACATCACATTTTTATCGGTAAAATTGCGTCTATTTACATTCCCAATCGTTTGTGCACTTTATCCAGGAATAAACTGTATTTGTATGTATGTCCGCTATGTTCTCCAAAATGGCTGGACCGATTTTGATGAAGTTTAAAAGCAATCTTCGGACACCGCAGCAAGTGATCCTGTGAAGTTTGGTAGCGATCGGATATTATTAGGGGATCGGATATTATATTTCAGGGGATCTTTCCAAATCTCATGAAATATAGTAAAGTCATACCTCTTTTTAAATCAGGTGAGATGAGTGATATAACGAACTTCCGTCCCATTTCCTCAATACCAGTTTTAAGCAAAGTCACAAAATCTCTGATATACATAATTTAAATACTTGAAATAAAAATAAAATCGCTATTCGAAAATTCCGTGTCCGTAAAGTATATAAATCATTTGTTGGTCAATGCAATGTCTATAATAAATTACCTGACGTAGTTTTAAAGTTACCCTTTCCAGCACTTAAAAAGGTCGTTAATGTGTAAAGCATATTATAGGGTCGAGGACTATCTAACAGTCAAAAATGCATGGCCTAAACCAGAAAGTTAGTCAATAATAATTTGTTCAAATGCACAAGCTTTATCCTGCTTTGTCTTGTCTAGGGGACATCGTTGATGCAGGAAAACATATCAAAACTTTTATGTGGTCATCTTGCACCATTTTATATACACACAAGTAGTTGATTCTATTTCTTCTTTTTTTTTCTCTCTCCATCTCTCCCGTAAGATTTTTGGCATGTTTTCCTGCTGAGCTACGCATGTTATTTGATATGATATTTAATTGAATATTTGTAGCTATCGGATAAGCGTATTGACGATCACACGGCCATGGTTGGGTTGCCTTCGCGCGGGAAACCTCTCCGCGTACAGACGAAGAGCGGCATTCCCGTCTCCCCTACACTCTCCGTAAAGAAGGATCATATCCACAAGTTCCTCTGCAGAAAAATTTAAAGGCATTATCAGTAATTGTTTATTTAAATTTCTATTTATTAGATTGTCTTGGCAGACGAATGTCAAAGTCTGACTTGAAGTTTAAATTTATAGGAAAACGGTCCAATTAATTGATTTAACCAGACCTCTTTCAAAATAAAAATAACAAGATGTCAATTCTATGGGAATGTCATAATTAATGTCAAAGTTAACTACTATGATATGCGAAATCGCTGTTGTAAATAATAATGAACTAATAACAAATAATAAGAATCCTTAAATGATAATTTCAAGAAGTGTTTAGTGTTCCCTATAATTCGTATGTATTAGGCTTATCTATCAGTATCTGGTCATACATTTATTTTTACCTTTTTGTTATGAAAAAAAGTTCTATCGTTCTATTGTTTGAGACAATTATGACATGACACAGCAAAAATGTCAGAGACGGTGTTTATTACTCTTTGTAATTTATTTACACATTTGAGATCAATTTGTACTACTGGACAATCAGTTTCTACGCTGAGCAACAGCTTTGCAAATGCTGCAACAGCCAGAATAAGTCATTGGCATTTAGGTAATGGTCGCTCAATCATAGTAACGGATTCCCACTACAAAATATGGATTGGATTGCTTAAAATTCATTGTGCAGTGCAGTTTAGAGTGTATTCTAATGTAAACTTGATACGGTAATGTGGTCATAGTTGAAACTGTTGGCCTGATATGCAGAATTCGATTATTTGTAAATACCTAGTTTGTTTACTTTTGTTAAGAAGTGATAACTGATAGATAACTGATGTCAAACTTGCATCACAGGATGTTATTTGGCTGGCTAACCGACTGATGAGAAAGAGGTTAAATTATTACATTTAGTAAGATTATAAACATAAAATGGGGATTGGATTAAAACAAAAAGTGGTTCATTGTATTATACCCGTTTTTAACATCTACCGGTTTTAAGGTTGGCCTTTCGTTCAGTTACATACTGTATAATGCTAGACTAAGTAGTACCATTGTAATATGAAATATGTTTAAAAAATGTCTGACTGCTGAGTTTCTTGCGGCGTTTCTTCTCAGCATTGGTCTCCTCTTGGGAAGCGCTGGTAGATTCTTGACGTGTAAAAGTGCCCGTTTGGCATACTTACTGAATAAATTTCTTTTATATCTTTATCTTTATCATTATTCAGATATTTATAAAATTTTCTATAAGTTATCTATAAGGTTTTTTACAATAAATATTCAAATATACAGGGTGTTAGGTAGAGCGTTGTCAAAAAGAAACAGGCGAGTAGAAGAGACCCTTAGCTATCCATTTCAGGTACTTTAACCCTTAATTTGTCTAAGGGCTATTTAATACCGTTTTTTTTATAATTTTATTACATGACACCGAAATTCGACCTTTAAACCCCGAAAAAAAAGGAACTACTTGGTGTATTGACAAAATTTTAATTTTGATAGATTGTTAAATGTTTTGGTGTTCAAATAAAACTGTTACTGGAAGCGTAAAGCTACTTTAAAAAATAATGGGGGCTCCGAAAGTTTCAGAAACCGATAAAGAAATCTTTCAACCTCAACTTTACAATGAAATTTAAAAAAAAAAGTAAAGTGATTACAATTCTACAAATTTCCTAAAAACATCTCCTGTTCACGCCAATTCTAATGGTGTGCCACATGCATAACCAAACTCTTAATAATTCGAGTTATTTACTAATAACTTCCACCCGGCCGTGCATGTGGCGATTTCGATGTTTGAGAAAATTAACTTACGTGGACGACGTTTTTTTTTTTAAAAAAGCATTTTATGGACCGACGAGTCCAAATTTACTAAGGAGTGGGTTTGGGGTGTGGGTTTTGTCCTTTTGGAGCCCATTCATGCAAATTGTGAAGATTTAAAATTTTATAAAAAAAATAACTTTAATCTACACTTTCTACACTTATACCTATATTATAAAGAGGAAAGATTTGTATTATTGTATGTTTGTAAAGAATAAACTCGTAAACTATTGGACCGATTTCAAAAAATATTTCACCGTTAGAATGCTATATTATCTATGACTACTTTTATCACGGAAAAATGAACGGTTCCCGTGGCATATCAAAAATATGAATTCTACGCTGACTTAGTCGCTGGCAGTAGCTAGTACGTAAATCAATTAAAATGAGTGTATAATCAGTACGACGTGTCGCTATAAGCTGACCCGCTTGCGACGTCGCGCGGAGTTTTGACTTATTTGGACCTTCTAAAGGACGCTGCGGGCGGTGATTATCGCATATATCACGCGTAATCCCATAAGCCTGCTAATGCGGCTATCGACGCCATGTTCCGGTGTACTTCGGTACCTAATAAGGCGTTCGTAGCTGACTACTGTCGTCTTTACACTGTTGCGGTCGCCGTATATTTCATATGGGTGGACTACACAACGTAATTGTCCCTTATATGTGGGTCATATAAGGGACAATTACGTTGTGTAGTTCACTTATGAGTAGTTTGTCAGTAGGTTTTATTTTTGTGTTGTTATTTACTTGCCCTAATGTCCACGGCTGTGACAAATACTCGTATGTTTTGTTGAGCAGAAGCTACGACCGGCCTCGCCTGATTCCCTCGCTGTCCGGCATGGAGGTGGTGCAGATCGCATGCGGCGGGGCGCACTCGGCGTGCCTTACGTCCCGCGGCCGCATCTACACGTGGGGTAAGGGCCGCTACGGCCGCCTCGGTCACGGCGACTCGGAGGATCAGCTTGTACCGAAAATGGTGAGCATTCGATACCATACTCTCATAACTTATATCACATTTTGAATCTACTCGATATTCTGTTCTAGACAAGTTGTAGTGGTTAATCAGCTAATGGCCTGCTAATAGTACTTTCTAATTTAAGTCCTTACTAAAAATATGTTTTTGACTCGAAATTCCTTACAGGTGGAATACCTAGCCTCATACCGGGTGGTAGACGTGGCGTGCGGCTCAGGCGACGCGCAGACTCTCTGCATCACAGACGACGACAACGTCTGGTCGTGGGGCGACGGTGACTACGGAAAACTCGGTAAGAACTCAAACTGATACTTGAACACCTAAATAGATTCTGACATATTAAACACACGTAAAGTAATATTATTTATTAAGTAAATGGTACAAGCTAAATCCTGAGAAAGGGTAAATTACTTGCACAGTTCATTTCAGAATACGAGTACCACGAGGCCTTAATAATTGTGTGAGATTAAATTCCCATATTTTTTTATTACTAATTATTTTCAATCTGCAAAGATATTGGGTTCTATTTAAATACACAAAAATCGTAATAAATTCGTCTTGAATAAAATAGAGTTTAAATCATAACATTTATTACGCGTTTATGAACGCAATAAGAATAAAAATAATTTTGCCTGGACCTGAAACTCAGAACTTCGCGGGCTGATTTTTCAACAGTAGGTTAGTTTAACATTTCCGAGAAAGTGGGGGAAAAATATTTTAATATACTAGCCGACCCGGCGGACTAAGTCACCACTTCAGAATGTTTTACTCGTATTTGTTTTCGATGTTATATCTGTTATTCTGCTATTTGGGCAGAGAAAAATCCAAAAATCAAGGATCATAAAAATCGGTCCATCTATTCTTTAGTTATAAATGGTATTACTAATCCGACTTTATATTTATATATATATAGGATTAGTAATACCTGGAAGAATAGCTGGACCGATTTTTATGATCTTTATGTATATATTATATGTATAAACCCCCTTGCAAAGAAAACGGGCACGGAATAACTAAGTGAAATTTCATTCTACAAAATTAGGAAGGTATTGTTTTACGAAGAAAAGTAATGATATTTTTTATTTTTTTTTATTTTTTTTATGTCATAGAAAAGGCAACCAAGCACACAGGCCACCTGATGGTAAGTGGAAACTGTGACCCATAGACATTAGCATAAGACTGCAAATGCGTTGCCAACCCTGAGGACTAAGATGGAATGCCTCTATGCTAGTCATTACACCGAAATATTAAGATATTATATAAATGAATATTACTTTTATTATTAAACTTAAAATATCATTTAGCTATAGTATGTTTTAACTACTTGAGAAAAATTACAGTGCCCGTTTTCTTTGCAATGGAGGGTTTATACAGAAGATATAGATTATTGTCATTGTGACATAGAAATTTATAAGAGTGTGTATAACTCGTAATATCAGTTATGATCATAATTAAGTGTCGTAAACGTAACGTCACGTAACAATTGTGTCACAGGCCGGGGCGGCTCGGAGGGTTGCAAGCAACCATTAAAGATCGAATGCCTCAAAGGACTAAGGGTCATCAAGGTGGAATGCGGTTCGCAATTTTCCGTGGCCCTGTGCCAGTGTGGAAGCGTTTACACATGGTAAATATCTTAATATTAACTCATAAATGCAAGTTTTAATTGGCTCTGGATATTATAAACCACCGCACTTGACCGATCACTTTTTATATTAAACATTGTTGGTAACATTTCTAGAAGTAATCGGTCAAGTACGGTGTTGTATGGCGTGATGCTAAAATATAATTGTTATAAGATATCTCTAAAACACTTTGGTACTCACGAAACGTTCTTAAACCATCTAAAAGAAGTGTTGTAAACTAAGGATAACGATCCGACGGACATTATTACAGTTGGATTTTTTTATGTGTTTAGTAAGGTGACATCTTCGTTGTTGTAAATAATGAAAAATAAAAAATTGAAGCGACTTATTGAATGGACGATATTAAAAGATCATTTTATAGAGAAACCGTTTCTTGTTATAAAATATAAGTATAATCAAATTGTCTTGGACAAAAGATTTAAATCATATTTTAGATAGTTGATGGAGTTTCTTCTTTATTGTAAAACGTTTTACAGTTCTGGCGTTCGGCTGGCTATCGGCAATCGCTAACCAAGTAGCACTAGCCACTGAGCGTGTTTCACAGAACGAACGATGAATGCCCTACTGTATTTATATGTTTTTATTTTAAAAAGTTTTGCGTGTTTTAAAACCCCTCAGGGTATTAATTTGCGAAAATCCCCCATCTGCTCAGTGCATCCTTAATATATCTAAGGAATCTCCCTTCAATGTTCAAGTCCGAATACGAAATAATGGACATTTTCAAATTACTCCACCGACAAGAGATACATAGCTCTTAAGTAAATGAAGATGCTGAAATCCAGCGGTGTCGGCTGTTCGTTGGTCGATCAGTGAGTCAGTTTCTTGTTTAGGAGCGACCCCACTGAGAGCATTCGCGTGAATATTCGAGTGGTGTTGACGTTGAGCCGAGCATTACAAAGCTTTACGCACCACTTAATGTTCGCGCCAAATGCTCGTTATAAGCGAATCCTCTCAGTGGGGATGCTCCTTTTTATATACATTGATGAAAGAGACCGCCAAAAAGTATTTTGACTCTTTCTTAGTGTTTATATTAGATTCTTTACAAGTCCCTACATGTCAATATACAATTCCGATATTTCGAAAAGCTTGATATTAATCCAAGATGGCGTCGCACACCTCCCGTCAAATTGACGTTGCACGGATTAGTCATTTTCAGGTCTCTGCCCACTACACCGTATGATACCATTAACTACCTACATGTTCCTTTTATGGTCATGGTATGATACGGTGTAGTGGGCAGGGACATTTATGGAAAAAATATCAGTGAGGTCGGGGTCGTCAGGAATTTCAAAACACTACATCAAACGTAGTTAGTGTTTTTAAATGTGTTCAAGCATAAAAATGTTCAAGATATTTAAAAAAGGTTTTTTACGTAATACAGTAGACATTCGTCGGAGAGATTGGAAGTACAAAAGACACGAGACCCATTGCTGCATATTCATAATATCATAGTGTGCACTTAACAATCTAAAACAGTAATGTAGATCAGGATCACCTTTCACAATGACATTTACAGTACATCTATGAATCATGACCTATTACAGCTAATATGTAGCTTGATTTAATTACTACATTGCTTTACTAAAAACACAAACGCTAAATTAGTAAATGTAAATTACAGATAATTTCATTCGAAGCAAATTCCTTTGATTTTGATAGCTAACCGGTCACATGTCATAGAAATATGATTATAGTTAATTTGAATATTAATAATACATATTAATAAAGTTTATGTACTTAGGTTGATGTTTTATAATTAATTATAGTAAATAAGTTTGAATGTTTTATGTGAATAAGTTCTAGGATTTTATATCTCTATGTGAAAACACGAACCTTAACGAAAACCGAGATGTCCCGAGTGTCAAAGTGGAAATAATCGTACTGTAAAACTGGTGTCCATTGTCAGTTAGTGTGCTATTTGGCCATTGTACCGTTTTAGTTCGTTCTTTGTTTAAAACATTCACTTCTTGACTGGAGTGCGTCACTATTAGATTGTATGTGGTATCATTATTTTATGGTTTGACAATAGTGGTTGTCATTTTACTGAACACAATTAAAAGTCGGACCTTAGTGTTATGTGTTATCTGGCAGTTGGTCAATAGCGGTGTTATTTAAAAAACAAGAATAATTAACAAACACCTCTGCGAACTGAAAAAAAGAACACTGCCATTTATCAAGCATATGAGTCAAAACCTGACTGCAATTGCATATAACTACCCTTTAAAGTGAGTATGCTAACTTACAGGTCATATCATCAATTTTAATATATAATTGTGATGAGTTTGAGTTTTATATGCAGTTGTGAGATATAATTTCAGAAACTGTTATTATCGTATATGTACTGTATGGTTTTTGTTCATGTAAAAAAATAATGCTTGTGTACAGCTGAATAATTAACCTGTACCACTGTCGACATCCCTATCTAGTGTCTTTTTTCTATGACCCTTATATTTATTGTCCGGCCCAATTATCTAACTGTCTACCTAGTCGGAAAATCACTAGATGCTTTTCTCGTGTCAGGTCTACCGGACGCTTACCACCCAAGCGGGGATATATGAGGAATACCAGACGACGGTACATATAGTAATAGTACCTGAGACCTAACATGCCCCTTATGATGAGACATAAGAATAGTACGTAAGCGAATGAAAGACACGTCGTGTAATCAACAGAACTTCGCAGCTCTATTCCTAAACTAAACCCGTTAATTCGAATGACGGACACATTAAAAATCGTAGTCGATAACGCCAATTTGTTACTATAAAATTCTAATATTTTCGTAATGTATTCTAATTCTAGTATTTTTTAACTACCCTTTTACCAAGTCCGAATCTAATGATGGGATCCATGACGAATCAAAGAAACCCCTCAAATCATATACGCACACACAGCAATTTTGCTATTTCCTGTAAGACATTATGGATTTGCATCCTAAAAACACCTCTCGGTAAAGAGTAACTGATGATGAAGACCAAAATAGATCACCGAATTTTTTTAATCGTAATTATTTAACGGGCAGTGATGAGATTTCTCTATTAAGAATATGAAGCTACTTTTATTTATCACTATGCATGTAGGTGGTGAAGTACCGGGAGAACGTGGTGATGTACCGGGAGAACTTTTTAATTACTAACGGCCTACCATCTTGGATAGCGAAATTTTGTTAAGGCTGATGGAAAGTGAAAAATACCATCTTCGTAAACCCACTAAACAAACATACATACATACCTAGCTTCAAATTTGTCTAAACTGACTATGGAACGCCAGGTGCACCAGTCTAAGCATACGAGTACAGACAGAGAAAGCTCTTTTGCTACATAAATCATAGTATCTATACTAATCAAGGGATCCAAAAGTGCCCAGGGTCGAAGGCTGTGGAAAAACATGATTTAAGCCCTACACCAGTACACCCCAACAGAGGGTAATAGGATAAAGACGAAGAAGAAGAATAATTTCGTTTGTTGTCTAAATATATTGTGACCCTTTATATATATATGAGGATAAAATATCTACATTAATGGTGTTGTTTTAATTTAAGTCTAATAGATCTATTTATAGATCTAAAAACTTTCAAACGTTCAATACGCGTATTTTGTAGTTAACTGCACTTTTTCCTGCATATTGCGACTTAGGATTTTGTTTCTGACTTCCGATTTAATGCTTTGGAGAAATTATTTAACAAGAACAACGCATTCACATTTGAATGAAGCCACCTGTCAGTCAGACACCAAGTAAGATCGTAACATGTGAATCAATCAAAATATAACTTTAAAAAAATATCAGAGAACATCTTACATAAATCAACCGAATCCCAAATTAAGTTAGAAACTTGTGCTATGGGTATTAGCTGACGATAAATACGACGATATAGATAAATATATGCTAAATATACATAAAAATAATTTAACCCAAATAATAAATACTCGTGCTCATCACACAAACGTTTGCCCTGGCTGGGCTAATCCATCAATTCCAGGACCGCTGCTTAGAAGGCAACTCACGTTACCGCTAAGCCAGAACGTGTTGTCAAAGATTTATTATACATTTTATTCATGATCAAAGTGGACCTTAGTTTAGATATCTTCAGGGATCGTTGGCGTGGTAGGCAAGGCAGTATACGTTAGGTGTTCGTGGCGTCCAAAGGTTTCATATTTTGGCGGGTAGGTATACTAGATTCTCTGAGACACAATTATCATAATTACTTTTTGCATCAACCTGTATTTAATAATTATGTGATGGACGCATAGACATTATCATTCACTCGTTCAATTCATTCATGCCAACTCTCGTGAATCGACCTGTACATATATATTTAACCTTTTTAATTCTTTAAACAGAGGTAACATTATTCCTATATTTTTCATCCTCTATCTATAGAGAATTACAGTCAGGTATACTTATTATTGTCATTGGAAGTCCAATTAGGACCAGACTAAGGTCAAGCGGGGCTATTATGTCAGTGGGCCAATTACGTTGAGTGGCTTTATCTTGATTCTTGACTGACCTTATATGATGGGGGGGGTATCGTAAGTCTATTTGTCTACATCCATGGCATAAATTCCCTATAATATGTTCAGAAACTATAAGCAAATGGTAGATATTAGTAAACCTGTATCTGCGGTGGCATCGTAATGTTTAAGTTACAGTATAGGTAGCCAAAACTCTAATCACATTAAAATTTCGAACATCTTCAGAAAACGAATCGTATTTGGTCGTGATTATCGAATTAGTCGATTTGTAATTTCATTTAGCGAGAAATTCTTGTTTTATACAATTTTTTGAATCTCGAATATTACTATCTATTCACACAATCAAACAAAAAAAAGAGTCAAATACTAGAAGTGCATAAACATTACAAGTACCTACCTAACGTACAGTGTAACGAGTCGTCCGCGCTGTGTTGGATGCATTCTGCGGGCCCGCCGCTGCGCCGCACAGTCATTTGTTTCGAACTTTCGAATAGTTCCGAAGAACAGAAAATAAGGTTATCTACAACTTGAAAATGTAGGTCATATTGTACATGTTGTAGACAACTTATTTTATGAATGTATAGGTAGATGAATGTGTGAAGTATTGTATACGACTGTACGCATAATTAGGCATTAAAACACTCGTGTGATCTTATTATGCTCTAGTCACATAAATAACTATTTAAAAATGTGCCACTGTACAGGGTTAAATTCCTAATGTTATTCCCATGTTCCTTATGTCCTGTCGCATTTTGTATGATTTGCTTTGAATAATTTAATTGTTTCCTGTATTACTGACTATATAGCAGTGGAAAAAAAACGTTATTCGGTCTCTGATTGATGATAACTAGTGTCTTGCGTTCGCTCACCTACTGTTTCTTAATTTATATAGTCTAATCCGACAACAAGCATTGCTTTCAGAACTATATAAAACACTGCCGTTATACCAAAGCGGCTGACTACAATGTAGTAGTCGAACCATTCTATACTATTATGGTAACCACATTAAATTTAAATGCTTATTCTATTGCTGTACAGTTAGCTGCCTTCTTTGGTATTACGACAGCGCAGCTCTTGTCTCTACTTGTTAAAGTGATCGCGTATGTTCTAATTCTTTTTTGCCGATTATGAGTCCTGTGGTAAGTATAGGTCTACCAGAATCTCATGACAAATTTAAATGTATAGCTTGTAACTCCGGGGAAAAGGTTTTGATACTCGATTATAGACCAGGTTTTATACAAGTATGATGTGGTAGACTCAGTCCGCGTAGAAATCTTTATTTCGTAGATTCTTATTCCATTTTTATTTTATTTATTTATTTTATTTATTTTCGAGGATAATATTCAATTATCACGTCCGTGCAATTAACTACATATGTTTACCGTGAAAACGGAACATTTATAATTATATTATAACATTAGTAACCATTAATTACCTACGTAAACTTTAAAATCAACTTTGGACTTGCATTTCCTATTATTTGCAAGTATTTAAGTTAAATTGAAACAATCATGTGCTATAATATTAATTAGGTTTTAATTGAAAATTACTTCTTAAACTCTGACGTCTCATCTCATTATTAAGGGTGGAATAACGGGTGATAACAAAAAAAAGAGAATTTTTGAAAAAGGTGAAAAAAAAATATTAGAGAATTTGAAATCAAACTTAAATATAATTACATTAAAAACACACTGTATTTCTTTCAAAACCGATTAATGAACATTTGGCCCATGGTCAGCTGTTCGACGGAGCTTGGTCAAAAAGGTCGCACAAGAACGCTGGACGGCAATCTTATCCATTTTATGTACACAAACTTTTATCCTCTTTATCAGCTGAGTACAATTTTCGGCTCTCCAATTATTCTTGTACACCAATGAACTGAAATATCCGAAAAAATCTTCAATTCGCCGACATTGAGGAAGATTTGTTGGGTTGCGGTGTTTTGGTACAAATTAGATTTTTTTGGAGTCCAGAAAACGTGAGTGTTTTTTGTTTGCATAATGCGACGACGCCTTATCCGGCCAAAACACATACTTGCCATCAGAGTGATATTTCTGAATAAACGGCACTAATATTTTCTTCAAGCATTCGTTTTGGTATACATTTTGATTAACGGCTAATCCACTAGGTTTGAACCACACACAGTTTTGAAACTCCTCTTTCGGAAATCACGACATACAGCATAACCTTTTGCTCAAACTTGTGTTTGAATTTGTATTTTTTATTCGAATGTGTGGTAGAACTGTTGCTTGTGTAGTATCTATCATTTCCCGGGATGTGAAATTTGCTGAGGGGAAAATAACTTTCATCATCTAAAATGAAGCTTTTCCCAGCGTAATTTCGGGTCATCCAGCGACATTGGGTTTTAATGGGCGAAATTTGTTTTTCTGTATATTCTGGTGCCCTCACCTTCTTCCGGCATACTATTCCAACCTTCTTTAATGATTTGCAGATATACGGTTGACTATAATTAAAAAAAATCGCAGCATCCCGTTGGCTCATGCTGTCTGAATCATTAAATTGGGTATGAAGTACTTTTAGGCGTCGTTTGGTCATTATCTTTGCCGACCTGCCACTGCCACTTTTACGAGTTGTAGTCTCAGATTCTAAAATTCTATACACAGTAGAAACTGGTACATTCTCTTGAGTGAAATGGTTCACTGTAAACTTTTCCCCATCTTTAAATTTGAATGATAAAAATTTACAATTCGTTTTCTCAAGGTTTCTTGTTTAGATGCCATTTTTGACAACAGTAAAACAAACGCAGAAAAATGTGACTACCATCACGAAAGAGGTAACACAACAACATTACATCAACAAATTATAAAATTTGCCACTTTAATACCAGATACCCAGCAAGGCTTATATGCCCTAAAAGTAGAACTGATTTGTACCGCAGAAACTGCTATTCAATGGCAGTACGAATTTTCAACAAACTGCCAAACGCTTTAAAAGAACTGCCATTGAAAAGATTTAAAGTAAAGTTATTCCAGTGGCTAAATAACAAGACATATTGCTCTTTTAAAGATTTTTTCAATGATTTTGGGATAGGTAATATTTAAAAGTTAAAATATTTAAAATTATAAATGTAAATTTTCTCATTGTCAATTCAATTTCTATTATACATACTGAACATTTATTTCATTGTGACACTTAGATTAAAATTAAGATTTTGCATACCGATCAGGTGACACATGTGAAAGATTGATTACATAGTGTGTGTGGGGTGTCGTTGAGAAGTTTTTCAAAAATGCAATTTTTAGATTAAGGGATCCATTTTTAGGGTTCCGTAGCCAAATGGCAAAAAACGGAACCCTTATAGATTCGTCATGTCTGTCCGTCCGTCTGTCCGTCCGTATGTCACAGCCACTTTATTCCGTAACTATAAGAGCTATACTATGGAAACTTTGTAAGTAGATGTATTCGGTGAACCGCATTAAGATTTTCATACAAAAATAGACAAAAAACAATAATTTTTTGGGGTTCCCCATACTTAGAACTGAAACTCAATTTTTTTTTCATCATACCCATACTTGTGGCGTATCTATGGATAGGTCTTCAAAAATGATATTGAGGTTTCTAATATATATTTTTTCTAAACTGAATAGTTTGCGCGAGAGACGCTTCCAAAGTGGAAAAATGTGTGTCCCCCCCCGTAACTTCTAAAATAAGGGAATGATAAATGTAAAAATAATATATGATGTACATTACTATGCAAACTTCCACCGAAAATTGGTTTGAACGAGATCTAATAATTAGGTTTTTTTTAATACGTTATAAATCGTAAACCGCATTTTACCTTTCATTCAATCAACTCCAATATAATAAAGAATAAAGAAAAACATTTATTTAGATGTATAGTGGTACGGAACCCTACGTGCGCGAGTCCGACTCGCACATGGCCGCTTTTTTTGAAATAATTATTGCGCTCATTTTTGGTACAGTCAAGTGTAACAGCCAAAATTAAAAAGCAAATATACCTAACAAATTTTAAAGGAAAACCATGACGACCGTGTACTATTATTGATTTTATTTTAAAAATGTTATGTACAGTTAACGATAATGTTAATTAAAACTAAATTTGCATGCTAGTATCTAGCGAGATATGTCATCGCACAGGAATAATAAACTAACAACACCTTATTATACCATATTTTATAGCAAATAAACAAATTTTGATTTTTGATTTTTACATACCGCCTTTTTTATTTATGCCGCCAGTATTTTTTTTTACAAATAGTTATAGGTATTCTCTTTTTTTTGTTATCACCCGTTAAAAGCAAAATGGAATATAAGTAACGTTCCCGGCAATGTGCAACGGAATTTAAAGTATAAATATTATTTGTCTCCTTACCAGTCTATTAAAACGTACGCCACAAAATCAAACATTGTGTTTCATTTTCATCTTCTTCCTTATAAATTTTACAGTACACATGATTAACGATATTTTTCTCTTAAGATACGAAGGGGTTTTAGGACAGTTCCCTTAAAACTAACGCTATATTTCAATAAAAATTGCAACACTAAGAAACCCTGACAAGCGGTGAAATTTGCATTAACAGGCAAAATCCATATAAGAATCGATATGTTCTTACTTTTCAATTTCTCATAAGATTCCGGTAAACTTCATTTTTCCCCTACCATTGAGGCCGTCACTCAAAGTGGAAATAATGGCTGTTGTATATAAAATTGAACAGAAATAATAGCTCGGGGAAATGCATCATGGAGCAAGTGTGCCTACCGAACATTGCCTAAGCTGATCTTGGAGCGAGTTAAATGCATCTACCGAATAATTAGTTATGGAGTAGTTTGGCAGAAAAGAGTTCGACTTTGTTTGTTAAGCCGCTGTAAGGGTTTACTAATGTTTGGTCAAAAAACGTTTCCCAATGTCTCACTTCCCAAACTATTTTTCCCAAATTATCATTTGGCAAAAAATCACAAGTAAAACACCGTATTGCAAATTATCTGTCAGCATTTTTTTTTGTGGCAATGTATTGTTTAACAATTTATTATTTGGTCATGTTTTATTTTACCAAATTTCATGTAGTCAATTGTTTCGTTTCGCATAACATACTTTTTCCAAAATATGGTATGGTTGCATGCGAGTCTAACCTACTATCGGTACTTTTCTCGTAGCTGTTCGTTTTGGTGGGGGTTTACAATTCTAACCTAACCTAACCTACTTTTCTGGTAGCAGTTCGTTTCTGTGAGGGTCACAGTTCTAACCAAACCTAACCTACTTTCCTGGCAGCAGTTCGTTTCTATAAGGGTCACGGTTCTCACTCACCTATCCCAGCCTAATCTTACCTACTTAAGAGTATTATGAAGCTAAAAAATGCATCGGTTTTGGTACTGAATTTTACAAATGGTTTATGATTTATGCAATTAAATAGGTTTTTGCCATTTGTTCGTTTTATACTTGGCATTCCTATATACTTTAATCTCGATAAAAATAAATGGTCATTTGGCAAAGATATATATATGCGAAATAACATTTGAAACAAACATTTTTTTGGAATATAATATTTGCCAAAGGGAAACGTTTGCTTAATAAACATTTGTCTTAATAAAACTTGACAAAGTAAAATGATGCCAAATGATAATTTGACCAAATTAATAAAATGCGAAATGTAAATGTGCTAAAGATTCTTTTGGTAAATGAAACTACTGCGATAAGTTTTTTGGGAAGTGAAATTTGGCGAAAAATATTTTGACCAAACGGCAGTACACCCGCTGTAAGAGATGAAAATGAATGATATTGCCTGTATTCTCTGGCCATCTTTTGACTAAATACTGTATGTACTATATTATTTCTGATCTGTACCTTAGCCGATAGTATTGAACAATATCATATATTTTCACCTCAATTAACAATTTTGCATGCTAACTCACCTTGGCCTTATCCCGAATGTTGTCACTTTTTCAGTGTCATACATAATGGGCATGTTAGAGCTCGGGCAGAATATTCAGTGTCTGTGGTATATCTCATACGCTTTAGTTTGTATGCGCAGCGAGTACTAAACTGCGCCTTGTTTCGATAGGGGTAAGGGCGATTATCACAGACTCGGCCACGGCAGCTACGAGCACGTTCGCAGGCCTATGCGTGTCACGGGGATGCAGGGAAAAATGATCGTGTCCATCGCCACTGGTGAGTGCTCTGGGCTAAGGTTCCGATAGTATTATAATTTATAATATACCTAATGGGCAGTACCTAATCTCAAACATCACTAAGTATATTACCAGACTGCTAAATTATAACACTACTTCCCTTTCTTGTTATTCGATAAAATATGGAAACATACAGCGATGCCACGCGAGCGTTGCGGGTGCGTTGCGTCGTCGCAATTATTGCGCGTCGTTGTCGTCGCTAACTGCCTCGCAGGCATTTAACCGCATCGTCAGGCAGGACGCACGTTTTTCAGCGCATCGTGTGGCATGTCATTCTAATTTATATGTATTTAGAACAACGCAGGGGCGGCGCAGCGTACCGGCAACGCCCGTATGCTGTGGCACCTCTTATACTGAAACTGAAACTGAAAATTAATTATGCATAAACAATTATTTTGTGCAAGCATGCCTGAGAGTACATGTTAGCATGCCGCACTCCGGTATTCATACCATCCAATAGCCATTTATTCTGTTGTATCAATCATACCAAAATAATTATTAATTCATGCTATGTTCAACTGCTTACATAAGTTATGTTCTTAAATGTTGTATGTAGGGAGTCTCCACTGTGTGGCCTGTACGGACACCGGTGAGGTATACACGTGGGGTGACAATGACGAGGGGCAGCTTGGAGACGGGACCACGCTGGCCGCACAACGGCCGAGATTGCTAACTGCCTTGCAGGTATGCTTTGCTACTAAACCCACTGAAATACGCTACGCTCCTGATTCAATTATAGGATCCTTCGCTTACTCGGGATTCAAAGAAGCGGGATGCAAATAACTTTAGTCTCGGGTTGCAAAATGTTTACCAAATTATTTTACCGTATTAATACCACATGGAAAAAAGAAAACCAAATGTTTATTTATTTAACCCCATTAATATTGCCCCTGCACTATTCTCAGCATTTTATTTTTTAGTAAAAAGTAACTCTATCGCTCGCAGTAAAATCGAAAGTTGCTCGCAGCAAGATCGAATTATGCCCACTGTCTGTAAACAGCAAAACCAGTAAAATATTTGTGCAACAAGAGAGCAAAGTTAGTTTTTGCTGCGAAAGTGAATTTGGAATCCCGAGTAAGCGAAGGATTCTAGGCTACAATCCTGAGCACAGCGTAGGATTCATAGACATGAGATGTTAATAACTTCGGTCTCGTGTGAGACACAACTTTTGACCTCAGGAGCGAGAACATATCACATAGGCAAAGAAAAACCATGGTTAAAATTAGACAACATGAAACTATACAGGATAATTTTTTTTTCAGTGCACAAATTTTAACATATGATTTTGTATCGTTTATATAATATATTACAACCATAAAACGAGTTTAAAAAAAATGTTGCTAATTATTTACCAGTTTTTTTTTTACAAACCTCAACAAAAAACCTTTTTACAATTAAACTATTTTTTATCGAATAGCGAAACTTCAGCTGACAGCGTCATGTCACTACGATTTTTGCAGTAATGACAATTTACAATCTCTCGCGATGTTTTACGAATATTCTAATGTTGAGTATTACGAAATGGTCCGTATGTAATGTACATACGGACCATGAGCGGTGAAAGTTTAAGAGAGGCTCAGAGGATGTACCGAGACGAAAGATTACCTCGACTTCATAGCCAAGGATACGTAAATCCACCAGTACCAAACATGCGAACAATTTTGGCCGCCAATAGCAGACTACTGGCATACGGCCAATTTACTACCCCCCGGTCCCCTGATGGACGTGGTAGATCTCATTTAGCGTTAGAAGCTGAAGAAGAAATTTTCGAATTTTTCGAACATGACCCGAGAGTCGGTACGTATGACGCGGCACGTCGTTTCAGTGTCAGCCAGTACGCAGTGTGGAAGTCACTGCATTCTGCCGGTCTCCACCCTTATCATTTTCAACCGGTACAACAACTACATGACCCGGACCCAGCCGCTCGTCGAGGCTTCTTAGCCATCCCGATGCTAAGATTTTATGGACTGATGAAGCACTGCTCACCCGTGTTGGGGTTTACAATGTACGTAACGAACACTGGTGGTCATACAGTAATCCACATAAAGTTAAAGAAAATCACCACCAAGTAAGGTTTAGTGCCAACGTGTGGTCGGGCATTATTGGGGATAAAATATTATACCCCTGTTTTATCGAAGGCCGTTTGACCAGAGGAACCTACCTGGATATGTTACAAGGTGTAGTGAGCGAGTTAATGGAAGATGTTCCGATAGCCCATCTACGAGATTTTTAATACCAGCATGACGGTGCTCCACCGCACTACGCAATAACAGTGCGAAACTACGTAAATAACGAATACGGAGACAACTGGATAGGGCGTGGAGCACCTCAGGTGCCATGGCCAGCCAGAAGCCCGGACCTCGCGATGTGTGACTTTTTCTTTTGGGGTGAAGTCAAACGTCGCGTGTACGTCGAAGAAGCCCAGAGTCTCGATGATCTTAAAACGTAAAAAATATCAGCATTCGGTAGTATTAAAAAATAAATTCATGTTTTAGACAGACTAAAGAGCAACTTGATAAAATGCGCACGGCTTTGTATAGAAAATAACGGAGGTCATTTTGAGCATTTTTTAAAGTACGTTTTGTATTGGTATTTTTTAAATAAATTTTAATAACTTCGCTTCTGAGTGTGGTTCTGATTTTAAACAAATAATAAACACAACATAACTTATGTACATATCGCCCACACTGTTAACTGACTACCTGTGAACCTTATTATCAGGAAATAAGGTTACAAGTGAACAATTAACTGTGTTTGCATTTGCTTGTAGTGAACAACTAAATATTCTGTTGAACACGTGTGTACGAAGTCTTCTAAAGTGATAGTGTACTTAATGATGACATTGTTTGTCAAGCTGTAGGTATACGATACACTGTATTGCTATTCGAAATTTGAAATTTCATCTATAGCTTACAACAAGCCCGTCTCCTACTTTTAACTTACTATTTTTAACTTACTTGACAACACTCCCCTGTCCTCGCACCCCTGCATTAGAGGGTCCATGAATATCGTTAAGTTAGTGGAATCATTGTATCGGCAATATCTCTAATATTTTTTAAGATAGAGTAATAATAAAATAACACAACATGTGTAAAAAATTACACTGTATTTGTAAAACAAACAATATCAAAATATTAACGTTTAAAGTAAAATGATTGCGGTTTTGCAAATTAAAAGTGCGGTTATATTTAGAACTGGGTCTGAAGTAGGTACCTACTATGTCGAAAGCTTAACAAATGGTTAGTGTGCACATACATGTATTTTTTATAATAATGACGGATACTTTTACTTTTGCTGCGAGTAAATTGCCGTCCGGAGCTTTTTAATGTTAGCTGCCCCATTTTTTTTGGACGTTTTTGATTTGTGCCCTACTCACATTCTTTCCGAAAATGCAATAAGTTTGGGATGGTTTTCAATCTGCGCGTCATCTTTTGTGGTTTTCAACATTGAGTAAATGTTCCACATTGTAGATGGTTGCTTCGTTTGTGGTAATTCTATGAAGTACACTAACAGTGCAGTCTTCGAAAAAGTGTTTGCGCCGTTTTCAAGTCTCTATGACTTAACAGCAGTGATCCTACTTTTTGTAGCATTTTTGGTGCGATGACGTCAAATGACACACGATAGCGACCTAGGGTTGTCGGCGTATATAATATGATTGACGTATACAATTATGTAATATTATGTTGTCGTTGAAAATGAAAGACTATTTTTTTTACTTGATTAGTTATTATAATAAAATGTTGTATAACATTTATTAGTAATACGAGGATCAAACTGAAAGTTCTTAGAAAAACAAAAACTGATTAAACTAGCAAGTTATTAGCTTTATTACATCTTTCAAAATATTGTCCATTGACGTCAATACATCGCTGCATCCGATGGAACCACTGACAAAAGCACTCTGCCCACTCGTCCTTAGGGGTCTCTTCGAGGGCCTTTTGAAACGCAGCCACAGCTTCCTCGGCGTCCATAAAACGTTTTCCTCGAAGTTTTTCTTTTATTTTCGGGAATAAATAAAAATCGCAAGGTGCGGGGTCCGGGCTATACGGCAGGTGACCCAGTAATTCCACGACTGACGTCGCCAAATAGTCGATCGTTCGCCTGGCGATGTGTGACGAGGCGTTGTCGTGGTGAAGGAGGATCCTACTGCGAGGTCGTTTCTCCAGAACTTTTTCCAAGACAAGTGGCAAACAATTGTTAGTGTACCAAAACTGCAGTAACTGTTTTTCGATCCTCTATAACAATTGTCGCGTAATGACCTGTCCTTCCAAAGAACGAGGCTATCATCTTTTTTCCCACGCTTCGATCTCTCTTCACTTTAGTTGGCAACTCCTCGGAAGGAAACACCCACTGAGCAGACTGTCTTTTGGTTTCGGGATCATAACAGTAAATCCAGCTTTCGTCACCCGTAAGTATGTCGAACACAGCATTTGCGTCACCTCCGTTCAATCTTAAAACCATTTCACGGCACCAATCAACACGACGGAGTTTTTGGGCCTCGGTTAAATTATGAGGTATCCACTGGGCACAAAGCTTCCTGACCGCTAAACGTTCATGGAGGATTTTGTGCACTTGACTCATACCGATGCCCAAGCTTGTACGAATCTGCTGATACGTCACTCTTTTATCAGTCTCTATCATACGCCGCACAACACTGATGTTATCTTCAGTCGTTGCCGTAGAAGGCCGGCCCTCACGCAGATCATCGGTGAGATTATTGCGACCACGTTTAAACTAATTAAACCAATTGTAAACAGTCGCACGAGATGGGGCTTCATTGTGAAAGGCCAATCGTAGTCTATCATAACTTTCTTGTTGACTTTTATGACATCGAAAGTCATAAAAATCATTGCACAAAAAATATCTCGCGTTAAATTCATGCTGACGTGACACAGACAACTTTCAATTTGCCGCCAAATCGCAAAACAAATGACAAATGAATAAAATACATACTCAATAATATTGGCAAAGAGTTCCATTTTCAAAATGTAATCTTATTTTTTTATTAAATTGTTACAAGTGGCCAGATCTAAAAACTTTCAGTGTCGCCCTCGTAACCCAAAACTCCTCAAATTTTTCGGAGGTATGTAAGTAGAGTATGCTCACGTTTAATTTTCGCAATTTTGATTGCCCTGTCGAAGCACAGCGACAGCAACCAGCTTCTTTATTTTCTGAAAATAAAAGTAATAGTTTGATTCAGTCGTAGTTGATAGATGGCAGGGTGCTTAGAATTAAGTAGCACCTTACCGATAGATCGTAAAATGCAACATGTTAATATTTACAGTCTGTGTATGTACTTATTACTAAATTACCTTGGATATTTTGAAGTTGATATTTTCGAAGCACCCCTACGACTTCGTTCCAACAATCATCAAAATTCAAGAAGTTGATTGTTTGAGCATAATCCTTGAACACCTTTCTCGAAAATTGAAAAAGCAGGAACACGTTTTAAGGACTAAGGGAATAAAGGCTTGTAGTACTGTTAGGCGACGGGCTTGCAACCTGTCACTAATACACTGGTAAACATCTTAGCCTGATTGTGCAAAATGTGGTTACAGAATTATCAACAAGTTTTTTAGGGTTGATGGAAATTCTGTAGCTCTGCCTACCCCACTCTGGGAATGAAGGCGTGAGTTTATGTATGTGTATGTATGTACGTTTTACGTTTTGATCATATTAGCTTCAAAGATTTCGTTTATTACGTTAGAAACAGAAATGTGATTTGTCTTACCTTAATGCATAGTTTTAAACAAATATGATATACAATTTTAACTGTTTCGCTCTCCAACTAGTACATTTGCAATATTGTTACCACAGCTGTCCGTTGTTTCATCAACAGTCAGGTATACAGGGTGGAAGAGGACCGTGGACCTTCCCGATAATGGGAGATAGTTTAGCCTTAACACTTTATTTCCCCCATACAACCTATGTGAATTTAAGCAGCCGTTTTCAAATTACAGCCGGTTAAACATTCACACAAAAAACTACTTGTTTCAACCCTAAACATATGATTGGGTCAGTGAACTTAATTGTAAACAACATTTTCATACAGGATATTATTACGTTTTTTTGTCGTGGATGCATACTTAGACCTGCTTCCAACGCGGTAAGAAATATTGCAGGGTTTGTGAGTCTCTTTGTAGGTACATCTTGAACAACTTTATTTATTTTTTCCTAAAATTATGTATAAAATAACATAATAACGACCTACTAACAGCCTACTAAGCACAACTTGACACATTTCTGAAATAGCAACATCGACAGACAATGAATAATAAATATATAAATAAATATACTCAATCTTCATAAACAATTAAAGATGATAATTAGAACCTTCTTTCATCGTATTTTAGTTTCCCTAAATTGATAAATAGGTTTTAGCTAGTTAATTGAAATTGAATTTGATTTAATTGAATAAATTGAAATTGTGCTGCTGAGTAGGCATATTTCATTCATTTTCATGCTTCAAAACGTGCATGTGAAACGTTTATCAAATAAACATTATTACGAACTACTGATTAGGTACTTAACTTATGAACCTCTTTGCGTTATTGTATTGGCTATCGATGCATTTGATGTTTAAATGAAAATGTCATTAAATTTACCTATGTTATTCTTCAAATAAAAATGCCTTTGCTAGTTGCTCGTTGTTATTTGAATTGCTTTTATTGTACGCGACGAGCAATGACCTTCTATACACATGGACAACTCACGTCATACAACAAAAATGCCCAAACATGGCACTGCATCTTATTTCACCCTATTATGCTTCGACTAGCTCAGTCTATACATTGCCGTTTCACACCAGTCCTTTAAAATGTCATCGGTTATTAATCAGTAATGTTTATCAAATACTCAGTCGAAGCTTCATATGTTGATTTTAGAAGTTGGCTGGAACAAGGTACCAGTGGAGTTGAAACGGGCTGTTAATTTTAGGGTAGCGAACCTCAACAGAAAATACGGAACCCATAAGGGGGTTTTTATAAGGGTGAGCTTATAAATGCTCACTCATTGTTTGTCCGTCTGTCACAGTCGATTATTTTTGTGAAAATGATTTTTATAGTTTTCGAATGTACAGTACGGTCACGGAAGTTAATTTGCTACCCATTTCAAAGAAAATCTGCTTGAAGATGTCACTGTCATTAGAGATGTTAAGTCATTTGTAATTGATACGAAATTCAACCTTATTGCTGTAGAATGTCAGATTGACTTTGGAACTAAGGTGGGTCACAAATTTAATTATTTGACTGTACCCCAACGAAAATGTTAATATTAAAATGTCATAGTAAACTTCAAACAGAACTTCAAATGACACACATGACAATGACAATGACATTCACAATGACAAGGTTCTAAGTATGCTCATTATTTTTATTGGGTGACTGTACCTATATTTTGAACTATTTATGGTATTATAATTATGTGGATAGCTACTGTAGGGTAACTTTTTACTATCGAAGTTAACGATATTTCAGGGACCAGAGGGTGATGGTACTCATAAATATGAACCAATTTTTATTAATCCTTCTGAAACCGCAAACATATCAAAAACTTACTCCAAAAAAACGTTGAATATAGGTTTTGTACAATCACCCAATAAAAATGTTGAGCATACTTAGAACCTTGTCGTTGTGACTGCCATTGTTATTGTCATACTTGTCATTTTATGTAGCAGTTTGAAAGATATTATGACAGTGCACTAAAGTGCTTAACATTTTGGTTTGGGTACATGCAAGAGAAACCAATTTTTTATTTATCTACCTACATAAAATAGGTAATCGAAAAAATATATCCTTTAGTGGTTAAATATACATCAGATTCAAGAAAATGATCTGAGCAAATGACGCTTGAATTATTTGGTTTGTAAAATATTTCGGATCTTTCTCTTGCTACTAACTTGCGCCAATTCTCTCTCCTTATCTCGTGTACAGGAAAGCTGAAAAAAAACCCATTGTAAGGGTTCCGTTTTTTACCATTTTGGAACCCTAAAAAGAGCTACTCTATTATTTGGTTTCTGACTATGTTCTTGTCACGTCCTTTTGCTTGTTTCTTTCTAACGCGCGTGAGAGAAAGAAATAGAATATCAATGGAATACTTGACAATAGTTGTCAGTAGTTGTCAATCAAATACGATATTTATTGAAAATTAAATGGTTTTAATACATTCTTTATAGTTTTTCGCGTGTTATCTTTTATAAATAAAATTAACTTGCCGGTGGTAAGTCACACCATCTTTTTTTTGAGTCGTTCTGGTATTATTTCGGCACTTGTTGATGACACACTTCGGCATCTTAACGGATTTGCGACCAACAGACGACTAAGGTAAGAACTGTGTGCACGCTGGCATTGCGAGTAATTGGGCTGTCCCGCGTATTGTGCGCTGATGCGAAGTCCTTGTGTATAGAAGGTCATTGGCGACGTGCAATAATAACGCGGCTGAAGCTTTGCGTCGATACCGAGAAACATATCCTCCACCACATCCAACTGGGCATAGGATAATTTTAAGGGCTTTGGATCGTATCGCCAACAACCAGCCCGTTGTACCAGCAACAGCCCAGAACGACCAACGTGGCGGAGGCGTTGTTCGAATTGCGGCTCGACTTGAAGAAAGGGTGCTGCGTTATTTTAGAAGACATCCGAGAGCGAGTTCTAGAGTAGCGGGTCGACATTTCAGAATAACCCATACTGCAGTACTTACTATTCTCAAACGTGCCAGCCTTCACCCTTACAAAATACAGAGGGTTCAAGCTCTACTCCCTCGGGACTGCCCTATCCGCGAAGCCTACTGCCGATGGTTATTACAGAAGATAGTAGAAGAGCGAGATTTCATAAGGCATATTATTTGGAGTGATGAAAGCTCGTTCACACGCAACGGAATATGGAATAGACGAAACGAACATGTGTATGCCGAAGAGAATCCTTTCGCTTATCGATTCTCGGGTCACCATTATCCTTGGTCTATTAACGTCTGGGCGGCGATTCACGGAGAAACTATCATAGGAACTGTGTTTCTGCCTCCAACTTTAAACAAGGACGGATACATGTCTCTTTTGAACACCGAGTTAGTCAGTTATCTGGACGAATTACCACTGGCTGAAAGACAAGTCACTTGGTTCCAACAAGATGGTGCACCAGCTCATTCTGTACACAAAGTACGAATGAAATTGAACAATGAGTTTGGGGATCGCTGGATAGGCAGGTTTGGGCCGCACCGCTGGCCGCCAAGAAGCCCGGATCTCACGTGTCTTGATTCCTTCCTGTGGGGCTCTGTTAAAGATAGTGTGTACAAAACGGAATGTGATACTGCGGACGAGATGCGACGACGAATAACTGATGCCTTTAACGATCTGCGGAGAAAAAATGATGAAGAGCATATTTTGTCAAGGGTGCACCGACATACTCGGGTACGGGCTGCAGCGTGTATAATAAGCCGCGGAGGGACATTTGAACACCGAATGTGAGGGTAATTGAAGAGTTTTATAACAACATGATAATGTGTAAACTAATGATTATTAAATTTTGTAAATAATAAAAATCATTTTCATTTCGTTTTGTTTATGGATTATTTGACGTCTAGGAATCATAAGTTATCACCTTATCACTATGGCAACGTCAACGTTCGGAAATAAGCGTAGTTTCCGAGTTTTCATATTCAAGTCGTAATGGGTAGGTGTAACAGGGTTGTCACCGCAATGAAAAATTAGTCAATTTGGTTTTTGTTTTAATTAGTTAATTCATCATTAATACCATCACAAATCGACTGTGTACCTCTTAATTAATGCTATAGTTCCCGTCCCCTTCCACCCTGTATATATTTATCTCGTAATAATTCTCTGATTTTCCTTTTTTTTCTTCGTATACTTTGGGCAAGATAATCTTAACCAACTTTCACTAGGAAAACCAATGCTATTTGCCTTTTAAACAATTTTCGACAAATAATTTGATTTTGAATTATTTAATTGAGCCCACGGTATTTTGCAACAGATCATCATTATGAGCAAGTCGTTGTTGAACTTTGACTGTTTGTCGTCAAAAATATTATTGTTCTATTTGTGTTTATTCGAAAGAACATGTTTTTTTAGATTCCATTTTTTTTGGATATTATTTTTATTTATTTATTTATTTATAAAGGTATCACAGTTTTTATAGTACACTTTTATCGTCTATCATTTCCAAAATCTACGTAATCTTTTAATAAAGCATGTGAATGAGCAGAATAATTATTAGATTTCTCAATATGCGTGCGGGTTTTCATATGCCTCGTCACAACATGTTTCGATCGTGTCATTTTTTTAGTACAATAGGAACAAAATATTGAAGAACCTTTCCTTAATAAAAAACGATGCTCACTTAATAGTTTCTCCATTGTGTTACTGTTCTTAGCACTTGACGGGACGTTAATGAAGAAACAAAATGAGTTCTATATTTATGCACTGCCGTTATATTATACTGTCTATGCTAGTATATAGTTAGTATATACTACTGACAACCCTAGCACTGCACCGAAAATGCTACAAAAAGTCCGATCACTGCTTATCAGGCAGGACACTTAAATCTGAATTTTACACGCTGCTTCTAAATAGCAGACTTCGTGACTGGATTTACTCATATTTATTTATTATTACTTTTATAATATTCAACGTGTACTTAGGTACCTATGCAAAATTGATAGCGTAACAGAATAATAAACAAAAACAGTAAAAATAATCCCGCTATTTTTTAAAGATTCGTTCTGAAACTGCACCCGCGGTTTATGTCACGAAATTAAAAATTGTTAAAAAACGATAAATAATTTTGTAGATACATGATAAACATCGTTGCTTTTTTCATAAATATTCTCTTTATTTCAATATGAAACAAACGATGTACAACAAATAGTACATTGTTCAACAAGGGACTAAAACAAGCCATAATGACACGAGATGTTTAGCCACCCAACTGAAGCGCGGGTGTCTATAGGTCGAGTGTCATTATGGTTGTAGAGTCTCGCGTTAAACACTCTACTTTTCACTTAGGATGTGAGGAAAAAAAAGACGTTCTATCCAATGATGTTTTATATTTAGCTACGTTATGCTCATACGAAACGCATTCAAAACCCGTCGGCAATTACTAACAGTTTTTACGATACCATATTTTTACAGACAAGGACGGCAATCCGTAGGGAACGTTATACCTAGTTAGAAAGAGAAAAATATTTGATACAAATTGCGTACCCAAATGACGCAGCGTGCCTAGATACCGGGGGCTCGCTCGCCATTCCCGCCATTAAGCTACCCGTCTTTATCGCACTCATGCGATATCACATTGTGTATCTTATGTTTCACAGGCAACAATGACGCCGCCGGTACAAATACAAAAAAAAAACAGAGTACGAGTATGCCATACATGGCGATGTATAAAAAAACAAAATGAAAAAAAGATGGTATTTTTTATAATGGTATATTTTTGTTACTTTTCGGTAATAAAAGTTTATTATCTTTGACGCGTGCGAGTCAGCAGTCGCTGCGTAACTGAACGTTAGTAAGGCAATATACCTTCCTAACTTTCTTATTGAGGAACGCTTTTGCGCGCAGATGACGTATAATAAAAATGATTTGTTTTATTTATACAAAATTAAAATATTGATTATAACAAAGTTCCTTACAAATTTGTCCCGCGGTTTTTTATTTTATTTTAAAGTGACCCTTTAATTGCTTGCATACTTAGCCAACAGCTTACAACTTGAAAACCATTTTAATACTAATTGGACCATGCAAAATAAAATGAATTCATCCTTAATATTATTAAATAGATTCATATTCGTAATTATTAATTGTGTGTCCCAAACTTAGATCGCATTTTTAAATATTTTTGCACGGTTGTCATTTTGAGGTTATTTCCACGCCCTAAAAATTGTATATACACAATCAAACACCGTGATTGGCTGGTTAGGGGTTTCCGAAGTAAATAAAAAAAAAAATTCATTAGCGATTAAAATGTAACTTTGCTCTCGATGTTCAGAGAGTAAAGTAACATTTTAAGAGCATGAGTGAACAAACACATTCAAAACTTTAACAGATAATTCCATTTTTACGACTATATTATAAATATGTGTATCCGAACGTTTTATTGATTGTTTCTTTTTGGGCATGGAATATAGGTATGGAATTTGAAATGGAACTTCGAATCAACTTGTTTCTATCTCTCGCTTTTCTCGTATCATAGTGATCTCGGCATTTGAAAACATTATTATTAAAAAGTTATTTTGTCTCACGCTTGCAGCATAACCGAATTTTGCTCAATCTTTAACCCTTGGTGTTTCTAAGCACTGATCAGAGCACCCCCAGTTGTCTGCTTTAGCACTGATTAATGCAGGTCACATCTTATTCGATTTTTAACTAAAATATAGGTCTAATATAGTCTTAAATAATTAAATTTATCCAAGCTCAATGAACTAATAAACCATAGACATTCATCATTCGTTGAATGAAACGTTTATAAGGTATAAAACAGGCTCTAAATTTGAATTTGACTTTTGACGCTCCATTTTGTGACAGACGACGGGTGCAAGTGTTCGACCCCGTCCTACACACGAAGCGTTAAACAGCAAAACCTGCTTGTCTGAGCTGCTAAGGTGAAAATAATATTCACATGTAAATTCATTACCCATCAAACAATCATGACGATGTATACGTGTGTAACCAAAAGTCTGAACCGAATTTGTAAATAATATGTGCGCATTACGAGATTGGGGCTCTTTCGTTGATCACATGCCATGTTCCAGGGTAAACGCGTTACCAAGGTAGCTTGTGGAAGTGCGCACACGGTTGCCTTGTGCGTGGAGGCGCCCCGCGCGCCGCGCCTGCCGCCCCTGCCCCCGCTCGAGTGCCACCTTCTGCGGGATCTGACTCCGCAGCTAGTATGCAACCGGCTGGTACGTGTGCTCATAATCGGACTACCCGTTAAACAATGCTGAAATAATTGCTAAAAATGTTAAAATGACAATCAAAATAAATTAGTAAGGTATTTTGTAAATGCATCCAATGTTTTGGGTCTATTAAGATCATCCTTATGTCAGCTGAGAGAAATGCACAACAGGATAAGGAGAGTGGATCACCGCGACCTTTAGTAGAGTGTTAGTCCAAATGAATGATTGGAAAGACGAGACAGTCAGCGAGTCTGGGCAGATCCCAAAAACCGCCGTACAGATTGATTCAGATTCGGGCGCAGACAAACAGTGATGAAGATGGAGAATTATTTGTTAAAAATAATTACTTTATCATTATTATCATATTAACAATAATAATGTTTAGCGAATAATGTATAAAACAAGGACATTTATGTTGTCAGGTTTTACTGCACCAGTTTTCTGAACTGGTGTGTCCCAGTCTGTCAATGCTCATCCTGGAGGGGAACCTGGATCAACTGAGGAGCTTAATGTTTTATTCTGTCAAAGAAACTGCTTTTAGAAAGGTAAGAACACCATTCCAACTTTGAAATATTGTTTTCACATTGTTATGTATGATGCACGCTTAGAATAATAACACATAGAATGATAGTTTCCTACAGCCTACCCGTCAAAAGTGTCGCACAAAATGGATTCATGTGGGCGTAATCAACGCGTACTAACACACGACAACACGCACACAAGTAAACAAATAATGTTGCTAGCGGATTACATTTCCCCCTAAACTAGGGGATTTTTTCATATAATCATTTTTGTTAAATTCGATCATTTTTTGTAGTTACTTAGTAATAATACAAACGTTTATTAACACTTATGTAATAAGAAAATGTTTTGTCTCTTTCTAATTCGCATAAAATATCATATTTTAAGTAGGTAGTTTTTAAATGTTCTAAGGTACTTTTTTGGCCGGTGGTTTTTTGGCGGACTAAAATCACATGCCGCCGCAATTTTTATTATGTCTGTGTCATTAAAATGTACAGAACATATTTTTGTCCTCCTAGACGGCTTCCACCAGCTTTCATTTCGATTAAGCCTAATTTTTTCAATCCAACGTGCGGCAATAATCGGATTAGAAGGAAATCGTGAACGAGAAAAACAAGTAATTCAATTCGTATCACAGAATATCACAAAATAGAACAAGTACTTACTATAACAATTTAGGGGGAAAAATTTCGTTATAATGGCAACATTTTCATGTAATGTCGTTAGAAAATAATTTAATATTTTAGTGAATGTTTTACGTAAAACAACAAGTCAAAACATATTACTTACCCGTGGAATGTTATTTTATAGTGTTTATTTTCTTGGTCTGAAGTGTTGTGGCACCCATTAACAATACAAATCGTCATAATCAATAAAAATCCGGGAGCTGTTGACGCTGTGTGACGTGATTGCGACTGACAGGCGGCGATCGCCGAGTACACCAGAATGGTGTAGTTTAAGTCTGACGGTTTTGGTGCGCGGACTGGGTTTCTATGTGTTATTATTCTAAGGATGCACGTATATTTTTTAAATTACTTCATGATATGTTATGCTAAATAGATGCCAAAGAAATAATAATTGAAATTGGACTAAGTACCATAGGTCAAAGCATTCTAATAATACGACAACGTTCAACGACAATGCGGGCGGTCTGAAGTGTGCGTGCGGCAGCGGCCGTTGCTGATGGTGGTAACTTTTGTACATAAGCGTGGCAACACATAACAAATCGCACAAGAGATATCTACGCAAATATATGTCCACCGATAGGCAAAGTTATTGGCTTGGCGTCCAAGCTAATCAAATAATGTATACATATATATATAGCCATTTTAAAAACACAATGAATATTTTAATTTAGTTTTGTTAGGGTATTTTAGTATTTTAGTTTGCCAATAAATAATATACAAACATTGAAACATGATTTGGTCTATTACCCGATGTTATTAATCGATATCATGTCTACACAATATACGTACCTATATACATTATATAAAAAAATTGGATGATGCAGAATGTTTTTAAGGATAACGGAAACTATATTATCTGTAACGTAATTCATATCTTGTGTAGAGGTGAGCAACACGTCATCGATTTTTAACGTGCCCCGCCCCCCGCGTGTTCTGTGAGAATATCACGAATTAATTTGCTAAGTTATAATTGTGACTTTTAGAGTAGTTAATCGCTTTTGGTTTTGTTACTATAAGACAGTTTCCTCATTGGTCGGTACGATACGACATCAGCATTGCAAGTTGAATTGCAGGTTGTAAACATCACTTCTGTATCTTGATTTGGCGGTAGTACAGACAGCGATGCATGAATTTTTTTATGTCTCAAAGCGGTGTGTTTGCTTGCGCTCGACATCGCCGTCGCTGCTGTCGTACCGAATAATTAGGAACCGGTATAAAATTGTTGTTTTATTCGTTTGACATCCAATAAAACATAATTGGGAACGTCATGGGATGTGACATTTTAGCGTCTGCATACGTAGCGTGTTATAATGAAAGTATGTGCAAAGTTTGATGTTTATTTTCAGGCGGTGATGGCGACGATGGTGCGCGAGCGGCAGCACGGGCCGGTGGTGGAACTGTCGCGCGTGGCGGCGCGGCGCGCGCGGCGCGGCGGCGCGGGGCTAGCGGGCCCGGCCGGCATGCGCTCGGTCTTCGGCCAGATGGTGGCGCGGCTACCGGCACTCACGCAGGAAGCGCTAGCGCTACCCCACAGGGTCTGGAAGGTCAAGTTCGTCGGTAAGTACTTATTTACCTCCCACTTGCTCGGAAATGATAATCTTACTGTTGTAAAACCAGCCCATGTAATTCCAAGATGGAGGCCAAATCCAAATTAAAAGTTAAATGGATATTGCGTCATAAACAAAATGAATTGCCGAAATAACGTAAACGCGTATAATTGAAGCTCTAATTTTATCAATTTGAATTTAATAGATCTAAATTTAGGATTTGATTTAATGCTGTATTTCTGTTTCATACTACATCGTACCTGTATCGAATGTAAATAGAATTATCAGTAATATTGATGATGATAGCGACAATGTTCTTTTATTCCATAAAATTTTGGGACTGTGTTTTATATTAACAATTTTGTTGCATATATCTTGTCGCATATTTGGAAAAAAAAAATATATAAGCCTCGTCGTCGGCAAATACTTAATTTTGAAACTTTAAGTATCTTTGTACATTTGCAGGAACGTTATTTTATTACTCCATTTAGCTTTTATGTCTGACACTTAGAGGTCCATTTGGAAGCCATAATAATGAGTTGCCATTTAATTCCGGGATTATCTATTGCCACCATACGGCAACATCTGCGGTACGATCTTCATGATAATTTAGAGGAATAGATTTTTTTAACTCCCATCTCAATATACGAAATTGATTTACATTAATGCGGCATACAGTTGCTTAACTACCGCGTAATTCAACAACTGAACACGAGTTAAGAGTTAATTTAATATAATACAGACTCTAAAATTATGTTCATAGAATTTTGACCTGTGCGGTATTGTTAGGTAAGCGACTATACGTCATCGAGATTTTGAAGCACTCCTTGGTCCTTGGTCCTTGAAATCCTAATAAACATGCTTTAACAAACGCTTGTTTTAATTTAACGTTTATACTTGCAAATAATAGAAATGCAAGTCCAAAAATGGTTTTAAGGGTTAAAAACGTAAGTAATCGTTACTCATATTATAAATTATAAATGTTTGTTTGTTTCATCACGGCATAAATATTTAATTGCACTGGCGTTTTTTGTAGTTTTATCCTGTAAAATGGAACAATTTCTACAGAAATGTAGGTTTCTACGACATCATACTTTTATAGGAAGGGTGGAAAATAAAATATCAAGACTTATATCCTATTAAAAACTGGGGCATGAAAAGTCGGCTATAGTTACGCAAAAAAAAATGTTTTACATATTTTTTAGACACATATCTGATCACAAAGAACTGTCCTATAATATGTACATAGATTTAAAAAAAAAAAATTCGTTCTCAAAATGTCGTGCATCAAAACATTAACAACGGGAATGCATTTTGCACTAATATATGTAGAAAATTCAATGCTATGCTACACATAATATATCGCGAAAGGACTGAAATTTTCTCAATCTACGGTTTGTATCGCATTTTAAAAAGGTTTCGTTAACGCTAAAATCGAAAGCCAAGAAGTGGTGGATAGCAGGGAGTCAAGAATTAAAAAAAGGACGAGAGTGTTGTAACGATTTTTGCCTCAAATCCTAAAATATCATCTCGTGCGTGATGTGGCCAAAAAACTAAAAATGTCTCAGTCCTATGTTCAAAAAGTAACACGTAGGGTAGGACCAAGAAGTTATAAACTTCGGGAATCGAAACAGAATGTATCAACAAAGAAACGGTCACGAAAACTTTATGAAAATTACATTACGAAATTTGAATGTTTGGTCATGGACGACGAAACATATATAAAACCCGACTTTAAACAAATTCCTGGGAGGAGTTCTATACCAGCGTAGGTCGAACAGACGCTCCTGAGGAAAGTAAATTTAAAAAGTGGTTTAAATTCCCAAAAAATACCCCCTTTGGCAGGCAATATGTAGCTGTGTCTTCTTATGTAATTAATGTCTTCTTATCTAAGTGATAGAACTCAAACAGTTGTTGTAAACAAAACGCAATCTTTTGGAGCTACAGTGAAAATAGGTGTGCCTCAAGGCTCTATTTTAGGTCCTTTTTTATTTTTGGTCTACATAAATGACTCACCACCAATAGTAGATGAACTTTGCAATATTGTACTTTTTGCTGATGATACTTCACTAATTTTCAAGGTAGATAGAAAATCCGTAGACTACATAACAGTAGGATAAACGCCACACTAGTTAATGTACATAATTCGTTTACTAGTAACAACTTGCTACTAAATGCCAAGATAACTAAATGTGTTAGGTTCGCTTTGCCTAATGTTAAACCAGTAGATTCTAGTATTTTTCTAAATGACGAGTGTTTGCTAATGGTAGATAAGGTGGTTTTCCTAGGCATAACAATAGATAAAAAATTGTATTGGAGTCCCCCATATCTGCACTGGCAGGTAAACTAAGTTCCACAGCTTAGGAAAATTAGACAACTGACTAATGTTGAGACAGCTCGCTTAGTTTATTATAGTTAGTTTCATAGTCATCAGTTACAATTCATGTCTTATCGTATTCTGGTTTGAGGTAAGGTAGCTGACATACAAACTATATTTGTGTTACAAAAAAGGGCCAATCGTTCTATTTACAATTTAAATTCCCGTGGCTCCTTAAGAGAACTTTTTAAAGAAATTAATATCTTATCTGTAGTGACTCAATTTATTTAATCATCATCATCATTATCAGCCGCAAGACGTCCACGCTGGACAAAGGCCTTCCCCAATTTATTTACAAGAATATTATTTATGTTATTAAGAATTTAGATTCTTTCACCAAAAACTCTGATATACATAATTTAAATACTAGAAATAGAAATAAGATCGCTATTCCGTGTCCGTAAAGTAAATAAATCATTTGTTGGTCAATGCATTCATTTCTATAATAAATTACCTGAAGTAGTTTTAAAGTTACCCTTACCAGCACTTAAAAAATATTTGAAAAGGTCGTTAATGTCTAAAGCGTATTATAGGGTCGAGGACTATCTAACAGACAAAAATACATGGCCTAAACCCGAAAATAATTTGTTCAAATGCAAAGCTTTATCCTGCTTTTTCTTGTCTGGGGGACATAGTTGATGCAGGAAAACATATCGAAACTTTTATGTGGTCATCTTGCACATAAGTTTGATTCTATTTTTATTTTTTATTTATCTCTCCCGTAAGATTTTTTGGCATGTTTTCCTGCTTAACTACACATGTTATTTGATATTATATTTAATTGAATACTTGCAGCTTTATATAATGCTAGGCTAAGTAGTACCATTGTAAAATGAATTTAAAAAAAAAATTACTGACTGCTGAATTTCTTGCGGCGTTTCTTCTCAGCAGTTGTCTCCTCTTGGGAAGCGCTGGTAGATTCTTGACGTGTAAAAGTGCCCGATCGGCCTACTTACTGAATAAATTGAAAAAAAGTCGCTCGTTTATTACCACCAGGACAATGAACGGCGATATTTATCAAAAAGTGTTTATAGAAACGTTTGCTGCCTTTCATAAGGAAGCACGACTTACCACGGCTGTTTTGGCCAGATTTAGCCAGTTGCAATTACGCAAAACCAGTGTTGGGATGGAATGGTACGACGCAGACAGGATTGTGGCGGTACCCATAGTATGCAACCAACCAAATAGTCCAGGACTGCGGCCTGCTGAAGAGTACTGGAGTATTATGAAGAAAATTTTAAAAAAGAAAGGCGGAAAAGTAAAATTGGACTCTGAGCAAAAAATTCAATGGACACAGGCGTTGAAACGGTATCATAATGGGTGTTCTACCTTTTCGCCAAATTTTTATTGGTCAATTTTTTATTGGTGGCAGCGTCCGGCAAACGCCTAAATAAAACGTTGTTAAATAAACATTAGGTTAACGATACACCGCGAAATGTATATTATTTGAATGGTTCAATTGGAATAATATATGAAAAATGATATTTTAATAAATGTCCATATACAGGGTTATTGGTAAGTAGACCTATTCCCGTTAGGAGGTGATAGGGGTGACTATTTGCGATAAGTTTGACCCCCATATGCATTATGCAAAAGTGAACCATTTTTGAGTTATCGCGTTTATTAGTTTTTTTTTAAATTAGTCGGAAATTCAACTTGAAAAATTTATTACAAAAAAAGTATCAATTTAAATATTATTATTTTTTCTGATTTACAAAATCAATTAAACACTGGTTATTTCTCAATATTAAAACAATAATTATCGGTCCAAATTTAAAAAAGCGAGACGGAAAACGAAATTTTTTCAATATTTTTTGCGATCGCTTTCCACTAAAATGCCTTAAAAACAAAAAAAAACGTTATGAAACTTGGCTTGCAGATTATTTTAAAAACTTAACTGTTTTCTTAGCTCTCCAAAAACGCATAACAAGTAGAAAATTATTTAAAAAAACCTGAAAAAATAATCATCACAAAGGAAGCGGGCGGAAACAAAAGTCACAAATGCAACTTCAAAAATTAGAATTAAAAAACATACCAAATTTAAATCATAATTTTTTTATTTGCTTTTGCACAAGATGAATTTTTTGTTCCAATGCAAAATTAAAAAAATATTATCTGTACACGTTTGAGAATGCGAGGCCGAAAACTAAGAAATGCATGTTTTTTTATCAAACTCCAACATAATGTACACGAAAACAAGAAAAATTTACCAATACATTTGGCGTGCAGATTACACATAAAACATTGACCTTTTTCCAGCTTTCTAACGAGCTATTAAAACTAAAATGAGTTTTGTTAAAGATTGCTGGAAAGAATTGATCACAAAGGAAGCAACAAGGAAGTCACGTCCGAACAAAACTTAAAATTAACCAACTAAATCTATCAAAACTAACTGTTATACTCGTAAACACAAATAACAACATTAACTTATGTGAGAATAAGAAATGGAGGTAGCCATTTTGAAAATGAACTATAAAAATCCTGATTATTTCAATTTTAATTGTTTATTAGTTTTAATTTTGTAACTTTTTACATAAGTTAATGTTGTTATTTGTGTTTACGAGTATAACAGTTAGTTTTGATAGATTTAGTTAGTTAATTTTAAGTTTTGTTCGGACGTGACTTCCTTGTTGCTTCCTTTGTGATCAATTTTTTCCAGCAATCTTTAACAAAATTCATATTAATTTTAATAGCTCGTTAGAAAGCTGGAAAAAGGTCAATGTTTTATGTGTAATCTGCACGCCAAATGTATTGGTAAATTTTTCTGTTTTCGTGTACATTATGTTGGAGTTTGATAAAAAAACATGCATTTCTTAGTTTTCGGCCTCGCATTCTCAAACGTGTACAGATAATATTTTTTTAATTTTGCATTGGAACAACAAATTCATCTTGTGCAAAAGCAAATAAAAAAATTATGATTTAAATTTGGCATGTTTTTTAATTCTAATTTTTGAAGTTGCATTTGTGACTTTTGTTTCCGCCCGCTTCCTTTGTGATGATTATTTTTTCAGGTTTTTTTAAATAATTTTCTACTTATTATGCGTTTTTGGAGAGCTAAGAAAACAGTTAAGTTTTTAAAATAATCTGCAAGCCAAGTTTCATAACGTTTTTTTTTGTTTTTAAGGCATTTTAGTGGAAAGCGATCGCAAAAAATATTGAAAAAATTTCGTTTTCCGTCTCGCTTTTTTAAATTTGGACCGATAATTATTGTTTTAATATTGAGAAATAACCAGTGTTTAATCGGTTTTGTAAATCAGAAGAAAAAAAAAGATTTATATTGATACTTTTTTTGTAATAAATTTTTCAAGTTGAATTTCCGACTAATTTAAAAAAAAACTAATAAACGCGATAACTCAAAAATGGTTCACTTTTGCATAATGCATATGGGGGTCAAACTTATCGCAAATAGTCACCCCTATCACCTCCTAACGGGAATAGGTCGACTTACCAATAACCCTGTATATAAAAAACAAACGTTGAGTTGTCAATCGTGAGGTTGGGAAATGAAACTAATCATTTTAACAAGTTGCCATATGATGATTCGGCAAAATGAAATTCGGCCATACGTTGGTTGGAAATTGAAATTCGGCAATAAGATTTTCGGCGATACAATTGAGAACCGTCCTAATGAGATGGTGCAAAGTCTTATGAGCCGTGTGCATATAAAAGTAAAAAGTATTGCTTACTGTGTAGACAATATCTAATATACGAAATATTATTTTAAACTTCATTAAATGTGGAAAATATAATGTACTTATTTATTGTTAAAATGCGAAAAGCACAAGACCGGTCTGAGTGGAAAGCCTTGGGGGAGGCCTATGTCCAGCAGTGGACGTCTTTCGGCTGACATGATTGTTATAATGATTTAGTATTAATATTGGTGTGCCCCAGTATTGGCGTGTTGAGCCTTTACCTCAGAGTTGCAAGCCCTAAATTTTAATTTCCCTTTTCGTAAAATATAATTTACTTGTACTTAGCTTATAAAAACATTACTTTGTCAGCGTAATTTAAATCCGACCAAAACCATGATTGTAAACAAACGGCCAAGTTCTCTTATGCAACTAAAAGTAATTGTAAGTATCTGAAGAGGCGTCAAGTTTGGCTCTAGATTCGATTTTTATTTATTTTAATCAATGGCATTTACTTTATTTAGATGAGTTGTGTCTGAAAACGTGTCTTGTTGGGCAGTTGATTGTTGACAGCGAAACTAATTAATAGAGACTTATGAGTTTTGAGCTCTAACTTTGCAGGTTTTAAAATACGTAAAGTATTGGTCGCATAATATTGTAACATACTGTATAGAAAGCTTAATACTTACTTTCACTTACTTCAATGTCAATTAATCATTCATAATAATAATAAAAGCTAGATGGGCATAAAAATCAATAGAACGCCTTGCTTGAACCTGCAAGTGTGTTCCAGGCGAGAGCGTAGATGACTGCGGCGGCGGCTACAGCGAGAGTATCGCGGAGATGTGCGAAGAGCTGCAGAACGGGTCACTGCCGCTGCTAATGGCCACGCCCAACGGGCGCGGGGACGCCGGCGCCTCGCGCGACGCCTTCCTGCTCAACCCCACCGCCAACACGCCTCTGCATCTCAACTGCTTCCGCTTCTTGGGTGAGTGACGTTCCATCTCTAACTTTCAATACAATGCAATTTAGGATAACCAACGAAAATCAGTTTGGCGCCACTATTTCTTTTAGATATGTTTTATGTAGAATGTTTGTCTTGTAAAACTAATAATGCGTAAAATGAAGCTCAATAAGAGCTAGTGGTAAGCCTTGTGGTAAGTCATAATTCTTGCTTTGGTAGGTGTTTTCTTCAAATGTCAGAAAATAAAGTGTCCAGTCAAATTAAACACTGTTATAGTTCGTATACCTTGTAACGAGGTGGCTATCTACCTGTGTGTTACCTCGTTAAATTTAAGTCATTCTAGATTTAGATATTACATATGAACAAGAAGTAGATATGTGACTACCGCGCCCGAGGTGAAGCTTCATAAAAGAGCCAATTGACCACTCGCTCTCAGTTCACACCAAACATGGTGACGAAAGTGATGTGAGCCGAGGTTGAACAAAAATAAGTAAATTGGCGTCGTGTGTGCTTCGAAAGTGCACAAATTACCAAATTAAAGTGATATCACTTATTTTTGGTTTCGCCGTATGGATGCACTGCAGAGAGTGGGCGTGTTGTCGGTGCTCTGAATAACGAATAAAAAAAGTTTCAAGCGTAATTACCCGTTCGTGTTTCAAAAATAAGCATATTTTGGCGTGCGCTAATTTAACGACATTGAACATTTTTACGGTTAAGAAGCCCCCGCGCACCTCGAGGAACAGAGCCGTCCCTGGAATAATTCATCCCGCTCTAACCGGACTTCGTCACCGTTTGGCTCGAGTCGTTACTTGAAGCCAGGCGATCCTAAGGACGGAAAAGGACAAGCTGACGCCCCTCTCGTTCAAGCAAGCTGTGTCTTCATTATATATCTACCTACCTGCGCTGCAATGCGCTGCGCTGCGTGCCTACAAAAAATAGGCGATGAAGAAGCGTTAAAATGCGGCCATTGCAAGGAGTATTATCATGATATGTGTGTAGGCATATCTCTGGATGCCACTAATGAAACCCAACTATCTTCCTGGATATGCCCTGGGTGTTGCGAGTAAAAGCCTAAGGTTGACGACACCCCGATTCGCAAACAGTTCAGCCCTATAATTGATAATGTTACTCGTGCGCGATGTAAGTGATAAAAGTAATCAATGTCTGTTCGAGTTGAATTAACGGAAATCGTGCGTACCTAATGAAATACGCGACGCCGTGAAGTACACCATTGCTAACAAGATAAAAACATGCATTCCTGCACAGCTTAGAGAGATTTCAGCCAAAATTTCCGATCTAGAAACTTCAATGACATTTTTTAATGACTTTGAGATCCTTATAACTCAAGTGGAGACTGCAAAACCAGATATTCAGCACCTAACAAGATAAAACCTCCAGTTAAAGTCGTCCATTTTGGAACTATTTAACCGTATTAACCAAATGGAATATTTAGCGCGAGCCTGCAATGTGGAAATTCAATTTGTTCCCGAGCACAGGTCTGAAAATGTGCTATCAATGATCCAGTAGTTGGGTGACATCATAGAACATCCTTTGGAACAAAGCACCATTATCCAGTGCACTCGAATCGCGAAGATGAACCCCAATAGCTCGATCGGGTATATGTTCGCAAGGCGGATGGCTCTGAACATATCGTTAGGAACACGGAAGTACTGAGAACCCTCCAGTGATGATTTTAAAGCATAGTATTGGTGTTGTTTATACTGCATTTATCTGAGATATATATTCAAGTACCAACAGATAATCTATATTTTTACCAAGCGATTTAGTGGACTTCTTACTAAGCGGTTAATTAAATTGCATGTCTTTGTTCATAGGTTAAAATCATACGTTATTGTCTTATTACTTAAGCTCAATAGTCGTAAATTTATATTACAATTTATGAAAAGAAATGTAACAATCCGAAACCTGGGTGAATTTGTTTTTACTGTTAAATTCAATTTAAAACTAAAACGATTATTATTTCATTTCAGATAGTATTGTATTAGCTTACTTGCCGCTAATGTCGCGTATTCATATTTATATTTTTTATGGCGTTCGAGCTAATATTAGGCTGATCGAGGACTTATTATGTTTATTGTTTTTATCAAAAAACCAACTGAGTCTAATTCACATATGCATGGCACGCTCATAATTTAATCTTTGCTATTCCTATTATATGGCATTTACTTATAATGTAAATATATTGTACTTATTATTATTAAAGGACGGGTGTATGATACACGTTTATTATATAACTATTTTAATGTAAGTATGTCTTTCTTCAGAATTGTTTATTCCTTACCTATTTATATTCCTTAAAAAATATATTCTTAATGCACGGCAGTAACATGTTTAGCTGGCTCACGGCCGCCTAGGTAGAACGCACAGTCTGTCGGCGGCCTAAACACGGTAGGCGATGATATTGACGCGGTGCAGTTATGCGATAACAAACAGGTTTCGCAATTGGAAGATTGTACTGTCTTCTTAAATAGTTTTAAACAACCGTTTATGATGCTTACTCAAAATATTCGCAGCTATCACTGTAACTTTGACTATCTCAAATGTGTATTAAGACGAGCTAATACTTCTTCTGGTGTTCCCGTATTGGTAATATTCGGAGCGATTTCTCGGAGATCACATTTGGGGTACCCCAAGGCAGTGTACTAGGACCTACACTGTTCCTTGTTTACATCAATGGTCTATGTAACATGCCACTGTCGAATGCTAATATCATATCCTTTGCTGATGATACTGCAATTCTAGTACAAGGTAAAAGTTGGTGTGATTTGCAAAAACTGGCTGAAACAGATATGACGAAAGTGATGAGTTGGCTCAGAGCAAATCTCCTAAGTTTAAATGTAAGTAAAACAAAATTCTTGTGTTTCTCCATGAACTAGAAAGGGCAACCTGGAGATGACTTTTGCATCAGAATTGACATGTCCCAATCACAACAAGCACAGGAGTCAGCAAACCGTAGTGCCTCATCTAACAGTAGAAAGACTCTCGAACGTATAGACTGTGTTAAATATCTAGGTGTCATGCTGGACAACCATCTTTGCTGGCGCCAGCACATTTAATCTCTTAAGAGTCGCGTTCGCAAGCTGATGTTTGAGTTTCGTACCCTCAGACAAGTTGCATACCCCGAGTTGCTAAAGAACTGTTACTACGAGTATGCGCTCTGCGAATCAGTTCTGGGGTATTGCAACTCGGCCTGGAGAGGGGCAGCCAAGACTCACATGGTTCCTTTGGAGAGAGCTCAACATTCCCTTCTGAAGACTGCCTATAGTAAAAAATCTAGATTCTGCACAAATACGCTGTTTAGCGCAATTAAGGTACTCACGGTTCGTCAGCTTTTCTTTAGAAAAAATATTCATAACTAATATAGGGAAACAAATAAAATCTTAGACGGTGATACTAGACGTCGTAAAAGGTGGAAAATCCCTAGGTGCGCTACTAGATTTGCGCAGAGGTTTAGTCCATTTATTGCTCCCTTTATTGCCAAAAAACTCTGCGACATATTAAAAGATGCTCTCGAGCCACCTTACAAGCGCAGGTTGATGGAATGGCTAGCCCAGCTTAATTACCACGAGACCGAGAATCTACTAGTTGTAATGCGTTAAGAGGACCCTCAGTTTTTTGATGTTCTGTTTCTTTTTGTATCCTGAAATAATGATTCATTCCCTTTTGAAAAAAATAGTACATTACTGCACAGATCAGGAAGTAGGCCGTTGCGGGACGAGTAGAGTTAGCGTGGCCGAGACGCAGTCGAGGCCACGCTATATACGAGTCCAGCAACCGCCCTTCCTAGTCGAGGCTTGTATAGTGCTTTTCTCTAACAATGCGAGGATATTAAACAAAATTTCACTTTAGTAAATACGCTGTAAACGCGATAAACGGCGTTTACCTTTTAAGTCTATGACATTTAAAAAGTAAATAAACATGGAAGAATTTTGAATTGTACGAGTGTTTGGCTATTTGAAGTTAGTTATCATAGTCCAAATATGGTTTTAAAAAGTAAAAAACCGGGTACGTTATGAAATTTGTATACATTTTCGCGGCCGCTGCCGCTGGTAAATAATAACTTTTTTTTTTAATTTTGTCTTGGCCTGGAACTCGGGACTTTGCTGGCTGATTTTACAACAGTAAGGTTAACATTTCCGAGCATGTGGGAGAAAATATATATATATATATATATATATATATATATATATATATATATATATATATATATTTTCTCCCACATGCTCCCATGCTCCCATATATATATACAGGGTTATTGGTAAGTCGACCAATTCCCGATAGGAGGTGATAGGGGTGACTATTTGCGATAATTTTGACCCCCATATGCATTATGCAAAAGTGAACCATTTTTGAGTTATCGCGATTTTTAGTTTTTTTTTAAATTAGTCGGAAATACAACTTGAAAAATTTATTACAAAAAAAGTATCAATTTAAATCTTTTTTTTTCTTCTGATTTACAAAAACGATTAAACACTGGTTATTTCTCAATATTAAAACAATAATTATCGGCCCAAATTTAAAAAAGCGAGACGGAATACGAAATTTTTTCAATATTTTTTGCGATCGCTTTCCACTAAATTGCCTTAAAAACAAAAAAAAACGTTATGAAACTTGGCTTGCAGATTATTTTAAAAACTTAACTGTTTTCTTAGCTCTCCAAAAATGCATAACAAGTAGGAAATTATTTGGGAAAAAACTGAAAAAAAAATCATCACAAAGGAAGCGGGCGGAAACTAAAGTCACAAATGCCAGTACAAAAATAAAAATTAAAAACATACCGAATTTACATCAACTTTTTTTATTTGCTTTTGTACAAGACGAACTTGTTTTTCTTATGCAATATTTAAAAAAAAAAAACTGTACACGTTTGAGAATGCGAGGCCGAAAACTAAAAAATACATGTTTTTTTATCAAACTCCAACATAAATTACACGAAAACAGAAAAATTTACCAATACATTTGGCGTGCAGATTACACATAAAACATTGACGTTTTTCCAGCTTTCTAACGAGCTATTAAAACTAACTGTTATACTCGTAAACACAAATAACAACATACATACATACACAAACACTAACATACTTATGGAAAAAGTAAGCGATTTTTAGTTTTATTTTAAGTTAGTCAGACAAATTTCAGTCAGCCAAATGTATTGGTAAATTTTCTGTTTTCGTGTAACTTATGTTGGAGTTTGATAAAAAAACATGTATTTTTTAGTTTTCGGCCTCGCATTCTCAAACGTGTACAGTTTTTTTTTTTAATATTGCATAAGAAAAACAAGTTCATCTTGTACAAAAGCAAATAAAAAAAGTTGATGTAAATTCGGTATGTTTTTAATTTTTATTTTTGTACTGGCATTTGTGACTTTAGTTTCCGCCCGCTTCCTTTGTAATGATTTTTTTTTTAGGTTTTTCCCAAATAATTTCCTACTTGTTATGCATTTTTGGAGAGCTAAGAAAACAGTTAAGTTTTTAAAATAATCTGCAAGCCAAGTTTCATAACGTTTTTTTTTGTTTTTAAGGCAATTTAGTGGAAAGCGATCGCAAAAAATATTGAAAAAATTTCGTATTCCGTCTCGCTTTTTTAAATTTGGGCCGATAATTATTGTTTCAATATTGAGAAATAACCAGTGATTAATCGTTTTTGTAAATCAGAAGAAAAAAAAAGATTTAAATTGATACTTTTTTTGTAATAAATTTTTCAAGTTGAATTTCCGACTAATTTAAAAAAAAACTAAAAATCGCGATAACTCGAAAATGGTTCACTTTTGCATAATGCATATGGGGGTCAAAATTATCGCAAATAGTCACCCCTATCACCTCCTAACGGGAATTGGTCGACTTACCAATAACCCTGTATATATATATATATATATATATATATATATATATATGTGTACTTACATCTTATTATATACATATATTCTTCTTATGAAGTTAATTAATTACACGTGATTTTATTTTGTACATCTGTATACATTTATTATTGTATATTTATACATCGTATGTAAATAATAACATGGCCACTAAAGTTGGTTTCAGGAAATAGATTAGTGCACTTTTTTAACAGATTATTTAAGTTAAGATTGTATTAGTAGTTATATAGGAATTGATCTGCAATATCCGCAATTGAACTGTGCCAGTTTGGAACTGATTATAATTGAGCCCTGCAACACAGGGAATCCTAGCGCAGGACCCAAAACCATTGTGGTCTTAAGTTAAGTTTTTCTGAATTAATAATTTATATTTTAATTTCAATATCACGTAATTTTACTAAATATTTGTTTTTACTTCGTATTTTCGTTATTTTAAGAATGTTTGTAAAGAAAACCCGTGCTCAGTTAAGAAAAGAGATATAAATTTAAATAAATCGCGGTTATGATAAGGATGGATACTAGATTAAAAAATTTGATGCGTCGTAGTTGGTATCCATTACATCCGGGTGAAGTGAGGGGCTTCATAATGATAGTCGGTAGTTTTCCGCGATTTGGATTCTGGACCATAAAGCCTAGCATATAATGTCTGTTCTTTGAATATATAAAACTTGGTTATATTTCGTTGAGACTGTTAAACGTGAGAACACAATTAGATACATAATCCTCGATAGATTTATTTTTAAACATGACGCCTTCATCGCTTGTTGTGGTTGAATCTTCGAAACCCAACGATCTCTAATGATGATTTTTGATTTAATAGTTGAGTTCTTGTAACTTCTTAATCCTGGCCATTTGCGCGCTTATAATATAGCAACTGTATAACGCGAGGATTATATCGCTGCTTCTGATTGGTCGTGACAGTTATGGACGCGAATTTTAGTAGCTAGCTATTGTGAATCTAACTTTGCAGAAGGTACTAACTGCAAAGTATTAGTTTACATTATTTTTGTATATATCCTGTGAAGTCGCGCTTTTCGACTGAAAAATTACGATTTCCTTTTGTGCAATAAAGAGTTTACTTGCTTTTATAAGTTACTTACAATTATAAAGCTGTTTTATTTTATTTTTTTACCTTCGTACTTGTATTTGTCACCTACCTATGTTGCTCCTTACCAATGTCCGTTTTATTCGATTATAATCTATATCCTCCCGGTGACACTCCAAGCGCAATTACTTACGTCTCTCTTACTCTTGTGTTTTCCGTATCTGTCCATCGTTCATTTGTGAAACAAGTGAACATATTGTATAACTATCTAAGGCCCGTACTGAAAAGTTTTTTTACAGAAATATTTCGTACCGTCGCACGACTTATATTCACCATATATCCATCGGTACTTAAAAGAATATAGAATTCAAAACAGCTCGAAATGGACACCCAAAAACGGGTCCTTCAAATAAACGATAAATGGAAAATAGTGTCTACAGTCCATGAGCTCCTAAAAGAACCTTCGGATTTTAGAAGCATACTTCGGGTATTGACGATCACACGCGATCGTGATATGCGGTTCTGTTCTGTTAACAACTTGCAAAACTTTTCGAAGTTACCGTAAAAAGTTATGTAAAGAATAACCATTAATACGAAATAAACCTTACCGTAATAATATTACTTTTAATTATCTTTTTCAAATTTTAATGCAATATGACTTTTAGTCATGATACAATTAAAACAAAATCATCATTATCGAATTCTTCCATCGTTAATTTAAATAGAGAACACCCCACCTTCACACACTACCTTAGTTTGGAAGTATAAAGAGCTGTTATACCCACCTGTGGATTCTTAGAAACTACATTTATATATTATATGCTTTAATGTACTTTTCGAAATCCCCATTGCTTCTATAAAACGGTCTTGAACCTTATCAAAATAATCACAATCAAAACTTTTCTTAACAACTTTCAACTTCTTTTACAGAAATACGTGTACGAATACGTGTTTAAGTTGACTCCCCATGGAAATACACATACTTACATATACAAAAAACTCACGCCTTCGTCCCCAGAATGGGGTAGGCAGAGCTACAGAATTACCTACAACCTTGATGATAATTCTGTAACTACCTAAATTTTTCACAATTTGCAGAAATCGATTTCCGAAAATAACAAACTAAATAAAAAGGTCAGTGGTGGTTTTACTGCTCTATAAATCAATGAAAACAGAACGAGTGCACTGTCATTTTCTACTACACGAAGCCTTCCGATTGCCCCCGAAACCCGAAGGTTTTTCTAAGAGCTCACGGACTGTACTTTCAATTCAAATTTTTTACCAGGCTAGTACATGTATCAGAGAGCTAAAGTGCGTCAAAATTTTAAGACCTACAAAAACGAAAAAGCCCTGAATAGGTCAGTAAAACAATACAATAGTTCTGTTGTAAGGTCGCCAAAATTGTAAAAGCTTCTCTGCAATTTGGACAGAACATGCGTTCTCGTGGACGACGAGACGTATGTGAAAAAAGATTTTAGGACTTTGCCAGGTTACCAATTCTACACAACCGAAAATAAGCCGAATATAAGCGATCAAAATAAATATATTTTCTATAAAATATCGTTGCTGTTAATTGCAGTTTAATTGATATCGTAAGTATACTCTGAAAAAAACTTTTCGGTACGGCCTTATATACATACTGCGACCACTTTCAAACGTACTTTACCCAGCTATTATTATTCTAAATTCTAAATTTGAGTTCATTTTATTTAAATTCTACGATCGCCTGCGCACGACGATGAGTTTAGTTGCTCATGAGCTGTTAACAAGCTTTCAATTGTACTACCATGGTAAATCAAGTCAAATAAATAATGATATTACCAACAGTGAAGTGTTAAAAAAAGGATATCCCTTAATCTAATACCTACTGTTTATGGCACTAATTATAAGTTTATACCTTTACACCATCCCTTCGTTGAGTGCTAATTTTATATATATTTTAAGTTTTCCCTTTTTTGTACCCAGGTTCCTTATTTAATTATTTTAACCATTTGAAGATATTTAATTAACCCATCAGTGTCCTACGTACAACATATGTTCGTAGATTTTTTGACATAACGTGACTTATTAATTTGACATAGGTACAGTTTAATATTGATGTACAACAACTTTGACATATCGCTTCACGGGTTAAATAATCCTACCCTGGACTTCCAGTGTTTTTATCTAACCACCGCCTGGTCCTGTTTCCTTTCCGGTCTTCCCGTGACAGTTTATTACTGGACATGGACCTTCCCTGATCGAGAACCACATTTGAGCTTTACCAACATCATTGTAGGTTAAAGTCTAGGTATTGTTGCGGATGTATACCCTGTATATATGTAGACCCTCCCCTCTCCTCACTCACGGAACCAAGAGATTTTTAAATGTGAGATTTACCGTGTAGGCGTGTTGATGGGTATCGCAATACGCACCGGGTCCCCGCTGTCCCTGTCGCTGGCTGAGGGCGTGTGGCGCCAGCTGACCGGGCAGCCGCTGCGGCCGCGCGACCTGGCCGAGGTAGACCGCGACTTCCTGCCCGCGCTGCTCTGCATCAGAGACATGTCACCGGACAATAAGGTACGCGGCATAACCGCACGACATCACGGTAGCGAGCCTACTGGTGTTCCCATACTGCGATAACCTTATCATACTGGTTACTTAATAATATTATAAAAAAGAAAGTTTGGATGTTACTCAATCACACTTCAGCCACTGAACGAATCGGGATGAAACTTGGCACTCATATAGGTTAGGTTTTGGAATAGGACATAGGATGTATTGTATCCCGACGAAGCAGCGATAAACGAATTCTACGCGGACGGAGTCTGGGGCAATAGCTAGTATTTTATTATTAAATTGTATTATAATCGCAGTATGGGAGCACTATTTGGTATTTGTTTATTTAGTTAGTGATCAACTTGTATTTTTAAATAGTTATGCCACACGTATAATTTATAGGTAGGGCCCGGATTTTTGATGGCGGCTTTTGACAAGTTGTAAGGAGAGAACACCGCTGTTTATTGATGTTATCGACAAAGCGATAGTTTATTTATTCATGTCTTGCTTAAATAATACCTTAAATTTTCCGATGATACGTACCCTTTTCAACGTTATAAAAACACTGAAAATAGTTCGAAAAAACTTAACTAGTTTAATTTTTTTTTTGAAATCAGTATAATAACGAAAACCTTCATATTTTATAACTTAAGAATAGACACCTCTAAGATCACTTAACTTTAACGTTAGGTGGCTTGTTTGCCTACCTTTTGATATAATAAAATAGAAAATAATATTTTGTAACTTTCCGATATTTCGTTTATTTTTTATTTTTTTATCATCGACCGCTGACAACGTACGTATCATCGGAAAAAAATAAGTTTTATTCTATCAAGACATAACTAAATAAATAAAAATTGTCGAAAAGCGGTGTTCTCTCCCTAAAACTTATCAAAAACCTCCGCCCAAAATTCCGGGTGCTAGTTATAGGTTACATAGTTAATAGTATAAAAAGAGGAATTCTAGTTGCTCTATCTTGTAATGCTCATGCTAAACGACACGATGATAATCCCAGGAGCTGCAGAACCTCGAACTACCGTTCTCGATTCCGTCGGCCGCGGGCCATGAGGTGCCGCTGTCGACGCGGCACAAGCGCGTCACGCCCGAGAACAAGGACGAATACGTTCAGTTGGCTCTGCACTACAGGTGAACCTCACAGCCATGCTTGCATGGCTTGCATCGTTGCAATACAGCGTTGTTAGACATACAAGTAACGATCTTCTGAAACGAACACATTTGCAAACCAGGTACACATTATAATTTCAAGCGCAATAGTTGTTGTTGCAGCTCGCTAGTGGGTACCTAGTAGGTCCAGATTAGGGGCTTATAGACCCGGTCTGGGTCTTATGGTTGGTCTGGATCTGGTTTATAACGAGTTCTTTGTTTGTCAAACTTTAACTTGCTAAGCGGTGATTTACTGAACTCCCAAAACGTTTAATTTATACCAAAAAGATTTCACTCTCACTCAAAGATTGAAAGCCGAAGTAGAATACTCTTTGCCTACTGCTGCAACACAGGATACATTGTCATGAATGTCAAGATCTATCCAAAGCCTTTATATCTTTATTAAATGAGCTCTTTATAATTTTATATGAAACAAATTTAATATAATGGGCGACCCGGGCCTCTATTCTTTTTACTTACTTACTATATTGTATTTGACCTGATGGGAATGTTGTTAACTCATGTGCCATTATTTGCAAGTAATTATGAGCTATTAAAACGTTGACAATCTGATAACAGGTTAAAGACGATATGGTTTTAACGGCCTAGAATATCGGTACTGTAAAGTTTATTCTATTATCATTAACTTGTGCAGAACCAAAATAAAACAATCTTGGTAGTTTTGGACCACCCTAGTACCCAGCTTCAGACAGTGACTGTTATGTTCAGTAAGGGAAACTGAAAACCTTTTTCGCTCTTTTCACAATGTGAATAAGGCATAAAAACCGGCTAAGTGCGAGTCGGATTTGCGCACAAAGGGTTTCGTCAGTTCTATGTCATTATCTATACAACATAAGCAACAATAAAGGAAAAGTATCACGTTTGTTTTATGGGAGCCCCCCTTATATATTTAATTTATTGTGTTTTTAGTATTTGGTGTTATAGCGGCAACAGAAATACATCTTCTGTGAAAATTACAACTATCTAGCAATCACGGTTTATGAGAATCAGCCTGGTGACAAACAGACGGACCGCGGAGTCTTAGTAATAGGGTCCCGTTCTTACCCTTTGGGTACGGACCCCCTAAAAAGGTATGTCTTTCAGTTCCCCGTGCTGTAAGTAACAGTAAGGCTGAGGTTACACTAAGCAGCGTTTTGCGATGCGACCAACTGAGCGAAAACAAACAGTGGTGGCTACGTTAATAAGCGAAATCCTAGCGAAGAAGTGGCTACATTGCATAAAGCATACATTGCGATTTAGGTGGCTACACTAATACACGCCAACATAAGCGATTTTATAAGCTCACGCTACAGCAGCGAATAGATCGCAAAGCGGCAGTCCCGACGCGCGGAGAAGGGAAGAGGCCCCAATAGAAAAGCCTATACCGATCTACGCTATACTCGACAAAACATACCAGCTTCGTATGCCCACTTGTGTACTCGTGATACAATTATCTCTCTCAAAACCGACTTGATTCTCTACTAGAAAATAGTTATCTCAAGTATGACCTAATGTTTATTTTATTTTTGCCTATAAAAGCTGACGCTTTCTGTGTCACCAAACAAAGCTAACGCTTTCTGTGTCCTCCATGTTCAAATTCAAATTCAAATGGTTATTAAAATAAAATAATAAATTATAATAAGAGACCAGTATAAAATTAATCATTGCCAATTTTACCATCGAAAAACAAACATTTACTACTTGAGAATAATATTAATTGTCTTATAAATAATGTCGACTTAACTATGTTTTTGATGGAGTTTGGGATGTTGTTGTATATTTTTATCACCTTTTGGTGGAGAATTTTTAATTTGGTAAAGGGTCATTTAGATTATTTTTAATAATCGTATGAGCCTGATACAAATGTAAATGTTTTCTAACGAATTTATGATTCTAAGACATAGACGGGTGTAAGGGTAAATATTATGTACATATAAAGGGAGTCCATTTGGTTAATGTTAGCCAGTATCCTAAATCACTTTTTTTGCAACTTAAATATTGTATCTACCTCACAACAGTTTTCCCACAATATGATTCCATATAATATTCTGGATTAAGCACATGCGTAGTACGCCGAGAGTACAGTCTGGAGTTAGCTGATTCTATGTTTATATTATTGTGGTATTATATAGGTAGTGCAAGTTGATGATTTTTGTTTTGTTCGGATTTAGCTTTACATTATGTGAGTCTGGCCAGTAAACAATTTTGTTAAGATTTAAATTCAAATTTCTCTCAGCTGCATTAGCGGTTTTACAAGAACAAAGGAAAGGAATATCATCCGCGAATAGCGTTTGGTCATTTAGTACATTTGGAAGGTCATTAATATAAAACAAAAAGCGAAGACTTCCTAATATGCCACCCTGAGGAATGGAGCCAGCGACTCTATCTGATCGAATGTGCTGCTTTTTGCCAGTCCCGGAATCTGTATTTGTAATTTCAACGTATTGTGCGTGGTTACTGAAGTATGATTTGAACTAATCATGTGTTTGACCTCTTAATCTCGAACTAAACAATTTGTCTAAAAGGGTTTTATATTTATAACAGACTCTATCGTACACCTTAGTCATATCGAGCAAAAGGCCTACAGCGTGTTTTTATTGTTAATGTCATTACTCATTAGTGATGTGATGTATATATTTATGGATAGGTAATGTTGTAGATCGGTTTTCCTGAATCCGTTTTGTTTTGTCATGTAATATATTATGTTTTTTATAGAAGGAATAGAGGCGTGGAATCATGGCCGGTAATTGTTTACGTCTTAAGGTTCTCCCTTTTTATGAACAGATTTTACTAAGTCAATTTTAAGTGCGTCTGGAAATACGCCTTCTGAGCAAGATTGGTTGATTAACTTAGTGTGGGGGAAGGTTAGGTTCTTAGCATATGTTTTTAATAAAATGGGCGAGATTTCGACAAAACCAACAGATGTTTTATTTCAAGGTTTTTAATATCTCGTATATTATATCGGATTCTACTGGGCTTAGAATAATAATTTCATTTACTTAATTGGTTACGGTTTATCATGTTTATGGGATTTGAGTACAAAATTTCAAATCGAAGAAAAATAATTAATAAATAAATTTGCTATTTGTTTTGGGTCATTTAATATCGGTTTCGCTATCCATATTGCAGGACGCGCTTGGATTTCTAATATTTATAGTTCGATGTCCAACATAGTCATGGTTGAAATCAATAATCAGTATAACTACAACCTCTCGTAAACAGTGATCTAAACAAAATAGGTTGAATGGGTTGCGCGAATACGCCGTCATTAGGGTAAATTTTCTCTCTCGATGTATTAATGTATAGGTAAAAAACTTAAGTAAAGCTCCTCTTGCATGTAGTTGTAACACAACTGTATATACCGTTCGACATTCTATATTTGAAATTTGACGTAAATCCCATATTGGTTTTGTACACAACTACATGCAAGAGAAGCTTTACGTACTTAAGTTTTTACCTATAGCCGCTTGACAGCGAAGCTACTTTAAATAGCAATTTTGAGATTGTCGCGGTTATAATCGCTCGGTAATTGAGTTTTACGTACCTAGATACATTTGTTTTGTCATTTACCAATATTAACTTTAATGTAGCCGCTTATATAAAAATGTTTTATATTGAAAAGATCGCTCCCATAAACTGCGATCAGATGAAAGATCGAGACTCGCTGATTGTTAAACTGTCTTGCTTATCCATATCAACGTTTTCATAAAGAGATGCATGGTTACTTTTATATTTTCTTAAATTAAAGCAACCTGATTTTAATGCAGTGGACACAGAGTTTTGTATGTAAATTAACTGTTGTGGGTCGTCGGATCCCGTTATGAGGTAATCGACATAAAAATCCTTTTGAATTTTTTTTTTTAATTAGGTCATCATCTTGCTCTTGCCCTAATTGCTATAAGCAGCGAGTACTGATATAACTAGCGCTAGCAGTACCAACCGTCAATGTATTTAGTACCTATTAATGTTTGAATAGGTCTCGACTCGTCCTCCCTCCAAAGAATCTGCTGCAAATGTCGGTCGCTCTTGTCTACTAGCACGGCTAGCACCTGGCGGTACATTTTTTCTATGTCGCCGGTGAGTAGGTATTTGTATTGCCTTGCGCGAATTAAAATTGAGAAGAGGGTGTCTTGCACGGTCGGGCCGACCATCAAAATGTCGTTCAATAAATATCCGGACGTGGTGGGCGCGGACCCGTCAAACACCACGCGGCACTTTATGAACTCTCTGTCCTGCCTTATGACGGCGTGATGACACAAATAGTAGGATGCTGGACTAGGAGCTGTATTACTACTTAGGAAGTAAAGATGACCCATCGCGGCATATTCATTTATAAAACTGATATAATCTGTCTTTAAGGGGGGGTTTCGCTAAATAGTAACTTTCACCTAAACAATCAGCTGATTCCTTTAAAGGCAACTTGACACAAAATCGACCTTCTACATCCCTTGTAGTGAAAGCGAGAAAGTGTTTTTCACACTCACTTTCACCTATACTCATTATTGATTTATTGGGAACTTCCTCTAATTCATAAAATTTTATGATTATTTTCCCAAGGTCATCATCGGTTGGCGATGTAGAAACTATCGCATGATTACAGTGGATCTTTTTGTTAAATCCTGCTGCGTTTATAGGGCCGGATACGATCCAACCCAGCTGTGTGTTTCTTAACTAGGAACTGTTGTTTCCTAATGATGAGCGTCGTTCATTGCCTAGAATGTCCCAGAACAGATCGGCGCCTATCAGTACATCTATAGGGGCCGGCTGATGGAACAAAGGGTCAGCCAGCAGAATATTATTTGGCAATTTAAGCGACTTAATATCGATTGGGAACTTCGGCAATTGATCGGTTAATTCTTTTAACACAAAACATGACAAAGTGGCGTTAAATTGGCTATTTATAGATTTTAAATTAACATTACAGCTTTCGCTTACATGTTGTGAAGAAGTGTTGCCTATACCTATGACCTTTAGTGAGTCAATTGGGTGGGTCTTTAATGATAGTCTGGTCTTTAGGGACTCAGTTATAATAGCTGATTGGCCTCCACAATCTAAGAGAGCGCGAACCTTGACCTTTTGCTGTGGTTATTATTAGTGTTTGCAAAGGATTTTATAACGTTCCCATTTTGACCCAATTTTTGATTGTAATTGTTGTTGGGTGAAGAACGAGTTGTAGGACTGACCGGCTTAGGTATATTTGTATCGGATCTACCATTATGGTTTAATGATTCTAGCACGTCAGCATGGTCTATCAAAAGATTATAAAATAGCTCTAAATCTGGTCCATCACTTGTTAAATTGTTTCGACATTCTTCCCATTTTAATAGAGTGTTACTGTGTAATTTAGAGGATAGCATAAATATTTGAACACATCCCATTTATCGGTTGGCTGACCTAAGCTAGAAAGGGCTCGCAAATTCTTTACGACGTGATCGACTAAAATCTTAGAGATCGCTCAGATTCACGTGGAAGTGGTTTAATATTAAATAGTGAACTTAAATGGTGATTGATTAAGATTCGCTTATTGTTGTAGCGATTATATAGCAAGCTCCAAGCTTCAGTATAATTGTCGGCAGATACTTCTAAATTAGAAATAATACGAGCCGCATCACCTTGCAAATATGATATCAAATAATGGAATTTATTATTTTTGGGATGCGATCGTTGTTATGTATAAGACTTTCGAAGGTGTCTCTAAACTCTAGCCAACGGAAATATGCGCCGTCGAATTTAGCTACCTGGATTTGTGGAAGTTTCAAACCTATCTCATAATTTAAATTGGGATCACCCACACAGCAAGATGAATTGTGAGCAGAATTGCGTCTTTGCTAACATTGCAATTTTTTAGAGAACATTTCGACTAAAGTTTTGGCTTGTGCTATGTTTAGGATAATATCGTTTTCAATCTGATCACGCTCGTCTACTTCAGTCGGAATGCTTGCAGGACTTAACATCTCTATTTCATTTTGCAAGTCATCAAACCTAAGAAGCAGAGCCTCAAATTTTGCCAGTTTCAAATTAAGCTCAGTTAATTGAATATTATCTAATTCTGTGGCGCTTGAGATGCTGCCTAAATATTTTTTTTTAGTAATTTGACCCTTGATAGACGATCTTTTGGTTACTAAAGTTTTATAAGCGTCTTTATCCGATGACATCGCAATATTGTTAAGTAGTTACGCTTTACGAAAAAATAAAATGAAATAGTCGGCAAATACGCTAAATACCGAACAATAACGGGCCTATTATTAAGGGTGCTCTTGATTTAACTTTCGAATTCGTATTATAATTAGGTACCTGCAATATATTTATTACCTTTAATTTACAAGAATTATCAAGTTATAGATACTAACTATATTTTTTATTTTTACTTTCGGGTAGGTTGATACTAAAAAAGATGATGCAATATTTCTAGAACTCCGGTTTTAAATAGCACTAAATTAATTGAACTAACTATAATTTACACAAATGCAGCGCTTTTCTAAACAGTCGATTAGGATTTAATAGGAAAATGGAACTTTGGATGATAATGATGAGTTTAGGAAGGCCACTTATCTTTGGTGATGCGCAGCTTCTCGGTGTGAAACTTTCGCTGTTTGCACTGCTCGAAACCTGGCTTCTCGTAATCTTCCCTCGATCGAAACCAGTGGCTTTATTCCGTCCACTGCAAGGCTCCAACACTCGGTAAAAAAATGACCCCCTCGGCGTGGCTTGGTGTTTTGCTCCGATTTCCCTTGGTATTTTTGGTATTTTTTGCGGATTCTTGATTATTCCCCTCATGTGGCCACCATGTTATATCTCTAGCGGATATGGTGCCAAATAAAAATGCCGGAGATACAAAGAAATTGCGTATAATTTTCGGTGTTGCTCATACAGCGGCTTGAAGGCAAGTGGGTGACATGCACATATTCACGTCACGTGATCAAAAATAAGGCCTAACGTTTTGAGCTTGTTATGTTGGCGTGTCGTTACTCGGAGATTCCTAGCAGGCGCTCGAGGAACAGTAAGAACCACACTCAGAAGCGAAGTTATTAAAATGTATTTAAAAACTTCAAATACAAATACAATACGTACTTTAACAAATGCTCAAATTGACTTTCTAAAACACGAATTTCGTTTTTAATACCATCGAGTGCTGATATTATTTTCGTTTTAAGGTCGTCGAGACTCTGGGCTTCTTCGACGTGCACGCGACGTTTGACTTTACCCCAAAAGAAAAAGACACATCGTGAGGTCCGGGCTCTGACTGGCCATGGCACCCTAGGTGCTCCACGCCCTATCCAGTTGTCTCCGTATTCGTTATTTAAGTAGTTTCGCACTGTTGTTGCGTAGTGGGGTGGAGCACCGTCATGCTGGTAGTATACATCTCGTAGATAGGCTATCGGAACATCTTCCATTAACTTGCTCACTACACCTTGTAACATATCCAGGTAGGTTCCTCCGGTCAAACGGCCTTCGATAAAATAGGGTCCTAATATTTTATTCCCAATAATGCCCGACCACGCGTTTGCACTAAACCTTACTTAATGGTGATTCGATTTTCTTTAATTTTATGTGGATTACTGTATGAACACAAGTGTCCGTTATGTACATTGTAAATCCCAACACGGGTAAACAGTTCTTCATCAGTCCTTAAAATGTTGGCATCGGGATGACTAAGAAGCCACTCACAAAACCCCCGAACGGCTGCGTCCGGTTCATGAAGTTGTTGTACCGGTTGAAAATGAAAAGGGTGAAGACCGGCAGAATGCAGCGACTTCCACAATGCGTACTGGCTGACACCGAAACGACGTGCTGAGTCATAAGTTCTGGCTCTCGGGTAATGTTCGAACAATTCGAAGATTTCATCTGCAGCTTCTGACGCCAAATGAGGTCTATGAGGTATGGGGGTAGTAAATTGGCCGTATGCCAGTAGTCTGCTATTGACGGCCAAAATTGAATGTAGTTTTGCAAACGGGAACCAACCCACAAAGATTTGGCAATAAAATGTCAACTGTCATTCTGAATACTGTGGATTGGTTCTCGTTTGCAAAATATTTGTGGGCTGGTTCAAATTTGCAAAACTACGTCCAATTGTTCGCATGTTTGGTACTGGTGGATTTACGTATCCTTGGCTATGAAGTCGAGGTAAACTTTCGTCTCGGTACTCACCGCTGAGACTGTACCTACATACGGACCATTTCGTATTACTTGTACTCAACATTAGAATATTCGTAAGACATCGCGAGAGATTATAACCCAGTTGAAAATGATCTTAACTGCAAAAAATTTAGTTACATGACGCTATCAGCTGAAGTTTCGCTATAAAAAGTGATTTTCTGGTTCCACACGACAAGGTAAAAGAATGAGAATTTAAAAAAACCTTTTTTAGAAACCATGTTACTGTCGTAATATTATATTAACTATACTAAATCATATGTTAAAATTATGCACTGATAAAAAAATTACCATGTATACCGGGTAGTACTTTTGAATTCGTAGCGCCGGATAAAGATTCGATGGTAAGATCGCGACATCGGTGATTTCGGTGTAGCCGCTGCGTTTAACCATGGTTATATTATTGAAGTCGCTTATACAATTAAAACGTCGCAATTAATTTTTAATTCATAAAATGTAGCTTTGAGTTTGCGCCTTAGTTGTAGCCTCGGGCTAATGTGTACACCGTGATACCCCAGACTGCACGAGTTCGAGGAGCAGGTGCGCGCTGTGCGCGACGGCGTGTCGCGCGTGGTGCCGGCGCCGCTGCTGTCGCTGTTCACGGCCTCCGAACTGGAGACGCTCGTGTGCGGCTCGCCCGACATCCCCGTGCAGGCGCTGCGCGCCTCAGCCACCTACAAGGGTAATCTTATCCAAGTTACCAATCTGTTATGTATTACCGACTCGTTGCACGGTTTTGTCGATGTAAGCAATAAGAAGTGGGCTGAAATTTTGTTGATTGAAAATACTACGAGTATAAAGCCGGGTCCAGATTTGTGACAATTCGCCGAACCGAACACTGTGACGTCGCCGCGGACTTGTTACGTATAGTGTGGACGGGTGGAAGTTTGCATCGGATCGGACGCTGGTGGTAGCTACGTGACCGTGACAAAGCCCGATGTCTAACGATAGTGTGGACGGCATTTGTTACTCGCACGTATCCGAGAAATCACTGCAACAATATATTGAAGGTATACTCGAAACTGGAATTCAAGAACAAAAAAATTACGACAATGTTGCCACTGCAATAAAATGATCGTACAATAGTACTTCGTTGGTTGAAGTTTCAAAATGGCATCCAGGTTGTAGAGGACCATCGTAACATTTGTACGCGTAACAAATGCCGTCCACACTATCGTTAGACTTATCGTTTTTGTCACGGTCACGGAGCTACCACCAGCGTCCGATCCGATGCAAACTTCCACCCGTCCACACTATACGTAACAAGTCCGCGGCGACGTCACAGTGTTCGGTTCGGCGAATTGTCACAAATCTGGACCCGGCTAAAAAGACCCACTTTGGATGGATCGGCCCGTGCCCCGTGTCATTTGACCGTAACAAAACCAAAACATCGTCCACATTGTATCACAACCACATTGTGGCAGTACGTACAATGTTTGGGTGTACGGATATTTTGTTCTGAGAATTGAACGGATAACTGATCGTGTAACAAATTCCGTCCACACTATCGATACAAACTCCCGGCTCTGTCACGGCCACGGTGTTCGGTTCGGCGGTTTGTCACTAATCTGGACCCGGCTTAAAGATCATTTCACAAGAGCTCCTACGAATAGATGGAATGGGTGAAAATATGCAGGTGTGTAATAGTTACTTATGTAACTGGTACGTAATGAAGATTCTTTAGGTAGGAGGACCGTTAGAGCGCGAGCTCACTAGCGCTCTAATTACAGGCATGAGTACCTTAAGAGATAATTATGAACCGTTGCATACATAGCTTTTTCTACAAGCTTAAAATGATAATGATGATTATTTTTAAAAAAACCGCCATTAAAAACGCAATAAAAAACTTCTTTCAAGTTTGTTTTATACTTTCTAGTGATCATAATACGCTGTTACGTAGTCCCACTTCTTAGTTGATATGAACCTTTAGGTTATTTCAAGCGCGCCGCAAGCAACGCCGCGTGAAAATCATAGTCATATTTCAACAAGTAAATTAACTTCGTCGTAGTCGCTCAACTATCTTTATCGAGATATCTTATCGCCATCCTTGAACTAGGTACCGTTGACGAGTTCCGATGGCCATCTGTGGTCTTCATCATCAGTTCCACGTCACTATGTAATACTTTCTGAATGCAAATGCTAGAATTGTTACTAAAAATACTTAAATCGCTATATGTTTGCCAACGATATTTGAAGAGTTCCCTCATTTCCTCATTGAACCTCCTCGGAAACCATTTTTTTTTTTAAATCGGTGAACAATTACCGGTGAACATAAATTTTAAAAAAACATGCATTGGAACGTATAACCTCCTCTTTTTTTTGAAGTCGGTTGAAAATAAACAATCGCTAACTTTTCTTGTATACTTTACTCGATTTTTCTGCTAGAAAAAAATATTTGTCAGCAAAGTTATTTTCATTATTCTGATTGGCGCTAATATAAGTAATTTGTGAATTTTATTGTGAAGTAAATGTTAATACGTTTCATGCTAATAGTTACTTTAAAAAGTTCTGACAATTTATCACATAAGTTAGAATGCCGTTTCGTTAAACGCCGTATTGTTGACATCCATATTGAACGTAACCATGGTAACCAATTAACAAATCGATGGATGTTAACCATCTTTTTTTAAGTTTTTTAATAAATAAATATATTTAAAAAATATAATTAGTATCAAAATTAATTGTTGTTTTAATATGTACGTAATTGAAATTGGTATTAAAATACTTTTTACGCTTTATTATACAAATTAGGATCTCTAGTATTCATTAAACGCCAAGACCGCTATCCGGAAGGACCGTAACCATGGTAATAACAATGCTATAATTATTAATATAGAATTGTTATTACAATGGCAACGCTGATTATAGAATTGTTTTCCGCTTCGGTTATGCTATAGGTGGTATTCTGATACTGTTAACGATATCAATATTACCGGTTTACAGTAAGCGAGTAGAAAAAAATAAACACAGTATGGGCGACTCCTCTTTTACACCAAATTAGAGTAAACAGATGTTGTTGACGGTCAATTTTTGCGCAAAAAATTGCTTCTGCAGCTCTTTTGAAATAGGCTATACTAGATTAACGCAGTATCACCGGACCCCGTTATCAGTGGAGAAAATTTAATGATATCGAATCATAGGTTTGTCGCACAATATTTATTTCGTGTTACGAAAATGTTAAGCACTTTAGTGTGTTCTTATAGTAAACTTCAAACAGAACATCAAATGACTAACATGACAATGACAATGACATTCACAATGACAAGGTTCTAAGTATGCTCAAATTTTTATTGGGTGACGGTACCTACATGTGACATTGGTATAAAAAGTTTTTGTTACAGAACTATTTTTAATATCGCCTAATAATAAGAACCGGTCAAGTGCGAGTCGGACTCGCGCACCGAGGGTTCCTTATAAAAGATGATATGCTTGGCAACCGCAAAAGAAAATACTCATTTTGTTATGAGCTTTATTTTTTATGCAATAAGGCCCCATTGACTAGCCTAAATTTCAAAACGGATTTTCAAAGTATTTTTGTTATTTCTCAAAAACGGTAAATAATGAACACTATTTTATTTTTCCCTTAAAACATAAGTAATTATCTACACGGCGATTTTTAATCGGTGATCAGGTACCAATTTTGCTAATTCAGTAATTGATGTCTATCACCCTACAGTAGCAGTTACATGAAACCAACTATATTTATTTTTAATAGCAAATTTTTGTTGCTTGGTATTATTAATTACTAGCAATTGCAAATAGATTCGCTCCCTCCGAATCGATTATATCGCGACCATAACTCATATCTATACAGAGCGTCCCACGGCTATGCCACATGGAAGGAAAGTACCTTGAATATGGAACATTTTACTGAAAAAAGTCATTATTTGAATTTAAAAAACAATTTAAAGTGCATTCATAGATATTTAAATAAATACATGCTTGAACCGGGAATCGAACCCGTTACACGAGAAAAATAATTACCCTGTAGCTTTATCATACCGATCGAAAGGCTTCATCATAAGGATTACTATTTGCTAAATAACATAGTGTCAGAAATAAAAGGAAGAACATAAATTTTAACATTTGATGTGAAATTTTGTTCAGAAAAATGTCAAGCTGACATTGCCGTAAGGACATACAACTGACATTATCATAAATACATATTACTTACTGATAAATTTACCCACTTGAGAAGTACGCATCATTTCCCTATTATTATTTAAGTGCATGATAAAATGATAAAGAGATACGTAATTAATAGGTACCTGGTTGTATGCAACAAATCGAGCCGTATCCTGAGCCAAAAGACGCGTAAATTATTTTGTCCATCGAAATTCGGCTGGCTGATTATAAAGAAATAATTCATAAATGTGTTCCATTTTCAAACTTTTATTCTATTGTTTCTGTGATTTTCATTGTACGATTTTTGCATTGTGTTGTGATTTTTTTACATAACCATTGCGTATCAAAATAATGTTGATTTAATCGAAGCATACTTTTTAAACCACAAAATTATAACATTAGCCTTACAATGGCACCGCGAAAGATATCCTGATAGAAATACACCATCTCGATTTATTATGAAACGGTTGGTGGATAGTCTGCTAAATTTGGGACGTTTCTCATCACAACCGCGGCACCAAATGATAAACACTGACGACGAATTCTAAATACGTATTATTCTAAATATCCACCACAACAAGATCAAAAAATCGACAGGGAGCGAAATAATCAAGAGTGCGATTTTGTATTCAACAGGAAGGGACTAATTTCGCATTTGATTAATTGGGTCAATCAACTTTTCCTTGTTTTTTGAAAAAGAACAAATCAAAATCAAAATTTAGATTTTTCTACTTAACTATATGCTTTTATCGTAGTACAAATATTAAACTTTTAAAATTCGACGGTTGCCGCGGACTTGTATGATTAATATATGTTTTATATGGCTATAAACAGAATTCGAGCACAAAAGTGGTCCCCTGGGTAACCATGAAATAATTTAATAATTCATCATGCGAAAAAGATGTTATCAGTGCAATGTGTAAATAGACACATTTATGTCGCTTATACATGTAAAATATTGTTACACACGTTATATGTACAAAGTTACAACAACTAATTATGTCTCTTGAGTCACTGGTGACAAAAACAGTACAAAAACTTTTCTTATTATTAGTAACAAGTAATCCAACTAAAACATACATCCCAAGTCTTACTTCCCTCTATCATTTAAACACAATTCATGTAAAAGCAAAGCCAATATCATAAATCTCGTGGATATTTTTTTAAAAAAAACTACATATTTTTTTTAGGGACAAGGTCACCCAAGAGACAAAATGGAAACTAAAGAGACTTAAACTGAAGTGGATTACATGCTTAGTGTGTGTGTTTTATATTTTAGTCATTATTAATGCATATCATAATACAGACAAATTAAGATCCTCCTCTTTTTTAAAGACGGTTTATCGGGAATGCAATAAAAACAACAACATAGAATAAAAAGTATTATATTATAAGAAAAAATAAAGAAAGACCATTAACGACAACGGCATTTTTTTTATATCTTTCTGCATACGACACATTGAGAAACTGAAAATTATAATAATTGAATAGCTTTTAGTGCATTCAGTTAATGATTAATTGAACAAACAGGTAAATGTCTCATGGCAGTGGCGTGCACTCCATAAAGACAGAAAGACACTGTCTACCCTACTATAAATACAGAATGTAATGTTTTTTATCTTTTATCAATCAACAAAATCAATAATTTTTAAATCTTAGATTAGCGCCATCTGTCCGCTCATCAGTGTAAAAATTTGTTAAATTAGTTTCGATTCCTCTATCGCGATGACACGGCGACGGCGCTTCACCAGCGCCGCAGCCTATCTTGCGGCGGCGAAGACACAAACTAATCATGTCTCAAAATATCCATGTATTGCCTTGTAGCGACAAGGATGAAGTAGTGTGCGCTCCTATAAACGCGCGGCACACAATAACCAAACTCACGCACACAAACGCAGCGGATAGACAGTGTCTTTCGTTGCGAGCGCCTACGAAACCTTCCGATTAAATCCGAACTGTTTACTTAGCAATTTTAAAAAGTTGCATTGCTTGAAATAATTCGTTCTAAATACGTTAAATTACGGTGTCATTTTATTTTTGCCGGATGCGTTTGAATGATAATGTTTATTTATTTTGGTTTTTTGTCGCCATTGTTTTGTTTGTTGTGAGTGTTTCACGGTGAGATCGGAGCGGTAAATGAGAATTGAACGAGTGTTAGCGAAAAGTTACTTTTTAGGGAAAAAAATGAACAATTTCCATTGTGAAAGTTGTAGTAGTGGTGTGTGTGTGCTAAATATTAAAGATAATGCATTTTCAAAACTTTCTTTCGCGGACAAAACGCAATTAATCGGGAAAGGTAGGTGTACACCGGATTTGGAATTAGTGCAAAAAGGAAAAGTAAATCGCAAATTCAACACCAAACAATACAGCGCATATTCTTGGCTAACAGGTTGCATTCACAGCAATCGCTTATTGTGTTTTCCATGTTTATTGTTTGCAAACACTAAAACAGTGTGGAATGATACCACCACTTACGTTTTTGGATGTTCTTTATATTACACTCTCATCCCACACCCATCAATAACGACGCAATGCAACAGTTTTGGTAAGTTAGTACCTACCTACCTATTTTTTTGTCTACCCTGTCTAAAATCTCTGTGCACGCCACTGTCTCATGGCTTACCAAAAACGTCTCTTGGGTCACCGAAAAAGTCAGTCAGGAGACTGGTGACCCAAGAGACAAATTCATGTTAGAACCAGTTAAAACCAAAATGTAGTTGAAAAAACAAAATTAAATGTGTTGCTTTAGGATATCAGACCTCCGTGCCATGTATTTAGCTCTAGTTTGAACCAAAATCTTAAAAAACTTACGAAAAGTCGCAGTGAGTCAGGAGAAATGGCATAAAGACACCTTACCTGTGTTAGAGCTCCGGACGAAATGAACGATGCTACAAATGCCGCAGTAATGGCGGACCGAGTCACGTGACACTCAGACGGCTGCCTATTGGTCGAGCCAAGGTCGTGCGGCATCACGCCATTTACTACCTACTTTTGGAGTGGTGAGTTAGGAGACTTAGTATTTTTAACTTTCACAGGGACACTTTTTTAAACTCAACTGTTAAAAATACCATACTTTTTTTTTAGATTGACCTAACGTTTTAAGCTACTAAATACAGTGTAGTATTTAAATAGTTCATAACATGAAATGCCAGTGAACGATTTTTTTACACTACGATGGAATTAAACATTTATTATACGTATAGGGACACGAAGTTTTTGTATGGAAGTGAAAATGTGTCTCCTAGAAAACCAATTAGTTTTCTATAAATTACAAAATGTATTATTCTAAACTCTAATTCTATGGAACTTGCTAACTATGTAAACAAAGGACTTAACTTTGTTTTGTCACTGTTTCTCCTTGAATTTTCACTCCACCTCATCAAACATCATTGAAACCATACACTTTTGAAACGGTTGTTACTCTAAAATACAAAATCACCTAATATATAACTGTATCTTGGATATTTCATTAAAAGTTTAAATGGTTTCATAAGTTAGGGTATTAGGACCTGATGGAATGACGTTTTTGTTTCTTTTAAATTCTACAATTGTCTATGATGGGTAGTGTTGTGGCTAAAATTGGCGATATATTAAGGGCCCTACACACTACCCAACTCACGCGCTGTAGCCAATAAACGATGATATAACGGCACCTTTTATAATAAATACTGGTGATACATCATATTCAAGTACCGATTTTTCTTCTGATCGTGATTAAACAAATTAGAAATAAGTAACTACTTGTTTTTCACTTTAGGTATTTTATTATTCGATATGGTTTGACATAAGTAAGGGAGTATTGCCCATCACTAGTAAATTCATCATTCAGAGACAATTTCAATATGGCGGTTTGTTTACATTGTTAGCAAGTTCCATAGAATTAGACTTTATATTTTACCCGGTTGTCGTTTAATAGTCTAATTCAATAATTAACATATCAGAATCAATGTATTTCTTATATTTTGAGAGTTAAAACGAATTCATCAGTGGTGACACACAAAAACAAGAAATAGTTGATTGACCCAATTGATTACTTTTGTATTAAAAATGTTAAAATTCATGGTCTTCCTTTTATTTCTGACACTATGTTATTTAGCAAAAAATAATCCTTATGATGAAGCCTTTCGATCGGTATGATAAAGCTACAGGGTAATTATTTTTCTGGGGTAACGGGTTCTATTCCCGGTTCAACCAAGTAATTATTTAAATATCTATGAATGCAGTTTAAATTGTTTTTTAAATTCAAATAATGACTTATTCAGAAAAATGTTCCGTCTACAATATTCACGGTAGGTACTTTCCTTCCATGTGGCATAACCGTGGGACGCCCTGTATACCTACCCAGATCAGTCAAATTCTCCGCCAAAGCGATGGCACTTGACGTGTCGTATCCACTTCACTTTAATAATGAATGTAGGATGACCAGGTCTTCAGTGGTTATTGGTTTTAACGATATCATTAATTGCAATTAATTAAACAGTGAGGTAATTGCGTGAGACCTCACCTATTGAATCCAATTTAGGTTGGTAATTAACATTTTTCAACTCCTGATCACCGATTAAAAGTCACCGGGTATACGTCATATTTTTTCCGATTTTTGATTCTTAAACTTCGGAGATATTTGGGGACGGTCATTTTTTATACATTTTTGGCTATAAATCAGAAAGTACATCACATAAAATGAAAAATAAAATGTTTGAAATTTGCAAATTGAGCCCTTTCATATAAGTATGACAACCCATTTCCTATAATCAAACCGGTTTCATTTTTCAACCCCCCATTCTAGGCCCCTTTTCAATTATTCATAAAATTAATTTCATTTTATTATACTGTTTTTAGTACTCCTAGTTCCTTTTTTACAATTTTGGTACGAAACCCTTAAAATAACAGATCCGTATAAATGTACTTTGATTTACTTCTCTAAATATGTACCTATATTCAATAGTTTTTGTAAATTATTTCGCGTTAAACTTTGTCGTCTATTACTGAAGATCCACTTTAGATATGAAAAGGATCACTCTACTTCTATAGACGTTATTGGTAAATACGTCAGATTTTTTGTGTTCTACGGTGCTCCTGATGATTCTCTTTTATTATTTCAGCTTCTTCATTATTAACTAATTTTATTTTTACATTTCTTTTACTGTACTGTAGACGGGATTTTTATTCAAAACTGTGTTCCACTTTATATACTTACACATTTTTTCCTATGCCGTGAGGTTTCAACATGGACATATTTCTAATTACATCATTAACGATGCACGTAATTCGGAATTTTGAAATTGATCAATGTCCCATGTTTATTTATTAAATAAACGCCGGTTGTGTGATCAGACGAGGGTATGAAGTTCCGTAGGGTGTGGTTGGGTTCTCTACGAGGCTTATTTACAACCTTTCACCCCTTTCGGTTAACTTTCAAAATGATAGGGCGCCCAAAGAAATGTTAGAAAGCCAGTCATATTTAGTTGCACGTAATATGAATAAACAAATAAAATATTATTTACATTCATGTAGAGTTGATTTAAAAAAGATTTAAAGATTAGTAAAGGTAACAAACAATGGCTAGTACCGCCATCTGTCGTCCATAGTGCGCGATAAACGTGAAATAGTATTGTTTGCTGACGATACCTCACTTATATTCAAAGTGGATAGGAGACAGGATATTTTTAATGCTATCAATGTTATGTTGTCTACAATTGTTGACTGGTTTACAGCTAACAACTTACTTTTAAATGCCAAAAAAAAGTGCATTAATTTTTCTCTGTCCAACGTGAAAAGTATGAATGCGGATAGAATAAGACTGAAAGATGAGACACTGGAATTCGAAGATAGAACAGTATTTTTAGGTGTCACTCTGGACTCGAAACTGCAATGGAGTGTGCATATGTCCCCACTTGCAGGGAAACTAAGTTCGGCGGCTTATGCGGTAAAGCGAATTGGACAACTTACTGACGTCGAGACCGCGAGACTTGTGTACTATAGTTATTTCCATAGTGTTAAGAGCTACGGAATTTTGCTGTGAGGGAAAGCGGCTGACATCCAAATCATCTTTGTACTACAGAAGCGGGCTGTACGTGCTATTTATCAATTGGGGTCTCGTGTTTCGCTTAGGGATAAATAAAGAAATTAATATTCTAACAGTCGCGTCTTTGAGAATATCATGTATGTACGAAAACACATTCATCAGTTTAGGCATAACCGTTACTCCAGTTCGCTAAGTAAACTTCCAATTTTAACACATAGGCTTATATTATGATGTATATTGTAGGCATAGATCCCACTTCGCCGCTGGTGCAGTGGTTTTGGGAGGTGATGGAGGAGCTGTCGGGCGGTGAGCGCGCGCTGTTCTTGCGATTCGTGTGGGGGCGCACGCGGCTACCACGCGCGCCGCAGGATCCGCGCCAACGTGACTTCGTGCTACAGGTACCACTCGGGCCTAATATGGTATCGTTGGTCGCTGTTGTGAATCAATGACATTCTATACACATTGACAAATTACGTCATAACACATTAAAGGCCGAAGATGGCAATGCATCTTATTTTACTTCATTATGCTTCGACTTGCTCTGTCTATACTATACATAACCATTGACATACCAGTCCTTTAAAATGTTATCGGTCATTATTATAACTTACTAATTTAGAGTTGAGCACATGCATAAGCTGTAGAACCTTGATGACAGACTGGATTCCTCAGCTACCTTATTTTATTCACTATTACTCAATCTACCTACATTGCACATATACAGGGTTGGGCAGATTAAGTGTCCTAGTTAAAAAGAGCCATAAAATTAAAACAAAACAGAAAATTTTAAAATTTATCACGTTTTTATTTTTAGCGTACCTACTCTATACTTAAAAAAACTAATTCATAAGTTCAAATCGCTCGCCATCAGCTTTAATAACTTGACGCATTCTTCCATAGAATGCATTGCACGCGGCACGCACTACCTCGTCTGGTATTTCATCCCATATCTTGAGTAATCGATGCTTGAATGAGTTTAGATTCATGCCCTGTGTGCTCCCAATCTTGCTCAGCATGTTACCCCATATCGAAAAGTCCAAAGCATTCAAATCCGGCGATGATGCAGGCCATTCTTGCCAAGATATAAAATCTGTCAAATTTGTTCTACACCAGTCTTGAGTGCGTTTAGCTTTGTGAGATGGGGCACTATGTTGTTGGAAGCAGTAATAGTCGTTTCCATATAATTTTTGAGCATTTTCTAGCAAATGACCCTGTAACACGTTCTGGATGTAATAGTCTTGGTTAATTTTGACACCTCGATCAATAAACAGCAGCGGTAACTTGCCTCTAGGCGATATCGCTCCCCATACCATGACAGCTGATGCACTCTGGAACCGTTGTACGGCTAATTTGTCCACAGGAATATCCTTCAACGAAGCACCATAGACACGATCGTTTTGTTGGTTGTGACTGTCTTGTAACTGGAACATCTTTTCATCGGAAAAAATAATATCATCGCCGTCGGGCCAAGCTAGCAATTCCCTAAATTTTTTCACTCTAGCTTTTTTCTGGGCATCTGTTAAGCCATGAATTTTTCAGCGTCTTCAATATCTCACACGGTCGGTATTTTTTCTGGTACAAATCGCACACGACCTGGCGTTTCGCGTCCATTGTTGAAAACAATATAAAAACAAAATATATCAAGCTGACGTGTAGAAATCATAAAGAAGGTTAAATTGTCAACAAAAAATATATACGAAGAGAATAAGAAGTTTAGTTATATTTAAGTAAAAAAGCCAAATAATCACTAAACAGTAATATAAAACAATTACGCAGTCGGAGGTAAGTCGAACAAGGTAGCGATGGAGTAGAAATGGGCAGTTAATTTTTGGGTTCCGAACCTCAACAAGAAAATACAGAACCTTTATATAAGTAGGATAAGTTTTGACGACGCGCTGGCCTAGTTGGTATTGACCTTGCCTATGAAGCTTGCGGTCCTGGGTTCAAATCCCGGTAAGGGCAGATATTTGTGTGATGAGCACGAATATTTGTTCCTGAGTCATGGACGTTTTCTATGTATTTTAGTATATATTTCTCTATATAAGTATTTATATCGTTGTCTAGTACCCATAATACAAGCCTAGAGCTTACTTTGGGACTAGGTCAATTTGTGTGACATTGTCCCCTGATGATTTTTTTTTTTGTTTTTTATTTTTTATTTTTTATAAGTCAATGTCTGCCACAGTTGATTTATTTTTATTTATGAAAGATTTTAAATAGAGGTGACTACATGGCCTGAGAGAACACATTGTATTTGAGCTGCCTAATTACAAAACCTTCAAAACATTCAGGTACAAATCCATTGGGCAGCTCAAATACTTCAAAGGCCCTAAAGTCAAAATATTGTTGTACAATAAGGAATATGCATGGATTTTTTAAATCGCATTTCTCAACATATATACCGTACCGTAAAAGAGATCACCAAAAGTAAAATTAAAATTAAAACTGGCAAATAAATACGGATGATACAATGATGATACAATTTTAAACTTTTAATTAGCCCTTTACACCAAGAGGATTTGTTCTGATTCAATATAGACCTTGTAAACAAAAAGAAAAAAGAAACGAAAAACGGTATGCGTGCTTGTATTTTAAACGTCCATAATTCAATTAAATAAATCATTGATGTACTTAAAAATGTTTTTGCCTGAATCCATCCATAGGAATATGAAGCGTTAATAAGGTTTAATTATGAACTTCACTTAACAATAGGCTCGTGTGTAAAGGGTTAGACAGCGATTAGACAGAGAGATCCGATATGCACTGTGATGTCATGTCGTCATGTTGTCATGATCGGCGATATAAATTCCATGTTAAATTTTGTTTTGCTAGAAAGAGATAGGCACAAATATTAGTTGGCTTATATCTTTTATTTTTGTTATAGATATTTAAAAAAATATTTTTCTCAATTGTTATCTACATTGGACGAGTAAGGTGAAATATTGGAGAGCTTTTATGTGTTAAATAAAACCATAAAAAAAGTTTTATATAGCGTAATTTAGGGGTCAAATAAAGGTCATTTCTTATTTTAATATAATCATTTATTTGAAAAATAAAAACTAACTGCAAAAATTGATTAGAGAAGGTTATTCCTCGAAAATGTTTCGAAATATTCATACATTGTGTAAAAACAGGTGTGTCCCAATTGCGATAACGTGACGCTAAATTAAAATATAACGGAAGATTGAAAAACGTTATGGAGCCATCCTCTTTTTTTACTTTTGTACTTTTTAAATATGTACTTTTTAACATTGTACCATTCTTAGGTTTTGGACAAGTACCAGCCCCCGGATCACTTCTTGCCAGAGAGTTACACTTGTTTCTTCCTGCTCAAAATGCCAAGGTATTCCTGCAAATCGGTGCTGAAAGAAAAACTCAGGTGCGTAACTTTTTGTATATGTGTAGCCCGTTTGAAAAGGACTTGTAAGGTCCCATAAAAATCGGAGTTCCTGACCTTTACTTCCTGACTAACCGAACCTAACATAACCTCGCCACAATATTAAACCTCTCATTCCCAGTTCGCAGATTTTACCATGTCCTTAATTTATCCTAAAATTCATGAGTTAGGCTGGTATTCCATCTGTCCAATTTCTATATCCAATATTTCATCAAATTTCTTTGAAGGAGGCCCATTCCACTTATCCAATATCTTGGTTCAGGTTTGTATACTATTTGTGCAGCCATGTTGAATTAAATGTCATCCGTGTTATATTTGATCAAATGTCGGTGTTTCTCACAGACCTTTATCTAACTAGACAACGCGAGTGTACGTAGTTCGCATGCTAAAAAGCAGTCTAAATGTCTGCTTATTACGCAGCTTCGTTTAGTCCGCATTCGACCGTCATCGCGTCCGTACGTCAACCCGATATCTAGAAAACTGACTGGTTGTTCCGTATTGAGTTGTAAATACTTTATAGAAAAATCTGACGCAATTAATGGACATGTTTCCTTCCATATACTAGTAAATTTCTTCTAAAATTATGTTTTATCTATTTAAAAAATAATAATTTAGGTTTGGCGTGGTTTTACTATGAAAAATAAGACTCGTGGGCTTACTTCATATTCATGACATATGGCCTACTGTAGTTGTAAAGTTCTAGCGCCTGCCTATATTAAACGCGCGATGGAAAAAAAACGATCGATGTTTAGCTTGCGTCTCTCGGGTTCTTAGTCCCTAAAAAGAGGGAGATAGTACACTGTACTATTAGATTTTTTCTGTCTAATAAAGCAAATAGTGATGTACAACATTTCGATGCTTCATGATTTTAATTGATTCTGTCTAAATAACATAATTACAGGTTTCCAAGTAATCCAAACTTAAAAGAGAGGATGGAAGCGACCGAGCAAAAAAAATACGATTTTTTTATCAGCTATAACAAAATGAGAAGCCCTTTTCAGATTCCTTACACTTTATTTAAATAAACTTAAGTTAAATTGCATCTAACGTTGTTCATAATTATTGTTTATATAGCGTACTGAATGTTATAAAGACCTGAATTATTACAAGTGCAATAACAATTTTGCCTCCAAAAATCTTCTCGAGAGAGGGCGCTACTGAGCCATAGTAAACATCGACTCCGTAAATTAAATTGTCTTAAAAATAGTTAAAAGTGAAATTTCCCCATGGAAACGTGTAATATATATAAATTAACTGTTAATTAATATGTGGAAATAACAAACGAACATTCTCAAGTGCAGTGATTTGTAAAAAAGTGGAAAAAGACTACAACAACAAAAGTGTTCCGTGAACTGCTAGTGTTTATGACGGACAATTTATAACAAACCTGAACAGTGCATACTCAAAAATAACGAAACAGGTGTAAAATAACCGTTATTAGACAAACTCCAGTGAAACTAAAAAATAAAATACCACTTAATAACCTCAAAATATATGCGCAATCATTGCCATCGAACGGTTTGCACAACAACGACATCTAGCAAACACTGATTGAAGCACTGCAGTAACTCATCCAACTTAATTACTCACGCCATCTAGCAGTCTTACGACGAACTAGATACTAAGCTACCGGCCTAACAGGTCAAACCATCAATCAGCTGACTAATAGAAACCTTACCAAAAATCGAAAACTTTTCGTAAACCAACTAAAGAGGGCGCTGTTACTCTTCATCAACATAGCGGTAGTAGCGAAACGGACGGTTTGTAGCGGGGCGCGCGCTGAGTGTTGATGACTCATCGCACTTTGTAGCAACAGGCGCGCACGGCAGCGGGCGGTGACTCATACGCTGTTTGCATCGTGTGCGCTCGCACGGGGCGGTCTGAAGCTTCGGTACTTTAATATACGAAGGAAAAATGAACTGCCTTGGTTGTCGTCAGTCTATCCTTGATACGGTATTACTACGATGCGTCCTTTGTAAAGGCACCTATCACTATAAATGTGTCAATATAACCAGCGAGTATTATAAGACCAACCAACTTAACCTAAATAAAAATTGGCAATGCCCGTCTTGTTGCAATATCACATCTCGCAGAGGCGGTGCCGAAAACACCCCTGTACGCAGTTTACATCAGCCAAGATCCAAGGAAATCTCGAGCGACTTATTATCACGGGGTCCCAGTGAGGGTAATTTAAACATCAGAGACCTTGAGCACGTCCCGGTCCACGTCAATATGTCCTGTGATGAGTCATTACTAGACCTGACAAATACTCTTGACGCCTCAAATACTATGTTCCCGGATCAAAGTAAAATACTGACTACGCCCGCTAGTGACCCTCGCGGTGCCATCGGTTATAAGGATTTCGCTACGTTACTGGACTTAAAGTTAGCAGAATTCAAATTGGGAATTGACAATAGCATAAGTTACGCTACTGAAAAGTTGAGGAAAGATTTTTGTACAACTACAGAGGCCATTTTGTCCCAAATTACTTCTTTGAAAGCTGAAGTAGGGACTTTATCAGGAAGAGTTCGTAATCTTGAAAAAGAAAACGTCACTTTAAAAACAGAACTCGAAATTAATAAGCAGCAAAAGGCAAGTGGGGACACCGTTGCCCTACAGGACACGATCGCCCGACTCCAAATTGACTTGAATGAACGAGACCAGCAAGCTTTGTTGAACGACATCGAAATTACTGCAGTCCCCGAGTCTAAAGGGGAATCGCCCACCCATATCTTTTTGGGCATCGCCTCAAAACTGGGTGTAAATGTTGAAGAACGTGACGTGGTTCATGCTGGTCGGGTAGGACCTTTGCACACAGGTGACGCGGGTGGGGGCCCGCTGCGATCCCGGCCTCGTCCTATCGTCGTGCGCCTGGCGCGGCGCTCCACTCGCGACCAGTGTATAAAAAACTCGCGAGTTCGCCGTGGAACCACCTGTGCTGGCCTCGGTCTGCCTGAGCATGAGCCGCGCCCATTTTATATCAATGAACGGTTGACGAGAACCAATCGTGTTCTTTTTGGTAAGGCTCGAGATTTGAAACGAGTCCATAATTGGAGGTTTGTATGGACTAAGGAGGGGAGAGTCTTCGCAAGAAAGTCAGAAACCGCTAAAGTACACTATATACGATCGGAAGCCGACTTAAGTCGTGTTTTTAACCCGGAAACCCAAACTGCAAATGATTCGTAACTATGGACGTGTTTTTTGTCTCTTTCATACTGCATTTCTCACTAGTGATTTATATGTGTTTACCTTGATAATTCTGATTATTTTATTGCGTTGGAATGTCTACTTATTTTACAGTTGTAAGAGCCATGTGAAGTGTGTTTTGAAATCTCAGGTTTCAGCTGCCATAGTTCTTATTGAATTGTTTGCAGTAATTGTTGCGGTGAATACCCTCAACAATCCACTCTCTGCCTTTAGCACTGTTAATACTCTTTTGTCAGATCGATATATAATTGTATACCTCATGAATTCATGCTTTTATATTTATTTTGCAAAATTATCGTTATCATACCTCGTTGATATTATTATGCCGTATCTGTCGTTAAACTGCCGTTTAAATGGGTAAGAAGTATTTAAAATTAGGTCTTTTCAATGCAGGGTCACTGTGTAGTTACCGTAAATGTAATGAATTCATTGTGGCAGCTGAACGACACCAAGCTGATGTTTTTGCTATAAATGAAACTTGGTTGAAAGCAGGAGAGGAAGGTCGGGTGCCGACTTTAGTGGGTTATAAATTTAAACATATGCCCCGTACTATCGGCACACGTAAATGTGGTGGCGGGGTAGCCTTTTACATTAAGAGTGGTCTTAATGCACAATTATGTGCCCATCCTATAGCTAAAGATGTTGAACAAATGTGGATAAAACTAAAAATCAATTCACTAGTACTTATCATAGGTAATGCTTACCGACCACCCTGGCTTAACACTGACACTTTCTTGGACGCTCTTAGTGAAACAATTAATACATTTTCTAAATATGACCGCCTGGTCATCTGCGGAGACTTTAATATCGATCTCCAGGATACTAATGACTCAAAGTATAAAGTTTTGCACAATTTCTTAGTTTGCAACAATCTTCATAATCCTACTACCCCGTACCGCCGAACAATTACGACGCGTTATAGCTAGCTCGTAGGATTAATTTCATTAAAAGTGGTTTAAAGTGACCGATTTGAAATATTTTTTTGCGAAATAGGTGTATTAGCTCTAGTTGATTAAAGTGAAATATGTGTAAGCTCAGTGATAATTGCGTGTGAAGCACAAATAGCAAGAAAGTGGTTCGTCAATTCACAAAATAAAACGTACACCGTCAATATCATTAGCGCACACCGTCCGGGCTGAACGCGTAAGCGGCTAAGAAAACTGCGGCGTTTACGACCTTTTGTTCACGACATGCACGATCGCTTATGCACGCCGAAACCTCGGAGCATTTATTGCTGTTCCATTTGCCGCGACTAAATATTATTTGATGCAGAGGAGAATTTAGTAGAGTGCAACATTTTTATTTTTAACATTAAATAATTGCGAATAAAAATGCCTAATTTTTCGCAGTGCTCCGCATGTTTGAAACAAGTAAAAGTCAAAGAATGTATGGTCTGCTCAAATTGCCGATCGTCATTCCATCATCTATGTTTACGTATAGATGCATTGGAGTTTGACGCTTTTACTTCTGCACAAAAGCTAACTTGGATTTGCCCAAACTGTTGCAAAGAGGCAAAAAGAAGGGATAACCAAAACACGCCGGTTCGAGCTACATCATCCGCAGCAGGAGGTGGTACAGACGTAGAAATGGAAACGCCATTATCATGGGTATCCGAAAGATCCAAAAAATACAAGCCAGACCAATCCGTCGTTCTGCTGCAATCCGGATATGGGCATCGTGAATCCCTTACTAAAGAAGACATACGTGAAGTTTTGCAATCAGAGTTGCGCAATGTATTATCGGTTGAAGTTACTAAAATTGTAGATCAGTGCTTGTCAGCTTACCTGAAAAAAATATCAACAGAGTTGGCAGATATGAAAGGCGAAATAAGTGCTGTAAAAGAATCAATGGATTTCACGAACCATCAATTTGAACTTATAAAAAATGGCTCGATTAATTCGTCAAAAGAGTGTGAACAGTTAAGGAAAGAAGTTGAAACCCTGAAGACCTCTAACATTGAACTCAACAGACGCATTGGCCAGGTCGAGCAGCATTCTCGTGCATGCAATATCGAAATCCAGTGTCTGCCTGAACACAGATCAGAAAATTTAATAACTGTGATTATGCAACTGGCAAGAGTTGTTTCGTGTGACATCAAGGAAGATGACATTCACCACTGCACTAGAACTGCCAAATTGGACGCAACCAGCTCAAGGCCACGCTCCGTAATAGTTCAGATGAAAAGTCCGATAACCCGCGACAGACTGCTGGCTTCGGTCATCAGGTTCAACAAAACACACCAGGATGATAGGCTGAATACGAGACACCTCGGTATTGGCGGCGGTAAATCTCCGGTGTATGTCGCTGAGCATTTATCACCATATAATAGAGAGATTCATAGGGCTGCCAGAATGGCAGCCAAAGAGAAAAAATATAGATTTGTTTGGGTGAAGAGTGGGAGAGTTTTTGTTCGCAAAGAGGAAAACACGCAGGCTATAGTTATTAAAGATTTGGGTTCGATCAACAGATTATTATAAAGTTAATCGCCAAATTACACCAATTTTACTTATATTGCATGATTTTTAATATTTTCATTTTTAAATTCAACAACTTAAATTGTTATTATCAAAATTCTAGAGGTCTGAACACTAAAACTGCCGATTTCCAACTTAATGTGTTAAATAATAATTATGATATTATTTGTATCACGGAAACATGGCTCCAAGACAATGTAAGTGATAATGAACTTTTCGATGATAGATATAATGTTTACAGGCAAGCTCGAAATATTCAACGTCCGTATTCCAAAAAAACTGGTGGCGGAGTAATGATAGCAGTTAACAAAAAATTTACTTCCTACAGAGTGTTCGAAATAGAAACGCAACTAGAAGACCTTTGGGTTGTTATTGAGACTAAAGCTAAGAATGTCATTTCCAAAATTTGTCTTTGCTGTATATATCTTCCCCCTCCAGTAAAATTAGTGGACTTAGATTTATTCATAGATAGGGCATCCGCAATTCTGGCTGATTTCACTGACACTTTAATCGTGGGAGATTTTAATTTGTCTGCTGTTGATTGGGCTAGCAGTGACCCGGTTGGCTCTTTTGTACCGGTAAGTAGTTTTTGCAATTTATATCATAGCCTTGTGGATTTTATGGCTTTTAGTAATTTAAAGCAATACAACAACGTACTTAACAGCAGCACCCGGATTTTAGACCTAGTATTATCTACTGGCACCGTTAAAGTAGAGCCCAGTTTGAATTCTCTGAGTAATGTTGACCCATTTCATCCGCCGCTTGAATTATCCATAAACTTGAAACTCGACACAACTTTATCTCCAAACTTAGAACCAAAATTAAATTTTTATAAAGCAAACTATCAAAAAATAATAGAAGATCTAGATAAAATTGATTGGCCGCATTTATTTAATGTTTGCCAGGACGTGGATGAAATGGTGCATATATTGTACGAGAAGTTAAAAATTGCTATAAAAGAATTTGTCCCTATAACTATACATAAAGGTAACAAATATCCAGCCTGGTTTTCAGGGAATCTTATACGAATGTTAAAAGAAAAGTATAAAATAAGACAGCGTTGTAAGAAATACAAAAACCCAATGGATATTCTAAGCTTAGATTTAATTAAGAAGAGGTGTATCGATGAAACCCTTAAATGTTATAATCAATATTGTAAGGACTTAGAAGATAACATTGCTAAGCACCCGAAATTTTTCTGGACTTTCATTAAACAAAGACGAAATAACAAATCTACCATACCGTCCAATATGAAACTTGGAGATGAACAAGCACACGATAACAAGAGTATTTGTAATTTATTTGCTAAAAACTTCTCATCCATTTACAATCAAAATGTAGTAAACTCTAGTGCAACCGACATAACTAAAGATAAAACGGTATGGACAGATCCATTGAGTTCAATATTAATCACAGAAAGTATGACCCTAAATAAAATAAAAAAGCTCAATTTATCCAAGGGACCGGGCCCCGATAATTTACCGCCAATTTTTGTGCACAAATGTGCGAAACCTCTATCTCTACCCTTAACACTCATTTTTAATAGATCCCTTGAAACAGGTGTCTTTCCGTCAGTCTGGAAAGAGACAAGTATAGTGCCAATTTATAAAAGCGGATCAAAGTCGGAAATTAAAAATTACAGGCCAATCGCAATTATATCTGTAATGCCAAAAATTTTTGAAACTATGGTATATCCATATGTGCATTCTCATTTTGCTCAGCAGCTTACTGATAAGCAACATGGATTTATACATTCAAGATCAACTAGTACCAACTTGATCGCATTTGTTGAGACATTAACAGAGCAAATGGATAATCGCGTGCAAGTGGATGCTGTTTACACAGATTTTAGCAAGGCATTCGATAGAGTTAATCACAAAATTTTATTAGACAAGCTGTCGAGCGGTGGGATTGATGGAAAGTTACTAGCCTGGTTTGGGTCATACTTGGCAGACCGTCAACTGTATGTGTCGTTAAACGGGAAGCGATCTAAGTCATTTTGTGCATTAACTGGCGTCCCGCAAGGCTCACATTTGGGGCCATTGCTGTTTGTTATTTTTATTAACAGTATAGTAGATTGTTGCCATAACTCAGTGCCGTACCTTTATGCGGATGATTTAAAAATTGTTCGACCAATTCTTAGTGGCACCGATGGCTTACTTTTACAGAACGACATAGATAGGCTGAGTTCCTGGTGCTCGCAGAACAAAATGGAGATGAACACTAGCAAGTGCTCCTATATTAATTTTAGTCGCAATAAAACTATAATACTGAACAAATATAATATAGCAGGTATAGAACTACAAAGAGTAGATACAATCAGGGATTTGGGAGTAATATTGGATGCTCAGCTTAACTTCAAAGCTCATTATGATAGTATTGTCAAGAAGGCATGTCGAATGATGGGATTTTTAATTAGAAATAGTAAACAATTTAAGCGTATAAGTACTAGGGTTTTACTTTATAATACATTAGTGAGAAGCAATCTCGAATATTGCTCTCAAGTTTGGTCACCTTACTATGAAGTTCACAAAGGCCGCATTGAAGGGTTGCAGAGACGCTTTCTAATATACTTGGGTTTTGCTTCACGCAATGCTAATAAACTTCACTCATATGAGGCAAGACTTAAGTTCTTCCGATTTGCTTCTCTCAGCAGTAGACGAAAATCTCTAGATTTAACATTTATTTACAAGCTAGTCAACGCCAAGGGATTAGACTGCCCAGAGCTTTTGAGTAAGGTCAGAATAGCGGTGCCAGCAAGATTGCCTCGTCCTGGTACTTATAAATTATTTAGAGATAAGCTTAATAAAACTAATTTAGGCCGTAATTCACCACTGTCAAGAATGATGAAGTTGTATAACCACTTACCAGGCTCGGTGGAAGCTGATATATTTCACGATAATCTTAATAATTTCAAAAGGAAAATATTGAAGTATCTCAGGTCCTCACCATTCTAAACAATCGAGTTTTATGTTATGTTTGTATTCGTTTTTGTAGGTTCCTAGACGCATGTGTAAGTTGTGGTTACCTATAAGTAGATAAGCATCAACCTGGGATCTATATCATATAGAATTAAGAATTTGTACGATGTATTATCTGTTGGTAATCCTTAATAAATAAATAAATAAATAAATAATAATATTACTGGCCCCACTCATTTTACTGACCATAGCTCCACTCTTATTGATCTTATTTTGACTGATTGTAACGTCCAAAGCACTGTGATCGATCATGTAGTGGAGCTTGGAGGTCATGCAATGGTTTTCATAGAACTTTCCATAAAACACACCACTTCTCCGCCTCTGACCATTGTATACAGACCTTTAAAACATATTGACATGAATTTTTTTAGTAACGACTTAAATAACATTCTTTGGGACAAGATCGACAATTTCACTACAATTGATGAAATGGTAAATATTTTTAATTCAAATATAATTAACATCTTTAACATCCACGCCCCCATCTGTAAACGAATTATAAAGAGTTCCTCCAAACCCTGGTTGACCAGTAACGTTCGATTTATGATGAATATTCGTAACGGCGCCCATAGTAAATATATTAAAACAAGATCAGACGTAGATAAGTCAAATTATAAAATGCTGAAACATTTAGTTAATTCTAGTCTCTATTATGAGCAAAAGGCTATCTTTGAACAAAATATAAATTGTCATTTAAAAAATCCCAAAGTTTTATGGAAAAAACTAAAACAGCATGTCACTGTAAATTTGAAACCCAAACCAGTTTTGCCTCTTCACTTTAATTGCCCAACATCTATGAATTTGCACTTTTTGAATGTACCCGGCAGTAATACAGTCGACCTGGATACTTTGAATTTCTTTGAATTAAATAAATATTGTTCTTCAAATTTTAAGTTGAAGCCAGTAGATGAGTCTGTAATAGCGAAACACATATTTGGGACAAGATCGAATGCTTTAGGTTATGACGGGATTACCTATGATATGATTTTAATGACTTTGCCCGATACTTTGACTACAATAACAAATCTAATAAACTATTCCATTCAAAATTCATCCGTCCCTATATCTTGGAAGACAGCTGTAGTCTGCCCGATACCCAAAGTTTCTGACCCCGTTACTATCAAGGATCTGCGACCAATAAGTATTTTACCCTATATGTCCAAAATATTGGAAAAAGTAGTCTATGACCAGGTCTCTGCATACTTGGAATTCAATGGTATTCTGCCTGATACCCAGTCGGGTTTTAGGAAAAAGCGTAGTACTACTACTGCTCTACATGATGTTATTGGAGAGGTTCTAGAGGCTCAGGATATTGGGCAGGGCACCATTATGGTCCTACTAGATTTTTCGCGGGCATTTGACTGCATTAATGTGACTCTACTTCTTTCTAAACTGCATTACTACGGTTTTGATCACGCTACTATTGAGTGGTTCAGTAGTTACTTTGAGAACAGGCGGCAATTAGTAAAAATCTCGCGTGGTGATGGTAGTAGTTTGTTATCTGATCCTAGTCTCGTTACTAGAGGAGTTCCTCAGGGTTCAATTTTGGGTCCACTTTTGTTTATTCTTTATAGCGCAGACATTACTCAGTGTGTTCGACAGTGTAATTTTCATCTTTTTGCGGACGATCTTCAAATTTACCTATCATTCGATCCCGCGAATACAAATGAAGCAGTCTCTAAAATAAACGAAGATCTTGAACGGATAAATGACTGGGCCACCAAAAACTGTTTAGTTCTAAATGCTCTAAAAACCAAGTACATGACCCTGGGCTCCAAAAATCAAACAGCGAAAATTGCAAGTTCTGATCCCAAAATAATGATTGACAGCGTTTGTGTTGAATGTGTGTCTGAAGCGCGTAATCTTGGCTTACTTGTCGACAGTAATTTACGTTTTGAACGTCACGTTGTTGAGTTAGCCCGAAACTGTTTCTACCGGTTGAAGGTTCTCTACAACGTTAGAGATTATCTTAGCGTAGAACTTAGAGTGAGACTATGTGAAGCACTTGTACTGTCCAAGTTAAACTACTGCCTTACCACGTTCTGGCCGTGCCTCCTGGAACGGTCCCGCCGTCTCCTTCAAAAAGTCCAAAATGCCTGCGCTAGATTTTGTTTCAAAATACCGCCACGCACACATGTTACTTCTTATTTAAATAACGCAGATATTTTAAAAATTTCATCTCGCTACGATCTTTTACTATCGTGTTTGTTATTTGACATTGTTAAGTCGGAAACCCCAAGTTACCTGTTCAAAAAATTCACTTGGTGTAAACACAATACCAGAACGTCTCGTGCAGTGGTGCTGATGGTACCGCCCCACAGGACTTGTGCTTTTAGGGGGAGTTTCAAGTACCAAGCGACAAAGTGCTGGAATAACATCCCACCACCTATACGCAATTGCAAATCAAAGTCCCTTTTTAGAGTTAAATATAAATTATATCTATTAAGCTTACAAAAAATATTATCCTGATTCTTCCCCATTACACTATTTAAATACTATGTTATACTTCAATATTAAATAAGTATAATTATCTTTTAACAATATAAATTAATAAAATGTATGATGGTATTAAATCAGATCATTTGCACACTCGTTTTTGACAAATCCCTTAATTTATATTTTTTAAATAAAGGGTAGACTTTACCCGCTCGTATAATTAGGTCTTAATGGGCACGTACACACGTATTACATAATAATGGCAGCGTCACTACTTCAAAGGTTCTGGCAGAATACCAGTGCTGCGGGTTCCGCAGTTTTATGCTGAGCCAGCGCCTTTTTTTCGCAGCATCACATGGCTCTTTTTCAAACGTAATGGATTACTTACTTTTCTTTATAAATTACATTTTAGTGTTATGTTATTTATTAAGTAGTTTTTAACTGGTTATTTGCATTTTTTGTAATTTTGATTTGGCTTTATCAGCCATGTGCATGTTTTGTGAAAAATAAAGATGTTTATCTATCTATCTATCTATCTATCTTCTCTGCTGTAATACACTCATGGACAAAATTAGGGGAACGCAAAAAAAAGATTCAATAAACTAACAATCAACTAACTTTAATAATATTATTAGTAGCTGTAACTGATCAGTTTAAAATCAAAAACACAAAATCAAATGTAAAATTAATACCAGTTTTAGAAAACAACCCGTCTAAAGAAATTGTAAATGAAATTAACATTTAAGAATTTAATTAAATTTTCCTTTTTTTTCTTATCTTTTTCTTGATCGCTGTTTTGTGAGTTATCCATCAGTATTTAGTGTTGCCCCCTCTAGTTCTTCGAGCTGCTTCCATTCTCCGCGGCATACTTCTGATCAGATTATCAATGAAATCTTGGGGAATTTCTTCCCATTCTTCCATTAATGCGTTTTTTAGGTCCCTCAAGTTAGTGGGGGCAGGATTTCTTTTTTTAATTTGTCTGCCCAACTTGTCCCAGACATGTTCTATCGGATTTAAATCCGGCGAACGTGCTGGCCACCTCATAACATTGATCTGAACGTCTCGAAGATAATCGGTAACCACAGCTGCGGTATGGGGGCGTGCATTATCATGCATCAAAAGAAAATTTTCTCCTATGAATGGGGCAAAAGGCACAACAATTTCTTCCAAAACCTCAGTTACGTATCGTGCAGCTGTTAATGACCCATTTTCTATGACCCGAAGTTCTGTACGTGCCCCCATACAAATGCCTCCCCAACCATTACAGACCCTCCACCATATGCCTCTTTTCCAATGATGTTACACTGAGCGTACCTTTCTCCTGGTCGTCTCCACACTTTAACCCTTCCGTCATCTGGCATCAGGCAAAATCTTGACTCGTCGGTAAACAAGACTTCGCTCCAGTGTTCCTCGTCCCAATTTGCGTGATATCGGGCAAATTCAAGTCGAGCTACTCTATGCCCTGTGGCAAGAAGAGGGCCTCTAGCAGGCAAACGGGATGACAGCCCAGCTGAATTCAGTCTCCTTCTTACCGTTTTTGTGCTTATTGAGACTTGTCTGACTTCTTGCAGCTTCGTACGCACCTCGGAAGAAGTCATGGTTCGGTTTCTGAGCACGTTGTTCACAATGAACCGGTCGTCCCTTGCTGTTGTTTTTCGTTTTCGCCCCTGACCTGCTCGTCTGCTATACTGGCCGGTCTGACGATACCTCTTGACCACTCGATGTACCACCGATTTCGAAACTCTTAATGTTTGGGCCACATCTTTGTAAGTATAGCCATTTTCAATTAAAGTGACAGCTTTAACCACTTGAAATTCATTTAGATCTGGCATTTTTACTTAATATCCTTCAATCAATCACGTTAAACACAACTGATAATAAACTCAACACATAAACTCGAAGAAAACATAAATTTTCATCAAAAACTTAAAATTACGAAGACTTTTTTATTACTGAGATGACACAATACGACAAAATCGCGAAAAAAACAAATGAAAATCAAACATTAAAAACATTCCAAAAGAACATTTAATTTAATGGCATCCTCTGATATTAGTGGCCAGTACCTAAGATAATTATGAAAGTAGTTCTTAAACCTTTTTTTTGCGTTCCCCTAATTTTGTCCATGAGTGTATTTAACAGGGTATCTTGTATTTGTGTAACTGACTTGGATTACTATGTACTGGTACTATATATATTTATTTCATAAATTACTAAACATAGAATAATATAGGTACTATAATTATAAGTTAAAATTAAACTTATTTAAATTAAAATAAAACTAAGCTACTTAAATATTAAAGATGTAAATAATAATCACCACTATAAAAAGAACACCCCCTCTAGCAAGTCCGCTCGCGGCATGGTCCCTATGACACTGGCTGCATTGCCTCTCTGGATAGCTATCCCAAACCTTTGGGAGTGGTAAGCACCAGCTCTAGGATCTCCGTTGGTGTCTATTTGCCGGGATGAAAGAGCCTTAATAAAGCTTTTCATATCGGTTGACCAAGGTCCCATGGTCTCCACTGCAAGCGCAAGATGAATATCTGCGGCGCTTGATGATTTGGGCCTGATCAGCTGCTGCACCGGCCCGATTGCGGGTTGACTGCACGTGGGAAGGGCGAATGTGTCAACACACGTCGCGTCCCACACCAGTGCCCTACCCAGTTTCCACGGCACCAATGTAGCTCCGTCTGGTCGCTTGCCATTGTCTCTATACAAACCTGCTGGTTCCAGGACAGCTGGTACAGAGGCAGTGGCAAGCGAAAAATGGCTCAGATCATTAATGGAGAATGTCGGTAGGTACGCCAAATCGCTTGAAACTTTGTCTCAGTAAAGTTTAAAAATAAACAAACATACTACTATTTGTTTCATTCAAATAGACCCAGTAGTTTTGATTCTACGAACGTTTAAAATTTCGGACAATAATATTAAAACGCGCGATCGCGATCTTGCTACAGTGACGTCATCATTTAACAGCGGTATTCGCCCTTATATGAATGAGTAAGTTTGCAGGGCTTATATCTTTTTAACCGAAATAAGTAGCCAGTTGAAATTTTCACAGAATATGTCTTATAATAAACTCTATCGTTTAATATTATAAAATGAACGATAAATCAAATCCCAAGAGGGGTCCCCATACAAGAAACATGAAAAATACCCAATTTTGTTAGCATTTTTATTCGGATTGTATTTTTATAATGGCTTCTTATTTTGATACTTTTTTAAGCTTAAATTGTAGTCTAACTTTCATAGTTTACAACTAAATAGAAATCTCAAGTAAAACTTCTACAAATATGTGACAAAAATGATTTTATCAACACGGAGTTTTAGGCGGTCACCCATCCTGTTTTAGACTACGCTTGTAGTTGCTTAACTTTGGGAGGCGAAGTAAGGGCTGTATTTGTATGATGGCTTTTTATTTCTTCTATAGTTTACGACCAAACAGTAATAAAGTCAAAGTCAAAGTCAAAGTTCTTTATTCTTCAATTTAGGCATAATATAATGCACCTATGAATGTCAAAAAGCATTACCACCGGTTCGAAAAATAAAACCTTTGCCCCGAGAAGAACCGGCGTAACAAACTCGGCAAGGTATATTTTTTTCAAGAAAAAGGTTTACATCATTACATTATAATTATAAATAGTTTACAATATCACGGTATTTTTGTACAGTAGGTGCACCTTTTTTAAGCGTAGATTACTCATGCAGGACGGACGACTCACTGCCAAACATCCCTATCCATGATATAATCGTTTACTTTATAATATGCTCGGGAAATTAGTTTTTGTTTTACGACAGCTTTAATAAAACTTTGTGTTAAGAAGTGCCTAGTTTAAATGAACACGATGATGTGGCGGTGATTGCTAAACTTTGGCGGTGGGCCTTTCTTTACAAATTTCGTGTTAGGTATGTAGAATTAATATTGCGGCCGTATAAAATAATGAACTATAAAATATGTTTTTTTCAGTTCTGATACCTATTTTGTGTACTTATTCATTTCATCGATTTCAAATTTCGCGCGCGATCGACACCAAGTCGCTCACTCGCGATTAGTTAAATAGGTAGGTATACATGCCTACAACATTCGCTTCGCTAGGCTTAGACGTTGGCAAAGTTGGCATTAGTAGCCGCGAGCTGTAGCAAGTAGGTAGTGTTTTGGAACATTATTAGTTATTATTATTACTTTGTTATTTCGTGTATGCAAGATAGTGTGTGTTAGATATAATATAAAGTAGGTAGCTATAAATCAAGTAAACGCAATGGAGGAAGGATTTGAAAAAGGGAAATCGGACAATCTACCAAAAATAGATGGGCTTATGGTCGCTGAGTATTTTTCAAGGAACAGTAACTTTGTTGCTGCCGAAATGCGAGGAGTGAAGATGCAAAGGTAAGTACTTACAATCTTTTTTAAAACTACTTTTATTCGGTCTGCCGGTCAGTGACAGACAGTTTAATTAAACTGTAGGTATGTAATACAAAACAATACATAACCATAAGTAGTAACATCCAAACGAATTCGTAAAAATATTTCGACTTTCAAAGTTAAGCAACTAAGAGCGTAGTCTAAAACAGGATGGGTGACCGCTTAAAACATCGTGTTGATAAAATCAGTTTTGTGACATATTTGTAGCAGTTTTACTTGAGATTGCTGTTTAATCGTAAACTATGAAAGTTAGACTATAACTTAAGCTTAAAGTAGCATCAAAATAATAAACCATTATAAAAATACAATCCGAATAAAAATGCTAAAAAAATTGGGTTTTTTTCATGTTTCTTGTATGGGGACTCCTCTTGGGATTTGATTTATCGTTCATTTTATAATTTTAAACGATAGAGTTTATAATAAGACATATTCTGTGAAAATTTCAACTGGCTACTTATTACGGTTAAAAAGATATAAGCCCTGTAAACTTACTCATTCATATAAGGGCGAGACCCGCGGTTAAATGATGACGTCATCACCCGTGAGCGCTCGCCGCCGGGTTTCGAGCGCCGGATACGAAGTTTAAAATTCAATATCTCGGAAACTATCTGACGTATCGAAATGATTTTTTTACAGTATTTTTTTTTTTTAATGGAGAATATGATAAGCCAAAAATCTCAACTGGCCGACATTCTCCATTGTTCCATGGCGGTATAAACGGCCGGCAACTTCTAAAGCATGAAAGGCCATGTCGTCTCAGTCCACTCACTTCACGCAAACAGCTTGGGTCCAAGACAGTGCCTATATTGCGGGAAGGAAGAGAGTGGAGCCAGTGACCTGATTCGCCTGCTGAGACAGCGAGGAGACGGGCGCGATCTAAATCGTCTGGAGTATTTCGTATGAGAAATGCATGAATTGATATGAGGCGAGGTGTATCCCATGCTCTTTGCATATGCCTCTTGGCTGGCATATCCACTCCGCGACACGACTCACACCAAGCATCCCTGGCCTCCACCAGGTTCGAAATCTCAACTTCAAGTATCTGTGGAAGATTTAAGACAATACTGACGAGAGGCAACGAACCATACGCGGAGGATAAGAAAGCTGGTAGTGTCACGCTAGAAGAGCAACGAACACCAAGTCCACCGAAACGAATTGGGAGAACCGCTTGAGTCCATGGCCTTAAACTAAAATGAATGTTAAAAAAAAATACAGAGTTGATTGAAGGGATCTATAGAAGCCATGATGTCTGGAAATTTCTAAATTGGACAACTCTGCAAGAAATATATGAACTTTGGATTTGGAGTGAAAAGACAAAACCGAATAATAAAAAGCGCCATGTCGGGGTTTATTTCGTCCAAAAGGTTAGAAGTATTTTTAAACATATTTAATTTACAATTTCAAATGGGACTGATTGCTTCATCAAAAATCGGTGCACCTAAAAGTGTTAAAGATGAATTTAAATGGACCGAAATGTTGGGTGAAGCTGCATTAAAATTGGTGACGACTTATTTTATTTTTTCTAAATAAATGTGATCAGGTATATAAATTTCGCACTTACAATTAGTAAAGTTTAATGAGAGGCCTATATTAGAAAATTTACTAATGATCGTTTGCAGGTCTTGTAGTACAATTGGCGCGTCTCCGCCAAGGGAACTGCCATCAAAGTACCACAGATTGAATTAGAATTTAGATCCGACAAAAATGGTTGAATGACTAAGCTAAAAATTACGGGCCCGAGCGGGACTCCCTGTTGGCAACCCACGCATGAAGATATGATTTTGTCACCGGAAAGTATTTTGATGGTGCCCCATATCATTGCCATAAATAGCTCTATAATTCTGGAACCTCATTTTTGACAGCAGCTACAAGGGCACCACGATTGACGGAATTAAAAGCATTCTTGACGTCAATTTTTCGAAATACCACATAGTCCGGACGGCTCAGAAAAGAGCGCGCAGCATGGACGCCGAAGCCCGGCTGCCGGGGTTTAAAAATGTATGACAGTTTATTTCGAAAATTTCGGCAGCAAACTTTCGACGCCAAACGCCTGAAGGTGCAGCCGACGGCAATACCACTATCTTTCTTGCCTAGAGCCACAAGATTGGCGCTATAGAGCGGGACAATGTCGACATTCACGAATTCTGACAACATAAGATTAATCAGAGCAATGATATTCTGTAAGAAAAGCCTTTCCCGCATCCCCTAAAGACTAGGTGTTCAAATCTTTGAGATGTTGTGGTGAAACTCCGTCTAAGCCGCCGGCCATCAATAACTTGTTTATTTAAATTTAAACTACCAATGAATAAAATATTATAAATTTTTAATACGGTCTTTTAAAAAGTGGAAATATACTAACGCAAACGTATTTTATTTTATTGGCAAAAAGTGGCGCCTTTGAATCGATTTCGCGCGGACAACAGCGAATCCACATCACTAATTCGCTTTTGTGACGTTACAGTAGGTAGAAAAAAAGTGACACGGTGGGTTTAGAGATTGAGGTGTTTACGTAATCTATTTAGATTATGGTCTGTGATGTTTCTGGTAAAATTGATAAAGTCACCCGATTTCTTTGATCAAATACACATTGGACAAAAATATTAAAGGTCTTCTCCCCCATCTTTTCGCCGTTGCTATTATAAATTACATGTCTTGTGCGACCAAACCGCAAAACGCGGTTTTATCCAATTAATTTGCATGCAAACTTGATATTTACTTCTTAAGTACCTACCTTATTTATGAAAAGTACAAAGATATAAATGTATTTTTTTTTCCTAGATACGCTATCCACTTCTGCAAGAGTATCGATACGGACGAGTACGCGCGCGTGGCGCTGAGCGCCGCCGAGCGCGTCTCCTCGGAGGAGTCCGACTCGGACGGCGAGGCCGCAGCCTCGCCCGCCGCGCCGCCTGCGCTCTACTCGCTCGCGAGACCCAACCACTAGGTTGGAACAATTTTGTGTACTCTGTGCATTATCCCTTGTTTGTGGCCGGCTACTATGCGAACACTTCTAAAATGAGCTTCCCTGTACAGATTTTTCTTAGGTTATTTAATTTGTAAACGAGCAGTTTGTGCGAGTAGGCTTGAGTAAGCGTATGTGAACGGACGGCGCGGCTCATGTGGCTTGCATTCAGCTGCGTACGGATAGCGCGTACATCGTTACGCGTAGCGTAGTTGGTTAACGCACAAACCACTTACCATCTAGACTCTGCTTCGGACAATTTTATCTAGTATCTCATTAAGCCAAAATGGCCATACGCGGGGGGCTACAAGTGCACCGTGTAACTGAGATAGGTTCCTGCGGTAGTGGAGCGGTGCGGGAGGGGATACATTCATGTTACGTAACAAAGGGCCCTACCAAGATGCACTACGCTAACTATCGTTTCTATTGGTTTTGTTTTTCAACCAATTGTGTTACTGGTAGATGACGTGATGCTAAATGTCACGTGATCTACCAGTGACGCGATTGGTTTAAAATCGAAACGCATAGAAACGCTAGTTAGCGTAGTGCATCTTGGTAGGGGCCTCAAAACTGTCTCACTATACGCGTGATGAACAACAAAATAACTCTTACTAAAATGTCAACAGGCGGCCGCGTACTAAAAGACTGTTCGTGGGCATGGCAACCGGTTAGTGATCGTTGAGCATAAGCTTGGCTTACGGGGGCGCCTTTGTATGCGGGGTCTATATGGTAAGTGGTCTGAGGTTCCGCGTGTCCTGGAACGCCTTGTCCATACGTGTAGCTACGCGTATACTTTTGGAGAACATGTGCCGCCGTCTGTAGTCGCGTATGGATAGCCCGTACACTGTTAGGCGTAGTCGGTTACGCATGTCCTGGAACGCCACGTCCATACGTGCAGCTACGCGTACCAGAACGAGCGCGTCCTTTTTGACGCGCGACCAAAGACCAACTGCGCGGCTTGCGCGTGAGCCAGTTCGCGCAGAACACGTGTCCTGAAACCCTCTATCCGTACCCGCAGCTACGCGTACACTTTCGAGCACGTGTACAGAGCGAACTGGCTTACGCGCGAGCCGCGCAGTCGGTCTTTGGTTACGCGTCAAAGAGGACGCGCTCGTTCTGGTACGCGATATTTGGACGGCAAAATGGATAAACTAGATTTTTCGCCGCCGAGACATGATGACTGGCCGAGCTCGCGTAGCGCTAAGGATCAATTCAGCTCGCGTTGAGGTTCGTGGCTGTCCATACAAGAGCTGTTCGCGTATCCAATGTACGCGTAAACACACGCGTAACCGACTACGCGTAGCAGGGTACGCTCTATCCGTACGCAGCTTGTTGTTTCTTGGCCGCGTTTCAAAGAGGACGCGGAGGACCATTCAGGAGCTGTACGCGTATCCAATATACATGTGGATAACGAACCCCGACTACTCGTTCCTGAACCTCATGTCATATATTTTGCCGTCCAAATATGGCGTACCCGAACGTGCGCGCCCTCCTTGAAACGCGTTTTCCCTGAGTGTACGCGTAGCTGCACGTATGGACATGGCGTTCCAGGACACGCGTAACCAACTACGCGTACCAATAATGTATACGCACTGTCCGTAAAGACTATTAGTATTAGTATTAGAGTCCCGTTTTTTTCTTGACTCCAGGGGTCTTCCGCCATTTACTATTTATATATCTACTTACCCAAGCGCCCTGTACAGTAGTCAACCAATTTGTTTTTTAAACTTTGGACGCTAGTGAAACTTATTAAATAAGTTATTTCGATGTGTGAGAAACAAGATTTTATTGTTACGCTTTAAGACTGGGTGACCTGGAATTTATTGCTCTGACAAAGTTAACCAGATCAAAATCAAAATTATCTTCCCATTGGCATACATACGTATATGTATAGGAAAAGAACAAATAAATCAATATTTGTATGACAACAGTACAAACGTGATTAAAGATATTTTACTGGATTGACTTGCTAGAACAAAAAGCTTATTCGATTTTACTCAACTATGGATTACAAATACTCAGAATAAATCATAATAATGACATTAACATAATTCTCATTCGGAGTCTCATCATGTTACAGGTGTAGTGCATAATTGCTTTCCTTCGTATTTTCACGGAAACGTACGAACCTGTCATGCTACTTCAGTCAACCTCTGTACTTTTTGTACTGTGACCGACTGAAATAGCAAGACACGTTCGTAAGTGAAAATACGAAGGAAAACAATTATCTGTACACTCATTTGAGTGTTAATATATGTGTTTTTGTAGGGAAGTAATTAGCTTGTAATAACATATGGCTTTGCAAAATATATGGGTGTGCTTTTCGGAGTACATTAGCAATAACGTTATAATGTTTTTATCAAATTGTTGCAGTGTACCCAGACTATTACCCCGACGAAGTATTTTTGCCAGGCTGTATAGGATTTCGTTGTTTGGCCGCTTTCATTTTAGGAAAACAATATATTGTATTTGATTGCAGTACGCGACACACCACAATAGCATTCTTTTGAAAAAAAGTTTGAAATATCCTTAAAATTCCATTGAATTATATGCAAGTGGATTACATATACTTTAACGAAAAAACATTTACAACAAGCCATATGACGCCCAATGCGTTGTGAGCGCCACTTTTCTTTAAATGCATTTTAAATGTACTGTTTATGGTAGTAGAGTTGGGTTATTGCCTCGTGGCCCTATTCTTGTTTTGTAGCTAACCAATAAGATTGCTTTGTTCAAGTACAATATTTTGCTTTCCTTAAACGGGTACTTATTCTCTCTTAATATTGCATTCCTTACGTGTATACGGTTTACAAAACTGCTGCCTTTGTTTAAGAGTATTATATTCAATTAATTTCCTCGACGCGACTGCGTACATTCCATTTCGGTCGCAATATAAATAATTTAAATAAGTTGCGCGTATATATTGTTTATTATTTATTTTTATGTGCAAGCTTTTTAAAATGCTTTGAGTGTCACTTAATAAATGTAATTAAATAAGTATCATGTGCGAAGAAAATTTTACACTTAAGTGCCGCTTTTAGTAATAAGTAAGGCCTAAGAACAATTTAACTGTGTCAAAAAGTATGAAACTCAATCGTGTCTAGTCTTGAGAGTTAAACTAAATTTAACTTTTGTCTGGAAGTGGCCCTTAGCGTTTTAACTGCGATAAATGTTTATTAATTGGCCTTTTAGTTTCGCCTAACCATATATTTTAGGATATTTTTATGACATCTAAATGTTATACAATAAGAGAGTTCTCATGGTGCCACTTCAGTTACAGGCGGATTAAAAACTAACCCAGCGCGGGCGGCAAGTATTGTGACAGAGGGCAAAACTGAATTGTCATCATTGGTTAATGTTATTTCGATGTTCAAGTAGATTGTTCAGTGAGCACCATATATGTAGATAGTTACAGTTACAGCCAATATATCCCACCAAATATATATAGCAACATCCAAAATAGTCTTTACTATTGACTAATCCAAAGTGATCCAACTGTTTACGCCATCCACCGTGAACAAATATACCGGAACACGCGCAACTCCGAATACTGGATCACATTCAAGCCGGCGTTAGGGTGCAGTCCCACTGAGGCGGAGACGAGCGGAGCAGAGGGGAGCTGTGCTAATATTAACCAATAGAAGGCGCGTGCGGTCACGTCGAGCGCGCCTTGCGCACGTTAGCTTAGATTCTATTGGTTAATATTGGCACGGCTCCACTCCGCTCCGCTCGTATCCGCCTAAGTGGCGCCGCATCCTTAGTACCGTAACACCCACTAACGGCGGTTGAATGTTACTAAGTCATCGCCTAATGTGTTGCGTGCTCCGTTATATTTGTACAAGTCTGATGGCCTGAACGATTCGTCGCATTGGCTGAGTCTGAGATGTTAATAACCAATTTGGATATTGCATTATATTTGTAGATACTGACTGTCACTATCTATAATAATGCTAGCTGTCCAATTAATTGTTAGAACCATTGTAATCGTCTGTATGTTACTCGGTAAGCAAATAATCACATAGATATTCAAAAAGTTATCTTTCACCGTATTCACTTAGTACTATAATATAATTAACGAATAGTGACTTCAAAATTGAAAGCCAAACCGAAGAGAAGTGTTAAGTTCCCGGTATGATGGTCCAAGCATATGTGATTTAATTGATCGAACCCAATGGATGGCTCGTAACTTAAAGTAGAAAGTTCCTGAAGGTATACTTTGATGGTGGGTGGGAATGGGTGCCGGGGTCGGCAACGGCTGAGCTTGATGAACTGTGATGTTACGAACACGAAGAGATCTGTACGGCCTTGAAATTAGGTAGAATTTGAAATGAAACGCAAATAAGAATGAAAAACATGAAGAAACTAGTCATGTTGATGTTACGACATCGTATTAGGTATAGTGTGGTATGCGGTTTGTGAGGGCGCCCATGTTATTTTAATGAATCGCATCGCATAATAGTTATAATAATAATTTATGTTGTGCTCTTAAGATTCTAGCTATCACCTTATAGATCCTAGATCTCATTTTGCTGCTGTTTTCTAATTTATTGGTGCTTTGTGACTAGTATAAATTTGTATACTTATTGTTCGGTTTGAAATATTTATGCATAAAAACAGTGGTCGAACACATTGGGATGTGTAAGGTTAAATCCTTTCGGCACATTGCTTTTATAGTATTCAAACTGCTTATTGTGTATGACATTAGTTTTATCTGGTATTCATATTTGTTTCAAATGGCATGAATCCATTTAGACCAAAGATGATTTCAATAAAAATATATTATTTCCTAAGACTGTCTCTAGTAATTTAAACTAACTGACTAATGTAAGATCTGAAGTTATTGTTAATCTTTGTTAGTCTGGTGCATTCAACACAATTTATTTTCTATCATTGTTCTCTATACATCGTATATCCTAATAATTAATTAAATGTATAAAAATATAAATGACTTTTTTACACCACTAAATGTATCCCAAAACCTTTTTTAAAACTAATTTAATGTTTTTTGAGTTACATAACAATATAGTGAGGATCACATGAAGCTTGGCCGTTTTGTTGCTGTGTGCTGAACAGACGGTAACATTCTGTTAGGTTTAGGTGACAATGTTAAAAACATTTAAAAAAAAATATTTTTGGGCCTCTATTCTACATCACATTTAGATGGTCATTTTTCGTCCCCCCCTTACCTATGTCCTATTAATATTATTTAATAAATCTGGAAAAATCCTGTCGTATAGATAAATATTTATATTTTATGGGAAAAATTGCTTTCACAGATGTAAGACAACAGACCTTACTGCCATCTGTCGCTTTTTCAAATATGTTTTCATGGCATATACGTAGTTGTTTTACTAGTACAGACACTAAACTACCGGCCCGTACGTTAGAACATAACTGTCTAATTTGAACTATTCCCATAGATGTTGTTGATGATCTCTTTTATTAGAAGACAGACGCAGCGTTTTTTCAAATAGCTGAATTACTCGCAAGCATTTCAATTTGATTAAAAAGTGTGAAAGACATACCACTATGGCCATGTATACGCAACCAAAAACAATGTAAGAGCATGTTGCTGCTGGTTGTTGTTGAATGCTGTGATTCTCAGTTCTGTTTTGCCCGTATGCTTGTAAAGACGCACGCTTCAAGTACTTTCGGGCGAGAAGGCAACCGTATTTTGTTAAAAATTAATGAGAACAGTATTTCTCTTTATAGAATCATTCTTAGCTCGAACCGATAAGTTACTGCGAGAATGAGACAAGTTACTGCAGTAAGTATCTTATCTTACTAATGTTATAAATAAGTAAGTGTGATTGTTGGGATGTTTGTTACATAATCACACTTCAACCACAGAACGGTTTGAGATGAAACTTAGCACACATATAGGTAAGGTCCTGGAACCTACGAGGGGCGTTCAATAAATTCTCGGTATTGGTATCTTGCAAACCTTTTTAGTAAACTTCTTAATACTGGCTGCTAAGAGTCATTCATTGACATCAAAAAAAAGTAAATTTTAAGCCCACGCGCTCTTTTATTTTTCTGCTACTGCTGAACAAACGTGATCATCATGAGCGATTTTACAATGTTAATTAAATTGGACCATCGAGCAGTGATAAGATTCTTGACTAAACGGAAAAAAATAAAAGTCTATTAAAGAAGAAATGAATTTAGTTTACCGCGAGTCCGCTCCTTCATTTTCTACTGTCCAAAAGTGGCCAAATGAATTTAAGCGTGGGAGGGAGAGCATTAAAGATGACTCTAGACCTGGTCGGCCTGTTGAAGCTACACCAGAAAACCTTCAAAAACTGGAGAAAATTATACTGGAAGACGTGAAGGTTAGGTCTATAGCACAAAGAACCAATATTTCTATTGGTACATGATATTATCCAAGATCATCTTAACATGTCCAAAGTTAGTGCGAGATGGGTACCACGAATGTTGACACGGTTTCAGAAGCGTACGCGCGTTGCTTATTGTTCCGATTTCATTGAGCTGTGTGGTGAAAACCCTGATGGTTCACTTCAAAAAAATCTTACCAGAGATGAAACTTGGGTTCATCATTATGACCCTGAGAGCAAACAAGAGTCGATGCAGTGGCACGTTAAAAAAACAACTCATCCAAAGAAATTCAAAGTCGTCCCTTCAGCTGGCAAGGTCATAGCGACAATATTCTGGGATTGTGAGGGGATATTATTAGTAGATTATAAAGAAAAGGGTTTAAACATTACAGGAGAGTACTACGCTAACATTTTACGTCAATTGCAGGAAGCAATCTAAGAGAAGAGGAGGGGAAAAATTCCCAGAGGAGTGCTGATTCTTTATGACAACGCCCCTGTGCATACTGCTCATGTTGCCAACGTTGCTGTTCTTGAATCTGGGTTCGAAACTATTACTCACCAGCCGTACAGTCCAGACTTGGCCCCCAGCGACTACTTTTTGTTTCCCAACGTTAAAAAGCATCTTCATGGACATCGATTTTCTTATGATGAAGCGTTGAAGGCAGCGGTTGTGGAACATTTAGACACTAAAGACAAAAAATATTTTTATGAGGGGTTAAAAAACGAATTGACCGATTTTATAAGTGTGTAAACATAGGGAGGAATATATAGAAAAATAAAAATAAAACACCAATCGTATGCTTTTGTTTTTTCTTCTCATACCGAGAATTTATTGAAGGCTGGAATAGGAAAAATTGAAAGTTCCCGAAGGTATAACGATAGTCGAAATCTACGCGGACGAAGTCGCAGCCACAAAACCGTTTACAATAAATATTAGATTTTCAGCGGCACTTAATAACCGTGTTTGTGTTTATTATGAGAGTCTTTTAGTACAAAACAAGTTCCCAAAGCGTTATCGCAACGGTTATTTTAACTTTCACCTAATTCCCAAATGATAACAGATACTCGGAAACTGATGGCGACGAGAGCAGTGGCGAAATATAAAATTATGGCCTTTGTTAGAGTATGTTCTTTGATAGTATTGATACTTATACCTACGATTATGTTAGTTTCTATATTTGTACGCGCTTTTACATAAAATAGCGTATTTGATTTTATTACACGACTGCTCAAAAAAAAAGATTGTATAGTTATCAGGGTTCATGTATGTATGTAATGATTCTTTATTCTACCATTACTTCTAAACATTTAAATGTGTGTGGTATCGTTAGAATCCTTTCACCATCGGGTGATATCGGATACTTGAAACTGTTAATATTTAAATAACAACAATGGCAAAAGTCAATTATTTGTCAATAAAAAAGGTCTTTTAATTATTACAATATGGGTATCATTTGAAAGTTCTTAATGTGACCATCTCAAATATATACGAACATAGTAATCAGGATTCAAATTGAGTCAGTGGCCAGGAAGTATCACACCATTTATAGTTTTAAAATTTTATTTGTACAATATGGAAAATTCCTTTTTAAAAATTGTACAAACTTGCACTGCCAAAGCATTTGTACAAATATGGAAATTGTACCAATGTATCCGAAGGCGCGTTAATGACGGGTTTAAAAAAATATCAAAAAAATAAAGCTTGCTTTTCTTTTACTTATTACCTGGAAAAAATACAAAAAAGATTAAGGCTGTGCACGCTTTGTTTTGTTACTCGTTATTAGTTACTGGCATATTATTGCGATAATGTATTTAGGTACCTATGCCATAATTTATCTCTTAAATTGTTCAATACTCTAATATTTAACACGATCACATTTATGATTCAGTTTAAATAGAGTTACGTACAATTATTTATTATTTCTCTCAATTTAGTTCTTGATACATCAAATGTACTCCGAAGTCTACTATTAAAGAAGGGTTTATTGCACATTTTGAATATTTTTTGAAGTAAGGGACATGCTATGTGTGAAAAAAATAAGTAATTGGCTATTTTTAGTTATGTAACACGTAAACAAACAACAAAATTATGAATTTAAAAAGGAAGAAAAAACTTATTTTAGGCTATCCTGAAAGTAGCCGTTTGTCCGTTACGTCAATTTAGATTACGATCGTCGAAATATAACGCTCATCATTAGAGTTAGGACTTTTGGTGGCAAATCGTGGTTCCAGAATCCATGGAGTCGCTATTTCCTAATTATTATAATACATAACACTTTGATTTTGACCTTCAGTATTTTAATATTTCAAAATTAATTTATTCGTTATTCGGCCGCACCAATTTAAATTAATTTTGGTATTGAGGATATCTCTGATGTGAAAGCGTTACAAACAAGCAAATATTAATAGGTATGAAATAACCGAACTAAATATGTATTTAGTTCATTTTTGAATATGATAATACTGAAGGTCAAAATCAATGTGTTATGTATTATAATAATTAGGAAATATCGACTCCATGGATTCTAGAACTACGAAATGCCACCAAAATCCTAACCCTACTCATCATAGTTTGGGAGTGGGGGCTCGTGACGTCACAGCATGTATCGTGTGCCACGGTGTGACATTTTGTATTTAAAGTGGGGGGAATGACTATTGATTTAAACTGTAGCAATTACAAAAAAATGCTGGAATCTGCGGTGCAAAATAAAATAATAAGTTAAATATAGGACATGGCTTCTATGATTTAGATATTGTAATTTAAAATGAAATACACACAGACATTAAATCACGCCCGTTTGGTTGTTCAGGGGTTGACCACTTGTTCCCACCCGCTACGATCCCGACAAATCTGTTTCGCTTCTTGCACATTCATACATCGCGTCACGCATGCGCGTCAGTTTCGGGTGCTTAAGATTTGGCCCTTTTCCACTATAGGCTAAAAAGTCTGATTAGTCCGTCATTTACATTATCAAAAAAGAATGAACACGTATTTTTTCTTTTTAACCGACTGTATGTTTTATTATGTATTTTCAGCGATTACTCGCTTCATTTTGGACCAATTTTGAAAATTATTTTTTGATTTGATAGAGTATATTTCCGAGGTGGTCCTATTGTCACCAAATCTGTATCTGATCAGGGGATCAGTGAGGAATTGAGGGAACTCCTCAAATATTGTAAGCAAACATATAGCGATTTTAGTATTTTTAGTAACAACTCCAGCATTTGCATTTAGAAAGTATCATTTGCTGAAGCTGAACTGATGATGAAGACCCCAGATGGCCACCGGAACTCCTCAACGGTAACGATTTCAAGGGTGGCGATAAGATATCTCGTTTAAGATAGTTGAGCGACTACAACAAAGAACATTTAATTGTCTAAGAATGTCTATGATTTCTCGCAGCGTTGTTTCCGGCGACCTTGAAATGTCTTAAAGATTCATATCAACTAGGAAGTGGGACTAGATTTCAACTTATCTGAATCTATATAATACTGAATCTATTTAATCATATTAAGGCCGAACTCTTTTATTATGCGTGGTCCATCTACTTTTAAAATGGTTTCCAAGTTTGAATCTGTTGGCTAAATACGCAAGCATTTAAAACATCACTTTACAAAAAAACCGCGAACTTTTTTTTCCTATTTGTATTTTGAATAGATGTTCATAACCAGAACTTGTATTAAGCGTACGTTGTTAAAAAAATTCACCAATTTAATGTGCAACTTTAGAAATTACGGACCAGAAATGTCATCAATGTCATCATCATTATCCAGTGAAGAAGAATTAACGCCTAACTCCAGAATGGAGAAGAAAGCAAAAAAGGTGATACGAAATCTTTTGCCGCCAAAATCTAGTGGCATTTATTAAAAACATACCAAACTTTTATTGATTGGAAATGTGGGAAACAAATAACATCATTAATGTTAGATTAACCATAGTAATAATAAGTTACCTAATTGTTAGTTTTAATTGTTAGAAACTTTTTTATAGTATCTAAATGTTGTAATTTTGTTTAGAACGTCGTTTTTTTCCTCGCATTCAAAGTGAAAAGTAGAGTGTTTAACGCGAGACTAAACAACCATAATGACCCTCGAACTACAGCCACCCTCGCTCGCAAGCTCGCTCGCGTGGCTAAACATCTCGTGTCATTATGGCTTGTTTGTTAGTCCCTTGTTGAACAATCTACTATTTAATACTTTCCCATAACTATGAAAGAGTAATGTTATATAACTCTCGTAGGATATTTGAACTCAATTGCTAAAAGCTAATGTCACAATATTTATTTGTAGGCCTCATTAATCCTGGAAAAGAAAGACTAAACACCCTAAATTTTGGTGAAAGAGCTGGAGATAAATAAATCTACTGCAAAGGTAATTTGTTTATCCTTTAAATCATAATGATAAATCATTTTCATTTTCAATAACAACGTTTTTTATTAGTGTACCATAGGCCCGTTTCATGAAGCTACAAGTTACAAATTACAAGCGGAATGCTCTTTCTAGCAAAAGGAGTTAGAAAGAGACTTCCGCTTGTAATTTGTAAATTGTAGTTTTGTGAAACGAGCCGCAGAACTTTATCCACACCGCTCTAAATTGTATCAAAACGAATTGTTCATTGAATACAGATGTTTTTTGTTTAGTTATCACAGAAAAACAAATACCTAAATAATGTTATGTGTAACTCTAATTTAAGGTTATTTAGTGCAATGGTATATTCAACATATAATAGTAGATTGTTCAACAAGGGACTAAAACAAGCCATAATGACACGAGATGTTTAGCCACGCGAGCGAGGGTGGCTGTAGTTCGAGTGTCATTATGGTTGTTAAGTCTCGCGTTAAACACTCTACTTTTCACTTTGAATGCGAGGAAAAAAACGATGTTCTAAACAAAACAATTAGGTATGTTAACAACGTACGCTCAATACACGTTATGAAAATCTATTCAAAATACAAATAGGAAAAAAAAGTTCCGCGGTTTTTTTGTAAAGTGATGTTTTAAATGCTTGCATATTTAGCCAAGAGATTCAAACTTCGAAACCATTTTAAAAGTAATTGGACCACGCATAATAAAAGAGTTCGGCCTTAATATGATTAAATAGATTCATATTCGTAATAATTAATCGTGTTTCACGAAATTAAATCCTTTTTTTAAATATATTTGCACAGTTGTCATTTTGAGGTTATTTCGACCGACACCCAAAAAATATGGTCCATACACAATCACTGAAAATGGCGATAATCCTTCATTCACAAACACCGTGAATTGAAGGGGTTCCCAAAGTAAATTAAAAAAAGAACTTTAATCCCTAGAGATTAATAAGGAGCTTTAGCACCGATTCGCAGAGATTTAAGTAGCATTTTAAGAGCATGAGAAGTGAAAATAATACCAGTATGTCGATGGTTCATACCGACTCTCAAAACTTATGGGTCACCCCCCGTAAGCATAGACATGAAAATTTCGTGAAAATAGGTTCTTGTTAATAAATACAAAATGTGGCTACCTACTTCATAAATTTTGTACTTACCCAAAATTTTGAATCCGGTGATTTGGAAATCTGGTATAAAGTGTAATCTGTTATTATAAAATTATGGTATTTTGGGAATCAGCGTTATATTTTACTACTAAGTACATAAATGCCCGGTTTTATAAAAGCCCGTTGGTAAATATGTCAGATCAAATTTTAGTTACTTCATACAAGTTTTGACATTCCTGAACGAAATTTGATCTAACGGATCTTTATAAAACCAAGCCTAAATGTCTTAAACAATATCATTACTTACCTAACTGCGGCGAATTGGACATACAGCTACTTAATTAGAATAAAATATCAATATATTTAAATGAGATAAAATTGAACATACAGTAATAAATTACTATGCAATAAAAATATTTGATATAATTAGTAAAGATCAATAAAAAATAAAACACATTTTTTTTATCTGAACATGCCTACTGTCACAGCTAGTTTGCCTTAACAAAAAATATAGATCCTGTGTCAAAAACAGAGACACAAATATGAATAGGTAGTTGATCGCTGGCCGTACTTACTTGCTTCCCGCTCATCGTCGGCGGTGGGACCAGTGCCAAAACCTAGTTCGATAAGACTACCGTAAACATATATAATAATCAATAAGTAAATCTGACTGATGAACACGTTTGACATTATCTGTGGTAAGTCATAGACAATGATGCAGTCTGCCGCTAATTTATAAATATATGATCTTTTGTCACATTTTATTTAATTTTGATATAAAACATTGCACTGCTCGATCCCACAGTCTAACTGTGCAAACGGTTTTGTGGGACATATGTTCCTATACAGGGTTATTGGTAAGTCGACCTATTCCCGTTAGGAGGTGATAGGGGTAACTATTTGCGATAATTTTGACCCCCATATGCATTATGCAAAAGTGAACCATTTTTGAGTTATCGCGTTTATTAGTTTTTTTTTAAAATTAGTCGGAAATTCAACTTGAAAAATTTATTACGAAAAAAGTATCAATTAAAATCTTTTTTTTTCTTCTGATTTACAAAACCGATTAAACACTGGTTATTTTTCAATATTAAAACAATAATTTTCGGTCCAAATTTAAAAAAGCGAGACGGAAAACGAAATTTTTTCAATATTTTTTGCAATCGCTTTCCACTAAAATGCCTTAAAAACAAAAAAAAACGTTATGAAACTTGGCTTGCAGATTATTTTAAAAACTTTAGTGTTTTCTTAGCTCTCCAAAAACGCATAACAAGTGGAAAATTATTTAAAAAAAACCTGAAAAAATAATCATCACAAAGGAAGCGGGCGGAAACAAAAGTCACAAATGCAACTTCAAAAATTAAAATTAAAAAACTTAGTACCAAATTTAAATCATACATTTTTTATTCGCTTTTGTACAAGATGAATTTGTTGTTCCTATGCAAAATTAAAAAAAATATTATCTGTACACGTTTGAGAGAATGCGAGGCCGAAAACTAAAAAATACATGTTTTTTTATCAAACTCCAACATAAATTACACGAAAACAGAAAAATTTACCAATACATTTGGCGTGCAGATTACACATAAAACATTGACGTTTTTCCAGCTTTCTAACGAGCTATTAAAACTAAAATGAGTTTTGTTAAGGATTGCTGGAAAAAATTGATAACAAAGGAAGCAACAAGGAAGTCACGTCCGAACATAACTTAAAATTAACTAACTAAATCAATGAAAACTAACTGTTATACTCGTAAACACAAATAACAACATTAACTTATGTGAGAATAAGAAGTGGAGGTAGCCAGGTAGGTTTTGAAAATGAACTATAAAAATCCTGATTATTTCAATTTTAATTGTTCATTAGTTTTAATTTTGTAACTTTTTACATTAGTTAATGTTGTTATTTGCGTTTACGAGTATAACAGTTAGTTTTGATAGTTTTAAGTAGTTAGTTAATTTTAAGTTTTGTTCGGACGTGACTTCCTTGTTGCTTCCTTTGTGATCAATTTTTTCCAGCAATCTTTAACAAAACTCATTTTAGTTTTAATAGCTCGTTAGAAAGCTGGAAAAACGTCAATGTTTTATGTGTAATCTGCACGCCAAATGTAATGGTAAAATTTTCTGTTTTCGTGTAATTTATGTTGGAGTTTGATAAAAAAAACATGTATTTTTTAGTTTTCGGCCTCGCATTCTCAAACGTGTAGGGTCAGGGAGGGAACAGTAGCTCGGTGGGAACAGTGGCTCGAATGTGCTGTACTCGAAAGGGAAAGATCTATATTCCTGTCTTCTACATCAATCGGAAGCATTGGGTACCCGATCATGCACGAACTAGTCAGAGACCCACTCCGGCGCCGTGCGGACGAGTTGCGATGCGTTTTGTTTTAACCCCTGACAAAACTACATTTTCGGGTAAGTTTCACTTCATTTTTTTCTTAACACGTACGACATTTTTGATTAACTATGTTTTGCACTAAGAGTGTGTCTAATTGACTTAGTATTGGCTGATAATTCAAGGCCCTCAGCTTTGGTGTTTGCTTCTAGTTTGATCTAAAATCCAAAATGGCGACAGGGACAACAGTAGTTCGTTTCGGGAAAGTACACAGTCGCTCTCGAACTACTGTGTACCTACATGCAACTCTTTACATTACAGTATTATTAAAAATGTATTAGTAGGTAAATGAGTTCTATGGCAAATAATAGGTGAAGGTCATACTATACTATGGTTTATTGGCTTACCTTTAATTTGATTTATTATTTTAATGCAGCATTCTGAATTTTACTGTATTTATAATTTACTTTTAACATTTTAAAATTGGATGTTATTTTTTGGTCATTTATTTAAAGTGCGGAATGCCCATATAATGCCTGGAATGTACAGAGATAACCTATATGCCAAAAAACATGTTATAATTAAATATAAATATACTCATTAAATTGAAGTCTAATAATGATGGGAGTAATATGCACATTATTTATAGAGTTTTACTTGAACATTCATCGCTCAACCGACTTTATTTCGACCTTTTTACTCGTATCTCCAATATTATAAATGGCGTGAGACGTCACTTCCATATAAATAACACTATGATGCTAAGGTGCTGGTAGACGTTATACCTATATTGTTTTCGTTTAGTTTTAAATAATGTGCAGTGCTCAGCATTGCATTAATTGCAATATTAATGTTACGCAATTATCGCGTCATCAGTTTGTAAACATATTAAACGTCTTAATTCGTTTTGAAAGAGTTTGAGATGAAAATTGTCTTTGTCTATTTGCATAAAAATAACAGCGTTTCACCAACTTTTTGAGTAATCACCAAAAAAGTTTTCGGAACTTACAATTTCGTAGCATATTTTGGTGTATAATGGGCTCTTGTACACCTCAGGCATTTTTTTGTAGGAGTGATGGGCATTCCCCTTTGTAGGTTTTCGAGTATGTAGTGTAGGTACTTACCATGAAAATAAAAAATCATTTGCTGTTCATTGCTTATAATATATTGTACCGCCAATCAAACCCTCCAACTTTGCCTTAATTTGACGCTTTTTTGGCAGCAGGCAAAAAAAATGTTACGTACCTACGTATATTAATCAAAATCGCTGCTAATATTCTTTTAGCAAATTCAATTTAAGTTAAAAAATTATGCTTGAAAACATTATCTTCTTTATTATTTATTAAAAATTATTAACGAAAACAATTACAATAGGTATATAAATAGAACATTATTCCACAAAACTGGTTACACAGTTTGACTGTAGGATCATTTAACTTTACTTAAAATTATTTTTAAAATGTATATAATACTCACTAAATAATTGAAGATTCTTCTTTTAAACTTTGCCTTATTGGCCCCTATCCTAATATGTGTGGGCAAACTATTGAGAATGTAGGTGTGTACTTTATCCGGGGACACATTGTATATATATTTTTTTTAATTATTTGTGTACTTAGCTTTTTCTAAATTTTTAGTACCTATGTCAAAAACTTAAAAACCAAGAACTTAAAAACCAAACCCCGCCTTTGCGGGAAATATTATGACCCCAAAGGCTATACTTCTCTATTATATTTACAGAATGCCGCGTCGTAGTAGATCACCATCAGTGCCACGGAAAATTGGAAACCATTCGGCAGAAGAAATTAAAAGTGGACTGAACTTAATTAGAAGTGGTATGTCTATTAAAAAAGCTGCCGCAACTACCGGAGTTCCATTTACAACATTGAAAACATATCATAATAAAACTAAAACTTGCGATTCTCTGGAAAACATAAGACTGGAACCAAATTATTCAGTCAATAAAGTCTTCACTACCGAACAAGAGCAATCTCTAAAAGATTATTTTAGCCACTGTGCCCTTTTGTTTTATGGTTTAACTGCAAAAGAGTGCCGTCAGATTGCGTTTCAATGTGCACAAATCAATAACCTCAAAATCCCGCAATCATGGACTGAAAATGAAATGGCCGGTAAGGATTGGCTCATGGCATTCAGGAAGAGACATGATATTACACTCAGGAAACCAGAACCATGTAGTCTTGCGAGGGCCACCGCTTTTAACCAGAATAACGTTCAAAAATTCTATGACAATTTGGAGAATCTCATCAGTCGACATCCTTCTTTTGGAGATGGCACACGAATCTTCAATCTAGACGAAACGTCAACTACGACTGTTCAAAAGCCTCAGAGGGTTATAGCTCCGAAAGGGAAGAAGACTGTATCAAAAGTTACGAGTGGAGAAAGGGGCACATTAGTGACCACTTGTTGCATCATAAGTGCAAGTGGAAACTTTTTGCCTCCGGTGATGGTGTTTCCTCGAAAAAATTTCAAAGATCACATGATCAAAAATACACCTCCAGGTACACTCGGTTTGGCAGCACCCACTGGATGGATGAATTCTTCAATCTTCCCAGAAGTTATAAAGCATTTTATTAAGCATACGAATTCCTCAAAAGAGAATCCATCCGTCCTCATCATGGACAACCACGAGTCTCACTTGTGTATCGAGGCATTGGACTTGGCGAAGAATTCTGGAGTTCAAATCCTGACATTACATCCCCACACTTCGGCTAAATTACAACCGTTAGATGTGGGCATATATAGCCCTTTCAAAGTTTACTACAACGCCGCCATCGACTCTTGGCTTCTAAGAAATCCTGGAAAACCAGTGACAATTTATGATTTAGGAGAAATCATTGGCACGGCCTTCCAAAAAGCTATGACTCCAAGCAACATCATCCACTCATTTGCCAAATGTGGTATCTTCCCGTTCGATAGACATCGATTCACAGAAGAAGATTTTCTTCCAAGTTCAGTTACTGATCGTCCCTGCCCAGATTGTTTACCCCGTGCACATGATACTGAACTAATGCCGCGTAATTCGTGCCCAGATAGTACGACGATCATGCAACACACTCCTGTAGCAATGCCGTATGCTTCAATGGAACCAAGCACGTCGTCTTCCCTAGACGCTCCTATGCTGCTTACGATGACCACGCAACACACAGATCCTGTAGCAATGCCGTATGCTTCAATAGAACCAAGCACGTCATCTTCCCTAGACGCTCCTATGCTGCTTACGATGACCACGCAACACACAGCTCCAGTAGCAATGCTGGATGCTTCAAAGGAAACAAGCACCTCGTCGTCCCTCGAATCTCCTATGCTGCTCACTATGACCACGCAACACACAGCTCCTGTAACAATGCCGAATGCTTTAATAGAACCAAGCACGTCGTCGTCCCTCGAAGCTCCTATGCTGCTTACGATGACCACGCAACACGCAGCTCCTGTAACAATGCCGGATGCTTTAATAGAACCAAGCATGTCGTGCCAAGAAAGTCCTATGGTGTATACGACGTCCACGTACATAGAAAGTGTATCATTACCGGAGGATTTAATGGAAATACGTACGTTGTGTGCAGAAAGTCCTATGATGCATATGACTACTGCACAACATATAAATCCTGTGTCAGAGTATTGCATGCAAAGTCCAGCAAAACTTGCGGAATTATCTTCTGCTGTGGTTTCAAGATTCATAAACTTTGAGCAACAAACGGTCACTTTAAAAGAACGAGATGAAATGAAGCTGCAACATCCGCAGTCGCGTGAATTATCCTCAAACAAGCTTATTGCACCACCAATTGCAGCTCAAAATATATATGCACCCAAAGAGGCACGGGAACTAAATTCAACCAAAACACAACATGCAGTGCAGGCACCCGGCACGCCAAGCCCATTAAAATCGGTACAGAACACTTTTATATCTCCTTTTGATTTCAGAAATCCGATCAAAGCTGGACCAAGGAAATCAAACAGAAAACGCAGGAAGGCTGGACGCAGCCTGATTGCTACAGATACACCTGAAAAGCTTCAATTAGAAAAAGAGAAGATTGCTTCTAAAAAGAAAAAGGAGGTAAAAAAGAAAAAAGTTAATCGCAAAGTGTTGCAAAGTGAAGATGAAGGAGATGAAGAGGAAATAGTTTTAGCAGATTCTGACAATGATTGGGAGGAATTCGAAGAACAAGAAGATATTGAAGAACAAGAAAATATTATCATTCTAACTGAAAAATATCTGACAAAACCACTTACTCGCCGGCCTCGTGAAGGTGAATACGTTTTGGTCGAATTTACAACCAAGAAACGTAAATCTTGGTATGTAGGAAAAGTGTTGGAAGAGAGAAATTATGATTTGGAATATTACATATCTTTCCTTCGATACAAAAATCAAAAATTTGCTCTTCCAGATAAACCCGACCTCTCTTTGATAAAAGAAAATGATATTAAATTTATCTGCCCAAAGCCTTCAATCGAAGGAACTTCTTCAAGGCCGTTTTATAAATTTTCAATTGAATTTTCGGGTTTAAAAATCTGCTAAAATGTGATTTAATAATTATGACAATTATTTCTAAGTCTGCCTAATAATTATACTGCCTACGATACTTAAGCGATTTAACCTAAAAAAGTAAATTATTTATTACTGAGTTTATTTAATTCACAAGAAGATTGATGTTCTTTTTATTTTTTCCTTTAGAGGTATGGTTGTAGATGTGCTAATATGTGATTTAATATTTGTGATAATTATTTGTAAGTAGACAGTAGATGCCCAAGCAATTTAACCAAAAAACGACAATTATTTATTACAAATTTTATGTCATTCACAAGAAGATTGATGTTCTCTTTATTTTTGCATAGTTGTAGATGTGCTAATATGTGATTTAATATTTGTGATAATTATTTCTAAATAGGCAGCAGATAACTAAGCGATTTGAAGAAAAAAAAACCCTATTCATTATTACTGAGTTTATTTGATTCACAAGAAGATTGATGTTCTTTTTATTTTTGCCTTTAGAAGTAAGGTTGTAGATGACCTAAAATGTGATTTAATATGTCGTCGGTTTAGATGTGACCACCTCTTAACTACAATCCTCAAACTTCAAATACTGTTTCTGAAACTTTCTGCATACAAATCTATGTTTACCAAAAAAAATAGTTACGAGGTGTCACATCTAGACCGACGATGTGTGACAAATATTTCTAAGAATACAGTAGATACCTAAGCGATTGAAACAAAAAAAAACACATTTTTTTATTACTGAGTTAATTTAATTCACAAGAAGATTGATGTTCTTTTTATTTTTTGCCTTTTTTGCCTTTAGAGGGACGGTTGTAGATGTGCTAAAATGTGATTTAATTTTGTGACAAGGGTTGGGTATTTCTGTAATAGTAAGTACCTAAGTGATTTAAACCAAAAATGACAATTGTTAATTACTGAGTTTATTTAAGTTACAAGAATATAGATGTTCTTTTTATTTTTGCCTTAAGAGGTATGGCCTCTACAAGGCGCTAAAATGTGATTTATTTTTTATGAAAATTATTTCTAAGTAGGTAGTAGATACCTAGACATTACAACTTTAATAAAAAAATAACAACCCTTATCAATTTTTAATTTTTCCTAAAGATGTCAGAACCTATTTGGTCATTGAATATCAAAACATAGCCATTGTGTACTGTAAGAACCACTGTATACTAGGGAGTGTACACAAAGGTTCGAGCCACTGTGCACTGTTAGAACCACCGTGTACTTGGGGGTGCTAGTGACTGTGTACAGGTCGTAGTACACAGTCGCTCGATTCCCATTTTTTAAAAAAGACTAGTTATCTCTTTTTTGGTAAAAGTAATAAGAAATCTATTTGCTACATATGAAACTTCAATAATGCACTGTGCTTTGTGCTTGCATTAACTATTTCAGGGATTTATATCTTTCATGCAATAGCCTGTTGAAAAAATCCTAGCCACTGTTCCCTCCTTGACCCTACAGATAATATTTTTTTTAATTTTGCATAGGAACAACAAATTCATCTTGTACAAAAGCAAATAAAAAATGTATGATTTAAATTTGGTATGTTTTTTAATTTTAATTTTTGAAGTTGCATTTGTGACTTTTGTTTCCGCCCGCTTCCTTTGTGATGATTATTTTTTCAGGTTTTTTTTAAATAATTTTCCACTTTTTATGCGTTTTTGGAGAGCTAAGAAAACAGTTAAGTTTTTAAAATAATCTGCAAGCCAAGTTACATAACGTTTTTTTTTTGTTTTTAAGGCATTTAAGTGGAAAGCTATCGCAAAAAATATTGAAAAAAAATCGGTTTCCGTGTCGCTTTTTCAAATTTGGACCGATAGTTATTGTTTTAATATTGAGAAATAACCAGTATTTAATCGGTTTTGTAAATCAGAAGAAAAAAAAAGATTTAAATTGATACTTTTTTTGTAATAAATTTTTCAAGTTGAATTTCCGACTAATTTAAAAAAAAACGAATAATCGCGATAACTCAAAAATGGTTCACTTTGGCATAATGCATATGGGGGTCAAAATTATCGCAAAAAGTCACCCCTATCACCTCCTAACGGGAATAGGTCGACTTACCAATAACCCTGTATATGTTGTAATTTCATCTTTTTAATAAATAAATAAATAAATGTTACCTACTCGGGTAGTAAAAAGCTGAAGTCATTAAAGGCCTCAGCCTTCTGCTTCGGGCTTCTAACAGACTGTCGTTTGTAATTCTGTCTTTACCACCCTTAATACACAATGTAGGTACTATCCAGGCGTTGAGACAATTTATTTGTTTTTTTATAAAAAAAACATTAAATGAAATCTTTTTATTCAGGACCATGGCCGGGTGGCATACTCAATGACTGGATATACATACTCAATTTCTTACTTGTTTCGTTTTCCCCCATTAATAACTCTATTCGCGGCGGCAACCACTTTTTCCAGTGTTCGGAAAATTCAGCAGCGGTTTTAATTACACATAAATTGATGCTCTTTCAGATGAGCTTTGGTTTTTTTGAGAAGGTCGATCGTGCAGTCCGTGATCTCTTAAAAGAGGATTCGTGTTTCGGGTGAAATTGGACGAAATCGTGTATTAGAAATTGACAGAGTCAATTACTTTGGTTGACGGATTGATTGGCAGTCCAACACCCAAAGAGTGCAGTCCGCTTTTTGTCTTTAACTAGGTATATAGAGTATAGTTAATACCACCATATTTTTTAGGTATAATTTCTGTGGATATTTTTCGATAGTTGATTATAATGGATGGATACACGTCTCAAAAAGGGTATTCCTGTAAATAGTTAATCGCGGGAAATGTATATAATGTATACCTACCTATAAATATTTCTTGAACGAAGCGGAAACTTTTAAGAAAAGGGACAATTGCAAATATTTTAATAAACTTCAAGAACGGGTGATAGAAGCAACAGGGATTTGGAAATGTACATTAGGAAGAATATTAAAAGCAGCCGACCAAAAACCTCCATCTACCTATGCCCTTTGAAACGCCACAGAGAAAGAGACTGAAAAAGGATTTTGTATTAAATCTGGATAGTTTTAATTTCGATGTTATCAGGCGGATGGTTTATGATTTTCATTCTAAATTCAAAGAAAAACCCTAATTTGAAAAAATTGCGATTAAAGAAGCGATAATTTCAAGGGCTCTACGTTCACGCTACGAAAAAATTTACGAAATTTGGGATTTAGGTATTGTAAAACCAAAGATAATCGAAAAACTTTAATGAAAAAGCATGACTTGCGACTGAAAACGACAAAATATTTAGATAAAATTTAAAAAAATAGAGTTGACGGTAGAGAAGTAGTGTATATGGACGAATCGTACATACACACGTCGCACGTTAATGGGAAGGTTGGTTAGACTCTAGCAACGCAGGGATTAAAAAGTCAATTTCCAAAGGGAAACGCCTTATTATGCGCGTAGTGAAAATGGCTTAATACCTGATGCGTTGCTTACGTATAAATCAAGAAACACAACAGGCGTTTAACATAAAGAGATGAAAAGCGAGAACTATGAAAAATGGCTTAGAAATCAGCGTATTCTAAATTTGCCAGTCAACTCAGTGTCGGTTGTTGATAATGCCCACTATCACAACAAATATATGGTAAAACTGCCCAATTCTAATACCCGGAAACAAGACATGATAGATTGGTTAAAGAATTACAACATCCCAGTAAACCCCAACCAAAACAAACCAGCCATTTACGACAGTATCTTGCAAAACAAACCAAGAAGATATACAATATTCCATAGATAAAATAAGGGTCGGATATGGTCATTCCGTTCTGCGTTTACCTCCGTACCACCCACAGTTTAATCCCATCGAGAATATATGGGCTCAAATAAAACAATACGTAGCCCAGCGTAATGTTGACATGAATCATAAATAATCTTTGAAAGAAAAAGTCAATATGATTGGTCCAGAAGATTGGAAAAAAGTTTGTCAGCACGCAATTAAATGTGAAGAAGACTTTCGTATATACGAAAATAAAATAGACGATTACAATGACCAATTTATAAACTAAGTAATACAAATGACTCTGATGCTGAATAGGCACATAATACTATCAAAAATTAGAATATAAACGCAATTTTCCAATATTATAATTTTATTTTTATGAATTGAAATATGTGACTAGTATTCTCAACTCTATATAATATCCCTCAGAAACGATAAATTAAGGTTTGACATTCTGTATTCAAATTACCTCCGGAAGAAGTTCAAATTCTAATTCCATTTTATTCCGATTATGACAAAAAGTCAAATCACAATATATTTAACTACCGAAAATATAGTATAGGTAGCATCATTAAATTAAGTTTCATTTTATATTGATGTTTATTGTTTCCTTAACTTTTTAAGGTAACTTTAAAAAGTTTTATGAGTTTATGAGAAAGCAGAACCGCAGTATCACCTTCGTGAGTTACCGCCGATGGTCGGAAGTCTATTTGTTAATCACGAACCCTCTTCTAAGAGATCACGGACTGTACTAGGTACCTACCTGAGTACGAGGTGTCTTTATCATGCTGCTGCCACTGATAAGGCCAGTGATGGGGGCTTGCAACACTGCATTATCGTATAGTCCTACCCCTTCCCTGCATGGGTAGCACAAGTTGTATTTTCTCGCTTGTCGCTCAGTGCGTCTCTATCGTTACAGACTAGAAAGAAAGGGAGATCCGAGCGACAAACAAGTCGCCGACAACATGTGCTAGCCGTGCTGTTTCGAGGAACAAACGAAACTTGGGATTCTATCGTACTAAAAACCGGATTTTTAATTTTTGTTTAAAAAATATACATATACGCCACGGCCAGGTTTTTTGCATTGCAGCATCGCCATTTCGTGTTCCTCCATTAATGACGTGACTAATTATCTATATCTCATCCGTTAGTATTATCTTTACTCATCAAATTTTATTATGAAAATATATAAAAAAATCAAAAAACAATTTTTAAATTACAAACTCCGCATCAGCATTGTGGCAAGGGCGCGCCATCATCGAAGCCTAATAATTTGGCTAGTGGTCTGAATTTAAATCTTGTCCCACGAATGCATATGCTTGTGGCACGGATTATTGATATAATAATGCGTGATCAACCACCCAATTACTACTTAAGCTTAAAGATCTGTCCCATCGATTAGCGATTGCTTCTCCGAGGGGTTTGACGAATGCAGACATTTTTGGTGCGAAGACTCCGTCTACTGAAGCTATAAGGTTAGTAAAAGTTGCATGTCGCATTTAAACACCATTAGAATATTTTCTTCGTTTTTCAGTTTCAGCAGATTTTAGTATGGAACTGACAGGGCGAGAAACATAAGAGGGAGCGTCAGTGTCTGCAACACGGATATCAAATAACGCCTCCCTCTGAACATTCGAGCGAAGTCCTTCAGAGATGATGGGTTCTTTAATTACGTTTCCCCAAGCATGGTGACATAGTTCACAATCACTCTCGGAACTCGTAGCAAGTGGACGTTAACAGTTAATTTCTAATTTAAATAAATTTGTGTACCTATGCGATATAGGTATTAAAAACAATAGAAATAGTGGGGTTTTTTCCCACCTGTTACCACCAATTTGTTACCACTGGTAACAACTCGGTTTTTTTCCCCACCTGTTTGTTACCACTCTGGTGGGAATGAAAATTCCCAGCTGTAACTACTGGGTTTTATTTTCCCAAGTAGTTATCACCAAATACACTCAGGAGCAAAAATAACGGGTCAGAGTGCGTTTTTCATACTAAAGAGGCTACTTCAGGGGTTCCCAAAGTGGTCCAGGTGGACCCCCACAGGACCCCCAGGACAGGTCCACAGGAGACTCGACGGGGGTCTACATTGGAGTGACAAAAAAATGGGGGATCACAATTCGTAAGTGGGGGTCCACGAAAATGTATCTGGTTTCGATAGTAAAAATCGAAAACAGATACTATTTTTTGGGCTATTTTTATAGCCTGGATGACTGATAAGTGATAAATACAAGATAGCTTTATTAAGCTGCTCCTCGATTAAAATTCCGAAAAATTTAACTGACATTTTTTTAAATTACACCATTTGCCTCCAAAACTTGTCGACTGCAACAAATCGCGAGCGAGCTATTGGACAAGCGATCAAGTCGAGACTTGCGAAGCACCGTCGCTGTCGCCGCCGCCGTCGGCAACGCTTGTTCGGACTTTTTCAATTCTTCACCAACAAATACGAATGCTAAGGACAAACGTTACTCATTTGTTTCCGGAATTCCGAAAAGAAAAGTCAAGTGAATCGATGTTCGTGTTTGCCATAGTCGTGTCGGAAAAGTAAGTAAGTAGGTACATTATCTGTCTATCTATTAAAATCGATTTGTTATGCAAATTTTATCTCATTTTGTACCTAGTTAATATATTTGTCTTCTTTGCGTATAATAGGTACGTATTAAAATTTAAATACTGAACAGTACCATTGTTACCTACTTCCATAAAAGAATAGATAACCGAGAACAGTTAAAGTTTATTAGTATTTTTGTATACCTCGACTGTGGCTCACTAAAGGAGAGATATCATATTTATGAGAGACGCATGATTGTGAATAGTGCGTGTGTTTCTTTTTGAATTAGCATTCCAATTTCTATGGTTAGTATTTAAAAACAATTGACAGTCGGTAACATTCGTTCATTCTGCATAATTTAATTACTGGCTTTTTAAAAATGTACTTGTATTATTTCCTCACATGTTTGAGAAAAGCATTATGTTTGCCTCGGCGGAAACGAGGATTTCCTGACTCGTATTTAGCAGGCCTCGGTATTGCTCGGTCTGCTAACCACCTCGTCAGGAAAACCCTTACTTTCCGCGCCTAGGCAACAATGTACCTACTATTCCATAAATTGTACGTGTTTTTACGTACTCGCAAAGTAATAAATAAATAATTAAAATCGCGGAGTTTCGAGTCAAAATGTTAGTTAAAAGTATTTTCAATAGAATTTACAGAAATACTTAAATCTATAATACATTACATTAACATCGGTTAAGCCGTTTTCATAAAACTCTGTTGAGGATTATCAAAAGCAATTTATTGCTTTTTATAATTAGAATGAGTACGCTTTCGGAACTTTGTTTGTTTCATTGTAATAAATTATAATATTCTCTTAAAATAGCCATATCCTGTTAAGTAAGACCGCGTTATGAATGTTATGATTACAAAAACTAAGTTTTTTATTTACTTACAGGTAACTGATCAATACGAAACATGGCGGAATCTAAGAAGAAAATTAAATGTCGGCAGTACAGTATCGATTATATAAAATTTGGTTTTCATCCTTCAAACGCAGATAAGCGATTCATATGCCCGAATTTCACCAGCCATAATTTACAAATGGCATAATGTTACATCTTATAATTTCATATGATATACAGATTGTTTATCATAGTAGTCAAATAACAGAATCTTTGTTTTCCATAATATTAATTTCAATAATTTCATTTTTCATAATCATTTTAATCCATATTTGTCACATGCCATAATGTCATTTGCCATCCGTGTAAATGGTGAATGGTGATGTTTGAATTAGGCAATATTTACCTACATAAGTTAGGTTAGGTTAGAGTTGCAACAAGGCGCGAAGCGCCTCAACTACGCGGAACAGGAGCTCCGCACAGCGGAGCTCCGTCGACATTAGTTTCGATCATTTATGTCCATATCAGTCGTGAATGAACACAAATATGTTAGGTTTAATTACATTAGTAATATAATAATACAAAATGTTATTCAATCAATATACACCGTGTTTTTTTTGATTTACGATAACTTTAAGGGAACGTTCTTTAGGTCAAACAAAGTTAATTTCCCGAAGACAGACAAATGATAAGTCTAACGGTTTTAAAGATATTTAATTTTTAAATTTAATCAGTTAATCACGTTAAACTAGTGTAAAAGGCTCTTAATGGATAACAACAATTTTCTTTTAATACTTATGAGTAAAGAGGTTCCAATTGTTAGGTTTGTATACGCGTCAATATAAAGTGACAATCTTGTACCTGTCAAGTGTTATCTTTACTTGTGTGCGTATGTCACCCCAACATAGACGTATTTGGCCTTCGGACACATTGGTACAATTTCCATATTTGTACAAATGCTTTGGCAGTGCAAGTTTGTACAATTTTTAAAAAGGAATTTTCCATATTTGTACAAATAAAATTTTAAACTATAAATGGTGTGATACTTCCTGGCCACGCCACTGACTCAATTTGAATCCTGATTATCGTAAAAAAATGTACAAGAAATGTACATAATTTGTACGTTATTAAAAAAAAGTACTATACTAAGGCTTTGGAGATTTTGAACAAAATTTGTGGCATGGTTCCTAGCCACACAAATGTGTTGCTGAGGAATAAAAACCGCTTTTTTAATTAAAAAAAAACAAACTTTTAATGAGAACATGCTACTTCAACATAACTAAACCATTCTGCTTGTGAATAAAGTAGCAGTATTAAAACAAAACAAAAATAATACTTTTTTTAACCAACTTATTAATTATTTTTAAACTCTTAGGTACATATTTAGTCACTTGCCAATAGCGTATATAAATCGTCACATGTGTTAACTTCATTATTTTTTTCAGTCAACTTCTCTTCATATGTGATGTCACATTCGTTAGTGTCGTTATCGGATGTTGTCAGTTCTTTTTTTAATAGAGGCAATACCCTTAGTTTATTCAAACACTCTAAGACGCTGATTTTATTGTTGAGTAGTTCATCCAAGATTGATTGAATCCTTTTATTTTTTATACTTTGGGCGGGCCTTCTTTTTTTCACTTCTATATTATGAATCGCACGTAAAATTTTAAAGTCGTTACGTTTCGCTTCCTCTTTTAGAAAAGATACCACGTAGACGAGTGAGTCCTTGAGAGGACCAATGTCCCGATTTACTTTCCTGTGCCAGCCTTCTACATTGTTTGTGGTTCGGTGTTGGTCTCCGTAACAACTTAACATTTGCATCATTTTAGGCGTCAGCCACTGCTTCTCAAAATATTCGATGAAATTTATTACATTATTCGTTTTCTTTGTGATATCTTTAATTGTTAACCAACCTTCCGGGATGTAGTGACAAGGCAAAAGAGCTAACGCTGTTGTCAAGTACGTAAATTTTATCTCTGAGAGACTCTCCATATTTAACAACTTTGCTTTTCGTGTAACTGCTTGGCAATAATTAAAGAAACAACCTTTGCATTTAGTGTGCGGAAAAACTTTTTGGGTTGCATTCATCATTGCAGTTTCATAGTCTATACGAAATGTTTTCGGTTGCCAGTTAGGAATTTTTTGCAATATCAAACTCAGCATTCTAGTATAAGTTTCTTCCGTTTTGTTTGGCAGTAATATGTATACTAATGGAAATATATTTGATGAATTTTCGGTGCTGTTTATATCTCCATGTATGGAATAAATTTGGTAAAATGGGTCCGAGCAAGATTTGAAAGTTCCGTCTCCAAAAAAGTCATCCACAAATGGAAGTATTTTCATTGCCTCTACAGTCATAAACACTATAATTTTGTCGTCGCATCCATCATTAATTATTAAAAAATCGTTGGCCAAATAGTCAGGAATTTCCACTTCCTTAACTGCATTAAATTTCAATTTACTGACATTGTATTCTTGCCTTCTGCAATTGTAAAGTCCACTTTTTATCGATTCGAATGTAGGCACTTCTGTTACAAATTTCATGCCTTGATCCATCAAATCTTTAAAGCTTTCATCATATATCTTCTGAATGGGAGTGCATTCTGTTCTCACTCTTTTTCTGCATAAGTCAATGGCTTGCTGCACCTTATTACTTGTCTCCGAGGAACTCGCTAAGCAGGTATGTTGTCCCTCTCGTAGAACACTTACTTGACTTTCATTTAATGTTACTGATCCGCTGCACATACTACGGTGAACACATCTCCAGATTGTGGTCCCAGTTTTATTTTTACACCCAAAATAAAATCGATATCCATTTCTTAGTAATACCGGGTTTCCTTTTTCACTGTTTATGAAAACTACTTCAGGTAACAGTTTGTCGTTATCTTCCTTTGCAGTACTTTCTTTAATAGAGTCCATGATAAACGAAACACATGCGTTATTTATTACTGATATATTCAATATTATCATTCAAGTAGCCACCTGAATAATTAAGATAAGCGATAAAATGAAATTATAATGAAATTATACAAGAACTTCTTGAAAAAATTACAGATGAGATGAAGATGACATAATAGCCTGACACTAATCTTTTTTCAAACGATATTTTTCATTGACGCCATCGGCTTTAAAAAGTATGTATGTAAAAAGTTTGGTAAGTATAAGTTACTATCGAGGTAGAAAGTAGGTAAATATGCAACACGCACAAATCAGAAGCCCGGTTAAAACTGGGTAATTTGTAGTTGTACCAATATGGAATTGTACGAATGTGGAATTGTACGAATGTGGAATTGTACGAATCTGGAATTGTACAAATATGGAAATTGTACCAATGTGTCCGAAGGCCTTTATTTGAGTCATTTGTCAATTTATTGCTTCACGTATTTTGCCTCGCAATATAAGGCGTGTGTTTTTTTTTGTGATATACGTTTTATCATTTTTACTGTTATAAGAATTACGAAGAGAATTGTCTGCTTTGATAGCCTCTGTTATAAGAATATCATATTGATCAGTACATAATCGAAATAGGTTTTTAGTATATTAGTACAACCTATAGCTTTGTCATGGTAATATATAACAGTTCTGTAATAACCAAACAGCATTCTCATGAATGATTATGCTTATCACAAATATCAGTAATGGCGGTAGGCTACCTAGGCTGCTTAACGTCTAGGACGCTCTTGTTGGAGCGCTATCTTCACAAGGTCCTTGGCAAGATCTGGATGAGAATGGCCGGTGATCGTGTTCTGAGGCATATAATAGTAGCCCTGTCTATGAGCTGCAGCAGTGGACTAGTAGAGGCTGGTAATGACATGGAGAAACTTAAAAACGGGCACCTTGCACAACAGTTTGTTAATAATACGCTAGATGCCGAAAGATTAAAAAAAGTGTGAGAATTTCGCTAAAATTTTGAAATCTTGTGAACAACACTGTCCGCTTAGTCACAAACTTAACCCTTAAATGCATGATACTCAGTATCCCTAGACAAATTTGATGTTTTGACTCTGTAGTAAACTTTTGATGTGTGAAGATATTATATAAGATTTAAGGGCTATGTATTATGGGAATGGGATGTGTGGATCAAGTCTTCTCTTTAAGGTGCATAGTTGAGAAAGCCTTAGCCAAACATCAAAAGGTTTTCTGTGCCTTTATTGACTTAGAGAAGGCGTATGATCGAGTGGTGAGGGATGAACTTTGGACAACTATTTCCGTGTATGGGGTGGACAGTATTCTGATACGGGCTTTCAAATCATTATATGATGACTCGAGTGCCTGTGTCAGGATAAATGGGACGTGTACAGACTGGTTTAGAATCGAACGTGGTGTTCGACAGGGCTGTGTAGCGTCTCCTTGGCTGTTCAACCTATTCATGGACAGTTGTTTGTCAGATCTGAGAGAATATGATTGTGGAACAAGGATGAAGGAGTCAGTTTTTAAATCATTAGTGTATGCTGATGATCAAGTTCTCCTTGCATCATCGGCGGACCACTTACAACAAATGGTGACTTTGATGAATGAGGCATTTAAAAGGAAAGACATAAAAGTGAATGTTAAAAAGACAAAAGTGATGGTTGTGGAAAGGGATGAAACTGTTACAGATTGTCAGATAATGATTGGAGATGAAAAAGTGGAGCAAGTGGATGAGTTTGTGTATTTAGGGTCTATGTTTACGAGACATGGGAAATGTGACGGGGATATTGAAAGAAGAGTTAAAGCGGGAAAAATGATCAATGGGGCGTTACACTCAATCTTGGCAAATAAGGTCATATCGAGCAAAGCTCGCTCGCTTGCGATTGTTCAGGGTGTATTGACACCAACATTGATGTATGGCAGTGAATCCTGGGTATGGCAGAAGAAGAATGAAAGCAGGATTAATGCAGTTGAAATGAGAGCTCTAAGAAGTATGTGTGGGGTTAGGATAATAGATAGAGTAAGAAATAGCGAGGTCCGAGAACGATGTGGTTTGAAAGAAGATGTAGTGACTAAGATCGAAAAGGGTATGCTAAGATGGTTTGGTCATTTAGAAAGGATGGATGATAGAAGAGTTACGAAAGAGATATGGCGGGCGAGAGTGAGCGGAGATGTCGGTAGGGGACGTCCTAGACGGACGTACGGTGATCAGATTCGCGATGTCCTGATTAAGGGCCGAATCAAAAGCACCCGAAACCGACGTACGTGCATGAAAAGATTGGTGAATGTAGAGGAAGCGAAGTGTATATGTTTGGACCGATTCACCTGGCGTTCCATAATCTCTGCCTACCCCATTGGGAGACAGGCGTGAAGATATGTATGTATATGTGTGTATTATGGGTATTCAGGTATTCAGATATTCAGGTGATAGGTTAGAACGCAAAGTTCATGCTAAAGGCTGCGGCTACACTGAGGCGGAGATGAGCGGAGTGGAGCGGAGCTGTGCCAATATTTACCAACAGAATCTAAACTAATGTGCCCAAGGTGCGCTCGACGAGATCGCATGCGCGTTCTTTTGGTTTGTATTGGCACAGCTCGGCTCGTCTCCGCCTCAGTGGAGCCGCAACCAAACAACTAGTTCCAAAAGCTTTCCATAGCGATCTGGTAACAGAGAAACACTAGTGAAACCAAAAGATAGTTTTAGGCTTGGTTAAATAAAGGGGTTTTCTAATCCTTGCATTAATAAAATAAATAGACAAAATTACTTACATGATTTTAATACTCACTAAATGAATGTTCAATTACACTTAACAAAATGTGTCTACAATAAACTGTTAACAAGAATTAAGATGATCATTATGAACAGACTGCACTTTACTTTGATTTCTTCGGTTTAACTACGTTGTACAGGATTACCAGACCCATGACAGCATATGTGGCCTTGGCTACCTGAAACAATAATGAAGGAAAAAAAATAGAATATAAAAATTGTTATTTGTGCAACAAGGGAGGTCCATTTTTGCTGCACGTATTAATTTTGAATTCCATAATATTATACTTATTTGGTTTGCATGGTTTAGTTTTGTTCTGGTACTAAGTTAGAAAATAATAAACACCATGTAAATAAATTAAACCATCTGTCGGTTACAATTAGGGTACAGACACCAAAATGGAAAACGAAATGTCTTCAATGAAAATGTCATTAAATTTACCTATGTCGATGTTCGTGGTCATTTGAATTTGCTTTTATTGTACGCGACGTGAAATAATGACGCGGCTGAAGCTTTGTGTCGATACCGAGAAACATATCCTCAATCAAATCCAATTCCCAATTCTAAGGGCTTTGGATCGTATCGCCAACAACCAGCCCGTTGTACCAGCAACAGCCCAGAACGACCAACGTGGAGTAGGCGTTGTTCGAATTGTGGCTCGACTTGAAGAAAGGGTGCTGCAATATTTTAGAAAACATTTGAGAGCGAGTTCAAGAGTAACGGGTCGACATTTCAGTATAACCCATACTGCAGTAGGTACTGACAATTCTCAAACGTGCCAGCCTTCACCCTTACAAAATACAGAGGGTCAAGCTCTACTCCCTACCCGCCTACTGCCGATGGCTATAACAAAAGATAGTAGAAAGCGAGACTTCATACGGCATATAATTTGAAGTGATGAAAGCTTGTTCACACGCAACGGAATATGGAATAGAAGAAACGAACATGGGTATGCCGATGAGAATCCGTTCGCTTATCGATTCTCGAGTCACCAGTATCGTTGGTCTATTAACGTCTGGGCCGCGATTCACGGAGTAACTATCATAGGATCTGTGTTTCTGCACTTTCTGCCTTCAACTCTAAACAGAGACGGATACATGTCTCTTTTGAACACCGAGTTAGACCGTTATCTGGACGAATTACCACTGGCTGAAAGACGAGTCACTTGGTTCCAACAAGATGGTGCACCAGCTCATTCTGTACACGAAGTACGAATGAAATTAAACAATGAGTTTGGGGATCGCTGGAGGCCGGTTTGGGCCGCAGCGTTGGCCACCAAGAAGCCCGGATTCACGTGTCTAGATTTCATCCTCTAAAAGATAGTGTGTACAAAAGGGAATGTGACACTGCGGACGAGATGCGACGACGAATAAATTATACCTTTAACGATCTGCAGAGAAAAAATGATGAGTATATTTTGTCAAGGGTGCACCGACATACGCACGGGCTGCAGCGTGTATAATAAGCCGCGGAGGGACATAGCATTATGTTACGTTCCAGCGATAATAAAAATGATGAATACCAATTTTATGAAAACAAAATGACTATGGCTTAAAAAGTTATGTGAAAAAATGCACCCCCTTGTAAAAATATGGATTGGTACCTGGAAAATACGTATTTTTACCTTGTTTTTCATCTTTGTTCATAAACGTCACTCTCATGGCGTACTTATTGCGAGTGCGATAAGTTCTAGGTACCTACCTAGTTCCCAGAATGTTTCATTGTTTTGCGTTGTTGAGTTTAATTTTCCGTTCAAGTTTGTTTTTAGGGTTCCATACCCAAAGGGTAATAACGGGACCCTATTTCTAAGACTCCGCTGTCCGTCTTTCTGTTACCAGGCTTTTTCTCATGAACCGTGATAGCTAGTCGGTTGAAATTTTGACAGAAGATTTATTTCTGTTGCCTATTTCTGTATAAATATTTAAGAGGGGCTCCCATACAGCGAAGATGGTTTTTTTGCCATTTTTCCTCCATATTAATAACGGCAACACATAGACACTACTTGAAATATTCATAGAATATTTAGTTGTTGCAATTAAAAAAAAAAAAAAATTTAAGTGGGGCTCCCGCACAACAGACGGGTTATTTTTCCTGTTTTTTTGCTAATGTTGTATATATATACTAGCTTTTGCCCGCGACTTCGTCCGCGTGGCGTGTTATAAACGAGAGATCTTTGTGTGTGTGGGAGAAAGGTTAAAAAATGCTTAATTTTATTATTTTTAAATGAGGTTATAGTATAAGTAGCTCAGTTGAATGATGAATTGTTATTAATTTTTAGATTATTAGTTTATGATAATTTGGTTTGATATAAATTTTGGAAAATACGATCAGTGGAGGCTAACCCTAAACTACCTATAGGCTTTCGTCTGGAATTCAGAGGTGAGAATGTGGATGTCCGTCGGTATGAAAGTAAAAGTTTGACCACATGAAAACTAAAAACTGCCAAGTGCGAGACGGACTCCCTCTATTTTTTATTTTATTCTTATTTTTAGTATTGGTTGTTATAGCGACAAACATATACATATACATATTCTGTGAAAATTTCAACTGACAGACAGACAACGAAGTCTCAGTAATAGGGTCCCGTTTTCACCCTTTGGTTCCGGAACCCTAAAAAGAGTAGCATGGAAGAGTGGTTCGGTTGGTGGGTGGCTGGTGCAACCGGGATATGGGAAATGTATTTAGGAAACATATTATTTATAAAATTTCCTTATAAACAACGTTTCTGGTCTTTCTGGAGGGTGGTGCGAGAATGACCAGACTGGATGGCGAACTTACGCGGGAGCACGCCACATATAACTGACCATGGGAGAAGCAGGGCTGCCTTAAATCAACTCCTGCTAGCGCGAGTGTTTGACCCTGAGACTTATTAATGGTCATGGCGAAACATACCTTCAATGGAAATTGTAGTCTCCGAAATTCGAAAGGAAGATCATTTGGGATTAACGGTATTCGCGGTATAAATACCGTTTCTCCCTTTGCAGACCCAGTTAAAATAATACCTTCGACATTATTACGATGCAAGACCCTGACTTGAAGTCTCGTGCCGTTGCATAATTTAGGTGGTTTCAAAAAATTGAGCAACATTACTGGTGCACCGACTCGTAATCTAAGACTGTGGTATGGAAAACCAGCTGGATTAATAGTGTTCAAAAACTCAACCGGATAGTGAACAGCGTCTTCTGTATGTATAACTGTATCTACTGATTTATAAATCATTTCTTCACCTGCAAATGAATTTAGCAAAACGTCATTTATTAGTGCGGCGTGTTCATTTGTGGGTGATAAAATAGCTCTTTCATGCAGCCATTCTATAGGTTTATGTTGAATTTGAGCTATATTTGGATATTCTTTATCTATTAATTCCGGGACTGTTGTAACTACAGTGCATAAATTTTCTGGTAAATTTATCAAACTGTCTTTTTCTGGGTATATGCCATTTCCTATTTGAAGTAGTATATTTGAAATCAGATTTTTTCATACAACATTTTTTCCCGCAAAGTTAATTTTTCAAAATACAGCCATAACTAAACTTTATATTTACTAAGTTATGCATGCATGCTAGATTGAAATCATCTATCTTACGTGATTTAGATTTTTACATACAAAAGTTTTTTCCCAATAACTCCCGTTCCCGTGGGAATTTTGCAATATCGCGTTGCAAATAAGCTTTACGTTCATTAGGGTACCTGCATGCCAAATTTCAATCATCTATCTTACGCGGTTTAGATTTTTCATACAAAAGGATTTTCCCGCTAATTCCCGTTCCCGTGGGAATTTCGGGAATTCCTTTCTTAGTGCTCCTCTGCGGTACCTAAGCTACGTCCCTTCCAAATTTCAAGTGCCTATGTTTAGCCGTTTAGGCTGTGCGTTGATATGTCAGTCAGACAGTCAGTCAGTCAGTCAGTCAGTCAGTTTCTCCTTTTATATATTTAGATTGTTGTAATAATAATAATTGTCCCGGTAGTTGTTTCGGCAAACGGTCTTATAGCGAAGAGTCTCGACCTACCTACTACTGTGTGAAATGTATTGTTTGTTTTACTTGTGTATCATCTGTATGAATATGTAGAATTGGGAACCTGTATAATTGGGAATCTGTAGAATTGGGTATCTGTAGAATTGCGAATCTGTTCAATGGGGAATCTGTAGAGCTGAGAATCTGTAGAATTGGGAATCTGTTGGGTGCGACAGACACGACATCTACCTACATTTTCAATGTCAAAAATAATTTAAAAAAAAATCTTTTTGACATGAGCCTGTCAGTCTGGCATTTTCACCGTAAGTGCTTTTCATCAAAACATACAATGTTAAATAGAGATTACTACCTTAAAATGGACATGAAGACAGTGATTAGGTGTATAAATAAATAATATGGCCATGCTCAACCTTCAATAGTATTTTATAATGGTAAATTGATTTGTTTATAAGAGAGATGAAATGAAGCATTAGATTAACACCATTTTGTTCTCCAGATTTTTTGTTCTTGAGGCAAGTCCATACCTGCATTCATTTTTTCAAGGTTTTATAAATCACGGAAGTTTGTAACTACAGATTTGGTGCCATAACTATAAATGCTAGGGGGGCTATTTTTCTTTGGCCGGCAATTTCCTATTTGGACCAAAAAAGATTATGTCCTTAGGACATTCTTGACTATTACGAATTTTATTTATAGACTTATATAGTCAACTCAGCCCACAGACGTAATCGACCCTTTTGGAACAGATAAAATTCATGAAATTTAATCATTAACCAACATGAAACGGATTTTCTTCTAAGTAACTGTGTGATGACATAAAAAGTATCTTATTTTATTAGACCATGCAATGTAACAATATTCTTATCTCTTTACTTTCTCAGAAACATAATCTTTAAATATCACGTGCTATATTTCGTTTTTTTTAGCATTAGAAATTCGGTAAACAAAGAAACAGACCTCGTTAACTTTTTCAGAAGATAATAAATACTGTATTAATACGATAATAACTTAATAACGCTAAAAACCGGCCAAGTGCGAGTCGGAGTAGCGCACGAAGGGTTCCGTACCTTTATCTTAAGTAATTCAAAGTCGCGAAATCATGTGTATTCTATACGTATACGCTAATATCACATGCTAGCATTAAAATCTTACCCTCAAATTGAAAGGAAAATATTGTGACACCTCTATTTTTAGAAAGATGAATGTTATTCTTACGTACGCTCGCCACCAGCTGCCCTACGGCCTTATTATTATTATTTGTATGTCTTTACCAATCACGGGACTATGGGAGTCCCGGACCTTTGGAAGGCGTACATGGAGCCGAAGCCAACACGCAGAGGCCCTTTAGACAAGTTTAATTTAGTAAAGTTATGGGACACCAACCGGCGATTGTCCCTGAGTTCAAACTAAAGAAGTATGCTCCCACGGACAACCACCGGTCAGTGTAAAGACTATTTAAGAAGGATGCGAATACTAATAATAGGTTATATGAGTGAACTGATATGGATTGGTGAACTAGGCTATTGATGAAACTACGGCGCCTGCCTGGCCAATGCTAATTACTTTGGTTTAAATGGCAGGCGGTGACTCGCCAACTCAATGGAATGGACCTCCCGAAATAGCCACATATATATAGCAGCAGGGGGGCAACAGTTCCAGAGGGGCTAAGGGTGGAGAGGTGCTTCTGGACTTTAAACGACCATAAGGTGCCCACTCACCACTTATGCAACACATCCACCCTTCGAGCATATAGCTCTTGCGACTCCACTCTGACCGGCCAATAAAGGCAAGCCAGAGGTGAGGGTCTGTTCCTCGTCATTGCACACCGCAGCCGGCCGGTGAAGGCAAGCGTGAGGTGAGGAACAAGACCTACCCTCGGGAGCACTCAGGTCCGTGGTGTCGCCACTCACCACAGCTCGCCACTAGCTGCCTTGCGGCCTTATTATTATTATTATAGATATTTATTTAATTTTCTATAAATTAGGTTTTTTATAATAAACATTCAAATATAAAAGTAAAATAACAATACTAATACAAAAAATATACATTATAAAAAACCTAACCTACGGGTGCCACCGGCAGCGGGGCAGGGCTCAAGCTACCGGTGGTTAGGGCTGCAGAGAGAGGAACCTCCTCACAATGCGTGCCGTGTCGAGGAGTACTGCCTTCTGTATCTGGCCCTTGATCCAGCCATCTAGCGAGAGTCTCTTGAGGTGTTGGTCGAGACTCTTCGCTATAAGACCGTTGGCCGAAACAACTATCGGGACAATGATAGTCGAGTCAACATCCCACATGGCGGTCACCTCGTGAGCCAAGTCAAGGTACTTGCTGAGCTTGTCCTTCTCGGCCTTCACGAGGTTCTCGTCATGCGGGATGGTGACGTCGACGAGCACTGCCCGGCGTTGAGATCGATCTACCAACACGATATCAGGCTTATTGGCGACAATAGTCCTGTCCGTAATGACAGATCGATCCCAATAGAGCGTAGCACGACCATTTTCGAGAACTGGCGCCGGTGTGTACTTATAGTACGGCACTTCAGAATCAACAAGATCATATTGAAGGGCAAGTTGTTGATGGATGATCCTGGCCACGAGGTTATGTCTGTGCAAGTACTCACCGTTGGCCAAATGCGAACAACCGGAAATTATATGTCTGAGAGACTCGCCGGGGCAACGGCACGCTCGACAAATGTCAACCGTGCCATCCCTCAGAATATACTTCCGGTAATTGTTCGTCATTATGACTTCGTCAGCAATTGCACAGACAAAACCTTCGGTTTCCCCAAAAAGGTCACCAAACCGTAGCCAGTTCACGGACGCTAAAAAGTCTACATCGGGCCTGGTTAGGGCCCGGTAGAAACGTCCGTGTAACTCCTTGCTCTTCCATATGCTCTTGCGGTCCTCAGTGCTCAACACCGTTGGTCTGCGCCAGTTCCCGTTTGCCAAGGAGAGAGGCGTGAGGTTCCTGTCTACTGCAACCACATCGCGATGCATCCTACACTCATTGTTAAGGAAATAATCCCTGAGATTGCACACCTCGTGGTTGTGGAGATTCTTAGCATTTAAAATGCCTCGACCTCCACATTTCCTCGGGATGTACAATCTCATAACAGATGAGCGTGGGTGCAACATGCGATGTGATTTAAACAGTAGACGGACCCTCCTATCCAGAGCATCCAGCTCAGTCTGAGTCCATCTTAGTATGCCAATGGAGTATGTGAGCAGCGGCATCACCCAGCCATTGAAGGCGCGCACCTTATTGCCACCCGACAAAAGACTGTTAAGAGCTTTTGTCAAGCGACAGAAGAAGCGCTCCTTCACTGACTGCTTGACATCACCCACCACGATACCCAAAGACTGTGACATACCAAGATATTTGTAGGTTTCAACTTCGGAGAGAGATCTGAGAGTCATTGTCTCAGAAAGTTGCAAATTCGATGAATTTACAACTTTCCCTCGTTGAACATGCATAACCGCACACTTATCTACACCGAATTCCATCTTGATCGCACTACTGAACTCTTGTGTGATTTTCAATAGTGCGATAAGATCTTGGCGCTTCGATGCAAACAGTTTGAGGTCATCCATGAACAATAAGTGAGAAATGACTTCAGCTTCTCTACAAAGTCGATAGCCAAGCCCGGAATCCGACAGCAAAGAGCTAAGAGGATTCAAGGCTAGGCAAAACCACAAAGGACTCAGACTGTCACCCTGGAAGATGCCTCTTTCAATCCTTATCAAGTTAGGCAAATCAGAGGGGACATCTCGACCACCTGGTTGACGAAGGACTGTGACCCACTGCCTCATACACACACCTAAAAAGGACCTCAAAGTTGCATCAACTTTATACAACTCTAAGATCCTTTCGAGCCATGAATGAGGCACCGAGTCATAAGCCTTCTTGTAGTCAATCCAAGCAGCCGAGAGGGCCGCCTTGTTTCGCCTAACTTGCTGGCAAATGGTCATGTCTATGAGGAGGAGCTCCTTAGTACCGCGGGACCCAACGAGTACGAGGCCATAACGTTGTTTGCAATAAAATGTGAATTTAATTTTGTGCTCAAAATGGATGTAAGGAGCTTGTAGATGGTAGGCAAGCATGTAATGGGTCGGTAGTTCTTTGGATCCGCGGTACTACCGGACTTGTGGAGCAGGAAGGTGACACCGGTTGTTAATAAAGGTGGCAAGGAACCAATCTCAAGGGCATTTTGGAGTTGTGCTGCTAAACACTCATGTGAGGCTTTGAACCATTTAATCCAAAAGTTGTGCAATCCATCCGGCCCAGGACTTTTCCAGTTCTGAGCCATTCGAATTGCACAACTTACGTCTTCAATGATCGTCGAACATCCCACATGGCGGTCACCTCGTGAGCCAAGTCAAGGTACTTGCTGAGCTTGTGCTTCTCGGCCTTCGATCACGGTACACGGTGAGGTTAGATCCTCCCTCTGTAGCCCCGTAGTGTGCTCGCATGCAATTTTCATTGTTCGATATTGACCATCGCATGCGGCGCACTAAGCATCAGCGGGAGCCGTGAGCGGAGCAGGATGCCCGCAGGCGCCAAGCGTGCCGGCAGCGGTGGTCGCCCGCGCTTGCAGGTGATCGCGGCGGCGGCGGCGGCGGCACACGCTCGTCGCTTGACTCGCTAGTATCGGGTGCAGTGTCGAACTCCCGACGACGATGGCGAGGAGCTAGATGAGGCGGGCAAGGGCGGAGGGCGTGCGTTTGCAGTATCCGCTTCTGTTCTATTCGTTCTAGATCTTGTTATCATTTTTGTTGCATGAAATGGTATGACGTTTCATGTCAACATTGTCAACGTGTAATTTTCAATTTTACGTTATGTATACCGTGTATGTTATATTTTAATAAAACATGATGTTATAAATGTATGTAATGTACAAATACCACGTAAAAAATACTTAAAACACAAAAACTAAATGAATCAATAAAGACTGCGAAAAAGAACGTGTGACAGCGTTACCGGTTTTTTATTTTTCATTATTATTCAGATGTTTATTGAATTTTCTATGAGTTAGGTTTTTTACAATAAATATTAAAATATAAAAGTAAAATAACAATACTAATAAAAAAAAAAACATAAAACCTAACCTACGAGTGCCGCCGGCAGCATGGCAGGGCTCAAGCTACCGGTGGTTAGGGCTGCAGGGAGAGGAACCTCCTCACAATGCATGCCGTGTCGAGAAGTACTGCCTTCTGTATCTGGCCCTTGACCCAGCCATCTAGCGAGTCTCTTGAGGTGTAATGGTCGAGACTCTTCGCTATGAGACCGTTTGCCGAAACAACTACCGGGACAATTATTATTATTACAACAATATATATATACAACATTAGCAAAAAAACAGGAAAAATAACCCGTTTGTTGTGCGGGAGCCCCACTTAAATATTTATTTTATTTTAATTGCAACAACTAAATATTCTATGAATATTTCAAGTAGTGTCTATGTGTTGCCGTTATTAATATGGAGGAAAAAATGGCAAAAAACCATCTTCGCTGTATGGGAGCCCCTCTTAAATATTTATACAGAAATAGGCAACAGAAATAAATCTTCTGTCAAAATTTCAACCGACTAGCTATCACGGTTCATGAGAAAAAGCCTGGTAACAGAAAGACGGACAGCGGAGTCTTAGAAATAGGGTCCCGTTATTACCCTTTGGGTATGGAACCCTAAAAACAATCTTGAACGGAAAATTAAACTCAACAACGCAAAACAATGAAACATTCTGGGAACTAGGTAGGCACCTAGAACTTATCGCACTCGCAATAAATACGCCATGAGAGTGACGTTTATGAACAAAGATGAAAAACAAGGTAAAAATACGTATTTTCCAGGTACCAATCCATATTTTTACAAGGGGGTGCATTTTTTCACATAACTTTTTAAGCCATAGTCATTTTGTTTTCATAAAATTGTTATTCATCATTTTTATTATCGCTGGAACGTAACATAATGCTAGGTTTGTCAGGTTTGATTTTAAAAGATCCCGAAAAAGTAACAGTACAGTCATGAATTCCGATGATTATGACTTATAACATTTTAAGAGTAGAAATAATTATGAGAGTCAATATGGACCCTGTTTCGGGACATGATCTCTATATAGCCTGGCCAGAATAGTAAAAAAAACCTCACCATATTACAGAAATTATATAAACTTATATTTCTATTGCGATTTGCGAAACACAGATAAGAACAGTATTAGTGTGGACCCCATTCAAAGATTTTTATTAAAAATCCTGTTGGTTTGTGACATCAGCTTCTTTGGGTTTTTTAACAAGCAATAATTTATTGATTGATTAAAATTATCAGAAAAAAGTGTTAACGCAATATAATTGAATATTTAAATGTAAACCACACATTTTGCAACTTTCTATTGTTGTGTAATAAGGCCTGTACCGAATTTTTTTTTTACATACTATATTTATGTTATTAATGAAACTATAATGAACAGCAAAGATATTTTATTTTAGTTATATTATGGAAAAGTGTCTATTTACAAAAAATATACATATTTTATATTTTAAGAGTTTTGCGGCTGAACAAACGGATTTTTCTCCTCAAGCCTGCCATTAAGTTTTGCACAGTGGTTTCGGTGACTTTGTTGGCATGTTTTTTCCATTTCTTTTTAAAATCTGCCTCTGATGTTGCTGGTGAACCGTTCTTATGCAGTTCTGCTTTGACTAATGCCTAATACCGCTCAATGGGTCGTAGCTGGGGGCAGTTCGGGGGGTTCATATCTTTGGCCACACATTGCACGTTATTTGAAGCCAGACACTCTTGTGTGGCACGGGCATAATGTGCAGTAGCCAGATCGGACCAAAACAGCACATTCCCTTCATGCTGCCTTATAAATGGTAAAATAAAACCTTTTATACATTTCTGGACGTAAATATCTGCATTTTTGGTACCTTTCACGATAAATGACCCAGTGCGTTTTCCGCAGGAACATATTGCTTGCCATATCAAATATTTTTCTCCAAACTTCTCCATAAAAATATATTTATTTTGATCGTTTATATTAGCCCTTGATTCGGTTGTAAAGAATTGATCACCTGGCAAAGTCGAAAAATCTTTTTTTAACTTACGTCTCATCGTCCATGAGAACGCATGCTCCGTTCATACTGCAAAGCAGCTTGTACAATTTTCTTGACCTTGTAACGGAACTATTGAATTGTTTTATCGACTGTTTTGGGGCTTTTACTTTTTTATAGGACTTTAAATTTTGACGTACTTTTGCTCTCTGGACCATAGATGTACTAGTTTTCAATTTTTTTGCCACGTCCCGCACCGATAAACTACAATTTTTCTTATAAGCAGTCACTATTTTCTTTTCTAAAGCTTTACTTGATGGACCTGTCGGGCATCCACTTCGAGCTTTGTCTTGAATTCTGTATTCATTCAAGTATCGCTTAACTATATTTCGCACAGTTGCACGACTTACTTTCACCATTTTCCCGACCGCCGCAAAAGTTGCATCAGGATTTTCCAGATATGTTCGCAAAACATTTTCTCTCAGAGTTATTTTATCGTCTTGCATTTTTGATTAAAACAATACCCAGCCTAAATTAACAATGTCAATTGATACATCAAAATGACACTTACTGAAAATTATAATCAGAAAAAAAAAACATTTACCAGCCAGTATTTTACTAATATGCAAACTTTGTAAAAGAACTTTTCAGTACGGGCCTTAACTGGAAAATTATTAAAAATGCATGTTGGACATGAGGGAAATAAATACTGGCCAGTTTTTAATGAAGGTAGTCATGCCCCACTACCGGTACCTACTTCTTATTTACTTACATCTATGTAACCATGGAACCTCAGTTTATGTGCTGGGTGTCCTTTTGAAAAGAGTATGTTAAACCTCATGTGTGCAAAGGGATGAATCTATCACCGTATTATAGTGAACATTGCTTCATTATAAAATCAATCCTGTGAGAAGGTAAACTGTCAAATTGTGAACTGCACAAACTGCTTACAATAAAATATAACGTACGAATTTTCGACAGTTTATAATATATCCATGTGAAAGTGATAAATTGTGAACTGCATGCATTATAATTTAACATAATTATGAACTTTCGATAGTTAATAATCTACCGATGTGAAACCGTCAAATTGTGAACGAACCTACACTTACTGACAGAGTTCACAATCTGTCCGATTTTTGCTGCAAGCGAGCAGCTGAGCAAGCTCTGTTAGCAAACTTCAACTGCTCATGGACGCTAATCCAACGAGTTCTAACTCAGGTGTACGTTAGTTAAGTACGGCAACCTCAATGTTATAAAGTGAGTTGTAATAAAACTTACGTTTGCTCTGCCATTATACGTTTGGCTGTTGAAGTACTTGGACAGGCCTTTCAGCTGGGCTCCATCGGCGTTATCTCCGGCCATACTATAAGCAAAAAAATCAATTGGCACCCAGAAATAGTCATCTTTAACTAAAAGGACGTATTTAATTGAATAATTAACTTACTTTTCTAAACTTGCTCTTCTTATGTAACACGGTCTACAGTCTACAGCACAGGTCTACAGACAGCAGGTTATATTTCGGAATGAACGAGAGAGTGGGGCCTATTTTATCTTAGCTCTCTTTCTTCACAATACAGATAATATAGAAAATAATACCACAAGCAACCTAGAAAAAGAAAGCTTCCCATTGAAAATGTCACTAGCGAGAAAATTCGAGCGCGATACTGAATAGAAATTTCCGAACGAGTGCGTGCGTCCGCAAAAACAAAATGTATGTTTGCAAGCCTTATGCAAGCGCTGCGTTCCGCATGAAGTCATTAGGTTTTTCCAGATGGTTTCTTCGAACTCACCGGCTTGCATTTTGAAACGGACGTCATAGAGTACATTGAATATTAGGAAAGCATTACGTACGTCAAGTCGCCGTCAATGGAAATTGGAACTTGCAAAAGATGTAAACAAAACCAAACGAACCTATTCACCATGATTTCTCGATAATCACGTACTTTTAAAGATCAAGTGAGGTCACTGCAATTATTTATACACTCTATCATTATTTTCATATAAAGTGTAACATGAAATAACTATTCATTAAACGATATTTTTAATAAGAACACGCTTGGTGAATATTGTTGTTTATTATAACTAAATATATATAGTATGACATCTGTTGTTATCTGTGGTTGTATCATTAAAAAAATAAAGTTTATTCGGTAATGGAAAATGGAAAGTCGGTGTTTTAATAGGTTATGGGAGATATAAAACGAACATTTTCAGTAATTAATTAGTATCTAATAGTAATTACAGTTGAAAAGTGTTGACTTTCTGTTGAATCATGTCTGCATGTCTTTCGTAGTGTACCAAAGCTCAAAGGACGAGAAAATTACGATGAGTGGAGTTACGCTGTTGAGAAGTTATTGGTGTTAGAAAACATGGCGGACTACATTAAATTGGAGCCGGTGCCGGGTTTCGAGGTAAAACCAACAGAAGATGCGAAGACTAAGGCACAAATAGTTTTGACGAAATCCATCAGTGCATATTAAAGAAACTAAAACATCTACGGAATTGTGGAAAATGATGACATTAATCTTTGATGACTCGGGGTTCTCAAGAAAAATAACATTATGTTAGCAACACGAGACGCCCCCTAGTGGCGTTTCACGAAACTTGCCTGTTTGAACGGCCGTTACCGCGCAACGAGGTGACAGAAGAAAACGCACCGACGGCCGCGGCCGCTTGGCTCCTGAATTCTGGAGGAGATTTAACTATTACTAACTAAAATTATACTGTTCTGATTTGTGTCAATTACTTTAAAATAAAATAGGCTCTAAAAGTGTGCTGGTGCTTAAATTGTTTACATCAGAAGTGGGATGGACGTTAGATAGGCCCACTAATAATGGGGAAGAAGAAACGGGCGCGGTCGCGACGGAGCCCTAGCTCGAACTCCCGGTCCAGTAGTTCGAGCCGTGAGGGGCGCACGCCCTCGCCTCCACCACGGAAGAGATCCAAAAAGATTTTAGGAAATGACAGGTACCAAATATCTGATCTAAGAGGCAGTGAGAGGACGTCTAAGCTATACACAGGTAACGCTGCGGCCGAAAACATGAAACCTTGGATTAAAATCCACGATTTGGACCTCGACGACGAACCGTGTTAGCAATAGGGTATGTATGCACCTACATAGACATTTTAGTTGACCTTTATTTAAATTTACCGTTAGTGAAGCGTGTAAGTCATTCACTGTAAAGTCGAGTAAAACCGTAACAAGTTGCATTTTTCATTTTACAGCTTGAATTATGATAAAGTTTGATAGTTTGTTGTTTTAGACCTAAATTAAACTAACTAATAGACGTTTCCTAAGTCTAAAGGGACGGTGCTAAAAGTTAGTGTGGTTTATCCTAAGTCTAAAGGTGAACCCAGGCCTAAAACTACTTAACAGGTTTTCTTCACGTATCCACACGAACCTAAGACTAAAGGCGCGGTGATATGTGAGTAAAACCAAAATCAAACAAATTTCTTAATATGATGACCGAGGCGTTTGATCAGGGATAGTTATGTAAATAAGGATACAAACTGAAATACTTCGAATATATTTTTATTGTGTGTTATAGATTCAGTCGTGTCTGAGGGCAGGCACGAAGCAGCATGGCCGTGTTAGCAACACGAGACGCCCCCTAGTGGCATTTCACGAAACTTGCCTGTTTGAACGGCCGTTACCGCGCAACGAGGTGACAGAAGAAAACGCACCGACGGGCGCGGCCGCTTGGCTCCTGAATTCTGGAGGAGATTTAACTATTACTAACTAAAATTATACTGTTCTGATTTGTGTCAATTACTTTAAAATAAAATAGGCTCTAAAAGTGTGCTGGTGCTTAAATTGTTTACAATTATTACGGCATTTAATCTCGCTGCGACAAGAGAATTGCGATTCTATGACCTCATGTTATGTGACGCAGGTTGTCGAGACAGCACAGATTAAAGGGCACGGGCTTTGCAATCACAGACGAGTGGGTTGGATCTTTGTTGCTGGCCGGGTTGCCAGAGCGTTTTTCGCCAATGATAATGGCGATTGAACACTCCGGCATAGCAATTACTACGGATGTAATGTAATAAAGTCTAAATTGATCGACATGGAGGTTTCAAAAGCCGACACGGATACCAGTGGCGCTGCATTCGCTGCGAACAGAACACAATCACAACGCGGAAAACCAAAGACTAAAAATGGTGGCACGTCAATGTCAAGTACGTCAAAAATGATTGGTGAAAATGAAAAAAACGTGTATTGCTATAAATGCAAACAAGCCGGCCATTATAGAAACCAGTGTTCATTATTGCAAAAAAATAAGCAAAAAAATGCTTTTAGCGTCGAATTTCTCAACGGAGAATATAGTAAAAGTGAATGGTACTTTGATAGTGGCGCGAGTACTCATATTACAGCGAACAAAGAGTGGATAAACAACATGAACAGTTCGTCAATTTTATCAGAAATCACCGTTGCGAATAATATGAAAGTATCAGTATCCTGCTCAGGAGATGTACAGATATCGACCGATTGTAACTACGATATTACAGTTGTGTTGTGTGTGCCAAGCATAACAACTAACCTAATGTCTGCAAGCGAACTGATAAAAAATGTAAACAAAGTATTTTTTAAAGAAGATCACTGTTACATTCACAATAAGAAAAATCAGTTGGTAGCCACAGCAGACTCAATTAATGGAGTATACAAGCTAAACTTGAAAGTAGATTGTATGTTGGCAGCACCAGCTGTAGAGAGTGCAGAGCTTTGGCACAGAAGATTAGCACACATACACACAAGTGATTTACATAAAATGAAGAATGGCATTGTGGATGGATTGTTTTATCCAGATTACAGTGACATGTCGAAGAATAACTGTGTGATCTGTTGTGAAGGCAAACAAATGAGGCTGCCATTTTCACATGTGGCACAGAAGAGCACGGAAACACTACAGATTATACATGCTGATGTATGTGGTGCAATGGAAACAAAATCCATTGGTGGTGCACAGTATTTTCTATTATTCATTTATGATTGTAGTCACATGACATTCATATACTTCCTTAAGCATAAAAATGAAGTTTTCAAAAAGTTTCAAGATTTCAAAGCGATGGTCGAAAACCAACAGAATAAGAAAATAAAGATCCTGCGAACAGACAATGGAGGTGAGTTTTGCAGTGCAGAAATGGAGAGATACCTGCTTAAACAAGGGATAATCCACCAGCACACTAATGCATACACACCAGAACAAAATGGAGTCTGTGAACGAGCAAATAGAGCTGTTGTTGAGAAAGCTAGGTGCTTACTTTTCGATGCAAAGCTTGAAAAGAGATTTTGGGCAGCAAATATAGCTGTGTACTTAAAGAATAGATCCGTAACTTCAAGCTTGGGAGACAAAACTCCTTATGAAGTATGGTATGGACAGAAACCAAACTTAGATCATATCCGTCTGTTTGGAAGTCCTGTGATGGTTCACATACCCAAACAGAAAAGGTTAAAATGGGACAAAAAGGCTGAACAGTACATTCTTGTAGGATTTTCAGAAACAACAAAGGGTTATCGTGTCTATGATCCCAAACGGAATGATATATTTGTAAAGAGAGATGTCATAGTGACGGAAGGTGAGTTAATGATACCAACAAAGAACACAGAAGATGACAGTACAATCTGGGTACAGAATGAGATAGAAAAGACAAAAGATACCGAGGAACACAGAGGAGGTAGCTGAAGGTAGTCGAGATTCAGTGGGGGAGTCTACATGTAATGAGTCTCTAAACAATCCAGTACATCCCTATACACAGATCCACACAGTGAATCAGAAGATGACACCCTGACTAGTTAAAATATTGAGACAGACATACCTGCTACAACAGTTGAAGCGGTACAGAGCAAGAGAGTGCGACGACCCCCAGAACGCTATGGTTTTAGTAACATGGTGGTTTCTAATACTTTTCCAGAAATTGAACAAATAGACTTTGCAGAAGCTCTCAAGTGAACAGAAGCCCAGCTGTGGAGGGCGGCCATGCAGGAGGAGCTGCAGTCATTCGAGGAAAATAACATGTGGGAGCTTGTCGATGCTCCAAGTGATGGTTCAATTGTGAAGTGTATGTGGGTACTTAAAAAAACTAGATGTGAATGATAAAGTGCGTTATCGTGCCAGGCTAGTGGCGAAAGGTTTCACACAGCAACCAGGTATAGATTACCAGGACACTTTCTCACCTGTTGTGAGACATTCAACTCTCAGGGTGTTATTTGCACTTGGTGTACAGTGGAATATGGACATTACACACCTGGATGTGACCACTGCTTTTTTTAATGGACATTTTAAAAGAGAATATTTATATGTCAATCCCAGAAGGTTTTGTAAATGATAGTCATGGAAAGGTTTTAAAACTGAAACGCACTATCTATGGATTGAAGTAGTCTTCTCTTGCATGGTATGAAAGAGTGATAGATTGTTTGAGTAAAATGGGTTTAAAAATTAGCAAATATGAACCTTGCTTATTTACAAAGACTTCTGGAAATACAAAAATAATTGTAACAGTTTGTCGATGATTTTTCGATATTCTCAAATTGTACCAAAGAGACAGAAAAAATAATAAATGTTCTAAGCTCTGAATTTAAAATTAAAAACTTAGGTTCTGTCAGATGTTACCTTGGTATGCGAGTCAATGTGAATAAGAAATGTAAGACTATAACTGTAGATCAGCAAGAATATATTGAGCAATTGTTGTCGCGTTTTGATATGTCAGATTGCAGAACTATAGATACTCCTATTGAAAGCAAATTGAATATTGAAAAGTCTGAAAATTGTGTAAAAGATATTCCATATCAAAGACTACCTGCCATGCAAAGACTGCCAAAGGAAGCCTCATGTATTTTGCTATCCTGACTAGACCTGATATAGCATATTCACTGAGCTATCTCAGTCAATTCAATAATTGCTATAATGAAACTCATTTCAATTACGCCAAAAGAGTGTTGAAATATTTACAAAAAACCAAGCATTGTGGTTTAAAATATAGTAAACAGAATATAGAGCTGGTAGGTTTTGCTGATGCAGACTGGGTTAGTGATAGTCTGGATTGAATGTCCTATACTGGATTCTGTTTTGTTATGAGTGGTTCTGTAATATCATGGCAAAGCAGAAAACAGAAAACCGTTTCCTTGTCCAGTACCGAGGCAGAGTATGTTGCTTTGTCAGAGGCGACTAGGGAGGCTGTTTATTTGGAAAATTTGTTGTATGAAATTACTAATAAAAGATGTGTTATTAATTTAAAGTGTGATAACCAAAGTGCCATAAAATTACCAACAAGTCATCAGGTTCATAATAGGACAAAACATATTGATGTTTGTTTTCATTATGTTCGAGATGCAATTAAAAATAAACTAATTGAAATTGAATACATTTCAACTCAAGAAATGCCTGCTGACCTGTTAACCAAAGGTTTGTTGTCCACTAAACATAGTTTATAAGTTTATGGATATGTTAGGTGTAAAGGATAAATAAAAGATGCTTGTTAATTATTTATACATTTATTTAGTTAAGTGGGGATGTTGTATCATTTAAAAAAATAAAGTTTATTCGGTAATGGAAAGTCGGTGTTTTAATAAATATTTGAGGTTATGTATCAAACAGTACTAATTTGTTTACATCGTTCACAAGTTCTTTAGGCATGGAATGTGAGCCGTTCGGAAGAAACTAACATGTGCGTCAGTTAATGTGTTATAATATTGATTCCATGCATACGGAAAACGAAATCGAATACGGAAAATGTGTGTATGAGGCCAGATAATAGGTAAGAGCGCTGCTATGGAAACTTATTGTTAGTACATTAGATGGTTCGCTTATTTTTTGTTTTTTTTTTAAGTATGACAAAACTAATATTGCGCGTGGATTAAACAATAATGGACTCTTGGGTCTCTTGGTGAACCACTTTGACGCACGCCTTATTAATTGTGTCGTGCTGTGGCGCCATCTTCATTAGGTGTTGAAAAAGCAACGCCGTATTTAGATTCCAAAATAACTACTCATGTGTTGCCAATAAAATGAAAAAGTCTTCCATCGATAAAGTTTTAACTTTTCTAAATAATGTACATATGTAATTTATTTATATATAATTGTAAAGTTAAAATTAAATGCAACCCCAAAAATAAATAATTTAATGTAAATATTAATTTCACCTACAGATATTTAGTTGAAACTGTTTTGTAGAAGAAAAGCTCATATTACAGTGGTAACACTTCAGGGTTTAACAACATTTGGATACATCTTATAATTTGCGTTTATACTATTCATAAATAGGTATACGTATACAATACTTTTATCCCTAAAGTCATTCCCAAAGGATTTACAAGTCTGGTATTTCTCGACATATTGTGTGTAACGCAAACGAAATCGCTAGCAAAAGTTAGTATTCGGGTACGTAATTAAGTTATTTGAGGGTAGTGTTTTGTATATAGGTATACAGAAAACATCAAAAACTTAGGATAATCTTGACACTTAAATAACAACAAAATATTATTTGACTACTACTACGACTACCTATTTTTATAAATGTGCATGAGTTGGTTACATCTGGAACGTCACAATGACAATGACACTTGTGAGTCTTGTGACAGTGACGTTCGGCCATCTTTGGTTACTTTTTTGGAATCTATATACGGCGTTGAGTTTTACAGTCAGTGTTGCTGATGGTTTAAAAAAAACGCTCTTGAGAACGAAACAAAAACGTAATGATAATGCAAAAAAAGAAATTTATTTACCTTTGTTATTTTGATAAATATGTATTATACTTTATGAAAATGCAAAAATATATAATTTATGACAGTTTGTATTGAATCGATATGACAACACAATAAGTTACTTGTCTGTCTTATCTCTTAGTAGTCTGTGGTCTTCTTCAAAGATTTTTTCTTGAATAACTTTTATTGAGGATTGAGCTGTCAAGGCGCGATTGACACACGTGATTATTTAGTGAAATTTGAATATTTTTGCCTTTTAAAGGCATTTTGTGTTTAAACTGTAACGGTGTTGCAGGTCGGTCATTGCTCCAATATGGACGCTTTGAGCGGCCATGCTTCACAGGGGAGTCCGGATAATTCCGGATTCATGGATGCAGTTGGTTCTCCTACCTGTGAAACTAATGCGACTTAGGGCTCTATTTTCGAGTCTAGTCAAAATGCACGCAAACGTCGTAATGTGGACATGTCACCTGAGCCTAGCATTAGGAAAGTTGCGTTGGCAACGGACCCACCTTCTTCCTCTATGCAGACAGTCTTTACGGATCCTGACTTAGCGGAGGAAAATAGACGTTATACCCCGAACAGTCGTGGGCGTCGTGGCCCATTCATTGTGCATGTCTCCCGTGTGGAGCCGGATTTAGCCACCGGTCTATTCGTCCAATTAAATTCGGTCAATTTATTTCAAAATTGGACATTTCTAAAAACTTTGTGAAGGATGGCATCAAGAGTGTTGGTCGCAACCGCGTTTCTATTGAATTTAAATTGACGGAATCAGCGAATGTGTTTTTTGAATTGGACTTGGGAAAAAACAATTATATAAGGCGATTATTCCGTCATTTAATGTGACCCGCATGGGTCTTATTCGTGGCATTCCAACAAAGTTGTCTATGGATCAGCTAGTAGAGTCCCTTTCGTTACCGGACAATAGGGTACTTGCCTGTGGTTATAATAAACAAAGATGCTTTGCATAAAGCTAGTTTTAATGACGAGGATTATGATTATAGTTTTTATTTAATTTAATAAAGTCGTTATTTTATTATATATCTTATAATACAATAAATATTTTTAATCTATATTGAAACACCAATGAGATTGCGTGACGTCATCTTACTTAATGTTTTTTTTTTATCATACTATCTGTGTCATCAACTCGAGACAGTGACAACTCTTATAATCTGTGCTTTAGACATATCCTATAATCTGTGGTGACGACTGTGACATGACAAGATTCATTCTGTCTGCGTTAACTGTAAACGAAGATTTGAACTTGAGTCTACTGGCGAAAAAACTTACATTATCTCATACCTACTGGGTTAGCCGTTAGCCAATACATTGCAATAAACAAAGATCCAGCTATGGCGTCTTTGGTGAACACATTTACCAAAGCAGACAGTGTCAATTTCTCAAACTTTGAACCGTTGTTAAACAATATGTAATGTTGTTAACTACTTTGTTAAACAGTATGTAATTTAGTACTTACATCAAAATGATCCTCACAAAAGTACATTGTTGAATTTGCGGAGAGTTGTGTTGTGTCCAGTCCCTTCTTGAAAGGTCTAACCATTGTTTTCTGGATTCGGGGTCTCGAGGTACAGGAATAAATAGTTTTGCAGGTGTTCGTTTTGAATTATTTTCGCAGCTAGGCACTATACAATACTGGTAATAAGATTTTAAACTCATATTGATGTATCATTATCATAATTTACAATACTGCATTGAATGGATAGCATACATAGTAGGTAAACACAAATATAACCCCACTTTTTGAAGTTTTAAATTGTCCGTTGGGTTGAATGACATTTGACATAAGTGTAATATGACGTCATAACACAGATTATACAGAAAGATGTCGTTTTGGCTGTAAAGAGTTAAGGCTATTATTTATTTATTGTTTTATTATTGTTATCGGGTTAATATCCGTGCGAGTTTTTTTGCTCACAGACACAGACTAGGCAAATACCCTATTGTGGGAAGGTCTTGAAGGCGCGTAGGTTAAACCGAAAAGTATTTGAAGAAGTAGGTTCGCCAAAATGGAACCCCACCCAATCTTTTGTGCTATCTTTTAGAGGTCAAAACTTGCCGACTCACGTATATAATTACTACTGCTCAATTGTTGTAGAACCGTACCAACTGCCAACTATTCAGTGTAGGTCCTGCTGTAGATACGGCCACATTGCTACGCAGTGTAGGTCTAAACCCCGATGATACAAATGCGCTGAGGAACATTCTGGTTCATCATGTGTGGTCGAAACCAGTAAGGCCTGTTGTGTATTTTGCTCTGGTCCTCATTGTGCCACGGACCCAAGTTGCCCGGAAAATGTAAGACAAAAAAATAATCAAATTCTCTATGTCACAGGAAAATATTTCGTATGCGGAGGCTTCTTCTCGGTTTAGTTCGGGAAGGCTGTATTCGGAGGTTGCTAGTTCCAGTCCTTCTCCTCTACAAACAGTCTCTCAGCCATCATCGACATCGAGCGCTAGAGTAAGTTATAAAAAAACAGTATTCACGAGTCCAAAGCCGAGAGTTACTTTGTCACCCAGCTATGACATTCAAACTCATAATAACATTATTTCTTGCCCTCTGTCTACATCTCCCAATGGTTGCGCCCTTGGTCAGTCTACCCAAGAATCTCTTTCCCCGAATGATAATCTCCTGGACCTCGTATTGTCCATGTTATTGAATATCTTGTCTAAATATAATGATTGTTTACCGCCCAACGTTGCCGAAAAATTGACACAAATTTCCATCTTATCTCACAATGGTGGTAAATCTTCTTCAGTGGAATGCCAATAGTATCAGGCGGAGAAAAACAGATATTATTCATTTAATTAATAGATACCGCCGGGCGAGGACGGAATCACTTCAGAGCTGCTGAAAGCGGGTGGAACACCGGTACTTAAAGTCCTTCAGAAGCTCTTTAATTCCGTTCTGCACGATGGTGTTACGCCGGAAGCATGGAACAGAAGCGTGGTGGTGTACTTTTCTTCAAGAAGGGCGATAAAGCTCTTTTGAAGAACTATAGGCCCATCTCGCTTCTGAGCCATGTTTACAAACTGTTTTCGAGAGTCATCACGAATCGTCTCGCTAATAGGTTCGATGACTTTCAGCCTCCCGAACAAGCCGGTTTCCGAAAAGGTTACCTTAGACCACATCCATACGCTGCGGCAGATTATACAGAAGACCGAAGAGTATAATCTGCCACTCTGCTTGGCGTTTGTGGACTATGAGAAGGCCTTTGATTCGATCGAGACGTGGGCTGTGCTGCAGGCTCTCCAGCGGTGCTGCATTGATTATCGGTATGTCGAAGTACTGAAGTGTTTGTGTAGAAACGCCACCATGTCAGTCCGAGTACAGGATCAGACTACGGAGGCAATTCCGTTGCAGAGAGGTGTGAGACAAGGGGGCGTAATCTCTCCGAAGCTCTTCACCAATGCAATGGAAGATGCCTTCAAACTCCTGGAATGGAAAGGATTTGGCATCAATATAAATGGCGAATACATCACTCATCTCCGGTTTGCCGATGATATCGTGGTCATGGTGGAATCGCTGGACGACCTCGGCAAAATGCTCGAAGACCTCAATCGAGTTTCTCAACAGGTAGGCCTCAAAATGAACATGGACAAGACAAAAATTATGTCGAACGCCCATGTAGCGCCTACCCCAATATCAGTGGGAAACTCTGTTCTCGAAGTGGTGGACGATTGTCTATCTGGGACAATCGGTCCAGTTAGGAAGATCCAACTTCGAGAAGGAGGTTACTCGACGAATCCAACTCGGCTGCGCAGCGTTCGGGAAGTTACGCAGCGTCTTCTCATCCAAAATACCTCAGTGTCTGAAGACTAAAGTCTTCGAACAGTGTGTGTTACCAGTGATGACCTACGGTGCCGAGACGTGGTCTCTAACCGTTGGCCTCTTGAATAGGCTCAGAGTCACTCAGCGTGCCATGTGGATATGGCCGCAGCATTAGGAAGACCCATTAAATATATGATCCTCACAGATTATTAGTTATAAAAGCTATTAAAAACCACTTGGAAAATAATTTGAAATTCTGTAGTTACAATTTTTTTTTTTAATCTTGGTGATAGCAATAACCGCTTAATGTGGGTCAAAGTCAAAGTCAAAGTTCTTTATTCTTCAATTTAGGCATAATATAATGCACCTATAAATGTCAAAAAGCATTACCACCGGTTCGAAAAATAAAACCTTTGCCCCGAGAAGAACCGGCGTAAGAAACTCGGCAAGGTATATTTTTTTCAAGACAAAGGTTTACATCATTACTTAATAATTATAGATAGTTTACAATATCACGGTATTTTTGTACAGTAGGTGCCTTTTTTAAGCGTAGGTAAATTTATGCGTAGATTACTCATGCAGGACGGACGACTTACCGCCAAACATCCCTATCCATGATATAATCGTTTACTTTATAATATGCTCAGGAAATTAGTTTTTGTTTTACGACAGATTTAAATTTAGAGTCAGTAAGTTCAGTAATACTTTTTGGAATTTTATTGTAGAATTTTATACAATTTCCTAAGAATGATTTTGAAGTTTTGACCAGTCTATAAAATGTGGTTTTGAGCTTTCCTGTGCTCCTGGTTGCTTTTGGCTTATCAATGTTCATTGGGAAATTGTGTAGATTCTTCCTAACAAAGATGATTATTTCAAATACATTACGGCAGGTATACCGGAACTTATAACTTTGTCGCTCTAGAAGGTCCTGTATTCAGTGGACGTCTTTCGGCTGAAATGATGACGGTTTCTTCTCACTGGTTTATATTCAAATAAGAACTGATCAGGCGGCGTGGCGTACTAATTAAAAGCCCGTCGGTCATTTGTGGAACGGGTGACGCCATTCGATACCAATACTTACGACAAACCGTTTTATTATTATAGTCATTGAAATTTGTTTATACATGACGTATCAATCGTTCCGCGAATGAACGATGTGTTAAAAGATATATTATATTGCAGTTGCGCCAATTTATTCAATAAAAACGTATCTCGTCGACTAGATTAATGTCGTCTATTTTCTTTGTAGATCATCAGTTCTTAATGTAAAACATTGTCATCACGCCTGGATGTTCTTTTTTGTATTACTTACTCCAAACTTTAACCCCTTTTTTATGAAACTTAACAGCGTTTAAAGCAATAATAGTTAATATGTGCCAACAGCGCGTCTTAACTATTATTGGTCTTTAAATACCTGTTGTGGTTTTGTATGAATAAAGGGGTTGCGAATAGCTTACGTATGTGGTTATGTATACGTACATGCTTACACTCATGCACAATATTAGTTCCATTAACACGAACTAGATGGCAGGCATGGTACCACTTAATACAATGTTGCTACACTAACAAAAAATAACGCTGAGTTGCCAGGCCAGTCTATATCCCAGTATACAATAGTAGTCTTTGGTTTAGTCTTCCCGGTAACCTTCGGGGAGGCAAGATAGATAGCCGATTGAACGATGACCGGCGTCCGACATTCAGTTAACTGATTTACTCTCATTTACTGGACATATGCAAAATTACTGCGGAATACCGCCATTTAATAAAACAATGAAGAAGAAGATCGCTGTTTTTTGACAACTTTAAAAACAAAACGTAATATTTGACAGAGACGATATTTGCTCTTTGGTTAAAAAAACATAAGTACACGTGTCATATTGGAAAAGCAGTCGATATGAATTTTAAATTTTAATTATTTTTTAATAATTTAACTACATTTACGCAATGGCAGGGCACGACCCGGTAGATGATCCTAGTTTAAAGGGCTTTAGTCGTCATTTTAATAATAGCACACTATACGGAAGAGCGAATGTAAGTGTTTATTTATGTTCTTCCTAAATCTCGATTAAGTTAGTAAACTTCCATTTACAAATTATATGAATTTTATATATAGATAGGATACGTTATCCGCTTGCAAACGTGTGTGCCACACGCACGGCGCGACCGGTGCAACGGCGGCGATGTCCCTCATAAATTAGAACGACATGTTAGTAGAACATTATTGTTTAGACCCGGAAAGTAGGGAAAGTAGGCCTGCTGGAACCCGATACCCAAGTGAGGCAATCCCCTTTTCTGCCGAGACATAAGTATATACTCGTAATACTTTTCTCAAACAAAGCGGGGAAATGATAAAGCTTTCGATAAATTCAGAGATAATCTTTTTTTTGGATTGGAGGAAGTCCTTCGTAAAGCAATAAATAATAAGAAATCAGTAGTAGTCTGCGGTGACTTCAACATAGATATTTTATCTCATTCAGTCGAAAAAGATCAATATATCAGTTTATTTAGGTCATTCAACTTGGACTACCTGTTTGAAGTACCTACCAGGGTGACTCCCACCTCAGCCACTTGTATAGATAATGTCTGGTTAAACTGTCCTCATCTAGTTGGAAGCGTAGTGAACGGGGTCCGTTCGGATCATAAAGCGCAGATGGTGAGGTTACCTTGCGAGAAAAAGCATCCAGATCGCGTTATAGAAATAAGACCACTGGGCGAAAGTAGACTAGAATTACTAAAGTCATACTTGCTAGTCTCCATGTCAAATTCACAGACAGAATCAAATGATCCGAATTATCTATTCAAGATGCTTCTAAATACAGTATGAAGAGAATTTAATAAAACTTGTAGTAAGAAGCGAATTAAAATTAGTAATAAAATGTCATTCAATGAGTGGGCAACTACCGGAATCCGGAAAAGTAGAGATAAATTATACCAACTTTATGATAGGCGATCTTGTACCACTGACGAACATTTCCATCAATATGTTAGGAATTATTCCAAATTATTTAAAGCTGTGTGCATTAAGGCGAAAGAAGCTCATTTAAATGAAAAAATAAAATCTTCAGATAATAAAGCCAGGGCAGTCTGGAAAATAATAAACACTGAGACCGGCAAAAAAAGTAAAAGCGAATCCACTGTTTCCTTGAAGATAGAAAATACATTAATAACCGACCCAGTAAAAGTAGCCAGTGAATTTAATAATTTCTTCTCAAAAATTCCTAGTGACATAACAAAATGTCTGGCATCGTCCACTGCAATAGCCCAATCCTTTCTATCTGAAAATGTAAACTTAGGAAATGTACGCGATTTCAAATTTCATCATGTTTCTCCCTTCGATATACTTGATAAAAATAAAAAAAAAGGGAATACTTATGGGGCGTGTCAGTTAAGGTACTTGAAACCATTCTGGAGGTCGTTTCTCCCACCCTAGCTCGTATTTTCAATAGTTGTATCGACAGTGGCATTTTCCTAGTTTTAATGAAATTTAGTAAGGTGGTTCCTATTTTTAAATCAGGTCATAGAAATAATCCTTCTGATTATCGTCCAGTATCTATCCTTCCTGCGTTCAGCAAAATATTTGAAAAAATAATGCTAACACAATTGACTTCTCACTTTAATACTAATAAAATTTTACACGATCAACAATTCGGCTTTATGAAAAGTAGGTCTACAACTGACGCGGGCGCAAGTTTGATCAAATTTATTTTACAGGCTTGGGAAGAGTCGCAGGACGCCATTGGAGTCTTCTGCGACCTTTCTAAAGCTTTTGATTGTGTAGATCATGGCACTTTAATTTGTAATTTGGTTTTTATGGCATTAGAGGAAATGTATTAGATCTCATTAAGTCATATTTAACACAGAGAAATCAAAAGGTAGCGATAAATGGAGCCGTTTCGTCAGAGATAGATAGATATGGGCGTACCTCAAGGTTCTATTTTGGGCCCATTCCTGTTCCTTGTTTATGTAAATGATCTGCCGTATATGGTAAGCAGAAGGTCAGGCATTGTAATGTTCGCTGATGACACTTCTCTACTATTCCAGGTAAATAGGAAAGATACTGAACTCATTGAACCAAACAATACCCTCTCCATGATATCTGACTGGTTTGCTGCCAATAACTTAATGTTAAATCCAAATAAAACTAAATGTATAAAATTCTCATCAGCAAATTCATCAAATATAAACTTAGCCTCGAATATTAAACTTAATGGTGAAACCATAGACTTTGTAAAAACACCTGTTTTTCTAGGTATTACATTAGACTCTAAATTGCAGTGGGGTTCCCACATAACTGCGTTAGCAAGTAGGTTGAGCTCCGCTGCTTTTGCAGTCAGGAGAATAAGGCAGCTTACCAATGTGGCGACGGCACGGTTGGTCTACTTCGCTTTCTTTAACTGTATAATTACGTACGGTCTTATTTTGTGGGGATCGGCTGCGGATATCGGTACAGTGTTTATTTTGCAAAAAAGGGCTATTAGAGCTATTTATAACTTGGGGTCGCGTGTGTCATTGAGGGAATTCTTCAAGGAAATAGATATTCTAACACTGCCGTCACTATATGTATTTGAAATAATCATCTTTGTTAGGAAGAATCTACATAATTTCCCAACGAACATTGATAAGCCAAAAGCAACCAGGAGCACAGGAAAGCTCAAAACCACTTTTTATAGACTGGCCAAAACTTCAATATCATTCTTGGGAAATTGTGTAAAATTCTACAATAAAATTCCAAAAAGTATTACTGAACTTACTGACTCTAAATTTAAAACCTGTCGTAAAACAAAAACTAATTTCCCGAGCATATTATAAAGTAAACGATTATATCATGGATAGGGATGTTTGGCGGTGAGTCGTCCGTCCTGCATGAGTAATCTACGCTTAAAAAAGGTGCACCTACTGTACAAAAATACCGTGATATTGTAAACTATTTATAATTATAATGTAATGATGTAAACCTTTTTCTTGAAAAAAATATACCTTGCCGAGTTTCTTACACCGGTTCTTCTCGGGGCAAAGGTTTTATTTTTCGAACCGGTGGTAATGCTTTTTGACATTCATAGGTGCATTATATTATGCCTAAATTGAAGAATAAAGAACTTTGACTTTGACTTTGACTTTTTAACTACGAGTATTACAAGGAAGATGGGTTCACGCACAATGAACCGACGCCGCCCGCCGCGCCGCAGGTCGCCTTCGCACCCATTATCGCAGTTCGCAGCGGACAGGAATGGGTTTTCATACGTTTATTCTACTCCTAGGAAGAAAATGAGGATCTTTCCGTCTTCGTTTTTCAAAGGAAAATTCAACCTTTCCGAGCATGTTAGAGAAATAGTACATTATGACATGGCCTATAGTGTCCGGCCACTATGAAGTCAATCCTGACACATTCTCTAGGGTTGTCTGTTACACGTTCGATCATTGTATCGATAAAATTTGAGTCAAGCGTGAGTCGAGTTGAATGCAATTCTCTACAGCTATAATAAAAAATATTAATCAGATGTATATGAAGGAAAAACATTAGGGATAATATTTATAGTCATTACTTTAATATGTACATAATACTGATACTTCACTTTCCGAACCACCATCACTATCACTACTGGAATCTTTTGTATTAATTATTAACTCAAAGTCATTACATTATCTAAAATACTGTCAATTTTAATGTCTCTGTTGTAATCGTCCCTTATTTTGGCTTTAATCTTATTTACTAAGTACCATTTCCCAGTTATTTTTGGTTACGTGATTGCAGGCCTCTTCTAATAATTTCATCATTTTCGCTGTGGAAAATGGAGGTTCAGTATTGTGACTTGTCGCATATCCTGTAATTTGTGCCCATATCAATTCTATGGCGTTATACTCACAGTGGTAAGGCGGTATACGAATGACTTGGTGGCCATGTTGCAGTGCTAGTTCATCAATGACGTATCGTTTTTGTTTCGGTCCGTGAATATCCATTAATCTAATTAAATCTCCTTTCAACATAGTCATACTTGCATCTACACCATTTTTTTAAAGCCATGCAACGAGATTGGATTTTTTTTCTGAATTTGAAGTTGGCTTGTCAAGTAACATGGAGTGGTAAGGTGCATTATCCATTACAATAACTGATGGCTCAGAAAGGCTAGTCAGCATATTAGTGAACCATTCCGTAAACTTTTCACCATCCATGTCTTCATGGTAGTCACCGGTGGTTTTAGACGCAAAGGCCAATAAGCTGTTGTCGATGAAACCTCTGGCATTGCCAGCATGACATATTTTTAGTCTGGCTCCTTTTCCGGGTGGGACTTTGGATGTCGATGCCGCCGTATCGTCCGTCCACGAGCGACTAACTGTGTGATTGGCATTTAGCCACGTTTCGTCCAAAAAAACGACATTATCCCAATCTTCTGTGGTTTTTATCTCGCGTAAAAAATCAACCCTTTTCATGGCAATATCGGATCTTTCCATTAGCACCTTTCGTTTGTCGCATTGTTTGTATCGGAATCCAATAATTTTTAATATCTTTGACAGCTATTTTTCTGATCCGGAAAATAAGCCAGCTTCTTTTAATGTCTGCACTAAATTCGATAAAGTTGGTTACTCTTTACATGAGTAATATTTGTAAATATGACTACGGATAGCGTCAACGTCAAAATTATCTATGTCGGTAAGTTTCGCTCTTTTTTTCTTTTTGGGAGAATGTAGAACGTTATCTTCCATGCCAGTCTCACCCAATTTTATGATTTTTATGATCGTTTTTTTGCTGAGATCGAGAGCATCTGCAACTCGATCCAACACCGATGTCACGGGCAATATCGGGCCGCCGTTTTGAGCTTCTCGTTCAAAATAGTTACGAACACGTATGGTATGACAATCTCACGAGACTGACTGTTAAGAACGAATTTCTTCGATCGTTTCGGCATTTTAGCAAGTCCAAATAGTTTTCGCATTCCAAGATAACAAGCAAGGGGTCAGGAGGTGAAGCAGTATCTATAGGCAAAACCAGTCACAAAATTATCAACCGTTGGAAGCATTCTCAAGGCAATACAAATCGTTTTATTATTTTGACGTTCTATAAATTGATTGACAGGAAGTATGAAAAACGAAAAAATAAATTTGCATTCAAATACAAAAAGTTTTAATTCTCTAGGTAGATAGACATCAACCTTGAAAAAAGTTATGTTTATAGAGGTTACTAATAAAGAAACATAGGAACGCATTTATTCAAATCCTACCTCTTTATAATATTGGTGTTATTAATGAAATAGAATATTACCTAGAATTAATTTTATTATAAAAAAAATATATATTAATGCATAATATCATAGACAATATTTTGGCTATACGAACTTTTTAACGCGAATCGATACACATATTGTGTGGTATTGTTGCCACACTATTCTAAATAAAATAAATAAAATAAATAAATAAATATCAGGGGACAATGTTACACCAATTGATCTGGTCCCAAACTAAGCTCTAGGCCTGTACTATGGGTAATAGATAACGATAAAAATACTTATATAGAGAAATGTATACTTAAATACAACGTAAACACCCATGACTCAGGAACAAATATTCGCGCTCATCACACAAATATCTGCCCTTACCGGGATTTGAACCCAGGACCGCTAGCTTGGTAGGCAGGGTCACTACCAACTAAGCCAGCGCGTCGTCATTCTGTCACACGCAACAAGCAAGTCTAACATTTTTCTCCTGAGGTTCACATTGACAATAATCAGGAACTTCATAGTTGTGCAATGTGTCAGGATTGACTTCATAGCGGCCGGACACTATAAGCGCGAAAATTAAGAGATTTCCTTGAGAGGTGGTTAGCACGCCGAGCAATAGCGAGGCCTGCTAAAATACGAGTCAGGAAATCCTGGTTTCAGCCGAGGCATAGGTATATAATGCTTTTCTCAAACAATGTAAGGAAATGATACAAATACATTTGTAACTAGAAAGTAATGTAATTAATAAAGTGATGGTTGTCATTTTTATTTATCTGTTGAACTTGAGATGTGAATATTTTAGTGAATAATATGTTGACGGCTTTTTGTTGTTAGATTGCTTACTAGGCTGAAATATGCTAAAACAAATCTTCAGAAAAGCTATTCATATTCTTGCTTGCCCTCCGTACCATGAATTGGCTGTAAAGATCGTATCATATTTTTCTCTTGGTTTAGCACGAAGTAGGTTTCGTCTAGCCGACGCAACTTCTTTTTTGAAAATAGGCGGTGGGGTATCTATTTCCTAGCTACTTTCATCGCTCGCAATCATTATTACAAGTTCTGGCGTGAAGAACTTGTTAACTTTACTTACACGATTTTTTTTACCGTAGCAATGCCTTCCTACGGCATTGGTTTTGTAGGTTTTTTTTAAATATCTACGTTACTTTTAGAGTTATTGCCTGTGACAGTATATGAATAACTCTACATTTTTAGAAATTTATTTAACGGAACGAGATATCTACGCGAGGAGTCACAAAAAAGAATAATATCGTAATATATTCTTATATCAACTTATACTCAAATAATACCTAGCGAACATAAATTGAGAAAACAAGATAACAGAGCGATGACTAGCATACTATAACGTTAACATATGAATATATCGTTTTATTTACTTATATTCAACTACCGATAAAACGAACGTAACATGATATGTCAATTTATACTTACACACTATAACTTTAACAATTAATATATCATTTTATCTACTTACTTATACTCCGCTACCGATAAAAACGTGCGTAACTTAATATGTCCATTTATATTTTTTCATATTGGTAAATACAGTAAATCATAAGTTGAAATAATTATATATTAAGTTATTGCCAAATATTTTGAGTAAACATCTCGACTTGTCAACATATTCACAGAACAACAGAATTGCCTCATCTTGATTATTTCTAGATATCATGTTATTTCTAAGTTAAGGCGGCTCATTAAAAATTAGTAAGTGTAGATGTCCAATTTTATATTCAATAATATAAAATATACACATCAAGTTGTCAAGTTACTGTAATTTTTTGGGTACTCTAAACGCGGTATATGTACAGATATCAGTTTAACACGCTTAATAAAAACAAAAACTTATCCAAAATATTTATTTAGCAAGCAACTTTCAAGTCAACTTAGTATTTTGCAGTAGGATTATCTATATAGGGGAACCTGGGGAGGGTCGATCACCCATTTTGTTTTTTACTCTATTTTTTTTGTATTTTTTGCTGTATTGGAAAGCTTTTTACGTCTTAAGATTCAGAATTTATTTATTCATCGATAATTTGAATGAGGACAAGATTGTGTTATGATCTAGCTCATTATTTAATGAAATGTCATACTGTAGGATTTTACCATGTGTCCCCAGTGTTAGGTTCTTTACCCCTGATTGGGCGCCTTGATCCCAGGGGGAGACTTGGTAATCAGATTTTTACCGTGTCTCCCCATACCTAATTCTCATTAATTAAATAACTAGATTCGCAGTCGACAATGCATCTAGAAATAGGAAAACACACAGCGAACAGATATTTATCGTATATTCCATATCTAGGAGCTTAATTCCCACCTATTAGATCACTTAATCCGCAGGAATCAAATCTCCCATCATTGGAGGTACATGGTTAACCGATTTTTATCGTGAATGCCTGATGGGTTGATTTCCTTTTAATTCATTGACTTGATACCACAGAAATAGAATTTATCAAGAACGCAGACACTTAGTTATCCATATGTTTTAAATTTTAAATAAGAAATTGTAGTATTATCCAAATAACAACAAAAAACTGGTACCTAATCAATTTCATTACCATAAAAAAATACTTGTCTGTATAATAATCATCGGAACAAACAAATTAACAGTCTATAAATAAGAAATAAACGATAAATTTAGCTGACAAGTCAGTTACATTAAGTTAATCAGTCATTTTCAGTGTTTTAAGCATTTTTTGGCAATAACTATATAGGTAATAAAAAATAGTAATAAAAAAAAGTAGTAACCTTAAAGGTTATTTTAACAAGTTAATTTATTTATGTCAAAACAATAATGTCATCAATAACAAGTTGAGTTATTTGTATCAAAACTAGGTACATACGAGTATAATCTCAAAAACTTTAACAATCTGGAAACAATTTACCAAAAGAAAACCAAACCTAAAATATCCTTCCTTAAGTTTCCAGCTAATGTTGCAGTTACAGCATTTTTAATTTTTTTCTTTATTTAATTGGATTTCTTTTTGGTAATCTTCTCAGGTCGTATATTGGCATCGTTTCTTCTAAAGAAAAAGTAATATATTAATGACAACTCAGTTCTATGAATAGTCTGGTTATTTGATTACAATGTAGACTTGATCACTTACGAGTGCACATGATCTCAGGATCATAACACCCTCCAAAAAAAAGAACAAGTCTCCCCATACATAGAAAGATTATGAAATATATCGTACAACTAGTGATCATTTATTTTAATGAAATCAACAATAATCGACACTTAAATAAACGACTAATAAAATAAACATACTCATTAATAGCATTTTTTTCACTTTTTATTAAATAAATCTAGCTAAAACTTACCGTATATTAAATATACCACGACACAATAGGTACGAATAAATGAATGTTGCTAGGGTAAAAAAGTGTATCAGGCTTGGTATGAATTTAAATCAAGTTTACCAAGTGTTCCCTAGGGATCAAACCTCCTCAGTTTCCCCCACCTATAAAAGCAAGGTCATGGTCATGATATCAACACCATTGAACATGTGTAGTTATAAATCAACTTATCATATTACAATTTTAAGAACAGTTTTCATTAATTTTCATGAATACTTTAGGAGTCATCGTACGAAGGATTAGGCATTTTGGAGGCAACAAGTTGGCACTTCAATTTTATCATCGACGAGCGCGGGTCGACGTGCGTCCGTATGCGTCTCACTCGTACTCGTACATAGGTAGTAAGCACTACATAAGCAAAACATTCGTAAGTCTGCCACGGTTTCGCGCACTTCGTTAGCAACATATTGTATACTTGGAGTGTTATGATAATCAACGCCACAGAACTTCGCAAAGGCTCGCATTTGTGTAACTCTAGGTGACGGCAGCTGACCCATGAACTGAGTTTGAACAGAAGCCTTGAAATGCAAGCAAACACACTTACTAATGTGCTTTCGAATTAACACTTTAAACCCAAAAATCCAGTTTTTTGAACTGAGGTAGGTAGTTGTGCAGCAGTTGGTTTGAACCATGACGTTTTAATGCCCACAAGCGCGTCTGTAATCACTAAATTTAGATTCTTTCGGCGGCAAAACTGGGTGTTTGCTATTAAATATCATTTGAGCATTTTCTAGCCGAACTTCAATTTTCATTATCCCGCTATTGTCGAGGAATGGATTCATTGATTTTAAACATGACTTTTTAGGTAAAATTGTCCTAATATGGTCCAAAAGTTGATATTCTTGACCGAATCATTCTCGTTGACATTGCCTGATGCCGGTATTCATTGCCTCTCGTACTTCATGCCCTGTTAAATGGTTGATGCAACTTCTTCAGGTGCCGGTTTTATCATCTCTTGAAATCGTCGACAATATGTTATGACCCTTATCAATTATCATTTAAGCAAATGAAGAATATCGCCCCCATAATGTTGTATCCAGTATCACATGATGTTATACTGGATGTAATGTTATCTTTTAATGATTCTGGTCCATGCTTCCATTTTCCGGTGTTTAATAATAATTCAGATAGTTCCTTCATTGGCAGGAGTTTCACCGAACATTGAAATTCATCACATTTTCGATTCCAAATAAGTCCCAATATTTTCATTCCTGAATCCAGTTTTATTTCTAATTTTCATCCAACATCCTCATCTGCTTTCTCCTCCTGTATTTCGTGTAGTAACTTTTCATTAATGCTAGACCACTTTTGTAACTCAAAGCCTACCTTCATAAGCATTTCATTAATTTCACGGAATATCACGCCTTCCTCCACTGATTCACAGCCACTCATCAAATCATCCATGTAAAAATCATTTAAGAGTCATGGTATATATTTTGTCATCCTCATCAATTGGGAGTTTTTTTTTAGAGCTTTGACTGCCAGTTAAGGTGCTGTTGCCTTTCTGAACGTTACTCTGAGTAATCGGTAATATTTCAAATCAGATTCTGGATTATCTCTCCAGCGTTGCTAGACAAATTGCCATCGAATACGAACGCTATCGTTTGGTGATCACCTGACGCGAAAGCTCCCATTCCGAAAAGAAGATCCAAGCTGTAAATATGGTCATTTTCGGGCAGCGGCTGAAAAAAGATTTCAGTGATTACTATTTTTTCCCGAGTTTCACGAGAACAAAAGTCCACGTTAAGAAGTAACACGGGATGAACGTAACAAATTAAATTTTAAACGAATTATGTTGACTATTTACACTGATGGCTGGATCGCCGATATGCTCCATTTTGAACCTCTCCCGGACCTCGGTTGCGCTCACGGCGCTGTGACGTCAGGTTGTGGATGTTGGTGCCGCAAAAACATCTCTAAAGTAAGTTTTTACCCGTTTTTATCTTCTGTGTTTGTTTTTATTATGGTAGGCTTAAGGTTGAGTGTCTTGTGTCAGTAAATTAGCACAACTATTCGTTTTTCTATTTTGTTGGTCGTCGATACGTTTTCTTTCCAACGGTTTTTTTGGTCATAGGTTATGTGTTTGTCATATTCATATAAGTTGTTACTTTCATCCTGATTATGATCGTAATGTCTCAAAGCACATTTTATTGTTTTTTTTAATATTTCAAAGGACTACAGATTTATTGTCTTATTCCAGATTGCCTAATATACACAGTCCAGAATGCCTAATACGACCAGTAGAGGTTTCATTTCTGCAGAAATAACAGATTTGGCTGCTGCAGAAGTACCTATTTCTTAGAAAGTACCAGTTAGACACGCTGCAGAATCATATCAGCTGTGTCATGTTACTTTAACAAATATGTCCAAAGAAAAAAATTTAAAGAAGGTTCAGCAAATCTTCCAAATGTAGGGTACGAATCAAAAGGAAGAGTTTTAATAACGAAGAGGAAAAAATACTGGCCAAGTATTTACTCCACTGTTCTCAAATTAATTACGGATTAACGACCGGATTTGGCTGCTGCAGAAGTACGAAGTTTCTAGCTCGTGGAGGTTTAATGAGTGTGCTGGTGACGACTGGCTGAGATTGTTCATGCGTCGTAATCCGAGATTATCAACGAGGGCCCCAGCAGGGCAAGCTATAAGGATTTCCCGTGCCACGAAGCAATTAATATATAAATAAATAATAATATAAATTAATCAAAGCAATGTTACAATACAAATATAAATACAATACAAATGTAAAACCTAAATGGCAGATTATAAATAAACAATGTTGATTATGAAAGAAACTTAGTGTTACAACCAACCCTGGGGGTAGGGATGGATGATGGAATTTGTAAGTTTTTTCTTAAAATCTGTATTATACACCGTGTTTTTTTTGATTAACGATAACTTTAAGGGCACGTTCTTCAAGTCAAATTAAGCAAATTTCCCGAATACAGACATATGATAACTCGTACGGTTATAAAGATATTCAATTATTAAAATTAATCAGTTAATCACGTTAAACTAATGTAAAAGGCTCTTAATTGATACCTAACAATTTTCTTTTAATTACCTATTATGAGTAAAGAGTTTTCAATTGTTAGGTTTATAGGTACAACACGAAGGTTAAAGAAAATAGGTATCTTATGTTACGTATACGAGTATTCACATGACATTAAATTGAATGAAATTCAAGTTGGTTTTCCTAGTCCTCAGTAACTGCTGTATTTTTGCGTGTACGTTTGTAATGAATAAATTCAAAAACTACTGCGCCAATTTTAAAAAATTCTTTCACCTATAGTTAGAAGGGACTTTCAGGATAAACATATTATTATAAAGAGGAGAGGTTTGTATTTTTGTATGTGCGTATGTTTGTAATGGATAAACTCAAAAACTACTGTGCCGATTTCAAACATTGTGTCACCAATAGTTAGAACGGACTTTCAGGATGAATAAAGGCTACACTGATCTCTCGGGAACAGTTTAAACGAGCTCCACGCGGACGAAGATGTTCTGACAAAATTTCGTGCTCTTTTAGAAAAAAAATTGTTCGAGACACGTACATAATTGACTATTCAAAGCTCTTGTTTTTTCTGCCTCGGTCACCCACAGTATCGTTCTTTGCTTGGCTAATCCTGTGTTAAAAGTGCCCGTATGTTTATTTGTACACCTAGAATTAAATACTTGAAAAGTTGTTACTCAACAGAAGGTGATTTCGTTCTTTGTGATAACTTATGATCTGCAGACTGAAGGATTTCTAAACAGTTTGTGAAATCCGTTGTAAATACGCACAATATTTGTTTTTATACTCATTGTTTGATACCGTTGACATGTTTTTTTACAGTTTTAAGTAATGCTAGGTTTTTCATTGTAATAAATCATAAGGTGCCTAATAAATAAAATGACTGTTGATGTTTGTGCGGCCATTTATTCTAAATTTTAAATAAAATTATTTTAAACAACGCAACGAATTTTTTCATTTTATAAACCATTAAGTAATTAGTTATGATGAATGAGAATATTAAAAATTAGAGCAATCTGCTAAATCCATTTAAGAAATAAAGAAATTTTCACTTTGTTTTGTTATTTTAGGGTGCTTGTTTACACTCAATCGACGATAAAAATGTAACTATCCTAAAATGTAATTATGATACGCACGTTATTGTTAAATACTGGGTAATTAAAATATGAATTTATAAAAAAATCTCTAATAAATAAAAGAGACCCACCTGGGAATCGAACCGGTGACCTCTTACACAGTAAGTAAGATACTTCCCGCCAAGTCAAGCGATCGTGCACCTGTCAAGTGTTATCTTTACTTGTGTGTGTGTATGTCACGCTGACTTGACGTATTTGACACTAACTATGAGTTAACTCTAAAGACCCTTTTAGAATGATTGAAGACACAACATTTAATTACTTTGTTCTAAACTATTTTTTTATTTTTTTTTGCAATATTTTTAAATCTAATGTACCACGTAGTTTCTATACGTGTTCCTAACAATATCGTAAATAAAAAAAAACACGGTGTATATTACATTTAAGCTGATGTTAAAAATAACTGAAATATCAACCTATCATGTAAACTGCTTAGAAAAAGGTTTGTCAAATATTACGTGAAAATCGAAAATTGTTACGTTCATCCTTGGTCTCCCCTACAAAATGTGCGCTTGCATCTCTGAATGATTGAAATTTCATTACGAACATATTTATTACAAGTTTTTTTATTACAAATGATAAATGTGTATTATTGATACCCAATTCTATGGTGAATAAGTTAATTATTATAATAAGTCAATTATTATGAAAAATAAGTAGGGTAAGAGCACCAAAAGATGAACGATTAAGCGACTACACCAACTTTAGACAGTTTATATTCAGTGAAAGTAACAAATTTCACCCTATTTAATTTTTTTATATGCTACAGTATATGGTCTACATTGAAAATGACTATTATAAAGCCTGTTATTATATCTCCGTATTTTTCTAAAAATCATTGAAACCAAAAATGTACCGATTTGCCCAAAAGATGAACAGCGTGCCCTAATTCTGAACGGTTTGGGCCCAAAAGTTGAACTAACATAATAAAATACCTATTTCATTTTAATAAAATGCGAGTAAACGAAATATTCTTTATTTTTTAATTGTTTACATTTATTTAATATAACTTACGTACATAAGGTTCCTATTTTTTATGGTTATAAGTGTCATAAAAACAACGAATTAGTATTTTTTATCAATAATCATTAGCAAAACTACTTAGTTACTTATCTTTTTAAACAGATAAACCGACAAAAAGTGTTACTTTAACATTTATAATATTAGTAAACATTTCCATAAATACTACTAGTATACAATTTATTACATTGTTTAAAGCCGTAAAAAAACAAAAAAAACTAGTATACTACTACTAGTGTTCATATTATAAAACTATGCCTAAAAGTTGAACGACTGAATTTACTTAGTTCAATTTTAGGACACAGAATTTATGAAATGAACAAACAAAATCAATTAGGTGTTCACATATTGGAATAGAATCCAAAACATGAACTAGTAAATTTAATTCGTTCAAGTATTAGGCACACATTTTTTATTGAACAGTGATAGTTTTCATAGTATTTAAAACTCCAAAATCATTGGATTAGACATTATAAGCTATGTTCATCTTTTGGTTTAAAGATACAAGAGCATTTAACGATCATTTTAAGTTCTAAATTTTCCATCTGTCATTTCAGTACGATTTATTAAGAAGCTTTAAAAAAAGTACGCCTTGCCTAGTAGCTGAACACCGTTCAAGTATTGGCTTAGGTATACATTTTTGAAACCATTACTTGAACGGCATATTTCTCGTTAACTAACAAGAAAAAAGAAATATCGTATAACTCCAATAAAAGAGTGATGAATCAAGAATACATACCAAGCAAATCCTTCTAAGACTGACAATTATTGAATTTTATACGTAATTAAAAGCTTAAATTTGGAGAGCACTGTCCTTATGTATTTTCCCATACTATCGACGTTTTCGGCGGGAGGCTCCAGAACGACGACCGATCACGGCCAAAAAGAATATAATACTATGTTAAGATTTAATGGAGGTGTAAGCAAAGAGTTGCTGTTTAAGAAAAATAAATTCCTAACTATGTAATATTTGTCACGATTTAGTTATGTGATTATTTCGATCGAGTGTTCAGCTTTTGGGTGTCGTTCATCTTTTGGTGCCCCTACCCTAAATAAGAAAGAGAAACATAACCATATATGAAAAACCATCTAAAATTAGTTTTAAATCAATTTAGACATAGAATATTACGACTATTGAATATTACGTGAAAATCGAAAATTGTTACGTTCATCCTTGGTCTCCCCTACAAAATGTGCGCTTGCATCTCTGAATGATTGAAATTTCATTACGAACATATCGACGGTTGAAAGGCAAAACGCTTTAAGCGACATTTTTGGATATCCACAGTAAAGCGATTTCAATGGATAAGGTACGTAAAAAAAATCATTAAAAAAAATTATGACCCAATTGCTACAGATATTGAGAAATAATATTTTTTTTATTTTTTTATCCTTTTTTTTTGATAATTGTCATCTTAAAAAAGTCTTTATCTTCTTAAATAAATGGTTCTTAAATCAAAATGCGCTAAAGCTAATATTTTTATTAGTAAAGAAAAATGATTTAACCATCACTGACCCAAAAAATGCATGAAAGTAAAATGATTGAAGTGCCTATCATTCTTATAATCAAGACGAAGAAGAATGATTCAAATACAATTTCGCATAATATATCGGTAAGGAAAAACAACTGACCCTTATTTTAATCTAGAGAAGAAAAAAGGAGAACCGAATAAACGACTACATGTTTTTTTTTTGTTTGAATCAAGTCCACCAGTGTCTTTCTTTATTTTTTACGCCGGCACTTGAACCATCTTCTTTCGGCAAAATGTATCAAATGTAGGTAGGGCTAGGATTCCTAGGTAGGTTGAAAGCATAACAAACAGACAGACAGAGCTACTTATGCATTAGTGATAAAAATCATGGATTATGTCATGTACAACATGAATGTCCTAGAAACAACCATTTAGGATATTTTATTTATTAGATAGGTATAAGATCGGATACATTTGGATCGAAACATAATATACCTATCTGATACAAACATAAATACAGACATACCTACATACCTTCACGCCGTAATCCACAGAGTGAGGTAGGCAGAGCTACAGAATTACCAACAACTCTAAAAGAACCAAATCACAATTCTACCTAGACTAGAAGGTTATGAATTACGTCGGTGCTCGTGTGCTCGTACTTATAAAGCATTAAGTGTTCAAACATACTAACATACACGCAAAAATAGTAAATGCATAAGTGGTCCAACTACCTAAAAACTTAACCTTAAACTATACCTATTGTTCTTAAATAGGTATAATAATTCTGTCGTATTTATTTAATAGGTAGGTACCTAATATAATGTTACCGAACACACACAAACATTAACAACGATAAAACAAAAGTTAACTGACGTACCATCAATCACTTTACACGCTAAAACTTAACACACACTGCAAATACTTAGTCTCACAACCAGCTTGGCTCAACGCTTGCGCCTGACTGATGCGCCCGCGCGGGGGGGATTTGCGTTTAGACTCGCGCGGTAGTAGGTACTACCTTCAATTTGCGTTTGAATTAAATGACAACAGAATTTTTTTTCATACTAAATTTAGTTGACTTATTTTGACAAACATTATTAGTTGAGTCCTTTTAAAATGTGCTATGTGTTATAAGAATTAATCTTGAATGTATTATGTGGACGATTATCATACAATATTACCACATCATAATGATTTAAGAAGATTATAATATAAATTGTAGATGAAGGTAAAATAGATTAAAGGCATCCAATAATTCAAAACGAATACAGCAGTAAATACTCAAATGATGTAGGTATACTTTTCTGAGGGACGCAAAAACGGTTTAAGTGACATTCGTTTTTATTTTAACGCAGAGAAAAGTGCGTTAAGTGGCATTAATGTTCATGGTTAACGGAAAGGAGAATGTTTCAAGTGACATTGTTTAGTATTAGCTTTTATTGCATTTTAGCTTACCACACATTGAATAATATTCAAGCTTAAGCAAAAAAGGCCTAAAAGCCAACGTAATTGAAATGTAAAAAGGCTAAAATGTTGAAATATCCTCCGACTTAAAAAATAGTGTTTTCGTGTCGTTTCATTCAATGGGGTCTAAAATGAGTCATATTTTTTGGTTGGTTCAAGTGCCATTGGGGTGGCCAGAATAATCTGAAATCCAACTCAAACGACGCAGAAAAATTTGCTGGTTCCGAATATGTATATAACTCAATATCTCGCATTTTGTCGCTTGAAGCGTTTTGCCTTTCAACCGTCGATATTTATTACAAGTTTTTTTATTACAAATGATAAATGTGTATTATTGATACCCAATTCTATGGTGAATAAGTTAATTATTATAATAAGTCAATTATTATGAAAAATAAGTAAATAAGAAAGAGAAACATAACCATATATGAAAAACCATCTAAAATTAGTTTTAAATCAATTTAGACATTTCAATTACACTGAAAACCTGATTTTTAGGAACTAAATAAAACAATGTTTTCACTGGTTTGAGCAATAATGTATGGGGAATAATGTGTAGTATGTTGAGAAGTATCTTATAAAATAAGCAGGTTTGACGAGAATACGTAAATAAATTGAAAGATTACATAAAATTATCTATAAATTAAGCTACAAAGATGAGTTCAAGATGAAACCGGATTTTGGAGAAAATGACAAATTTTAACGTTGCTATTTTGTACTTGTCAAGTTCTTCACGCCATGCCCGGAAGTATTTTGCACACAACAAGTTTTACGTTTTAAAGATCAATAAGTTTTTGTTTTTAAATTATTTTGTTAACCATAGACAACACAGAAGAAAATTAAAAAATACAAAACATACGCACTGTGGTAAAAAGAGCGGTTAGGTACTTTGACTGTATGGAATTTTTGGCTTGGTCGTCTTTGTTCTGCATGTATGCATTTGACAGCACTTTTAAAGGTCAGCTCATTAGAAACACCCGACACCCGACCCGCACCGCCTCGCTTCGAGCGGTTAGTATTCTTTATATGCATTTGTATGGGGGCATGCGCTCAATACATTAACTACGTAGCGTTACCGGATCGTCTCGTTGCTCGCATGCTTGCCTCTTGTGAACCACGCGATGATAGCGCGCGGTTTACGCTAGTGTAGACTGCTCGGAAATTCGTTGACCACGCGAGGTCCACTCGTTGACCACGCAAGGTTCACTGGTGACAATGCGGTGTCCGCCAGAGAGGACCACAACATGTGGACGCCGAGCGACGAGGCGGTGCGGGTCGGGTACCGGGTGGCCCTAATGAGCTGTGACCTTAAAAAATATTTGGACATGGACGGAAACTATTTTCATACGTTTGTTTTACTCCTAGGAGGTTAGAGAAAAATACATTCAGTCGCACGGCGGCCGCTGACACGTACCGCACTCAAGCGTCACCATCTTCCTTCTATTTGACATTCCTCTACAATTGGCTTTATGACCTAAGTCTCTATAAGAAGAATAAACAAAACATAATTGGTCAGTTTTTGCACGTATACATGTTTAATTTGTTTATTTTCAAATTATTAAGACGGTTATCACTTTTAATTATCCTAAAAATATGTACATACCTACTATGTAATATAATTACTCGCTTGGTAGCTCCGACTCAATCTGTGTGGTTTTAAAAATACGGGTTCGGGTGATAGAATTTGGTCATTTATGTCTGGGTGATCGTCACCTGTCTTGATCGCAGATTCTGCCTGTACGTATAATGAACACTCATCATCTGCTTAACCCTTTATAAGGAGAGACGATTTGGAAACCACTTATTTAATGAACATTTACGGAGAAGAACATCCTCTTTTTTATTTAACTATAATGGTATTATATAGCGAATATATAAGGCTTTTCATATTTTTCCGGTCGGTATTTAATTTAAGTGTAATTAATTAATCTATAGTATGTGGTCAATTTATGCACTCTGCCTGTCAAGGGAAGCAATCTATAGTCATTGTTTCCATTGTACTATTAAAAAATTACACGTCGCTGTATCTAATAATTTGAATTATAGCTCTTGCAATTCATGATGGCGAGAGGCGAGACTCTTATTGGTATGAAGATAAGGTCTAATTTTGATAAATCCACTCCATCGTGAATTGCAATAATACATGGTATTACGTACATCGCAGTTACGACAAATGAAGAAGTATTGAGTATTTCCTATCACGTATCTGTCTTGATCGGCTTTGGATCGGCTTATGCTTGTACTAACTTAAATTTAATATTCGCTTATTAATGTAATGAGTTCTTAAACAATGTGCAAATTCAACGGTGACGATGTTGAAACCCAATTAAGGCAGTTCTTCAGTTCATCTGATGATGTAAGAGACGGTATAGAATTATATTCTTCCCAAAAATATGACACAAATGCTAGACTTTGACGTAATCCAAAGTAGAATTATGCCCTTGAAGAACTTGAAAACATCTTGTCTGAAAATGTGCCGTCTACCAACGTGTATTCTTATATCATGGCGTCAACTGACAACAAAACGAAAGTCCCCAGGACACAAAGCGGTCAAGCTACCTTTAGCCAGTTACAAACAAAACAAAGAAATTGGGGTAAGGCAACTGGTTCATTCTATGAATACATTATATGAAATAAATATACACAGAGAAGTCAAAAAATAGATTAACATTTTATTTCCCGAAAAACGGTTGGATTTAATTGTACGTAATTTTAATCTCTACGCCCTGCAACAAAAATCTGACCAGTTTCAAGAAATAAGTAAAGATGAAATATCTGCACTTTTAGGAATAAATATACTGATGGGTATATTTACCCAACATCGATTCGTACTGGTCCACTGAAGATTTCTACGGCAACCCGGTCATTAAAAAAATTATGACTTGCAAAAGATGAAAAAGATCTTAGAAAATTTGCACTTGTCGAACAACGATGACAGTCCCTAAGTTCAACCGGGTAAATTAAACAAAGCGCGGGACATGGTTAACATGTTGAACGATACATTTGCAGAAAACTTTTAAAACATCAAACTATAGACGAAAGCATGATTAAATTTAAAGGACGCTGCTCTTTTAAGCCATACGTGCCAAATAAACCCATTAAACGTGGTTATAAAGTATGGGCACGCTGCGATTCAAAGAGTGGTTATTTATATGAATTTCAAATCAATACAGGAAAGGAGGATGTGGAAGAAAAAGCTTCTATGGGGCTAGGCTACAAAGTCGTAACATCGCTATGTAAAGATGATGAAGCAGGCACCTTGATAGCAATCGACAACTTTTTTACGAGCTTGGCCCTATTAGATTGTCTCTTGCCCCTGTACGAAAGGGGTATATTTTGTGTTGGCACATTTCGAGCAAACCGCATAGGGATTCCACTTTCAATTCCGGAAAAGCCCAAGGGAAAATATGCACAACTAAAGCCTGGAGAATTCATGCAAGAATACGATCCCCCGTTATCCGTTATAAGATGGCACGATTCCGAAAATGTCCTTATGACTAATGCTTTTGATCCAAGGAAAGTCGAAATTATTCACTGAACCCAAAAAAATGGAACCAAGAAGGAAACGTTTTATCAGAGGGCTATTTCTAAATACACCGAAGTAATGGGAGGTGTCGCTAGATTTGATCGTCTGAAGTCCACGTATGCCATTAGACGAAGATCTCGTAAGAATTGACACAGAATATTTTGCTACTTATCAATTAATACATACTGCACCGACAAAGACTTAATATTTTTGGCCATCGCGAGTTTTGTTTAAGACTTGGTCAAGCCTTAATAAATGGTTTCAATGGCCGCAAAAGGAAGACAACCATCTTTTCCACGTAATAAAAACGGTTGAAATTTCGGAATTTCTGACGAAATTCGTTTAGCAGGTGTGGGACTGCATATTCCGTTTCCTACATCAAAAAGGTGTAAATTTCGCATTACAAGAACAACACCGAAACGGACAAGTTATATACTTATGTCAATATTGTGGTGTTCAACTTTGTATTTGTCCATGCTTCGAATTGTTTCACAAAGGAACATGATTAAAACCTACATGCTGTCCATTTTACAAAGTACTGGCTGATTGATTAAGGTATTTATTTGAATACAGACTCGTAAATAAATTAAGTATATTATAAAACGCATTATTTCCAAATTTTACGAATTAAGTTTTTTTAAAAGCCACACCTTATACAGAATTACCTTATCAAAGGTGTTACATGTCATGGAATAAAACATACAACAATATTTACTATAGATTATAGAAATTCTGTATTGAAAAATGTCTGAACAGATTTATACAAAATCTCTGATTAATTTGTTATTTTTTTACAGCTCCAAATTATGTTTTACCGCTTGGCTCGACCGACAACGATATGGCTAGATTATTTTTTTGAGACAATACCCCACGAAACTATATGGCTGCAGGACGAAGGTATGATGCCAATGGAGACTTGTGAGGAATATGGTCACTGGCAGAGTTTCGGACATTTACTAAATAAACCATATTTATGCAATTTGTTTTGTATGTGGTGGCGAATTATACACCAGAATAACAGAATTTAATTGAAAATAATTGTACTCCTACCAGCAGAAGTGGCAAACTTTTTTTTATTTTCTTGAAACAGCTTGTTCATTTTATTAAATCCGTATATTTTATTAAGTTCATTTTTTAGTAAATATATGAAGTCCGTTTCACGCAACGATTGTTATCTCGATATTTTAATTAATTTTATTATTGTGGTACTATTCCGTTAGTCTACAGAAATTATTATCATTACAATTTTATATTGTGAATTGACAGAAAAATGGGTTTACATAATTGCAAGTTAACATTGCTTTTTTTTAAAGTTACATTAGGCGGGAAAGAAAAATGGACTATCGGGATTGTATGAGGATTGAAGGTTATCGATATATTGAAAACATGTATTGGAAAATGGAAAATATAAGCTATATCTAATGAGAACTAAGTTTAATTTATTATCAATTGAAAGTAGACCTGACGGAACACAATTTACAAGCGGAAGTCTGTTTTTAACTCCTTGATAGAAAGAGACTTCCGCTTGTAAATTGTATCGTAAAACGGGCCACAGGTTTTTCAGTGATATTCGTATATTAATCCTACCCACTAAAAGATACACAATAATGTTCAATTTACCGTATGTAGTCAATTAAACGCCAGTCTGTACAGAGCACCTTATGTTTGTTATGTCAATGTCAATGAATAGGTGTATTGGAAACAGATCATCTGAAAACTCAAGTGCACTAACAGGCCGAGTGGTCAAATTATCTATAATTTGACCACATGTTTTTCTTAATGATTTCGTTTTTTTTTTGCCGTAGATGTGTTTCACAGTGCGTTACAAACATGATAGTGTATTTAACGTTCATGTAGCATATCTGTGTAACTGGGGCTTTATAAAGGTTCAATTCGAGACCAAACTAACGAATCGAAACTTCGTGGGTCTACGTTAAGTGCAGCAGAGATCCTGTTGCCCCCTTCCGACTCCACCATCATATTTCATTGTTCTCGGGTTTACATATGTATTCTTAATTTTAGCCCATTCCAATAACCGTAATTGGTTCAAACTTGACTTGCGACATGTGACCCAAACATACATACAGATGTAGTGCACAATTGTTTTCCTTCGTATTTTCACGGAAACTTACGAACGTGTCTTGCTATTTCAGTCGGTCACAGTTGAAAAAGTACTGAGGTTGACTGAAGTAGCATGACAAATACGAACATTTCCGAGAAAATACGATGGAAAACCCTTTTGCACTACATCTGTACAGTCAACTACAAAGAGATGTATCCACGTTAACCTTACAAAATGAAGTAAATTTTCGAATGCCATTATTAATTACCCTTGCTTCGTGACATTTCTAGGGTCAATAAAACCTTACATTGTGATCGACTCGTTTAAAATGCAATAATTATGTATCCCGCTATGTCTCCTCTGAATGTACAGTTACAAGCCTCTTTTGTTAACTATCGATATGTTATGACAAATAAAAGCAAACTTATAACGTTCCAAAGAAATGTAACCAAAACCTTTAAATTTGGAATAGAATCCAAGAAAAGCGATTCTCTTTTCAAAAACGCATATTTTCTTCTTTATTAGACTACAAAGAGATGGATCCATTTTTGGACCTAATGCAGTTAGGTGAAAAAGTGGTTATATCTCTTTGCAGTTGACTGGACAATTGACATTGACACTATTTGAGAATAAATGCATTACGATTTACGACGCTTATTAGTTCAGTTCGCCATCGCTTATCTTATCCGATGCTTAATATTATTATCAGAGAGTATCAGTAATAGGTGCAATTGCAAGGGCATTTCTAAGACCAGACAACTATGACGTACCGTATTGATGACCACACGAAACATCGCATCGTTGCGATGTTAGAAAATGGAGCATCCGTGTTAGATGTTTCCGAAGAGATGGGAGTGACGGTTAGTTTTACAGAAGATAATACCTACATAGAATGTATTTTTAACTTTACTCGAAATTATGTAGGTTTTCATATTAATTTAGTGCTGTTTTTGATGTATCGACATTTTTTGCAGAGAAAAACGGTTAATTTATGGTGGAAACGTTGGCGTGAAGAAGGGACGGTTCAAAACCACAAATCTACAGGACGTCACCGTGTGACCACGGCAGATGAGGACAGACGTTTAGTCGAGGATGTTCTTGTTCATCGTTTTGTGAGCGTTCCCACTTATGCGTCTGAACTAAATGTGTGCCAAAATACAATTCGTCGAAGATTGAAAAGTGTAGGACTGCAACATAGAATACCAGCCAAAAAACCAATTCTAAATGATCGCCATAAAAGACTTAGGCTTAACTTCGCAAATAATTACATAAATTACGATTTTGAAAAAGTAATTTTTGTAGACGAAAAAGTTTTTTCTACAAACGAACAAGGACGAGTATCGCTTTGGAGGTTCGAAAATACCCGTTATGAGGAACCTAATATACTACAGACGCAACAAAGTGGTCGATTAACTTTAGGGTTTTGGGGTTGGATGTCATCGTCTGGACCTGGGGAATTAATTGAAATCCCAACTCGAATGAATGCGGTGAATTATAAAGAAATTTTGAAAGATGTTCTAATGCCCACCGCTAAAACTGTATTTGGAGACGAAGTAATAACGTTAATACAGGATAATTCTTCAGTACACAATTCGCGTATTGTCCAAACTTGGATTAACGAGCAGGACGATCTCGAACTGATTAAACTACCACCCAAAAGCCCCGATATGAACCCAATTGAAAACCTATGGGGAGTGATGGTACAAAACTGGAATCCAACAGATGTAAGAAATATCCAAAACTTAAAACAACATGTGTTTCAACTATGGGACTACTATCGAGGACAAAGTTTCTGTGAAAACTGTGTTCGTTCAATGCCCGATCGGTTACAGTCAGTGATTGATGCCCGCGGCAGTTATACTAGATTTTAAAAGTACTTAAATGAGAGTTAAGAAGACATTTGAGGAATAACATTTTATTTACGTTAATTTTTAAGTAATAATGTTTTATTTATGTTAATTTGACATGTTAAGGAAACAATGGGGCCAATTCGGATAACCATTCTCTAATTTTATACGTCTTTTAAATTTAGTTTTACAGGCATCAAAATGAAGTTTGACGTTTATAAACCATTTTGACAGGTATTAAATTGCGTTTTAGACCTGTCAAAATGGTTCATAAACGTCAAACTCCATTTGACGCCTGTAAAACGAAATTTAAAAGACGTCTAAAATTAGAAAATGGTTATCCGAATTGGCCCCAATGTGGATTTAAAATAAACCAACTCTCTTCCCCTATTTCACTCATTTTAGTTTTATTTACACTATAAAAAATAGCCTATTCCTTGATCAGTCGACTTTTTCACCTAAATATGGTCCCCAATCGTGAATATATTTTTTGTAGTTGATTGTCCTAACGTCCATCGACTATACAAAAAATCATCACGATTGATCCAGTGAGGGTAGATAGGAGATTGGTAATGGCGGTGGTGGCGTAAACAATTGGAGGCGTAAGAATGTAACAGATAGAGTTATTTTCGCATTCATTACGATATAATAGTGTAGATATGTTTAGATTTAGCAACACAATAACCCATGTATCGTTAAAATTATCATACCACCGTTAACGCTGAAAAAAACTTTTTAAAACAAAAACTGACGTTTCACGAAAACGGTACACACTTGTCATTGCATACATCTGTCTCAGGTAATTAGCGAAATAATACTTTTTTCTTATTCGGCATACTTGGATACATTTCTTTGGAACGTTATAAGTTTGCTTTTATTTGTCATAACATATCGATAGTTAACAAAAGAGGCTTGTAACTGTACATTCAGAGGAGACATAGCAGGATACATAATTATTGCATTTTAAACGAGTCGATCACAATGTAAGGTTTTATTGACCCTAGAAATGTCACGAAGCAAGGGTAATTAATAATGGCATTCGAAAATTTACTTCATTTTGTAAGGTTAACGTGGATACATCTCTTTGTAGTTGACTGTACATCACTAACGTCCGGTCCGTGCTTACCAACGCACCTACGTACGTACCTACACGTAACGTCAGACGTCGCAGCATAAAATTCATGAAGCTGCTGTTTTCTTACCCCGTTGCTGCGGAAAATGAGGAATGATTTAGCCTTAAAAAAAATCTTGACGAAACATATAAGAAACAATGACAATAAAAGAAGAAATGGATTATGTTTGTCATAAACTCATAAGTCTAGTCTTTCATTATCTACAATGCAAAAGACTCAGTAAGCGTGGGAGGAAGAGCATCGAAGACGAGCCTAGACCAAGGCGTGGTGGCTCTGTCGAAGCTAATTTACATTTAGCATAACAATCTTTTGTTTCCTATTCATATTAAATATTCCAATAATATTTAGGGCAATATTTGTTTCAGGTGGCCAAGGTGACATATACACTGTTAGCGATTACGTATATCTATAAAAAAATCACAAAACAACCGACCCCACCGAAAAAATAACAAATTCGAACACTAGAATAACGAAGCATAGTGAATTGCTTTGTCATAAAAAAAATGCAAAATAAAGGTACGTTTTTCCTATGCATTTAAATAAAAAAAAAAACTCAACAATAGCTTTGGCCAAAAAGAATAAGGAAAAATAAGGCGGCTGTTCTAAGTGAAATTGGAAGCATAACCCATTTTTAACCCGCGACGCAAAAAGTGGGGTGTTAAATAAGTTTGACTACTATGTGTGTGTGTGTCGATCTATGGTACCGTAGCTCTTAAACGGGTGAACCGACTTGGATGCTCTTATTTTTAAATCGCAAATCAGGTTTTCTAGAAGTAGTTGTTAGCGAAATTCGTCTCCGTTCTGCTGGAATCCCAAAACGTGTCGCGTAATTACGCACAAGGCTTTTAGAATTTGCCCTGCGTGAACCGTACGTGTATCGCCGAGCTTGACCAGTCCGTCTCCGGGGCGGTATCAATTCGTCGCATCCTGACGTCTTTCGCTTCGTCAAGTTTCTGATCGATCCCGGGGCCTCGTCGCTACACCCAGCCTTACTTCGCGTAAATCTGCCGACGAGCCACGAGGAGAAATCTCTCCTGCCACTTAGTGCGAGTGCGAGTTTACGGCGTTAAACTCTATCGTCATCCTGGTGGTCCTGAATCCCTGAGTTGCTGCAACATCATCTCCTACGTCATCAAGGAGAAATGAGGATAATCTTTTTCGTGATACTGTGAGTAAAACATCGTATTTTCTGTTATTGCTGTTTCCATATTTCTTACTAGTCCTCGTTCTTAGTTCGATAAATCATACAACAGGCTGTCTATTTGACAAACTCTGAACTGTTTTGATTAATCCACGTATTACCTAGACCCGTATTATATTTCCAGTAATTTCTGCTATTTTACCCGAATTACAATGACCGACTCCAAAAACGCTGCCGCCCAAAATGAAACGGAGCCATTTCCTATCGCAGTTCTTTGCTAACTCTTATAAGGGAGACCGTGAAACTCTCACGGGCTTTCTGACCAATTGTCAGAACGCACTCGATCTACGAGTAGCATCAACTTCACAGATGTCCTTATTATTCAAATTCATTTATGCCCGCCTAGAAGGCAAGGCTCAAATAGCCTGTTCCAATAGTGTTCGAAAATTTTGATAGCCTGAAAACCTTCCTACAACAAAATTTTGGTGAGAGAAAACACTACAATCATTTACTGCTTGATTTGCAATCATGTAAGCAACAAGCTAACGAGACCGTTGCACAATTTGCACTGAGAATAGAAACATGTTTAACCGATTTACAGTCAGAAATTCATAATTCTGACTCCCTGAAGAAAGATCTGTCAGGCCGGGTCGCTATGACAGAAGATTTAGCGCTTCATACGTTTTCTTTAGGATTACATCCTCGTTTAAGCAATAATGTTCGTTGCAGAAGTCCCAAAACCCTAAATGATGCAATTAATATCGCTTTGGAGGAAGAAAAAATTCAGAATCTTTTATATAAGTCCACGTTCAAACCGAAATGCAAAATCTGCGGAAAACTCGGACATTCCGAAACGGAATGTTCTAATAAAACAAGACACGTGTCCCAACCACGTGTTTTCTCAGAACCACAACCATCAACTTCCCGACAAAATACGGGAAGTCATGTTTTCTGCAGGTATTGTAAAAATTCAGGTCACGATATTTCACAATGTCGCAAACGTAAATTAAATAATGAAAGGAAACAATCAAGCAATAACAATCCAAGTGTTCATCATATTTCAAACGAAGCGGTCCCGTCGCTACCGGCGGCATCGCCAACGTCTGATCATATTTCATACGAGGACGCCGATTCTGATTGCGATTTAAACTAAATTATCGGATTACGAAAGAGTGCCGTCGTACTCCGAGTGTGTGTGTAAAGGCACAGACCTTAAACAATATGTTAAACCTAAATCTGCTACATCTCTGCCCACTCCTTCGGGAGCCTCTGTTTCGGCGATTCCTAAATCTATTACATCTGCTCACTCCTTCGGGAGCCTCTGTTTCGGCGAGTCCTAAATCTATTACATCTCTGCCCACTCCTTCGGGAGCCTCTGTTTCGGCGAGTCCTGAATCACCTTCATCTCTACCAACTTCCTCTGTTTCGGCTAGCAATAACTGTTTAACAGTGCCAGTAGCCTCAAAATCTATTAATAAGAAAAAATGGTCGATTCCCATGTACGAGCTAAACTCGTCTCTCAATAAAATATCCTTACCTTTATATCATTTTAAACACGAAATATGCCCAAAAGCCACTCCACTTCTTATTTGATACAGGGGCCAGCATCAGTAGGTATCGTTAAACTCAGTAATTTCGATATAAAACCATCATTATCAGAGCAAAAAATCAAACTTAAGGGACTGAGTAACAATGACTCTTCTTGCGAAACATTAGGATGTTTTAAAATGCATTTTAATTGCCAAGAGAATAAAAAGGATGCCATCTCTTTTTCTTACAAGTTTCATGTCATTGCAGATGACGTATACCTAAAATATGACGGTATTTTAGGAAATGACTTCCTGAAACAATTAAATGCCAACATCAAATATTCTGAAATTCATCTTATAATTCAGGGATACTCGTTCCTTCATTTCGAACAACCAGCCTATGTCATACCCCCGCGATCCGAAGCGGTTATTGAATGCCAAGTTTCAAATTCCTCGTCTGAATTAACGGGCCTTACCGAAGGTGTAATTCTTGATCATCAAATCTCTGATGGAGTCTACATCGCCAACTGCATTGTGAAACCCAAACCAAATGGAAGGGTTAATGTCTCCGTCCTTAATACAACTGAAGTCGAGGTTCTAATCAAAAACTATCATGTCCATTTACTATCATTCGATACCCGGGCAGCGACACAACTAGCTCAAAACTCCGCACAGGTTTACAATGTCCAACTCTCTTCTCATGACCGATCCCAAAAGGTCCTAGATCTTCTTAGAATCTCCCGTCTTAACAAAGAAGAATTAAAAGTGCTTCTTGAATGCTGCTCAAATTATACAAACATTTTCTACCTCGAAGGAGAGCCCTTGACCTGTACTAATGCCATTGAACACGCAATCGACACTAAAGACTCAGTCCCCGCACATCAAATCCTATCGCTTTCCCGAGTGCCACAAAAACGAAGTCGAGAGTCAAGTTAAAAAAATGCTTGAACAAAAAATTATTCGCTCATCCATTTCACCTTGGAGTGCCCCAGTTTGGGTAGTCCCCAAGAAGCAAGACGCCTCAGGCAAACAAAAATGGCGAATCGTGATTGATTATCGTAAACTAAACGATGCTACAGTACAGTCACTGAAATATATCCTCTCCCTTTAATTACAGATATACTCGATCAATTAGGCCACTCCAAACGGTATATCAGGGGATTACGAATTCACTAGGATGCCATTTGGGCTTAAAAATGCCCCAGCAACCTTCCAAAGGTTAATGAACACAATCTTAACTGGGCTACAGGGTCTTCACTGTTATGTATACTTAGATGACTGTATAATCTATTCTCACGACCTTCATTCCCATATGGAAAAACTTAAACTAGTTTTCGACAGATTACGTCAGTGTAACTTAAAGTCGCAACCTGATAAGTGTGAATTAATACGGCGCGAAGTCAGTTATCTCGGTCATATTATTACTAATGAAGGTGTGTCACCTAATCCTGACAAGGTAAAAGCCGTCAGCGAATTCCCTATTCCTCGGAATCCTAAAGAAATAAAATCATTCTTGGGACTAGTAGGCTATTACCGTCGCTTTATAAATAATTTCTCCAAAATAACTAAACCTTTAACCTCACTCCTTAAAAAGGACGCCCAATTCCAATGGTCAGCGGAACAAGACCAGTCGTTCAATACACTTAAACGCCAGCTAACCACCGCGCCGCTTCTCCAATATCCTGATTTCCAAAAACCATTTGTCCTTTCCTTACTACCGACGCATCAAATTATGCGGTAGCAGCTATCCTATCACAAGGCGAAATCGGAAAGGACAAACCTATCGCTTTTGCATCACGCACGCTAAACAAAGCCGAAGGAAACTATTCGACCATAGAAAAGGAGCTTCTTGCCATATTATTTGGAGTCAAAACCTTCCGGCCCTATTTATACGGTCGAAATTCCAAATTGTGACAGCCCATAGGCTGCTAGTTTAGCTAATTAATGTCAAAGACCCAGGTTCAAAACTCATTAGATGGCGCCTAAAATTAGAAGAATGTGAATACGAAATTGTTTATAAACAAGGTAAATTAAATGCAAATGCTGACGCTTTATCCCGTTTCCCTGTTAACTCTTTGACCGATTCTCCCACAGCAAATTCTTCCGATTCAATTAATTGTAATCCGACGCAATCCGTAAACAACGATAATGAGTCACACAGTTTACCTTCTATATCCGAAACTTACGAGCAATTCCTTCAAATTAACAAGCAACCGGGTATGTCTTACGATACTGAAATTAAAGAATTCAACGAGTCCCTACTCAAGGCTAAATGTAAACTAATTACTTACTTATCCTACATCAGTAGATTTAGATAAATGTGTACCATATTGTTCAGAAATCTTAAATTCTTCAACTAGCCAACCTGACCTTCGAAACGTGGAACGTGAATTATACGGCTACTATTCTACTTCAAATGAGAAACACCTTTTTACTCATTTATTTGTGCGAGTCAATCATTTCGACGAAATGACCTACAAAGACACTTTTAACATGCTTAGAGACTATCGCGATATGATTAAGTACTGGTATCCTGAGGAGAGAGAATTCGCTATATCAGATTTTAATGACCCGTTTAGTAAATTATCTTTTACTAAAATTTACAACATTATTGCCTTTCTATTTTATAACACAGGAATTAAAGTAAATATCTATCATAATTCGATTAAGTTTCCTAACCCAATCGAAGTAAAACAAATTCCGAAAGATAACCACGATTCTCCCTCTGCCGGTCATCCCGGAATCTCTCGTATGCTTGACAGGATTAAATCTCAGTTTTGGTGGAAATCTATGCGCCAGGACGTCGAAGATTATGTAAAAAGTTGCCGATCCTGCCAAGTTAACAAGCCATTACGTCAAACTAATCGCGCTCCTTTAATTATCGCATCGACTGCACCCCTACCAAATGAAAAGATATTTTTAGACTTAGTTGGTCCTCTTCCTGAAACTCATGAACATAAATACAAGTTTCTTCTGACTTTACAAGACGATCTAACCAAATTTTCGCAAGCATATCCTATGCAATCCTGTTCCGCCGAGGAAACGGCGAAACTGTTAGTTAACTACATTTCTCATATGGGTCTTCCCAAAACGGTCATTTCTGATCAAGGCACCAACTTTTGTTCTGAAGTGTTTAAGCTGTTAGCCAAATTGTTTGGTATAAAACATATTTTAGCATCCCCGTATCACCCTTAAACATGTGGCGCACTTGAAAGGAGTCTCTCAACCTTAAAGGAATATTTAAGATCCTACATTGGAGAAAACCAGCACACTTGGGATCTCTACATCCCTAGCGCCATGATTGCATACAACTCCAACGTGCATAGCACGACAGCTTTTCCTCCCTGGGAACTATTATTTGGTAACAAGCCTTATATTCCAAATAGTATCGACACTCTCGATACAAATACATATACCGATTACACACCCCGTTATCAGTGGTGAAAAAACATTGAAAATGCTAGGGCTGACACTACACATTAACATTACATTCATATTTTTACCGGTAGGTATAATTTGATATACCTATTTGAGGAAATCAATATAACTACTTGTTTATTTTCATAGGTATTATATATACTGTGAAGAAATTTCACTTCAAAAAGGTTTTATTTGGTTGTTGAACACTTTAATAATACTTAGCTGTCAAATTGACATTTAATTTTGTCAAAATATGTTTGATGTCATATTTCGTTTTATGTTCAGTAAAAATATGAATTTCATGGATAATCGTGCTTGCCGCTGCAATAGCAAAAGCGAAACGGTTGTTTCAAATTCCGAATATAAAAGATGATATTGATTTTATAGCTGACAAATTTAGTTGCATATCAATAGCAATTGATCAATTACAGAATTCCAAACTAAGCTTAGGAGAATCATTGAGCATCGATAATGGTGTAATTAAAAAATGTCCATCTTGAAACTCCATCCCATTGGAAAAAATGTGTATATGAAGTTAAACACAGTTTTGAAAAATAATCCTGACTACAGCACAGTGAAAATAATTTTAAAATTACTTAATAATAGAGAAGGTGAAGTTACAAAAAATATTAACAAGAGCACATTAGAACACTATAAAAAACTGACATATTTTCCGATAACATCTGTTGAAGTAGAGCGATCGTTTTCATATCTTAAGTGGATCTACAATAATAGGCGACAAAATTTGACACCAAACAATTTAGAAAAACTTTTAATACTTAATATATTCAGAAAAGTAAATGGAAGTATATAACTTATAGGTCTGTTGTTTTATTTACAAGGTTACCATCCACATATCAGATGATTAACGATATTAACAAAATGTTTCTATAATTCAGCCACAGATGTAACAAAATATAATAATAAACCAAAGTAATGTGCTTCATTTTAAAAAAAAATAGCGACATTTATACCGGTATGTCAAATGTACTAGACTTAAATGAATATAGTGTGACAACCCTATGATTCGATTTCAATGAATTTTCACCGCTGATAACGGGGTGTGCCGATTATATCAGGGCTTTAAACCATCGACTATATTACAGTCGCCGAAAGGCCCTTCAAAACATTAATGCTTCCAGAGAAAAATCTAAAAATTACTATGATTCTCATACAAAGCCAGCCACGTATAAAATAGGTGGCATGGTTTATACCCATTGCCACCATAAGCAAAACAAAGCCTTATTACCTGCATGGAAAGGGCCATTTAATAGTACATTGTGCATCAAGGGTAGTATAAAGGGAATTACTAACGAGAGTGTTAGAAGCCCGACGCCGAAGGCGGAGTAGTTTGGCTTTACAAGAGGTCGATCAACAGTTGATGCAGCATCTGTACTCATTAAATATATATATAACAGTTGGGAAAAATCTTGCGACGCAATAGGAATATTTTGTGATCTTTCTAAAGCTTTTGATTGCGTGGAACATATGACCCTTATTTTAAAATTAGAGCATTATGGATTGTCCAATAAAGCTTTAAGCCTTATGTCTTCTTATCTAAGTGATAGAACTCAAACAGTTGTTGTAAACAAAACGCAATCTGTTGGAGCTACAGTGAAAATAGGTGTGCCTCAAGGCTCTATTTTAGGTCCTTTTTTATTTTTGGTCTACATAAATGACTTACCACCAATAGTAGATGAACTTTGCGATATTGTACTTTTTGCTGATGATACTTCACTAATTTTCAAGGTAGATAGAAAAACCGTAGACTACAGTAGGATAAACGCCACTCTAGTTAAAGTACATAATTGGTTTATTAGTAACAACTTGCTACTAAATGCCAAGAAAACTAAATGTGTTAGGTTCGCTTTGCCTAATGTTAAACCGGTAGATTCTAGTATTTTTCTAAATAACGAGTGTTTGCTAATGGTAGATAGGGCGGTTTTCCTAGGCATAACAATAGATAAAAATTCGCAATGGAGTCCCCACATAGCTGCACTGGCAGGTAAACTAAGTTCGGCAGCTTACGCCGTTAGGAAAATTAGACCACTAACTAATGTTGAGACAGCTCGCTTAGTTTATTATAGTTATTTTCATAGTGTTATGTCTTATGGTATTCTGGTTTGGGGTAAGGCAGCTGACATACAAACTATATTTGTGTTACAAAAAAGGGCCATTCGTTCTATTTATAATTTAAATTCCCGTGACTCCTTAAGAGAACTTTTTAAAGAAATTAATATCTTAACTGTAGCGTCTCAATTTATTTACGAGAACATTATTTATGTTATTAAGAATTTAGATTCTTTCACCAAAAACTCAGATATACATAATTTAAATACTAGAAATAAAAATAAAATAGCCATTCAAAAATTCCGTGTCCGTAAAGTATATAAATCATTTGTTGGTCAATGCATTCATTTCTATAATGAATTACCTGAAGTAGTTTTAAAGTTACCCTTTCCAGCACTTAAAAAATATTTGAAAAGGTCGTTAATGTCTAAAGCGTATTATAGGGTCGAGGACTATCTAACAGACAAAAATGCATGGCCTTCACCCGAAAATTAGTCAATAGTAATTTGTTCAAATGCAAAGGCTTTATCCTGCTTTTTCTTGTCTGGGGGACACCGTTGATGCAGGAAAACATATCGAAACTTTTATGTGGTCATCTTGCACCATCTCATATACACATACAGGGTGTTCGGCACATGGACCGTCAATTTTTTTTGGGATATTTTTGGGGTTATTTGCTGTCTTTTCGCCCTTGGACCTTGGGTCATAAAGGTCACGGTGTTGAAGATATGAATTTTTAAATGTTTTATTCTCAAATTTTCCGAAATTCCACCTTTAAACGTTTGTAACTTTTTTATTAATGACTGTAAAAAAATAATATTTTGTATTTAATACTTGCTAATACATGCTTGTCCAAATAATAATAGTCATTTTTCTAATTGATAGTCTCAAAGGGACGTACGAGGATTTTTATGTCACAAAATTACTGTTTATGTGATTAAAATCCAACTTCGAAATTCAATTATTAAAAAACTAAATACAATTTTGAGGTTTTTTTTTTAAAAAATCTTCTCTAACTAATGACCTTTCTAACGATGTGCTACACATTGTTAAAAAATAAATCTGAGTCTAATTACGGGGATATTCCTTCAATAGGGTGGAAATTGTTATGAATTAAGAAGCACTAAAACTTTATTTTAATGACCGTTTTATTTTGAAAAGATATTTACACAAATGAAACTTTATTTCATACTTAACGTTTAAGTTTACAAATTTTGTTCGATCTGTTCTCCCCTGTTCCTAATGCACGCCCGACATCTCTTTCTTACTTGAACAGTTACGGTAGCTAGCCGCATTTCGGCTTTCATTGTCATGAAAGCTGCGTTTATCCTTTTAATTAATACCTCTCGAATAGGCACCTCTGTGACGTAAACTAGCTCTTTTGCCCGTCCCCAGACATAAAAGTCTAAGGGCTTTAGGTCTGGAGACCGTGCGGGCTAAGGTATCGGGCCGCTTCTGCCTATCCATGAGTTAGGAAAGGAGTTATCCAGGTGTTCGCGAACTTCTCTTTGAAAATGTGCCGGGCAACCGTCGTGCTGGAAAACAATCGGGACGTCTTCATTAATTACAGGAACTTCCATTAACAGCTCTGGCAACGCAGTTTGTAGGAATTCCAAATAACCAGGCCCATTCAATCGATACCATGACCATAGATACCATGTTTGTTAGTTACATTTACTAATGAGATTTCGCTGGAAGGAGTAAACTGTAATGTCTTGAAAATGCTTTGCACGGTTTGGGTAAAGTTAAAATACCATTTCCGAACAATATGACGTCAATACTATCTAGTTGATTATTACAAGTTATATGACATATTCCGGGTTCCGATTGCACAAAAATCCAGCGGTTACCACTAATTTTGTGAAATACATCGATCGACCCATATTAGCCTGGCGGAGCAGGTGTCAGGCAATTTATCAACTGCCTCGGTTAGAAGTATGGTTTCACAGATGGGATTAGCTATAGTTTTGAGTACACGTTTACTAATAAACACACATAACACTTTTCACTTATCACTTTGCACTTGTCAACATCTGTGATCAGCGAATAAAACATATGACCCGCTGTTATCGCTACGTATGACTCAGTCGGTGCAATGAGCACGAAAGTGTCAGGTTTCGATAAATCATACGGAACAGGTAAGGGAATAACATTATATAAGTTGTAAACTTGTGGGAGGATTAGTGGAATTTTCATAACCACTACTATTCTATTAAAATGGTAATAACAAACTAATTTAGATATATCTATTAAAAGGGATACCGGGAGTTCAAAGTGTTTAGGTAGGCTATTCCTATGTTTATCTAAGTCGTTATAAAGCTGATACGGATTGAATACAGTCGGGTGCAAAACATTTAATTTTGCAAAAAGAATAGCATTATTAATGTCGTCGATGTGAAATGAAAGTGTAATGATGGCGGATTCTAATGAGTTCATTAGGGAGCCGCCAATTTGGGATTTAATTTCTGATTTATCACTAGTATTTGAGATGATCCGAAAGTGCAATAGATGGACTCGTACTTTCGAGGGCCTCCGCTACGCGTCGGCCCTCGATCTAACTCGTCCATCTATTGCTTACTTTCTAATCTCTACAACAATGTACTATACTCAACAACCTTTTCAAATATTGCAGGAGTTCATTACACCACGCCCTCAGCATAACGTGCTCACGCGTCCGTATTGCAAAAGCAGTCCGTTAAGAATAATAAATATGAAATTAGTCTACTTATTAAAATTATGCTTATCACTTAAGAAGTTTTATTTCATCCCCATCCCTTAATTGGGTAAATAGGACTTTCTTTTTAATATTATGCGTGGAAAAGTTTTAAAATTGTATAAGTAAGCATACAGTATATAATAGTACATTTCGATGCTACTGCGGAAAGTATGTCATTACTTCACGAGTACCGAGATATCCTGCCACGAGCCGCAGGCGAGTGCCAAGACTCGGTACGAGTGAAGTAATGACATACCGCACGTGAATCGAACGACGTTTTTTAATACAGTTGCGAAAAAATGAATGTCGAAATAAAACAAAGCGCGAATATTTCGGGCTATTTTCAGATTTTGGCGATTATAACCCCATAGGAATAGTTTTTGAAAGTACTTTATTACTTAGAAGTTAGAACATTTTTGAAGCACACATTTTCAAAATGTCTATCTTTTTACGAACTTTAATTTTTTGAACTGCGCATTTTGTTAGGGTAACATAGTTCACTTTGTGATACCAGCACCAAATGTTAGTATGTTGTTAAACATGTTATTCTATCGTAAAAACCGTTGGGACCCCACCTGTAAAGTACCTGGATCCGGAGATATGACGTCATCAAAATGGCTGCCGCTGCATATTTATTGACAATTGCAAATAATTCTGGTTACCTCTATATGAACCTGTATGGGGTATCAAATGAAAGGGAATTAAAATTTTCTATTATGCTATTATACACAACAGTAGCTACGGCACAGCTACGCAGCGGCAGCTGTAGCTGCGGCGGTACAGTTACGGAAATATTTTAAATTACATAAAACTTTAATCTATAAAAGCTCACTATTTTCGTAAACAGCCTCGGAAATATACACTATATACTAAAATGATGTATGGCAGACATAACGAAAAATTTATCAGCTGCCATGAAAAATGTCTGATACGCTGTTGTTAGTAAGCGCGCCCTCTGGTCCACACGGGAGTAGGGTGAAACACAAAATTTTAATTTTATAAAACTAACATATAAGTGCAGTAACGAGAGTACTTAAGTGGTGTTCCGTACTTTTCAATCTAGCACAAAACAGCAACGTTTTCTTTTCTTTATATTTTTATATCGATTAAACTATTCGATAGCTGGGTCACGCCTGGTAAACAAAACGCCTTGAGAAAGCAATCTCAAAACGTAGCGACAGTGCTGCCAATCATAATTCATACGCACTAGCTTCTAACCGCCGCCACGAACTAGCTCGCATCTTGCTTGAGCCTATCGCGAATACCCATTTTCCCAAGAAACTCACAAAGCAGACCAGCGAACACGAGACCGTCCAAATCCAGGATAATAGGACCTGTGGAGCACGAAGACGAGGGGCCCCTACACGTCAAGGAGCTTCCGCCACATCTACCAGGTACGCCTGACTATCGAAGTAGACTTACGCAACAAGTGGATATTAAATAAAAATAAGAAATGACAGTAATCGATTGTAAAAACAGAAAATAAGAGAGCTCTATACCACCAATAACAAGCGCTTTCTTGACATTTATAATTTAACGATGTAGCGCGCCTACCATACTAAAGTTGGATTAAAACCTTTTTTTTTTTTTTTTAACTCTTTATTTATTTAGAAGCTTTGTTCAACCTTGAACACGTCAGCTTCAGCTGGCCTAAATACTACAACACTTACAATTATACAACACATAAAAAAACCTACTTAACAAAAAAATAAAAATAAAAGGGGCTACCAAATTTAAACACGCTTATTTTGAAAAAAAGCCATATACAAATTTGGCAACCTTTGACGAAGGCTCTGCCAATATTGATTGGAAGATGCCAACATTGGATTAAAACCTAAAGATCCGTTAGAACAAAGCTCGGTCAGGAATGTCAAAATTTGTATGAAGTTACTAAAGTTTGATCTGATATATTACCTAACGGGCCTTTATGTATAAGTAGGTATAAGTATCTTAGGATAATTAAAACAGATAACAGTACAGAACTATACTAACTTAACTAACTATAGTAAGAGATAACACATTTTCTGAATATGAATAAAGTGCGTGTGCGTGTGCATGTGCATGTACGTGTGCGAGTGCAAGTGCGAGTGCGAGTGCGAGTGCGTGTGCGTGTGCGTGTGTGTGTATATGTTCGTGTGTGTATGTGTGTGTGTGTGTGTGTGTGTGTGTGTGTGTGTGTGTGTGTGTGTGTGTGTGTGTGTGTGTGTGTGTGTGTGTGTGTGCGTGTGTGTGTGTGTGAGTGTGTGTGTGAGCGTGTGAGTGTTTTTGTGTGTGTGTGCGTGTTAGTGACCGTGTGAGTGTGCGTGTGTGTGTGCGTGTTTGAATGATTACCTAATTACATTCTCTGTCTCATCGTAAGTTTTTGTTTTTAGCCATTTTATTACGAGCTTATTACACTCATGATGCGGTGTTGAGTGAATATCTAATAGTTTATTTATTTTATTATAGATATGTGAGGATTTTATCTGATATTGAGAGCTAGCAAATTTGGTTCTAATAGTTTTAGGTAGCTTAGCTATGTTTGCTATTAGGTTTTTTATTTTTATAGTTTGGGTTGTATGGCAGGATCTTGTGCTTTTTTAACGTTGTTTGTAAAATATATAGCTTCCGAACCGACAAAAGTCCACTGACTTGGTACAGCAGATCAGTAGGAAATGTATTTTTTTTTTAAATAGTTATATGACTTTAACTAATGGCCTTTGTGCTCGTTCTAAGTCTATAAAACGGCTTTTAGCTGCACCACCCCAAGCGGATATGCAGTACACCAAGACAGACTGCGCCAGAGATGTATATATTTCGTTGAGTATATTGAGAGACTTTGTTTGTGTTGTTGTTATTGCCCTCGGTACAACGTGTCTGAGTGACCTTAGTCAGTAGAATTAGGAAGCAAAAGCAGCTTCCTAATTCTACTGACGACCTGATCAATATGTGAGTACCAATTTAAATGCTCATCTAATTGAGTTCCCAGGTACTTCATTTGGGAAACATTTTCCATAGATGGGCAGCCACAATGAGTCGTTTCACAAGATTGAGACTCGTGTATTCTTAGGCCCCTAATTCCAGTGGGTTGTGTACAACTTGTTATACTAAAGCACATACATTTAGTTTTACTGGTGTTAAGCCTTAATAGGTTTATTCTTAGCCATTTCGATATAACAGTCATTCCAAATTCGGCGCTGATTTTGACATCGTCCCATGAACCACCTGTAAGGACAATCGCTGTATCATCTGCATAAGAGAACAGTTTAGCATTAGGGATAGTCATATTACATAGGTCATTAATGTAGACTGGGAATAACGCTTCCCTGTGGTACACCGTAAGAGACTTCCTCTTCCTCACTGGTGTGTCGTGAGAGTTTTACCCGCTGCTTCCTTTCCGATAAATAATTTTTAAACAAGGAGAGTGGCGTTCCCCTAACACAAAATTTCTGAAGTTTGCATAAGAGGATCGGAATAGAGACGGTGTAGAAGGCTTTTTTTAGGTCCAGAAAGACAGCTAAGGACTTATTTTGTCTATCCATGTTATCAACTACAAGATTTGTGAGGGCATTTATTGCGTCATCCATGGACATACCGCGCCTGAATCCAAATTGAGCAGCCGATAGTAGGTTGTATATATTTAGGAAGCCTAATACTCGGGTATTGAGAAGCTTTTCCACAATCTTTGAAATTGCGGGTAGGATTGAAAACGGCGTATAATTACTGATGCCTTCTTTATCCCCACTCTTATATATTGGGGTGATTAGGGACTGCTTAAGAGATTTTGGGAAAATACCTTGGCTGAAGCTAAGGTTTATCAAATGCGTTATGATAGGGATTACTTCCTTAGATATATATTTTAGAAAACATCTAGATACGTTATCCCAGCCAGGAGCGCTGCTGGTTTTAAGATTTATAGGGAATTATAGACTTTGTCTAGCGTGGAGGGTAATAATACAAATGAGTTAGATTGTGTAGGGAGGGAGGCGTTCGAGGAACAGGTTCAGATCGTCTTGAGGGTTCATGGTAATTTGTTGGGCGAGCTCTTTTCCTATATTAGCAAAGTATTTATTTGTGTAGTTGGCTGATTCAGTAGGAGTATTTTTAATATTTAATAGCTGTTCATTAACTTTGTTACACCACCTGTTAGTATATGTTAGGTTTTTTATATTTTTCCTGAGTAGTTTATTATCATTAACAGATTTAATCAGGAGTTCTCTTTCATACTTTTTTTTTAGTTTTTTTACAAGATTATTACAATAGTTTCGATAACGAGAGTATGTTATTTTAATAATTAGGTCATCAGGGTTATTGCGTTTTTTTTTTTGCAAGTGGTTACGGTTTCTTATACAATGCAATATCCCGGGAGATATCCATGGTTTTAATGCGCTTCGTACTAGGTATCGTGGTAGTTGTAGTATTTTTCTTTATAGCTTCGCTTAACATGTCAATTAAACGGTCTGTTACAGTGTTGGGTCATTACAGAACATAAATTCAGATATATTTTTCTGTTGAAGATATTTCAGAGCAGTTTAAAAGTTAATTGTGGTTTTAGTTTTACAAGTGGGAGTGTTTAATTTTATTTACCTTAAGCATAAAATGGTATAGGCAGTTTTTTCTCTCGTAGGCTTAGTATGCCCAGCTAGTAATCCAAAGATCGATAGGGTATTTAGATAGTTGGTCCTGTTTTTGAACTCGTGCGAAGGTTCTAGCATTTTTGGTTTGAGAGTAAGAGTGTTACAGTAGGTAACGATCTATCAAAAAGCTGCTAAATTGCTTTATATTAAACCCATTTGCACCCGAAACCTGCGAGTACCTACTATAGTAATCGGTCTTTTGTGGTCAAACGAAAGTGCCTAGCAAACGTGGTTGCTGTTTAGAGATGTACTTAGCCGCGCAACTTTTAAGTAAGTTTTTATTACTTATTTATTTTTTGTTACTTAGTTATTTCCGCAACTGTACCACCCGAGCCCAGCGACGGTGGCTATAGTTCGCGTGTCATTATGGTTGTCTAGTCTCGCGTTAAACACTCTACTTTTCACTTAGAATGCTAGGACAAAAAACCGTTTCGTCACGTATAGGCCACTTCCTAAAACGACCACATCGCAGAAAGACCACTTCCCATAATGACCATTCCTATAAAGACCGGTTCCCAAATTGACCACTTCCCAGAAAGACCATTTCCCAAAACGACCAATTCTCAAGTCACCCACTTCCCAAATTGACCACATTCCTATAATGGCGGTTTCCCAAAATGACTACTTTTCTAAACGACCACATGTCTCAAAGACCACTTCCCGTAATGACCATTCCTATAAAGACCGGTTCTCAAATTGACCACTTCCCAGAAGGACCATTTTTCCAAAATAGTCAATTCTCAAGTCTCCCAACTCCCAAATTGACCACAACCAAAACCAACCTCTCAACGGATGATCCGTAGTCACACCATTTGGCCACACTGGTGTGACTATGGTTCATTTTATTTATCCGTAGTCACACGAACACATAAATAGGAGGAAGGTTTAGGTTAGGTTCGTTTTTATATCAGGCCCGGAGGGCCAGAACAACCCAGAAATAGGAGCTCCGCGTAAGCGGAGCTCCGTTGACTCTGTTAAGTTTGATTTTGAAAGAGAAACAGACGCAAATTCGGTCTTGGTGTGACTACGGGTAAATAAAATGAACCATAGACACACCAATGTGGCAAATTGGTATGTCTACGGATTAAAAAAACAAAAAATATTATGACCTATTTACAACTTTATTTACCTACTTAAAATATTGTTACAGTCTACCTCAAATTGTAAGGGGAAGCTGCAATGTTTGATGTAGGAGACTTTATTCTATGTCCGGCAGATTGCAAGAATAAAATGCCGTTTATCTGGACAAAGAAGACAAAAGCACCAATTTTTCCCAGGGGATAATTAAGGGATAATTTGTATGGACTACCTACCTAGTTAGGAGGTGAACACATCGAAAGTATTATGTACAGTCGACGCCATAAATATGTTTACACTTTAGTACCTTGTCTATTTAGTATTCTGTTTTAACTGCCATATGAAATTGTAATTGCGGATAAAGTGACAAGGTACTAAAGTGTAAACGTATTTTTGACGTTGTCTGTATACCCTTATATACGTAAGAAGACTTTGAAGGTACCATTTTTCGTTTTTATTTTTAATTATATCTGTAAAACGTTACAAGATATCGAAAAACTTGAGTGAGTAAAACTTGTACCTACCAAATTTAATTCCCTTTTTCCTCGTGGCCAAACTAATTTGCCAAACTGGTTTGACCACGAGGAAATGCGATTCCTCGTGGCCAAACTCAAAATTGTCTTCCTCCTGTATGATATAGGGTGCAAACTCGTCGTCACACCAGGTTGCCACACCAGTGCCTTTCGACGGAGCCCTGCCTATGGCAGGGCTCCTATTTCTGAGCGATTTGCCCTTCGGGCATCTTAAGATACCTAACGAACCTAACCTACCTACTTTTGCGGAATAAAAATGATTTCTGACGAATAACCGACTAAAGCGAATAGCAGTGGTGTGACAAACAGGTGTGACCACGAGTCAGCCCCTGAATTTTGGCCAGTCTACTCTCCGTAATCCAGTTTTAATATTGGCTAACTGATGTCTATTTCATTTTATCTATCAAACGTTTAAAATAGCGGGTGTAGACATTTGTTTAAATAATCCACAGTTTGACCACAAGGAAATTTAACTCCCCGTGGCCAAACCAGTTTGGCAAATCAGTTTGGCCACAAGGAAAAAGGTTTTTTTTTTTTAACTCTTTATTTATTTAGAAGCTTTGTTCAACCTTGAACACGTCAGCTTCAGCTGGCCTAAATACTACAACACTTACAATTATACAACACATAAAAAAACCTACTTAACAAAAAAATAAAAATAAAAGGGGCTACCAAATTTAAACACGCTTATTTTGAAAAAAAGCCATATACAAATTTGGCAACCTTTGACGAAGGCTCTGCCAATATTGATTGGAAGATGCCAACATTACAACAAATAACTCCATAGTGTAAAAACAACTGCTCCCTCTTTGCACGAGTCCGAACACATTCCATTAAAAAGTGTTGCACATCCTCTACTGTCCCGCACTCTTTACAGTTGGGCGACTCAACTTTCCTCATGAGATGTGCAAACTGATTTAATGGAACATGTCCGGACCGCAGCCTATGCGCGCTGACAACCTCTGCTCTGCGTAACCGAGCGTGGTCAAACCAGGGGACCCGAGGAGGCTCACACTGAATAGTCTTGTACCAAATTCCTTTATCCTGAGACCGTTCATCAAAATACTCCTTCCAGCGACCATAAAATTTGCTCTTGTACCGAGCGACTAACTCTGAGAAATCAGGAGCAATCACAGTGTCAGCACCGTCAAAAGCAGCCGTTGCAGCCAGGCGGTCAGCCTCCTCGTTTCCTGCCAAGCCGATGTGTGACGGAATCCACTGCAATTTCAGACATCTTCCAGATCCCTGTATAATACCTATACGCTCTAAAATTTTATAAGCTAACGAGAAGCACCTTTCACCCGAAGCACATCGAGCTATATGTTGAATGGCACTTTTGCTATCAGTAAGGATCACTACATTAGTGTAACTCGTCTTTTCCACATACAACAAGGCCTCAGAGATTGCACAAAGCTCCGCGGACATAACAGATACATCAGAAGAAATCCTAAACTGTGCCTCTTTACCATTAAGTGGACCAAAAAATGCTGCTCCTATCTTGTCACCACACTTTGAACCATCAGTAAAAACTTTATAAAAACTTGAATATTTCCTTTCCAACTCCAAGATAACTTCAGCCCGAAGGGAATGATGATTGTAGGAACGCTTCGCACCTACAACGCACTCAAGATTGCAAAATAAAACATTGTCTAACTCGAATTTAGACACCCACACATCTAATTTAAAGATTAATAATGGATACGACACATGAATATGCTCCTCTGAGACCTCCACGAAAACCTCGGCTAGCAACGGTTTTTTTTTCCTGCTCCAATAACCACTGTGGCTTACGAACTCCAACTCGCGAACCACATCAATAGTCAAGCTATTCGAATTAGTGATCGTTTTTAAACAAAATTTTGAAGCCAAAAACTGCCTTCTGATATGTAAAGGAACTATACAGAGCTCACTTTCCATGACATGAATAGGTGATGATCTGATAAACCCTCCAACGACCCTCAACGCCTGGTTTTGAACTTTCTCAAGCTTATATAAATGCGTTTTGGCACTATTGTCATATAAAAAACATGCATAATCCATCCTACTACGAATCAGTGACATATATAATCTACGCAAGTGTCTAGGATGAACTCCCCAAGAAGCTCCAGCCAAAGTTTTTAAAATACAAAGAAATCTTTGAGTTTTTTCCACAACATATCCAATATGTTTTCCCCAACGCAACGATCTGTCTAACCACACTCCTAAGTACTTAATTGTAACATCAGAACACATCTGATTACCTCGTATATCGAGATTAAAATAGTGATTTTTACGACCCTTACTAAATACGCAAAATGTTGACTTATCAGCCGAAATATGTAACCCTAACGTGTCCAAAATATTTACCATTATATCCAAAGAATCTTGCATTATACAAACACTATCTTGTAAATTCTTACACCTAACGTATAAAACAAAATCGTCCGCATATTGAGAAATCCATAACTTTTCTATCCTTTGACAAATCTGATAAGTAGCAATATTAAATAAAAGGGGAGAAAGTGGATCCCCTTGAGCCAAACCTTTATCTGTCCATCGCTCCATAGAAAAACCAATAACATCATCCCGAATAATGAGATGTCTCTCGCTCAAGAAAGCCCATAAATAATTACAAAAGTTAGACCCAACTCCTAAACTGTCTAAATTACGAACGACTACTTCGACAGACACATTATTGTATGCACCTTCTATATCCAAGAAACATGCCAAAGTCGACATATCTTTAGAAAACCCCACTTGAATGTAAGACACTAGGCGAGCCAAACAATCTACACACGACTGACCTCTCCTAAAACCAACTATGTTACGAGATAACACCTCATTTTTCTCTACAAACCATTCTAGGCGTCTCGCCATCATTGTGTGAAATAGTTTACACACACAAGATTAATGAGATGGGTCTTAACTTCGATAAATGATCCTCCAACTGACTTGATTTAGGAATGGGTACAACTTGGATATTACGCCACTGCGTAGGGACGACGCCGGAAGCGAATATTAAATTGTACAGTTTGAGCAAAAACGACTTAGCGATAAACGGTAAATTGTATACATATAACCGCGTATGTAAATCCATCAACTCCCGGCGCAGAATTTTTCTTCTTTAAACATCTACCTAATTCTTCCATAGCAAAATCCTCCTCAAGAAGTGAATTAACTGAAAGAAACGTTGGAGTCTCCGTCCGAACAAAATCGGGTGCAAGAGAACACAATAGATCCACCTTTCTCTCCTCAGATGCAACTACTTTAGATCGATTATAACCCTTCATCCACCTCATACGATGCCACATATCAGAAGCGGAAGTAGTCCCATCAATACTTTGACAAAACCCCTGCCAATTCTGAAATCTGGCGTTACGAATAACACGCTGTGCCTCTGCGACCTTTTGCTGCAAACGCCTTAAATTATCGGGAGTCGGATTCCGCCTAAATTGACTTAATGCAAGTCGCCTTTGTGCAACAATCTTTGACAGCAATGGACTCCAATAGCTCTTAGGCTTGAAGTTCCGCGCAGGATCAGTACAAATTTTAATCACCGGAACATGGGACGTTAACGCTCTTTTGATACCAGCTTCAAAAAAATTATACATAGCCTCTACATTGTTTGTAACAGAAATTAAGTCGTTAGAAAAATACTCTTTTAAAGATTCACGGAAACTAGGCCAATCAGCATTCTTAAAATTAAATTTTTGCACAAAATGTCGACTGTCCCAATAATTAAAACCTAATTTTATAATGAGATGATCGCTGCCCAAATGTTCATTCATAACATCCCACGCGCAATCTACAGCTATATCCGAAGAACCAAATGCGACGTCAGGTGAGCTTTCTTGAAGCGATCCATTCACCAATTTAACTCTTGTCGCCTTACCGCTGTTAAGGGACACGAAACCATGCTCGAGAGCTGAATCAAATAGCTGTATACCTCTTGAGTCACGTTTACATGACCAATTAGTGTGATGAGCGTTAAAATCTCCTGCCACCAAGGTCTTACAGGTAAACAACGAAAAAATAGAGTCCCAATCACCCTGCGTCGTCCGTACTGTCGAAGGGCAATACAGAGACACAACATAATTTAAAGAGGCACAATTCAAAATTTTAACACAAACGATTTCAATACCAACATTATTAACTGCAACGTGCAATGCCTGGGCCTTTATAGAATTATGTACAAAAACTGCCACACCGCCATACGAGTCCGATCTATCTCTTCTAAATACATTATAACAACTTATTCTAAAATCTGAACTACAGTCTAACCATGTCTCACTGACTAATGCAATGTGAATCTTTTCTCTATTCAAGAAAAGATCAAACTCCACTAGCTTAGGTCTTATACTTTGCGAATTCCACTGTACAATATTCAAACTACTTTTGACATTAGACCTGGCCATTTAGATTATCGAAAAAAAACTTAATTAAATCAGTCTCCTTAAAGAATTTCTTACACATCTCCAAACAGTCCTGAACAATAACTCTAAAAATTAAAATCAACTTCTCGCCCCAGCTCTCACTGGAGAGCAAAATATCCTTCACCTTCTCAAAATCGATACATCTCTTTTTCTTGTCCCTACTCCGACCTGACTCTTGACGACTGATATTCACAGGTCGTGCGTCTACCGGATTCTCCGACTCTTGTAAATTAGACCCCCTCTTAGCCTTCTTTCTCTTCCGAGGCTCTTGTGGCGACCCCCGCTCTGATTTATTCAAAATAATTGGTAACTGAACTATGGGCTGGTCAATGATACTAGTAGACGCCTGATCTTCCACCGGCTTGGATAAAACTACGTCTCTATAAGACTTCCTACGGGAAGGCTCCTCCGAAGTATACGGCACCTCTTGACTCCAGGACTTTACAACCTGCACTTTCTTGTCTTGGTTGTACAGCCACAAAGCTCTTTTATATATACAACCTTCAGTAGCCATGATACCACGAATTTCTTTTTCACGTAAAAAAGCCGGGCAAGACTTATTTAAGGCCATGTGAGCACCCTTACAGTTCAAGCAACTGAATTCTAATACCTCGCAATTAGCATGAGCTCCTCCACATTTCGGACAAAGAGTTTTTCCAGATGGACAAAATCTACTCAAGTGACCAAACTTCCAGCATCTTGCGCATTGGGTAACCGGGAAATTATAAGGCTTTACCCTGAACCGGCATCCATATGCATATACAAAGGGGGGCAAATTAGCACCCTTAAAACATAAGCGGATTACCTCAGATTTAGCCCATCTGCCATCACTATCTAAACGGTTCAACCTTCGCACTGATAAGATATCCTGCGATCCTTCAATGCTCTTCATAAACTCGACCTCTTCAACTTCCAACTCCACCCCACGGACGATCCCATATGAGCAGCATACTGTGTTTGACCAATACGCACGTCTATCTTCGTTATTGAATTCCTCTGCAGCCAGGAGCTTTTCTGCCTCAACTCTCGAACTGCATAAGCACCTTACAAGGACCCATGTACTTAATCTTCAAAACACCTTTAATGCCCTTACATTGCAGTAACTTGGCTAAGCCGACCTGTTTAGGCAAATCCTTTTTGGATACTACGAACACCTCGAAAAAACTATCGGGCACTCCATCCACACCTGACTCTGCCGCCGCAGCTGGTACAACACGCAAGCGCTTCGGCCTCTTTCCTACGGTAATGAAACTTGCTTCAGAAAGACCACTTTCGTCGCTGGGACCACCAGCCCGCTTTTCCGAAACCCGTCGCACGAACGACATAGCCTCATCATCCGCAACTTCCCCGCGGGAGGGCTCCGCCAAGCCCACCATGCTCACACTATCCCAAGGAGGCGACTCTACCACCTTTTGGCCACATACAACATCGGAGGATAACACACTTCCTTCCTCACTTGAGTCACAAGATCCTCTACTCGCTTCACTCATTATTCCTCGCAAACTCGGAAAATAATACAATAAAATATTATTTAAATTCAATTGATAAAAATTTGCAACCGTCACCCTTCAAGGAAAAAGGTATTTAATTAGCTTTCATCAGCATTGAGTGGTCTCTAACTAAAACTTAAAGCTTTGGACCAACACCTAACTAGTCCCTGAACATTTTTGGTGCTTTTGTCTAGTGTGTCCACATAAACACCTAAAGCTACCGTACTGTAACGTGAGGACTGCAGATAATTACCAGTAGGCATAAGGCCTGGTCTTGATAGATGTAGTCGTTCTAAAAAGTGGGCAATATGAAAGTAGTCGTTTTGGGAAATGGTCAATTTGGGAACCGGTCTTTATAGGAACGGTCATTATGGGAGGTGGTCTTTCAGATATGTGGTCGTTTTGGGAAGTGGTCAGTCCATGTTCTGGACGTTACGAGACTGGTCATTCTAAGAAGTAGGCAATATGAAAGTAGTCGTTTTGGGATATGGTCCTTCTGGGAAGTGGTCAATTTGGGAACCGGTCTTTATAGGAATGGTCATTATGGGAAGTGGTCTTTCTGCGATGTGGTCGTTTTAGGAAGTGGCCTATACGTGACGAAACGCAAAAAACGTCGTTCTATACAAAACAACAATATTTAACAAATATGTAACAAAGTTTCGACAAATTTGTTTCGCGGTTGTTAGTTTTTTGTATTGACACTTTTAATGCTTGCGTATTTAGCCAAAAGATACAAAGTTGAAAACTATTTTGACCATGCCTAATAAAATGAAGTTATCCTTAACTAATATATTCAAATATATTCATATTCGTAATCATCGTGTTTCACGAAATTAATCGTTTTTTTTAGATTATTTCCTCGGCCTAAAAATGGTCCATACACAATCACTGAAAATGGCAATACGAAAGACGTCCACTGCTGGACATAGGCCTCCCCCAAGGCTTTCCACTCAGACCGGTCTTGTGCTTTTCGCATCCACCGCCTATTCTAGGCTATTATGAGTCATTTTAGAGCCTGAGAAGTGAAAAATGTATACCTAATTATACCGGATTACAGCTTTTTAGTTCCAAGGCCGCGGACAGACGGATAGAAGGACATGGCTATAGCTTGGCAAATTCGTTCATGAGTCATGACACTCCCATGGCCACAGCGGGGGCGGTATGAATTGTGCGCGCGGCGGAGGCCGTCTGTCTGACAGGACCGTCAGCAGACCGCCGTCGCTGTTAGCGGTAACCTGTGAAGGTACAGTCAAGGGCATTCATGTCTATACAGCCATCGCGTCAAATATATGTATTCACGGACATTATTCCCAGTGCATAGTGGCTTAAAGGTGTATGGATATGTTTTGGGATATATATTTATGCCCTTGACTGTACATAAGCGCCGTTAGCGCGGCCGCAAAATGATTGTTTTAATGATTAAAAGCTGTTTGGTACTCTGGTATGTACTTTAGATGAAAAAAATATCAATTTGGGGTTTTCTATCAATATTTGCTTCGTTACACCGTTCCTTAAGAAATAAAATACCTTCCACAGTAAATGCTTTTATATATAATAGATTACTTACATTGTGTATATACACGTTTAAAAAAAATTACATTTAAACAATCACAATTTTATTGATATTTTTCATGGGTATTACATTTTAAACCATCAATTAAATCAATCTTTGGGCAATCTTTGCTGAATTATTTCGAATTTAGAAAATTGCACTATACTTAATATAAAAAGAAGCATATATTTAGTAATACTTGGCTATTACATAAAATAAATTCAATCTAACCGGTACAAATTAATAAAGCTAGTCTGTAAGATATTAAAAAAAATGCCAAATTCAAGTTTATTCAACCCGCTACCATAAAGCACTTATCTAAATAATGGACTAGTACTGGGTACGACGAGATACACCGACAAACCTGCCATCCAGCAATTATGTACTTAAGTACCATAGAGAATTGTATTGTGAACAATAGACTTATATCCACAAATCATGAACTAAGTAATTTAAATGTGAATTGCAATATCTGTTTTACCTTTGTGCAATATGTCGTTTAATCATGATGATGTCAACCATTATTAAATTTAATTTGGCACATCCGGTGTTTTGAATATACAGATTGTAAGATAATTATTTTTTCAAGGTTTTTTTGCACGGGGGCTCCTTTTAACTTTTCACTAGATAGGTACTTTGTTAGGATATCCAGCTCAGGATGACGACACCCACATTCCTTTTTTGTCTTCCACAATTCCATGAAATATAGTCTGTCCTGTTTCGTCCACATTCCTATTTTGTCAACTTCTTAACTTGTCCTCATTGTGAAATGGTCCACTGCCCTGATTGGTCCACATTCCTATTTTGTCACTGTCATAGACGTGACTGATGCGTAGCAACCGTTGTGATTATTCTTTGTTGATATGTCATAGAAATAAACTGCTATGCAAATAAACGACTTGAATATATAACAAATTGGCGACGATGTCGTTTGATTTAAGAAAGGGGAAACGTGCGCGAGCCACCCTACGAGGCTTGCTCACAAAAACAATGAACGTTTTGGAAAATGATCAAAGTTTACGTACAAACGAAGAATTAGAAACAAGATTGCTTACGCTACAAAACACCTACCAAGGGTTACAAAATTTACAGTGCCAGATAGAACAAGAGTCGGAAGAAGAAAATCTCGAAACAGAAATTGAATACAGGTATGAAATAGACGAAATTTACACTAACCTACGCACCAGAATATTACGACTGATTAATGTAAACAAACCGGATCCGTCACCTGATGTACATTCCGTTAACCAAGAGGGTACGGGTGCGAGCGTTCCACGCGAACAGTTGCCCAGATTCAACTTCCAGCCTTTTCAAGAGCAGGAGTCATTTAAAAACTTTGCCAAAAGACTTTCCGTTTTTCTTATGCTAAACAAGATATCTGACCCTAAAACGAAAGTCTATACCTTACTGTCTACATTACCCCCCGATTTACATGAAAGAACACACGTCTTGTGTTCTCCAGAGGATCCAATTAATAAGACCTTTGAAGAACTTATTTCAATGTTAGATACCTTTATCGACCCAAAACCTAGTATATGGGCTTCTCAACATAACTTCATATCACGCTTACAACAAGAGGACGAAACAGTCGCTACATATGCAGCGGAGCTCAAGAAATTAACATTAAATTGTGAATTCAATTGCCAGCACTGCAAGAAACCAACGCTTGAATCATTTTTATCGTTACAATTTATACGAGGATTAAAGGATGGCGATATCCGCACAAAAATTCTACAAGAAAACGAAACAACATTGTTTTCGGATTTAGTACATACGGCTACATCAATTGAAATGGGAAAACACGAAAATTCAAAAATATCCTTGGCTATTCGTAAATCAACAATGGATAACATCAATAAAATAACTAAGGCACAGTATGAACCGCCACACACGTCGGGGTACAGTTCAAGAAAATTACCAATTTCTATTAGAGATCTGAAGGGTAAATGCTACCGTTGCGGAAAAGATGATCATAAAGCGAATGAGTGTGGCGCTATAAAAAGCACGTGCCGTAAATGTCAAAAGGAGGGTCATCTGGCTCGCGTCTGTTTACAAAGACGTGGAAATAATGAAACGAACATCCTGGATAACTCTAATAGCTTCAGCTCTGAAAGCACCGGGGAAATCAACCTCATTAAGAGTGAAATTTCGGACAAATTTATAATAACAATCGATATTGAAGGAAAGAACACTAGCATGGAATTTGACACTGGTGCGACTCTTTCTACCATGTCATTAAATGATTATAAGAAACTTAACATAAACAAGAAAGTATTTAATACAAACATGAAACTAAGAACTTATACAGGTGAAGTCTTTAAACCCGTCGGCGTGGTTTATGTCAAATGTACTTACAAGAATCAAACATTTTATGGAAAATTGTACATAATTAACAAGAATGTTGACCCTATCCTAGGAAGAAGCTGGATGAAGGAATTCAACATAAAATTAGCAGACATGAGAAACGTTTTAACTTGTGAGAAAGTACCCAAACTTGACAAATTACTAGAAGATTACGAACTTACTGTATTCAATTCAAACTTAGGGGAAATTCCGAATGTTCGAGGCCACCTAACCCTTAAAGCAAACTCTCAACCGATTTTCATTAAACCACGGCGAATTCCCTACGCGTTACGAAACAAAGTAGATGAAGAAATTGACAGACTTGAGAAACAAGGAATAATTACAAAGATTGATCACTCTGCTTGGGGTACTCCAGTTGTACCGATAGTTAAACCAAATGGAAGCATCAGACTATGCGCCGACTACAAAATCACTTTAAATAAAGTGATAGAAGACGAACAGTACCCAATTCCAATAATTGAAGACATTTTAGCAGAAATGAACGGTGGACAACTATTCTGCACTTTGGATATCACTCAAGCCTACCTAAACATGGTAATGGATGACGAAAGTGCCCTTCTACAAGCTTTAAGCACACATAAGGGTACCTTTAAAGTAAACCGGTTAATGTTTGGAGTAAAAGTGGCTCCAAGCCTCTGGCAGAAGTTTATGGATCAGTTACTACTGGGTCTCGATGGAGTAAAATGCTTCTTCGACGATATCATTATTCAAGGCTCTTCTGAAGAACAAATGCTTTTCAGGTTAAGACAAGTTTTGCAGAAACTCAAAGAAAGTAACCTTCGAGTCAATAAAGAGAAGTGTCAATTCTTCAAACGAAGTATTAATTACTTAGGACACACAATAGACAAAAACGGATTGCATAAAAATCAAGATAAAGTTAAAGCAATTTCGAATGCACAACGGCCAACAAATGTCAACGAACTACGAACCTTACTGGGTATGGCAAATTACTACAATAAGTTTATACCCAATCTTGCATCCATTACAAGTCCACTAAACGAACTCTTGAAGAAAGGTTCAAAATTTATATGGTCCACAAAATGTGAAGAAAGTCTCAACAATATCAAAAGAGAAATTCTTAGCGAAAGAGTCCTAATACACTTCGATCAGAATAAACCATTAATACTGGCGACAGACGCTTCCCCTACGGGACTTGGTGCGATCCTGAGCCATAAATTACCGGATGGATCAGAACGTCCAATAGCATTTGCTTCCAGATCCTTGACTAGCAGCGAAAAGAGATATAGTCAAATTGACAAAGAAGCAACAGCTATTTTCTGGGGATTAAAGAAATTCTTTCACTACTGCTATGGCAGAAAATTCACTCTAATTACAGATCACAAGCCTCTTACATCAATTTTTCACCCGAACCAAACCTTGCCAACCTTAAGTACGATGAGACTATTTCATTACGCTCATTTTCTCTCCGGATTTGACTACAACATCGAATATAGAAGTTCCTCAAACCATTCCAACGCTGACTACCTATCCCGTTTTCCGGTTGGGAAAATTGACAACAACAAAGTTGACCAACATTCCATATTTCAACTGGAACAGATAAACGCATTAAACATTTCACCAGATATAATTGCCAAAGAAACAAAAGAAGATCCGGAATTACGAAACTTGCTAAGCACTCTCCGATCAGGTACTTCACTTAGAGAATCGGGATATAAAGATAACGAATTAACTATACAAAATGACTGTATTCTTAAAGGCACACGCGTAATGATTCCTTGTAAATTAAGAAAACGAATCTTAGACGAACTTCATTCCGGACATATAGGGATTTTGAAAATGAAACTCCTTGCACGCAGTTTTGTATACTGGAAAAATATCGACAAAGACATCGATGACAAAGTAAAATCATGTCGAACTTGTCGATTAGAACAGAACGAACCGCCGAAAGTCCCTATTCATCATTGGGAACACCCTACGGGTCCTTGGCAAAGAATTCATATAGATTTTGCAGGGCCTATTGCCGGCTATCATCTTTTTATTATTGTGGATGCTTTTTCCAAGTGGATAGAAATAATTCCCACGAAAACGACAACCAGTTCATTTTGTATTCAAAAATTAGATGAATTATTTGACACCTATGGCCTACCTTACACTTTGGTATCCGACAATGGAAGACAATTTGTATCTCATGAATTTGAAACATTTTTAAGTAATAACGTCATAGTTCATAAAACAATTGCTCCTTACCATCCCGCAACCAACGGACAAGCCGAACGCTTTGTTCAAACCGTAAAAAAATCACTGCATAAATTAGAGGGGGAGAGTGGCGGTCTATTACAAAAGATCCGTACTGTCAAAAGACTACTACGGGCTACACCAGTTAGCCCAGGAGTCTCGCCCTATATGCTTATGTTCGGAAGAGAAGTTAGAACGAGTTTGGTTGCTAAGATCCGAGTACCTCCTAAAGCTTCCTTCCGAAATGATAATAAAATAAGAGAATTTACTCTCGGAAGCAGAGTACAAGCCCGGAGTTACTCCGTATCAGGAGGGAAATGGGTATTTGGTACAGTGTCTCGACGTCTTGGAACCCTGCATTACGAGATAAAAACTGACAGCGGGTGCGTATGGATTCGTCATCTCGATCAACTACTCCCGGCACCTTTGATTCCTGGGAATCACGGCGGAGGCGTGTCATAGACGTGACTGATGCGTAGCAACCGTTGTGATTATTCTTTGTTGATATGTCATAGAAATAAACTGCTATGCAAATAAACGACTTGAATATATAACAGTCACCTTCTTGACGGGTCTTGTCAAATGGTCCACCCACTATTCTAACTCGTCCATATTCCTATCTTGTCACCTTCTACATGATATTTAGATATTTATCGCGCAACTGCGTCCGCGGAGAGTCGATAATATGTTTATAAATAGAGAAAGTGTTCGTCACACTTAAAATGACGAATTATTCCAAAAAAGCAGAACATTCTACTTTTTACTTTTATTAAATACTTAGTCTAGATACTGAATTTCAAACATTTCACTTTATTTTATCATAACCCCTCTCAAAACATTAGTATGCAATGTCTGAGACATGTGCACGAGTTGGGAATGTGGACTATGTAGAACTGTGGACCACTTAGCACTGGACCATATAGGAATGTGGAAGAGTTAGCAGACCATATAAACATATAGGCGAGATAAGAAGTTGTCGAAATAGCAATGTGAACAAGTAAGAACTGTGGACGACATCGACAGGAAGGTGACCAAAAACAAAGGTGATGTGATCCTGAGCCGGGAACCCGCCATAATAAGAATACATGGATATTATTATTAAAAAAAACAACGGATTTCCTATAAATGGTTCAAATATACACCGTGTTTTTTTTGATTTACGATAACTTTAAGGGAACGTTCTTTAGGTCAAACAAAGTTAATTTCTCGAAGACAGACAAATGATAAGTCTAACGGTTTAAAGATATTTAATTTTTAAATTTAATCAGTTAATCACGTTAAACTAGTGTAAAAGGCTCTTAATTGATAACAACAATTTTCTTTTAATACGTATGAGTAAAGAGTTTCCAATTGTTAGGTTTGTATACACGTCAATCTAAAGTGACTTGTACCTGTCAAGTGTTATCTTTACTTGTGTGTGTATGTCACGCCAACATAGACGTATTTGACACTGATTATTAGCTAGGTAACTCTAAAGGCCCTTTTAGAATGACCAAAGATAAAAGATTTCATTATTTTGTTCTAAACTGAAAAAATTTTTTTTTTTGCAATATTTAAAAATCTAATCTACCAATAAGTTTCTATAAATATACCTAGTAATATGCCGAAGTTATCGTAAATCAAAAAAAACACGGTGTATACATAGCCCTTTAGTTGGGACGGTTGGAAGGACGGGCGGTAGGCAACCTCTGGGTAAGACCCCTTAAAATAATGAAAGCACACTCACCAAGGAATTAAACTACCTAAAGTAAAACAAATGATCAAACTGGATATATTTTGAACATTAGTTCAAAGTCCATGTGAGTGATGCTATTTTTGACATAACAGTATGTGACCTGGCTGCTTTATTTATACAGGCTCCCGTTTTAGTGACATAATTTGTAGTGCTTTCAATTCTCGGCGTCCATCCCCACTGCTATTTTTTCATACAGTGACTGAGTCCATTACTGGCGGAGAACTATATCGACGTACAGGTGTAGTGCATAATTGCTTTCCTTCGTATTTTCACGGAAACGTACGAACGCGTCATGCTACTTCAGTCAACCTCAGTACTTTTTGTACTGTGACCGACTGAAATAGCAAGACACGTTCGTACGTTTCCGTGAAAATACGAAGGAAAACAATTATGCACTACATCTGTAATATCATATCACTACCGAATAATGGGGAATTGAGCCCAGACGGTATTTAGTGTTTGTATACTGTATTCTCATCCCGATTGCCCCAATGGTGTGTTACTTTTTTTACTTTTTTAATCAAATAATTATATTCCCAATATACTATAAAAAATTATTATCATTAAGTGTAAATTACTTTGAGCACAATTTCTGTAACAAAAGTATTATTAATTAGGTACTTGTTTATACAACAATACAACCATTTGGCTCTCAATACCTGAAACTGTAAATGGTTATAAGCATTGTTTTACTTCTACAAAAAAATACCTCTGATATTTAAATTGCACATTCTTTTTTAGGAGGTTCCCTGTCCCCATACAAGAGTTCATTGTCTTCGTCGCGCGTCCAACCCTTACTTCTGTATGTAACGTTGTATCCAAATGTAATTGATCACATCTTATTCACGAGTCGTGATAACCTTTTAATAGGCATAAAACACACTATTTATTTTACACAGTTTGCAAACTGTCTGAAACGACTTGACATTAAGCTCGTGTTAATAAGCTTACTTAATATATACCTAAGTATAAATGGAGGTATAAGCTCATGGGCAATACCAATGCTTTCCCTTAAAAAGTTAAATATATTTGCTTTACTCTATTCATAACAAACATTAAACTCTTAAAGCGAAGGTTATCTCATCATCATTATCAGCCGCAAGACGTCCACTGCTGGACAAAGGCCTTCCCCAAGGTTTTCCACAACGATCGGTCCTCTGCTGCTGTCATCCAGCGGTTTCCCGCGACCTTTATCAGACCGTCAGTCCACCTTGTGGAAGGTCTGCCAACACTTCGACTCCCGGTTCGCGGTCGCCACTCTAGAACCTTTCCGCTCCAACGGCCATCAGTTCTACGAGCAATGTGCCCCGCCCACTGCCACTTAAGGTTTGCAATCCGGTGAGCTATATCGGTTACTTTAGTTCTCCTGCGAATCTCCTCATTCCTGATTCGATCTCGCAAAGAGACACCCAGCATAGCTCTTTCCATCGCCCTTTGAGTGACCTTGAGCTTTCTTATGAGGCCCATTGTAAGCGACCATGTCTCGGATCCATACGACATCACTGGCAACACACACTGATCAAAGACTTTTGTCTTGAGGCACTGTGGTATTTGGGACGAGAAGATAGTGCGTAGCTTACCGAACGCTGCCCATCCGAGTTGGATTCGACGATTGACTTCTTTTTCGAAGTTGGACTTACCTAACTGGATTTTTTGTCCTAGGTATACATAGTCGTCAACAACTTCGAGAGTAGAGTCACCAACTTTGACAGGAGTGGGTACGACATGGACATTCGACATGATTTTCGTCTTGTCCATGTTCATTTTAAGACCCACTTGTTGAGAGACTCTACTGAGGCCATCGAGCATTGTACCATGGTCCTCCAGGGTCTCAGCCATGATGACAATATCGTCGGCGAATCGAAGGAGAGTGATGTATTCGCCATTTATGCTGAAGCCAAAACCCCCCCAGTCCAGAAGCTTGAAAGCGTCTTCCAATGCAGCAGTAAACAGTTTCGGAGATATTACATCTCCCTGTCTTACTCCTCGCTGCAATTGGATAGGCTTCGAGTTCCGGTCCTGAAGGCGAACTGACATAGTGGCTTTCTATACAAACACTTTAACACCTCGATGTACCGATAGTCGATTTGGCACCGCTGAAGAGACTGCAGCACAGCCCATGTTTCGATCGAATCGAAGGCCTTCTCATAGTCCACAAACGCTAAGCATAGTGGCTGATTATACTCCTTTGTCTTCTGTATAACCTGCCGCAGCGTGTGGATGTGGTCTATGGTGCTAAAGCCTTTTCGGAAACCGGCTTGTTCGGTAGGCTGAAAGTCGTCAAACCTGCGAGCGAGACGATTCGTAATGACTCTAGAGAACAGCTTATAAACATGACTCAGGAGCGTGATGGGTCTATAATTCTTCAGCTGGGTATTATCACCCTTTTTGAAGAAAAGAACCACCACGCCCGCGTGCCATGCTTGCGGCGTTTTACCCTGGGCTATGACGGAATCAAATAGCTTCTGAAGAGCTTTTAAAACCGGTGATCCACCTGCTTTCAGAAGCTCAGCCGTAATTCCGTCATCACCCGGTGCCTTGCTGTTCTTAAGCTGTTTTAGAGCCACTCTAATCTCGTACAGGCTAACGTCCGGGATATCTTCGGTGTAGTGTTGGGACAACCTAGCTCTTGGGTCTTCTGCTAGGTTGCTGACAGGTGGGCGTGTTGTCGTGTACAGCTGTCCGTAGAACTTCTCTATCTCTCCCAAAAGCTCAGGTTTAGACGATATGATCCTGCCGTCATCGGTCTTCAGCCTCATCAGCTGGCTCTGCCCAATAGACAAATCTTTTTTAAGGTTATCTATCAAATATCAATTTTGGCATACAGAAAAACCACAGTTGCACTACGCTAAAAAAGTATCAAGCACGTCAAAATACAATAAGTACACAAGATATAATCTGTTACATAGATAGATCACAGCGGAGATAGGGCCATTATCACAGAGCCACAAACTTCAGCAAGGCCGCGACGAGCTCCGGCCCTGAATGCATGTGTAAGTAGCCTCGAGTGAGGTAGTAGCCTCCTATATCAGAAGGTCTTCCTCCCAGTCCTCCTTAACTCTCTCAGAAACTGAGATGGAAGGGCGAGACAGTTGTTTGAGCTCCTCGTGGATCCGCGGAGGAATAGGGTTGTCACTGAGATCCACATACTCTAGGGCGCGTGATCTGGCTAATCGGTCCACATCCACTTCTGTAACAGTACAAATACTAGATATAGAAAGGTTGAATTATTATTTTATATTTTTATTGTTTACATTTAATGGAGAAGGCATACGAGCACACATGCTACCTTATGCCAAGGTGGAGCTGACGACCAGAGACATTGGCAATCCAAGTCTATAATCTCAATCCCCTAAAAGGCAACTAAAACGTTAAGAATAAGGAGTGTTATTCCTTATTCTACTAACAAAACCTGTACAAGGTCCCACTGTCAGTAAATAGGCGAGATTCGAACATTTACAGAATAAAGTCTATAAAACGAATTATTTAATTTATAACTGGCTATTTTAGTTAAAATACTAAATATTTATATTTACCAATAATTTGATTATGATGTGCGTGCAATGTGTGAAGACTGGGGCACTGACAGGCAATGGATGGTAAGGCCACAAAGCTGTTGTGGGAGATGTCAAGTCGCTCCAGACAAGCCAGAGTGCATAGCTCGTCAGGCAGCCTAGCCATTTGATTGTTGGAAAGATTCAAATCTGTGAAAAGAAAATGTATACTACATACACATAAAATATAGACTTGACAAGTTTATAAAAACTTTATATACCTACAGCGAGCTGCTGGTGTCCTATACTTAATAATAAATAATAAGACGCAAGTGCACCCTAGTGGCGTCGTGGCGACACCACGCATGGACCTGGCTCCTTCCCAGGTTAGTTCCTATTCCTCACCTCACGCTTGCCTTCATTGGCCGGCCGCGGTGTACAAAGATAGGGAATAGACCCTCACCTCTGGCTTGCTTGCCTTTATACTTAGTCGGTCAGAGTGGAGTCGCAAGAGCTATAATGCTCAAAGGGTGGGTGTACTCGTATTGCAAAAGTGACCGGCAAGTGACAATCTTAAAGTTGTTTATAGTCCAGAAGCAAGTCTTCACCCACGCCACTTAGCCCTTCTGGAACTGATGCGTCCCAGCTGCTATGTATATGCGGCTATTTCGGGAGGTCAATTCCAGAGTTGGCGAGTCACCGCATGCCTTTTGAACCAAAGTAATTAGCATTGGCCAGGTGGGTGTCGTAGCTTCATCAATAGCCTAAGTATATACGCCTTCCGAAGGTCCAGGACTCCCATAGTACCGTGATTGGTAAATACGTACAAATATTAATTTAAAAAAAAGACATATACTTAATAAAGAGGGTGATTGATCAGCACAATACCGGTTATTGTGGCACCATTTGGCAAGGCCATGGTGCGAAACCGTACATCATACAGATAATGTAGGTAGGTACTACAATGATAACCGTGATATTCACAGAGACTGTGAGAGTATTTTTTTCCAATCATAAATATCAGGATCTCGAGAATTGATAAGAAATTCAGACAAATATATTAGTGTCAATAGAACGCGTTTTACTTATTTGAAGCTGGTGGGCCATACTTGTGTGTGAAGATACAGGTGCACATTATCTCTTGTTACGTAGCTTATGAACGCATAGTGTTGAGTACCACTGAAAACCAGCCAGGTTGACATACTCAAGCCAACATTTTTGCTGAGTGGAGACCATTTCGGCACACATCATCCATGCATGTTTATTATTTTTTAAATTTAATAGTGTCGCTTGTTAGGAGATAAGAAGTACTTTTATTACGTTATTGTGGCTTTTCTATTATGTACCCTTGTGTTGATTGATGTGTTTGTAGAATAAATGAATCAGCATGGCAAGAAGAGGTAAAAGAAAAAAATTGGTTGCAGTAAGGTCAGAAATATTAATATTTAATTGTTTTTTTTGTTGTGTAATTAATTAATGTATCGAGTTTCAGTTCAATAATAGCATTTTAAACATGAAACTATTTTTGAAATAAGTACTATGTAATTTACCTGTAATCAAGCTGAATTTGACTGTGAACTTGGGGGGTATCTTGGTGATGACATTCCCACTGAGATCACACCTCTTTAGCTCTGTGTGTCTCATAAGGTGGTACACTGCATCAGGGACTTGCATAAGCTGGCATTCTGATAGGTCTGTAAATAAAATAATATTTTGATATTAGATAACGACAATAACAGTCCTGCCCTCGGTGGTACCTAGTGGTCTTATTTAGGTAGTACCTTAAGAAAATTCTGAAGCTTAAAAATTTCCATACAAATTCTATAATGTATGCTAGGCTGGTCCATTTTGTATGAAAATCGGAGGCCTTCGCAATGAAAGTGTTTCGAAAAGAAAGAAAGTGTGGAAGTCTCGTTTTATAAACCTCGTCCGATTTTTACGATTGTTGAATATGTTGTAGACGATGAAAAACCATGTTTGTACTTTTCCTATAAAAAAATATTTCTCTTTTTTTGTTTAAGATATGTAAAAAACAGAAACATACCTAGTTTCTTTACAATAACTACAACATATTCAAAAATAGTGGAAAACGAACTTGATTTTGGGGATGAGAAACATTTTCACCCAGAGCTATATTTGTATGGAATCTTTTGACATCTTCCTGATTTTAGCGGCTCTTTACAATTCTCTTAATTCAAATTAAAAACTTTATTGCATATCACATTATACATTTAATGTGAAATCAAAAATAAGGTATCCCTATGACACATAGTTATAGTCCAAATATGTATACACCCCAAAGTCTCAAAAAGATGTACCTTCTTACTATGGCAATAAGGTCATCATGTACATATTTTGGCACCTTTGTGCGGATATATTTTTTTATCCTTGGCTGTATATCAAAGTCTGTATATTTTTTTAAAAGTTAAGTACACAAACTTTGATTACACTTTCATTGCTTAGCTTGAGCTTTCTCCTAAGATTGAACAAAAAAATAAAATAACTTTTCATATAAGAAGCTTAAATGATAAATAGGTAGTATATTGCCAGAGGTTTAACAAGTTGGCATCATTACTTTTACCGTTATATTAATCAACTTAAGTTGTTCCGTTATTTAATGGCCCGTTTTTTTATTTTGTTTTTAGTTCCATAAAATATGAATAATTTATTTTATAAACAGAGATCGGACAAATGGATGTCATTACTCGCAATAATGTGGACATAACTCCAAAGATTAATAAATGAATTAATTGATTTCTTAGTCATAATTGCTAATACTTCAAACGGATAATAAAAGAAATGTATCATACCTCTTTTGATTTCCTTCTTAAAAATACAATATTTTTTTGACATTGACATTAATATGCCGACATTCATTAAATTTACTTTGTGATTCTTTCATTCTTATGGTATATTATGTGTATCACGAAAGATATCATATAACAAATAAAATAATGCCATGATATTTTTCTCGTCGCCTTTTGAATATCGTCAATTTTCCACCGAGCTAATGGCGAAAATTGAAGTAAATGAAATACGACGTCGAAATGGTATGTCAAAATTGTTTTAATTTTTATTGCTATATAATATATAATATTAATGAGAACTCAATATTATTTTCTCTTACATACCTATTAGGCAACCAAGAAATATGTTTGTGTCGCTGTTATTTTAACTTCAAAGAGAGGTGTTTGAAGTTTATCTTAAAAGACATTGATCCATCAAAATTCGACACATATTGTACATACATGCAAATAAATTTTACAATCAGATAACCTTTTATCTTCATATCATTTTCAACCAATACTGCACGTAATAGAGAGTTTGCAATCTAACTCAATTAAGCAAAATACAATGTATAGTAAATAATCTGGATAGTATACAAGGAGAAATAGGAATCCGTTTGCAAGGAAAAATGAAAGCAATACTTAAAAGAAATCCAGATTTTGAAACTGTCATCAAATACTTAGAAGATAAAATAGAATCTGAAAACCATTGGCATAACGGTATTACCATTAAACTACTTAAGTTTGCTCCGTTAACTTCAGTAGATTGCGAACGGAGTTTTTCAGCTCATAAGTATATTTTGGATGTGAAAAGGAACAAACTTACCCCTGAATATTTAGGAAAAATATTTTTTATTTACTTTAATAAATCTACATTTGTATTTAATTTATTGATTAATATTTTACGAAGTATACAAATTAAATTACAGGTAAAAATAATTAATTGATCTTTGGAGTCATGTCCACGTTATTGCGAGTAATGACATCCATTTGTCCGATCTCTGTTTATAAATCAAATGTATTGTAGAAACATATTTTCAAAGTTAATTTACTGCTCAATTGGTTGGAACAACGTTCGTGTGAAATGTAAAAAAGTGCGTAAGTAATCAATTAGGTACTATAAATTTATTTGTTCAAAAAATCTTTGGTGTCACGTCCACATTATTGCGATTAATGACGCCCACTTGTCCGATCTCTGTATATTACATACAGGCTGATTCAGATTAGCACTGTAATTAAATCACGTGTAGTCGACCAGTATCTATTAATAATCCTTAACCATACCTAAAGTCTGATTTTCTTGAGCATCTTCGCACCTCAAAACTACACGTGTCACTGCTAGGGCCATGGTATTAAAGCACTTATTTCTTAGTAAAGTAGAGTATTAAACACAAGATAAGTGGCGGATAATCTAATCGCAAGCCCAGCGTAGCAAAAGTTGGTCGCGAGTGGGTTGGCCTATTTATAAATTTTGTTTGCGCCAGAGTAGTGGCTAACTTTCTTGTAACTAGAACGAAGTTTTAAGACTACACAACCGGAAGTTGTAAATATGAATAATCCTCTTTTAACGGTTGAATAACGTTCGTGACTCAATTTAAAGTATAACTATACAAATAACTCGCCATGTCGTTGACAATATCTTATTATGGTTGACATAAATAGATATGTTGTTGATGTTTTTGACATTGACATTTAGCAAGTAGCTGGAACGGATGCGTTCAGAAACATTCATGTAGGTAAATAAATTAAAAGGACATTAGTAGGGGACCCAACGACACTAAACCTAGTTGGATAAGACTAACGGAAATATATATATATTTAGTCTTGTCATTAATGGCGGAATACGAAATGGCAATGCTGCAATGCGAAAACCTGGCACAACTATTTTTGAAGTTGTAAGTTCTAAGTCTAAATGCAGCAGTGGTTTTTCTTAGGCTTTCTTAGGTTCGTTCGCTTGGTCTTAACCCAACCTTAGGCAGACATTGATGATCTTTCAGACGAGTTTTGGTTTCTTGAGGAGATCGTAAACAGAGTATATAATAGACTAGGCCCGCGCGTATAACTTTGAGGTGGAGCTAGTATCTATACATATAAGTATGGTACCTATATGTATAAGCAATCAATTATGAGTTGCCAACAATTTGCTAAATTTCCCCAATAGTTACTTTTTACCCGACTTCAACAACCGGTCGATTGTGAGTCGGAAATACAATCCTTGTCCTTGTGACATTAATATTAGAACATAATACACTATACTTTTCATGCGGCGTTGCTTACATTCGCAACCAACTAACCTTCAAATGTGTGTAGGTGTGTATTTAAATATCGAAAGTTACAGTATCAAACGGTCAAAATATCTACAGGAATAATTTTTTTTTCGGTCTGCAATTGCTACGATGCCACTTCAAGTTTGTGTAAATGTTTTTTTATATAAATATTTGTTACAGAAAGTACAGTCATACAGGGTGTCCCGGGACGCGACGTCAAGCCGGCGCCGGGTGGTAGGCCACATTATACCAGTTATCAGAAAAAAAATAAAAAAAATCTATGTCTTATATTTTGAAAATTATGACCATCCAAAAAAAACGGAAAAAGTTACACCCTGTGATGCGTTTTTCCTTCCCATTTCTACAAATTTCCACTTTTTTATTATTTTTGTTTTGTTTCGTAACCCTGAGTAATGCTCCTGTAGCTAGTAGTCTTAAACTTTTACTCAATTGCTCTAACTTTGAAAGAAAATGACAAATCATTCCCAGATCAAGAGAGAAATTTACTTTCTCGTTCAATTTCAACTCGCTTTCCTGAAAAAAAAAGTATTACACTGGTTGGGCAAGTAACTTTAAAAGTTAGGGCATTTAATAAGGATTCCAAAATGGTATGACAGTTGCTACTTTATTTGTTACATTATTGTCAAAAAAATTTTTTGTTTACGAAGCCGGTTTTTTACCATTGTTTTTACTTTTTTTTTGTAATGACGTAGGTACCTTTATCCTTCCTTCAGAAATGTATCTTTACATTATTTTAGTGTAAGAGAGACGGAGAGAGCTATTTTATGAAGTGTGAGCGGGGCAGATAGTAATGCCGCTTATTTAAATTAATGGCATCACAATTTTTTGCCTTGAGCTTTGGATAGGTTAATAAAATAATAAAAAAATGAGTAAAATTACATAGTACATTTCTGAAGGAAGGATAAAGGTACCTACGTCATTACAAAAAAAAAGTAAAAACAATGGTAAAAAACCGGCTTCGTAAACAAAAATTTTTTTTGACAATAATGTAACAAATAAAGTAGCAACTGTCATACCATTTTGGAATCCTTATTAAATGCCCTAACTTTTAAAGTTACTTGCCCAACCAGTGTAATACTTTTTTTTTTCAGGAAAGTGAGTTGAAATTGAACGAGAATGTAAATTTCTCTCTTGATCTGGGAATGATTTGTCATTTTCTTTCAAAGTTAGAGCAATTGAGTAAAAGTTTAAGACTACTAGCTACAGGAGCATTACTCAGGGTTACGAAACAAAACAAAAATAATAAAAAAGTGGAAATTTGTAGAAATGGGAAGGAAAAACGCATCACAGGGTGTAACTTTTTCCGTTTTTTTTTGGATGGTCATAATTTTCAAAATATAAGACATAGATTTTTTTTATTATTTTTCTGATAACTGGTATAATGTGGCCTACCACCCGGCGCCGGCTTGACGTCGCGTCCCGGGACACCCTGTATATTAAGAATGTGGAGCAGATACGAGAAAACTTTGTTGGTTGCCAATTTATGCGACCTGTACCTTTAATCTATGGGTAGGTATCTATATAAATATAAAAAAAAGTTCTAAAATATTCCAAATTTATCAGACGAACATTTACAGGTATAGATGAATTATCGAGAACATGGAATTGCATTTGTAGTGGTTGTACCGTTTGCACCAAAAGGAGAATAATTTTCTCTTAATTTAATAAAATTACGTACCCTTAAGAAATGGAATAAGTAGTAGTCCTCTGTTTTTTGCTTTTAGTCGCTATCATGTTCTTCATCTGAGCTGTCACAAGTATTGATAATAAGATTGTCTGAAATTCGATCCATTTCCCCTTCCTGACATCGATATTTATTTTCTACACTTTCGACATGGCGACAAATATTTTCCCGCATTTTCTATTCGGTTTAAGGTTTAAGGTTGAAAATTATGTAACTTACACTTACTCGTACGGGCTGACACAAAATTATTCTTATAATTGTGAGAATACAATAAAATCAGACGTAAAAATATATGCACAACGTAAATAATATTCACAATTTGACACTGACATTGTTTTGGTATTTACTTCTTCAATATATTACAAACCTTTTTTTATGCTGATAGTACGAGAAAATAGGTAATTCAAATATAGAATGCCTGTAAACATACAATACTACTACATATGCAATTCCATGCTCTCGTGAATTCATCATAACCGTGTCGAAAGTAAAGTTAAAGATCTCTCGTTCTTGCATAAATTACTGCACAACACCAATGATTCCCCTAATCTTCTTAGCAAATTATCTTTCCGCTGTCTGAGCTTTAGAACTCGTTCCACTAATTTATGTTTGCTGTTCCATATTAACGCACAAAATATGCAAGAAATACATATATATATATATATACATATATATATATATATATAGCAAGAGCGCGTACAAATTATAACAAGAAAATTGATATTTTCAACAAGCGCAGCGTCTCAATCAGTTTGTTTCTGATAATGAAAAGAACATCAAGAACATCAACAGAACAACAAGTCATACATTTAAAATACGATTAAACACAGTATGCAACTGAAGTAATAATAAGTAAGTTATTAATAATCAGTTAATGGTATTAGAAAATTATATAACACTATTTAATTTTATTAAAATTGTTAATTTAGACGTTCGTTCATTAGATTAATAAATATATTATTATTTATTAACAGAGTGCAAACAAAGAAGTTTTAAGATTAGCACTTGTTAAGTTACTTATCCTCGTAGATGCAATGTTAATGTTATTATTAACTGTCTCACTAGATCAAATTTGTTAGCTATAAGTGTACTAAACTGTTTTGGCTAGTGTATTAACATAACTTATAATGTTTTGTTCCATTTGTAAACTTTTCTGAAAAATATACTAGGTTTCTTCTCAGGGTAAGTAGTTGTTTTAACTCTCGAACTGATAGTTACTACTCATATATGTTTTTGACATTCATATGTCCATTAGGTTAGTACTTATATTATGCCTAAATTTAAGAATAATATACTTTGACTTTGACTTTGGTTTTCACTCGTAAGTACTAATAAATAAAAAGCTCTTCAAATTTCTTGATGGGAAAGCATCAAATCAAAGGACCATTATATAGTAGATATACACTGAGGGGATAAAGTACTGTTTTATGTCACGGACGCCGTATTGAATCCTGAGCAAGAGGGTGTTACGAGTTAATTCCTAAACGAAGTGAGGGAATTAAAACGGAGTCTTGGGTGCAGCGAGGGATTCAAGCTCGCCCAAGACGAAAACAGGTTTATCTCAAAAGATAATACTCTACTTTTCTCACCTTTTGCGAGACAACAAAAAGCAAAGCTACTTATTAGAAACATCGTCATATCTCACATCGCTTTCGCTTTCGTTACTCGACATTGTTATTCAAACTATCTTTCAACTTCAACCTCCTGCTAACTAATACTGCATCGTTTTGCAACACTCGCAGTTTTCTTTTATTTTCTTTGTATTGCGTATATGGCTTGCAGTGGCCAGTTCGATTTTCAAATAAGTTCCATCGAAACCTGCAGCAAAGGTTTCTATGGAACAATTTTTCATACGAATTGAAATGTAATTATTACCCGCCAGGTTATAATATTTTACTGAATCTCATTATAACCCGCTGGTTAGCCGATGGTTGTAATGAATTGCTTTAACTGAGGTTTGCATGATATATAATTGGACAATTTCGAGCATGTGGTGTGAAAAATAGATTTATGTACTTTATGTTGAGATAAGATATGATAAGATAAGATAATCATTTATTTGCGTTAAACATTACCGTTAAATGTATACATCTAGGTCTTATTAAACTATTGGCAGGTTTATGTTTAACCGTTTCCGGTATGCAAATTTCACTTTAAAGCTAGTAAAATAAAAATACAAAAAAAAAAAGTCACAATTACACTCTATTACATGTCAAAAAGTTCATTTATACTATAGAAATTATTATTACTCAACCATTGATATAATTTATTTTTAAATTTCCTATTATTATTAGATTTAAATTCACTCGGTATTTTGTTGTATACTTTTATACACATTATTAAGCAACTTAGGTAGGTACTTAAGTATTTACAAGGATACTTTTGGAATACTGGGACCCACTGCGTCTTTTAATTGAGGAGGGTTCGTAGGCACTCTTATAATATATCTACTTAATCTTCAATGAGTCATACCAAGGAAACACAACGAACAGTGACCTTTTCTGGGCCAGTTTGCTTTTATGGAATAAATTGGTCTGCTAAGGCCGTCGTGTGCTCGAAGAACCGGTTTCTAAATGATTGCGCTAGACCGAGATGTTCTAAATCGATCGTCAGAGGAAGCACGTCGTCAGCGACCGACTGTTGAAGCACGCAGTGAATCTATGCGTGCATGTCTTCCGCATGTTGGCGAATTCATTATATCTACTCGTTATTGTCTTCCGCGAGCCGATATGGATGTTGCTAAGAACGAGGAAAACAGTAAAACACAGCTGCAATCACTTTAGTTTTCCGGTAACCCACAAAAAACTTCCGTAAAATGAAGGGCGATTGCTTACACTCACCGTCTCTCTCTCTCTCTCTCTCATTAGATAATGAGGTCAGTTACTTAAGTACTTGATATAATTGGAGGTGACCTATCGTTTCACCGAGTTTAATTACGCAGATTTTTATTTCGCAGACAACTATTGGCAGACTTTTCTTTTGGCCGAGTAACGTTTGGTATAATTTCGTTACGCCTATTATTGGTTGGCCAAAATACCAAAGAAAATTTTACTTAATAATATCAAATGAATTAAACTAGGAACGCCATTACTTGTAACAAAGGTATTTTAACATAGATAACAAAGTTTAAAGTGGTCCAGGTGTTCCCTCATTAACTTCGCCGAATACCTCTGGATCCAATTTAGCCTCATTTTGAAGGTCTCGGGGTCAATTAAACTGTAGGTAATAACTCTTTTTAACTCTTTTTGAAATTTCTTGTGTTTTAACTATAGGTAGATGGATGCAATTTTTATTCCAGGATTGAATTGGATTGATTCCTTTTTCGGCACATTCCTTTTTGGCCATATTCTTGTTTCAGCACATTTAAGTAAATAAATTATACTATGAAATACTTGTGACGTTACTTGCGTAATAAAATAAAATAACATTTTCTAGTAAAACATTATATTTTAATTAATTAAAATAAAAGACAAAAATTAAACAGTAGGTACCTACCATCAGTGTCGTATGCAATTTTTATTCCAGGATTGAATTGGATTGATTCCTTTTTCGGCACATTCCTTTTTGGCCATATTCTTGTTTCAGCACATTTAAGTAAATAAATTATACTATGAAATACTTGTGACGTTACTTGCGTAATAAAATAAAATAACATTTTCTAGTAAAACATTATATTTTAATTAATTAAAATAAAAGACAAAAATTAAACAGTAGGTACCTACCATCAGTGTCGTATTCCTGATTGGACATATTCTTGTTTCGCACATTCCCGTTTAGACGTATTCCGTTTTCGGCATATTCTTGTTCATAAATCATTATATACAACAAATGAAATCAATCCTAGGTAAGAATACATTCTTGTAGATAAAAAATAACGATACCTAGGATTTATTTCATTTGTTGTACATAATGATTTAGGTATGCCGAAAACGGAATGTGCCAAAACAAGAATATGCCGAAAACGGAATATGTCCAAAAAGGAATGTGCCGAAAAAGGAATCAATCTTGAATTGTTCATCTTTGATTTAGTTAAAAATGATATCAAACTTGTCTTAGTACCTAAACTTAAACAGTTATTAAAGGTATTAACCTCAGACATCGTCTTCTTCTTTGCCCCGCGGCGACTTCAACAGCTACTACCGCAGGGATAGGGCGTTACGACAATGAAGTGATTTCCCCAGTGTCAAGTATATAGTACAAATCGATATAAACAATACAATCCAATCTTGGTGGTGATTTGTAGGACAGAGCTCAATATAGTTTAACTACTGCACCACTGCGAGTCCACTTGAAACGAGAAGTAAGTTGCCAGATACACGAAGTAAGACCAAGTCTTCTATTTCTGTGCAATAGAAAGGCATAAAAAGCATAAATCACTATCAGAAAAGAACTTTGAACACCTAAATACACATAAATACGAAACTAAAATTAATTACATGTCCGACATCTCTTAATGTAGCAAATTGTCTCCTACCTCAGACATCGCCGGGGCGGATTGTGTTATCTATGTTTGTATTTTATTTATAAAATGGTAAATTGTTGTGTGGTCGGCTGTAAAAACCGCAGTGAGTAAAAGTGAAATTGGAAAACGTAACTCTTCATACGTATAAGTACAGTATTTAGCCCCATCTGGAAAGCGATTTTTCTGTTTTAAACCCGCTAAATACAGCAACTAATCTTAAGTACGTGTGTAATAATAATACAAGATCATTGAAACAACTTTAAAATTATCTTCAAAACAATTCGATTATTGCAGTTTTAACCAACCAAATAACGTAAATAATTGAATATCAATAAAGAACGGCTGGCTAGCAGCTATGTCTGTGGTATATGCAATTTGACCAGATTGTGAAACGATTTGGGGTTGCAAGACAAACAATTTTTTTTACCTCATTTAAAGGGGAAAAATCGAGAAGAATATGGTATATGCACCAGTTACCAAATGAGGTAAAAGCAAATAGGTAATTCTGATAAATACCAATCTAAAAATTAGAACCCTCATCAAATATATGAATAGTTTCGTGGACTAGGTAATCTTGTGAACAGAGTTACATTAAAAAGTATATGTGTGATTTTGTGATTACTTAAGCTCATATATTTCGCTCGATCTCGTATGGAGCATTTCAACATGGCCTAGCGAGGAACCTGCTTCACAGTCAATTTTCAAATCATACTTATTATGTCAAAAATGTATGCTCGTGGAGCAGTAATTTAAACTCAGTTTTGACAATTTCTATCAATTTTTTAGCATATCCATCCCTTAGTACGGTAGTACGCACTTGTCAAGTCTAGGATTTACTTAGTTTATGTTTGTAGCATAGATTTAGGAAAACATAGAATTCGTATAGCCAACTTTCAAGCGTACTACCTTTTTCTTGTGTGTGCAACACAGCTTCGTAGCCAATTCTCATTGGTTAATGCCGGACATGTGAACCCTACTAAATTTCAGAAGAATGAATAGGATAAGCGGCTAGTCGCGGATAAAGAATTACGAAAAAGAGTCACTTAATTTTTCGTTCGCTATCTGTTCGCCCATAGGTCAGCATTTCAAAATAATACGCAAAAAATATATAGTTAAAAGTGAAATATTAAAATATAGTTTACGTGTAATGGCCTGTGTGTTTCGTGGGTGCAAATCCCGAATAGGAAACAAAGAAAATGATGCTCCAAATACAAGCTTTCAACGGTGAGTGATGTTTTACAATAAATCTGTTGTTTTTTTGCCATAATGCGGCCGTTTTGCAAGTATAACTTGAAACATTAACGTGGTAGTAAATCTTGTAATTAATACAAAGGCACTATGTGCAGCAAATGTGCATTTTTCACGCATTTTTTGATTTTCCTTGAGAAGTAAACAAAATAATATCGATAAGTAAACTTTCGATATTTTGATTGAGTACATGAGTAATTAATATGTGTATGGGTATGTGTTTAAATATCAAAAAATGAATACATTGCGAGTTAAATAGCGATGCCGAATAGTTAAACGGCCGATGTTTCAAATTTCGAAAGTATTTGTTGGGTATGTATGTATATGAATGTCAAATGTTAATTATTAAAATGTAAATATTTAAAGTTTGTTATTTTAAATGTTCAGTTTTTTCGTTGCGTGCGTTTTAGACAAAGGCATGGCATACTTATTGTAGATATTTGGATCGTTCGTTATTTTAATGTTCAATATTTTAATTATTAAATTAAAATACATAATAATGACTTTTTATTTTATTAATAAGTGCGTACATATTTATCGATCGGTAAAAGAGCCTACCGTGTTCGATATTAATTCATTGTATTGTTTCAGATTTCTAAAATCCGGACAGAGAGGAATGGGTAAAATTTGTTTGGAGCGGTCTGCGAGACTGGAATTGGACATACGGAAAACACTGCCGTGTGTCCTCATCATGTATGAAAACAACATTTAAAAAAAGTATAGTAACCACAGCATATCTTTTTATATTACAGTAAAATGTTAAACATCCTATCCTATTCCTGAAATAAGAAACATAAATCTGCAGTAATCACATCTTGATGCTCAAACAAGACTGGTTGGATATCCTCTAACAGATATGGTTCGTCGTGAGAAGTTGCAAAGCAAACCGGCATCAAGGAAGGGTCACATACTGTCATCCAATTACTTTTGGTAAGGCTTAGTCATTATTATTAAAGATAAACGTTTTATTTCCAATATAAACTGTAAAAACGGTCTTTATTTTTATTAAAAGACAAAAAAATAATAATCTCGGTTTACTTTCCGAAATAAGTATTGACCTTTGATCTATTGGTAATCAATTACAATTATTATTGAAAGTACTGTATACCTTTTACTAAGTTAACCTAATTTGTCGATAAACCGCACATTACTGATTGCAAACTTACGGACACTAATGCAGAGTGACACGCACTAACACACCTAAACAGTGGTACACTTTTGAAATTCAATAGAAAGCGGTCATATATAGACGACTCTTTTTAACGAAGGGCATTTGTGACAGGTGCGAAGAGTACTATTGTTTTAGCCGTTTTTACACTGCCTCTATGCTTTCCTGCCCCTATGAGTGTATGTAATAGTAATGATATTTTATATTAAGATACGTCATCTGCGCGCAAAAGCGTTCCTCAAAAAGGAAGGTAAATTACCTAACTAAGTACCGTTCAGTTGCGCCGCGGCCGCTGACGCGCACGCATTTAAGACAATTGGGTAAGTAAAGTTTTTGGAAGAGATGTAATTTTTTTTTCTATAGTCGTCATCCTGAATATCATGGAACTGCGGCTCTTTTATTTTTATTTCCTCTAATATTTTAGAAATCTTTTTTTTAGTTATGAAGTTGACATTTGTAAACTTTAATGACCGACAAACTTGTGGCCTTCGTACTTAATGAAAAAGAAAAAAAACTGTCTCTTCTATAATTCTGTCATTGTCAAGTCAAATCTATCCTATAATCTGTGGTCAAATCAAAGTAAACAAACGATTGAATTCAACGGCTCTTTTCTGTTTGCTTGCGTTCGTTGTGATCAGTGTTTTAGAAATAATTACTTAGCCACGAGAGCACGTTTGAATCGTACAATCCACGTGATGAATTCCGGCAATCCCACTTTGGAAATAGAGTATCACAAAGATTTACTCAGATGCTTCGTACCTTCTTGTAAAAAATACAGACGAGACTTTCCGAACTCGGCGTACTTGAGCATACCACCGTCTTTGCAAGCGACTTGGTTGGTGCCTTTGGGGATGAATTGCCCAAAACGCAATTTACTTTGATTTCAAGTTCAATTCAATTCAATTTTTATAGGTTATGGCTCCATCGAAACTGACAATGAGAGGACAGATAAAGAAGTGACAGTTTTTTTTTCTTTTTCATTAAGTAGGTACGAAGGCAACAAGTTTGTCGGTCATTAAAATTTACAAATGTAAACTTCATAACTAAAAAAAATATTTCTAAAATATTAGAGGAAATAAAAATAAAAGAGCCGCAGTTCCATGATCTTCAGGAGGACGACTATCGAAAAAAAAAAAATTTACATCTCTGCCAAAAACTTTACTTACCCTATTAAGTTTTAATACCGTAAAATCGTAAAGTTTAATCATTTCCATAAAAAATGCCATCTTGTGTTTTTCGAGTCTGCCGAATTTATACTGTAACTGTAAAAGAAAGAAAAGGATGACTCATTTCATTCGTAAGTACAGTAAACAGCATAAATAAGTGATCATTTATGTACCTTGTCACTTTAAAATCGTGTTAGAAATGTCATACGAAATTGTGAAACGATTGACAGCGACAAGGTACATAAATGATCACTTATTTATGCTGTTGACTGTACCGTAAATATGTTTTTACAATTTGTTTACTTCACCATACTTTGTTTAATTTGCATTGGCGTAATTGTCACCTGTGAAACATGCGATACACTATTAGATATCGCATGAGTGAAAGACGGGTAGTTAAATGGCGGGAATAGTGAGCACTAATATCTAGGCACGCCATTGGGCACGCCGCGTAATTCGGGTACGCAATTTGAAACAACTATTTATCTCTTTCTAACAATAGCGTTCGCTACGATTTACCATCTTTGTCTGTTAAAGTATGGTAACGTAAGCAACTGTCATTAATTGGTGACGGGTTTTAAATGCGTTTAGTATGAGCGTAACGTATCTTAATATAAAATATCATTGTGTAATGAACCTCATTCAAACATGATGTAAACAAACAATCGCAAGACGATATATTTATTACTTCTCAGTATTATAAACATTCAACCATTGCTTATTTATTACCTAGACCTCAATACGACACTTTCTTGCATGACGTTTGCTAGACTAGATTTATTTACTTAGCAGAATCACATAATAGTTGAAAAGGTGGATTCCACACTTCGAATTACCAGTTTCTGCAATAAATGTTGATGCCGTCGTTTTGAATCTCTTGGAAAACCTCATCACACAACTTATTAACATTCATCACATATAATCAAAAGAGAATCGTTCTCATTAATATATTAATTTCATCATACTCGTAAGATTTTCACATTCAATTTGTAAACAAATAATTTGGACATGACAACGTTAGCTGCTAGCTAAAGCTGTCTTCGAGCGTAGGTGTCAGCCAGATATCTAAATTGTACTTAAATAAAATATCAGAGATATTTTATGTTTTATGTAAACCTACCAAAGAAGTTGATATAGCGCAATTCGAACCGCATTTAGGGTTCAAATGAGGGTCAATTCCTAATTTTATTATAAAAAATTCAATGTAACCATTTTTTCTAAATAATATGTATAACTACAGGGATCGATTTGCGACGCCTAGGTATTCCTCGAAATGGTTTTTAAATGTTTGTCCATTATTAAAAATAGGTGTATCCCAAATCCTAATTGTAATCGTGGCTCTACTTCATTATTTAAAGAAGCCCAAGTAAATTGAATAGCGTCGTTACATTTTGAGTTAGGTTTATAGAATCTAAATTAGGTAAGTAAGTACCTAAGATTAATGTCACGTGAAAGTAACTTTTTGATTTTATTAATTTACAGCACGTATATATTTACATTTGTGAGTTTAGTAAGAGTTTCCTAAGAAGCAAGAAATGCCAATTCAGTTGTTACGTACCTACTGCGTAGAACGTTTCCTTTTCCAAAATAACATTCTAAAATAAGATATTGCGTCTCAAAGTGGCAGCTACGGCCAAAACGTTCCGTGTTTATTTTTTTGCGTCAGAATTGTAACGTTTGTTGGGTTGTTATTGCTAATTAATTAGATAACTTTATTTTAACGGTTTGACCATTCAATATTTTGTTAAGTAGCTAGTTAGGTATTTGCAATAGTCGAATCTATATCAAAAACATCGTAGGACTAACAGATTAAATGTGTAACTCGACTGTATGATAAATAACCTATGATATAACTATTGTTGCTCCTAGTGTAACTCATACTGCTATATGCTTTCTAGAGTAACTACCTACTTAGGTACCACATTGGTACCTAGCACTGGTAACTAGCTCTGATCTTAGTTTTGTATCTAGTCCCTACCAGTCCGATCTGTTATAGTTTGCTTTAATTTTTATTCATTATACTCGTACCTACCTATAAACCTACAGTGTCAAGTGTGTAAAGAGCTGACCAGCACTTGAAGTATTAGTTGGCGAGTTAAAAGTGTTTATACTAACAGATTAACAGATATGCTGATACGTGTACTAATTAAATATTAAGAAATTAATCACCGCAACAGAGAGCGACAGAGCCATGACACTGGCCAATTTTGCAATTTTTACACAATCTCTACACAGAGTTTACGAAAGGCAAATGTTAATGAATACCTTAGAACAGTAGCTGGTAACTATGCGTTGCGTAAAAAGAGTTATTTTCCGGGTTATGTTCTTAATCACTCATACTGTAGTACACTTTGATTACTTAAACAGAAAGAGGTTTATTTTCTGTTAATCGTTGCATGCAACACGAGGGAAATATTCGTTCACTCCAGCGATGGATCTTCTGCGGATCGATAACGATGTACTTTTATGAGTTATTTGTGGAATGAAGAGAAATAGCAAATCAATAGGAAACTGTGGAAAACGAAGTACAAGCTGTCTCTTATATTGTCGCCCTAGTAGGTATGCACTGCACTAGGGATTGTTGTCATTCTGCTATTTTTTAATAGCCAGTCGGACTCTATTAGCACCGGAAGGGCAATTTTGCACTACAAGAAATTGTACTTCCCGGCAGTCCAATTTTGCTAAAAAAACTGGTATTTAGTATTTATGACGTAACCGCTAACTCTATGATGGAATTTTACTATTTAACTAGTAATTCATTTAGGTATTCGTAAATAAAATATATTTGACATGAAAAAAAACAAGTTTTTATAAATGTGCTTTTGCGGTAAAACTCGACTAATAAGATGCACAGTTTTGTAAAACCCGAAGAGCAAAGTCTCAAGAAAAAGAATAAATAAATCACGTAACCTTGTAACAATGATGGGTTGCAATTTGTTACGGAAGTCGTGATATGTTCCAAGAAATAAAAAGCTGTGAACTGGAAATTCGTGCGGTAACGTGTTACAGAAATAATTGGGAAATGCGAGGCTTGCTGTTTCGTTAGGCTCAAGGCTGGACATGTTCATTAAATGATGTAGAGCTCTGTTGTGATGTGAACCAATAGCGGTCGGTGCGCAGACAAAGCTCGGATCGGCCCTTGCTATCTTCCGATCGGAGTGTACCACAGCGGTGTGTCTGCGGTACGTACCTGATGATGCTCTAACGGTGGAGAAAAAACATGCTGAGGAAACCTGCCCTGCACGGTCAGGTAAGTGTGTAGGAAGAGTTATTGCATCGAATATCGAAGTGTATCATAAAGGACCATTCTGCATGAAATAAAATAACGTAAAATATGATATACATATAGTTATAAGCCACCATCAGACATTGGATTAGACAAAGGTCATGGAAAGGAAAGGTCAAAGTCACCCTCCATTGCTATCGACGTAAGAGTGTGTTTAGATATTTTGGAGCACCATGTCTGCCCTAGTTAATAGGTATGTTCGACGGCGTTGGCGATGGTACTCGGGTACCCTATAAGATGGCTGCATCGTCAACAAAATCTGTGACCAAAGTCAACGTTGCACACGGTGCGGTCCGCTAATTAAAAACACAATTATGAATTTGTTCTAGTTACTTAAAACAATCCAGGTGCCTTTTTTACCGTCTTCTCGTCGTCCCATTGATGGGACGAATCAATGGGACCACTAGGAAGACTTATTTCTCGTAGTCCCATTACTATATTTACGGTTGTGGAAATTTTCATCCTGTAGGTATACATATAGAATATAATAGAATACGTAGATAGGTTTCATTATGTTAGTTTTGCAGCAGGCCCGGAGGGCCGCACCACCCAGAAACAGTAAACTTTTTACAGTGTATGTGGAATGTGTTTTATTACCTAATACGCAACTAATTAACGAATTAAGAAAGAAGCCGGTTTAATACGATAAAATTGCAAATTCCGAGTGCAAATATTAGTAATTAGCTCCTCAATTCGTTGTAACCGGCTCCGGCCGAGCATGTAAGGCCGCGGTAAAACAATGCAGATAACCAAGGCTACTTTTACTTGAAGATATCTTGGAAGAGCTTCTACCGTAGAAGTTTTGACACGTTGGCGGTAATGTCGAAATTACGGGTCCGGAGCTCTAATCTGGGACAAGTTGTCGGGTTTAGTCGAATTCACGAGTTGAGCAATGGCGCAGGTACTCGTAAACGACGCGCGCTGGTGCTGGTCGACCGCTGACCCGTGCACAACGCACAGCAGCAGGTCGCTGCTCGCTGCCACTTCGTGCTACTCCGAATTAGCGCGTAGAGATCCTTGACGAACTTTTAATGGTTGCGTTAAAGAACTGTCTGGCTTTATACCAAAAAAAACGGCTAACTGCATAGTAATAGTATATGCATTTTAGATTTAATTTTGTTACTTATAGAGTTTAGAGTGTCTCGACTTCTACATTGCGGATAGCCGTCTTCTTTGATATTACGGTAGCTATCTGACTGTGATATTGTGATGATTAATTATTGCATGACTGAAGGCATATCTTTACATATCTTTACATTTATTCTCGTACATATTGGTGGGTTAGGTTAGGTAGGTACGTATTATTAATATTAGCGCTCTAATTGCGACGCACATTTTTAACACCGTTGTTATTTTCGTGAAACGGAGGAAAACAACAATAACATTATCGTAGGTAGGTAGGTACGTATGATTAGACAATCACTGATTCATCCTGCGACATCCCTCCAATGACGTTGAATGGAATATCTTAGGGGCTGTTGGTCAATAAAAATGGGCTACAACTACGCGTATTGTCTCTTTTTAACCAGCTTCAAAATAGGAGGGGGTTCTTTCTATGTTTTTTTTTTTCAATGTATGTTCACTGATTTCTCAAATGTGCTTGTGCCGTCTCTGTCGTAGTACGTATATCCAAGTTATGTAAACTAGTTTATTTATTCGCTTGGCTGAGATTACGTAAACGACGAACATTTTATAAGTAGTTACCTACATAAAGGAAATCTTTGTCACTCTCGGTGATATATGTAGACATGATGACATGATTAAGCAATCGCTATCGGCGCTTGGCAGGCAATGCAAGTTGTAACCGATTCTACGTATACAAAATCACAGGTGCATAACATAACATATATACCAACTATAATATTAGGTAGTAATACACAGGTACCTATAGGTACCTATAATATATAAAATACTAAATAGAATCTGTCAAGTCTAGGGATCTTGCCGGCAGGCGAATAGAAAAATCTACACAGGTAAAGTCAACAGGATAAATATGTGATCATTTGTGAACCTTGTCGGTTTCAATGGTTTCACAATTTTGTATGACATACCTATCAAACAGGACGTTAAATTGAGAAGGTACATATATGATCACTTATTTATGCTGTTGACTAATACTAAAAACTGTACTATAAACTTCGGAGATAATGGGGGGGGGTTTAATTTCTTGTAAATTTTTGGCTACAAATCAAAAAATGACTTACATCACAAAATATTTCAACAAAAATGTTTTGAAATGTGCAGACTGAGCTCTGTCACATGACACCCGATTTGCTACAATCAAACCACTTACATTTTTCAATCCCCTCTTCTACCTAGACTTCTAACTTCAACTATTTATAAAATTACCTACATATTTTTTCTTTTTAACTAAACATTGATACTGACAAGCAATACAACTAACTATAGTATTTGTAGTTGATGAGAAAACCTGCTGTTACATGCAGACAGACAGATGGACAGACAACGAAGTCTCGCCATTAAGGTTCCTTTTTTACCATTTTGGTACGGAATCCTAATAACGTTAATTAAATAACGTATTCTCATCTCACTCACGCGCGAATGAAAATGCGCCAAGTTTAGTAAGCCCTGCTTTTTTCGATCCCTGTTAAAAAGGAGGTAAATTTAATATAAGTTACAGTGCATAATTGTTTTCCTTCGTATTTTCACGGAAACGTACGAACGTGTCATGCTATTTTAGTCAACCTCAGTACTTTTTGTACTGTGACCGACTGAAATAGCAACACCTTCGGACGTTTCCGTGAAAATACGAAGGAAAACAATTATGCACTACACCTGTACCTCGGTAGGTACAGGTGTAGGTACAGGTCCGGGGGGGGCACAGGATCTTAGGCGCAAAAATGTTTAAGTACCAGTAGGTACATTTTAAAAATCACATGTGTAAATATCGGCCATTTTTGTTTAAGTCTTCCTACACAAGATGCATTCGGCATTCCTTATCGTTAATAGGATTAGGATTAGGATTAGGTTATAGGATTGACGTAAGCTGTCAGGCGGTCGAATCGATCGCCTAGGTACGTCATTTCCACACATTTTGTCGGTTTTCAAAAATGGTTACGTTATTCAGCGTACCTACTCAATAAGTTTGTTGGATTCGGCGCTCCGACATGGCAGGAAGGGACCTACATAGCTAATAGCTAAACAATTGACCGAGAGAAGATTACATCGCCTGCATCACCTGTGCAGACAAGTTCATAAATATGTATACTTTTGTACCTTGTCACTTTAATCGCTGTGAGAGTACAATTCATATATGGCAGTTTAAACATGACATTAAATAGACAAGGTACCACCTAACCTACAGATGTAGTAGTGCATAATTATTTTCCTTCGTATTTTCACGGAAACGTACGAATGTGTCATGCTACTTCAGTCAACCTCAGTACTTTTTGTACTGTGGCTGACTGAAATAACAAGATACGTTCGTACGTTTCCGAGAAAATACGAAGGAAAATAATTATGCACTACATCTGTGCGGTACCTACGCTACCTAAGGTACTAACTACCTATGTCGTAAGGTAAACGAACTTCGATTAAACAGTGCCTACCTAGTGCTGATTGGACAAAGCACATTTGAATAAATACAGGTCAAAAGTTACGTTTTTTACAATGTAAAAAACGTACCTAAACATTTAATGTGAAATGTCAAAGTAAGTAGTTAACTAGCATAATTCTCCATTTCTTGAATTATTTTGTTTGATTAGCCTAGCTACTCGTATAGTATAGTGCCTGGCCTACAAGAAGTCAATCCTGACAGATTGCGCAACCATGAAGTTTCTGAATATCACTATTCCTTCACACGCAACAAATAGGTACCTACAGAATTGTTTTACTGCGGTCAGCAATGTCAATAGTCAGAAACTTCATGGTCGTGCAACGTGTCAGCATTCAGGTTTCCCTTATTTTTTCAGGGTACGATATTACAATTGACCTAGTCCCAAACTAAACTCTAGGCTTGCACTATGGGTAGCCACCTTCTAGACTACGATATAAATACTTATATAGAGAAATATTGTACTTACAAACATATAAAACTTCCATGTCTCAGGAACAAATATTTGCACTCATCACATAAATAATTTAAAAACAAGACCGCTAGCTTTGTAGGTAGGCAGGGCCACACTACCAACCAGGCCAGCGCGTCGTCAGAAAACTTCTTATCGGCCTAGTAAGTAGGTACTGTAGGTTATTTTGTTACGGGGAGGTTTAAGCGTGTCTTTGTATATGTCGGTACCTACCATTTTTTGTATCCTACCTTTACCTATTTCGATATTTTAATAGTGTGTAGGTAAGTATTTACCTAATTCCAAATTAATAAAAATTTCGAATATTCGTACGTAGGGCCATTCGTTCTATTTATAATTTAAATTCCCGTGACTCATTAAGAGAACTTTTTAAAGAAATTAATATCTTAACTGTAGCGTCTCAATTTATTTACGAGAATATTATTTATGTTATTAAGAATTTAGATTCGTTCACCAAAAACTCAGATACCTATACATAATTTAAATACTAGAAATAAAAATAAAATAGCTATTCGAAAATTCCGTGTCCGTAAAGTATATAAATCATTTGTTGGTCAATGCATTCATTTCTATAATAAATTACCTGAAGTAGTTTTAAAGTTACCCTTTCCAGCACTTAAAAAATATTTGAAAAGGTCGTTAATGTCTAAAGCGTATTATAGGGTCGAGGACTATCTAACAGACAAAAATGCATGGCCTACACCCGAAACTTAGTCAATAGTAATTTGTTCAAATGCAAAGGCTTTATCCTGCTTTTTCTTGTCTGGGGGACACCGTTGATGCAGGAAAACATATCGAAACTTTTATGTGGTCATCTTGCACCATCTCATATACACATATATAAGTAGGTAGTTGTAGTTATTTTATTTTATTCTTTTCTATCTTTCTCTCCCGTAAGATTTTTGGCATGTTTTCCTGCTGAACTACTGTTATTTGATATTATATTTAATTTAATACTTGTAGCTTTATATAATGCTAGATTAAGTTGTACATACCATTGTAATATGCAATATGAAATAAGTTTAAAAAATGACTGACTGCTGAGTTTCTTGCGGCGTTTCTTCTCAGCAGTGGTCTCCTCTTGGGAAGCGCTGGTAGTATCTTGACGTGTAAAAGTGCCCGAGCGGCCTACTTACTAAATAAATTTCTTTTATCTTTTATCTTTTTATCTTTAGGTAAGGTACTTAATTCCGAATGCACTTTTTTGAGAGAAGACTACAGGTAAGTTTTTTTTTAATATTGCTTATACCTACCTAACCTAACCTAAACTAGGTTCGTAAATATCTAGTATCACGCAAAATAGGCGCAGTTTTTTAAGTCGTCGAGTTTCGGAAAAGAGCCCGCCACAACCTATAACCTATAACAACCTATCTAGTACCTAGGTAATTGTTAGTTTTTTCCCGGGTATGGACATTATGTGCCTAACTAGAAACCTAGGTACCCACTATATTAAGATGCGGTGCTGAAAATGTGCACAATTATGCCACAGCTAAGTATTTGTACCTAGTAGTTTTGCACTCTACCGCGAGTCCGTATGAAGTCAAAGTCAAAGTTCTATTATTCTTAAATTTAGGCATAATACCTATAATGCACCAATGAATGTCAAAAAGCATTACCTACAACCGGTTCGAAAAATATGATTTGAAATTAGTGAGTAGGTAAGTACGATAAGAGGTAGGTACGTAATGCATTTACCGAATTTCTTATTAACTACAATCATACTAAACTATCAATGAATGAAGGTCAGGCTAGGGGCGGCAGACGGCACTGTAGTAGCAGTACTGACCGAGCTGGCTGTTCTCCTGCGCATCCTCGCAGCGGCCGACCACCCGGATGATAGCGCGGCCCGCCAGCCGAGCGCAGATCATCATCGCCGGCGCCCGGGGGTCTCCTTCCTCCGCCTCCGCCCCCATCCTCGCTTCTCCCTCGTATTCCGTAGGCGGCCGCATCACTGCACTGGGAATGTTCACTGCACAAAGTCACTGGCTAATTACTAGCGAAAGACTTGTCTCATCTACTGCCGCTCCGAAACGCGGAGCGCCTCAGTACTCGGCTGCACTCTGTTAAATTCGAGCGGCGTGTTTGCCGCAGCCTTTATATTGTCGGCTAAACAAAGGAGCGTGGTGCGCGAGCGAGATGCGGCAATAACAATGTGCCATCTCGCTCGCCGTCTGCTGCGCAGTTGACGCACGCGTCCTGACTGCGAAAATCGGGAATATTGATGCGGCTAAAGTTTGTTCCAAATGTTCCAATCATCTCGCATTTAAGCACTCGTATTAGATTTTGACACACCAATCATTTTTAGAAATGTTATTTTGCTTAACAGCCAGCCGATGCTGAGTTCGAACGTGCACAACAACTGTACAACTTTGAGTAGGTTTATGTTTTGTATATGTACTTCATTTGTGTGTTGTTGTGAATAAATGTATTTTGATTTGATTTGATTTTTGATTTTAGTTAATTATTATTTATATTCTTATTATTATTTTTATCTCTCCTGTTCGGAAAGTTTAATTTGAATGGGTAGATAGCCGGGTGGATTGCGTTTTCACCTCTAGGGTGGAAAGTATTTGTTTTTAATAGTTACGATTGGCCACGGAGTCCAAGAAAATTGAGCTACGTCATATTATTAAAATAAAAGCTTTTCATATATCTAAACTCGGCTATATGTTAAACGACGTATTTATTAGGATGTACTTATAGGTTCATATTAAAATGTTTTACGACTGGACTATTTTTTTCGCAATTACAGAAAATCAACATTTAAAATTATTCCTGTATAGGTACTGCTTCCCGCCATAATACGATGATAGCATAGCATGACACTTTTTCTTCACGTTTCGGCATGGCCATCTAGAACATACACATACTGCCAACATTAGAAAATTTTAATCGAGTTGGTCACGACGACCAAGGAGCTTCTACACAACACTGGAGGTTGAACACAGAACGTCTTTTATAAAATCTGTGTGTAGTATTTTACATTACTCACAGTCGAAATGAAAAGTAGTGTCTGACTCAGGTGAAACTACCCATTTCCGCTCGAACTATTCAACCCTTTCAACCCTTGGTTATCAATCTACTAATGAATCTTGGTCAACCAGCTTGCTTAGTTACACGTCATCACATCTTATAATCAATAATATTTTAAGATTTTAATATTAATATTATTTTTTAATATTATCTATTAGGTAGGTAGGTACATCTACCTAATAGATAATTATTATAGACTGTCTAGATTATGGCTGTGTATTAAATTCATGAAATTGAGTACTGCTTATGGAACAAATAAACTGACGATTAAACAAAGATTGCTTTTTTAGTTTTTTTATAAACATCCAGAAGGAAGTTTTTATCTTACGAGGTTTATCTTATAAAGAGTAGGTACAAAAGTGAAGGTAAGTACCTACTTCGCGCTTCTGCGCACTGTAAAGTTGAGATAATACGGCTGCAGACACGTGGTCATACCAGATTGTCACACCAGTGTGACGACAAGTAAATTATTTTCCTCTTAGCCACACTGTTTGGTGTGACCAATACTATGTTGCCAAAACATGAGACTTGTGGTCACACTACTAGTGCGGGAGGGTCGGTATCAAAACGACTGGATTCTCAAAACGACCAGAACCACATAAAGACTTGATCGCAAAACGACCACATCTGCAAAAAGCCTTTATCTCGTAATGACTTTCTAGTAAAACGACCACATAGCATAAAGTCTGAATATCAGAACGGCTTACTATCAAAATTACTTGTTCGCAAAAAGACCACCTCGCAGAAGGTATACATCTTAAAATGCCCTAATAGCAAAATAACTAGATCGCAAATGAACTTAATCTCAGAATGGCATGGTAGCAATTAGTCTTGTTAGTAAAATAGCATGAAATCATTCCATCGGCATCATAACATCGTAATACGTCGTCGTACATACGTACGTACGTCTCGTTTTTCCATTATAAAAGAGCCTGGAATCCTGGAATGAAAGTGACTGCTGTTTAGCATCATTTTTGAAACTTAAAAAAAATGTGAATGTGTGTGTGTGTAATGTGTATGCGTGTGTGTGTGTGTGTGTATGTGTGTGTGTAAATGTGTATAAATCTAATAATATTTTACGTTCAGGAAGTACTACAGTTTTATTTTAGTTAGTATGCATATTTCCCTGTTATATGCAATTTAAGTTATAATAAAGTTTCTTTTTCTATCTCAAATAAATGTGTTTTATTGTCTAAGTTTAGAAAAACCAGCAATTGAGAAAAAAAAACTTGTTTAGAACGCTATTTTCATTCATAGTTTACTTATAGTTCCCACAGCCTAGAGCTAGAGGTAGTGACGCTGCTCACGAAGCACGATATTTATAATAAATGAATGAATAAATAAATAAATAAAATATTTATTTAATAGTACTCTATGGATGGATATTGTTGCTATTTTGATAACTAGTCGTTTTGCTATCATAAATTGTAGTCGTTTCACTAGGAAGTGGTTTTAAGATCTAGTTATTTTGCTATTAGGGAATTTTAAGATATATACCTTCTGCGAGGTGGTTTTTTTGCGAACAAGTAATTTTGATAGCAAGCCGTTCTGATATTCAGACTTTATGCTATGCGGTCGTTTTACTAGAAAGTCATTACGAGATAAAGGCTTTTTGCAGATGTGGTCGTTTTGCGATCAAGTCTTTATGTGGTTCTGGTCGTTTTGAGAATCCAGTCGTTTTGATACCGACCCGTGCGGGAAATTGAATACCTTATATTGAGCAGATGATCGAGTATACCTTATAACTTGGATTAGGTAAAAAAAAAAAGAACCTAAAGAAATAAAACATTTCCTTTGCATAAAGCATGTCCTTTGCCTAGTATGAAAAGTATAGGTAGGTTAGGTTCGTTAGGTATCTTCAGATGCCCGAAGGGCAAAACCACCTAGAAGTAGGAGTAGAGTTAAATTTCAGCCAAACGCGAGATAATCCCGGACAAACATACATACATACATACCTACATACAAACATACAAGCTAAACTCAGAACCTCCTTTTTTAAAGTCGTTTAAAAAAAGTAGCCGTGTGCTAAGTATATCCTTTAGAGCGAGCCAGTCAAGTTGAAAAGTACCTACCAAAAGCAATATTATTTAGTACATTCGTGCAAAGAACAGTAATTAAGCCTTCCTGGACGAGTACGAGTTAAACGCCCGAGCGGCCTGTACGTAACCTAACGTAAGGTCACAGCATAAAATTCATGATGCTGCTGTTTTCATTCCTGGCAGCGCAGGAAAATAAGGAGAGTTGTATTTTTTTTGTAAAAACATATTCTATCGAAAAGACATAGGTACAAAATGAAGATGTATGCACAAACTATGCGCCATTTCGTCTTGTATACACAATTTGTCGTAAATAAGTTTTTTGTAAATTATTTAAAAATGAACATATTCGTAACCTTCGATTCAAGGTAGCGGCTGACGCCTCCCCCTCTAAGGTCGAGCACTTAGATTTTTAATAGAATCCAATACCTTAACTATATTCTTCCATCAATCTATGCCCTTTCTTTTGTAAAACAAAGGCCTTTATAAATCACTACTATAACTGTGTGTATACTCAACCCTTTCAACCCATTATAATATGTATACATATGTTACTGTGACTGCGGTAGTTGTGATTGCGGCTGTTCGAGTATGTTTGTCAATATTAACCAGTCTCTTAAACTTTTATTTTTGGTAAAATAATAATTTATTTCTGTTACAAAATTCAGTTTGATAAAATCGAAATGAAATCAGTTTTTTTTTACCTGTCTGTTAAAGACTGCCTCATCAGTCATCACTAGTCACGGGGTTTTAACGGCTCTCAGCCGAACCGTGCTAGAGCTAGAACAATAAAAACAGAGTACCTACCTATAAATAGTACTCGGCTGTCTATCGGTTTTACACTTTCCCTGCCTAACATATATATACCTTCTACTCTCAGATGATTGAGAATCAAATAGAGCGTTTATTAGAATATAGCAGCGTCAGAATACTAAAAACATTGCACATCCCATTTTTCGTCCCAAAAACTATGTATCCGTAGAGACATTAATGGAATCATAAATAACGTAATAAATTTGATCACTCTATTACAACGTAGTAAACAGTTAACCAATTTTACCGCGTTCATGTTTGCGTTGCTAAATTTAACACATGCGACCTCTTTTTGAGAATCACACTTCCTCCTTGCGAGCGACCATGTGTAGGTTGCGAGCGCTCTTTATGTTATTTATTGATCTAATGGTTAATCTTCAGCACGTACCAGTATCTATCTCTGTAGCATTAGGGAGGGAATGTATTCTGCTAAAGTTTGCTTTGTACCTAATACGAGGCTTTTGTCACTCACATGACAAGCTCTAAGCTCTAAGCCCTGTACAATGTCATCTTGTATCAAAGTAGCACAACCTGTTCGAAAAAACGGTTTTCAGATTGAAACACAATTACGGAAAGTGTCTTGTTAGACACTTTAAGAGTGAAGTCCTAGGAGTAAAAAACCATATGAAAGCACTTTCCGTCCATGTCCATATTGTTTTTTAATAGTGCTCTCTATTGCGTATAAAATCGAAAGGACCATGAATAAAATCCCGTACACCCAACTTGTGGGTGCGTGCAGTTTGCGGCGGCGGCTCGTTATGCGTGGAAGTAGAACTATCTTAACTAATACTCGTAGTTTTTAAACAAACATTCTCTCCGAAATAGTCGAAGGTTTTTAAAAATACTTATTTATAATCATGTATTTCTATAATTTCCTCGCATTGTTTGAGAAAAGCATATATCCAAGGCGGAAACGAGGATTTGCTCGCTATTGCTCGGCCTGCTAACCACCTCGTCAAGACATCCCTTACTTTCCGCGCCTGGGCAATAATGTACTATTTCACACCACCTGCTCGACAATGCCAAATTACATATCATGCAAACCTTACGCAAACAAGTCATTAAAGCCCTTGGCTTTAGCCGGGGTGTAATGTTGTACTGAATCTCATTATAACCCGCTGGGTTGTAATATTTTCACTTTTCATAGTTCTTATTACAATGGCCTTAAAGTCTAATTTCGTAATAAAAGATCAACTAATACTCGAAGGCCGGGCGCGGCGCCGCCGCCACCGCCGCGTCGAACCTAATTTGAAAATCGAACATTTTCTAAAATCGAGCTGGCCACGGCAAGCTGAATGGAACACATTTGAAATTAAACAAAAGCCGCGAGTATTGTAAGACGCTGCAATAAAATACATTGGTACATACAATCAATTTTCACTTTTAATTTTAATTTACTATAATAAAACGCTGTTTTTAGTAGACTCGCTTTTTTATTGTCTCGCAAAAGGTGAGAAAAGTAGAGTACACTCCTCGGGGATAAAGCTGTTTTCGTCTTGGGCGCGCTTGAACCCCTCACTGCGCTCAGGACTCTTCTTAATTACTTCGCTTCACTCGGGAATTAACTTGTAACACCCTCGCTGCGCTCGGGAGTTGAATCTGGAGTCCTTCGTTACGTTCAGGATTCAATATCGCGCCCGTGACATAAAACTGTGCTTTATCCCCTCGGTGTATAATCTACTATTATATAACTGATACATAACGAGAGTCCTTAAAAAACGAGTGTTTTAAGGCTTAATTATGTACAGTTGCATACAGTACTTTTAGCTACGCACATATTATAAATCCTCTATTATGCCTCTATTACCATTGGTAGTAGGTGATAGCGATGAGTTTCTTTGGAACATCTTCCAAATTTAACACAATTTAAATAGGCCCAATTCTAGTTTCTATTAAAGGTCAACTTGGTATATTTTTAAGTACAATATTGAAAATACATTTTCATCTCTCCTGTTCGGAAAGTTTAATTTGAATGGGTGGATAGCCGGGTGGAAAATTGCGTTTTCATCTCTAGGGTGGAAAGTAATTTTTTTTTAATAGTTACGATTGGCCACGGAGTCTAAGATAATTGAGCTACGTCATATTATTAAAATAAAAGATTTTCATATATCTAAACTCGGCTATACGTTAAACGATGTATTTATTACGGCCTATAGGTTCATATGAAAATCATTTTAAGACTGGTCTATTTTTTTCGCAATTACAGAAAATCAACATTTAAAATTATTCCTCTATTCTGCTGCCCGCCATAATGCCGTGATAGCATAGCATGACACTTTTTCTTTCACGTTTCGGCATGGCCATCTAGAAAATATATTACTGCCAACATTAGAAAAGTTTAATCGAGTTGGTCACGACCAAGGAGCTTATTATACAACAAGGAGGTTGAACACCGAACATCCGTTCGAAACAAGAAATTTGACCTTTATTACGTCACGAATATATTCCATCTCTTTCTTTAGTTAGGGTAAGAATGAGATGGAAGTCTTGCTCCTTGGCCGTGACCAACTCGATTTAACTTTTCTAATATTGGCAGCATGTGTATTTTAACTTTTTTATGAATCTAGAAAAAAAAAGTTTTCAATAGATAAAGCGGGAAACGAGATTAAATATATTTAGGTATACCGTGTCTTTTTTCCTCACAGTCGAAATGAAAAGTAGAGTGTCTAACTCGGGTGAAATTACCCATTTCCCCTCGAACTATTGGCGCTCTCACTTCGTTCGAGCGCCAGAAATATCTCGGGTGAAATGGGTCACTTTCAACCCTTGGTTATCAATCTACTATTGATTTCGAACCACATGATAATAGGGAAATTAGTAGTTGGTCTATGATTAAAAAAAACATATTCGTGACACTGACAAAGCCCAAGTTTGTTTTGGCGCCATTTTGGTCGTAAGTCGTCGGCTTCCAATGATTAAAGAAACTAAAGGATCGGCCATAAAATTACATAGGTACAAATATCACATATCGTTATCTCTTTGTAACTAACCTGTATTCTTATTAGTAATAAAAAACAAAAACCCGCCTTCAAAAATGCAAGAAATAATAACTTCTTATAAAATGGTAGGTAGGTCAGTCCAACTGAAGTCGGCGTCCCACAACATTTTGAACCACAAGCCGAATACAGTTGGACTGACCTACCTAACATTTTATAAGAATAACTTCTTAACAAATAACTTTCTAACATTTCTGAAAGCGGGTTTTTGTTTTGGCGTCCTGCGTTTAAGTCGGCGTCCCACAATATTTTTTTCATTCAAATCGGCTAAAAGCCGAATACAGTTGGACTGACCTACGAGTACCTACCATTTTATAAGAAGTTATTTCTTGCATTCTTGAAGGCGGGTTATAGGCGGGGCTGGTTTTTTTAAACAGTATTTTATTTTATACCTTTTAGTGATCCTATTTATGCTGTTATGTACCTAGTCCAATTTCTCAATTAATGAGAAACTATAGATCATTTCAAGCTCGTCGCAGGCAAGCCGCGGGAATGTCATAGTCATATTTAACCTAGCTCCCTCCCTCATAGTCGCTCAAATATCTTAATAGAGATATCTTATCGCCACCCTTCAAATAGGTACCGTTAAGGAGTTCCGGTGGCCATCTGTGGTATACATCATCAGATCCACTTCACCATATAGTACTTTGCAAAAGCAAATGCACGAGTTACAGTGAAAAATATTGAAACCGCTATAGGTGTGCCTATATATAATATTTGAGGAGTTCCCTTGATTTCTTCAGGATCATATAACTAATTACTATTCTATCTCCTATCAGGTTGCGTTAGTAATCGGCATAAAATTTACATTGCATGTAGACGTCGCGTCGGGAACTACAGAATATTACCATAAAACATATAGAAAACCACGGCAAGAAGCTTATAGCCAGAATCGTTAACACTAATTAAAAACAAAAACCCTACTGGACTGACCTATACCAACCATTTAAAAAAAAGATATTTTTTGCGTTTTTGAAGACTGTTTTTGTTGTTGTTTAAAACATTTATTTTATTTTATAAGTGATCATAATAGGATGTTTACTGTGAGGCTTTTAGCTTTGAACCTTGCAAAAAATGTTAATAGCGGTTTTTTTCTTGAAACATGTATTTAAACTTGGCTCTCCAATTAATATCGAAAAATTAAACACTCTACAATAATTAAATAGGTATTAATAGTGAAATATTTTACGCACATGATATTTAAGGCACATACAGAATACCACCTTACGTCGTTCGATCTCGGCAACTTCCACGAGCTTCAAGGAACGCTACGCTAAATGACCCCGGCCCTAAATTACAGTGAAACAACTAAGTATAATCCAACAAAGCCGAACGGTCAATGACGCGCCAAATTTTCCGCCGTAACGCGACCGCTGTCATTCGGTGGAGTTTTTCACCGCCGCAGCAGTTGAGGTCGGTCCTTTGTGCTATTTCAGGAGATCCTGGACCCGAGCCAGGGCGTCCGACGCAGTAGCACGCGCTTGGTTCTTTGATCCCAGGATAATATAAAGTAATTAAATCTTTATTTCGCCTCCACAGGTGTGAAAGTCGCTCAAATTGGTTTTTACAGCCGTATTCGACTCGCCTGAATTCGCGCTTTCTTTGTTTAGATTACACACAGATGGAATCGGTGTGCTTAGTGTAACGGTTTTCTTCTGATTGATTATATAAATACCTTAGTAATTGTACGTATAAATCGAGTGACCTGTACGGTTTGTAAGGTATTGTATTTCCTTAAAGAGCGAGCGGACAAGGTTGGTGCAAAGTAAAAGGTCAGAGTCACAGAGTCGAGTCAGAGACTTCTGCTTGATCCGCTTTTAGTAGTGTATTTAAACCGGTCAAGAGCATGTCGGCAGTGTTGGGCAAAAATTAACTTTAATAAGAATAAGAATAAAACACAAAAGTTATTCTCATTCAAATCGATTTGAATAAGAATAATTCTTGCACCTCGTTAGTTGAAATAAAATACTAGTGAATAAATCATGGTACTTTTATTTTAAATGAAGAATAAAATTTGAAATAACTATTTTGGAAATGGGATTATTCTAACTAACGTTTTATTCAACTAACATGTTATTTGGAATAGAAATAATTTTGTAGTACAATAAATATTGGTTTTGGCACATTTTTTCAATGTACTTACGTGTAAGTAAGTTTTATGACGTTTTTTTTGGTTCCTTTAATACGATGGTGATGAAGTGAATCCCGGAATTATTTCATGGCTAAATGAACCCTCCACACTGATACATACTTTATGGCTACAGCATGGTTACACTGGTTCTCAATGTAAAAATAATACGAGGACCAAAGCATATAACGTTCGATTTACAAGATTTAATTAAGATAGCATAGTGGGTATAAATTAGACCAGAGTACTAGAGTTTCTACCTGTACTGTAAGTATTTAAATATTACGTAATAAGTTACATTTACCTACTGTATTCTTATTCAGGTACTTTTATTCAAAATAAAAAATCATGAATAAATGTAATTGACTAAGAATAAGTTATTTTTATTAAATTTTCCCACGTACAAATTATTCCCGGCGAAATTATTTGAATAATTTTGACAGGAATAAAATCGAAATGATTTTATTCTTACGAATCTTCATTCAAATAATGATTTTATTCTTGAGTGCCCAACACTGTGTCGGGGTATGCTGTGTGGGGATCCGTAGGTGATATTATGATATTCAGAATGGGAACGGAGGTTAAACGTTAGTTTGACGAAAGTATGTGACATTGGCCCCGGAATATTGGGGGCGGCTTTTGACAAGTTGTAGAGAGGGAACGCCGTTGTTTATCGGTATTATCGACAAAGCGATAGTTTATTTATTTATTTATGTTTTTATTAAATAAAACTTACAATTTTCCAATGATACGTAACTACTCTTTTCAGCGGTCGATGATGAAAAATGTTTGAAATATCGGAAAGTTAAAATTCTATTTTCTGTTTTATTATATCAAAGGGTAGGTCACAAGCCACCTGACGTTAAATGGTCTCAGATGGATCTATTCTCAAGTTATAAAATACAAGCGATTTCGTAATTATTACTGATTTAAATAAAGCAATTTAAACGGATGAAACTTTCCGATATTTCGAACTTTTGTCATCATCGACGATTTAAAAAGTACCTAATATCGGAAAATTTGACGTTTAATTTAATAAAGATAAAAATAAATAAATAAAGTATCTATTTGTCAATAAAATGGATAAACAGCGCAGTTCTCTCCCTACAACTTGTCAAAAGCCGCCCCACATACCGGGCCCTAAAATGCCCTAGACATTACAGTTATCATTATCAATGGTACGGTGTGCAGGGAGGGAGTAAAAACTGTTTTTGGTTATATGACACAATTATGCGCTGCAAAAGTAAGAAGAATAATTTTAATGAATCAATGAAGCGTTGATGACCAATCACTGTTTTTATAAGAGAGAGAAAATAGCTACAGTAGATTATTTGTCTAATAGTTGAATCATAAATCAATCCACAACATTAAATTAAAACGATTTCTCATCATCTCGGGCTTTTAATATCCTACTGCAATTTCACACGAATTGACCTAGTCCCAAACAAGCTCTGGGCAGTCTGGGCTTGTTTATCGTTGTTATCCACCGGGTAACCATGATAAACATACGTATCTAGAGAAATAATACTTAAATTCTTATATAGGTACATAGAAAATACCCAAGAATGAGAAAAAAATACTCGCGCTAATTTAGGTAATTATTTGCCCTGACCGGGAATCAAATCAAAACCCTATCAAACGGCCCTAAAAAAAATATGATTCATGAGCGATGCACATAAAATGTCCGTCCGTTTACGAGTGCGTGCATAGAGGGTTGCCATTTAAATCGCCATTTTGTCCATTTTAAGGCGTTTTACCCACTGCAACTTTTTGCAGCGATACAAATGCGAATTTGACAGCCGCGCCACTGTATCGCGACTAAACGTAAAAACGATTTGTGACTGTATCGACGCTGCATCGAGATTGAATCGCGATTGTATCGCGGCAAAAACTTCGCACAATTAAATCATGTTATCATTTATGTACGGCCTATTTCAGCATTGGGTTCGATTGTGTCATGCAACCGTTCTAATTTAATTGAAATTGGGTTTTCTCATTTTGAATTTCAACTAAAAAATAATAAGTCTAAGAGATAAAAAAATTATGTCACTTTAAATTTCAACGGTTGCACGACCGAATAATGCTTATTAATAATGCTGATATATAAACTTCATTTTTATGAACTTGGGGATTAAAAATACATTTTACGAATAAAGCAATTTAATCAGTGTCAGTAGACACGTGACGCCGCCGCCTGGCTGGCCTGGTTTGCCCGGGTGGATTTTTTTACAACTTTATTTCCTCAACAAAAAATGATATTCAAATCGGTCGAACCATATTGAAACAAGTTAAAAAAAATTGACTAGGTTTTCAAGTCAACCCAAGTTTGAGAATTACTTAAAAATTTAAAATAACCTGTCTATACAGGGTTATTGGTAAGTCGACCTATTCCCGTTAGGAGGTGATAGGGGTGACTATTTGCGATAATTTTGACCCCCATATGCATTATGCAAAAGTGAACCATTTTTGAGTCGTCGCGTTTATTAGCTTTTTTTAAATTAGTCGGAAATTCAACTTGAAAAATTTATTACAAAAAAAGTATCAATTTAAATCTTTTTTCTTCTGATTTATAAAAACGATTAAACACTGGTTATTTCTCAATATTAAAACAATAATTATCGGTTCAAATTTAAAAAAGCGAGACGGAAAACGAAATTTTTTCAATAATTTTTGCGATCGCTTTCCACTAAAATGCCTTAAAAACAAAAAAAAAACGTTATGAAACTTGGCTTGCAGATTATTTTAAAAACTTAACTGTTTTCTTAGCTCCAAATGTATTGGTAAATTTTTCTGTTTTCGTGTTATTTATGTTGGAGTTTGATAAAAAAACATGTATTTTTTAGTTTTCGGCCTCGCATTCTCAAACGTGTAAAGATAATATTTTTTTTAATTTGCATAGGAACAACAAATTTATCTTTTGTACAAAAGCAAATAAAAAATGTATGATTTAAATTTGGTATGTTTTTAATTTTAATTTTTGAAGTTGCATTTGTGACTTTTGTTTCCGCCCGCTTCCTTTGTGATGATTATTTTGTCAGGTTTTTTTAAAATAATTTTCTACTTGTTATGCGTTTTTAGAGAGCTAAGAAAACAGTTAAGTTTTTAAAATAATCTGCAAGCCAAGTTTCATAACGTTTTTTTTTTTTTTTAAGGCATTTTAGTGGAAAGTGATCGCAAAAAATATTGAAAAAATTTCGTTTTCCGTCTCGCTTTTTTAAATTTGGACCGACAATTATTGTTTTAATATTGAGAAATAACCAGTGTTTAATCGGTTTTGTAAATCAGAAGAAAAAAAAAGATTTAAATTGATACTTTTTTTGTAATAAATTTTTCAAGTTGAATTTCCGACTAATTTAAAAAAAAACTAATAAACGCGATAACTCAAAAATGGTTCACTTTTGCATAATGCATGTGGGGGTTAAAATTATTGCAAATAGTCACCCCTATCACCTCCTAACGGGAATAGGTCGACTTACCAATAACCCTGTATATCAAGTCTGACTCGCATAAATTAAGCAGGGTTTCTACCATAACCAATAGCGGTACAGATAACCCAACTTTTCGACAGTAAAAAAATCCGTGAAAAAACTGGCAACACTGATTGTCATTTTTAGGGTTCCGTAGGCAAACTACCCTTATAGTTGCGCCATGTCCGTCCGTCCGTCCGTCCGCAGCTTAGCTCCTCTCTTGGTACTAGAAAGGTGTAATTTGGCATGAATATACATACGAGTATTAGTCACGCCAACAAAGTAGTAAAATAGTCTAGTTTTTTTTAAATGTTAGTTTCATTAACGTTACCTACACGTAACGTGAGCATGACATATTTTTTTACTTCTCGTTTCAAGTGGACTCGCAGTGGTACAGAGGTTACAACTATCTTGGCCTCTGTCCTACATATCACCGTACAACGTTGCCACCAATCTTCCTAGAGAAGATAGGATTGTGTTTTATTGCTATACAGGGTGTTAGGTATATAGTGGATAATCCTTGAACTACGGATAGAAGGCACTTAGGACGTTATGAAAAAGCTAAAATAGGTTTAGTAAAAGTCGCACGGTTTTCTAAATTTTTGGACTTTTTTGTTTTTTTTTGAAAATTGACACCGTTACTCGAATTTTTGGTCATGGTTAGTGTACGAAAATATTTTTTTTAATTTTCTTTTTACCTTAATAATGTTTAATAGTGGTGCTATCAGATAAACATTACTAATATGGCGTCACTACCGTGCTTTAATAAAAATAATAAACGCAAACTTTAATTTTGCATCATCGATCGAACATTTAACAAACTTTGAGATGAAACAGTGAAAAAAAAATACACTACCACAAGGTAGCCCATTAGCTTAAAAACATGCCCATTTAATAGAGATTTTAAAAACACTAAATATTGTTTTATTTAAATATTAGAATGAAAAAATAACTTTAGTTTTCCGCAATTGAGTCAATTATTTCATATTAAATTTGTGCTCTAGAATTCCAGATACGAGGGGCGGCTGATAAGTAATCTCCTTGGTCAGAAATATATACAAAAATAATGCTGGCTGGTATGGATTTATATTCGTTTTTTATTCTATTTTCAAAATGTATTACATTCATTTGTTTATTGCATCACGTTTATTTGTCTCCTACAATTGTTTCAAACATGTCGGTAGAAAAAGTGAAAACGGATTAAATCGAGCAGCGTGCGGTGATTAAGTTTTTGACTAAAGAAGGAAATACGCCTTCGGAGATCAGACAGCGTATGTAACGTGTGTTTGGCAGTTCGTGTTCTTTTGGGGAAGACCAGTTTCGGCCGTCACCGATGAAAATGTAGCCAGGGTGAAAAAAAATATATTAGAGGACTGACGAGTGAAGCAGTGGGAGATAGCTAGAGATGTGGGCGTCAGTAAAGAGCGAGTCAATGAAATAATTCATGAGCATTTGAACATGTCCAAGGTTAGTGCACGTTGGGTCCCCAGAATGTTGACTGCATTTGACATGGAGAGGCGTGTCAAATGTTGCGAAGAGTTTTTGGACATGAGTCGAGGGAAAGAGGAAGAAATAATTTCTAGAATTGTAACATGTGATGAGACTTGGATTCGACAATGGGACCCGGAAAGTAAGCAAGAGTCGTTACAGTGGAAATTTAAGGATGAGAAGCCGCCTCGGAAATTCAATGTCTGTCCATCGGCAGGTAAACTTATGGCTACAATATTTTGGGACACAGAAGGGATTTTCTCATAGATTATTTACCGAAGAAAACTACAATGAATGCTGATTATTACTCAAACTTACTATATCAACTAAGAGAGACAATAAAAGAAAAACGGCGAGGTAAACTAAGCAAAGGAATTCTGATTTTGCACGATAACGCACCAGTGCATACCGCCCGCACAACGAAGCTAGCAATTAAAGACAATGGCTTCGAAACCATTGATCACCCCCCTTATAGTCCAGATTTAGTCCCCTGTGACTATTTTCTGTTTAGACTTCTCAAAAAAGACCTCAGGGGACGAAGGTTTATGGCCGATGACGAAATGAAGGCTGCGGTTACTGACTTTTTTGACGACAAACCGAAAGATTTTTTTTTAATGGTTTAAATTCAATATTTGAAAAATTTAATAAGTGCATTTTTCTAGCAGGGGACTATATAGAAAAATAAAAAAAAATTAGCCACGACAGTCTTTTGTTTCATTGTTAGGTAGATTACTGTTCAGCCGCCCCTCGTAGAGTACCTAATGATGACAAACTTTTCTTTGTTAAAATAAGAATACTGGCCACTAATTTTGTGAAGCATTTTATTTAAAACGATTTACGTCCAGGGCAAAGCATTACAACCTTTTTGTTTCAATAATAACAATACTGGCCACTAAAATTTTAAATGTCATTTATCGAAATTTAACACACTCGATCGCTTTTAGTTTTCTCAGCATTTTATGTCAAACTTTGGTGTCACTGCATAATGTGAATTGATCGTTGACGTTGTTAAAAAAAATCTGGGTCTCCACGCATTCGACGCAGCATCACTCGACAAAAAGTTACCCTTAAGGCATAATCTCTAGGCAATAAAACTTGCACACGTTGGATGTGAAATGGGTGTAACTGGTTGACTTTTAATGTAGCGTGCACTTTCCATACAGATAAACCCAGGTAATTTGCCATATCACGCACGGATAGAGAAGGATCTGCCCCAACTAGGTCCAAAATATTATCTTCATCTCCTCGGGTGGGTCTTCCTTCACTTGTTCCACCTACACCCTGACCAAGAATTCTGCCTTCAGTGAACACATTATGTACTCTATTAAAAATCCGGTAGTCTGGATGGCGTCTGTCAGGGTAGCATTCGGCGTACAAAGCCGCAGCAGCACTGGCGTTGCCTTGACACTCACCATAAATTAAATGCATTTAAGCATATTCACGCGGTGTGTATAGTGTTCTTGACATCGTAAATTAAAAAAAATACGTCAACGATCAATTCACCATTATGCAGTGACACCAAAGTTTGACATAAAATGCTTAGAAAACAAAACGCGATCGAGTGTTTTAAATTTCGAATAAATGGCATTTAAAATTTTAGTGGCCAGTAGGTATTGTTATTATTGAAACAAAAAGGTTGTAATGCTTTGCCCAGAACGTAAATCGTTTTGAGTAAAATGCTTCACAAAATTAGTGGCCAGTAGGTATTCTTATTTTAGCAAAGAAAAGTTTGTCATTATTAGGTACTCTACGAGGGGCGGCTGAACAGTAATCTACCTAACAATGAAACTGCAAAATGGAATTCTAGAGCACAAATTTAATATGAAATAATCGACTCAATTGCGGAAAAATGAAGTTATTTTTTCATTCTAATATTTAAAAAAAACAAAATTTAATATTTTTAAAATCTCTATTAAATGGGCATGTTTTTAAGCTAATGGGCTACCTTGTGGTAGTGTTTTTTTTTTTACTGCAACAGCTCAAAGTTTCGTAAATGTTCGATCGATGATGCAAAATTCAAGTTTGCGATTATTATTTTTATTAAAGCACGGTAGTGACGCCATTGTAATGTTTATCTGATAGCACCACTATTAAACATTATTAAGGTAACAAGAAAATTTAAAAAAATATCTTCGTACACTAATCATGACCAAAAATTCGAGTAAGGGTGTCAATTTTCAAAAAAAAACAAAAAATCCAAAAATCTAGAAAACCGTTTTACTAAACCTATTTTAGCTTTTTCATAACGTCTTAAGTGCCCTATATCCGTAGTTCAAGGATTATCTATTATATACCTAACACCCTGTATTGATTTAGGTATACTTATATATACATGACACTGGCGAAATCACTTCATAGTGGAAACACCATATACCCGCAGTTCAAGTCGCCGCGAGGCAAAGAAAAAAAAAAAAGAGGCCACTGTTTTATCAAGTAATGGATAAAATTAAGCAACGCTCTGTATAGAACATTTGAAAATAAGAGGTTAACACCAAAAAATATTTGAAGATATGAATCAAACATTATGTAGAGCAACCTGTTCTATCATAATATGCCACCATGAACAGAAGGGTAGCTGATTTCAAACGTGGCCACTCTAAAGGTCTAAACTAATTAACATACGGAAAAGCTACATTCAGGACCGATAAAGAAGGCGATTTCTTATGCCGTAAACATCATGCATGTAAACAACACAAAAGGCCCAGTAAGTAGGCTATGTATCCCCATTATATGTATCACAGTTTATTTAAGTTGTATTTTTCCATAAGCGGTATTAGAAATAAAACATTTGGTAATTAATAAATAATAAATATCAGGGGACAACGTCATTCCAATTGACCTAGTCCCAATCTAAACTTTAGGCTTGTACTATGGGTACTAGACAACGATATAAATACTTATATAGAGAAATATGTACATACTTAAATACATAGAAAACATCCAACAATTGAATGAGGATTTAAAAAAATCCCTTATAGTTTCGCTCTCAAGGCCGTCTTAAACTATGCTGGGGCACGGGTGTTCACGGTTACTGCGCCTGAAAAAATATTCTGACAATAAAGCATGGTTCATTTAGAATTGGCACGTATAAATTAATTTAAAGAAAACGTTTCTTGAATTCTTATTTCAAAAGTGACAATCACGGTTTGTTGACAACGTTTTGATGTTTAATGCCCGGTTCCTATATTCAAGAAACGAGTCGTTTTCCTTACGGGCCGTAGCGTTTTGACATTTGCTACGTACAAAATGTGTCATATTTTAACGAGGCGTAAGCAAAACGATTCGTTTCTTGAATATAGGAACCGGGCATTAATGGTGCAAAAATTATAGACCTTGATCAATGCGTTTAATAGTTATCGACAATGGAACTTGAAAAAAGGAAAGTACTTAATTGTGAACAAATACTTGGAAAATCCATCATGGTCTGGGTCGAAGTTAGCTAAGGCACTAAATTTCCACAAAAGTACTGTTTGTAGAATAATAAAACGATATAAGGAGACCCTGTCTTGCCGCAGAAAGACCCAGGTCAATCGAAAATCGTGTACCAGGGTTAGAGAACTTAAAAAGAAAGTGTTGAGAGCTGTTGAACAAAATCTAGGGCTGCCCGATTACGATCTGTCACGTAAATTAAAAAAAAGTAACAGTACTGTGAGACGGATTCGCCTTCGAGCTGGTTATAAGAGCTATAAAGCTATTAAGAAGCCAAATCGCACCATGAAGCAGAACCTTCAAGTTAAAAAGCGAGCTCGCCTGTTGTATGACAAAGTTTTAACAAAATTCAAAGGGTGCTTCTTGATGGACGACGAAACCTATGTTAAACTGGTTTTAAGCAACTGCCCGGTTCAAAGTATTACTTGGCTGATGCTAGAGGAAATGTTGAAGAAAAATATACGTTCGTTAAATTGGAGAAATTCGCAAAAAAATACATGATATGGCAAGGGATCTGTAGTTGTGGCTTAAAGGCCAACATTTTCGTTACGTCTTCTACAATGACGTCAGATGTTTACATGAAAGAGTGCCTGCAGAAACGAGTTTTACCTTTCATTCGAAACCACCGTCTTCCTGTGAAGTTTTGGCCAGATTTAGCAAGCTGCCATCACTCAAAAAAGGAACTACAGTGGTATGAAACCAATCAGGTCAATTACGTGCCTCGTGACATGAATCCTCCAAATTGTCCACAGTTTCGACCAATTGAGAACTACTGGGCAATTATGAAAGGGAAACTCAAAAAGAGTGGCAAAATGGTCAAAGATGAAAATTCGTTGCGATGTACATGGAATCTCCAAGCCAAAAAAGTAGATAAAAGCACTGTTCAGAAGATGATGGGATCTATTACGAAAAAAGTTCGGAATCACATACTTGGTTTTGACAACTGAATATTTTTAGTGTAAAATGTAAAATAATAATACTTACATATTTTTCAATTTATAATACTGTTTTATTTCATTAATTATTTTAAATGTTATAACCTTGGTAATATGTACCAATTCTAAATGAACTATGCTTTAAATGTTAGTGAAATTGTCAGTCCTTCGGGGCGTCCTGAGCACGGGAGCCTTGGGCACGGGCCCCGTGAACAGCGCAATTCACAAAGCAGGCGGGAGCGGGTCGGGCGCAGCGCTGGTGATCGCAGGATAGGACGATAATGGCGAGTATGTAGAGTAGAGCGCCGTCGCGGGTGCGGCGGCTGATAGGCATTCTCACAGAGCGCGTTGTAAATTCTGCTCTATACACTCGCCATTACCGTCCGATCCCGAATGCTCGCCTGCGATCAACAGAGCGGGGCCCGCCGCGGTTCGGCGCTCTGCGTGAATACGACGACCGGCGCGGCTCCCGCCATGCCCCGCGCCCGATCCGCTCCCACCCGCTGTGTGAATTGCGCTTTGGTAAAGACGGCATTGGTCGCCATATTTGTCTGTCCACGGTCCATCTAGCTTAGATACAAAGCTGTAATTTTTCAGTATTTTTCAAGTTTATTTTTTTCTACCTTGACCATCGAATTTCTTCAATAGACTTAAAGATAATGAACCTCTTCAATGAAGGATTTTAGATTATTATGGGTAGGCAAAGGCTAGTAAATAAATAAAACGCTTGAACAGATGTCAAGTTTATTAGCGCGAAGTGATTAGGCCTGGCGGCCCTGCGCCAGCTGCGCCGCGGCGCAACAGTGCAGCATGAGCGCCGTCAGCGCGCACGCGTGCGCCTCGTTGCCTGCGTTCGCCTGTTCGGAACCCGTGCACAGCTCTTCTCGGACCGCATGCAGCTGCAACCAACCTTTCACTTAATTCTGAACTTCTGGCTGACTCTCTGACAACCAGGGGACAGTATATTTAGCTGTAACGCTGACTAGGACCAAATGGCTATATGCAGTTGACCAGGGCCGACATTGTAGGAGGTAAAAACAATATAGTCTTTGACCTGTTATCGATTAGTCAACGGTTTGATAGCTCTTATTTACTTCACAGTGGCGGCTGACTTAAAAACCAATACTATTTTTAACGCCTAGACTTTTGTTTGGCATGCCAAGAGCGTAGGGGAGAGATTTACGAACAAATAACCGAGAATGGGATTAAATCTCCCTTTAAAGGTCCCTTTTTCACGTTTTTTCTTGTACGAATAGCATTACTCACTTCTTATTGCTTTATCATTTCGTTGACACAACTCGCTGGTCTGAATGAGAAGTTTTCCCAAATCGTCTTCACAATTACCTGCTTTTGGAGGTTTTATGACACAGGAAAAACAATTTTTTTGAAAAGCAGATGTGAACTGTCTGCTTGTGGGTTCTGTGGAAAGACCATTTTTAGTTCTTATTTGTCCAAAAAAAATCTCAAGCACATCTTGATTGAGCCTCCTTCGAAACGACTGACTTCAAATCTTCAAAAAGTAGCAAAATAGAGGTAAGTGTTATTTGAAACCCATGTATAAACTTCACCTTTGCCGTACCATCTTTTCCATTTTTCGGATTGACTAATCTCAGATGTTGAAAAAAGTTCAACATTTTATTGAAAAAAGTTATTTGCGTTTCTTTTCCACAAAACGCTCTTCGGTATTCGTAATTATCTTTTAGATTTGAGGAGTTTAATGCATCGAATAAATTATAATAAATTAGATGGCGGCTATTTTTTCTCATTTTGCCTATAGATTCATTGTCAGAGACAACACACATCCCCAGATATCGATTTTGGAAGCAATTAGTCGAATAACTAAATAGTTCAAGATGGCGGCTACTTTTTCTCATTTTGCCTACAGATTCATTGTTGGAGACAACACACATCCCCAGATATCGATTTTGGAAGCAATTAGTCGAATAACTAAATAGTTCAAGATGGCGGCTACTTTTTCTCATTTTGCCTACAGATTCATTGTTGGAGACAACACACATCCCCAGATATCGATTTTGGAAGCAATCAGTCGAATAGGTAACTAAAAAGTTCAAGATGGCGGCTACTTTTTCTCATTCTGCCAACAGATTCGTTATCGGGGACTACACACATTCCCAGATATCGATTTTGAAAGCAGTCGAATAATAAAAAAGTTAAAGATAGCGGCTATTTTTTCTCATTCTGTCAACGGATTCGTTATCGGACACCACACAGCTCCCTAGATATCGATTTTGGAAGCAATTAGTCGAATAACTAAATAGTTCAAGATGGCGGCTACTTTTTCTCATTTTGCCTACAGATTCATTGTTGGAGACAATACACATCCCCAGATATCGATTTTGGAAGCAATCAGTCGAATAGGTAACTAAAAAGTTCAAGATGGGGGCTACTTTTTCTCACTCTGCCAACAGATTCGTTATCGTGGACTACACACATTCCCAGATATCGATTTTGAAAGCAGTCGAATAATAAAAAAATTAAAGATGGCGGCTATTTTTTCTCATTCTGTCAACGGATTCGTTATTGGACACCACACAGTGACACAGCTCCCTAGATATCGATTTTGGAAGCAATCTGTCGAATAACTAAAAAGTTCAAGATGGCGGCTACTTTTTCTCATGCTATCAATGGAATCGTGTATACTGTGACGATTTATTTATATACTGTGGAATCGTTGTCAAAGACCACACATCCCCCGATTTCGATTTTGGAAGCAATAGGTAGAATCACAAAAAGTTTAACACGGCGGTGGCTTCTTTTTTTTCTACTCGGGAGGAGGTATGCTTATTTGACATTATATCATAACCTAATAAACAAATGTCATCGTATAAAAAACATTTTATTAACAAATATTTTATTTATTCTTACCTTTCAACATCAGCAGGGAGTTTAAAAAATGAAAGCTCCGGGTTTGAAGAAGCCGAATTTAAACAACCGTATACCACGCAATACACTCGCGGCATCTTTATAAAGAACGAATATAAAATTCGAAGAACACCATTCGTCTGGACGCGACACTCGCGAGTCTCGCGACTGACAGCACCGCCATGTCCGCTTAGCGGTCTCGTAGAGGCGTGCTTATGTGTGAGTGCGTCGTTTCGAGCGTTTGTTCGTAGTTCCTTTACTGCTTTATTTATATACTGTGGTATAGTTGTCTTGCGCACAGAATAAGCAGTTGCAGCTACAACCCAACGTGCAACGGCCTTTTGTAAATCGTCTAACCAATATCTAGTTCCCTTTCTTTTATTTGTAATCGCGTGGCATATTAAAATTAAATAACATTTTTAACAATATTAACGTCATGATTACCCCACGAACCCACATAGTAAAATATATAAAAAATACATACAATACAATGGTTAATTTAATTATAACGCTAAAACGCGTGGTTAGCATTGTGCGCAACACTCCTTGTTTGGGATTATACCATACCTACACTTTAGAAGCCAAAACACGAATGTTACTTGACTTGACGAAAAAATTACATTGACTAAGTACCGTGATCAATGCGCGCGTTGAAACAATTGCATATTCGGTAACCCTATCATATGGTAAAAAGAGATGCTCAACTATCCATCCCTATGACATCGTAACAACCTCGTTCGAAGCAACCCATCGTTTGTTAATATGTATATTACTAGGGGACGCCCGCGACTTCATACGCGTAGAGTTCGTTTCCCGCTACTTCCACCTATTTCTTGCCGTGCGTTGCCCAGCTGTTGGGGTTGTGCGTTCACATGTCCGTCAGTCACTGAGTCAGTTTCTTCTTGTCCCCTCTTGTTGAGTTAGTTCTTATAAGGATTCGTCGGCATTATTCCCACATCTCCCCGATATGTATTTCTAACAGTTCTGTTTTATTTAGCACCCTACACTTAAGAAATAACCTAAAACAAACCAAGGGTCTCTGTATACATAGGATTTGATACGGATGCGGTTTCTATTTTTGCGGAAAAATGGGTACACACCATCTCGTGTATCTGGTGCGGTGGCAGGTGTGCGGCGAGGTCAGGGGCGGCGTCCCGAGCAGCCGCCAGCAGCGCGTCCGGCGGCAGCGCGCTGCGCAGCGCCGGGCGCAGCATGCCCGCCACCCCGCCCTGCGCCAGCCACGCCGCCGCGCACCCGCCGAACGGATTGCCCATCGCTTCCAGAGACTGCTTCCTGCGCGTCATGGCTGCATGTGAAAATGAAGCCGCCACTTGTTCAAAGCAATCAAGCTGCAATAAGCGCGTTGTAACAGATGATAGCTTTTTTAATGCACTAATCGAGCACGTTGTTCGTTCCAATACAGCAAAAACTTTAAAAAAAAGTTGAAAGCTTGCTATCGGCTCGTTACATTTATTGTAAATAGAATGTTTCTGAAATGATATAACACCTGCAAGCTGCATTGCTTTTTGGCAAATCTGTTATTGTGAAACTTTTCTATTACAATTAGTTGAAAGTAACACTCATGAGCAAACCCCGATCGGTGGTGAAAATTTAATAAAATCGATTCATAGGGACGAGGTTTCAACACGGACATTTTTATAATTACATCAATAACGAAACACATAGATTCTCCTAAACTTAATTCGAAATTGATCAATTGCTATTGATAGGAAACGAAATTTGTCAGTTATAAAATCAATATCAGGTTTTATATTCCGATTTAAAGAAAAAAATAAAAAATATTTATTACAAAACTATAATCAAAAACGCTTATGTAATCGAAAAATTATGCCATCTTATGTCATTAGTATAACTTTGCAATACAAAGTTATACTAAATTTACGATCCATTTTCGTGTCGCAGTCGGTTTAATCCAATTACGGCATCAGCTCCGTTTTAAAATACCAAAGTTCAGCAAGATTACCCGGAATTTCATTAAGTATTTTTATACAATTCATAAAAAAAATTTTTTTTTTGGTTTTAAACATATTTTAACAAATAAGTGTCAATTAAGTACCTATTACGGAGTTTAACAATAACAAAATTAAAGCTTTTGTAAGCTGTACCTATATGAATAAAATAAGTATATTGTTCACATCAAATAATACGCGTTAAAAATATGAACGTAATATTAATGTGCAGTTCCAACCCTAGCAGTTTCATTACATCTTCACCACTGATAATGGGGTTTGCTCATTAGTATGTAGTATCAACACCAGCCTGTGGTGCGAGGGCGCCACCACACGTTATCGTGTAGGGTTCATGTTGATTCATCGCGCATAAAGAGCGAGGGACGCCGATAGATGCGAGTAGCGTAGAGACCCTCGGGGAAGGTCGCCAACTCTTGCGGAGCTAAGGCCAAGCTCCAGCGGTGGACTTCTTTCAGCTGATATGATGATGTCAAAATTTGTTGAACGTCAGACTCGTTTCGTTAGAGGATACTTACACAGTTGCACGCGAGACCCTTTTTAAGGTACCTAATGCAGTTGCAGAGACGCACGTCATCGAAGCTAGTCGTTTAACTTTTCACCCCAACTGACTTGGTGCAGCGTAACACAGAAAGCCAAAGCAAAACATAGTACAATCGTTTAAAGTAATCTATACAAACAAGATTTAGAGTACAGTCGGCCAAAAATGTGGTAATGCACGTCATGATACAGGAAGTTTGATTTTCCCTTGAAATAATATTATGACAGTGACAAGTTACCTTGGCGATAATTAGATCTTAGAGAATCTTTGTCGAAACTGGTAGACCACTTTCTTGGCCGACCATTTCTAAGCCCCGCTAGTAACTTACCTATGAATAGTGTCCCTATATAATTATTTCAATATAACTACAGGAGTTACAATAATAAGTATTAAATTTGCCTATGATTGTGTCCCACTGCTGCTGGGCGTAGCCATCTTCCCAGAATCTTCATTGCGACCATGCATCATATTATCTGTTCATTGCGACCTTTTAGGAAAGCGTCCAAGTAGTAAAATAATTTAAAAATTCAAAAGAGACATTGTACAAACTCATTACAAAACCTGTGGCAGTCAGTGAAAAGGTACTAAAGTATATATATATTTATGAGCTAGACTGTACTGGACAAAAGGGTAAATACCTAGCCATACATATTATTAGTGGCCTTTAAACGTTGATTTTGGACCGTGGGAAACGCCACGCGCCTTGCCAATCTTCGTTCCTAACCGTAGGTGTAATTGCAACGCGGGGCGTTGCGGATGGCAGTTCTACCCTTGCAGAGGCGCGAGCGCATGCCCCTAGACTTTGGAGCGCGCATCTCGTGTCGACGTGTAAAAGAGCATGGGAGTTTGGAGCGCAGAAGCAATTACGGAATTTCTTCGTTTATTCCGTGTGCATCCCATTTCTAATAAAGAGTCAAAATGATCACTATCCATTTATAGGTACTAATAGGCTTAACAATGGTAAATGTCCCTTTTTATTTCCTTTGATTCAACACAGTGGCCCTTACAAGGCACATTTTGGACTGCGCATCTGGGACTGCGTTCCGAACCGCAGATAAAACCGTCGGTCCGTCCGCTGGTTTCGATCGCGCATCAAACTGTCAAGGCTTTATTTATTACGATCAAATGTTGCAACGGTTTGAACCGCGGTTAAATCTGTGTTTCTGCCGGCCAGCGGTCCGAACTATCTGTGTAAACGATATTCCAGAGTTCAGAGCGTGGTTTAGACTGGCGCGTGGAATGTGATCATACACAAAAGTTTTTCCTTCAGACGTAACAAAAAGGATTCGCGTTTAGTCGATGCGTTAGCTGGATTCGTAATTGGATTCAACCAAAAACAACGGAAAATGTGGGTTAAACAGTATAGACAAAGACATGGGCATTTAGCATTGTTAAGCGAATTACGAAAGAATGAGAGAAAGATGTGTACCTACCTATGTAGAGTTTGTGAATGAAAAAGTCTCCAGTCAGTAAGTATGAAATTACATACCGTATCATACATATTATTTGAATTAGGAACTACCGGTACCGACCTGTGACAGCAATGTGGACACCCTTCAAAATGACTACAGAGGAAAGCAAGAAAAGTTCACAAAAAAATACATGAAAGTGAAAACTATTTTGACTCCAGTAAGATTTATGCAAAAAGCACCATTATTAAAATAAAAATGAATTGCTTTTTATTTCATTAATTTTATTTTGTTTAAAATACTCATATTTCTACATGAAAAAAAATAAAGTTAATAAATAACTTTCCCACAGAAGTACCAAGGCATCATAAATCTAAAGTAGTTCTCGTCAAGAGCAGACATTGCGCGATTTCTCTTTATTAACGAGAACGTCGCTGCACCATCTCCGTTTTATGTGCGCCTAGTACATCTCGACCGATCTGACGAGTTCCACATTGTTAATAGTTTAAATTAATTTCAAAAACGCGGGAGTCGGATAAGAGCCCTGAGGATTGTGCACATGTGGTCATCAATATTTTAACACTAAGTTATGTAACTTTTAGGGTTCCTTAGTCAAACTAAACTAAAAACCCTTATAGTTTCGCCATATCCATCCGCCCTTCCGTCCGTCCGTCCGTCCGTGCGCAGCCTAGCTCAGTGACTCTTAGTACTAGAAAGCTGTTATTTGGCATGAATATACTATTAGTTACGCCAACAAAGTGGCAAAATAAAACAATTAAAAGCTTTTTTTTTTGTGTTCCTCCCCTACACGTAACGTGGGGATGTATTTTTTTCTCGTCTACCCCATAGCGTGGGGTCTCGTTGGATAGGTCTTTCAAAACAATTTTAGGCTTGTGAAAACAATTTTCGATTAAGGGATACGTTTATGAAAAATTAAGCTTTACTCGTAAGACCATTAAGATCCGTCCTGGACTCGTATAGGGTTATTGGTAAGTCGACCTATTCCCGTTAGGAGGTGATAGGGGTGACTATTTGCGATAATTTTGACCCCCATATGCATTATGCAAAAGTGAACCATTTTTGAGTTATCGCGTTGATTAGTTTTTGTTTAAATTTGTCGGAAATTCAACTTGAAAAATTTATTACAAAAAAAGTATCAATTTAAATATTTCCTTTTGTTCTGATTTACAAAACCGATTAAACACTGGTTATTTCTCAATATTAAAACAATAATTATCGGTCCAAATTTAAAAAAGCGCGACGGAAAACGAAATTTTTTCAATATTTTTTCGGATCGCTTTCCATTAAAATGCCTTAAAAACAAAAAAAAACGTTACGAAAGTTGGCTTGCAGATTATTTTAAAAACTTCACTGTTTTCTTAGCCCTCCAAAAACGCATAACAAGTAGAAAATATTTTAAAAAAACCTGAGAAAATAATCATCACAAAGGAAGCGGGCGGAAACAAAAAACACAAATGCAACTTCAAAAATTAAAATTAAAAAACATACCAAATTTAAATCATACATTTTTTATTTGCTTTTGTACTTAATTAATTTGTTGTTCCTATGCAAAATTAAAAAAAATATTATCTGTACACGTTTGAGAATGCGAGGCCAAAAACTAAAAAATACATGTTTTTTTATCAAACTCTAACATAAATAACACGAAAGCAGAAAAAATTACCAATACATTTGGCGTGCAGATTATATTAGGTTTTAATGTGCATTTAATAATTATAACTGGCTGTATTAAGATACTTGTAGCTGTCTAGTTATTTTGAATATGTGCCATTATGTTTTTGTATTGTCTGTTTGACGTGTTCGTAATAAAATAAATTTGATAGCGTGATGTACTCAATATAGTTTGTTATTTTTATTTTGCTTTACTGTGTTTCTACTATCCGCCACGCTCCTGCTGGATCAATCACCCAGATTATCCGTCACAGTGGTTATGGGCCCAGGTACCAGATATTCAGATAATCAGTAAGTAAGAAATAGCAAATTTTATTTCAAGGTCAGCTTACTCAAGGTACGTCAAAATTAAAGTACGATCAGCTGACGAAGTTGATGTAAAAGAGTCAACAATATGAGTACTGTTAAAATAGAATCGCTCACTCATGAAAATTACGAGACCTGGAGGATTCAGGCTGAGGCGATCCTTATAAAAAACGATACATGGGGTTACGTGAATGGAAAAAAGGGCAAACCAGCCGCAGCCGCAGAGCCGATAGAATCCGAAAAATGGGACATGGAAGACGCGAAAGCTAAGTCTGACTTAATTTTAGCTATTAGCCCAAGCGAATTACGGCATATTCGCGGATGTAAGACATCGCGGGACGTATGGCTAAAACTTGAAAGTGTTCATGCTTCTAAGGGACCTGCCAAGAAGGCGACGTTGTTGAAGGAAATGTTGCTTCATAAAATGGATGAAGGTGGTGACATTAGAGAACATGTCATGCATTTCTTCGATATCAAATGTAAGTTAGCTAACATGGAGATCGAAATGCACGATGATTTAGTATCCATTATGCTTCTCTACAGTTTACCATCGAGCTTCGAGAATTTTCGATGTGCAATAGAATCCAGAGATAATTTGCCAGATCCTGAGATCTTAAAAGTTAAGATCATTGAAGAAGTGAATGCAAGACGACAAAAAGGAATGGAAGAGAAAGCCTTCCTTGTAAAGTCTAGAAAATCTTTCAAATCGAAGACTGATGCGGACAAGTCAAGCTTCAAATATAAATGTTTTAAATGTCACCAATATGGTCATAGAGCTTCTGAATGTAAAGAGAAGAAGGACAAGGGTCAATGCTCAAATGATGCGAAGTATGTTTCGGGATGTGATTTACATGATGATGATTCCAACTTTGTAACTTTTAATTGTATTTCAGATGATAGAGCTGTTTGCAATGGGAATGGGAGCTGGATCATCGATAGCGGATGTACGTCACACCTGTGCAACGATTCTAGTAAATTTGGCAATTCATTGATACCGATGTCCGGTAAGCTAAACTTAGCGACAAATAAAAGCACACACGTACAAGGTAAGGGTACCATAAGATTGTATTCATGTAAAGACGATGTTAAAACTTTCGTGGAGTTGCCCGATACCTTATTTGTTCCGGATTTACGATGTAATCTAATTTCAGTTGCAAGAATCACGAATAAAGGGTACTTATAGTGTTTTATTTGAAAAAGATGTAGCTTTTGTTAGGGATAGTTACGGTAAAACTATGCTTATGGCGAATCGTGCAGGTAATTTATATTATGTCGAGGAACAAATGGGGTTAGTTTCATTAATGTCGGAGACATTAGATGAAGTTAGGTCGTGGCATAAACGATTAGGTCATTTGAATGGAAAGGATCTTGTGAGGCTCTTGAAGAAATCTGGTATGAAAGTTAAAATGTCAGATGTAAGTCAATTATATGACTGTAGTATTTGTGCGAGTGGGAAAATGAGTGCGTCATCATTTTCAAGATCGGATGGGCCGTGTGAAGAAAAACTAAAAATTGTTTATTCGGATATTGTAGGTCCTATGCGACACGAAGCTATAGGTGGAGCAAAGTATTTTATTACGTTCATCGACGATTCATCAAGATGGTGTGAAGTACACTTACTCAACAAAAAGAGTGAAGCCCTGAAATTCTTTAAAATATATAAAAGTCATGTTGAAAATATAACTGACAAGAAAATTAAATATCTGCACACCGACAACGGTGGCGAATATTGTAATAGAGAATTTGATGAATATTTACAAAATGAAGGTATAGGAAGAAGATTAACGATTCCTCATACTCCTCAACAGAACGCGGTCGCAGAAAGAATGAATAGAACTTTGGTGGAGATGGCGAGATGTATGTTAATTTCATCAAACCTTTCTCCGGGTTTCTGGGGTGATGCTGTCATAACTGCATGTCACGTACGGAACCGATGTCCAACGAGTAGTCTTGGTGGTGAGACACCGTACGAAAAATGGTATGGACGGCCTGCACAAATCCATTACTTACAAAGCTTTGGATCCAAGATACATCTGTTGAACAAGGACGAAGGAAAGGATAAATTCGCTCCACGCAGTGTGCAAGGTATATTCGTGGGTTATCCAAGAGATAGAAAAGGCTACAAAATTTGGTTGCCTCAAGAACGAAAATATATCGTATCGAGAGATATAAGATTTCACAGAGGCAAAAATGATGTAGATGAAAAGGAGGTTTCTAAAATCGATCCGCTTGAAATTGAAATTTATTTTCAAATCAATCAATTTTATTTTGAGTTAGAGGCTGATGTCAGTCGAAAGTCTAACCCAAGATTAGTCGAACTAGATTTTTCACCAATCCGGATTATTTCTGAAACTGAAATACAACAAGAAGGATCGTTCGTCGAGAATGCTGAGGAAATCATTGATGTTTTCGAGCCAGTTGAAGTATCATTTCATCATCCAGAATCCGGTATTGAGATTCTCAATAATGAAAACAGGATAATGAAAAGGGCTCCAGGAAGGCCAAGACTCGAGAGAGGACATGTTGGACGACCAAAGAAAATATTTCGCATGGTCGAGGCAGAATCTTCTCAAGTTCCAATTGAAGAAAGTTGTTCGGAAGAATTTTCCGATTGTCAAGACTTTGCAGGTGTGATAGAAGTGACATTGAAGCAAGCCTTATCTGGTTCCGAAAAAGATAAATGGGAGGACGCTATTCTTTCAGAAATTCGGAGTATGATAAAGAATGACACTTGGGTTATCACAAAAAGGCCTGAGGGTCGCGATGTTGTTGGTTGTCGTTATGTTTTATCAACTAAACTGAACGTCGATAAAACAGAAAAGAAAAAGGCCAGACTCGTTGCAAAGGGTTATATTGTTAAGGGTCAACGTTATGGTATCGATTATCATGACACTTTTGCACCTGTCGTCAGATTGGAAACTATAAGATTATTGGCTGCACTTGCTGTCGAACTTGATATGGAAATCCATCAATTGGATATCAATACAGCTTATTTGAATGGTTCACTCGAAGAGGATATTTATATGGAAGTGCCTGAAATATTAAAGGAATGCTTACAAAAGCTTATACAAGTAGATGAAAAAGGTTCTATTATCTGTGAACGAGCTAAGAGAATGTTACTGGATTTGGAGGCTGGTGGTGATGCATGTAAACTAAAAAGGTCACTTTATGGACTGAAACAAGCTGGTCGCCAGTGGAATGCACGACTCGATAGTCAACTCCGACGAATTGGGTTGCAGCCTTCGTTAAATGAACCTTGTCTATATTTTCAAGACATAGACAATAATACCAAACTCCTTGTCACCGTGTATGTCGATGACATTTTGGTTGCGTCTCAGAATACAGTTTGCATAGAGAATTTCAAAAGAAAACTGGCCAGTGAGTTCGACTTAAAAGACTATGGCATTGCGAAATATATTTTAGGAATTGACATTGAGCGACCTATCAAAGGGACAATAAAGCTGTCACAACAAAAATATACTGAAGATTTGTTACATAAATTTGGCTACGAAAATTGTAGAGATTCAGTATGTACGCCAATGGAAACTAATTTCAAATTAAAAACATCAAGGGATACGAATGAGGTAATTCCATACCGCGAATTGATCGGTAGTTTAATGTATTTATCGGTCGGAACTAGATTAGATATTTCTAATAGTGTTTCGAAATTAGCACAGTTTGTGAACTGTCCTAGCAAGGAAACCTGGAATGCCGCAAAACGCATATTGCGTTATTTAAAGAAAACAAAGGATCACGGAATAATTTTCAACAAAACAGGCAAATCGTTGAAAGGTTATTCAGATTCGGATTGGGGTGGTTGTTTGTTAGATAGACGTTCTTACTCTGGATATGTTTTTGTACTAGGAGGAGCATGCGTGTCATGGAAGTCCCAAAAACAAAAATGTGTCGCAACATCCACGTGCGAGGCCGAATATGTTAGCTTAGCTTCGGCCATGAAGGAAGCTATGTATCTGAATAGCTTGCTAACTGAAATTGGATTACGTAAGTTTGCACAAATAAATTTACACGTAGACAATCAAGGAGCTATTCGTTTAGCCAGTGATCCAGTTTTTCATTCCCGGAGCAAACACTTCAGCATTAGGTACCATTTTATACGAGATGTATTAAAAAATAATGATGATATTAAGTTGGCATACTTATCGACTGATTTAATGTTAGCAGACATATTAACCAAGGCGTTGCCTAAAATGAAACATAATTTTTGTATGGCTGGTTTAGGTATTGCCTGTTAGTTAGATTAGTTAATATTGTTTTGAGTTATTCTTAATATGCACATTAAGGGGGCGTATTAGGTTTTAATGTGCATTTAATAATTATAACTGGCTGTATTAAGATACTTGTAGCTGTCTAGTTATTTTGAATATGTGCCATTATGTTTTTGTATTGTCTGTTTGACGTGTTCGTAATAAAATAAATTTGATAGCGTGATGTACTCAATATAGTTTGTTATTTTTATTTTGCTTTACTGTGTTTCTACTATCCGCCACGCTCCTGCTGGATCAATCACCCAGATTATCCGTCACAGATTACACATAAAATATTGACGTTTTTCCAGCTTTCTAACGAGCTATTAAAACTAAAATGAGTATTGTTAAAGATTGCTGGAAAAAATTGATCACAAAGGAAGCAACAAGGAAGTCACGTCCGAACAAAACTTAAAATTAACTAACTAAATCTATCAAAACTAACTGTTATACTCGTAAACACAAATAACAACATTAACTTATGTAAAAAGTTACAAAAATTGAAATAATCAGGATTTTTAGGTCATTTTCAAAATGGCTACCTCCATTTCTTATTCTCACATAAGTTAATGTTGTTATTTGTGTTTACGAGTATAACAGTTAATTTTCATTGATTTAGTTAGTTGATTTTAAGTTATATTTGGACGTGACTTCCTTGTTGCTTCCTTTGTGATCAATTTTTTCCAGCAATCCTTAACAAAATTCATATTAATTTTAATAGCTCGTTAGAAAGCTGGAAAAAGGTCAATGTTTTATGTGTAATCTGCACGCCAAATGTATTGGTAAATTTTTCTGTTTTCGTGTAATTTATGTTGGAGTTTGATAAAAAAACATGTATTTTTTAGTTTTCGGCCTCGCATTCTCAAACGTGTACAGATAATATTTTTTTTAATTTTGCATAAGAACAACAAATTCATCTTGTACAAAAGCAAATAAAAAATGTTTGATTTAAATTTGGTATGTTTTTTAATTTTAATTTTTGAATTTGCATTTGTGTTTTTTGTTTCCGCCCGCTTCCTTTGTGATGATTATTTTTACAGGTTTTTTTAAAATAATTTTCTAGTTGTTATGCGTTTTTGGAGAGCTAAGAAAACAGTTAAGTTTTTAAATTAATCTGCAAGCCAAGTTTCGTAACGTTTTTTTTTGTTTTTAAGGCATTTTAGTGGAAAGCGATGGCAATAAATATTGAAAAAAATTCGTTTCCCGTCTCGCTTTTTCAAATTTGGACCGATAATTATTGTTTTAATATTGAGAAATAACCAGCGTTTAATCGGTTTTGTAAATCAGAAGAAAAAAAAAGATTTAAATTGATACTTTTTTGTAATAAATTTTTCAAGTTGAATTTCCGACTAATTTAAAAAAAAACTAATAAACGCGATAACTCAAAAATGGTTCACTTTTGCATAATGCATATGGGGGTCAAAATTATCGCAAATAGTCACCCCTATCACCTGATAACGGGAATAGGTCGACTTACCAATAACCCTGTATATAAAACTCTTACTCGTCCAGGGTGGCCCACTACTGGTCTATGCAGTAATGTACTATTCCTATACACCCCGCTTCACCAGTTTACGCATCGTATGCTGCTAACAATGAGCAAATACCTAATATGTAGGTACGAGTATAGGTTATGTTCGCGTTTCTTTTTGTTTAATGGCAAAGTTCGAAACTCCAACTTTCTGAACAGTTTGGTTGCAATATCGAAGTCGGAACTTTATAGTTGAATAAATTAACAGAAATATATTGGTTTCAATTCATAAATGTCCCACTAAGTACTTAATTTCGCCTTAATATAGGTACGTGTACCTGGAACGTTAATTTAAGTGTTGTGTGGTGCGGGCGTTTTCGTGATTGCAAGGTTTGGGGCACCCTACGATCCCAACGCATTATTACCTGGGAGTGTGGCTGGGCGAGGGCGGTAGCGAGCGCGAGGAGGCCGCGGTCTTCGGTGCGGAGAGCGAGTGCGCCGAGCCGGTGCGGCGCAGCCCCGCCACCAGCGCGCTCATGGCGCCGCCTGCTGGCACGGTCCACGTACAAAACACTACATAACAGATTGACAGCACACAGCAGGTCTAGTCGTTAAATTCTAACAAGCAGTATGTGGATTACAATTAATATGAAATAGGGTAACCTATCACAAGTCCGAAGTTTCGTTTGCCCTTTTATTTGCCTATTTCCATAGGTCAGAAATGCATTTTCCAATAGAAGGTATGGTTTATTTTATAATAATCCTCAAAAGGTAAACGGTTCAAAAAAACAAGTAGGTAAGTACCTACTTATCTAAATTGTATAAAATTGGCAAATGAAACAGTTGGGAAACGAAACTTAGGACTAAAATAGGTAACATGAAATGGACATAAACCATCGAATTACAAATTACTCGTACAACAATCCCATATACATAAATATGTTATTATCTTTATTCTTTTAGCTTGGTACACAAGTGACATATGGAGTTTGATTGGGATTTGATCTATAGATCTATGAAAGGTAGGTAAATAGTTATATCTACAGTTTTACACATATCATAAGTCCTCTATTATGAGTTAAAAAACCCGTTGACAATGACCAGCATTACCTGTGGTAGTAGGTTACAGCAATGACAGCTGTAACTTAAATTTGAAATTACGTTATCAAATACTATAAAGTAATGAGTTTCAAATTTGGAACATCTTCAAAACCAACACAATTGAAACGTCAAATCGGTATATTTTTTAGTACAGTCACGGAAAAAATATTTTTAAATTTAAATTTTTTTTGCTCTACAAACTGGAGTACGACAATAAAATTGTACAATTCAAAGCTTAAAACTACGTTACATATCTGTACATACTAATACAGTAGACACAGCATGTATTAAATATGAAAAAATATATTTGTCATTGAGTTTCAATTGTTTTTTCACGAGCGGTCGGAACAATAACGCAAAAATGGAGAAAATTGAGTTGAGAGCGGTTATTAAATACTTCTGTTTAAAAAAAAAGAGTAGTAAAGACATATATGCTGAATTAGTGGGGACACTAAGGAACTCTGCTCCGCCGTATTCCACAGTAGCACGCTGGTCGAAGGAGTTTAACTTAGGAAGAACATCCACTCAAGACGAACATCGCGAAGGCCGCCCTTCTACGGCCCTTACGGAAGATAATGTAAAAAATATCAATAAACTCGTGTTAACAGATAGAAGAATGACTATCAGACATCTAGTTGAGCTCACGGGGATTTCGTATGGCAGTGTTCAAAGAATATTAACTGATGAACTACACATGAAAAAAGTCTCCGCCCGTTGGGTACCTAGAATGTTAACGGCCGAACAAAAGGAAATACGACATAAGATTTCAAAGTGTAATCTTGAAAAATTTCGATCTTATCCCGAATTTTTTTTGCGTCGATTTGTCACCATGGATGAGTCTTGGATCCATCATTTTGATCCTGAGACAAAACAACAATCAATGACGTGGAAGCGACCCAGTTCCCCTACACCTAAGAAATTCAAGGTTGCAAGCTCAGCTGGGAAGATCATGGCTTCCGTGTTCTGGGATGCCGAAGGAATCATAATGATAGAATACCTCGAAAAAGGAACCACTATTACAGGCTCTTACTACGCTGACCAGATACGAAGATTGAGAGAAGTAATCAAGGAAAAGCGGCGGGGCAAACTTCGTGCTGGTGTCCTCTTTCACCAGGACAATGCACCCCCCACAAGGCCGGTGTTGCGATGGCTGCTATTCGTGATGCAGGCTTCGAAGTGCTTGAACACCCCGCATAATCGCCAGATCTAGCCCCCAGCGACTTCTATCTCTTTCCACGCCTGAGGGAAGATCTTAGAGGTAACAAATTTTTGAATGACAGTGAAGTGATGGCCGCTGTTGAGATGCCTCCACATCGGCCATTGACAAGTCAAGAAAAACATTTTTTTTAAAGGGAATTCAAGGTCTAGAGAAACGATGGTCTAAGTGTGTAAACTTGCAAGGACTATATTGAAAAATAAATTTGGTTATTTTACATTTTATGTGCCTTTCATTATGATTATCATTACTTTTGGATCACCCCTCGTACTAACATTTGCTGCTGCTGCATTTGCTGCGCTGCTGGCACAAAGTGAAAGATAAGTGTTATCTTATCTGTCATTGTGCGTGCGACCTTGCAAAACTTTAAACGCATTGTCACGAATCCCAGGTAGCACTAAGTGGCTATATAAAAGCCAGAGCAACGTTTTTTACAAAGTAATTTTTAGGCTTTTTTCAATGTCGTATAATGTCGCTGTAAACGTCAAAGCAGCTTCTACAACGGCACACCGAAATGGGAATTGAGTACTTGGGATTGAGTGAGCATAAAACCTTTTTTGTTACGTGAGAACTGGCCACTTGCAATCGTAATGACATTAACACAATAAAAAAACACGGTTTTTTTCGTCATGCCAGTTTCAATTTGACAAGTCCATAGACAAAATTGATGTCACGTGTGAAAGTTTCCGTGCCATAATTTATCACCACTTTCGTCGAGGGTTATCTCAAAATGAATGTCTTGGTGAGCCTGTTTCCATATAATAATGTAGAAGCACCAAGCTAAACGACTATTTATCGCTGTTATTCGGAGTTTCGACGAGGTCATGAATCTCCCAGTACCGTACCTTCTAGTGGTCGACCTGAAACACGACCCGTAACGCCTGAAAACGTAACGTCTGTGTAAAAAATTCTTCAAGATGATCGATATGGGATTGGAATTACTTCAATTCAAAATATTATGCATAATGATTTGGGCGTCAGAAAGTGGGTACCCCATAATTTGTTTGAAAAGCAGAAAGCGGCTCGTGTTGAGTGGTGTCGGTTTACTCTGAAACGCTTCAATGGAGGGAAGTCAAAAGCGGTTTATAACATCGTCCAGGTGACGAATCATGATTTTTTTCTTATGAACCTGAAAGAAAACATCAGTCAGCAGTTTGGGTCTTCGAAGGTAAGGTGAAGCCATCGAAAGCGTTCCCGTAGCGTATCGAAGAAAATGGTCGCTTCGTTTGTTTCCAAAAAAGGAAATGTGGCCACAATTCCGTTACAGGATCACAGAACGGTTACCGCCGATTGGTACACCACGGTTTGTTTGCCAGAAATTATGGCTGAACTCCGTAGAGGTAATGCTTCACGCCGAATCATCTTACACCACGATAATACGAGCTCCCATGGCGCTCGCAAAACAAAAGAGTTTTTGAACCAAGAAAATGTAAAGTTAATGTCTCATCCTCCGTATAGTCCCGACTTGAGCTCCAACGATTTTTTTTAATTCCCGCAAATTAAAGATTTGTTACATGGTCTGCGATTTCAAGACCCAGAAGCGGCAATAGAAGCGTATAAATCGGCCATTTTGGAATCATCCACTGAGTGGAATTACTGTTTTAAAGGTTGAACACGCCAAAACTGGGGCATGTAAAATCGGCTATTGTTACGCAAAAAATTGAGTTATACAAACTTCTTGGACACCTATCTGATCACAAGAAACTGACCTATAATAATGTCCATAGATTTTTTTCTAATATTTATTCGTTGTCAAAATGTCGAGCAAACAACATCAACAACGCGAACGCATTTTGCACGAATATATAGAAAATTCAATGCTAAGCTACAGAGATATCGCGAAAAGACTGAAATGTCCTCAATCTACAGTTTGTCGCATATTAAAAAGATTTAGTGAACGCTTTACAATAGATCGAAAGCCAGGAAGTGGTGGGTTGCAGGGAGTCAAGAATAAAAAAAGGACGAGAGTGTTGTAAGGATTTTTGCCTCAAATCCTAAGATTTCATCTCGTGATGTGGCCAAAAAAGTGAAAATGTCTCAGTCCTATGTTCAAATCGTAGGGCAGGACTAAGAAGTTATAAAGCCCAGGCCGCACCAGATCGAGACTCGAAACAGAACTTATCCGCAAAGAAATGGTCACGAATACTTTATGAGAATTTCATTACGAAATTTGAATGCGTGGTCATGGACGACGAAACATATATAAAAGACGACTTAAAACAAATTCCTGGGCAGAAGTTCTATACCAGCGTAAGTCGAACAGACGCTCCTGAAGAATGTAAGTTAAGAAAACGGTCTAAATTCCCAAAAAAATACCTCCTTTGGCAGGCAATATGTAGCTGCGGAAAAAAAAGTAGTTCGTTTATTACCACCGGGACAATAAACGGCGATATTTATCAAAAAGAGTGTTTACAGAAACGTTTGCTGCCTTTCATAAGGAAGCACGACTCTCCACCGCTGTTTTGGCCAGATTTAGCCAGTTCCCATTACGCAAAACCATTGATAGAATGGTACGACGCAAAGGGGATCGTGGTGGTACCCAAAGTATGCAACCCGCCAAATAGTGCAGAACTGCGGCCTGTTGAAGAGTACTGGAGTATTATGAAGGGAATTTTAAAAAAGAAAGGCGGAGAAGTAAAATCGGTCTCTGAGCTACAAAAAATATGGACATGGGCGTCGAAACGGTGTCCTAATGAGATGGTGCAAAGTCTTATGAGCCGTGTGCGTAGGAAAGTTAGAAGTATGGTTTACTGTGTAGACAATAACTGAAATAGGAAATATTATTTTAAACTTCATTAAATTTGTCATTAAAATGTGAAAAATATAATGTAGTTATTTATCGTTAAAATTATTAAGTATTAATCTTTGTGTGCCCCAGTTTTGGCGTGTTCAACCTTTAGGGTGAATTTCAACAAGCGTCAAATTATCCTAATTTTGGTGGTATTTTTTATTTTCTTAGTAGGGTTTACAATTAAACGTTTAAGTGACGTCATTAGTCATTATAAAAACAGTGTTAAAATGGCCCTTTATTATACCAAGTGTTTTTTAAGATATAACGATTTTACTAATTATGTACCACCAAAATTCTTATTATTCACCAAAATTACTTTTCTTAGAAAAACTCACGATCAATAATAACATATCGGGCTAGTTAAAATATAATCGTTAGGGAATCTTCCTTGTTATTTTTGAAAATCCAAAACGTAAGTTTCGATAAATAATGATTATTTGTTGTTTAAATAATTTTGGTGGAGACCAGAAATTTTGATAATTTTGGTGTTTCGCAAAAGCCACCAAAATTGTACCACCAAAATTATAAAATATAACTTAAAAAAAAAAAAACTTTCAGAAGGGAACGTTAACAGTGCTGCCCGACTTCTGTTTTCAAATGACGACTTGGCCACGCACTCTGCTGAGACCTTTGCAGCTCTCAGAGAGAAACACCCAATTCCCCCCGCCTCCTCCCTGCTTCCTGACCCTCCCGTGTCAGATGACACTGTTTTATCTGTAAATGTCGATGCCGTCCAGCAGGCTATCATGTCTTTCCCTAATGGTTCAGCCGGCGGCTTGGATGGTCTTTCACCACAACATCTCAAAGATTTGACCACCTCGTCTTTAGGGGATGCGGGAAAGGCTTTGCTACAGAACGTCACTGCTCTGATTAATCTTATGTTGTCAGATCGCGTGAATGTCGAGATTGTCCCGCTCCTCTATGGCGCCAATCTTGTGGCTCTAGCCAAAAAAGATGGTGGTATCCGCCCGATTGCCGTCGGCTGCACCTTTAGGCGTTTGGCGTCGAAACTTTGCTGCCGAAAATATCGTAATAGACTGTCAGACATTTTCAAACCTCGGCAGCTGGGTTTCGGCGTCAAAGGAGGTTGTGAGGCAGCTGTCCACGCTGCGCGCTCTTTTCTAAGCCGTCCGGACTATGAAGTTTTTCTAAAAATTGACGTCAAAAATGCTTTTAATTCGGTAGATCGCGGTGCCCTTCTAGCTGCTGTCAAAAAAGAAGTTCCAGAATTATACGGCTATTTGTGGCAATGCTATGGGGCACCATCAAAATTACTATTCGGTGACAAAATCATATCTTCATGCATGGGTTGCCAACAGGGAGACCCACTCGGGCCTGTAATTTTTTAGTTTAGTCATTCATCCAATTATTTCAGATCTAAATTCCAAATTCAATCTGTGGTACCTTGATGACGGTTCCCTTGGTGGGGACGCGTCAACTGTACCTACTACAAGACCTGCATACGATCATCACTAAATTTTCTAATATAGGCCTCTCATTAAACTTTACTAAGTGCGAAATGTATGTGCCAGATCACATTTCTTTAGAAAAAAAAATTGATATCGTCACTAATTTTAACGCAGCTTCACCCAACATTTCGGTCCATTCAAATTCATCTTTAACACTTTTAGGTTCACCGATTTTTGACGAAGCAATCAATCCCATTATAAATTGCAAATTAAATCTTTTTAAAAATACTTCTGACCTTTTGTACGAAATAAATCCCCACATGGCGCTTTTTATTATTCGTTTTTGTCTTTTCACTCCAAAGTTCATGTATTTATTACGGAGTTGTCCAATTTGGAAATTTCCAGACATCATGGCTTCTATAGATATTACCCTTCAATCAACTCTGTCTAAATTATTAAACATTCATTTTAATTTAAGGTCTTGGACTCAAGCGGTTCTCCCAATTCGTTTCGGTGGACTTGGTATTCGATGCTCTTCTAGCGTGGCACTGCCGGCTTTCCTGTCCTCCGCTTATGGTTCGTTGTCTCTCGTCAGTATTATTTTAAATCTCCCACAGATACTTGACGTTGAGATGGCGAACCTGGTGGAGGCCAGGGATGCTTGGTGTGAGTCTTGTCCCGGAGTGGATATGCCAGTCAAGAGGCATATCCAAAGAGCATGGGATACACCTCGCCTCGAATCAATTCATGCATCTCTTGTACAAAATAGTCCGGACGATTCCGCCCGAGATCCGCGGAGATCGCGCCCGTCTCCTCGCTGTCTCAGCAGGCGAATCAGGCTACTGGCTCCACGCTCTTCCTTCCCGTAATATAGGCACAGTCTTGGACCCAAGCTGCTTGCGAATTGCAATAAGCTTACGGCTTGGAGCCAGAATCTGTGAACCTCATACTTGTACGTGCGGGAAGGAAGTGAGTGAGCTGGGACGACATGGCCTTTCATGTTTTAGAAGTGCTGGCCGTTTGTACCGCCACGGCACAATTAATGATCTGATCCGTCGTTCGCTTGCCACTGTCTCTGTGCCTGCTGTCCTGGAACCAGCAGGTTTGCATAGAGACGATATGGCAAGCGGCCAGACGGAGCTACGTTGGTGCCGTGGAAACTAGGTAGGGCACTGGTGTGGGACGCGACGTGTGTTGATACATTCGCCCTTTCTCACGTCCAGACAACCCGTAATCGGGCCGGTGCAGCAGCTGAACAGGCCCAAACCAACAAGCGCCGCTAATATTCATCATTATTAAATAATGACGAATTTGTGGCGCTTGCGGTGGAAACAATGGGACCTTGGTCAGCTGACATGAAAAGTTTTATTAAGGCCCTGTCATCCCGGCTCATCGACACCTCTGGAGACCCTAGAGCTGGCGCTTACCTTTCCCAAAGGATTGGGCTAGCCATCCAGAGAGGTAATGCAGCCAGTGTCTTAGGGACCATGCCGCGAGCGGACCTGCTAGAGGGGGTGTTCTTTTTATAGTGGTGTTTATGTTTAATTTTTAATATTTGAGTAGCTTAGTTTTATTTTATTTTATTTTAAATAAGTTTAGTTTTAACTTTAACTTTTAAATGTAAAGTCCGTATTTATAGTTGTATTAAATAGTATTTGGTAACTAAAATATAAGTCTAGTTGAGGCTTAATAAGTTTGTACCACGACATATCAGTATATGCGGGAAGTACAGGACACGACACCAAAATTGATTATGGATACAAAATATTTTTTTACGATAAATATAATAAGTTAATAATAATAATAACTTTGGCTCAATATGGTACTTTGAGTAAGATTATTTATAAAATAAATAGTTTTCCAATACATGTACTTTACACCCCAATTATCACGTCCGCCGCTCAAAAAATGTGGTTGAGATAATTACCCTAATAACTGGTTCAAAAGAATGCAAAAGTGCATTGATTGCAAGGGAAAATACATCGAAAAACAATGAAATAAAATTTAGTTTTTTTGAATTCCCGATCATTTCGGTATGCCCCTCGTATGAAGCCGGAAAAGGCGCAGTTTTACACGGCTTCTTTTATATGTAACAGCTTCAAAGTACGAGTATCTATGAAGAAGCTTTTACATGGGCAAAATTTTTAAAATAAAAATATCTTAAAAAAATAATTTAAAGGCGAATAAAAGCTTCTAAGCAAGTTTCTTTTTGATATAATGCTTACTCAGTCTGAGCTTATAAAATGTCGAACACATCTTAAAAATGTACTTAATAATGACTACAATTCAATATTAAATTATATACCAGAAACGGCAACTGTTTTTGTTGATGTTAATACGTAATCATCATACGTCGGACTCCAGCGGGCATTTTCGTGGCATGTCAGAATGATAGGTAAGGTTCGCATATCAATCAATTCACTTTCGAGTATTTGTACTGCGTTATTTATAAACGTACTTGGACTACACATAAGTCAAAATGGCGAAAAAGTTCGTTTGGCTTTATCCGTCACTCAGACAATTGCAGCTGTGAGAAAGGAACAAAACACAAATGAGTTAACTAGGCATGTCAATTTCTATGAACACGGCTCTAAGGCTGTACGTTAGTTAAGTGTTTTTTTTTATATCCTTTAAATTTTAAATAAAAATAAGATTGAATAGTCCGTGTTATATTTGATTTAATTTACATTCATGGTATATTTGTTAGTATATTATGAGAATATATTATTAATATTTTTTCCAAATTCTTGGCAGTCAATGTTCTTCGTCGGCTTGTAAATATCCACTTTAAATGGGAGAACGATCTTTCAACATCGACTGAAGTCATTGGCAAGTATTTGCATTGCTCAAAATGCTGAAGAGTGTTTTTATTGACTTTATTTGTAGTCTCAACCTCTTCGTTTTGAATTAGTTTATTCATCATCCTTACTGTCTCATACCCAGGATTAGATTTTAAGACGCTTCGTAATTTAAGATATATTTGTTTTCCTTTAGGGTGCAGACGTACTTTTGACAATTTGTTCATCGTCTTATTTATTACATTCAAAGAAGACTGCACATTAAAGATGAATAAATGATAACGGGTAACTAATTTAACTAACTATGTTACAAATACTAGGTACTATCGAACCAACGGAACCCTGACCCACCATAGAACCTTGTCACAGTGATTGACGTTAGGACTGTCATACGAAGCTATACGACAATCGTACGTCAATCATTGTGACAAGGTTCCATGGTGGGTCAGGGTTCCGTTGGTTCGATAGTACATTATAATACTCGTAAGTTAAGATTTTTTTGTAAACCTTACCTTGCCCTCAAACTGCCCCCTATTGTCCGACGTATGGTAATCATCATACATTTCCCCTATAAATGAACGTGGAGTAACCGTGGAGCAGACAAGCCATGCTGCATACATGTCGATTCGAACGCTCCTGCACGGTTACTCCACGTTTCTTAATAGGGCATACATGTTTAACATATAAATCATTTGCAAAATATTTTTTACTCAAAATTTTACATCAGTTTTTTTTACTGCTCTTTTATTATTCGTTATAACTAAATTAAATTAACGAATAAGAAATATTACATAAAATAAGTTGTTTTTATTGGACATACCAAATAATAATGATAATCGTTAATAGATATTTTAATTTATGCTATTTAATTTACTGCACAATTTTTTAAGTAAAATGTAGGGCGTTCCCAAGTAACACAGGAAGCATGTTAACAAACGAATAGTAAACTTTTGTAGAACTTAAGGTCCGTATGAACTCTTATATAAGTTCACCGAGCATCTTGACGCTTTATATTGGCATTTCAAAACCATTATGATGCTTTACACTGTATAACGGTTAGATAATGGCATATCGAACTGCTTTTGTAAAGCCTTAAGTTTTAGTGCAGCCAACCACAAGGCAGCTGTACAGCTTTCAGCTTATTTTAGTGCGTTTAGATCTATAATAGCATTTTTAAGTAGTAAATAAATGCCCAACGCTGTTTAATGGCATAAACATGAACCATTATAATGCCACGTTAATCCACTATACAGCTTTCAGCAGTTTTTAGTGTCTTAGGATGTATAATAGCATTTTAAGTAGTAAATAAATGCCCAACGCTGTTTAATGGCATATACATGACATGAACCATTATAATGCCACGTTTATCCACTATACAGCTTTCAGCAGTTTTTAGTGCCTTAGGATGTATAATAGCATTTTTAATTAGTAAGATATTGCCTAATGCCGCTTAATAGCATAACCTTGTACCATTATAATGCACCGTAAATCCGTTATACAGCTTTGAGCTGGTTTTAATGCCCTTTGTTGTACAGAAGCACTTTTCAGTAATAAGTAAAAGCCTAGAACTGCTGAACAGCATAAACGTGAATTAATGTAATGCTTGCATTTGAAAGATCAACTTGAGTTCTGTTGTGCAGCTAACAGCTCTTTAATCAGATACACGTGAGTTCTTGTAATGTGTGAAGCTGTATTTTAGTGTATTATTAAAAGCATTTGACGGCCATTGGGAAGCCTGCTATCAATTTGTTTTGTTGACAGCACCATAATAATTTTAATAATCTACACGCAGTAATAGTTATGTAGATAATGAGTTCAGAAAGCCTTTTTATCAAATCTTGGCAAACAGATTCATGTTTTATAAACATCATGAAATGGGTAAACCCGTTTGTTGTTTTTCTCAAGGATCCCCAAAATTGCTTTCAAGTAATGGAATTATTTCAGTCTACATCAAGTCTACTGGTATACCGGTGAACCCATATAGAACTACTTTATAGACAATGGCACTACAGTGGTTCATCAAAAGTCTTCTCTCCGGCCTCTGGCTTTATAATTGTTCACGTGTGAGTATTTGTACTGCTGGCGGCATTAATTAGCCTTTATAAAGGCTCACCGGGCTGCTGTAGACCGACACCATTTTGTAAATATTTTATAACCAAAAAATATTATTATTCGGACCTATTTATATTAGAAATAGAACTTTTTAACAATGATATAATTTAATTTAATACTGCCCAACCACTACTATTATGTTAGTTATGCAAAATTCGTTCTATACTAGGAATGCACGATTGTTTTGGTTATTTCACACGTATCTCTATGTAATTTTTTATATAAAAACTACAAAATATCGAAGGCGCGTGAACATTTTCAATGAAACTTATATAGACATTGTCAGTAAACTACATTGCGCAGTAATAATTGAAGGTATAAAATAACAAAAGAGTCAAAAACTTACCCAGTATTATTAAATTTTGTTTTCACGCTTACAAATAATGGCCATTTACATTGCGAGACAAAGTCGTTTTATAAGTTACAACGTTAATGTATAACATTTTGTACCATATTGGTATTAGAGATGTTTTTGCAATGACGTAGGGTTTATTTAAGTTCTAACTGTGAACTCTTAAATAGGTCCAATCATTATTTTACTACATTCTAATGCTAGTATAATGCTTTTGTAATGCATTTAACATCTTCATTATCAATAATATTGCTAGTATAATGCTTCTGTAATGCAATAGGCCACTTCATTGACCGTAATAATGCTTCTTTAATGCGATTGGAAACTTCATTGACCATAATAATGCTTCTATAATGCGATTGGCACCTTCCTTGACCGCAATAATGCTAATATAATGCGCCTATAATGCAATTAAACAACTGTTGTGAACCTATTTATGACCTAAAGCCGTATAATTTGTGCCCAAATAAGCATTACAGTAGCCGTATAAACGTTTGTAATGCTACTATATAACTAACTCAAAATGCGAAAACGATACAGTAATGCTGTAATTCGGCCGTTATACTGCTTTGGTGTGTTACTTGGGTTGCTCTTAAAATTACAAAAATGCTTGTTATTCCGGTTCACGCAATATACTCGTAAGGTGCAGTTTTTAGCTAGAGTACTTTTACCAATTATGTTGCTATTAGCCAGCATACAAGTAATTATAGGTATGGCTATCAGCCAGAATACAATCCGTTATCCTACTAATGTTATAAATGCGAAAGTTAGTGTGTTAGTTTGTTACTCCTTCACGCTACAACTGATCCTGGTAAATTTTATGGTTTTCGAGGGCATAACCATGCGAAATCTACGTGGACGAAGTCACGGGCAGAAGCTTGTATTGCTATTAAGCTGAACTATAATGCAATATTACTTGTGAAGTCGCAATGAATTAATAATTAAATTAATGCAACTTATAGAATAATAAATGATTCAATCCCGCTTGTAAAACTATCGAGTAGTGATTCGAGTGATTTTGATCTGAGTTTCACTGTAAAAAAATGTTTCCAAGTACTATTCGTAATTGTAACTAAAGTGCTATTTTTCATATAAAGTTTTGGTAGGCATTTGTGAGTTTAGCATTTTAAAAATGCTTTAAATGCTGTAAACGTGACAAAGTTGTCATTTACATAGTCAGACACTGGTAAATTAGTAGGTAAAAATATGAATAGATTTTAATCAAAAAGTTGTTGAGAAAATTTATTATAAATTACGACGCTTTTACACGATTAGCTACATTTTGGCAAATTAATGCAACTTAGACTACCGTTTTGAGCATTATAAATTGAAATTACTTCACATTTGTATAGCGTTCAACACATTAATTGCTTTGTAAAATATGTATATAAAACGTCTACACAGCTTGTTATAAATCTATGATACATATAACAGCAATGTAAAAACGCACGGTAAGGAAATGTTTATACAGCATTTATATGAACTTTATATTATACGTTTACTAAACAGTACTGAGATATTATAAATTGCGGCAATACATCTTTTAGAGAACTCTATGTCATATAAAAATATCTGATATAGGGTATGTGCTACCTTGGATGCATCGCGGTCCAGACGCATAAGTGCGCACCTAAGTCATGATCGTGTTTAGTTTCGTATTTCACGTAATTTTAAATAAAGCTATAAGTGCTTCAGCACTCGAAAGTTATCTGCGTTGCACGTTCACTATTTCTTAACAGACACATTCAAACTATCGTTTAAATTAGTCTAATCAATTCGAGCAAGATCTTCTGAAACCACCTATTCTTAGGTACTAGCGATGTTTGGCTAGGCCAGTTAAATAGTTACTGCGTCTTGCGTTTTAAAACGCGATCTAAAGCTATACCCAAACATAAACTTGTTCCTTCTATCGATGAATAACGTTAATGTAACGTCATCGAGAAAATGTGTATGGCGATTGGAACCAGTCCAAATTCAGTACTAAAATTGTAAGAGCATACGTTCGAATTTTTAAATAGCATTGGGGATTGAAATATTCATGCTAAAGCTACTGTAGACGCAAACTTGTTATCGAGTAACAAAATTGGTTCGCAAATATAGCTGATAATGTTCCTTAACTTTCCGTGACACCATAAAAACAAGAAATTTTCCGGTCATCTGACTCTACGAGAAAAAAATACCGTTTATCATTTGGCTCCCCAGGCCTGCTGCATAACTAACATAACCTAAACCTACCTACATAACGATGTAATTACTTTTGAGAAAAAGTGAGACTGGGATAGAAATCGACCGGGGAAAATGCGACTCGGAAAAAGTCGCGCGAGAACAAAAGCGATGGTAATAAATCGACTTGAGATCGACTTGAAATCGAAATATCGTGAAAGTTACCTAACAAGTCTCGGGGTTCAGGCGTTTTATCTACGAAAGCGTAACAAATAAACAAAGTTATGCAGCCGGGAATTTGGTATCTTACAGATGGGTCCTTTTGGAAACATTTCGACCCTTTAGTAGCAATTAACTCTTACACACTGAACTGCACGAATAGGTATGCACGTTTCCTCACGATTTTCCTTCACTGTAAGAGCATCGTGTAAAAGTACCTACTTAAGTTAGAAAAACTAATTGGTACGAGTAAATGGTGGCCGCGGGGGTTTGAAATCGGTAGCTCACGATCACGAAGGGTTGCTAACTATTTCTTGGACAAATATTGTATTTTCCAGCCCAAGGTATAAAAATTATAGTACACAGAAAGAAATTATAGTACTTTAAAGAAAAACTTTTTAAAAAGTGTGTAAATTTATTCATTAAATATAATGCACAGCATTTACTACTTACTGAAATTCTGCCTGCTATTGGGGCATCTATCTGAGCTGTAATACGCCTATTTCTCCAATTCAACTACATTGGCGCATGAAATAAAGTTGAAACGACCCACCCGACCGCATATGCATAAGGACTGACCGAAATATAGAATATTGCGTAATATACATTTCTTCAACAGTATATAGTAAACAGAGACAAATTATAGTACAGTAGGTACGGATGTGAACCCTAATCACGAGTCGACTCCCTACGCCACAGTGCCACCGAACTTTTTAAGAGAATTAGGCAACTTAAGAAGTAGAAATATTTATTTACCATCAAAAACATCAGTGTTTATTAAAACGACACAAAAATACAAAAAATGGTGAAGGCAAATATTTACAACACAGTTTGTAAATTTTGGCAGACGACCAATTCTGATTTGGAAAGATAATGTTTAGTCCTAGTTTACGGTTCGTAAGGTGCATTTGGTGATGGAAGCAAGCTACTTTGCACAGTATTAGTAGTGATGAAAATAAGTGAATTTAGCAGCAAAACTTTCACCCCTTAGGAAGACAGATGGCGCCACTTCAATTTCTCAACAACGGTGGAAAGGAGAAACCCTTTAAGCGACATCATGGGCGAAATTGAGTTATATATATCGTTGGAATCGGCTTTTTTTTCTGCGTCTATTGAGCCAGGTTACGTAGCGATCTGATGACTTAGATGTCGGTTAAGGTAGCCTGGCAATAGTGGACAAATTAAAAAAACACCCCTTTATGCGACACATAATTTGATTTAAATTTGAACTATGTCACTTGAACATACACACATTTATATACGTACTCGCTTAAAGTGTTTTTAAAAACTGCTCCAATTTGTTTTAATGTCGTTTAAGTTTTTATTACAAGTAAAAATTATATAAGGTTAGGTGCTTAATTGTGTCTTCTGGCATTACCAACAACAAATGCTGTCGGTTAATTGATTGTCACAAAATTCACGACAATATTCGCTACTTTAAGCGACACGTTGAATTTTAGCTTTTATGTAGCTTAAAGTATTTGTTAAAACTTGCCTTAGTCGCTTAAGTGAAAGATCTAAAAGTTATCCTGGGGCTTAAACAATCATATTTACCTGAGGATCGTCGCTTGAGTGCACCATTTTTAGTGTTAACATTCCTGTGAATGGTGTTTTTATAAACACAACGTAACCAGTCGGTCGCTTCAGTCGGCAGCGAAGCTCTGTCCTTCGCACTCGCCGTAAAATGAATGGCATAGCTATGTCATAATAACTCCCCAGGTCAGTTAAAATACAGAATTGCCTGATTCAAGACTGATTTTATGATTGATCTCTTTAAGTCTGTTAAGTGATTTGCTATGTTTAGAGAACTCATTTAATAAGTTGTGTTGATTTGTATCCCTATCTTATCCACTGACTTGTAAACAAGTACTTAAATTTAACAAGATTTGTATTGCCAGGTACTTATTAGTGTGATTATGTAGTGGATTTTGAAATTACCTACAAGAGTGATTAAGAAAGTGCAAACTTGTAATTTTAATAAAGAGTGGGTTTTTTTCATTTCTGTTTTTATTAACTGGTTCATGTTTAACCTGTACATTCTTGTTTTCTTTTCCGGTTTTGGTCAACTACCCATTTTACAAAACTGAACAATAATTAATTGAGTTTCTGTTGTATTTAAACAAATTTAATTATTATATTATTATCTAGTTCTTGTACACATTTCCAGACCACAATATCTCTTTGATAATTATGAGAAAATAGGTACCTACTTAAATGAATAAGTAATAAGGACGTTTAATTATTTTATTCTATTATTTTTCTAAAAATTGCAGTGTCGCTTAAATCATTTTTCTGGTATTTTTTCAGGTCAATTTAAATTAAACGACATTTAAATCAGAAGATTCTAAGTTTTTTTAAAAAACGTTAATATAAATGGATAGGTATTAAAAGTTTATAAAATACGTGCTTAGAACTTAAGTCTCTAAAACAACTAGAGAAAAAGTTACGATTTTTTTTCTAGAAAATTATACTTTTGAACGCTCTCCTGTAAAGTTAGCAAAATGTCGCTTAAGAGGTTTCTCCTTTCCACCGTCGTCAATTTTTAAAGATTTTACATGCTAACCTTCTGCGTCGTTATAAATATTAAGGGTGTCAGTGTAAAGAAAATCAAACAATATATTTAAAAAAACATACCAGGAAAAACAAAACATAATTGCCACTAAAAACCCCGCTTTTTTTTCAATTTTTTTAGCAATGCCCTACATTTTTATTAAACTACTTTAAAAAATGCAAGAAAAGGGTATCATTTTATCAATTCAAATGATTACGCTGTTAATAACGCATTTAATAAAAATAGCTACATGTCAGTATCTTTTAACATTTAGAAAGATATTTATGCCCAACAGGGTTCATAATGAAACTTTTACTTTATATTTCCATCCTTGTACATTATGATTGCAATAAAATATTGAATATTGAATATTGATTATATGCGACGGGGCGACAGGGTCATTGACATCGATTCCGCGCGCAACCCCAATTTTGGACAGTAATTAAATAAAAATATTTCCTTGACAATATCAAAAGCTTAAAAATTGATGTCTAGGATACTTCCAATCATGGTGCATACTAGGTAGTTAATGATCATATTGATTGACGAAATGTTAAAGGTAATGACATGTAGTTTCTTTTATTAAATACCCTTTTCGTACATTTGTTAATGTAAATAAATAAAAAACTGGTGAAACGCGAAAAATATGTCAAAAATGCGGAGTTTTTGGTAGCAATTATGTTTTGTTTTTTCTGGTATTTTTTTATAATACATTGTTTACTTGTCGATTGACAACCTAATTATTCAAATCGATGCAGCAGTTTAGCTTGTATAATTTTTTGAAAAAGGAATACAAAGCGGCTTGCTTCCATCACAAAATGCAGCTACAGGCCAACAATTAGCCATAACAACTATGACTAGTTGTAAGTGATTAGCTCTAGCGACATTTGCGCCAACGATGAGTATCAAACGTTGATAGGCTAAAATTAAATTCCATTCAATTGAACATATTATGACGGCTGAGATACGCTCATGCCCGCATTTCACTGCAAAAGAGAAATGAGCGAGGAATAAAATAGTTTTGACATTCCACTGAGAAAAACATTCTATGGAAAGTGTGGTTCCGATGCGAGTTAAACGGTGTACAAAGGCTGTTGCTCCGATCTCACTGGAAGCGGGCTGTTTAGTCAGCTGGTAAGTCTCTAGAGCTAACTATTGCCTACCTATCACATTACGAGTGACTTGCTAACAGTAAACTACAACAACTTGTTATTGCGCGTGTTTATTTACGCAATCATTTACTTTCCACTTGGTTGATGCGAACTGAATGACGTACAGTTGGGGAGTTAACAAAATCTTTACATTTTAAAAGTCTTTATTACAAATACGATAAGTTACATTTTCAACTGCATACTGATTCCGACATTGTTGCGAGGACAATCAACTCTATATATATTTAATTCTTTCTGAAGGCTTTTCATCAACTATACCGCGCGTTCACTCCTACATAAATTTTACCAGAGGCACGATAGTTCTAAAAGTAATAATTGCACGCATCGAGCGAATATCTTTCCTATGTGCTTCTGGAATGTTGCATTACTAAAACATAGATAAGTACCATTATGAACATTGCGTATGTTATATAACTTTTAATTAGTAAGTTTTCAATACGTCCACAGCTGAATTTAGGTTAATTATTTAATAGCCAGCCACAATGTGTACAGTTTTTGAAATGACTATGTACATAAGATTGCAATCCCTAACAGTGCTAACCAGAGCGTTAATTTAGGATGATAAAATGCAAGGATTTCCCAAATCAACACTAACAAACAAGAGTAACGTTAATTATTATTTTAAATACGTGTTCGCACGAGGGAGCTAGAATTCATCAATATTAAGATACTTGGGTTAGTGAAAAGTTTGCCTCAACATCGGCTCCCAAAATGTATTACTTCGTAACAACGTACACGAATATGTAAAATACAACACGGAGTATCGAGCCAATTTAAATTATAGAACTACTATAGAGGAGTACAAAGAATCACACGATACAGATAAAGGAGGGTCGGAAATAGGAAACCGCTCACAAAACGATGGACGACATATAGTAAAGCACAAAATAAACCTGTATGACATTCGTGAATGTTGGAAGAGCCCGGATCTGTTATAAACGTAAGCGTCCTGTTGCCTGCATTTGAAAAATTCATCTGTACAAAAACAAGATAAAAATAAATATTTATGAATTCAAAATAAGAAGTCATGTCTTTGTTCTTTTTTTTGGGCATGCACTGACCTTCTTCGTGGACGTCGAGAGAATCTTTTCTCTCCGGTTCTTCATCGGAATCCACGTCTGCGTTGGAGTCTGGTTCAGTCATGACGAACTCTGGGTTGGCACCTGCATCGCCCGTTACTGAATCTAAAAAAAAACAACTTTTCTGTCGGCTAAGAGTGTAAACCTGCTGAATTATTTATTGGGAGTTAGTAAACTTTATTTGATTCTAATCCAAACTAAACCTAATAAATATTTAAGCAGATTTATACTAAGTATAAGCCGACCATTAAGTATCTTTGACCTATTGAGCGTTGTAAGCGTCTAATGTAAAAAAAATCGACGAATTTCAAAAGAGCTTCACCACGTACCCGCTTAATGGGAGAACCAGGCAAGTCCGATCAGGTGGCATGCCGTCTAATATCTATCTTTCGTCTAAAAGCCCACACGTTGCTGGCAAGCTCTCTATCTTTCTATCTATCTGTTCAAGACAGTCAACATCATATCGTCTTTGACCTGTTAGGGTATTGTTTTTAACTCGGCCACCATTACTGTCAAGTTAAAAAAAGCCATCAAAACGTTGACAATACGATAACAGCAGGCTTATTGCCTAACGCACTTGCAATCGCAATCGTTTTCATTTTGACTGGCCAAAGGCGAGTCTGCTTATAAAATAAAAACAATTGTTCCACTGAGAAGTCGATTGCGATTGAGAGTGCGTTAGGCGATATCATTAAACCGCCTAGAATAGAGGCCCTGTAATCTCACGCTTATTTAGTTTGGCAAATTTGTAAGTGAAACTCACATGGTCACCTCTTATAAATTATGTCTGTATGATGTGAATTACGTTACGGATAATTATGTCTGCCAATAGATATCCCTAACAATATTTTGCATCAACCTATTCGACAGAGGGGTAATTAAAACTAACTTACTTGTATACTAAAGACAAATCTTATTCAACAATGTCATCCATAACACAGAACGGTAAACTACCTGTTTCGTCAACAAATTATAGACGACGTTGCTCACACGTAAGCTGCCTTAACGACAGGTCTTTTTTTGACAGTCGCCTATTTATCGCAAGTGTTATCGGACATCGCTCATCTTTGAGTGCTCGTTTTCACCATATCATACCGTGAGCGGTGAAAATATAAACCGTAAGTTGTTTTCTCCTTATCTATTATTAAGTTTTAGAAGAGATATTTAGTTCGTTTTATTTTAAAACCCCGGAAAAGTAATGAAGACGGATAATTTCGACTACCTACCCTAAACTCGCAATTACCCCGCTTCTATATGGCGTTCGAAAACACTAGTGATGTCCAATTTATCGATATTGGTATATCTAAAAAACTTGGTTAATTTAACAACTTTGATTTTACTTCTTTTAATAGCAAATAAAAACCTATTAAAACATTTCTAGACTAAAAGACCCAAATTTATTTTTTTACAACGGAATATTTTTTCTCATTTCTTTGGATTTATCGACTATGACATGCCGACATGCAGTCGCGAGGCGTTCGTACAAGCCGATTATTTACGGCTTTACCAAAAATTCCTATGCATAGAGTAGGTATACAAACAAAACGTAAAACCGACACACGCCATACACCTTTTTTTGCTCCGGCTTGTCTATTTATTTACGTGACGCTTCGCCACTGCCGACATGTGTCCCTGCACTATTTTCTAAGGAAAAAGTTGAAATAGCCCTAAATCCTAAATGTTCAAAGTATTTTTTTACGAAACTGAAGCGTGTTGGATTGCAATAACGTATTATTTTGAAGGAACCATGCCGTAATATAGGTCTGGCTTTCAATTTCAGTACCATCACAGCATTAGTAGGACTAATATATGTTAAAGTTGAAATTTCCCCACCGCGGGGTTAATGCAACTAGTTCTGCCTTATTTTGACAAACTTATTAATTTTAACATATAATGGTATATTATGGACACATGGAAAATAGAGTCACATAAAGCCTATTTATCTTATTTATCATATCGTTTTTACAGACAAGGATGCAAATCTTTAAAGTTGATGTTTGAGTTTTATTAGTCGAAATAGTCCCTACCGAACCAACCTTATATATGAATAATGTGGAGACGTGATATCGATTAACAACGTTATGGTAAGTAATGAACCGAAATTGGATAAATAAATCTGGTTTTAACCTTTTCAACGCCAAGAGCCACTAAAGTGGTCGAGTGCTGTCGTGCCCACCACGCCAACAACCCATAAAAAGTTCGGAATAAAGTTGTACTTTGATCATGAATAAAATCTATTATGACCTGCTTTGCTTTATTTTTACTGGCTTAAACTTTACATTAATTCATGTTTTGTTCCTTATAAGAATTGACGAATGTTTGGACAGCTCAAAATGTGAAAATTTCGGGATTATTCTCTGGATATGATTTGACGCAATAATGTCAGTGTCCCATACGCCAACAGCCCATAAAGTGGTCGCTAGTGCTGTCGCCGGATCTGTATTATTTATATTTGATTTTTGTGAAAATATTGTTACGGTGGTGTCTTTTCCAATAATTGTAAGCCTATCTATTTTAAAACATTAATTAAATCATCGTATTAGCATATAAATCTACTGAAACAAAATTTAAGCCTAATAATTACAATTTACTGACATTGATCTGTCGATATAAAAATATATCTGTATAGCGTAACAGTCACTTCTCTATGATCGTGGGAAATCATAGTTCCTTATACGCCAACAACCACTTTAGAGGCTAGCCTATGACGTCATTGACGGTAAATAGTCTTTACTAGTGATGGCATAGTGGTGTAAATAAGAAACAAAATTAGTAAAATGGAAAGGTCTGATCCGTTTTGTTACGTATGTGATTCATTACATTTCTGCAGAAGAGTTTAGGAAGATAAAATCAAGATTTACACCTGCAAGTTATTACTGTACTGCAACTATGAGTAAGTGGCAGTTATCTGCATCTTTTCCTTGCATAAGATATTGTCTTAAAACATGCTTCAATAACTTATAGGTGTAAATTCCGCTTTGCAATAGAGGCGGCAAAACTCCTTACAAGAAGTAATTATAATAAAACCTTATCAATGCAATTGTCTATCATTCTGATTGTTAACTATTATGTCAGTAAGTGGGTAACTGTCATGTACTCTGTCGTGGACGTTTCGCTCACGATATCTACAAAAAAATATCTACAGCAGAAGAATTAATTCGTATTTTGGAAAGTGAAGACTGCGATGGCTACGAGTTTGAACAAAACGAAGAATTAAATATTTTTGACGATATCGAGGATATCCAGGTGGGTTTTTTTTTTGTAAATATACACTGTGGGCCTGTTTACTAGACGAGCGATTGTTATTGGCGGATGCTTAAGGCCTCGGAGAGACCTGAATAAGAGCCAATCACACAGTTTTTAGCCAAAAGTATATACATTTGTAAAGCGAAAGCGACATAATATATATTAATATACATTATATAATAAATCCAAAATTTGGCTTAAAACACGATTTTCAACTCCATGACAAAGTAGTGTAAAGTTACCTCTTTTTTTCAATTTATTTTCAGACGGTTTTATTTCTTTACATATTTTTAACAAAGGTGACTAAAATTCACTGCACAAGTACATTACAATCATACAAATATGCATGATGCATGACGAACCCGCCATACTTTCATGTATAAGTAGTATGTTGTTTTATTTATTGAAAATTTTATCATTATCACGTCTATTTTATTTGAGAATATTTACTTGCTGTAGTCATACCTACTCATTTAAAAGATAAAAGATAAAAGATAAAAGATATTTATTCAGTAAGTAGGCCGCTCGGGCACTTTTACACGTCAAGATACTACCAGCGCTTCCCAAGAGGAGACCACTGCTGAGAAGAAACGCCGCAAGAAACTCAGCAGTCAGTCATTTTTTAAACTTATTTCATATTTCATATTACAATGGTATGTACAACTTAATCTAGCATTATATAAAGCTACAAGTATTAAATTAAATATAATATCAAATAACAGTAGTTCAGCAGGAAAATTTTTAACATACTTTGTATACCATTTCTTTCAAACGTCATCAAGGGCAGTGTAAGTAGAACAAAACAAAATTACTTACTGGTTAATAAATGTAATAATTCGTTTATGCCATAACTCGGGCGTGATGCTGTTAGTAAAATAAGTTGTGCTCACACCAACACGCCCAAGTCACCATTTAAAGGACTTACGTCAATGTCAATAAGATTGCTTCAATGAGCACTCACTCTCGTACTACGATTAGTACGATTACCGAGGCTAGTAAATTATATCGATGAATGTTTTGCACAGCACTACGAGATTCGTCATTTTTGATAAGGCAACAGCTCTTGGCGTGTGAATGATCACTTCAGTCAAATATGAGAGCGTTGAAAAGGTTAATGATTTGAAAGACATCAGCAAAACTAAATTGAAAAATCCATTCATTGTACTGGAACGTGACCAGTTTCTGAACTTTCTCCACTGAAATCAGAATACCTATCAGACCAAAATAACAAAATTTTGTATCAAGTTGGTTGTTCCTGTGTTTTTATGCACATTATACCTACAAGTTGTTTGGCGACACACTCATCTTTGTGTACCAATCTGGAATGCGTTTCATTATGTCGCTGCTTAAACACAAAAGCGCCACAAATCAAAAACAAATGTAGTTTGATTTAAAACTGAAAGTAAATAGCATTCCGATTTCAAATGCAACACAGACACATTTTGTTTTGCGTCGCTTTTGTATTTAAGCAACGATGTGTGGTCGCGCATATGTACACGGCAAATTACCGTCAACAGCGACGGTGGCCGACTGAAACTGACGGTGACGCTTCATTCGGCCCCCCCGCGCACACTTCATACCGCCCCCGCTGCCTATCGTCCTCCGTCGGGCCCTGACCATGCGACTGTGACGAATCATTTCGCCACCTATTTACTTTATCGCAGAAGAAAGGAAGAAGATACTCGCTACTTACCTACACTCGATTGAAAACATAATTAATTGACTGCCGAGCCGAGAACGAACATTTAGCGCGAAAATGTTTAAAATGTTTATTATGCCGGAGGTCTTTGTCCGTTTTAGTCGGAAAGTACTATTCGTAATACAAAGGAGAGTAAATTTGGCTTATTGTCAAATAACACGCCGCGTGTTTGAACGGAAGAAGAAGTAGCAACTATAAAATAAAATGATTAAATTTTACTTCAAACGTTACATAGTTACGCATGTGAGGTTTAAATAAACAAGGAACCCTCATAATTTCACTATGTCATGTCCGTCTATACGCGGTTTAACTCTGGTTACCGACTACAAATATGTAATTTGGCATTCATTTAAATTTCTACGCTAACAAAGTTGTGAAATAAAAACTTTTTTTTCGGATTTCCCCATACAAATAAAGCAAAAGTCATTTTCTTTTTACATTTTGACGTCGAGTGAGGTATCATTGAATATCTGTTAAAAAGTATTACGTAAGTACAAAAAGCCAAAATTACAAGTAATATAAATATTTAAAAATATATAAAAAAATATAATGAACTTAAATGAAAACTATGACTTTGTGGCACTTTTGTGGACTATATTGGTTGCAGAGATACAGGCGGCTAAAGTGTTTATAATAACCTACTAAAAATCATCTAAAACGTTTCCAAATAGAGTTGGGAGAAATCTTGCGATGCATTAGCAATATACTGTGATCTTTCTAAAGCTTTTGATTACGTAGATTATGATCTCTCGACTCTTATTTTAAAATTAGAACATTATGGATTGTCCAATAAAGCTTTAAATCTTATGTCTTCTTATCTAAGTGATAGAACTCAAACAGTTGTTGTAAACAAAACGCAATCTGTTGGAGCTATAATAAAAAAAAAAATTGGTGTGCCTCAAGGTTCTATTTTAGGTCCTATTTTATTTTTGGTTTATATAAATGACTTTCCATCAACAGTAGATAAACTTTGTGACATTGTACTTTTTTCAAGTACTACACTAATTTTCAAGGCAGATAGAAAATCCGTAGACTACAGTAAGGTACACAGCTAATAAATTCTAAGAAAACGAAATGTGTTCGGTTCGCTTTGCCTAATGTTAAACCGGTAGATTGTATTATTTTTCTAAATGACGAGTGTTTGCAAATCATATATAAAGCAGTTTTCCACAACACACAATAGATAAAAATTTGCGATGGAGTCCCCATAGAGCTGTACTGGCAGGTAAATTAAGTTCAGCAGCTTACGCCGTTAGGAAAATTAGACAGCAAATGTTGACACAGCTCGATAAGTTTATTATAGTTATTTCCATAGTGTTATGTCGTACGGTATTCTGGTTTGAGTAGAGTTAGGTCTGGTAAGGCAGCTGACATACAAACTATATGTGTGTTACATAAAAGGGCTTCTTAACTAGGTGTCCATTTATTTATGAGAATATTATGTATGTTATTAAGAATTTAGATTCTTTCACCAATAATAGAAATAAGAATAAAATCGCTTTTAGAAAATTCCGCGTCCGTAAAGTATACTTATAAATCATTTTTTGGTCAATGCATTCATTTCTATAATAAATGATCTGATGTAGTTTTAAAGTTACCCTTTCCAGCACTTCTAAATAACTTGAAAAAGTCGTTAATGTCTAAGGCGTATTATATGGTCGAGGATTATGTAACAGACAAAAATGCATGGCCTAAACCCGAAACTTAGTCAATAATCATTGATTCAAACTTCAAAGCTTTATCTTGTCTAGGGGACACCGTTGATGTAGGAAAAGTAATCGAAACTTTTATGTGGTCCTCTTGCACCGTCTTATATACGCATAAGCAGGTTTTTTTTTTCCTTTTTTCCCTCTCCCTCTATCTATCTCGTAAGATTTTTGGCATGTTTTCCTGCTCAACTACACATTTTATTTGATATTAGATTAAATTTAATATTTTTAGTTTTATAAAGGTAATCCTAGAATTAAGTAGTAGTAATAATAATATGTTTAAAAAATAACTGACTGCTTAGTTTCTTGCGGCGTTTCTTCTCAGCAGTGAACTCCACTTGGGAAGCGCTGGAAGTTTCTTGACGTGTAAAAGTGCCCGGCGGCCGACTTACTGAATAAATTTCTTTTATCTTTTATCCTTTAATAATATTCAGTCGAAAATTAGTTCCTCAGAAGATACTTCTTCATTTTTGAGATAGTTTTTAGTGTTTGTAGTAACGGCTTCGGGACCCTACACCGAGCAACCTGCACGGTTTTCTGTATCAATATTTTTGTTACGACGGTGCGTGTATTACCTATGTCATGTTTAAAGAATACTAATCATGTGCGAGTCGGACTCCAGCACCTATATAGAGTTCCGCACCTAGGTCTTATTTGTATGAAATAATACACAGTCAATAAAGTGACGCTTGCTGTCTTTACTTTTACATACCATACGGGACATACTTATCCACCGGTCCACTATGTGACATCAGCGTTTGTTTATATTAAAAACTGACGTCACCATGATGCTTTTAAATCATTTTGGAACTAAAACGATAGATTTCAATATTTCAAATTCGATACGATTATGCCCGAGAGCGACCTCTGATATTTTTGTAGTTATACTTACGGGTATACTTATGAATGAAAAGTTTGAGTTTCATAGAAAAATAACATTAAAAAATATTTCTCGTTTTCTGAGTAGAACTAGCACTCTTTAAACTAAACAGAAGCCGTACCTTCTATTATAAAATACTTCCTTTTTTTCACCGGGCTATGAACCGTAGTTTTCGTTTATCAGGATATTTATTCGGCCTTTTTGAAAATTCTGTAGTGTCTAACTTCAGAACTTCATATTGTCTCAAATACCTACGGACAAAAACAAAGAAAATTCAAGTAAGTTGTTACTTAGCTTTCCTCTTGCCACACTCTGTTGGCAACTTCGCTCTCGAAGCCACACACGGACGCGAGAACATGACAAATCTAGTTTTCAGGAAGACGTACACTACAATATTTTAGTCATTTGTATTGTGCTGAAAAAACCCCAGTACCCTGCATACATGTATAAGTATGTATACCTAAGTATAAGTAATGTTTCAAATTTAAGCAAAAGTGACATATAATTTGGAAAGTTACAAGTAGTACTGCAATCCAGTTTCCACTTTCCAGGCTTCCGCGTTGTTTCGGCGAAACAACGACATAGAAGACGTCTCATCAACGTTTTTAGGTTATTGCGTTTGAAAATTTACCTTATATTTTGGGCAGTAAAAATGATTAAAATTATACTATTTTTGCTTATCGCATGGTTAAACTAGTAATTGGGATTGATATGGTATGTAAACTAATCATAAAATAAAAAGGAAATATGAATAAAGAAAAAACTGTGAAAAATGGAATTTGTTTTATTGTGACCGCCGATGGCCCATGGGGCACATTGATACACATGTTTAATGATGCAAATAATATTTTTTTATTATTTCGTTTCTTTTAAGGAGGGTTTAGGCAACCTATTGTGTTTCATAAAGATTTTAAATAACTTTTTTTTTTCAATACTTTATACTTATAGTCATAATGACCGATTTGAATTGCGTTTTTGGATTTATTTCAATTAACTTTAACATGAATGAGAAAACAGGCTAAACAAACCCTAAAACACTTTTAGACACTTTAACAACACTCACAACACAACTTTCACTCGTACTTGAAATGTAAACCCCCCAAAGCTCGCATAGCACCTAATAATTATCGGGACTCAGATCAGACAATCACATGCATAATCAGGATTGCTATCTCCACACATAGTGCTTCCCTGATAAACCAAACATAACCTATTCAGCCAGCTAGCTCTAGCCTGTGTATCTAGGTCTTCGGCAGGACACAGGCCTATTATGATGAACATTTATACGAATAAAAACGGTTACTTAAGTACATAATTGTTTGATTTTCATAATTTGTCTTGGCTCTTACTTTTAAGGTGATATTGGAGACGCGAAACGTCACGCTCTTATAATGTACACATCTCATTTTACCCTGTATATGTGTAACCCCGGCGTACGTAGAGACGTAACCTTACCTGGCTTCGGTACGCAGGGCGACGATTCCTGGCATTTGGTGACACATTTCTTGTGGCAGCACAAACCGCATTTGCGGCACTGCATTGCATCTTTCAGCCATATCTGTACCAGCAGTTAAATGTTATAATGGCACTTATGCCCCGATAGGCATCGGGAGTGAGGGTATGACACCCAAAGCACGGAAAAACGCCCGTCACTTTGAAAACATAACCCTGTTCCATACAGCAGAGACTTCGCTTTCGAGGCTACTTTCTTCTTGTACGTGTTAATCTGTTCTTTGTTATGTATGTCAGAAATAAATGATTTCCTTTCATTATTTGTAATTTTTTTTTTCAGGTGATCCAATTTTTAATTTTTTTGCTGTACTTTCAGACATTAAGACCCTCGGTCGAAGCTGGAAAGCACCTACCTTTTTATTACAAAAGTCGCACTGCGTGGATCTATGGAAGTGCGTGCGCACGAAGTCATGGGTTGGCTGCGTTGGCTTTGGCGGGCGGGGGAGGTCGCGCGGGGCGCGCGGCGGGTGCCTCGTTACGCCCGCCCCCTCCCACTCCCACCACACCAGAGCGTCCCCGAAGCACAGGCATGGCTCGAAGCCCGCGTGGGTAGAGAGCTTGTGGCTCTTGCTAGGTTTAGTATACGAATATGTTAGATTAAAGCTAAATACATCCTAAGTTCTCCAAGCAGCGGAAGTTCTCTAGCTCACTCAATTTGGTCACGAATGAGAGAGATGCAGTATTATAAGTTTATAATGTGGAGCTTCAGTTTAAGTAAATCTTATTAGAATATATATGGGAAAACGACCATTAGACTGAATTCAGAAGGATTTTTTCGCTCCCAGGTTTATTTAGCTATAGGGTAAAGTCACCAGTAGTCAGCCAGACACCAGTAGTGGACCTTATATGAGTGCGAAGAGTGGGAAATATATCTTTCGTTCTCTCCACACTCATACAAAGTATAGGCAGAGGCCGACTACAGGTCTCTGGCTGACCACTGGTGACTTTACCCTACCTGATTTGTCGTTTTCAAAGGCTAAATAATATCATGAAATTATAATTAATCGATTAGCGCCCATTTTAAAGAAATTCTTGGCCATATTATAGCAGGCATCTGACAAGTTGCTTCCCATGCAAACTAAATCTTCACTAAAATAGAGAGAGGTATGGTGCACTTTATAGCTTACTTGGAAAAGCACTTTTCCTTAATGGAAAACTTTGAAGAGTTATCTTTCAACAGTAAAAAAATATAGAGTTACGTAGAGTACCTTGCGCACTGAATTCAACTTTGCTTTGCGCTTATAATAATAACCCATATACCTATGGTTTTTAACTTCAGGTAGCATGTTATAAATGGTTAGAAAGCTATAAGTCGATGACCTTGAACTACAAACCTAAATTTGATATCGACATCCGGAGGCAGGAACTGGTATCTCTTCATGTGATGCGGCACTGTTGAGTCCTGGCACTCCGAAAGCAAAGCCGCTAGTGGTATATTCAGATATCCCAGCAATACCTCTTCTTTTTCACCCGCAATCGTGGCCCAAACATTCAAATTAAGGTATTTGTGGTTCTCATTCAGTTTAAATTCCGTTTCCTCATCGAACGGTATGATAGGTCTTAGTTGAACGCTTTTGGTCCAATACATTTGACATATCTCAACGTGCTCTGTAAGCCGCGGTCCACCGGATTCAAACATCTGGTCTTCGTCTTCTTCGGGTTTTTCCAACTTGCATTCGGACGAGTCCGTTCGTATGAGTGGTATTTCGTGTTTCACAACTTTGTTGGATGTTGAGACCTGTTTCAAGGGCGTGCTTGCGCCAGAGGCGGGAGGAGTTGAACCGGCTGAGCTGTCCGAAGATTTATTTTCAACCGAGCATCGTCGTTTGCGTAAAGCGAAATTGGAAGGGGAGGGAGAGTCGGATTTCGACAGCTGCCGAAGCGGTGGCTCCGGTTTTGACTTTTGTTCAGTGTCTGGAGCTTCAGATTTAGTATTGAAGTCTGGTTCCTGAGAAAACGATTAATCCCAGATAAAGTTCAAATCAGGCATTAATAGGTAGATTGAACTATCAAACCAAAAACTTAGGCACTGAAAGAGTCTACCAACACTGGGTTAAGATCAACGACCAAAAATGTATGTGACATGTATTTATTACTTGAAGGTTGGTCTTGGAGCCAGCAGCTCGCATGCCTTGCAGCCGGACTCCCTCCATGACCTCTGAGACGCGGCGGAAGCTGAAATTGCGCGTCCGGCGGCCCTCCGCAGAGTCCTCCCGACGTACTACCGGCACGCCTCCACCGCGCCGGATCCGGATCGTCACGGCTCGTTGTTCAACCAAGCGCAGCAGTTTGCTGACCTGGTGTAAAAGTAGATATAACCAATTATACAGGGTGGAAGAGGGCCGTTGACCTTCCCGATAATGGGAGATAGTTTAGCCTTAACACTTTATTTCCCCCATACAAACTATGTGAATTTAAGCAGCCGTTTTCAAATTACAGCCGGTTAAACATTCACACATAAAACTACTTGTTTCAACCCTAACTCAGTGAACTTAATTGTAAACAACATTTTCATACAGGATATGATTACGTTTTTTTTGTCGTGGATGCATACTTAGACCTGCTTCCAATGCGGTAAGAAATATTGCAGGGTTTGTGAGTCTCTTTGTAGGTACATCTTGAACAACTTTACTTATTTTTTCCTAAAATTATGAATAAAATAACATAATAACGACCTACTAACAGCCTAGTAAGCACAACTTGACACATTTCTGAAATAGCGACATTGACAGACAATGAAGTATACTCAATCTTCATAAACAATTAAAGATGATAATTAGAACCCTCTTTCATCGTATCTTAGTTTCCCTAAATTGATAAATAGGTTTAGCTAGTTAATTGAAATTGAATTTGATTTAATTGAATAAATTGAAATTGTGCTGCTGAGTAGGCATATTTCATTCATTTTCATGCTTCAAAAGGTGCATGTGAAACGTTTATCAAATAAACATTATTACGAACTACTGATTAGGTACTTAACTTATGAACCTCTTTGCGTTATTGTATTGGCTATCGATGCATTTGATGTTAAAGTGAAAATGTCATTAAATTTACCTATGTCATTCTTCAAATAAAAATGCTTTTGCTAGATGCTCGTGGTTATTTGAATTTGCTTTTATTGTACGCGACGTGCAATAATAACGCGGCTGAAGCTTTGCGTCGATACCGAGAAACATATCCTCCACCACATCCAACTGGGCATAGGACAATTTTAAGGGATTTGGATCGTATCGCCAACAACCAGCCCGTTGTACCAGCAACAGCCCAGAACGACCAACGTGGCGGAGGCGTTGTTCGAATTGCGGCTCGACTTGAAGAAAGGTTGCTGCGTTATTTTAGAAGACATCCGAGAGCGAGTTCTAGAGTAGCGGGTCGACATTTCAGAATAACCCATACTGCAGTACTTACTATTCTCAAACGTGCCAGCCTTCGCCCTTACAAAATACAGAGGGTTCAAGCTCTACTCCCTCGGGGCTGCCCTATCCGCGAAGCCTACTGCCGATGGTTATTACAAAAGATAGTAGAAGAGCGAGATTTCATAAGTGATATTATTTGGAGTGATCAAGAAGCCCGGATCTCACGTGTCTTGATTTCTTCCTGTGGGGCTCTGTAAAAGATAGTGTGTACAAAACGGAATGTGACACTGCGGACGAGATGCGACGACGAATAACTGATGCCTTTAACGATCTGCGGAGAAAAAATGATGAAGAGCATATTTTGTCAAGGGTGCACCGACATACTCGGGCACGGGCTGCAGCGTGTATGATAAGCCGCGGAGGGACATTTGAACACCGAATGTGAGGGTAATTGAAGATTTTTGTAGACGTAGTGTTAGAATTTTATAACAACATGATAATGTGTAAACGAATGGTTAATAAATTTTGTAAGTAATAAAAATCATTTTCATTTCGTTTTGTTTATGGATTATTTGATGTCTAGGAATCATAAGTTATCACCTTATCACTATGGCAACGTCAACTTCGGAAATAAGCGTAGTTTCCGAGTTTTCATATTCAAGTCGTAATGGGTAGGTGTAACAGGGTTGTCACCGCAATGAAAAATTAGTCAATTTGGTTTTTGTTTTAATTAGTTAATTCATCATTACTACCATCACAAATCGAATGTGTACCTCTTAATTAATGATATAGTTCCGGGAAGGTCCCCCGTCCCCTTCCACCCTGTATAACACATTCAGTTCCATGTTTTAGATTTGCTTACAAAATGGACCCCAATGGCGTAAATGGAATATTGATGTGAGCTGATGGCCCAAAGAGAATTGATTAATGGATTATTGTCGTACATCCCTACATGCCTACATACTGTTGTACATCCCCAGTCGTTTTACATCCACGTCAGTAATGTATGTCAAACGAAATTGTCAAATATTTTAATGGGATAATTACCATAGCGATATAATTTCTATTAGTGAGCGCAGTCTCGGCGCTAAATGCCGGCAATCGTAAGAATGTGTCAGGGTTGTCACATTCCAAAATGTTATTAAGTTTCTACAGATTGATAATTTATTCAAATTTATGTATGTACCTCTTATAGTTCAAGTTCAAGTTCAAGTCTTATTCGCGACAAAAAATAACACATACAAAAAAAACTAATAAATAAAAAAACACACTTTGTCACGAAACGGACCCTGCTCAGCATGTTGCTAGCTTTACAGCCAGCGCTGGTCTTCCGCAGGACCCATTCGGTGAAAGCACGGTGGGCAACAACATCAGATACACAAATGACAAGGACTAAGAAATAATATAACTAAAATACTAAACTACACACATACTCGTAATAATCAAAAAAAAGAAGGAAATAATGAACAAAAATACAAACATCGAAACGTTGCATCCCGCACTACGTGTGTATGGGTCTTTACGGTAACAGTGAACGCAGCCCACACACAACCATTAACTACTAGCGCCAGCGGGATCACAACGAAACAGAACAGAAAACAAACCATAAACAAACCAAACACTAAACATCAAATAAACATCAAATAAAACCGCATGGGATTGAGGCTACAAAACATATAACAATTACCTATGACTAATTAGCACAACAAATATTAAAATTAAATTAAATTATGGTGACCTACAAACGTATGGCAATGCATGGAATTAATTTAAATAAAATTTCAATAGTTTGTCCGGAGATTCCCTTAACCACAGAATAAGTAGTAAAGTAGTATAGTTCGGCCGTTATCATATGAGCTCTGGGGCCATAACCTAATTAGTGAACAAGGAAGGCCAATGCTACGTTGGTCGCGAAATATCGATATCGATTGCACTTTTACTATCGATGTTTCACTTAAGTATTTAAGTAGATAATATTCCCAAATGAGTAACTCATTATAGTCATTGATGTTTACCGGGGCATTAGGACCGTGGTATTTATTTTATTATTATTTTCATGGTAAGTAATCTAATCACTCATATCTCTAATATACCTATTACTTGTACTTGTATTACTCATTAAAAGTATTATGTTGTTCTGTTTTGGTAACGCTTGAACTCTGATAGCTAATACTGTTTTAGCCATCTACCCCAGCATTATTAAATACTTCCAGTCAGTACCTAACCGTCTATCATACATACTCGTACAATAGAGCTCTTTAAGTTGCAAGGCGATATTAACATTCATACTCGGAGTCCATAGTGCATAATGTTTTAAAATAAATTATCTGAAATAAACTTTAATAAACCTCGTGCTTTAACGGCGTTTATATGTGGTGTAAGTCCTGCTACCGTCAGCCAAATACAGAAGGAAGTTCAAGAATCGAGTGAGCCAATCTACAAAAAGAGAGAGATTTGTGAGACCAGCTTTGGGCACTTTCGACATCAGCACGCTGATGCGCACCATTTCATCATTTCATGACAATGGAGTATATCCCTCAGTGGCAAACATTGTAGAGAATATAAAGAGGCCAACCCAGAATTCCAAGGCGGATTTTTTTTTATGAAAACAATGTTGAAAAATATTGGATACAAGTTCAAGAAGAGTGACGATGGAAGAAAACAACTAACGGCTCGAATGGATTTTATAAGAAAAATGCATGATTTGAAATTTACAAATGATTCACGTCCTCGATTCTATCTCGACGAAACATGGGTTAACCAATACCACTCCAGGAAACGCATGTGGCACAATGAACAGAACGAAGGCGGTTTCAAGAACCAAAAGCTCGGAAGAGGAGGACGAATAATTCTTTGCCATGTTGGATCTGCAAAGACGGGTTTTGTTCCAGACGCAAAACTATTGTTTAAAGCCGTTAAATCAAAAAAAGAAGATTATCACGCCGAAATGAACGGCGACACATACACGGCATGGTTAGGTTAGGTTAGGTTAGGTTAGGTTAGGTTATGGTGAGGGGAAAGCATTTTCCACCATAAAAAAACAAAAAACAAAAAAAAAAGGGTTAGGTTACGTTAAGTTAGGTTAGAAGACCTTGGGGTGTGGGCCGGATTCCTCCACGTTGGCTTGGTTGTTGCGATCTCTCTTGATCTCGATCCGGAGGGAACGCAGCATCTGGGCTGGTGCACCCTGGGCATCGGTTGAGACTTTTCCCTCTTGGGAATTCTTTCGGCCCATGGCTAATATCCGGCACGGGGAGGTGACAGGAGTTTCTTGAAGGGATGCGGTTGTGTGGAGATCACTTCTGCCCCGAAAAGTTTCCTTCTGTCATCTGGGGGGGGGGGGGGATGGTCTCGTCACCATAGGGAGGCGGCGACAGAGGTCGTTGGAAGGGGCGGTTGCGTGTGCTTTCGAGGCCGTTTCCGCCCTGGACAGCTTCCTTCTCTTGTCTTTTGAGGATTGGTGACTGGGGTAGTTTGATGGGTCAGTTGCGTGTGCACAGGCACACCGTAGTCAGGGCGGTCGTAACGAGGCAAAATGCACCTTAAATCTGCGAAGCGAGAGACTGTAATATTTCATGAGCTTTACTGACTCCGCCCCGTTCATAGGGCAGGCAGTTGTAAGTTGTAAGAAAACAAATTAAATTTATTATTATTTTTCTTAAGTAGTTCGCATAAGTTAAATGAAGAGAAAAAATAGTACATGCCTGGAGGGCTAGCAAATGTTGTCCGCGACTTGTTTGTCGACCAAGTCAAAAGCGTTTAACTAATAACCAGTATATGCTGACCTTGCTTAGTAGGTAGTACTGGGAGATCTACTTACACTATACCCTCGTTAAGTTAAGTAGGTAATTGATGTTTGATGCAAAAAAGTCGAAAACTGCGAAGTTGCGGACTGGTTGTTATTAAAATAAATAATATTATAACTCTCTTTTTTCGACGAGGTTTCAAAAATGTTACTGTTGTGTCAGTAATTAAGTACAACTACTAGTAACTTCCTACGTAGATCGAAGTTATAAATAATATTGATAATAGTCGTATCTTTCGATATCCTTCGTCGACGTCGTTCCATTCGCATCGCTAAATCCGTCTGAGCCGAGGTCAGCTTTAGGTTAAAAATATTGTAAGACACCGACTTCAGTTTGCCTGACCTGTAGGTACCTATGTAGTTCCATTTTAAAAGAAGTTATTTTTGCGTTTTTGAAGCCGGTTTTATTTTTTTTAAACTCTTACTCGTATTTTATTTTTTTAGTGATAATAACAAGCAGTTATCTAGTCCTACTTTTTAATTGATATGAAACTTAAGCAATGCCGCGGGATAATCATAGTCATTTTTAAATAATTAAATGTTCTTCGCTGTAGTCGCTCAACTATCTTAATCAAGATATCTTATCGCAACCCTTAAAATGGGTACCGTTGAGGAGTTCCGGTGGCCATCTGTGGTCTTCATCATCAGTGCCGCTTCAGCAAATGATACTTTCTAAATGCTAATGCTGGACTTGTCACTAAGAATGCTAAAATCGCTATATATTTGCCTACAATTTTTGAGAAGTTCCCTCCATTTCTCACTAATCCCCTCATCAGATCCTGGTTTCCTTATCATGGTACTACTCTTGGGATATCTTCTTTTTAACATAAAAATAATCATCAAATTCGGTTCATAAACGACGAAGTTATACGAGCACAAACATTTAAAAAAACGGTCAAATGTAAAAACTCCTCCTTTTTTGAAGGCGTTTAAAAATTACATACTGACAACCACGTCTGGACACCCTATTCCGCGGCATCAAAAAAATAACAAAATCTGTACTACATAAATATGTATATGCCATCGCAATATTGCAGTCTTTAGATTGCCATCGTAAGATTGCACAGTCTTGAGATTGCCATCGTAAGATTGCAGTCTTGAGATTGCCATCATAAGGGTGCGGCGGCTGCGGAGCTGTGTCAATATTAACCAAGAGTGAAGAGAGAATTGAATCCTTTATTTCACGGCCTCTAATGTACTATTTGTTTCATGATTATGTTAGTCTCAACTCGCAATGTCAGTATCGATGAAGTCATATAAAGTTTAAGTGATTTTGCCAAGGCATCTGATGAAGTCCGTCTTGAGCGTTTGCTTAGCTTTGCAATATTGGTTGGTATTCACGGTGATCTATTCCGTTCGATAAAGTCCTATGTAGAAAATCACAGGTAGTCGCGGTAGGTGGTAAATTTTCCCAGTATAGGACTATCACTTCAGGTGTTCCACAAGGGTCTCATTTGGGACCTCTGTTATTTATCCTGTACATCAATGAAATTACGGAATGCGTAAGACAATCTAACTTGCATTTATACGCAAACGATACAAAGATATAGAGTAATTCGAAACACAGATGATTGTAATACCCTACAAAACGATCTAAAGAATTTTGAGACCTTTTGCGTCTCAAATAATTTATTCCTAAAATCAGACAAAAGTATGAGTTGTAGTAGGAAAAGAAGAAACATCAATTTAAATTATAAACTTTGTAATCAGGAGCTAACTAGTGTCAACCAGCTTCGCGATCTTGGCGTAATAATGGACTCAAAACTAACCTTTGTGCCTCATATCGTTAAAGTACAGAAAATAAGTAACATAAAATAGAGAAAGTATAGTTTTTTTTTGTAAAGGTAATTGAGTATCGCACAAGTAATAAGTACTCAGATTATTCCACCACTACTAGGGTTTCTGCTCGAGACTTCTCGAACTCGAGACAACTCGAGAGTTTCGCCTCCATTCGAGACGAGAAATAAATAACCGACTCTCGAGACTCTCGAGTTCCGGCGAACAAAAATAAGGGCTAAAGTCAGGCTAGCATTTTGCCGCTTTTAACAATGATAACGCCGCTCGCGCTCTATAAACACGTGCAGCGGACTTCTCACTCGCACGCTTTGTAACTCGCCGCCGCCGCATCAAACCAGTTAGTCAGTCTGCCGCTCAGATTGGTCGGTGAAACTCGTGCCGTGCCTGTGTGTGGTGCCGTGCGCGGACGACGAGGGTTGGTTCAAGCCCTTATGACCGTCAAGCCCACTTCTACAGAAAACGAGCGTGGGTACACTCTGGCTGGAAACATAGTAACCAAGATAAGAAACCGTCTTTCGGACAAATCGATAAACGCTTTAATATTCTTAAAGGCGTACTTTTTAAGACAAAATTAACTTTTTAATAATTACTGACTGAATTATAAAAATGATTAACACTCGCACATAAATGATCATACAAATGATTAATATATATCTCACTTAGATCATTAAAAGACTGTTAAATATTATTGTTGAAACTCCTCAATTTTATGTCACGCACGTCACTTTATAGTAGTTAAAAAAAATCATTTGTTTGTGATGATTATTACATTGTTTCCATTTGATTCCTAGTCCTAATCTTATTTAAATTTAAGTCTAGCCTTGTTAGAAGAAAATATCTCTATCAAAAATACCAGTTTATGTCTAATCAAAAGAGTGAAAAAGTAGGTTAGGTATATTGTTTTATTTTAATTGTTGATTTTTTGTAAGATTTTAGTTTTTGTATGTTTGTAAGAAGAGATCCAATTTTGTTTTGTATTTCGAACTTGTAGTGCAAAGTGCAATAAAAGAATTTTGTTTGTTTTTGCTTTTAATTTTATTTTCAGCAATAATTTACAATTTCTTACGAAAGACTCGAGAGTCGAGACAACTCGAGAAATTGGAGTCGAGAATTCTCTGGCGATAAAAAAATGAGGCGAGGAACCAGAAACCCTAACCGCTACATAAGCTTTTAGAGTACCTCTCCCGAGGTTGTGCGAGTTTTCAGAAAAAACCTCTTATTTATATCCCCCGTAGTCGTACTTCTTATGCGGGTAATTTGTTTGTGTTTTTTAAATGGGAGTACGTACATATATGTACTTACATATAATGTAAGTACGTTTGTTACTTGCATGTAGGTTTTTAATTTAAATTTTGTATACCTCATTTTTGTTTTGTAATATCTAAAAAAATATGGCACTATATTACCTTTTAAGTTATCATGCACAAAAGCAACTGTGTATTTTTTCATGTAAGTATAGAATTTATATTTTGGTGTGCAATATTATTGTTAGGAAACTGTAAGTTTACTTTTTAAGCGAATCTTTATATATAATTAACAACTATGTGAGACTGTTTTTTTCATAAATAAAAAAATGGGTTAATGCAGAATCGGTTCTGCAATACCGGACCATCATGAATACATATGCAAAGTGATGTCATCGGTACCAAAAGTTCGACCCCTGTTCACAATCAAAAAATTGCATTAAAGCTTATAATAATTGCTTGATTAGGTACCTACCTGCGCGCAGTTGTTAACGGGCTTGTTGTCGACGGCCAGCACGACATCGTTGCGGCGCACATCGGCGCGGTACGCGGGCGACATGGGCACCACGGTGTCCACTAGCACGGCGCCCACGCCCTGGCAGCACACGAGCCCCAGCCCGCCCGACACCGCGGGCAGCACCACGTCCAGCACCAACACACCGCGCCGCAGGGATACCTGCTCATACACACATTACTCAGCTATCAAGAAAATAACGTACGAAATGACATGCATCCTAACCCGTTCCTAACTTTCAAATAACGACCATTCAATAAGTTAGTAATCTGACTGATATTGGAATGTCTATCATTATAACTATTACATAGATCTGATACTTCTTGCTTGATAACTCTTAAACAGCCCAACCGCAAAAATGTAATATTAACATAGGTCCAATTCGGTTTTTTTTTAGGACTAGACTAGGCTAGGACGAGCTGGCAACGCTTTACTTGTAATTAGTACTTGTTTACGGGAAATCCCTTTGAAAGTTATGTATTTGAGTAATTTGTCCCTTTTCGTACTTATAATGTTGGAAGAGTTAATCGAAGAAAGAGACTTAACTGTGACATGAATAAGAAGATGTTATCGTATAGTTAATAAGCATAGATTATTTCAAAACCGGATTTAGTAGAAGTTTCATTAATAAGTCATTTTTAAATGCTGAATAATTTAAAGGCTTGTCTCACAAGCACCGTATTTCAGATACATGTATCTTCACAAATGGCACGTACATTAGATCAATAAAATAAATAGCAAGTTAAAAAGTAATGATGCACTTTAATTGTTGCGACTTTCATACTTAATACCGATATATGATATTCGCATGATAAACGTAATACCGATATGATATGATGCCGATCGCGCCAAACGAACAATGGTGACCGTTGTTGGTATCAGCGGTGGCGGTGGTATACCTACTTCACTTTTTTTGCAGTAGTGGTGAGAGTGTGCTGGCCGCTCTTGCCCTGGACCCCACTAAATACATGTTAAGATGAGCAGAGCTTAATGTAACTACGAGTGGGCCATACGTTAAGGCCTCTGCCGAAGCTTATTACCGGAGTGGACGTATGGGTTAGCAGATTGGGTCATTGCTTGAACAACATCGTTCCCGATCGTTTTCTGTGTTACGGAGTTGATGGCCGCTTTATCTCACGCGACATATTAACTTTACCATGCGCCGCAATGAACAAGACTAAATACTAACTAGTATCTACCTGTATAGCATGACTGGGTGGGACTGCGCTGCACTGGGTTCAATACGGCTCATAAAGACTGTATTGAAAAGTATATGGACAACTTTAATAGGCAACCATTGTTTTTTATTTGGTTTGAATCTGAATATCACATTATGTCATAGATGCTATGGCATTGAACTCAATCTTTTTTTTTCGTATTACTTTTGATTTCACATAATGGGCTCCTCATTTTGTAATAACATAACACCCGAGCAATGAAAACGAATTGTGGACATAGGTATAGGTACATACGAGAAAATGGTATGTCCACGAAAAAGATCGCAAAAATCGAGAAGGTAGATCGTTCTGCGGCTTAAAATGCCATTAAAAAGTACGAGGAAGACTTCTCTTTTAATGACAAGCCGAAAAGTGGTCGAAGAACCGGCTCACATGATTGCAAAATTGCCTTTAAAATATTGCGAACAATCAAAAACTCGCCCAGTGCTTGGATTTATACGGCAAGGTTTTAACCAAAAATGAACAGTGCATAATTCAAGACAACGTCAAACTGGATTATTCTGATCTACTCGGCCCCCAGTACTATACTGTTCGCAAAGAAGAACTCTTGAATGAGAAGCAAACGTCAATATAATGCTGAAAAGGTTTGGGTATAAAGCAATGGTGTGGCAGGACAAATGCGAATGCGGCATGACATCTACGGCGTTCATCACTACCCACGATGACTACCGATTTATACATTAGGCAGTGATGCAAAAAAGAATTCTGCCACTGATTCGATGCCTGGGGGGCTATAGGGGCTCTACTATAAAGTAGAGTAGAGAGTAGAGTTTGGCCCGATTTGGATATTTGACATTCCGCACCAGAGAGTAGATGGACACCCACAACGTGCGATATGTTAATAATTATATGAATCCGCCAAATTTCCTTGAGGAATTAAAGTTATTATAGTATTAGTTAAAGGAATACTGGGCAATCATGAAGAGATTACTTCGGTTAAGCTTCCTTGCAGCGGACTCCATGGACAAATTTAAAAAATACTGTCTAAAAGCATCGAAACTTATCCGTAACCGAACGTTATCCGTAATCTGATGAGAGCTGTCCGAAGCCAAGTGCGAAAAGTCGCCCGAAAGCAAACATAATGGTCTCTTAGTTAACAGTAAAAGGTTTTAAAATGTCTATCGACCATAACCCAATATAATAATGTAAAATAATAAACATTTAAGAAGTTATTACATACTCGTATTTCACTTGTCCTTATACTTTCGGACACTTTTCGATACAGTCTTTATATGGGAATGTATCTTGAGCATCATTTCGTGCTTAGCGTGTTACGTACACCCATTAGAAATGTTGAGCATACTTAGAACCTTTTCATTGTGAATGTCGTTGTCATTGTCATGTGAGTAATTAGATGATTTGTTTTAAGTTTACTTTGAAAACGCACTAAAGTGCTTAAGAGTATTGTGAAGCGCCGGTAAAAATCCGAAGCTGTCAAAAAAATCCATAGAAATGTTCCGGGCGAAAACGTTCCTCACCCCCTAAATCAAGTCTGATTATCACGACTTTTGAATATGTTGTAGTTATTAAGTTATTATAAAGAACTAGGTCTGTACTTTTCTCTTGTTTGTTTTTAAATTTGTTTTGTTCTAATAAATAATTACTTGGAAAAGAAAACGTACAGACATATTTTTTCATGATATCAACAACATATTCAAAAATCATAAAAATCGGACGAATTTTAAACCCCTTAACGTTTTCGCATATTGTATGGAGATTTTTAGCTTCACAATCCTCTTAACATTTTCCTTGAAGTACTGTAGGTAATGTAGGTATGTACACTTTGATCCGAAGCAACTCGACCACGCGCCGCAGTTAAACTCCGGCTTAGGTAATGATTTCTGATTTTTTTCAACTAAATGTGTTCTAATGCAACATTATTTTTCATTTTAGCGCACCCAAGTGCGATGACAACTAAGATACGTGAATAGAACTTTATTAAAATCGCATATTAGCAATAATTAATAAATAACAGTAGAAACCACAGCTAGTATCATTCAACACCGATCAACATAAATCCAAATAAATAATAATGAAATCACCGATTAAAGTGAGCAAAACGATTTTGTCTACAAAACGATTCGTATTGTGTTTCACACTACAATGTTCCAGTAAAGTATGAAACTGTAACTTTAGAACTCATTACAGGTTCTAATTTTAATCGTCCGGCTAAATCTTACGTAGATAAAAAATCTAGCGTATCGAATTTTCATGCTTAAATTAGTCTTGCATAATCGAGTCCGCAATGCGGTTGTTATGTCACTGCTAAGCAAAATTAAGGGTCCCTCCGTTTCTATTTGTGGCCATAATTATCTTGGACTCTCTCTCCACTTCTCCAGTCTGGAACAAAAGTGTTCATACCGGTTACATCCTTTATCGCATATTAGGTCTGTCGCGATGCTGGATTCTATTCTGTTGTACGAGTATGGGCACCCGCTTGTAAGTAGGTACAAACACATGCCTGTAACGAAAGCTATTCTTGACAGAGCGTTAAAAGGTTACTAATTTTTAATCTCCATTATCTTTTTTTCTGTTTTGCAAGAAAATATTTCGCGATGTCAACCTATCTACCTATCATACTTGTCATATTATTTCAATCTTACGAGTGTCATGTTAATAAGCAACAAGTTTAGGCCACGTTGCAGATAAATATAAACCGTAACTGCAGAAGTTATGGATGAATTGTGCGTGCGACTTTCATTTCATTTAGTTACTTGGGATATGTAAACAGATGACTTAACTCGCAATTGTAAGGGTCTGTTGCATCAAAGTATTCGTAACAAGTTTTTTTCACAAAAGTGGATATATCTCGAAAACTAGAGCGAATCGAGACGACATTTTTAACTCAAAATTAACTCAGGAAAACGCTGTTAAACTGACCTTTGGGTACGTCCCGGGCACGGTGTATATATGTCTAAGAACCACCACTAGATTATCTGCTTTCAAATAGAAAAAAGCCGCATCCAAATCGGTCTATCCGTTAAGGACCTACGATGCCACTTTTTGCGTCAGGGGTTAAAAAGAGACTCACAATAAATTGTTTAAGCTATCAGGATTCGTCCGTGTTTCTAGTATAATCTACACTAATATTATAAAAAGGAAAGATTAGATTTTTTGTTTGTTTGTTTGAATAGGCTCCGAAACTACTGGACCAATTTAAAAATCTAGAGAGAAATAAAGTTAGGGATCTGTATGAAAACTTCGATAATGTAACTCAAGGTGAGAAAAAAATACCAAAAAAAATCCTTATATCGCGTACGCTGCGGAAACTATTAACAATATAGAGCAAAGTGATGTAGTTCAGTTTTATAGAGGACATTAATATGTAAAAAAACTTCACGATACCACATGTCTAACTATTACAGTTATGTCACAATAACTACTTTTTCATGTTAAAACATGCAATAGTAACGTCGGTACTAACTAAACTAGGCCACATTATTCGTGCCTTGGTAGTAATCCTTATAAAATAAATCACTTCGTGTTCCAAACTATAATCAGTAACTATGATGAGAAATCTATTACTCAAGGATCATACCATTTAATTAAACTTAACCGAAGCCATGTCTCTCTCTAAATGGTATAAATCGCTTCGCGCCTGTCTGTCTGTTTCTCCGCTAACTCCTTCTAAACCACGAATTATGACGGTTTTCACTGGCAAGAATTTCGGGCCCTTACATAGCTTACGCTGGCTAAACCTTAAGAGAGGTGTCAAAATAATATACTGAAGAATTGTAGTTCTTTAAAAAATCAGAGAAAAATCCGCGATGGCTTAATTATGTCTATCTCCTAAGATTGACTCTCAGTAACCATTATTAAAAAAATTAGGTTACTAGCGAAGCTAAGTATTCTGTCCGATCCAGTATTTAATATTATCCAGATAAATATGTTGGTACCTTGGGCATTTGATGCAGATTAAAATTGTTCCGTACAATATGTTATTTCAATAAATACTTAAGAAGATATGGCAGACTCAATATTACGCGCGACATAGATTAGAACTCAAAACAAATATGAGAGTTTTGTTGTCTGCACGTATGAAAACGTATGAACAGAATGTCCCAAGATTATAGGAGCATCAATCTTCAAAATGAAAACCTTTTCGTTTTACTAAAAGAATTAGTCGAAAATGTTCATTCCAAAATTAAAATTTTAATGCTAAGACTGTACCTGAGTTAAGGAGCGAGCTATTTTATCAAAAGTAATAATCAAGTAGGTGGGTGAATTTCAACAAGCGTCAAATTAACCTAATTTTGGTGGTATTTTTTATTTTCTTAGTAGGGGTTACAATTAAACGTTTAAGTGACGTCATTAGTCATTATAAAAACAGTGTTAAAATGGCCCTTTATTATACCAAGTATTTTTTAAGATATAACGATTTTACTAATTATGTACCACCAAAATTGTTATTATCCACCAAAACTACTTTTCTTAGAAAAACTCACGATCAATAATAACATATCGGGCTAATTAAAATATAATCGTTAGGGAATCTTCCTTGTTATTTTTGAAAATCCAAAACGTAAGTTTCTAATATAATAAATAATGATTATTTGTTGTTTAAAAAATTATGGTGGAGACCAGAAATTTTGATAATTTTGGTGTTTCGCAAAAGCCACCAAAATTGTACCACCAAAATTATAAAATTTAACAATTTTTTTAATTAAAAACAAATGTTTTAGTTTAACAAAAACTTAACTCGTTACAGTTAAAAAGACACCATAAACATACTTGAAAAAACTATCACACAACAAAACTTTTTGCGAAATAATGACTTATCTAAGTTATCACGATTAATAAAGTGTATTTCATACCACCAAAATTAGATACTTATGTGCTTAGCGGGAAGACGCAGAAAGATGGTACAAATCTTTCACCGTCTATTGCTGGAGTGAAACTGAACGAACATCTGACGCTATATTTGTTTGTTTAATCACGTTTCCTTCGATCATAAAATCAATTTCAATATTCACCACCAAGATTAACTATTTCGCTTGGACAGTTTTATTTACACTGCTCCCAGTTTCCTTTTACTTGCAAATGCAATAATTGATACATTTTAAAATGCCTCAACTAATAAGGAATATTAAGGAAGGAGGCTTAATAAGTTTGTACCACGACATATCAGTATATATGCAGGAAGTACAGGACACGACACCAAAATTGATTTTGGATTGAAAATATTTTTTTACGATAAATATAATAAGTGAATAATAATTTTAACTTTGGCTCAATATGGTAGTTTGAGTAAGATTATTTATAAAATAAATAGTTTTCCAATACATGTACTTTACACTCCAATTATCACGTGCGCCGCTCAAAAAATGTGGTTGAGATAATTACCCAGGTATAGAAAATGGCTTAATTATATCGAGGATCAATGCACCGACACAAACATACTACTCTGTAGACACTGTGCTCGACCTGGAAGAGGCAGTCCATTCCCAACGGAATTTCTCAATCAATTCCTTGCTACTTTCTGGATCGCTCCACATAAATTGGTTTTGAAAGACGGGTGTCCTATTATTTTACTAGAGAATCTTAATTCACCCAAATTGTGCGACAGTACAAGTTTGCAAGAAACATCTTTAAAAACGTTCATAATAGAGTGCACAATACTGACCGGATGTGCGACTGGAAAAGTCGTTTTAATTCCCCTGATTTCATTAATACCAACGGATCTACGTTTCCAGATTAAACGACTGCAAAGCCCAGTAAAATTATCGTCTCTGATGTCAATTAACAAGTCACAACAAGGTCAAACATTCAGAGTTGCGGGCTTAGACCTGACATGGATAGCTATACGAGGGCTGTTCAGAAAGATTCTAGCTATTCAAAAAAACGAAGAGATATCTTTATTACTTATTTACAGTTTTTCAAAGTATTCGCCTGCAGCTTTGATGCACTTTTGCATTCTTCGAAACCAACTTTCGAAACAAGAAAAAAATCGATCTTGCGGAAGGTCGAAAAATACACGATTAAATTCATTGACTGCATCATTGGAGTCGTTAAAAGTTCGTCCTCGCAAGGTTTTCTTTATTGTGGGAAACAGGAAAAAGTCGCACGGAGCGAGATCTGGGCTGTATGGTGGGTGAGGCAATAGTTGTACACCGGAAATGGCCAAAAATTCGAGGGTCCGAGCAGCAGTGTGAGCTGGAGCGTTATCCTGGTGAAAAAGAATGCCGCGGGTACCGCTCTTCGGACGATCCTCGCCGAGCTGTTCGAAGGCTTGAGGTAAGCACACTTCGGTATACCATTGACTAGTGACAGTTCTTCGGTCTTCTAGAGGAATAACTGCCACAGGACCACTACGTCGAAAAAACACGGCGATCATTTTTATGTTGACCCTCCTACCTCGAACAACTTTCGTAGGTAAGCCATCTTCCTTGAACACCCATTACTTCGATTGTTGCTTGGTAAGTGGGTCGTAGCTATATATCCACGATTCATCACTCGTCAGGATGTTCGACACCTGTGGTGATTTGCCGTGGCCAAATTTTTGAAGCATATATTTGCACCAATCTACCCGCCGAGCTTTTTGATCTTCAGTGAGCAAATGTGGTATCCATCGTGAACAAACTTTCCGTACTTTTAGGTGATCGTTCAAAATATTTGAAACTGCTTGTGATCCAATCTTCAGTTCATCTTGTATCTCCCTATGTGTAATATTTCTGTTTTCTTTAATAAGCCACTCCACTTTGATGACATTCTCGTGAGTCACTGCAGTCGGCGGCCTCCCCGGTTTAGCTTCATCTTTGACGGACTCCCTGCCTCGTGAGTGATCTTCAGTGAGCAAATGTCACGGAACCACAAGGAAATGGTGGCTAATGAAGGAGCAGATTCTCCAAAAGCTGTGTTTAAGTTTTCATGTGACTCCATAAACGTTAAAACTCTTTTGTAGTCGTAATAAATCATCCCACGAAATTCCTCTCTTGTAACGTACATGTTGAAATCGAAACAATGTATGACACATATTTTTAAAAACATTTTTTTTATTGTCTTTGAAAAATATTTATAATTATTTTCGGCCAGTGTTTTGAAAGCAATAAAAAAGGTGTTAATCGGTAGTATAAAAAGTATAGTTTTGTTAATAGGTTCGAGATAGCTAGAAACTTTCAGAACGGCCCTCGCATGTAGCGCTTTCACGCGACACTTCCAGGCAAAACTAGTTTGTTTTGTGCAATGAAAAGTCAGCTGTAAATATTATATATGTATAGAGAGATCCTGTGATAACTGGCAGTCATGATTTGAATTTAATTAAAAAATCTAACGGCATCAAAAACTCAATTTCGCAAAAAGTGTCAGACACTCGTAGGACGTCTTTCTAAAATCGTCGTAAAATTAAACCTCTATGCATATGCACCTAGCTATAATTTGAAACTTGGGTTATTTTAACTTATAATAACCTAAGCGAAGCGAGGGTGGGTCGCTAGTGTTAGAATAAATGTAGCTAGTTAAAGCAGGTGTTTACCCATCCGTGGGAGTCGACGGCAAGGGCCGCGCGCACCGTGCCGGGCGCGCCGGGCCACTGCAGGCACTGCAGCCGCGTCACCTCCACCAGGCGCAGCGTCAGCCGGCCGTGCGGCGTCGGTCCCTCCTCGCCATCCGCACTGCCTGGTTCGGACTTCGGGAAGAAGGGTTTGTAGCTAGAGAAATAGTACATTATGATAACTTGATATACTTATATTCATAATTATCATAGATGAATTACATTAAAATTCATAACGACAGTAGGTACATTCTTAAATACAAACACTAGAAAAAATAAACGAAATTAAAACACAAAAACAGAGATTACAATTCGGTAAAAATAAAATAAAATCAATCATTAACAGGCCCGGTTGCTGCTCAATTATAACAGTCTTCAGTGTCCCCTGTAATGGCACAAGGGCGAGCCTATTCGCAATTATGGTCAAGACGCGTACACGGCTGGTGTGCACTCTGCTCAAGAGGGTCGCGCAAGGCTTGCGTAGGCTGCACTCAGCGCGCGCCTCCATTTTGCACGGCAGGCACAACTGCACCGTGAACGCGTTGATGTATCGAGTAGCGCGCAAGCCTGTCACTAATCATATTTGCCACGCTTTCTATGCCCGAGTTTGGCTCTTTCGACAAGTTTAATTTAGTCAAGTGATAGGACACTACGCTCATTGAATACAAAACGGACACATTCCAAAATAATTTGCTCTTGCATTGAAAATCTTATATGAACCGCTTCTAATTTTAAAATCCAACACTGACTCATTTTGGAATGTGTCTGTCTTGTATTCAATGAACGACTAATCGGCTATATTATTCCTGTGTTCGTACTAGGTATTGACTAGGGCTTCCAATACCGGTATACAAGGATCCCGGTATTCCGAGAGCCCGCGCTATTTTCCAGTCCCGCTTATTGCGGGATTACGAGCGCGGGATACGCGGAATTTGTCGGAGGCAATAGTTTGGCAGACGACACATTAGATATGTTATGTTTTCTTCGCAAAACATTTCAACTGAATGCTCGAAAACCTAATTTTAATTTAAATTCGTTTTTCAAGCAACTGTGGAATATTTGCTTTGATTTTGTTTATTTTTGATCTTTATTTCTTTTCTTTCATTCCCGCAAATACCGCGATCCTGCGGGATTGGAAATATTCAGTCCCCTAGATACCGAGATTAAAGATAGGCTGCGGGATTGGAAGGCCTAGTATTAACGTATACTCTCAGTACTCCCACGGACAACCACCGGTTCGTGTAGAACTATTTTTATGATATGTCTTATTATTAATATGATATGTATTAGTGAACTGGAACATGGATGAATTTATGTCGCATGCTTGGCCAATGCCAATAACTCTGGCTACAGTGGCAGACGACTCGTTTAGGAATAGGACCCACCAAAAGCTTTTCTGTACCGACCAAAGAGTGTCGACGAGCCTTTTATGATCGGTTTAATACATTAGGGAGAAAAAATACCGGGTCAGGGTGCGTTTTTCATACTAAAGAGGCTATTTCGAAGCCTTGGTTCCTCGCCAGGGAATGCTTTTAGTGAAATCTGATGATGAATACACGGAGCATCGATACAGGACTTCCAGAGTGCCTAGGATACCCAACTGAATGAATCTACGGTTAACGCCGGAATTATGCATGTTCAGAAAAACATCTAAAATGGCAATAAAATATAAGGAAATCCAAGTGCTGACCCAAACTCTCCCGCTGTTTTGTTAACTGATTGTGCGATCAGTTAGGTATCTTAACAAATTTTGACCTCCTTTATTGAACCTTGGAGTATCCACCATTAAACCTCACTCAAAACAACCCCTGACGAGGAACCAAGGCTTCGAAATAGTCTCGTTTTTTTATCAGTGCACAAATTTTAACATATGATTTCGTATCGTTAATATAATATATTACGATATACTATATACTATAAAACAGTTACAGATTTTTTTTGTTGCAAATTATCTCTCTTTAACCTTCTCGTGGGGCACAAAGCCACTCTGGAAAATTACTTTATCTACCCACATATCGTAAGTCCTCTTTTATGCGTTCAAAACCCGTAGGAAATGACCAGCATTATTGCAACTAATTTTACTATGAAAAGTTTCTTGTCTGTGGTAGTAGGTAAAATTTGTACTGTAATGGTTATAACAGTATAGATTTTGGTAAGGTTATGAGTTTCAAATTTGGAACATGTTCCAAAATTAACACAATTTAAATAGGTCCAATTCTAGGATCAATTGGAACGTCAACTCGTTATATTTTTTAGTACAATATCGTAGGATATTTGAATTTCGAACGACATGAGAATAGGGACTTTATTAGTAGGCATGTCTATCATATGATTTAAAAAAAAAATCATTCATATTCGTGACACATGACAGGTTTCTTTTGCCGCCATTTTTGTTGTCAATTCGTCGTATCGTAAGTCGTAATTTGATTTCATTTAGTTCATTTCTTTGTTGAGTTTATTGTGCCACTTATGAAAATTCTGCTTATCCAAGTAGACAACAATTGATTAACATTGATTAAATTTAACATCGTTTGGTGAAATTGGTAGGTACTTAGATATGTTACAGGTAGCGCTGGTAGCAATGCAGGTCATTTGCCTTTCGGCTTCTGAACCCATCTTAGAGTAGGTACTTATAATATGTGTGTAGATAAAGTATTGTACGCGACTCTGCGTAATTGGCATTACGCAACCGTCACGTAAACTACTATTTTCAAACCTTAACAGTAAAAAACCTTTTTAAAATTAAACTAGTTTTCGAATAGCGAAACTTCAGCTGACAGCGTCATGCCACTACAATTTTTGCAGTAAAGACAATTTTCAAATGGGGAGGCCATTTGCAACGTCAAAAGACGGCGGATGTGTAATTTGTTTTAGTTTTTATTTTTGTGTATTTAGGTGTTCAAAGTTCTTTTTTGTTAGTGATTTGTACTTTTAATGCCTTTGTGTTGCACAGTGATAGAAGACTTGGACTTATTTCGTGTATCCTGGCATCTCACTTCTCGTTTCAAGTGGACTCACAGTGGTACAGAGGTTAAAACTATCTGGCCTCTGTCCTACATATCACCGTACAACGTTGCCACCAATCTTCTTAGAGAAGATTGGATTGTGTTTTATTGCTATATTGATTTATACTTATATATACTTGACACTGGCGAAATCACTTCATTGTGAAAACGCCATATTCCCGCGGTAGTAGCTGTTCAAGTCGCCGCGGGGCGGGGCCAGCCAAAAGCCCGGACCTCAGATTGTGTGACTTTTTCTTGTAGGGTGAAATCAAACGTCGCGTGTACGTCGAAGAGGCCCAGTCTCGACGGTCTTAAAACGAAAATAATATCAGTATTCGATGGTATTAAAAACGAAATTCGTGTTTTATTGCTAAAACATGCACGGCTTTGTATAGAAAAATAACGGAGGTCATTTTGAGCATTTGTTAAAGTAAGTTTAGTTTTGTATTTGTATTATTTAAATAAAATTTTATAACTTCGCTGCAGGGTGTGTTGGCTGACTACTTACCTACTAGTGAAGGTTACAAGTGAACAATTAACTGTGTTTGCATTTGCTTGTAGTGAACAACTGAATATTCTGTTGAACACGTGTGTACGAAGTCTTCTAAAGTGATAGTTTACTTAATGATGACATGGGTTGTCAAGCTGTAAGTATACGGGGAAGCGAGAGGCAATGCTGTTCGAGCACTTAGTTTATACCGCGAACGGTATCCTAACCGGAGGCAACCATCGAGCGGCCGCGTGATCGTAATCGCAGTGCAACGCGTGCGGGACAACCAGCCCGTAGCCGGTAGAGTGCAGCCGGCAACTGGGCCTGGTGCGGCAGTTAATGTCAGACTAGCACTGGAACGGCGGATTCTGCAGCACTTCCGAGAACGTCCAACTACTAGCACAAGGAGAGCGGGTCTCGTATTTGGTGTTCATAATAGTATTGTTCACAAAGTACTGAAAAATAACAAGCAACATCCCTACAAACTTTTAAAAGTACAGGCTATGTTGCTGCAACAGCGAGACTACTCGTACACAATGCGAGTAGCTTATTGCGAGTGGTTTTTATCTCAGAGCCATGGGAATTACACGCGATATTACATTTGCACGAAATGTCATCTGGACAGACGAGTCGACGTTCACTAACAATGGACTATGGAATCCCATAAATACCCACTATTGGAGTACCAGCAACCTCCGTTTAATGAGACAAACAGCTCACCAATACCGCTTTTCCGTTAACGTAGGGGCAGCTGTTCACGGAAGTACAATAATTGGTCCGGTATTTATCGATGGTACTTTGAACACGGCACGTTTTTTAGAAGTAATAAATGGAACTTTGTTGGAGTATTACAATAATCATCTGCCCGAGCCCCTGCTCATTCCGTTGTGGCAGAACGCCAAAAGTTATCCGAAATATTTGGAAATCAGTATATCGGACGTTACGCTCCTAAGCGACGGCCCCCGAGGTCTCCGGATTTAACATGTTTGGATTTATTTTTATGGGGTGCCATCAAAGATGATGTGTATTCCGCTGATGTGGATAGGGTGGAAATGTTGAAAAATCGAATTACGTGGGTCACTAAATAAGTTTTGAGATAATAAAAAAGTATCCAACATATAACCACAATTTATTTTACATTTTTTCGAAGACGAATGGAAGTTTGTATAGAGCATCGTGGAGAGCCACAATGCTCTATACAAACTTCCATTCGTCTAAACCAACACTGGAAACACTTTTGCCAGTCTTCACCTGAGAGGTCAGAAATGGCTACTTCGTAGGCAGCGACGGCTTCATCGGCACTTGAAAAAACTTTCCTTTAATTTTTTCTTTGACAGTTGGGAACAAAAAGAAATCACAAGGAGCTAAGTCAGGGCTGTAGGGTGGGTAAGCTAGGGTTTTAATACCAAATTCCTCAAGAAACGCCTTCGTTCAGAGGGACGTATGTGAAGAAGCGTTATCGTGATGCAGCATGATTCCTCGAAGCCCGGCCGTTGGGTTACGCTTTCGCACAGCTTGGATAACTTTCGGCAAAGCTACTGTTGTGTACCATTCCGAGTTAACTGACCTATAATTTTCCAGCACGGATGTCGATAAGTGTCCACTCCGACCAAAAAAACTAGCCACAATTTTTTTACCAACATTACGTGGTCTTTGCAATTTTGTCGGTAACTCTCCGTCTGAGTAGACACATACCGAAGATTGCTTCTTATTTTCGGGGTTATACTGATAGATCCATGTTTTGTCACCAGTAATGATTTCCGAAACACGGCTCGATGCCCCCGTTTTCAAAACGTTGACGCATTTCACGGCACGAATCCACACGAGCCTGTTTTTCAGTTTTGGAGAGCAATCGCGGGATCTAACGACAACAAAGCTTCCTGACTCCGAGATGCTGGTGTAGGATGGTGTTCACACTCCCCGAACTAAGGCCCAGGATCTTCTCGATGTCCTTGTATGTAATTCGTGGGTCTTCCCGTACCAACATTTCAGTAGTCCACACATTTTCTGCAGTTACTGCTGTTTGCAGGCGTCCGCTTCTTTGATCGTCTTCGAGGTTAGTTTTGCCCCTTTTAAATTTACTAAACCACCTAAAAATTGTTGCCCGTGAAGGAGCAGACTCTCCCAATGCCGACTGTAGTCGTTGCAAACTTAACTGTTCGGTTAAACCAAATTTAAAATCGTAATAGATCATAGCACGCAAATGTTCGCGGTTAAGCTCCATCGTTTCAGCCAAAAAACGCGGGAAGCTTTGTAGTAAAATGACAGTCACATGGTATTTTTTTTTAAATTGAAAAAATGGCTTGTGGCATTCTATTTTTAAATAAATTTGCTTTTTAAAAGATATAATACCCAAGCGTTCCATTTTTAAATTTCGAGCATCTCAAAACTTATTGAGTGACCTACGTATACGGGCATTTGAAAACATACGCCAACGCGATTTAAATGTAGTACCTACATCGAAATTGATTATACTGTACGAAGCATGTAAATGAGCAAATGGTCAGCATATCGAGAACATGTTCAATTAATGCAGTCCTTGGATTCTGGGAAGAAGCAAAACAATCAAGTTTTTTCTGTAGTATTGTTTTCTTTAAATTGTTATTAAACGTGCATAAAATCAAAGTGTTTAAATCATTTCACCCTTATCAAGTTAGTTGTTGTAAATACTACAACGTAATCTTTGAAGCGCTCTAGTATACTCATAATTTGCTAATGGCAAATTTCGCTAGTTGGTAATTGTGCGATCTAGTCATTCTTAAAATCAATTAGTTTCATACGTTAGACCCGTAAAACAAAGGTTGGCGGTCGTTTGAAATTCTCTTGGAAATTTTAACTTAAATCAAATGGACGTAGGAAAAATGTCGTTAGGATTTTTGTAAATGAACATTATTGGCTTATTACTCTTATTAGAGACCATTGTTATAACATTGGCAATGACAACGTCTGTCCCAACAATGGCAATTCTTACGTTTCAACAAAGCTTACTTAACGACCAATAACGACTGTGTTCAGTATGATTAGCTGATTGGGCGTTGTGTAGCTGTTGTTTAATCTTCGCCATAGCAACTATCAGTGTTCGATTAGGATCGTGGATTTTTCGTTTTTCCGATGTTGAGAAATGACCGACCATAATTTCTCCGTAACTTTGTGCCATCTTTGTGCTTATAACAATGGCCGCTAGGTTACGGTTTCTAGACCTGTAATTGGTTGACTTTGGGTGAAGTTGGTAGACCTGGCTCCCAGGATAGGCAATCGTTAATATTGCATGTAAGTCAGGTATACGAAGACGTGTGACTTTCCTTTCCTTGGATACACGAGTATAACCGACTAATCCCGATTGGCATTACACTGCTAAAATACGAACAGTCCTAAGGTGAGGTGACCGGTACAGTGATCACACGGGAATGTTGAGCCACTTGGCAATGGTCGCTCTTTGGTCGTGTAATACGCTCGGTAGTGTTCGTAAGTAGTTAACCGCTACATGACCGATCTTACCCGATGGTATGTCAGTTAAATACGATTTTTTTAACGAGCTGACATAATTAAAAAGCCTTCGTCTACGAGATTTACAGATTAGACAACCGCCATTCAGTTTGTTTATCATAGCAACGTCATACCAAAGCATCCCGAAAAATCGCGGTTAATATCTGGTTATCGTTTTTGTAACTATAACAACATCATCATCCGAAGAAAACGCGGTCGGTCATTGGTTACCCTTTCTTGTTTTAACGTAACTCTAGCAACGCCTGCCTCATTAGTCAACAGAGTTCAGCCAATGTAGTGATTTCGTCCTCGTAAGAGACCTGGTGTCGGTACATTGTCAATGTCAAGTTGTTAAGTCAAAAGTCTTGAACAAAATCACAATATTAGTTGAAATAACAAATTACTATGGCCGGGAATTGCGTTTACGTTACTGTGAGATGCGATTACTTACGCTGAAGCCAGAAGAAATGTAAACCGAGGTTTAAACCGTAAACGATAATTTACCATCCATCAGCTAGGTACCAGCCGAGTCGTTGTAAACAATGTGCACTTACAAAGCATGCGGGATAACTAGAGCAGTAGCCTGCACAACACATGACCAAAATGTTGCTGCATCCTGTAATATCGACAGAACAGAGCATTTTATAACGTTTTAAAAGAACGCCCTACTTGTATTGGATTGTGATGTTTGGAGTTTTTATGAGAACTCTTGATACAAAAACAACCGAAAGAACATACATTCGTGTAATTTACACTTCTCCAAAAAAGTAAGCCATGCTACCCAGGCCAGGATTACCCAGTGTCATTGAAATAATTGTGATCATTCTTTAGACTAATAAAAATGTTGATTCTTATCGTGTTGTTAGTAATTTATCGTTGTTTGTTTTTAAAAGTTGCTTTCTAGACGTTTATTTAACTTCAGGATAAGTATTTAATTATTTCATTCTTATCACTATCAGTATTAGGTGTAATTAGGTTCTAATCTTTGAAGAACTCAAACGTCATTTTATTGTCATTCATTTGCATTCGTGTCTCGTTCAACGAAGTATTCCGACTACACACGATCGTAAATTAATGGTTTCCGGGAGCCTGCCGTTTCGTCAAAATATTTTTGGTCAAATGTATCATTTCCCAAATTTTTCATTTACCAAACCAATGTTATATATTTTTTTCAGAATTTATTTTAGTACCTTCGTGTAGAACTCTATAGGTTAGGTTAGGTTAGTTTTTATAAAATCGTGAAATATTTACGGTTACAGAAAACAAAGTGGTTTGGCAAATGAAAATTTGGGAAAACTTGAATGAAACTGAAACCACTAGGACACGTTTAGTAATAAGTTAAAATACCTATATTTTAATTTATTTTTCCTGTTGCAGGAAACACCCTGTTTAACTATATACAGTGTGTTACTGGCATGAGGGCTTCTGCTTTAACTACCGATAATATGCTGTGTAAGTAATTATTTGAAGTCATAATTAAGTCGAACTTAACTAACGTAACGTAACGTATCATCAACGTATTGGAGCTATGTGTAAGTAAGTATCATAATCAGTATCGTTATTACTTGGTACAGTCAGCGTCATATAGTTTGTAGCATCCAAAGTAGCCAAATAGTTCGTTACACGCCCTTGTTACTACGGTAATAATGACGTGTAACGTACTATTTGGCTACTTTGGATGCTACCAACTATATGACGTTGACTGTACCAGGCATACATTGGTACAGGGGCAAAACATAGATATTAATACTCCTTGAATTTGTCAGATTTGCCGGTAACGCTCGTTCACTGTTTTAACACTTCAGATATCAAATCAAATCTAAAACAATTCTCAAGATAATTCTAAAGATACTTCATTAATCCTAAAACAAAATAATCTTGGATGCCGAAAAGTATCGAATGATCTGAGCCATAGTCCATATGTCAAAGCGCAGGAGCAGTGAAACGTAACACACGCTCACGCTTGACCGAAGAAGTGAAGGGCTCCGTCACAATTTTCCTCCATTCGTAACCAAAGCGAGAGAAAAGGCCAGAAATAAGTGATTCTACCCTCGATTTTGGTCAGACGTCCAATGATAGATTCTATGGTCATTTTTAAACAAGGTTTAGTGTCGTCACGTGACTTTAGTAATTAACTTTAATGCACAGCGTAAGAGTACATTGCTTGTAATTTATTTTTTGTTACAAAACAAGTGCGTACTATTTTTCTTGTTTTAATTAAAATAAACGTGTAGGTACATTAAGTAGTTGCACATTGTTACTCAATATCAAGGAATGCCCTCATGCCAGTAACACACTGTATAACTTAAACAAACTTGCTTTGTACTTTCGCTTTAGCCAGCAGCCACGAAACAAACAAACAACATTCAACAGTCCAAAGTATATTGTTGGTTAGTTACCTAATATTAGATGAAATAATTAGAAATTACAGTTAGAAAGTTGGATCAATCTCAAACAAGTTCAATCTGCGTTTTTTTCGACGTCGGTGCGCAATAAAGCTTAAAAAGGTTTTCTGGTCCACACGTTTGAATTTGCTCGAATTAACGTAAGTATTAAGTAGGAACTGGGTCTGCAGCTGGGTCTGGGTCTGGGTTTTGCAACAAATAAGTAACTTCTGCTATATAGGATAGCAAAAGTTACTTATTTGTTGCAAAACCCAGACCCTCGGCAAATACTAAGACATTTTTCTTACCGTATCTTATAGTTGGGCAGCGTATGACGCTGCGCCACAGCTCTTCTGATATGTGCTGCGACTAACGATGCTAGCCTGGGTTTGAGCTGCCTGCCCTGGAATCTGCCTCGCACGCGGAGCTCAAGCTTGGGTGGTGACTCGAACGCGAGCGCCCAATGCGTGTACGGAGTACGGCGGAACATGACGCGGATAGTCCCGCTTATGCTCTCGACTGCAACGAACGTGGAGTACTTTAGCAATTTTTGAGAACTAAACGAAAATCTTGTTACTGCGATTAAAGTGCAAAGGTACTAAAGTGTACACATATTTATGAACTCGACTGCCCCAAAGTAACGAAACCCAACATGGTGGGTGTACGTTAAATATAGTGGATATCCTTTGGCCACCCTCCGACTTTATCATCAAATCAGCTTAATATTGCAATGCCATCGGGTTAACATACTTGTATCCAAAAGACACCGCACGGGAAGTATGAAAAAAAAACATGGGTGAATTTAGATAAAAAAGTACTTATCGTGTTGTGATGAATGTGTAAAAAAATATACTTGGCTAGAAAGTCTGTGACAAGTTTTTGAGATAAAATGTTATTAAAATATCATTTACATATTGGTTCCATAAAAAATGCATTAAGGAATAAACAAAGTGGGCTGTATCTATTGTTATGCCTAGAAAAACTGCCTTTTCTACCATGTGCAAGCACTCGTCATTTAGAAAAATATTAGAATCTCCCGGGCAAAACATTAGGCAAAGCGAACCTAGCACTTTTCGTTTTCTTAGCAGTGAATTTATTTATTTATTTATTTATTTGGAGATAAAAACAGAAACATACAAGTGAAGTAACAATACAGGTGGAATATGCGTAACTCATACAGAATAGTTTATGATGTTCCCCTGAACATATCTCACTGAGAACATAGGAAAAAAAGAAATACAACTTACAAATGCACATTTTTGACTACACTTTCATTAAGTAGTTAGCATTAACAATAATTTCTTATATCTTTTTTGTTTTGTATAGTTTTATAACAGCAGCCTTGAATGAGGCGCGGGAGCGGGAAAATAAGTCTATATCAGAAAGAAATCGGTGGTGGTGGTCGCAAAGTCTATATATAGGAGCGCGTTTACCTGCATTGGATTGTATGTTTGGCAAAGCGAATAAATGTTTAGACCTGGTCGATCTTCGTGGAGTGCGAAACCGAAATGCTGCGAGCAACTGTGGGCAATCAACGTCGGCTACGCAAATGTTGCGCAGCATTACTGCGTTAGCAACGGCTCGTCGGTCCTTCAAAGACAGCATATTATATTTGGCCAAGAGACCGGTGTAGCAACAACGTGGTTGCCTCATCTTATAATTAAGGAAACGCAGAAATTTCTTCTGCAACATCTCTACTTTGTCTACGTAAATATTATAGTACGGGTTCCATGCTATTGAGGCATATTCAAGATACGATCTCACCAAGGATTGATAAAGTAGGATGAAAGTGTTTTGCTTCTTGAACGGTTTGGTGGTGCGTATTATAAAGCCAAGCATTTTGTATGCTTTCCTCACTACATTATCCACATGTGTATCAAGAGTTAATTTAGAGTCGAGGTGCACCCCTAAGTCACGAATACTGTTAGTGGTTTCCAGATGGTGTTGATTTAGGTGATATGAGTTAGAGATAATATGTTTTTTTTGTAAACACTATGTGTTTACATTTGTTGTAGGCTAGAGACAATTTGTTTTTTAGACAATAATCGTTAAATCTATTCAAGTCCTCCTGAAGTAAGGACGCATCCTCAATAAATTGCACTCTTTTATATATTTTGAGATCGTCAGCATACAATAAGATGTTACTATTCTTGAAACAGGTGGAAATATCATTAATAAATATAACAAATAGCAAAGGTCCTAATATTAAGCCCTGGGGAACGCCCGATGTTGCAACTGTGGGTAACGATGTAAACCCGTTGACTACTACGAATTGGGTGCGATTACGTAAGTATGAGGCAAACCATCGGAGAAGGCTTCCCTTAATTCCATTATAGGACAGCTTTCTCAAAAGCATCAGGTGATCCACTTTATCGAAAGCTTTTTGGAAGTCGGTATATATTGTATCCACTTACTGTGTCTCATCAAGCGATCGAAAGATGAAATCAGTAAAAGGTATGAGATTAGTGGCGGTCGACCTACCTTTAACGAAGCCATGCTGCTCAGCTAGTATCGAATTTTTAACGAATTCGTAGAGACGGGAATGTACTAGTGTTTCGAAAAAATTTGAGATACAGGATAAAATTGATATAGGGCGATAATTTTGAATATTAACTTTTGGGCCAGATTTATGGATGGGAGTTATATTTGCTACTTTCCATCTTTCAGGAAATATACCTCCCTCCAAACACTTATTGAAAATGAGCTGCAACGGTAAGGCCAAGGCGGAACTGGCATGTTTTATGAAAACTGGGCTGAGTAAATCAGGACCTGGACCCTTATTTGCATCAACATTTTTAAGGGCTGAGTACACCTCGTTTGTTGTGAATGAAATAGAGGACGTGATACTTATTAAATTATTATCATCAGAGTGCTTCAGATGGTCTAGATTATAACCATTTTGGGGATTTACTTCAAATACAGATTGGAAGTAGTCGGCGAACATATTACATATTTCCTCTGGACAGTTAGAAGCAATATTTTCCAATTTCATTATCTGGGGGTAACTTGTGTTAGTTTGCCGTAAGTTCGCAGAATACTTCCAAAACTGCTTAATGTTATTCCCTACTGAACATTCCACATTATCTGTATACCTTCTAAAACAGTTTTTCATCTGAATTTTAGCTCTGGCACGCAATAGTGAGAATTCTTGGTAATCCCGCTGAGAACCATATATGGTCCGACGTCGATGAACCCTATTTTTGCGTCTCAGCGTACTAATCAGACTTTTGGAAAACCAGACAGGATAGCGCATACTTTTAGTTTTAGAAAAAGGTACAAAACTATCGACTATTTTGTAAAATTCTATGTAAAATTCTGAGACACAGGTTTCAGGGTCAGCCTGGGCAAATTTAGACGTCCAATCGACAGAGTTTAGTTCTGACGCTATTTTATCGTAGTCAGCTTTGTAAAAATTATATTTAGGCCTATTAGCTGTACTCAAAGATTTACTTTGTGATAAATCACATACTATATCCAGTGAAGGATGATAAGGTACGTTATTAAGCAAAGGATCTACAGATTCAAACAAACGACATTCTTGTAAATTGCTAAGAATCAAGTCTAAAGTTCTACTATTTTCATTCATGACGTGGTTGAACTGCCTAAGATTAGTGAATGCCATTGTGTAGGAAAGCAATTTAATTATGTCGCTGCCACTAACAACAGGTGAACTAGGCGGCAAACGGTCAACAAATGACCATCCAGCGCCAGGTAGGTTGTAATCGCCTACTAAGAGTAATTTGCAGGGACACATATTAGAGAAGACATTTTGTACTTTAATCAAGTGTTTTTCGTACGTGTCTAGTTTGGATGAAGGTGGTAAGTAACAAGCGCACATGATTAATTTTTCGTCATTGAGTGGGAACTGAAGATATATCTCCTCAAGATCGATCGCCTCCAGGTCCATACGCCTCGTCACATTAATGTCCCTCCTGACTGCGATTAAAACACCGCCTCCACCCTTTTTAAAAGAAGTATGCAGATTACGGTCGCGCCGAAAGACATTAAAATCACTGCTGACGAGTTCTGCATCTTGCACAGAGTCATTGAGCCAGGTCTCCACCAAAACTATGACATCATACTCGGAAGATAAATAGTGCGCTTAACCTTAAATCACTAAGTTTAGATTTGAGACCACCACAGTTTTGATAATAAATAGAAATTTGATTATTTAACATTAGATGAACTAATGAAGGAAACATGATTATAATTAGAATAATTATTACAGCCATTGCTCCCGGCCGTGAAGAACACATAATAATAGAAATTACAATTACTTAACACATTATAGTACATTGTGCATCAAGGGTAGTATGAAGGGAATTACTAACGAGAGTGTTAGAAGCCCGACGCCGAAGGCGGAGGGCTTTTAATGACTCGAGTTAGTAATCCCCTTACTACCTGTGATACACACAATGGTTTTCATCACATTTGCGAGGAAAAAAAACAAAGTGAAAAACACTTTATCTCTGCAAAATACAAAGAAATAACTTTTGACGAACGGGAACGTAAATGGAAACGATATTTTTTTACTGACCTCTACCACAGATAATAACTGCGTTTAGTTTCGACCTGGATTCGAGCCAGATTTAGCCAATTTGATAAAAATGTATAATTACTAAAATTAATGATAAATGTTGATATAAACTTGAAATAGGTATAAAAATAATGAAGTTTAATGAAGCGTATAGGTTTTGTGTAATGTAAATTAGTCTATAGCTAATTTTTAAAGATGAAATTAGAAACCGATTTAATTTTTGGCTGAAAATTAAACCTCCTTAGTCAGAAATGATGTACGAAAGAGTTGCAAATTTTAAAAAGAAAGTCATTACTCCCTAGGGAGTAATGACAAACTCGCCATTATTCCCGCGGGAACAATTTAGGCCATTGTCCTTCTGTATACAGGCATGGAATAACACCATATACGAGCAAGTGTGATGAAAAAAAATAGGTATAGTATGGCGCCATATACGGCAACATAGTCATATTTTCAACAAATCACTTACACTGCGGATATGGATAATGCGAGAGTCCAGTTTTACGCACCATTATGTTGGCATTTTTAACCCATACGTATTTGTAGCCCTTTTCGCCGGCCCGTTTACGTGTGTCACCAAATAAAATTTTCTTTTTTAATGTAAGGTGTTCGTTTATGTAAAACCGTTTAACACCCACAGCGGCGGCGGCTGCAGTGGTTTTCGGAAATAGGTCGGCAGTGGAGTGCTCACGGCGAGCGCGCGCCGCCGCGATGACGTCGTCGCGTAAGCGCCCGGTGCTGAACTGTACGACAATGTTCTTCGGGCGGTCACTGGGTGCGTTATGCGCCGTTCGGTGAATAGCTTTAATTTTATCGCCTGATAACTCAACTCCAATGAGCTTTCCGATGTCGCCGGCCAACTGCACGAGATTTTTTTTATTATAATACATAACACATTGATTTTGACCTTCGGTATTATCATATTCAAAAATGAACTAAATACATATTTAGTTCGGTTATTTCATACTTAGGCCACACTGAAAGTTTTGCACTTCTGGCCACTCGTAAACATTTGAATTTCGAACTATGTAATTTAAAAAAATATGGATTATCGTTTATGGAATTAAATAGTTGTTGGCGGGAAACTGATTGTCATTTGTCTTTACTAGCGATTTGAAGTGAACAATTTGCACTGAAAATGGATTTGACGCGTAAAGATTTTAGAGCAATGATATTTTACGATTTTAAAAGTTTTCTTTCTCCGCAAGAATGTAGTGCTCGCCTTCAAAATGCTTTTGGGCTTGAAGCACCACAGTTGAGCACTGTGAGACGGTGGTACGCTGAATTCAATAGGGGCCGAGTTTCTCTCCATGACGATCCTCGTGAAGGTCGGCCGTCTACCGCAGTCACTGAAGAAAACGTAGCTGCTGTCAGGCGACTAATAGAAGAAAACCGACGAATCACCTATGACGAAATTCGTGAACAATTAGGGATAGGTATGAGCCAAATACAAAAGATTTTACAAGATCATTTACAAGTCACGAAGCTTTGTTGTCGGTGGATTCCCCATGAACTGACATCAGCTCAGAAACAGGCCCGTGTTCATTGGTGCCAAGAAATGCTGCGAAAGTATAACCACGGGCGTTCAAATGCGGTCTATCTATAATATAGTGACAGGAGACGAAACATGGATATATTGTTACGATCCGGAAAAAAAACAGTCTAGAGAATGGGTCTTTGAAGGTGAACGAAAGCCAACAAAAATTCACCAAGCGAAAAGCGTTGGCAAACAAATGATCGCTTGTTTTTTTTCAAAAACAGGTCCTATTTGTACTGTACCGCTAGATAATAAGAGAACGGTTAATGCTCGGTTAAAGTACACAACCATTTGCCTGCCCAGTGTCTTTGAAAAGTTCCGCGAGAGACGACCTAGAAGCCGCATTCTCTTGCATCATGACAATGCGTCTCCTCACACTGCTAAGAAGACAAAGGCATACTTGCAATCGGAAAAGGTGGAGATTGTTACTCATACTGCTTATAGCCCAGGCCTTGCACCCTGCGATTTTTACCTTTTCCCTAAAATTAAAGATTTGATGAGGGGTTTGACATTTAAGACCCCCGAAGAAGCGGTGACGACGTTCAACCAATACGTTGAAAACATGGTCTCTAGTGATTGGGCCGCATGCTTCGAAAAATGGTTTGAGCGTATGAATAAATGTCAAGCATGTCATGGCGAATACTTTGAGAAGCAATAAATGTATAATAATTATTATAAAATGTTTTATTTACAAGTTACGCAAAACTTTCAGTGTGGCCCTCGTACCTATTAATATTTGCTTGTTAGTAACGCTTTCACATCAGAGATATCCTCAATACCAAAATTAATTTAAATTGGTGCGGCTGAGTAACGAATAAATTAATTTTGAAATATTAAAATACTGAAGGTCAAAATCAAAGTGTTATGTATTATAATAATTAGGAAATAGTGACTCCATGGATTCTGGAACCACGATTTGCCACCAAAAGTCCTAACTCTACTCATAACTTTACGAAAATTGGTACTCAACTATTAAATCATAAATCATCGTTTAAGGATCAAGAAAAAAAATACGAAAAGGGTTTCATGTTAGGAAAATAAAACTATCGATGATTTTGTTTTCAATCGTGTTTTCACTATACAAAAACATAATACCTATACCAAGTTAGTAATATCGACTATTCGAGATGCGGTAACGTTACTCTTCTCTTAGACCTAGTCCGATTTTTAAATATATAGTCATAGTAGATTGATTGTTCAACAAGGGACTAAAACAAGCCATAATGACACGAGATGTTTAGCCACGCGAGCGAGCTCGCGAGCGAGGGTGGCTGTAGTCCGAGTGTCATTATGGTTGTTTAGTCTCGCGTTAAACACTACTTTTCACTTTGAATGCGAGGACAAAAACGACGTTCTAAACAAAATTACAACATTTATTATAAAAAAGTTTCTAACAATTAAGACTAACAATTAGGTATCTTAACAACGTACGCTCAATACAAGTTATGAACATCTATTCAAAATACAAATAAAAAAAGTTCCGCGGTTTTTTTGTAGTGATGTTTTAAATGCTTGCATATTTAGCCAACAGATTCAAACTTGGAAACCATTTTAAAAGTAATTGGATCTCGCATAATAAAAGAGTTCGGCCTTAATATGATTAAATAGATTCATATTCATAATAATTAATCGTGTTTCACGAAATTAAATCCTTTTTTTATATATTTGCACAATTGTAATTTTGAGGATATTTCGACACCCAAAAATATGGTCCATACACACACAATCACTGAAAATGGCGATAATCCTCCATTCACAAACACCGTGATTGGTTGTTTAGGGGTTTACAAAGTAAATTAAAAAAAAAACTTTATTCCCTAAAGATTAATAAGGAGCTTTAGTCCCGATTCGCAGAGATTTAAGTAGCATTTTAAGAGCATGAGAAGTGAAAAATATATTATTAAAAACTCCGTTCTAAGAAAAATATTTCTAAGAAAGAAACAAATGAAAAAGAATGAAAACGTATGTACTTACAAACCCAGTTTTTTATAATAACTAAAACATTTTAAAAAAAATGGAGATCTGAATTTACTTAGGAAGTGAGAAACGTTCGGATCTTATACTCGTACTCACCAGTAATAGAGACGTTAGCAATTTTTCCCAACAACATAATAGCATCGACGTCAATCTTAAAGTTGCCATCGTACGCAAGGTTGAAGGAGACATCGAGAGAGCGTAGACGCGCGCCGTCCTCTTCTAACTCGCCGTTGAGCACGCGCAGGTTGGTGATGCTCGGGGATTCGGTGCCGACCTCTAACGAACGGAGCTAAAAAAAATAAAATAAAACGAGAATAGAATACAGGCAGAGACGATGACTTTTGTGAAAGACACTTTTACAGCAGGAGGAGTGGATCAAACGAAGCAGGTCGATTGAGGACGTCAAGACCTACTTATCGATTTCACCCCTATTCGTTCAGTGATTTCTACTTACTGTTCCAAAGTTATTTAAGGTTTTCCAAATTGTACTAGCACCCTATAATACCACCTATTTTTGCTAATTGAATTTATAGCAATGATTTTTGTGGTGTACGTACCTAGTGGAATAGTTGATCTTGAGATTCTTGAGTAGGTATCCAATTAAAAATGTGATCAAAAATCATGCCAATTTTTTGAAAACTTGTACTTGTAGTTTTCTGTAAATTTAATTTTAACTCGAACTTTCGAGCCTGTTAATGAATAAAATTAACATACCATCTTTTTCTGAAAATTACTTTTTTTTTTATGACAGAGAAGACAAACGAGCACACAGGCCACCTGATGGTAAGCGGAAACTGTGACCCATAGACATTCGAATTCACAAGACTACAAGACTAAAACTGCAAATGCGTTGCCAACCCTGAGGACTAAGATGGAATGCCTCTATGCTAGTCATTACACCGGCTGTCTTATCCCCAAACCGGAACACAACAGTGCGAACACTGCTGTTTGGCGGTAGGTTAATGGATAAGATGGTGGTAGCGATCCGGACGGACTCTGCACAGAGTCCTACCACCCGACTACTACTATAAAAACTGCGGTAATTAGTAATTAATAATAAGTCTCCCTCAATATATTTATTATATCACTAACATAGATATAAGGACAATCTTATTGTCACTAACCAAATTAAACATAGTTATTTGAAATACTTTATTTGAATTTGAATTAATCAAGCGGGCATATTCAAAACTTCTCGAACAGATAATTGTCAAAATTAGTTAATCTATAAAACCGTGTTAATCTATAAACGTCAGGTGAAATTGGACATCACATTTTTAATGCATTTATATTTACCAAAAAAATCTTCGGTGTCCTCCATCTCTTTACTTTAGACCTGAAGATGCAGCGAACGCAAAGTACACTAACTACTTTAGCGACAAAGCTTATTATTACATATACGATTGGTATCTATTTTTATAAATTACGAAATATACATCTACACTACCGGTCAAAAGTTTAAGTTCACATTGTGATTTCGGTAGAATTAATTTATACCTAGCACAATTTATTTATAAAATTATTTAATAGTATTTTATTACAAGTAAAAACAAATCTAATCCTCTAATTTAAAACCAAGAATATAGAAAAGAATATCAGCTTTTGCCAACTTTAGACTCTTCAAAATATCCGCCTTTTGCTTTCAACACTGACGCACACACTTTCGGCATTCGTGTAATTATTTTTTGCAGTGTTGATGCCGAAATTTGATGCCAACAAATCTGCAGGTATTCCCATAGCTGTTCTTGATTATTTGGCGGCATTTTTCGCACATTCCTGTCCAATTCAACCCATAATAGCTCAATAGGATTGAGGTCAGGTGATTGAGGGGCCCAATCCATTATATTTTTTCTTTTTGGTTTTCTTTCGATGAAATGTTCTTGTATAATTTTGAAGTATGTTTGGGATCGTTGTCTCGTTGAAAAACAAAACCTCTGCCTACAATTCGTTTTCCGGACGGAAAAACGTGACGTTGCAAAATGTAGAATACCTTTTCTTATGCATTATGCCATTGACTCTCACGAGATCACCAACTTTATCACCCGCAAATCATCCCCAGACCATAACTGATCCTGCACCGTGTTCCACTGTTGGCATTACGCATTGTTTTGTCATTCGTTCGCCTACCTTGTCGTCGGACTTATTAACGACGTCTCCCTCCACAAATTCCAAATTTTTTTTCGTCTGAAAATAAAACTTTGGACCACTGCTCAAGCGTCCGATCTTTATGTTTTCGAGCCCATTGCAACCTTTTACCCTTATTCTGTTTACATAACAGAGGTTTTTTGGCAGCAATACGACCTTTTAACCTATAGTTTCGCAGACGCCGCTGCACTGTCGAAGCCGATACTGGCTGATCTCGAGTGGCGTTGAGTTCTTTACGAGTTTCTGGGGCAGTTCGAGTACATTGGCGTTTGCTCTGCACGCAAATTAATTGGTCTTCGCTTTTAGACGTCACTTTTGGGCTACCTGAACGAAATTGACTGGAATTAAGTCCGGCTTCTTGTTTCCGTTTCAAAGCACTTACGACAGCAGTTTGAGAAACCTTATTTTCGGCAATTTCCGTGTCGTGTAGCCTTCATTAGACAGAGCTACGATAAGATACGATATGCACGAGTTTCGACACTCAAGTTGGCTTCGAGACCCATTTTTAATGATTTCGAACTTTAATAAATCCCATAGGAAATACAGAAAATAATCTTAAAACGGATCAAATTTGCGAATAACAATGCAACAATTCCTCGAAGAGGTATTTATTTTGTTATTGGGTACCTAGTCATGGAAACAATTAAACAGGTGAAATTCGAAATATACTCTATATTTAAAAACACTTTAATATAAAAACCTAATTTCACAGAGTGAACTTGAACTTTTGACCGGTAGTGTAGTAACTGACAGTACGAGTATTAATTAAAATCGAGTGAAATTCTTACCGTGAGCGACTCGAAGATCTTCCCCGAGGACGTCTTGGCGAGCAGCTCCGCGAGCTCGGTGGCCATGCGCCGCCGGAGCCAGCGCGTGTCCGCCGTGCTCTGCTCGAACATACCAACCGGTCATGGGCGAGGTGCGAGGTGCGCCAGTGACATTTCTGTACTACAGTTTGTACTTTTTGACGGCAATATACCGAAAAAAAAATTGCTTAGGTCCTATTTTGTTTTTTGTCTGTCACCTAAAGAATAATCATATTGGTTAAATAAGGAATTCTAAGGGTACGACGTGACTTGCTGCGTGCGGTGTCTATGACATTTCAAATGTCTATAGGTCTACGTGAGGCATATTTTTTTCCTTTATCCTCCCGATAATTTCATTTGCCAGTGCTAATATTGCCCTCTCACACAACAATTCTCTTTTCTTTACTTTGGTTTGAAGATCGGGGTACACGTTATTTTTTAGATTATGTGTATTTTGTACAATATTACAGAATTCGCTTTTAATGTAATCATACCGTTAATATCTCTTTCCATACTATCTTCGCAAATTTTTAGTAGAGCTGCCGCATAATGCCCCGACTGTGTATCATTGTGTAGTTGCTGGCATATTTGTAGACAAATGTATTTATTTTTGCCTTTGCCCAGTAGCGGGACACATCAGGCAATAATAGAGGTTCCTCTTTCTGCAGCCCTAACCAACGGTAGCTTGAGACCTGCCCTTCAGCCTGCGGCCCTCGTAGTTTAGGTTTTTATAATTTTATTTTTAGGCTTTCGTCCAAAATGGTAAAAAAGGAACCCTTATGGTGAGAATGCACGCGAGCACTCAGGCCACCCATAGACATTTGAAATCTCAATACTACATTCTCAACACTGCAATCCTAAGACCTCAAATGCGTTGCCAACCCTGAGTACTAAATGGAATGCCTCTATGCTAGTAATTTCACCGGTTGTCTTATCCCCGCAGCGGAACACAGCAATGCCAACCCTGCTGCTTGGCGATGGGTTAATGGATAAGATGGTAGTAGCGATCCGTCCGTCCGGATGGAGATGGTCCTACCACCACTAATGTGCAGGGGCACAGATTCTCATCTAGCAGTGATAACTAGCACCATCCTTCCTGTTATAGTTTGGTTAATCTTAATATCCATCATTGTGCAAAATTTGAAGTAAATAGGACCAAGGAATTACGTTGTCCCATACAAACTTTGCCCATATAAAATCCATTCTTATCGGATGCCTACGTCATACAAAAACAAACCCTCCAAGTTTCTGGTCTCTACAATCAGCGGTTTAGGCTGTGCGTTGATCCGTCAGTCAGTCAGTCAGTCATTCAGGACAAAGCATTTTAATTGTTTAGATAGGAACATTGGTATATAAATATTTCACCATCGTCAAATGTTTGCATCCGTTTGCAGTCATACCAACTAGGAACTCACTTGCTGGAAAATGAACTGCAGCATCGCGTTGAGAGCTCCCTCTGGCGTGCTGCCGGCGCCGCGCGTCAGTTCGCTCAACACCTCCTGAAAAATTACAACTCCATTTAAAACCGTCCTCGACTTCACGCCTTGAATCTCGACAAAATTCAAGGCTTAATTTCATTCTAATTGACAGTAATAAGACTTGTCACAGAAAAAAATGACGCGGTTAGTTAACAAAATTAAACCAAAACAATATAAAATATTTTTATTTTTAAGTTTAATTACATTACACGACGTTTATTTTACTTATTTACCAATAATATACACCGTGCCGGGGACGTACTGGAACATTATAGTGAGAGACACAATAGGTACAAATCGTTTTGCTTACTTTAATCGGTGATGTCATTACTATTTATACGGTTTCAGCCTACCAATGTTGATCGGTGTTCAATGATACTAGCTGTACTCTCTATTGTTATTTATTAATTATTGCTTATATGTGATTTTAATAAAGTTCCATTCATGAATCTTAGTTTTCATCGAACTTGGGCGTGTAGCTCAGAAGAAAAATAATGTTACAGGACACATCTACTTTCAAAAGATTGGAAATCATGACCTAAGCCGGAATTTAACTGCGGCGCATGGTCGAGTTCCTTCGGATCAAACCTTACGTAGTAGGTATATAGATTCTCCTTCAGGGGCACCCGAAGAAGCTAAGCACGAAGCGATGCCAAAGATATATTCCCATATAACAGCCGAATTGAACCCAGTGCAGCGCACTGTCATGCCACACTTGTAGATACGAGTTAGTATTCAGTCTCGTTTTTTTCGGTACATGGTAAAGTTAATATGTCGCGTGGGATGAAACGGCGATCAATTACTTCAGTCTAGTTTAGCGTTTTAACTGTGTTTCCGTTCATATATTACAAGTACTGTTTTGCCTTTAATATGATAGAGAAACAGCCAAAAACAAAACTCCGTTATAGTGGCAGTTGTAGCAGATGAAATACGGCGTTACGTGAACCAAAGATTTCATTTGGCAGGATTGGTCCTTAGGACCCAAGGATGGATTTTAAAAGTGGAGCCACTTAGTAGTTTCAACTTTATCTTTATATCTACATCGGTTAAGCTACGAGGCCAAGTTAGGTATCGTTTTCGTATAAATTGGGGATGCCGAATTCGTTTATGGTATCATATTTATTTAATTTCCTATTTCACAAGGGAAAATTCAATAACTTATAAACAATTATGAATGTTCAAAAAAAAGAGATGCTTTAGAGTGCCCTTATAGCCGTTCACTAAAAAAAATGTAATGGAAACTCAAAATATTTCGTATGGTTTGTACCCTAGTACAAAAAAACTGATGACAGTGCTAAAAATTGAAATGGAAAAATTGTAATTAAAATGTTATTTTGCAACCCTATAATGACAGGGATGGTACGCAAACATGATAAAGATGTAAACAAAATACAAGTAATGATTATGCAGTCCGTTTTAGGCGAATTCGTGCCATAATATCAAACAAAATTTTACTTAATTATATCAAATGAATTAAAAACGCCATAACTTGTTTACAAAGGTATTTATTACATAAAAAAGTTTAAAGTAGTCCAGGTTTTCCCTCATTTACTTCGCAGAATACCTCTGGATCCAACTCAGCCTCATCTTGAGAGTCTCGGGGTCAATTACACTGCAATAACTCTTTTCCAAATTTCTTGTTTTTTACTATAGATTGATGATTTTTTTATTCTAGAATTGAATTTTATATTGTTTTTTTAGTTAAAAATGATACCAAACTTGTCTTAGTACCTAAACTAAACAGTTATTAACGCCAGACATCGCCGGGGCGGAAAACACTCAACCTGCAAGGGAAAACTACATGGCTCCACTTCTTAAAAACATCTTAGGAACCCAAACATTAATCCTGCCTAAGGAAATCTTCTTATGTCGTACGGAACGGAAACGGTATTGTTCAAGCAATCACCAAACGTCATACCCAAATAGCTTAGTCACCTGATCTGCTAACCCATTCGTCCACTTCGGTAAGGAGCTTAGGCAGAGGCCTTCGAACTTAACGTATGGGCCATACGTTAACTACGAGTGGGCCATACGGTATGGCCCACTCGTAGTTACACTAAGCTCTGCTAGTCTTAACGTGTATTTAGTGGGGTCCACGGCAAGTCAGGCTAGACCACTCTCGCCACTACTGAAAAAGAAGTGAAGTAGGTATTCGTTTTTCGTCATCGGCATCGGTCATATCAGTAATTACGTTTATCATGCGAATAAATACATGGGTCATCAACGAGTTTGAAACTCGCAACAAAGTGCATCATCACTTTTTAAGTTTCAAGGTGATTTCCCGTAAACAAGTGCTAATTACAAGTAAAGCGTTGCCATCTCGTCCATAGGATTCGTTTCCTGGAGAAGCGAAAATATTCCATTTAACTTGTATGAAAAAATAATAGTTAAATAAACGAATTGGACCTATGTTAATATAACATTTTAAACCCCAAAATAACTCAGGAACACTCTGTTACAATCCTTCGGGTACGTCGGGCACGGTGTAGGTATAAGTTTAGTCTAATTTCCCGTGCATCCAGAAATATCGTATTTTTTACTTAACACGGCAGGTTTTAAAGAGGTTTGTTTAGTCCAAAAGAAAATCGTTATCAAAGTGCCGCAAATCGTCGAGATAAGAATCGATCGGTGTCTGAAATCCGTGCCAGGGTCGTCGAGAGAAGTAGAAAAGCCAGAGTTCAGGTGTAAGCAATAGTCGTAGTTAAAATTCAGTCGAAATAAACTTGCAAACGAAATCAAAACAATCAACACAGGGTTAGGGTTAGTGTAACGGTTGTTTGATTTCTTTTTTTTTCATTGGAAACCAAGGCGTAGAGGGAAAGAGGCATGGAAAGTTATGAACTGTCACCTGTGTCTTAAAAAATGATTTACAAAAAACTATAGAAAATAAAAACAGAAGCATTTTTATTCTCATATCTATATAATAATTTCTATTGAAATAAAATGTAAAATACACCACTTCAAAAACCTATATTTAAACTAGGTATATTTGAATGGCATGTTGCCAAACCAGGTCAAAATAAGAGATAATAATTATTGTGACCCCCAAAAATTGGCAACAATGTTTTTTTAAGACATTTAGTTATATTTTGCCATTTATAGTGCAGTTAGCAAGATAAGGTCTACTACGACTTCCACAGGAGCAGATGCCTGCCACACGACAACCTTGGCAAATGTATCTATTTTAATCACCTTGAACTCTTCACTGACGGTTTTTCTATCTGTTTAGGAATAATAATAATGACCAAGCAGTGACGTGTATTAGAGTTTGCAGTAATTTTGTCATTCAAATTCAAATTCAAATCAAATTCAAATTATTTATTTTCAACAAAGTTTTTTACACAGGTGTCGAATCCTCCTTTTAAGCTTAACACTTGTATTAGGAGGAATTCGCTCTTTCATACAGGTTTAATATAAGTGTTAAAAATAAGACTAAAACTAGGCATAGGTAGTTGTAGTTTCCAGCATAAATACAGTATAATGTAATGGAATTGATTGGAAAGATTCGCCAACTCTTTGCATAAATGCTTAGAAAATACATACATATCTGAATTCAAACAGTTGAATTCAGTGAAGTAAAATTAAATTAAATTAAATGTGCAAATGAGAATTACAACTTAAAGCATAAGCAGTTCAATATCGTCGTAACTTTTACTTTTGAGCCAAGTTGTAATTAGATTTCTACATTCTCTAAACGTTGTGTAGTATATTTTAGTTTTTCTATTAATTTTGTTATAAAGAGATACAGATAATATATTAAATTGTCTTTTAGCAAAATGAGTCCTAGATTTTGATATTTGCTTTATCACAGTGTAGGGATTACGTTTTTTCAATGTACTATCATCTCGTTTCAAATTTTTTTGAATTTTCAGAATACAATTTAGGATATATAGCTTTCTTACCGTGAGAACATTGGTATCACTGTAAACGTCATTAGTGCTGTATCTTTTGTTTTTTCCCAAGAGTACTTTAAGAATGGACCTTTGGGCACGTTCAAGAACCAAGAGTTTACTTTTGTGAGTCCCACCCCAAACAGGTAGACAGTAAAGAACTATAGACTGAACTAATGTTTTATAGATATAAATTAGAAGTTCCTTATCAGATATATGTCTTAGGTATTTAAATAACCACATAAGTTTCCGTGTCATCCATTACTATACAGGGTGTTAGGTATATAGTGGATAATCCTTGAACTACGGATAGAGGGCACTTAGGACGTTATGAAAAAGCTAAAATAGGTTTAGTAAAAGTCACACGGTTTACGAGATTTTTGGACTTTTAAGTTTTTTTTGAATATTGACACCCTTACTCGAATTTTTGGTCATGGTTAGTGTACGAAGATATATTTTTTTTCTTTTTACCTTAATAATGTTTAATAGTGGTGCTATCAGATAAACATTACCAATATGGCGTACCTACCGTGCTTTAATAAAAAAAATACTCGCAAACTTGAATTTTGCATCATCGATCGAACATTTACAAAACTTTGAGCTGTTGCAATGAAAAAAAAATACACTACCAAAAGGTAGCCCATTAGCTTAAAAACCTCTTAAAAACTTATTGTGTTCTTGACAACGTAAATTAAAAAAAATACGTCAACGATCAATTCACATTATGCAGTGACACCAAAGTTTGACATAAAATGCTGAGAAAACAAAAAGCGATCGAGTGTTTTAAATTTCGAATAAATGGCAATTAAAATTTTAGTGGCCAGTATTGTTATTATTGAAACAAAAAGGTTGTAATGCTTTGCCCAGAACGTAAATCGTTTTAAATAAAATGCTTCACAAAATTAGTGGTCAGTATTCTTATTATAGCAAAGAAAGTTTGTCATCATTAGGTACTCTATCTGGAATTCTAGAGCACAAATTTAATATGAAATAATCGACTCAATTGCGGAAAACTGAAGTAATTTTTTTATTATAATATTTAAATAAAACAATATTTAGTGTTTTTAAAATCTCTATTAAATGGGCATGTTTTAAAGCTATTGGGCTACCTTGTGGCAGTGTATTTTTTTTTCACTGCAACAGCTCAAAATTTTGTAAATGTTCGATCGATGATGCAAAATTCAAGTTTGCGATTATTTTTTTATTAAAGCACGGTAGTGACGCCATATTGGTAATGTTTATCTGATAGCACCACTATTAAACATTATTAAGGTAAAAAGAAAAATAAAAAATATATCTTCGTACACTAACCATGACCAAAAATTCGAGTAAGGGTGTCAATTTTCAAAAAAAACTAAAAAGTCCAAAAATCTCGAAAACCGTGCGACTTTTACAAAACCTATTTTAGCTTTTTCATAACGTCTTAAGTGCCCTATATCCGTAGTTCAAGGATTATCCACTATATACCTAACACCCTGTACAATATTTTTTTGGTAATTTTTGAATAATGTTTTCTAGAGCGATATTTGGCCGCAGTTTGTGGTTTGGCGTTTCTGTTAGGCACCTTAGTCTTATAGGTTCTTACTTTTCTTTATTGTCTGCACCGTTGATTTTGAACATTTAAACTTTTAAGCCAAGTCTCGTAGAGAAAGTGTAGGATTCTTTTGAAAAGCTGCAAATATCTTTTTTAATGATTTTATTAACGAACCCGGTCTTTCGTCCACTTTCTCGCTGTCGTCGTATGCTGAAGGTTTCCGCAAACCGTTTGAGTACCCTTTGATCGGTTCTAGTAGAAGTTATCAGCTCCAATGCTACTTTTGCCGTAGAAATGCCTCGATATTGAACATATTCGTACAATATTTTTTCATGCAATTTTTCTTGTGACGCCTTATTTTTTTACAGTCTAAACGTGACAGCTTTCAAAAGATGTTGTGAACATTCAGGATCTTAAGAAGCGACATTAAATTTTAGATTTCAACTTAAACAACAATTATACCTACTAAATATATAAGCGTCTTTTTTTTCTGGGACAAGCTTTATATGCTTATTTTATGTTTGCTTATGAAATCCCTTAAAGTGATAATGATAAGTTTAACTTTGAACTTGTTTTTGTTTAATTATATTGCCTGTGTTTTGTACTTCTTTCTTATTGTTGTACAATACAGAGTATACACACATACATACCTACCTACATACATATTAAACATGTACCTAAAATCTCGAAGACTTCAAAAGTAGTATGGCCTATTATATATTCTTCACACCACGTGCTCCATGTTGCCCAATAATATATTATGCAAACCTCACCTAAACTAAGTAGGTAATTATAAGTGTAGGTGTGTCATTCCATAATAACTTTGTCAGTAAGTATGGAGTACCAGCCGCACAGCACGTATTTATTTAATAAACAAGGTGCAGTAGTTCGATTCATAAATAAATTATGTAATAAAACACAGGGTTGTTGGAGTCGACTTATTTAAATACCTAAACTAACCATTATTGTCAGTTATTTATATCCTTTGCAAAATAAAGGCAAGAAGAGACCTCGATAGGTAATATTATAGAAGTTCTGAGAATGCGCTCTGGGAAAATGTAATGAGACCATAAAAACTTTGGTTTTACCTATATAAACCCCCCCCCCCCCCCTTTAACCCCGTAATGGGTGGAAAATCCTTGTCTCACCGAGGATCGAACCAGACCACAACACTTTACAGAAGGCTACCCGAAATGAATTCCAACGAAAACTAAAGGGTATAGCCGGGTAAGCATGGCGAAACTGCCCTTAGCGAAAAAAATAATTACCTTTTACTGGGTTATTAACCTTTACATATACAGGGTGATTGGAAGGTAGAGGTAAACCTTTAAGGTGAAGCTAGTACAGACGATTTAGAACCATTTGAGCCATGGTTGTCTTAGACGAAGTCTCACAATTTTTTTTTATCGATTATTATTGGTTTTTTGAAAATATCCCAAAATTTCACTATTAATTGCGAATAGTGGCTTATTTAAACCAAAAAATAATTTTTTTTTACTTAATTTCATTAGAACAATGTGTAAGCAATCTAACGAAACAGGTTGCATGTATCTTTGACATCAGAATTTTGTTTTACAGACATTTGAATCCCCGAAACATTTCTAAAGTTTAAGAAACCTTTTGCTTTAACAGCATTTAAAAAAAAACAGAGCGTGTGATAATAATTTCAACCTTTTTAAAAACATGTGTAGTTAATCATCTATCTTTTGAGGTATCATTTACGCGAATATCTAGGCAAATATTGAAATTGGATCCGGTTGATCCGATTGAGTCCGGTTGCATGTATGCAACCTGTTTCGTTAGATTGCTTACACATTATTCTAATGAAATTAAGTAAAAAAATATTAATTTTTGGTTTAAATTAGCCACTATTCGCAATTAATTGTGAAATTTTGGGATATTTTCAAAAAACAAATAATAATCGATAAAAAAATTTTTGTGAGACTTCGTCTAAGACAACCATGGCTCAAATGGTTCTAAATGGTCTGTACTAGCTTCACCTTAAAGGTTTACCTCTACCTTCCAATCACCCTGTATAGTGCTTTCACCAAAATTTAAGCCTCAAATCCTTCAGGTTTAAAAAAAAACCGCATAAAAAGAAATAACTTTTTTATTTTATTTTAGCCAAAGTACTAATCCGATTTCTTTGTAATTTGGATATGTTGTATATACAATAAAGGTGGCTTTCTAAAAAAAAATGAATTATCTCTTGAAAAAAACAAAAAAAAAACGGGTCAATAATTTTCAAAAAAATAAAAAAAATACGTGCGAGATTGCGACAATTTCCAAATTTACATATTTTACGTAGAATTTAATAATGTTTAACATATAACTTTTTTAATAACTAAAATCGGGATTAACAGTGTGAAAAACTTGAATTTGTAACATCCCATACATTCTTTTCGAACAAAATAACTTACGTATTACACTATGAAGTTATATTTCCAACGCATTTTGAATTTGGAACGCGACTTATTTTACTGACAAGGAAAGGTACCCAACTGTCCGGCTCCGATTTTGTTGATTTTGATATATGTTAGAGAGTAGTTTAAAATAACAGACACGTATTTTTTTTTAGCGGCCCAAACTCATCCTGTGGGGAGAAATTGACCTCCAAAGTACTGAAAAGTGACTAAACCCTCTAACTTATATAGAGATATTTAAAAAATATTTAAAAAATGCAATTATTAACTCGTTTTTTTTTTGTTTGTTTCAAGAGTTAATTCATAATTTTTTTTTTAGAAAGCGACCTTAATTGTTTATACAACATATCCAAATTACAAAGAAATCAGATTAGTACTTTGGCTAAAATAAAATAAAAACAAAAAATCTTTTTATGCGGTTTTTTTTTAAACCTGAAGGATTTGAGACTTAAATTTTGGTGAAAGCACTACATATGTAAAGGTTAATAACCCAGTAAAAGAAAAAAAAATTTTTCGCTAAGGGCAGTTTCGCCATGCTTACCCGGCTATACCCTTTGTGTATCCAGAACTAGGACTAGGTCTTATTTCTAACAGCATTTCACTTAAATTATTACAGTGTAAGTAACAAAATTTTAATTTTGTGTCCTTCGCATTAGAATTGATGATAAAATAAAATGAATGTTATATTTCACGATCTAATAAAAATAAAAATATTTCTATGATCCATTAGAGAGATTTTATCCAATAATTCCATCGATTACTAGAAAAAAATAGAGGTTTATTTTTTGAAGTTTTACCTGGTTCGTTTCCCGAGTGAGGCAGGCAAAGTCTTTGAATGCAGTTTAGTTTCCTTTAACTAAAATGATCTATCTTAAGGATTTAAGGTAAGGTAGTAAGGTAAAGTTGACTCATTCTACTTTTTGCTCCATAAAATTGGAATTAAAATTGAAGATCCATTTTAAAATTTCGTAGATAATTTGAGATAATTTTACAGCAGTCCCACAGTAATTCTCAACCAGATGTCACGTTATATTGTAAATTTATCCATTATTTTTGTTCTTTTTGTATATAAATCACGAATTTGCTGCTCATATTACCACTGCATTACCAGTCTCCGCGTCCCTTTTACGAGTAACGACCACTGCGTTACTATTGTAGCCATATTTTACCCAGTCCCACACAACTTGGGATAAAACATTGTTTGGTTATATCGACCAGAATCTGAAAATTGTGTGAATTTCTAAGATTATCTCCAGTTTAGTTGAAAATTATGACTCTAAATTTACGTTCACGTTAGGGGACTTTTTATTAGGCATTGAAAAGTAGAATGACCCGCTTTTCTCACCGCCGACGATGGCCGAGAAGCGAGGAGAACCAGTGATTAACTATTAATACAGTCCGTGAGCTCTTACAAAAACCTGCGGGTTTCGGGGGAAATCGGAAGGGTTCGTGTAGTAGAAAATCACAGAGCACTCGTTGTGTTTTACTAATTTATATAGAGCAGTTAAAACCACCACTGACTTTTTTATTTAGTTTGTTAATTTTCGACCATTTCTGTCACTAATACGCTGTTAAACATCTTAGCCTAATTGTGCAAAATGTAGGTATAGATGAATTAACGAGAGCGTGGAATTGCATTTGTAGTGGTTGTACCGTTTGCAACAAAAGGAGAATATTTTTCTCTTAATTTAATAAAATTACATGAAAATTACATGAAGAAATGGAATAAGTAGTAGTCCTCTGTTTTTTGCTTCTTCGCTATCATGGTCTTCATCTGAGCTGTCACAAGTATTAATAATAAGATTGTCTGAAATTCGATCCATTTCCCCTTCCTGACATCGATATTTATTTTCTTCACTTTCGACATGGCGACAAATATTTTCCCAGTCCTCAGCAGTAATAGTATTCATTCGTTCAGTTGCTAAACTCATAATGCCTTGCATGTTTAAAGAAACGTTTCTTTTCGCTACATATCCTTTTACCATGGACCAAATATTTTCGATCGGATTGAATGTCGGGTGATACGATGGCAATCGTAAAACGGAGTGGCCATGTTCTTTTAAAATTGCATCTATGTGGTACTCACGAAACCGCTCTTTATTTTGTTTAATTAAATCATACAAACTGGTTTTGTACATTAACGGGTTATAAGAAATGTTGTGTTCTGTCAACCATCCATCATTTCTTGTTTAAGAGAATTTGACGTTGGAGCACGATTCAAAAGTTTGTTGTGACAGGACGCATTATCTACGATAAGTACGCTATTCGGTTTAAGGTTCGGTATTAATTTTTCTTTTAACCATTTTTCGTAGTTGACAAAGTTCATCTAGTCATGGATATCTCCCGTTTTTTGGTCTGCCTTAAACATTAACAAAGCGTTGGGAATAAAACCATCTTTTCCTCCCGCGTGCACTATTATTAACCGCTGGCTTGTACAGATTTGTTTTTTTCACTTCACATGCTCTTAAAATGCTACTTAAATCTCTGCGAATCGGGACTAAAGCTCCTTATTAATCTCTAGGGATTAAAGTTTTTTTTTAATTTACTTTGTAAACCCCTAAACAACCAATCACGGTGTTTGTGAATGGAGGATTATCGCCATTTTCAGTGATTGTGTATGGACCATATTTTTGGATGTCAAAATAACCTCAAAATGATAACTGTGCATATATATAAAAAAAAAGGATTTAATTTCGTGAAACACGATTAATTATTACGAATATGAATCTATTTAATCATATTAAGGCCGAACTCTTTTATTATGCGTGGTCCAATTACTTTTAAAATGGTTTCCAAGTTTGAATCTGTTGGCTAAATATGCAAGCATTTAAAACATCACTACAAAAAAACCGCGGAACTTTTTTTATTTGTATTTTGAATAGATGTTCATAACTTGTATTGAGCGTACGTTGTTAAGATACCTAATTGTTAGTTTTAATGGTTAGAAACTTTTTTATAATAAATGTTGTAATTTTGTTTAGAACGTCGTTTTTTTCCTCGCATTCAAAGTGAAAAGTAGAGTGTTTAACGCGAGACTAAACAACCATAATGACACTCAAACTACAGCCACCCTCGCTCGCAAGCTCGCTCGCGTGGCTAAACATCTCGTGTCATTATGGCTTGTTTTAGTCCCTTGTTGAGCAATCTACTATTACAACAAATTCTGTTCCATCGGTCCAAGCCTCTCCGGACACATGTGAAGTGTGGATGTAGGTTCCATCAGTATGAACTAGTGGTCTATCTTTAGACCATATTCCGCAATTTAAGTAAGGTAATTTATTCTTAGCAGTCGTATGTTGTGTCTTTCCATTAATATTTTTCGGTTGCCCTCGGTCAAATTAAATAGTTTTCGTAAGGTGGAAATGCCAAATTTGTAATCTATATCGGACCTTTAAGGTTGGAAATTGCTTATGGGACAGATGAAAATTGTATATAGTTCTCCGGATGACTTCCCGATCAAAATCGTCTACTGCTGATGAAGTGATGACAGACGTACAAAACATTTTATTTCTCGGGGAGGTGAATTTCTTTGTTGATGCGAATTTCTCACTATTGCTCTCAGACACAATGTTATAAACAGTAGAGAGACAAACACCTGTAGCTTTTTCAACTAACTGGGCAGCGATGTAAGGGGAATTGAATTTTTTCTTCAGTTTAAGTTCAAAATATTTATAACTATTAAAAATCTCTCAATCGGACCAAAATTACTCACTGCCATATTTTTACTTAACTTACACTTAGTCGTATGGGCTGACACAAAATTATTCTGATAATTGTGAGAATACAATAAAATCAGACGTAAAAATATTTGCACAACGTAAATAATATTCACAATTTGACACTGACATTATATTATTAAACCTCTTTTTATGCTGATAGTACGAGAAAATAGAAAATTCAAATATAGAATGCCTGTAAACATACAATACTATACTACATATGCAATTCCATGCTTTCGTTAATTCATCTATAGTTACAGAATTATCAACAAGTTTTAAGAGTTCTTTGCCTACCCACTCTGGGAACGAAGGCTTGAGTTTATGTATGTATGTAGGTATGTGTATTTCCATGGGGAGTCAACTTAAACAGTGTATTTCTGTATATGGCCAATCACGGGAAATTGCTTATAAATTATAATATTTACAAATATTATTATTATGGACCCGGGTATGTCCTTAAACTACGCCCAGAACCACCAGAAGATGGGCAGCAGCGTCCTATCAGAACACGGTGAAATACTGCGATCGCCAACCCGCCTGCCAAGCGTGGCGATTATGGTAATTTTCTCCCCAAGAGAAAAAACAAAAAACAACCATGGATATTGCACGACAAATAATACGGCCCCCAGTCCCCGGCGGCCCCGCTATTCCTGGCTACGGTAGCGGTCGCGGTAACGGCGTGGCGGGGGGTGCTTAGAATCTCCGGCAGAGATATGGCTACCACCACCGACGACCCCTAGCCCTGGCAACTTATAACACACGCACGTTGAGGGCTGACGAGAAGATCGTGGAACTTGAGGAAGAATTGAGCAGGTTACGCTGGGACATAGTGGGTTTATCAGAAGTCCGAAGACAGGGGGAGGACACGATAACTCTTAAGTCGGGTAACCTGTTCTTTTTCCGGGAAGGCGACAAACTGTCCCAGGGAGGTGTCGGGTTTATCGTCCACAGGTCTCTTGTGAACAACGTTGTCAAGATAGAGAGTGTGTCGTCAAGAGTAGCTTACCTTATACTCAGAATCACCAAACGGTATTCGCTGAAGGTCATACAGGTATACGCTCCAACTTCGACGCACTCCAATGATGAGGTGGAGGTAATGTATGAGGATATTTCCAGACCCATACATTCCACCAAAACTCACTACAACGTTGTCATGGGAGACTTTAACGCAAAGCTGGGTAAACGAAGCGGAAATGAGCTGAGAGTGGGGCAATTTGGAATTGGAAGTCGGAATTCAAGTGGCCAGCTGCTGGCGGGCTTCATGGAGAAAGAGGGACTCTTTATGATGAACTCTTTCTTCAAGAAGAGTGAATGCCGCAAATGGACATGGGTGAGTCCCGACGGTGCGACCAGAAATGAGATAGATTTCATCATGTCGACCAGAAGGCAAATATTCAATGATGTCTCCGTGATCAATGCGGTCAGAGGCACATTGAATATCGACGTACGCTTGGAAAGGTCACGCCTGATGAAATCAACGCTTTGTCCAGCACCGATTCATATCCAAAACCCCGAGAACTTTCAGCTCGAACTCAAAAACCGCTTCGAAAGCCTAGGTGAATGCGTAGACGTGGATGATTACTGCAACAGGTTTGTGGAAACTGTCCAAACGGTCGGGTCTAAGTTTTTCAAGACTCGCCGTTCAAAAGGAACCAAGAAAAATCTCTGATTCTACCCAAAAGTTAATGGAGAACAGACGTGCTATGGTTCTGCAGTCATCACAAGATGCTTCTCAGTATAGGCGGCTCAATAGACAGATCTCCAAGTCTTTGACCCGCGACTTACGCCAATTTAATACCAATAGTATTGAAGAGGCTATTGAGCGAAACAAGGGCTTTGTTTAAAAAAGATTTGTCTATTGGGCAGAGCCAGCTGATGAGGCTGAAGACCGATGACGGCAGGATCATATCGTCTAAACCTGAGCTTTTGGGAGAGATAGAGAAGTTCTACGGACAGCTGTACACGTCAATACGCCCACCTGTCAGCAACCTAGCAGAAGACCCAAGAGCTAGGTTGTCCCGACACTACACCGAAGATATCCCGGACGTTAGCCTGTACGAGATTAGAGTGGCTCTAAAACAGCTTAAGAACAGCAAGGCACCGGGTGATGACGGAATTACGGCTGAGCTTCTGAAAGCAGGTGGATCACCGGTTTTAAAAGCTCTTCAGAAGCTATTTGATTCCGTCATAGTCCAGGGTAAAACGCCGCAAGCATGGCACGCAGGCGTGGTGGTTCTTTTCTTCAAAAAGGGTGATAATACCCAGCTGAAGAATTATAGACCCATCACGCTCCTGAGTCATGTTTATAAGCTGTTCTCTAGAGTCATTACGAATCGGGTCGCTCGCAGGTTTGACGACTTTCAGCCTACCGAACAAGCCGGTTTCCGAAAAGGCTTTAGCACCATAGACCACATCCACACGCTGCGGCAGGTTATACAGAAGACCGAGGAGTATAATCAGCCACTATGCTTAGCATTTGTGGACTATGAGAAGGCCTTCGATTCGATCGAAACATGGGCTGTGCTGCAGTCTCTTCAGCGGTGCCAAATCGACTATCGGTACATCGAGGTGTTAAAGTGTTTGTATAGAAACGCCACTAAGTCAGTTCGCCTTCAGGACCGGAACTCGAAGCCTATCCAATTGCAGCGAGGAGTAAGACAGGGAGATGTAATATCTCCGAAACTGTTTACTGCTGCATTGGAAGACGCTTTCAAGCTTCTGGACTGGGGGGGTTTTGGCATCAGCATAAATGGCGAATACATCACTCACTTTCGATTCGCCGACGATATTGTCATCATGGCTGAGACCCTGGACGACCTTGGTACAATGCTCGATGGCCTCAGTAGAGTTTTTCAACAAGTGGGTCTTAAAATGAACATGGACAAGACGAAAATCATGTCAAATGTCCATGTCGTACCCACTCCTGTCAAAGTTGGTGACTCTACTCTCGAAGTTGTTGACGACTATGTATACCTAGGACAAAAAATGCAGTTAGGTAAGTCCAACTTCGAAAAAGAGGTCAATCGTCGAATCCAACTCGGATGGGCAGCGTTCGGTAAGCTACGCACTATCTTCTCGTCCCAAATACCACAGTGCCTCAAGACAAAAGTCTTTGATCAGTGTGTGTTGCCAGTGATGTCGTATGGATCCGAGACATGGTCGCTTACAATGCGCCTCATAAGAAGGCTCAAGGTCACTCAAAGGGCGATGGAAAGAGCTATGCTGGGTGTCTCTTTGCGAGATCGAATCAGGAATGAGAAGATTCGCAGGAGACCTAAAGTAACCGATATAGCTCACCGGATTGCAAACCTTAAGTGGCAGTGGGCGGGGCAAATTGCTCGTAGAACTGATGGCCGTTGGAGCGGAAAGGTTCTAGAGTGTCGACCGTGAATCGGGAGACGAAGTGTTGGCAGACACCCACAAGGTGGACTGACGATCTGATAAAGGTCGCGGGAAACCGCTGGATGACAGCAGCAGAGGACCGATCGTTGTGGAAAACCTTGGGGAAGGCCTTTGTCCAGCAGTGGACGTCTTGCGGCTGATAATGATGATGACAAATATTATTTGAAAGAAGCTGAAAGTTTTAAGAAAAGTGTTGACTGTAAATATTTTAATAAGGTTCAAGACCGAGTTATAGAAGCAAAGGGGACTTCGTAAAGTACCTAAAAATATATAATATATAAATGTAGTTTCTAAGATTCCACAGGTGGGTATAACAGCCCTTTATATTTCTAAACTAAAGGAGTGTGTGAAGGCGGTGTGTTATCTATTTAAATTAACGATGAAATAATTTTAAAATTATGTTTTTCCACCAACTTGTTCCACCGGTGGCACGCGAAGGAATTGTAATTCCTCGTCGTACCACTAAATGCAGATAAATGCAGTGAAGGTTGCTCTACTTAATTTCCCTTTAGTTATCATATCACCCTATAAATAATTGTTGTCTTTAACACAATTTTCCTCTAACTGCAACTTTAGTATTATGTACTCGTACTTTATGTTGTTCAAACTCTTTGATGCCAGAAATAATGTAATAACTTGGACAAGTGATATAAAAAACAACAAAATTTCTAATAATTTGCCCATTGAACTTCAGTTATACTAAGTAATTGAATTCCGTTATAATAATGGAGTCTGTGAATCGTAACTGAAATTTATTTCTAGAAAACATGGAACCGTATTACTTTATGAGGGATTTCAATATTTTAGACACTAATTGTACAAAAACGGAAATGTGATTTGGCAATGTAGCTTGAAAAATAAAAATAAATGTACTGGTTCTGTAACCTTACAGGTAAGCTATCCTTCGTTACCCGTGTTACTCCCTATCTTACTACCAGAGTAACAAGGGTTTTTTTTTGCCCGTGTTACCACTAACTGCTCTGGTAGTAATACGGGACATTTCTATCACTATTTCTACATTTGAAAGTAGTACTCGTACCGATTGTACTCACCAAATTTATATTGCTTAGTTGTCGCTTCGTTGTCTTATATTAGTTTGATTTAATACATACCTATTGTTTTTCTGAATGAAAAAGTAATTAAAACAGCAAGTCATATAGAATGCTGTGTACCAGATTTCGCAAAAAATTATGTAGCGATAAAAATACACGAAGCACATATTCTTGCAAGTACATCAGACAATACTATCAACAAAATTTATAACGATACTGTAGTCCCGTTACAAGATAAAGGCTATGATTTTATTTCCAAAGTGCCATCTCTGAGTAGTTGTAAAACAGCAATGTATAATAAGAGAAATAAGTTATTAGGAGTTTCAAAAACTGTTTCTCGTAATTTAGAAGAAGTCGATGTCCCAAAAATATATTTACCTTATCTGCTTGGAGACTAATATAATGAAAGCTCCCGAATACTGGTATTCATTTCAAAAGAAGCCAAAAACATGTTAAGTCAGCTTTCAGAGTTTATTATAGATGGGACATTCGCGAGCTGTCCCAAGCCTTTTGGACAATTATTTACGATACATGGAAATATGGGTAGTTCATTATCAACCACAAACATAATTCCTTTAGTTTATTCACTATTAAGTGACAAGAAAGAAGTAACATATTTTGCACTGTTCGACATTATAACATCACAAATACCAGCGTGGAAACCTACTACAATTCATGCTGATTTTGAAACTGCATCTACAAATGCAATTCGTAATTTTTTTCCTGATATTAAAATAAGAAGATGTTATTATCACATGACTAACAGTCTATGGACGAAGTCCAAATCTCCGGGGCTAAAACAAAAAATTGAAAAACGGGTCGTAGGCCTTTGTAGTGCGTTACCTCTGTTGCCGCGAGAGATGATTACGGATGGTTGGAAATATATACAAGATGAATGTCCGAACTTATCAAAAGTAAATACATTTATAAACTATATATTGGATGAAAAATGAAAAAAATATTGACGAATGGTGCATATACTCGGAACGCCACCGTACGAATAACGTGGTAGAGGCCTGGAACAGTGAAATCAATAGGACTATTAATAAAAATAATGTGTCATTGACCAGGCTGTTAAATGCATTGTTAAATGATGCCACCTGTTCAAATTTCAAAAAAATGCAGTTTGTACTAAATATTTCTACTGGCAGACTGGCACTGCACCAAAAAAAAGATGAATTTGTTTTACAGACGCAAATGGAATTAGTAAACCACGTAATTAGTATCGGTATTTTTTGGAAAAATTAAGATAACTTTACTACATAGAAGTTGTGGCGACACCCCTGACGTATTCAGCGGCGTCAGCATTTTGAGTAAACATTAATTCTCGGCCCGCTCGCGGCGGTCAGTCCTTTCGTAGCTCTCGGCACAAACAGTCAAGTAACTTAAGTATCTAGTAATTCCGCGCCCACCTGGTCACTTAGCCTTTTACCTATTCCGTACTGTAAATCAAGGACATTAAATAAAACCAATTTGTGATTGAACATTGACTTCTCTTTATTTAACACCCGTTAAATAATTGGTGACCCCGACGTGATCTCGCGTAGGCCAGGTGGGGACAGCGTCGAGTTGTACCGGTAATAAAATAATAGACTCAGTAGTAAACTTTAGTGAAAATGACCACCGTACCAATGCAGCAGGCGTTTGGAGTGCCGGTGCAGGCCTCAGCGGAGGCCCCGGTACAAGCTCTAACGAACGATCACGCACGAGACGAGTTAGCGGCGATTACCGTGGCATCGCGGATAGCACCATTCTGGAAGGACATGCTCAAACTCTGGTTCACGCAGCTGGATGCGATACTAGCTCCGCAGAAGTTGAGCCAGGAGGCCAAATTCGACCTGGTTATCGGAAAACTGGGCAGGGACGAATTAAACGCAGTGAAGGACCTACTAGAAAGTGCGGACAGCAGGCAGTACTCGGGACTAAAAAACAGATTAATTACCGTCTATCAAGAGAGCGCAGATTCCCAATTCAACAGGTTAGTCAGAGAACTGGAGCTGGGAGATCAGAAACCATCACAGTTGTTCCGCAGCATGGCCGAAGCAGCAAGGAACTCGGGCGTTGACGACGAGAGGCTAAAGAACCTGTGGCTACAGCGGCTTCCGTTGGCGGTACGTACAGTATTAATAGTCAGTGAGGACACCAAGTTAGAGACACTGGCCACCATGGCAGATAAGATAATGGAGTCAGTGAGGCAAGGTGTGGTAGCAGAAATAGCAACACCAACACCTATGCAATCAGCAAGTGACGCAGAACTTATCCAGGAATTCAGGAACATGGAAATAGAACTGAGGCAGCTCCGAGGAGAAGTTAACGAATTGCGATCTAGAGCCACAGAAAACTCCAATCAAGGTTGGCAGAGAGAACGTTCTCGGTCTCGCGCGAGAAGCCCGTCGAGAAATCCTAACTGGCTATGCAGATATCATTTTCAATTCAGGGAAAATGCGGAAACATCGACCCCATCCATCTCCGGCAGCATGCAGTCACAGCAATACAACTGGTGACTCGCGGCGTCACCCGGCACAGTACAGGAGTGTGCGGGGTTGGACGACAGTCATCGTCTTAGCGTTTGTGACCAAACAAGTGGTTTATGTTTTTTAGTGGACACAGGTGCGAATGTCTCGGTAGTACCAGTAAGTAAATTCGGTGTCGGTCGCAATGAAACGAATTACAAACTTTACGCGGCAAATAACTCTGAGATTAAAACATTCGGTGCAGTAACTTAAGAAATAAATTTAGGCCTACGCAGGGCATTCAAGTGGTCGTTTATCATGTGTGAAGTTAAACAACCCATAATTGGTGCAGATTTCCTAAAGACTCATAAATTAGTAGTAGACCTATTTAATAAGAAATTAGTTGATAGTGTTACAGAGTTTAGTGCATATGGGTCCATCGTACGTTACGGGCAGCCATCCGTAAAAAGCATTCAGGATGATAACCCATTTCGTGACATCCTGGAGCGATACGCGGAGATAACGAAACCCATCTGTTTTAGGGACCCAGCAAAACACGGTGTCAAGCACCACATTGAGACATCTGGACCTCCGGTTTATGCGCGAGCGAGGCCATTACCGCGAGACAGATACGTAAAAATTAGGGACGAATTTCGTAATATGGTAGAATTAGGAATTTGCAGACCCAGCAAGAGTCCATGGGCCAGTCCGCTACACGTGGTGCCGGAGAAGGACGGTCAGCTGAGACCGTGCGGTGACTACAGGAGGCTGAATGCAGTAACGAAGCCCGACAGGTACCCTATTCCCCGATTACAAGACTTCACCTATGGGCTCGCAGGTAAGACACTATTTTCTACACTAGATATAAACCGTGCCTACCACGTTATAGAAGTAGCCCCGGAAGATATCGAAAAAACCGCGATAATAACGCCCTTCGGCTTATTTGAGTTCCCCAGAATGTGTTTCGGGTTAAGAAACGCGGTGCAAACTTTTCAGAGATTTATGCACTCAATCCTCAATGATATAGAAAAACACACGGGCAGTGACGGAACCAAGTCCTACCTGTTTTGTTATTTAGATGATTTAATTGTAGCTTCAGAGAACGAAAGCGCACATAAGGAACACTTAGAGCATCTTTTCCGGGTTTTCACGGAAGCCGGTTTGACAATAAATCTTAGTAAATGCAAATTCGGACAACCAACAGTAGAATTTTTAGGGTATACAGTGTCTAAAAACGGTTTGGAACCGCGCGAAGAAAAGGTTAAGGTCATCGCAGATTACCCGCGGCCAGAAACAATAGAACAGTTAAGGCGTTTCTTAGGCATGATTAACTTTTATCGGTCACACATGCAGAAAGCTGCAGAACAACAGGCACATTTAAACAAATTCTTGCATAACTCCAAAAAGAAGGATCAAACAAAAAATTTATGGGATTCAGTTTCAAACGCGGCATTTGAACAATGTAAAGATAGCCTTAAGAGCGCTATTACATTGGCTCTTCCGCTCGCGGACGTTCCGCTAGCGCTTATGACGGACGCATCTGGTACCTCCGCAGGTGGCGTTCTCCAACAGTACATAGACAACGTGTGGAAACCTCTAGGGTATTTCCCAAACGCGTTTTCAGAAACACAAAAAAATTATAGCACCTATGACAGAGAGTTACTAGCAATCTATATGTCCATTTGCCATTTCAGAAATTTCATAGAAGGCACGCGTTTGATAGTATACACCGACCACTAACCGCTTACTTCGGCATTAAGCAAAGTTAGCACAGCTAAAGAGACCCCACGTAGAGCGAGACAACTCATGTTTATTAGTGAGTTCACGAGCGAGATAGTACACATCAACGGTTCACAGAATCAAGTTGCTGACGCGTTATCACGTATTGAGTCCATACATTGCCCCACCGTCATCGATTTCGTCGAACTAGCAAAGGCACAGGAAACAGACGCTCAGATTACAAACCTTGTTAATAGTTCAGCAAAAATAAAAACCTTAGGTATACCGGGTTCGAATGTTGAAATTTATTGCGAAACATCAACAAATAACGCACGACCGTATTTGCCGGAAAAAAATAGAAAAATCGCTTTTCATGCCGTTCACGACATCCTGGCGTTAGGACGACGCGCAAAATGGTAGCACAAAGATATTTTTGGCCAGAAATGAACAAAGACGTAGGTAGGTACATGGGCAAAAACATGTTTGCAGTGTCAAAAAGCAAAAATTACACGACACACTAAGTCAGGTCTAGGACAGTTCAACGGGGCGGAAACGTTAAAGCACATCCATATAGACATTGTAGGCCCATTACCTACCTCTAGCTATGGATACCGTTACCTGGTTACAATGATAGATCGCTGTACGCGCTGCCCGGAAGCCGTAGGTACCAATAAGTGACATTACTGCGGATACGATAGACAAAATAGTTTACGAAAATTGGATTTGCAGATTCGGTTGTCCAAATATTATCACGACAGATCAGGGTAGACAATTCGAGAGCGACTTATTTAGTAAATTAATGTTTTTTTTAGGAATACACAGAATCCGTACAACACCATATCATCCACAGAGTAACGGATTAGTGGAGCGGTGGCACAGAACATTGAAAGCTGCGTTCTTCTTCTTCTTCTTCGTACGGTCATTCCTGCATTATTTTTTTTCTTTATAAATTAATGTTAGTGTTTTGAAGCCATGTAACAGCCTCCGGTGTCATTCTGTTCAGTCCCTCAACTCCATCAGGGAATTTTTCATTTGGGCACTCGTTTGTGAGGTGGTAGATGGTTTGTTCCGGGGCACGACAATCGCAGGCTGGCGATTCGCGCAAGCCCCATTTGTAAAGGTGGTAGTTACTTCGACCTACTCCTGTGCGGATTCTGTTGATGGTAGACCAGATCTTCCAGGTTAACAGCCAGGTTAGCGGACAATGCTAACTGGGTAGACGAGGTTGCTACAGTCATGTTAGGACTCCGATCGGTTTGTAAATCAGACGATAGTGTCAGCCCGGCAGAGATGCTTTATGGTCAAGTTTTACGGCTACCAGGCGATTTTTACACAAGCTCGACAGTCAATTTCAATGACCCACTCTCATATGTAGAAAATCTTAGAGCAACAATCAGTAACCTTCGGCCCATAGCAAGAGCGAGGAACGATTCACGGAAGATTTTTGTTCACAAAGATTTAGACACCTGTTCACATGTCTTTATACGTAATGATATGGTTAAGAGACCGAATTATAACTAGGAGACCTAAAACTTTTAAAATACAATTACCTAATAGACAGACAGAAGTTTCTATAGACAGGTTAAAACCAGCATTTATGTTAACAGATCAGGATGAAAGTAGTTACAACGACACGGTTCCAAATAAGGACAATTAGGACAACGACCCCAAGGACACTGCTGTGCAACAATCGCCATCAGTTCCACAAACGCTTAAGCCCATTATCCGTACCACGCCGTAGTGGCCGAGTTGTAAAAAAGCCAGTTAGATTTAAAATTGATGAATAAGACAAATGCATGCTACACAGTAAATAGTTTTAAAACAGTAAGGAAACAGCGTCAATATTTGTTACCAAATAGGTACTCGGCGTGGTTGTACAGGAATACTGTTTGGTGTCCCTTTGATTTAGTATTGCAGAGTAAGTCCTATACAACTACTACCCTTAATCGTTTAGTTCATAAGAATCATAGTTATAAGTTAATGTCAAGTCGGGTTCGAAAACAAGAACACTGCAATTAGGTTAACTTAAATTAACATACTGAAATAATTCAGGTACTGTGCACCGGATTGCCAGCACGCATTTTACACTCAAAACGTGTTCATATATAAATTAGATCATATAAAATCTCTCTTATTGTAAGAATTGTCTCATAGCAGCCCCAGTGATTAGTCGCAACAATCCGCAAGCTAATTTATACATTAAAATGGGTTACGCTCAAAGTAAAGAAGCAGATGGAAATTCTCATAACACTATCGCAATTGCGAAAGTTGAAAACTTATCCAGTCAAGTGGAATCCAAGCTTAATTACGTTGGCATCGGTATGCTAGTACTTGGAATAGTATTAGTATTGGTACCTATTATGTTACATGCTTAAAACGAAATGTAAAAAGGGCGCAAGGAACTGGGTGCGCAAAACTGTCAACTATTGTTGACAGTTTTGCGCACCCAGTATAACGGTACAAGGAGTACCAGTTATGCCACAACAGCAAACATACCAATATCAATGTAAGTTAGTGTAATAGTGTTTAGTTCTAAGTCAGTAACATTGTAATAACAAGTGATCAGGTTACGGGCACGTTTCAGCTTGTGTAATCATAGTGTTCAACTACCTATGTTTGTTTTTATTCTTTGTACCTAGTTCCCTTTAAAAAAAAATTAAGAGGGGGAGTAGTGTGGCGACACCCCTGACGTATTCAGCGGCGTCAGCATTTTGAGTAAACATTAATTCTCGGCCCGCACGCGGCGGCCAGTCCTTTCGTAGCTCTCGGCACAAACAGTCAAGTAACTTAAGTATCTAGTAATTCCGCGCCCACCTGGTCACTTAGCCTTTTCCCTATTCTGTACTGTAAGTCAAGGACATTAAATAAAACCAATTTGTGATTGAACATTGACTTCTCTTTATTTAACACCCGTTAAAAAGTTATGATTTTGTTAATATAGAAGTTGTGATTTTTTTGTTTGTTATGCTATTTGTTATGGTATGTAGGACCGGGATTGATTAAAACTAAATTTATGTTTTAGATTTTTTTATTACTAGTTGAGCTACAATCATTCAGTGGTACGACGAGGAATGACAATTCCTTCTCGTGCCACTGGTGGGACAAGTTGGTGGCACGACGAGGAAGAAGGGGGAACAGGCTGATCTGCTAAATCTACAGCAATCCTTTTGGGGATAGCTTGCATCGGTAGCATTTCTTCATCTACCGGCTCAGGCAGCTCGAAATCTTCATCTAATGGTGGGTCATCGACGTCGTCACATATCAGGTCTGGTTTGTTCTCGCACGACTGGCCGCTGAAGTGGTTGCAAACAGCCGAACATTCGAGTCGTCCTTTTTTGTAACCACAGGTGTTGGTGTAACCTTTTTTGCAGTTGCGGGAAATCGTTTAAAGCAGGGTTTGAGGAGCTGGTAGTTTCGTCATCAGTTGAGCATACCTCAATCTCGACTGCTCCGCATCCAATCCCAGTTGAAGGGGTTCTTCTTGTTTCCCAGCCAAATCTCTTCGTAGCTAAAACAAAACCAACAACAAAATTAATATCCTAACTTTTAAAACATTCTTTTCAAATAACTATGATGTCTCTATCTCACAATCAAAGAAGTTAGATGTTAGAGGTCACAATGGAGAACGGAATACGAACCTGTGACACCTGCGACACGTAATGACGTGACACCAACGCCACATTGATGGATGACATTGTGACTTTTACTTCGCAATGCCATTATGTAGTTTTTTTTTCATTTTTATTTTGAATTTACTCAATAATCCGAATTTCCGCCTATAAGTTGTCGAGTCGGATCGACTACTTTTTTACGCTCTTCAATTTGATGAGCATTTCGCTCGAATCTACTACTACTAGACCGGTACCAAATTATTAATATAGATATGGACTTATGACGTAAAATGGGTCCATAGTTGACCACATAGACGAAAATTTTAACAAAGGTCTAATAGTACATTGTGTATTAAGGGCGGTAAGTAAGGAATTACGACCGAGGCTCTAGTAGAAGCCCGAAGTCGAAGAAGAAATGTTATCTTATCTAGATAACATTTTAAAACAATTTTTCAATTTCGTGTAAACTCCTTGCTTGAACTTACATGAACGGTGTGCTGCGATATAAATTTAAAAAAAAAATACTTACCGACCTAGGTTTTCATGAAAAAAAAAGGTCGAGGGTTTTATATGGGGCTTACGGCCCAGTTAACCTGTATGTTTAGATACTGTTTACGTGAAAGTGTGATGAAATTACTGTTTAGATATCATTTTAAAACAAATTTTTCAATTTCGTGTAAACTCCTTGCTTGAACTTGCATGAACGGTGGGCTGCGCTATAAATTAAAAAAAAAATACTTACCGACCTAGGTTTTCATGAAAAAAAATAGGGCGAGGGTTTTATATGGGGCTTACGGCCTAGTTAACCTGTATGTTTAGATACTGTTTACGTGAAAGTGTGATGAAAAATATATTTTTTTTGGAACTTAATCAATTTTTTGAGCAACTATATCTTACACACTGTTTGGTTTATCGCCTTCCACCTTTAACCTACTTTGTTGAAAAATTAGTTTCTTTAAAGTGTATGTACAATGTACATAGTGACATCTGCCGTAAAATAGGCCCCTGTTGATAAAAATTGGTAGAAACTAAAACATTACTGAAAATTAAATGGTTTTTCAAAAAAAATACAATGCTCCGGAAGCTTTCTGAGGACGAAAACTTTAATTTGCCATAACCACTTCATCACAAAGAAGATATAAAAAAATCAGAACAACCCGATTTGATGCAAGGCATATTTTCGCAAAATAAGAATTCTATATATTTCTACACAACAAAGTATTTTTTTTACACAGTAACATCATTGAATTCAACAGGTGCATTTGTTGCAAAATAACGGATACATAAAGCTGACGTGTCGCAAACGTATTTTCGTTCGTTGTATGGAGCAGTAGTTAGCAGACGGTAAGTTACCTTGTGTTTGATGTGATATTGTAGTTAAACCAAAGAAAAACGTTCCGTAGTATGTATTTACTTTAAGTCTTAACCCCTCGTATGCGAGAGGTGAAAAAAACACCAAGTTCTAGTATCTTCAGATTACGATATAGATCGAAAAAATAAGCTTAATTTTTTTACAAAACGATATCCAAATTTCGCTTTAAATACTTTTTTCTATTTACATACCATAACATGTGTTTTTCTTTCAAATCGCCATTTTTAAGAAAATGTTCTATAACTGGATTACAGAAACCGCTAAAACCAATTAATGAATCGCGGTATTCATTCACTAGAACCGTGTGAATTACATATTTTACAATATTGTGCGTTTTCGTTGTTGTATTAAAGAAAAATTGTCAGAACGGTTTTTAGTAACTATTAAACTACTAATATTAAAATTTTAACATTTACTTAACAATAAAACTCACAAACTATTAATGTCAATCGTAATAATGAAAATAGCCTTGCTGACAAGTAATTTGTTCTAGCAGAAAAATCGAGTAAAGTGTACGAGAAAAGTTAGCGATTGTTTATTTTTGTCATTATCATTTTAAGCTTGTAGAAAAAGTTATGTACGCAACGGTTCATAAATAGCGCATGAGGTATTCGTGCCTGCAATTAGAGCGATCACAAGCTCGCGCTCTAACCTCGGCACTCGTACTTTAAGAAGTTTCATAATATACCAGTTACATACAGTTATGATACAAGTGTGCTAAGTTGGTAATTACACTCAGTAGTGTGGAATTGCCGGTTCTGGCTCACTGTTTATTTGCGGTTGGTAAAATGTGTTGTGGTGAGTAATTGTATGGGAGTTGTATGGGTGTGGTAGTAAGATAAGGTATTTCCAGCTGCATAAAAAGCGTTATTTTGGTAATTCAAAAATTCAGAGTAGGTATTTACGTATGTGTATGTAGGTATGGTTGGGTTTGACGTGGGCCGCTGCGGCCGCCGCTGCCGTTGCTTGTTGTTGTTGAGTGGTGGTGGTGGTGGTGGTGGATGGTAGGTGGTGCCCATCGGGTGTTTTTGTATAGGTATTTACGTATGTAGGTATAGTTGGGTTTGACGTGGGCCGCTGCCGCCGCCGCTGCCGTTGCTTGTTGTTGTTGAGTGGTGGATGGTAGGTGGTGCATAAAACCATCGGGTGTTTTTGTATAGGTATTTATGTATGTAGGTATAGTTGGGTTTTAGGCATTGTGCGCAGGTGTGTGTGTGTCATGTAGGTGTAGGGTAGGGTAGGGGTAGGCTTAGCGCGGGTGTGTTAGCTGGTCGGGGTCGCGGTTTGCGCAGGTGATCGGGGGCGTTAGCGGGGACGTTAGCGGGGACGGGGGCGTTAGCGGGGACGGGGGCGTTAGCGGGGTCGGGGACGGGGGTGCTAGCGGGGTCGGGGGCGTTAGCGGGGATGCTAGCGATGAGGGTAGGTGATGTTATATAACCATCGAGTGTTTTGTATGATTTTGATTAGTTTGACAAATAACTATATTTAATTGAACAAGCGAGGCGGTGGTATATAGTTAGTTCATAGGTTCACGGATATTACTATCAGCTAATCAGCATGCAATTTCCTGCACTAAAACAACTGAATATTATTTTATATAATTTAATATGATAAGGAAACCGCATGTGGGAAAACGAATGATGATGATGGTGAGGTAAAGAGATTGCGTATACATTCGGACATGAAATATATATATATGTGTGTGCGTGAATAACTATGCATGTGTGCGAATAACAATATAAATTCTAGCTCGTTTTATAATATGTATCATATCTGTTTGAATCACGCATACTTAGTGGTCGTCTATCGAGAAATAACGTGATAACGCTTATTCGTGTACTTAGTTACCGTTTATCGAAAAATAACGTGACAACAAATAACGTAACGTGAAAGTGAATATTAATTAAAAAAATACATTATTTAATAATAAAAAAATGTCTTCAAATCTAAGCAAGTTAAACGAAACCTCTTCCGATGTGACAAATTGGATTCGACTTAAAGAGTTGCCGATGAATCAGCCCATGTTGATAACAGGGTGTTATGCAACACCCTCACGTTTCACACCCGGCGCCAATGAAACCGTGGTGAAATTTGAAAACAAAAATCTAATGACGCTGCCATCACGTTTCAATAACTTGGATGAGACGGTAATAAAAGAGCTGGATGCACTTGTTTAATCAATAAAGGACCAATCGGACGAATATATATACTAAAATTTGAACGAAAAGAAGATTAATATTTTTTGTATATAAATGTATAACGCTTTGTTAGTTTTAAGTATATTATCCTTCATATTTTTTTTTACTTTAATAAAAAAAACATTTGCTTTGCTAGTTTTTAAGAGTATGTTTCTTTGTTTTACTATTAATAAATAATAATATTCATATACTGTTTTATTCCAAAAAAAAAACACATAACTATTAAATGTGAGGTGGGAGGGAGGAGAAGGAAACGAAAAAAAAAACATTCCATTTTTATATAATTTCACCTTTATTAATCCAAGACTTTTCATTCATACCCAACCACTTTACATACACTTTATCCCCCTTACGTTTTAATACTTTCTCTACAAGGTAAATGTCAGGGTTTTGAACCTTTTGTAGTTCCTGCTCATAAAAACATCCCGAGATGCGTTCCCGCTTCATATCTTGAAGTAAGTATGTTGTTGGGTTAGTAATGAACACCTTGACGATTTGAAAAATTTCCGCGGTCCAGTTGCCGGTGTAGCCCTTGGAGAAAGCCGATTTATGCTTGCTGATTCGCACGTAGTCATTAACCTTGAACTTGTTTGGAGGTTTGACTTTAATATAATTATATACCTTATGGAGCAGTTTATTAGAGTTGGTTTTATTCACACTCATCGGTGCCATGCCTATGGTACTGTGTTTTTTATTATTATATTGTATAAGTATATCACTTATCAGTTTGGTCCAGTTATAGGAACCGTTTAAACTGAAACGCTGCCACAACCAATGTTTTAAGGTTCTTATTAGTCTTTCTACTATAGAAGCCTTCATCACACTATATGTAGAGTAGTGATTAATGTTGTGACGTCGCATTAATTCTTGAAATTTGCTATTAAAGAACTCTGTGCCATCATCGGATTGAATATTTTTTGGCTTTCTCCCATTTAAAATATTACTCATAGCCTTTGTGACGTCATCAGCGTTTTTAGTTTTCAACGGTTGCATCCACGCGTACTTTGTAAATGTATCAATACATACTAAAATATATCTGTACCCGTTATTATCTCTAGAGTACTTTTGCATGTCAATTAAATCGATTTGCCAAGTATCATCAAACCCCCTCTGTATGAAGCGTCTACGTGGAAAAGTCTTTCTCGCATACCTATGTATCTCCTTCACCACTTGTGCTTTACCCATCAGATATTCTCAATGGAGTTGGAGCAATGCGTTTTATCGGTGCAGGTGGCGGTGGTGGTTGAGGTGGTGTTTGCGAACGCGTTTGAATTCTAGCTGTCAATTCCCCAAGTTGATCTCGCAACGCGTTTATATCCTTCGAATGTCTCTTAAACTTTCCAATTATAAAATTGTGTAACTCATCTAATTGTGCTTTATTAATTGCATCACCTTTGAGAATGCCCTTCTGCACTCCCATTAAACGTTTATTTTCAAAGTTAATTGACTCTTTTTCCACTTTAATATTATTAGCTAGCGCACTGCGGGTTGGAGAGCTCTAGTATTTAAGTGTTGACCAAACTTATTAAGAGGCATGATGAAAGTGATTAATGTATAGAACCATCAGCCTCTTTTATTGAGAACAGGGGTAGATTCACTTCAACAACCCGGATTAGTTCAACAGTCCGGTTCACTTGAACAGCCCGATTCAACAGCTCGGTTCAGTTCAACAGCTCGGTTCACTTCAACAGCTCGGTTCAGTTCAACAGCTCAGTTCAGTTCAACAGCTCGGTTCAGTTCAACAGCTCGGTTCAGTTCAACAGCTCGGTTCAGTTCAACAGCTCAGTTCAGTTCAACAGCTCGGTTCAGTTCAACAGCCCCCGGTTAATTTCAACAGCTCCGTTTCACTTACTAACAACTCTGTTTCGAATCACTTTAAGATTATACCACTTTCGGTTAGTTCTAGTTCTTCCACGATAGCATTGATTTCATTGGAATGTGATGTGTTACCAACAGCTTGAGATGATATTAAGAGTCGTAAACGATCCACAAGTTCGTTCGGATCATCCCAATACACATAATCAGTGTTGGGGTAAAAGTTTTTGGTTGTTAATGAGGTTTCACGGTTAAGACAACCGCCTCCTTTAGTTTTATTGCTGTCTTGCATGCGTTTAATGTAAAGTTGATACTTTACGCTTTTGTCCCCATTCACTTGGCCGTTAGGTAAATACCCCCTACGATGAGCGTTTGTAATGTCTAAAATTTTATTATAATCTGCTGTATCTTTGGGCTTAATCACACTCTTGTCTGGCACCTTTTTAAATATGAGTTCAAGCAGTCCGGGTGTTCTATTGAAGATGGCATTTTTAATGTGAACCTTATCATTTATAATTCTAACTCGACTACTACCAATATACATCTCACCTTCCTTAAGGTAAACGCCAAATGGTATTTTCATAGCTTTGAATAGGTAATTGATATATTTTTGATGACCACCCACATCTATATGACTTTGCACCTTTTCACCAACCACATCATCAACGACTACAGCATCATCACCATTATCATCATCATCATCATCATTATGACCATCGCCATCTGTTTCAAGAGCTGATGCCATTGTTTCCCCATCACTATCCTCCCCTTCACCATCCTCCTCCCCCTCCTCCTCCAGATTCCACATCTGTGTATTAACAGGCTCATTTTTAAACTGATGGTCTTTCTTATTGCTTAAATATGTCGTTGGTGTGGAGGTTTTAATAGGCGTTTCAAATTTGACAGTTGGTTTTACGCCGTCTTTAGATTTTAATGCTTCAGAAACTAAAACATTAAGCGGTTGTGTAATTGGTTTAAATGTTTCCGCTAGTGAAGTGGTGAGTAATGTCTTATCCACTCGTAACGCTTTTACTTTTTTCTTCACACTTTCGACGGAATCAATGAGCTTCCGTTTTAACTCTTTATCACCAAAAAGGGTTTGTTTGCTAACAGCCGACATTGTGCAACTAATATTATTCTGATGGTACCAACTGAATTTATATCATTTTACAATGATGAAAGCGTCAAAACCTTTACGATAACGACCTTTATCTATCTCCCTCTCTTTATCAATCGTTAAAAAAGTATACTTTTTCTCCCAACATTTGCGACAAATGTCCTTGAACTGCTCCCAAGACATGTCAGTGTTTACATGATCATCGTAAGCATGTTTTAAATTCAACTCATCCTGTTTAAAGAGTAATATTAGATTGGCGTTATCTCGCACCAACTGTTTAGGTATTTTACTATATGTTTGACACAAGTAGAAGCAATCTAACCACCGATGACGTCCCATAGCAAAGTACTGACGTATCGCATCTTGATCCTCCAAAGCCACATCATCAAACACAACAACGGTATCCTCCGCAGCTTCTTCCGGTGGTAGCACCTCACTCTTATCGTTATAGGTGTGATATGGTAAATCACCCGCCTGCTCTAGAATTTCACCTAGAAGCTTATATTTCGGCTGGTTTAAAGATTTGGAATACAGGTAGACATTTTGGAACTTTACACCGTTCGGGTTGAGGAGTAGGGACAACAGCACATTAGTCTTACCGCAGTTGGAAGGACCACAGATTAGACATCTAATGTTGTTTGCCAACAAAGCACCATGCTTCAAATAACTTTGAGGGGTTGTATTATCTAACACCCTCCAATCATTGACTGTAAGAGACGTGTTTTGCTTTTTAAGCTTCATTTTATTGTGAAAGAGTGAGGGGTGCAGTCGTGTATTTTATACAAACATCTATCATGTCTTTTGAACTATTTATTTTACCTTCACAATTAAAATATGAATAAGATTTTAGTATAGAGGAAGATGAGGAAATGAAAGTGGAGGGAGATAAAGAAGAGAAAAAGGTGGGAGGAGAGAAGATGAGGGAAGAGAATATTGAGGATGGGGGTATGGAGGAAGGAGAAGGTGAGGGGGAGAGGATGAGAAAGATATGGAGGAGGATGGAAATAATGATGATATTAATACGGCTTCTAATGGTGATAATGATGATGATGATGATAATGATGACAGTTGTGATGGTGATTGTGATTGTAATTGCAATTGCAGCTTTAAATTACCAGATCACAACTTTTCCTTCTTCATTCCCAAAACATACTTAAGATGATTACACGCGCCAACGTAAACCCAAAAGGAAAAGAAGTGGTGGTGGATTTGTAAATAACCTCATTAATAAGTTACCCTTCGAATTGCACGTACCCGGATATAACTATTGCGGTCCAGGAACAAAATTAAAAAAACGTTTAGAACGTGGTGATAGGGGAGTCAACCCTTTGGATGAATCTTGAAAATTACATGATATAGCTTATTCACAAGACAATACCCTAGACGGACGACATAAAGCTGATTTACAATTAGCGCAAGCAGCGGAGGAGCGTTGGCGTAATTCATCTACTCCATTTGGTGAACGAATAACTGCCTTCGCGGTCGATAAGGTGATGAAGTACAAAACTAAGCGTGGTATGGGTGTTCCCCTATCTAGGGTGATTAAAGCCACCCGTAAAGCGGTTGTACACCACAAAAGTAAAACAAAGATAAATGGGGGTAAGAAACCAATGTCTGCTATGGAGACTCCGGGACTGCAGGCTGGACGTAGTGTAGCAGGTGGAGGAAATTAGTGAAACGGTGTAACTTTTAAGTGCATTTATTCGAGCACAAACGATATAAAAAGTAATGTAAGTGCGTCGTTGCGTTAGACCGTTCCGAAGGCGAGTGAGCGGCGGGGGTCGCCGCGCAGTGGAGATCTCGACGTGAGCATGTGTGTGTGAGTCGTATGCGTGACGGAGCACACACACACGCTAGGCGTTAACATGTTGCCGCCCCAGGAACGGCAGCATGGTCCATGAGCGGCAGTGGGCACAGTCGGTTGAACGCTCGTCGCAGTGTTCCCGATGTGGTGAGTACGTCGGCGACACGCGCCACCTGGTCGGCGCCGGGGTGCAGGTGCGTCACGCGACCCAGCAGTCAGCGGTTGGGAGGCAGCCGGTCATCTTTGACCAGCACCATCTCTCCGAGTTGAAGTTGCCCTCTGTGAGACTTCCATTTATTGCGTTTTTGAAGCTCTGAAATATATTCTTTATAATATCTTGCCCAAAAGTGGGCCTTTAATTGTTGAGCTCCCATATAACGTGAGAGAGTAGGTATCGACGCAGGGTCTGCGTCCTGAGGAGATGGCAGTACTGTTAGCGTTCGTCCGATAAGAAAGTGAGACGGGGTAAGTGCTGACAAATCCGAGGGGTTTGATGACAAGGGATTGAGAGGCCTAGAGTTTAGGATCGCCTCAATCTGTGTGAGAACTGTTGTCATCTCTTCGTATGTTAAGTTGGTTAAAGAAAGAACTCTTTTTAGATGATGTTTCACAGACTTTACGCAACCTTCAGCTAGCCCATTAAAGTGGGGGCTATATGCTGGTGAAAATTTAAAGTTGATCGAGAGATTTGACGCTTCAGAGCTCAAGTAGTCGGAGTTAGATTTAAGAAACTTTGACAACTCATTACACGCACCGACAAAACAAGTACCGTTATCTGAATATATATTGATAGGTTTTCCTCTGCGAGCAATAAACCTGTTTAGTGATGCTAGGAAGGTTGTACCACTTAAGTCGGTGACAAGTTCTATATGTACTGCCCGGGTAGCCAAACAAACAAATATACATAAGTAAGATTTTATTAATGTGCCACCACGGCCTTTTCGATTCAGTATCATGACCGGTCCCGCATAGTCGACGGCAGTGTTACTGAAAGGGAACTCAGCGTGAAGGCGATGCGCGGGAAGATTACCCATGATAGGTTGGTGTGTTTTTCCTGAAAACCTGCAACATTTTACACACGCATGGACAATCTTCCTAGCTAAGTTTCTTCCATTCAGTACCCAAAATTTATGACGTAACGTAGCTAATAATGTTTGGGGCCCTATATGCATTAATATTACATGATAGTGCCTAAATATAAGTGTAGCAATATGATGTCTTGCGTCAAGAAGTATTGGGTGCTTAGTGTCATAGTCATAAAATGAATTGCTAAGTCTACCTCCCACTCGAATTAGCGCGTCATGTTCGTTATAAAATGGATTTAGGTTATTTAATTTACTTTTAGGAGGTAAAGATTTTTGGTTTTTTAATAAGTCATATTCTTGTGTAAAGTATTCATGCTGAGCAAATCTAATTAAAGAAGTTAAAGATGAAGTCAATTCGTGAATTTTTAGGTAGCCTTTACGTTTGTTTTGGCGATTAAAATAATTGACGATAAATCGTTGTACATAGGCTATCACGCGTTGTAGCTTGCTAAATTCAGAGAATCGGTTAATGAACTCAGAGTAATAGGTAAAATATTCGTAATTATTTTTGTTCATATTTAAATGACATTGGACTTTGAACTCTGGTAGTTCTGTGTCCTTAATGTGGGATGGCTGTTTAGGCCAGTCTGATTCGTTTTGTAAAAGAAAGGGCGGTCCTGACCACCATAACTTGGAGGATTCTAACTGGGTTAATTTATTTTGTAAGTACTCGTCATTATCGTTAGTAATCATGTGATTGCAATGGACTGTATTAATTTTATGGTTATTAAGAAGTTTAATTGGGCCGGAAATCAACCAACCGAATTTGGTTTTAGATAATATCGGTTTATTTTTACCGAGTGATATGTTTTGGGAACAAAGTACTGACCAAAACATGTCAGCGCCGAGAAGCATATCTATTTCGGACGGCATATGAAATGTGGGGTCCGCCAACGTAATGTTTGACGGTAATTTTAAGTTTTTGTAGTCAATTTGTGCAGTTGGCAACAGCTGTGTGATGCGGGGAACGACATAACAGTTTACGTTCTCACTAAAATTGTTTATTAAGGACGATATAAGGACGTCACAGCGCTTTGACAAGCGTGAAGATTGAAAATTCAACCCTTGCACTACCGTTGAGGTTGAACGCGTAGTTAAGTTTAGTTTAGTGCACAGATCTTCTGTTATAAAACTGGATGTGCTGCCATTATCTAACAAGGCTCGCACTGTATGATTTTTGCCATTTTGATCAGCAACCTGCAGCAATACAGTAGACAATAGAACACAGCTGTCATGGATGGCGGATAAAGTAATGTTCTGGGAGATTTGACCTTGAGGTTCAGGCTGTGACGCAGAATGTAAAACAACATCATTATCTAAAGCTGCATGTTGAATTGGTGACGAGTTGTGTTCATGCAAGAGGCTATTGCGATGCTTATTGCAAACGCGACACGGACCTAGCTTACATACATTTACTGCATGACCTTGACGCAAACAATTCAAACATAATTTAAGCGCCTTGGCCTTTTCAACCCTAGCTTCTAAAGGAAGCGATTTAAATCTTTGGCAAAGATAAATTGCGTGACTACTCTTGCACAGTGGATAAACGAATGTTCGAGCCTTAGGCGGCGGCGAATTCGCAACAAAAGACCTTTGACGAACGTGGGTGGTATCACTGAACCTACGTTTCTTATGAGCTTCGTCGATTGTTTCCAATAAATCAGCCCGATTTTTAAGGAAGCTAGTAAAGTCGATGATTGTAGGTAACTCTTTTAAAGTATTGCGATGAGTTTCCCATTCACGATTCGTTACCGAGTCCAGTTTATTGGAAACAATGTGGATAATTATAACATCCCAGTGTTCAACAGGAAGTTTTAGGGTTTTTAATGCTCTTAAATTCCTATTTATTGTGTCTACAACACCACGCAACAATCTAGATGATTCTTTGGTCATGGGGTCCAAGCTAAAGAATGCTTGGATGTGGTTGTTAACAAGGAGCCGCTTGTTATTGTAGCGCTCACAAAGAAGATCCAAAGCTACGTCATAGTTGTCACTCGAAAAATCAAGGGATCGGATAATTAATGCGGCACTGTCCTTTAAAGCTGCACGTAAATAATGAAATTTATTAATATTGGGTATTGAACGGTCTGAATGGATAAGACTACTAAAAGTATCGTGGAATTCCAACCAGTCATGATAATGCCCCGAGAAAGTAGGCAAGTGTATAGTAGGTAATTTAAGGTTTGGCCCACCTTCACGCACAGTACAACCAGAACCTGTGTCCGACGAGAGGCCGGCGCCGGCGCCGCCCGCGCCCGCCGGCGCCAGCAGCACCCGTGCGCGCGCCACCGCGCCGAAATACTGCGTCTCGAACGCCTCGCGCTCCGCGAACTGCTCGGCTGGAATATCACATATGGATTCGATATCACTTTGTATGTCATCAAAATTACCGTAAAGTTCCTCTAATTTGGATAAGCGGATATTTAGTTCAGTTATTTGAAGCGCACTTAATGTTTTACAACTATCTATAACTTCTAAATAGCTTTTAAAATGCGTAAGCTTAGTATTGTATGTGCCACGCTTCTTAATTAAGTTCTTTATGTCCATGGCTATAATGAAATTAGCAACCAACTAATTAAGGCAAAACCTTGTACCTAGTTTAGACTAATCTAGGTTTAAGATGGACCTAAATAGAATGAATAGAAACACAAGCACGATGTAATGAGTTGCTAGGAAAAAAAATAAAAAAGATTATAATATTTATGCAAAAGTTGAAGAAAATAAAAGAATGAATTGCAATACTTAAATGAGCATAAATGAAGCGAAGTGAGGGTGTGCGTAAAGTACGTGCGAGATAAGCAAGGCGTGACGTTGCACGAAACCGGTCCGCGCGGCGCGTAGTAACAGCAGCGGCGGCGGAAGGTTCTAGAACATTCGAGAATAATAACGGTTATCAAACGCAACAACAGCTCGCACACACAACATTGACGTCCGCTACAACTAGACACTCTGAAATGAAATATTATTATCTTAATTACCACCTGATGGTAAGTGGAAACTGTGACCCATAGACATTCGCATTCACAAGACTGCAAGCCTAGGACTGCAAATGCGTTTTCAACCCTGTGGACTAAGATGGAATGCCTCTATGCTAGTCATTACACCGGCTGTCTTATCCCCAAACCGGAACACAGCAATGCGAACACTGCTGTTTGGCGGTAGGTTAATGGATAAGATGGTGGTAGCGATCCGGACGGACCCTGCACAAGGTCCTACCACCCGCAAAAAATGAAAAATGAAATAATGTAATATAGTAGTACCTAAGTAGTACCTAATAGTAGGTGCCTAAGCGGGATCTAGGGCCCATGGAAATTTAAATTCTTAGAACTACAAACTTTAAGAGTGTAATCCTAAGTATGCAAATATGCACATGAATAACGCGTCACAAAATAAAGGATTTGTGAACACTAATTAATTTCTCACAAAATAAGGGATCTGCGAAATTTAATAAAATAATGATTAAAGTAGAAGAAGGCGAAATCGGAACGAACTCACAGTACCGCTACTCTCAGGACTCACTGCGACCTGTTTCCCGTAGGCGCGGCTCCTCCCGTTAACGCTTGTTCTTGCTAGGTATCTTCTTGATTTTATTGTGTTATTGAAACACTCTCATAGCTTCGGACACCGTTGATGCATCCAGCTATTTACTTGCTGATTGTGACTCGTTAATCTTTCCCTCCAAGTAACGACCGCTTGACACGTCAGCGCAGTATTTCCTTTGTCTTGCTTGACCTTTGTTCTGTTCTCTGGTAATCCGGTTCGTATAGGCCCAAAATGGAGACTCCGGGACTGCAGGCTGGACGTAGTGTAGCAGGTGGAGGAAATTAGTGAAACGGTGTAACTTTTAAGTGCATTTATTCGAGCACAAACGATATAAAAAGTAATGTAAGTGCGTCGTTGCGTTAGACCGTTCCGAAGGCGAGTGAGCGGCGGGGATCGCCGCGCAGTGGAGATCTCGACGTGAGCATGTGTGTGTGAGTCGTATGCGTGACGGAACACACACACACGCTAGGCGTTAACAGCTAATACACTGCTCAAGGTGGGTGTGAAGGCTGCAAAGCGTTACCTTCAAGGAAGAGTTGTGAAACCATCACCGCGTGTTATACCAGTACCTAAAAAAGGTGGGTTTTTACCCCTAATACCACTACTCGCTGCGTTGGGTGCGGTCGGTTCACTCGCAGGAGGTGTGACAACGGCTGCTAAAAATATTTATGAAATGGTGAAGAATAAAAATAATAATACAGACACCAGCAGCAGCGGTGCTAAAGTAATTGGTAAAGGACTGTATTTAGCACCCTACAAACGTGGGATGGGTCTTTATTTAACACCTTATGGGAAAAAAAAAACTAGGATTACCGAAAGGGAAAGCTCTCACAGATAAAGACATTCTGAAATGTGTAAAGAAACAGAAAATCCCCTTCTTTCGTGATGTTTTTATGCGAGATAATCTACCCTCTACACCACCCCACTACTATGAAACTGGTATTATTAATCTAGACAATCAACAAGGAGAAGGCACACATTGGTGTGCGTACGCTAAAAAAGGAAACTTTTGTTTGTATTTCGATAGTTTCGGTGACTTGAGACCGCCTCAAGAGTTTCTCAAGTATATGCGTGGAATAAGTGTGGAGTATAACTATAATCGCTTGCAGAAATTTAACACCGTCAACTGTGGACATTTATGTTTGGATTTCCTATGTAACACTATTAAACATGTTTTGTTTTAAATAAATACAACATACACTATGTAATTGGTTTCATTCACACGATTACCCTTTTAACATCATGACGCTGTCAACAATAACATTAAGCCTAAATGATAACGAGCCCGCTTTGAATGTGGATTTTTTACCACCTCTAGAGTTGGATGATGATGCTGAATATGAGTGTGCTCTAGTATATTTTAAAACTTTCAACTCTATTCCTAATGTAGATGAGAGCAATAATCTGTTTCACTATGGGGATAAGATAATTGAGATCCCGGAAGGCTCATATGAGCTCAATGATATAATAAATTACTTAAATCGGGAAATGATAAAGCTATCGCATGGGGATGGAGACAATTTGATTGATATTATGTTAAACACCAACACCTCCAAATGCATGATGTTCTCGCCAAAGCTCGAGATTCACTTTAATCGGGAGAACACCATCGGATCTCTCTTTGGTTTTACACCGAAAACGCTGAGTGTGGGGAAGGCGCATTGGTCGGATCAAGCGGTGAATATACTAATAACAAATACTATAAGAATAGAATGCAATATTGTGGAGGGCTCATTCATAAACAATAAGCCGTCGCATATAATACATGAATTTTCACCTGACGTCCCGCCGGGTTATCAAATAATCGAGCGTCCCTCCAACATTATTTATTTACCCATCAAGAAGTGTGGTAACATATAACACCTCGAAGTGCGTATTGTAAACGAACACGGTAATTTAGTGAATTTCCGAGGTGAAAACATATCTCTTCGACTTCATATTCGAAAAATAAAATGATTATACATCATAATAAAAACAGAAGTAACAACACCCCAGCTATTAGTCAAAGTCTTGATCTCGTAGAGCAAAGTACTCAACGACAGCACCATTCAAAGAAATTGACTAGAGAAAATATTAATTTCTTACAAAGTATTGGCTTTAAAATATGTCCACATCATCTGTCTTAGATATTGGTGAAAAGGTGGTGTTTGATGATAGCATAGAGAGTATAGAAGTCCACCCTTACACCCCATACAATGACTCCTTCAAAAACAACGATAGCATCCACATTTGCATCAACCGCCAAGATTTGATTGTATTACCGAGTCAAAGTCATATACTGGTGGAGGGTAAGCTAACTAATTGTAGTATAGTTAATAATGGACCGGCATTTTTATTTCAAGACATTCGTTATGAATTGAATGGGGTGGAGATTGATCGAATAAAAAATTGTGGTATTACCTCCACCATGAAGGGTACCGTCTCCTATGGTAAGGAAACAGCCTTTGCTTTGGAGAATGCCGGCTGGAATGTGGGTGTTAAAAAGGAACATGCTGACTTTAGCTATGCCATACCCCTCTCACATTTATTGGGTTTCGCTGAGGACTATAAGAAAGTTATAATGAATGCAAAACACGAGTTGATACTTAACCGCGCCAGCACTGATATTAATTGTATAGAGGTCAAGGACCCTACAAAAGATGTGGGTGTTGAAGTAACTCGCATCGTGTGGCGTATGCCTGTTTTAAAAGTGTCTGATAAGGAGAAGCTGCGTTTGATGACGTATGCTGAAAGCAATATACCCATTCCAATATCATTCCGTACGTGGGAGCTGTTTGAATATCCGCTGTTACCCGCCACTCAACGACACATTTGGAGCATAAAAACTGCAGTACAGCTGGAGAAGCCTCGCTTTATTATTATTGGTTTTCAAACAGCGCGGAGAAATGATAAAGCCAAAGATATGAGCTTATTCGACCATTGCAACCTCGCCAATTGTAGGGTGTATTTGAATGCTCAGTATTATCCCTACGATTCGTTTTCAGCAGACTTTGAGAATAACAACTATGCATTGTTGTATGATATTTTTTCAAATTTTCAACGAATATACTACGAACGTGAGCAGGCCAGTCCTCAAGTGAATCACCCTCACTATAAAACTCACACACCCTTAATTGTTATTGATACATCGAGACAATGCGATAGTTACAACTCGGGAGGTGGCGCTGTCGACATTAAAGTTGAAATGGAATTTAAAAAGAATGTACCAGGCAACACCGCTGCATACTGTCTAGTCATTAATGACTCACTATTTGAGTACAACGTCACGACTAGTACCGCACGTAAAATTATTCAGTAAAACCATACTCACACTATTTAGTCTGACTTCGACTACCTTCCAGGTTAAGTGTGTTGGATAAATGAAAAAAAATGAATAATTTAAATATTTTTTTACCTTCTTACACACCATCGATGGATTGGAGTGATGGTGGTGGTAGGAGTGAGTGTGTGTTGAGTAAAAACATATACAATCTGGAAATCAACTGCTACCCCGCCCTCATTAAGAATGTCTACGTGTATTTGAAGTTGCAATTAGTTGAAGCAAACATTAAGTTGCATACATACGTAAGTTTTGATGGGAAACGTGAACTCACTTGGGAGGAATGGCATACAATGTTTGTAGAGAAGGCCGATTACATTAGAAACTTTTTTCGCAACCCATCAAACTCTACACCATTGAAGATCGCCTGTGACCGCCTCCATGTGTTGACTTCAGAACCTTCCTCACAACTACTTCTTCTCCTTGCCCCAACTACCACCGCTGCCGCCACCATCACTACTACCAAGGAAGACCTTGAGAAATATCCCTTTAATATCATCATGGTGATAAATCATCTTGAATGGGGTAATATAGAATGTATTATGGAGTGTATCAACGCACGGATCAAGTACTTGAATAAGAAAAAGTCTACCTATGAAAACCGCCTCAACTTTTTCAAGAAATATTTCAAAGCATATCGCCCCACCAGCCTGCAGGAAGCTCACCATATTCTCAACAGATTGTGTGATGAGGATGATATAGTAGATAGTGAAATTAAGTGTTATGCTATTAATTTTTTATGTAATACCTATTTTCTAACATAATGAGTATAAATAAATTATTATGCAATAAATTTTTACCCATTTTCTTGTCACTAACCGCCACCATTATAACCTTCATTCACCACATCTAATAATTGTAGTAAATAGTAGGCACGCACAAATAAATTGATATAAAGCAAGGAGTGTGTTTCCAATTCACTCACTCTCGTGTATATTTTCATACAATCACAATGTCAGTGTATCATTATAATTATTGTAATGAAGGTGTACCATCGAACCGATTGATAGCTCATTCAAGGACAAAACGTCACAAGTTATTATGCATACAAGAAAAAGACAGTGAATATGCAGTTTACATTGTTAATAGTGCATTCAAGTGTAGAATCATAAGTTATCGGATTAATGGTACTTCACAAATACTAGAGCCTAAAGTTTATATGCAAAAAATTGGTGAAAAGCTTAAAAAAATTCTCAATGTTGAATTACAAATTCATAAATACATTAAAGTGAACGTTGAATTATTTTGCTCCTTTGTGAAAACCACTAGTGAAGGTGAAGTGACTCGTGAATTGAAATCATTCAATACCAAGAACATATACCTACATGAAGGAGCATTAGACTTTCCCAATTACCTTAAAGTCCTCATCTCATCTATTGTCGCGAAGAGTGAAGACTTCCAAGAGCGTGATAGCGGGTGGGCGTTGGAGAAAATTGAATTTTGTGATATTAATATTAATAAACACCAACCGCTGAAAGCTTCTTCATACATTCCCCTCCCAAAGAAAGTGCAAGTGAAAAAAGCATGTGTGAATGTAAAAAACGATGATATGGCTTGCTTCTTTTGGGCAGTCACTAGCGCCCTCTACCCGACAGATAAAAACAATGATCGTGTGACGTCATACCCGCAGTATACTGACATTTTCAACTTAAAAGACATTAAGTGTCCTGTGAATTTTAAAGACATTAAACGTTTTGAAAGGTTAAATAATCTAAGTGTTAATGTGTATGGTGTTGATGGGAAGAATAGGAAGGATTTGAATATTGTACCTTTACGTATTTCAAAAGTGACTAGTGGAGAGATGCGTCATGTCAATTTACTATACTTTGAAAATGGTGAAAAAACGCATTTTTGTTGGATTAAAAATTTAAGTAGGCTAATAAGCGCACAGGTTTCACGTCATCACCATCAGATGTGATGGGTGCTTACAACATTTCTCCAACGACCGAAAGCTAAAACTTCATCATACGATTGGATGTGGGAATAAACTCATACAACTACCTAAAGAAGATGATAAATTCATAAAATTTAAAAATTTCTCCCACAAAATGAAAGTACCGTTTGTTATTTATGCAGACTTTGAGTCCATACTTATTCCCATTGACAGAAATTTAAAAAATGATTCTACTTCCACTTACAATACTCACGAACATATACCATGTAGCTTTGCATACTATATTAATTGTGAATATGATGATAAACTGTCAAAACTTGTGAAATACCGCGGTGTGGATTGTGTGCAAAATTTTGTTGAAAGCATCTTTCAAGACGCGCAAAATATTGCGAAGATCTTAATGAATACTAAAAGCTGTGACAGTAATAATAATAATTTAGCACTTGAGTCTACTAGTAACTACTGTCATATTTGCGGAAAGCTCATTGAAAGTAACCAAGTCAGTGTGATTGATCACTGCCACCTTACAGGTAAAATAAGGGGTAAGGCCCACAACTCTTGTAATTTAAACTATAAAATTCCTCATTTTATACCTGTCATTTTCCATAACTTGAGTGGGTATGATAGTCATCTATTTAAAAAGGAATTAGCCAAATCTGAGGGAAAGTTAGACTGCATCCCTCATAATAAAGAAAAATATATATCTTTCAATAAGCAACTTGATGGTGGGATGGTTTTAAGATTTATTGACTCTTACAAATTTATGTCAAGTAGCTTGGAAAAACTAGTTAAAAACCTATCACGTGAACAATTTAAGATATTACCTAATTTATTACCATCACTACTACCATCACCACTATATCAATTTCATATTGAGGACGAGAAGATTTTGCAACTATTAACTCGCAAAGGTGTTTATCCCTACGAATATGTGAGTGGGTGGGATAAACTTGACGAAAGCTCCCTACCAAGTCGGGAGGCTTTTTACAGCAAACTCACTGATTCTCAAATCTCTGAAGAGGACTATCAACATGCAAAAAATGTATGGGATGTATTTAAAATTAAAACATTAGGAGAATATTGCGACTTGTATCTGAAAACAGACGTCTTACTCTTGGCAGAAGTTTTCGAAAACTTTCGTCAAACTTCTATAAATACATATGAGCTGGATCCATGTCATTATTTTACAGCACCCGGTTTGAGTTGGGACGCTATGCTAAAGTATAGTGGAGTTGAGCTAGAGCTATTCACTGATTATGAAATGATACAATTTATAAAGGCTGGTATAAGTCAAGTGTCAAATCGTTACGCTAAAGCGAATAATCGTTTTATGAAAGACTATGATGTAAATCAAGACAGTAATTTTATCATTTATTTAGATATTAATAATCTGTATGGTGATGCTATGCGACGATCCCTCCCAATCAATAACTTTAGGTGGTTAAGTGAAACCGAGATTATAAAATTTGATGTAACAACGCAAGAGGCAGATTCTGATGTTGGATATATATTAGAATTGGATTTGGACTATCCACAATCCTTACACAACTCTCACAACGACTATCCATTTTGTGCTGAAACTAAAATACCACCTGGTGGTAAAATTAAAAAGTTATTACTCACATTCAATGAAAAAACTAATTACATTATGCACTACATCAATCTCAAACAGTGCTTAGAAAAGGGGGTGGTGTGTAAGAAGATTCATAGAATTTTAGCATTCAATCAATCACCATGGTTGAGATCATATATTGATTTGAACTCACGAATGAGGGTTCAAGCAAAAAATTTATTTGAAAAAAACCATTATAAACTAATGAATAACGCCATCTTTGGAAAAACAATTGAAAATGTGGAAAAAAGGGTTGATGTTAAGTTGTGTGGTCAGTGGGATAGTGTACAGACGTATACAAAACCAAAATATGGGCTTGAACGCTACATATCAAAGCCAAATTTCCACAGTGCTACGATATTTTCTGAGGATCTAGTTGCAGTGCAATTAAATAAAACAAAAATTATCTATGATAAACCCATTTACGCTGGATTTACTGTGTTAGAATTAAGTAAATATGTAATGTATGAATTTCACTATAATTATATGCTTCCTAAGTATGGTGAGAATGTGAGTCTGCTGTATACTGATACAGATTCCTTTGTTTATAATATTAAAACTGAAAATTTTTAAGAGGACATTAGACCTGACCTCGAAGCGAGATTTGACACTTCCGATTTCCCCATTAATAATACATATGGATTACCTCAAATTAATAAAAAAGTTGTAGGTATGATGAAAGATGAGAACAATGGGAGAATTATGAGAGAGTTTGTAGGACTAAGGTCTAAAATGTATGCCTACATACTAGATGGTGATGGTGCTGAAAGCACCTGCATCAAGAAGAATAAAGGCGTTAATGCAGCTGCAGTTCGAAAACTTAATTTTGATAAATACTTTCAATGTTTAAATTTGGATAAGACATTTTATGATGATTTATACAACCTAATTAGTAATAAGCATAATGTTTACACTCAAATAAAGAGAAAAAAAATTCTATGTGGTAAGGACGAAAAGAGATACATTCTACAAAATGGTACTGAAACCCTAACGTGGGGTCATTATAAAATACCTACCTACTAGTTGATTGATGAATAAAACAATATTAACAAACATTTTTTTTAATTTACACACATAATTAAGCACTCACACATTACTTATATCTCCACAACCCTTCATTTCGATAAAGCATAGTTTTTTGTTTTACGGGAACACTGAGGAAGGTTCTTAAGCCTGCTTCACTTAAAATGTCACTCAGTGTACCTTCTGCACAATATCCTGATAATAATTAAAATAAAGCGAATGGATGTATGTTGCAAAACCACAACGGTGATAAGCGTTGAATGTAACATGCTACCGCTTCACTTATTCAACTAAATATAACAATTTATCAAACTGCTTATACAAAAAATTACTCACCACAACACATTTTACCAACCGCAAATAAACAGTGAGCCAGAACCGGTACCTAATTCCACACTCTCGATGGTTTTATGACATCACCTACCCTCATCGCTAGCATCCCCGCTAACACCCCCGACCCCGCTAGCACCCCCGTCCCCGACCCCGCTAACGCCCCCGTCCCCGCTAACGCCCCCGTCCCCGCTAACGTCCCCGCTAACGTCCCCGCTAACGCCCCCGATCACCTGCGCAAACCGCGACCCCGACCAGCAAACACACCCGCGCTAAGCCTACCCCTACCCTACCCTACACCTACATGACACACACACACACCTGCGCACAATGCCTAAAACCCAACTATACCTACATACGTAAATACCTATACAAAAACACCCGATGGTTTTATGCACCACCTACCATCCACCACCACCACCACTCAACAACAACAAGCAACGGCAGCGGCGGCGGCAGCGGCCCACGTCAAACCCAACTATACCTACATACGTAAATACCTATACAAAAACACCCGATGGGCACCACCTACCATCCACCACCACCACCACCACCACTCAACAACAACAAACAACGGCAGCGGCGGCCGCAGCGGCCCACGTCAAACCCAACCATACCTACATACACATACGTAAATACCTACTCTGAATTTTTGAATTACCAAAATAACGCTTTTTATGCAGCTGGAAATACCTTATCTTACTACCACACCCATACAACTCCCATACATTTACTCACCACAACACATTTTACCAACCGCAAATAAACAGTGAGCCAGAACCGGCAATTTCACACTAGGTACTACACTCGAGGTGGATTTTAAGCCCGAGCCGTAGGCCAAGGCTTAATGGAGCCGAGAAGTGTAATGACCAATGCTCACGTGTTTCTTACGACGTTTTTCAACACATTTACGAGGAAATATAAATAAAACTTCAGTCATACGAGTATGTAGTTGATAAAAGGTTTAATTATGAAACAGTTATTAAAAGTACAATTATTTAAATCGTATGCTACCGTTTTAACTGACATATTTTGTAAGTACAGTAGGTATGTGTTATCTTATTATTAATAACTTCATTGCTTTTATCATGAGAGACTGTAAATGTTGGAGATAGTGGAACATTCTTAAAAAAGTGGATGAGCAGTGTGTTTCCTCATTAGTAAAAAATATCATTGGCATATGACGTCGAAGGACTCGGGTCAGGGCAAAACTCCTTAGATTGTGGCTCCAAGATTGGTTGTGTTATCTTGGCACTTATGTTGGCTTTGTTTTGGACGGAGTCCTCGATATATTATTCAGCGACATTATTAGATCGCCATCCTCCATGGCGTTTTAACGTTAATATATCGGCTCCTGAATTATCCAGAAATGTAGCTGAAGTTCTTCTCAAACTGTGTCCTGTGTAAGAGTCAGCCTATGGTAAGCCTAAAAACTTGGCAATTTCTTTAGGCATCGAACCAAATTTGTTCACTCCGATCGGCTGACTCGTACATTTAACTTTTTTGAAAATTTTGGAAGAAGCGGCCACGTTTTCCTTTTTTTGAACGTAGACTGATATTTTGTCACTATTTAATAAAACGGGCCGTGAATAGTGAATGATTGAGGAATGTTATATTTAGTGTTGTTGATTTTGACTAGCAGCAACTCGCCATGATTCTCTACATCTTTTGTAGCAATGTTGTTTAATTCCTGACGTCTACAAGCACCGGTAATACCGAATATCAATGCAACCTTCGTTGCGGACTAAATCAAAAACAAAGTTATGAAAGACTTATGTTAGCATTTAATAAAGAAGCCCCATCTATTGCCACTATTTATAACTGGTTCAATGAATTTAAAAGAAACCGTACCCAGCTCAGTGACGCTGAACGAGAAGGTCGTCCCTCTACGGCGGTGACCGAGGAAAACATTGGCACTGTGCGGCTCATGATTGAAGAGGAGAAACGAACGACATACCAGCAAATACGGACATCATTAGGGATCGGCATGAGTCAAGTTCAAAAATTTTTACATGATCACCTGCAAGTCAGGAAGCTTTGTGCTAGGTGGATACCGCACAATTTGAGCGAAGAACAAAAACTCTGCCGTGTGAATTTGTGTCGCCAAATGATAGAAAAATTTAACAGTGGTCTATCAAATTCAGTTTTTGACATCGTCACAGGCGATGAAAGTTGGATTTATTGCTATGAGCCCGAGACTAAACGACAATCAGCTCAATGGGTCTTCCCTTTCGAGGAATTACCAACAAAAGTGAAACGAGGACGCAGTGCTGAAAAAAAGATGGTTGCCTGTTTTTTTGGTGAATCGGGTCATTATGCTACATTACTACTAGAAAATAAAAGAACTGTTACTGCTGACTGGTACGTGAATAAATGTTTACCTATCGTCTTACAAAAAATTAAAGAACGACGCCCTCGCAGCAAAGTAATCCTCCATCACGATAACGCTCCAGCCCACGCTGCCAGACAAACAAATCAATTTTTGAGTTCTGAAAATATTGAATTGATGGGTCACCCGCCTTACAGCCCCGACCTTGCACCTTGCGATTTCTATTTATTCGCAAAAATCAAGGATAAGCTCAGAGGAATATCTTTTATGAATGCAGAAGAGGCTGTAGCGGCGTTCCAAACGGCAGTAGAAGAGGTGCCTAAAGAAGGATGGGCTGAATGCTTTACTCAATGGTTTTATCGTATGAACAAATGTATCGATTGTTGTGGAGAATACTTTGAAAAACAATAAAATAGTTTACATCTTTATATCATGTTTAATTTTTGAGATTCTAAAAACTTTCAGTGTCACCCACGTAATGTGTGGAAGATGGTGGCAGCGATTTTATTTTTCCGCGCGGTATGCCTATCGTATTATACCGCTATGCGCGCGCAGGTGCGATAAAGATAAAGGCACTAGATAAAGGCACTTACAAAGCCGCCAAACAGCCAACATTGTAATAAATTGGATATTTATGTGTTTAAAATAAAAATACGACGTCAAAATGTCAATAATAACTAACAATTTGAAAATATAAAATTATTTTTTATTATATTTTGACTAAGAAGTTTATTATTCGCAAAAAGTTTACTTTTATTTAAGACATTAAAACTCCTTGCTTAAAAATATAATAATTATAATGGAAAAGCACTAGTGCGATTACGTAATGTTATGAGCACGATTTGTGTAATATTCCGCATTATGAGCCTAAACACGCTGAAATAAGACCCACTTCACGAGCAAGTGTGTTGAAAATAACTATTATGTAACTGATGCATAATTAGAGACCTAAAAATAAGTGCGTTTTTTGTTGAAACGAGCGCCAGCGAGTTTCATAATAGAATAACACGCGTGTTTTAAGGCCTAATTATGTACAGTTGCATACACTACTTTATCTACACAAATATTATAAGTACTCTAAGATGGGTTCAGAAGCCGACGACTTGACGACAAAAAGTGGCGGCAAAACAAACTTGTGCTGTGTCAATGTCACGAATATAAAGGTTTTTTTTTTAAATCATAGACGAACGAATGAAGTCCTTATTCTCATGTGACTCGAGATCAAATGTCGTGCGGTTTATATAAATATAAAACATACTGAATTGACATTTCTTATCGATAACTGTTTTAATATCTTCGGATACTAGAATAGAGAACCTCTTGAGTTTTGACAGCTGTTCCAAATTTAAACTCATAACCTTACAGTACAGATTTTACCTTCTATCACAGACAAGAAAGTTGTACAGGTGTAGTGCATAATTGCTTTCCTTCGTATTTTCACGGAAACGTACGAAGGTGTCATGCTACTTCAGTCAACCTCAGTACTTTTTGTACTGTGACCGACTGAAATAGCAAGACGCGTTCGTACGTTTCCGTGAAAATACGAAGGAAAAGAATTATGCACTACATCTGTAATAGTCATATTGCTTGTAATAATGCTCGTCATTTCCTTCGGTTTCTGCACGCATAATAGAGGGCTTATAATATATGCGTGGATAAAAACCATAACCTATTCCCTTCAGAACTCTTTTGCAGGTATCGACCGATACAACATTCTGAATAATACCATGGCATTTCACTGTAAGTTCTGCTTGTTCTTGATAATTTTCTTCAAGTCCCTTTTTTCAGCTTCACTCGCAGTACTAGGGCGGCCCGATCTCTACAAACGTATGATATGTGATGCGAGTATTTCATTTAATATTTATTTGCGCGTATATAATTCTTTTTTGTGACAACTATATGACTTTTAAATTCGTTTTGCCCCTTAACGTAAACTTAGGTTGATGCTAAGTGTAGCAGAGTTTACCGAAGCGCAGTTTGATTGAGCGTCAACTTTAGATAATACAGCACCTCCGCTGTAAACTCGGCGACCGGCATTCAATAACAATAAATGTTTGCTGAGGTCACATACGTCATTAGCACATAATTACGGTGTACGATTACAAAGCGAGGGATTTGGGACGACCAACGACCCAGCCAGTTGGTTTTGTCACTGTCGCCGGGAATTTTGTGACCGCGTAGTTTGCGTTGTGTCCACGGATGTAACTCGGTTAATTAAAGATATTACACGACGTGATAGCTAATAATGTTTTTTATGTGTGCAGCGTTAACAACAGACAACAGGCGAGTAGGCTACAACTAAAACTTTAAACAGGTAGCATTCTAGTTCAATTAGGTATCGATTTGTACTTACCTACTTTTAACATCTATAAAGCTGGTGCTGCACGATCAAACTTCCACGGCAACGTGTGGTACTAGTAATCAAAATGTTAAAAGTCACAATATTGAAGAGTATAAATCGGACGATACAAATCGCTGCCTCAACCACCTTATTTCCTAGATTTGGCACTTTGTGTTTTTTTACCCCAATATACAGAAATGGATCGGCGCCGCTACAGAGGCCTATTCTGACGAAACCCAGAATGTATATTTGTTTGATGGTTTACGCAAGTTACCGCTAGAACAAGGAATACAATAATAATAATAAGGTGGTTACTTAAATAAAAATATTGGATAGCAAAAAGGCCGTAGCAGGATAAGAGACGGGGAATAAACCCATTTCTTATAATGGGCTGTTTATTTTTCTACAGTTACTCGTACGCACTCGTAGCAGTGCAGAAAAAGTCCCGGTGGTTCCGCAGAAAATAATAATATCCGAATTTATTTAATATGAATAAGCCTATTTTTTATCCGTCAGATTTTATCTATATTCTCAACAGGGGCCCGTTTCTCAAAAGTATTAGTCTAATAATATTAGTGTAAATAAAACTAAACTTTTTGATAAATAAGCCCCAATAATAAAAGGTTATATATATAAGGTATAACACGGTAACTCTCAAAATGTGTTTTCATTTTATGTCTTTGGATAACGGATTTCTGCTTTAGTTCTTAGAATAGCTTCTTAATAAAATGAAATAATTTTTTACCCGATTATTCATTCAATTTGACACAGTTGTTTTCCGATTTTACACTTCAAACTGATATGTGTAGTTAACGTTAAGTACCTAAGGCTTATTTAGAAATGAAAATTAGAAAGGTCGCAAGAATAAAAAAAAGGATTAAGATTTTGACGTACTTACCTTATTTATAAATACATACACGGTAGCTGGCGGCACACTTAACAGAAGATATCTAGTTAGCTAGACCGATTAAAGGACCGCCTGACGCGGTTTTAATGGATAGTTTAGTGTTCTCCTTGATTTATATAAATAATACAATTGCATTTTTGCAAAACAATCAGGAAAAGAAGTTACCCTAGAATGTTTATTAGCAGAGCTGGGAAAGGGCGAGCTGTTTTGAGAGTTTGCATAATATGGGCATAGCCTGTCATTTGATGGTAGTCGTCCCTATTATATATAACGGTAATTTTATTTCGTTTGCCTCCTGTTACGAGCTTTAAGTTGCCGTTAAAACGAGCACAATTGAAGTGGGTTTTAACCTATGGAATTTGATTGGTCGATTTTGCTCAGCTCCATCGCAGTGCTCTCAAGTGCGAAAACAGTTTTCAAAAATATCGTCCTTTTTAACATTAGGATAATTTTATTAATTTAAATAAATAATTTTGTTACTGAACACAAATATGACTTTTAATTTTAATGTATGCTTCGGTTTTCGTAAGTTTTAGATTAGCTTTTTCTATCAGTTGAAATAAGTTGTAAACGTTTTTAGACCTAAAATTAAACGAGGAATAATAATAAGCAAAAAAAAGTGGTAAAATATCTGCAAAATTTTGAGAAAATCGTGTTTTTATGAAAACAAAATGACATTTTTGCAGTAATTTTCCACAAAAAAAGCAGTTACTCAGTTTTTTTTTTTAATTGGTCAAATATTGTTATTAATTATTATAAACTTAACTAATGTCAATACCATGCATTTTATTTTATCCTTCTTGGGCTATTAGATCAAAAGTTACACCATCACAAGTAAGTGTACTACCCAAAATTTATTAAAAAGTTTAAAAATCCGTAAAAAAAAAACCATTGGCTAAAAAAAAAAAATTGTTTTACCGATAAATTAACGTAAAATTTTACCCCTTTAAATAAGTACAGTTTATCGACTGCCACCCCGTATACAGGGTTATTGGTAAGTCGACCTATTCCCGCTAGGAGGTGATAGGGGTGACTATTTGCGATAATTTTGACCCCCATATGCATTATGCAAAAGTGAACCATTTTTGAGTTATCGCGATTTTTAGTTTTTTTTTAAATTAGTCGGAAATTCAACTAGAAAAATTTATTACAAAAAAAGAATCAATTTAAATCATTTTTTTTCTTCCGATTTACAAAAACGATTAAACACTGGTTATTTCTCAATATTAAAAAAATAATTATCGGTCCAAATTTAAAAAAGCGAGACGGAAAACGAAATTTTTCAATATTTTTTGCGATCGCTTTACACTAAACTGCCTTAAAAACAAAAAAAAACGTTATGAAACTTGGCTTGCCGATTATTTTAAAAACTTAACTGTCTTCTTAGCTCTCTAAAATTGCATAACAAGTAGGAAATAATTTGAAAAAAAAACTGACAAAATATCATCACAAAGGAAGCAGGCGGAAACTAAAGTCACAAATGCCTCTTCAAAAATAATTAAAAAACATACTGAATATAAATCATTTTTTTTTATTTGTTTTTGTACAAGATGAACTTGTTGTTCTTATGCAATATTAAAAAAAAAATTATCTGTACACGTTTGAGAATGCGAGGCCAGAAACTAAAAATAAATTACACGAAAACAGAAAAAATTACCAATACATTTGACTGACTGAAATTAGTCTGACTAATTAAAAAAAAACTAAAAATCGCTTACTTTTTCCATAAGTTAATGTTGTTATTTGTGTTTACGAGTATAACAGTTAGTTTTAATAGCTCGTTAGAAAGCTGGAAAAACGTAAATGTGTTATGTGTAATCTGCACGCCAAATGTATTGGTAAATTTTTCTGTTTTCGTGTAATTTATGTTGGAGTTTGATAAAAAAACATGTATTTTTTAGTTTTCGGCCTCGCATGCTCAAAGGTGTACAGATTTTTTTTTTAATATTGCATAAGAACAACAAGTTCATCTTGTACAAAAGCAAATATTAAAAGTTGATTTAAATTCGGTATGTTTTTAAAGTTTTATTTGAGTGTTGAGTGTATCCATATTCATATCTACACATGACATTAATGACATAAGAATAGTTCACCCTTTCCGATCTACGTATATTTGATTATTCAATGTGTTGACTTTATGTATATTTTAAAGTGTGGTGTGACTGGTGTGGTTATAGGTACTTGTTCCTAAGAATATTGGTTGTTTAGATTACTTTTGTTTTTTTTTTATGGCATAGGGAAGGCTGACGAGCACACAGGCCACCTGATGGTAAGTGGAAACTGTGACCCATAGACATTCGCATTCACAAGACTGCAAGCCTAAGACTGCGAATGCGCTGCCAACCCTGAGGACTAAGATGGAATGCCTCTATGCTAGTCATTACACCGGCTGTCTTATCCCCAAACCGGAACACAACAATGCGAACACTGCTGTTTTGCGGTAGGTTAATGGATAAGATGGCGGTAGCGATCCGGACGGACCCCGCACAAGGTCCTACCACCCGCAAAAGCCACTTAAGATTTGATTAATAAGTAGGCATTTATTGCTGCAAATAGCATTGGTGATTTCATATGTTTACAATCTACGCGCATCGTGCGAGCCTATCTAAACGTTAATAAATCTTATTAAATGAAAATATATTTTATTTAAAACTTGGATCCGTTATTATCCGTAATTTCTGGATACCCGGATCCGTCATATCTCCGAATCCGAATTTTCCGAATCCGGCCAATTCAACGGATCTTGCAAACCTTATACCACACACATTTACATCGGCTCAGCCCTTTAGAAGTTATGGTGGAACAAAGAATCATTACATAGGTACATACTCTGAAAACATATTAACATAACACTACTTTTTTTGGGCAGTCGTGTAAAAATGGGGAGACTCAATTTTCTTTTAGAACAAATAATTGATTAAACTTACAGAAATTAAAAATAATAGTACCTTTATTAAAAATTAAATAGTTTTCGAGTAATGTCATATTTAATGAATTCAGATAATTATATTTAAACGAGGGGCGTTCAATACATTCTCGGTATGAGAAGGAAAACAAAAGCATACGATTAGTGTTTTATTTTTATTTATCTATATATTCCCCCTCTATGTTTATACACTTATAAGATCTGTATCAATTAGTTTTTTAACCCCTCATAAAAATATTTTTTGTATTTGGTGTCAAAATGCTCCACCACCGCTGCCTTCGCCGCTTTATCATTAGAAAATCGATGTCCACGAAGATCCTTTTTAAGGTTAGGAAACAAAAAGTAGTCACTGGGGGCCAAGTCTGGACTGTACGGCGGGTGAGTAATAGTTTTGAACCCAGATTCAAGAACAGCAGCCTTGGCAACATGATCAGTATGCACTATGCACTCCCCTGGTCAATTTTCCCCTCCTTTTCTCTTTTATTGCTTCCAGTAATTGGCGTAAACTGTTAACGTAGTACTCTCCTGTAATATTTAAACTTTTTTTATAATCTATTAATAATATCCCTTCATAATCCCAGAATATTGTCGCCATATTCTTGCCAGCTGAAGGGACGACTTTGAATTTCTTGGGATGAGATGGTCCTGCCACTGCATCGACTCTTGTTTGCTCTCATAGCCATAATGATGAACCCAAGTTTCATCTCTGGTAACAATTGAAGCAAACCATCAGGGTTTTCACCACACAGCTCAATGAAGTGTGAACAACAAGCAACGGGCGTATGCTTCTGAAACGGTGTTAACATTCGTGGTACCCATCTCGCACTAACTTTGGACATGTTAAGATGATCGAGGATAATATCATGTATTGTACTAACAGAAATATTGTTTTTTTGTGCTATAGACCTAACCTTCACTCGACCATGTTCCGCTATAATTTTCTCCACTTTTTAAATGTTTTCTGGTGAAGTAGCTTCAACAGGCCGACCAGGTCGAGCATCGAAGATGACCCTAATCTTCGATGTTCTCCCTCCCACGCTTAAATTCAGCAGACCACTTTTGCGCAGTAGGTAATGAAGGAGCGGACTCAGTGTAAACTAAATCGATTTCTTCTTTAATAGACTTTTGATTTTTTCCCTGTTTAGTTAAGAATTTTGTCACTGCTCGATGCTCCAATTTAGTTAACATTGTAAAATCGCTCGTGGTGATCACGTTTGTTCAGCAGTAGCAAAAAAACAAAAGAACGTGTGGGCTTCCAATTTACTTTTTTTTACTGTCCATGAATGTCTCTTAGCGGCCAGTATTAAGAAGTCTACTGAAAAGGCTTGCAAGATACCAATACCGAGAATTAATTGAACGCCCCTCGTTTTTTATACGGAACCACCTCTGGGATTTTTTTAACCAAACTTAGCACAATTGCATTGCTAGATGTAATGAACAGTAGAAAAAAAAACAAGTAATATCAAAGGGTATTCTTCCTTCCCCTTTGGTTGTAAATATTACTGACATATATTACTGACTTGAGACAGCTCGCTTAGTTTATTATAGTTATTTTCATAGTGTTATGTCGTACGGTATTCTGGTTTGGGGCAAAGCTGCTGACATACAGACTATATTCGTGTTACAAAAAAGAGCCATTCATTCTATATATAACCTTAACTCCCGTGATTCCTTAAGATTAGTATTTAAAGAAATTAGTATCTTAACAGTAGCGTCACAATTTATTTATGAGAATATTATTTATGTCATTAAAAATCAAGACTCTTTTGTTAAGAATTGTGATATACATAATTTGAATACAAGAAATAAAAATAAAATTGCTATTAAAAAATTTCGTGTCCGTAAGGTTTATAAATTATTTGTAGGTCAATGCATTCTTTTCTATAATAAATTACCTGACTCAGTTTTAAAGTTACCATTTCCAGTACTTAAAAGTTACTTGAAAAAGTCGTTGATGTCTAAGGCTTACTATAGGTTCGAGGACTATCTAACAGATAAAAATGCTTGGCCTAAACTTAACTAAACACCTAAATAACTGACTAATAAAATAGGCATAAAAAATATGTAAATATTGTATATTGTCTAGGGGACACGGTTTCTGTAGGAGAATGTATCGAAACTTTGTATGTGGTGGTTGTCTTGCACTTTCATAGGAAAGTATTTTTTTTTTTAAATATTATATATATATATATATTTTATAAAAAAAAATTATTACTACTACTTATTACTACCCTATGAAAATTCTTAGTTTTGACACATTTTCTTGCACAAGCTACGCTTGAATGTTTTTTATTTTTATTTTTATTTTATGTTAAATTCATTGTTTTATATCATGCTAGGTTAAGCTTTATAATTGTATAATATCATAAGTGGTACCTATTTTAAAAAACGACTGACTGTTGAGTTTCTTGCGGCGTTTCTTCTCAGCAGTGGTCTCTTGCGAAGCGCTGGTAGATTTTGACGTGTAAAAGTGCCCGTGCGGCCTACTTACTGAATAAACATCTTTTATCTTTTTATCTTTTATCTTTTACTAAGCAGATTTATTTTTCGTATTTTCAGCATAGAAATTCGGCAAAACAAAGATCTAGGTGTCGTTAACCTTTTTCATCAGAAAATAATTATGTATTAATACGACTATAACAATAACAATAAACTTTAGTGAAAAATTAAACTCAACAACTCAAAACAGTAAAAGATTCTGGGACAACTAGGGACCTACAACGTATCGCACTCACAAGACATACGACATGAGAGTAACGGTTAAAAACAAAGATACGCGTAAATAAGGCTGGATTAATTAAGTTTGATTTATAAAAATTCTGAAAAAGTAACAGTTACTGAAAAAAAAAGTTTTAATTCCGATAATTATGACTTAAAACGCTTTATGAGTAAAATTAATTATGAGAGTCAATATGACCAGAAAAGTAAATACCTTGACATATTGCGGAAATTATATGAACTGAGATTTCTATTGCAATCACGAAACACATAAAAAAAGGATTAGCGGCGACCCCATTGAGGTATTTTATTTTTCTGGTCGGGATTTAGTCTGGATCGGTAGTCCAGTTATAGTCGGGATTTAGTCGCATTATACGAGCCCCAATTCAAATGAGTTCGTCCGCCAGGAAAAAATATATTAATCTAACTTCAACATAAAATTCAGGGAGACCTTGATGTTTAGTAGAAAATCTAACATAAAACCATAAAGATTATAAATAATATTTTCTTTTCCAACAAAAAAAAAATGACATTCCACGGTTATTAAAAAAAAAACATTATTTCGCAAAATGTAACACCCGCAAAAAAGTTCGTCTTCAGTTTAACCGACGCAGAATAGAACGTCTACCGTTTGGTGGCGTCACCTTTTGTATCTAAAACGGCTTTGATCCTGAACGGCATTGAATCTACTTACTCTCGACACTTTTCAGGGGTTATTCCATTCCAGACACAGCTTAATTTCTCCTTAAGATCAGCTTTTGACCTAGAAGGGTCTTTTTGCAACTTCTTCTTCATTTTCCACCACAAAGTTTCTATGGGAGACAAGTCTGGGCTGCTGGACGACCATGACATGGTAGGGATTTTTTTGCACTTCAGCCACGCCATCGTCGTCTTGGCGGTATGGCATGAGGCACCGTCTTGTTGAAAAGTAAACGCATTTCTAAGTTTCAACTTCGGTATAGACGGCAGCAAACTCTCTTCCAAGATGCTTTTGTATTTCTCGGCATTGACGGTTCCACCTATAAATTGCAGACGGCCTACACCCTGTGCCGACATACAGCCCCAAATCATCAACGATGCCGGAAACTTCACCTTTCGCTTGAGACAGTCATTATGAAATGCCTCTCTTTTTTCTCGAATGACTTTACTTCGTTCGTCGCCAACTGTGACGTCGAATTTCGATTCGTCGCTCCATATTATTCTTCGCCACTGATCGGCAGTCCAGTTTCTGTGTTCTTTAGCGAATTTCAACCTGTTGTTTTTCTGTTTTTGAGTAAGTAACGGTTTCTCTTTAGCTGTGTAAAAACCGTAGCCCATTTTCTTCAGTACTCTCTTGCAGGTGTCGACTGATATATTCTTTTTAATAGCGTCACGCCATAGTACGGTAAGTTCTCCTGCTCTTGCACGACGATTTTTCTTTATGATCTTCCTCAGAATCCTGTCTTCTGCTTTGCTAGTTTTTCGTGGACGGCCAGTTTTCTTTAAACAGGAGACTGTTCCGTGTTTTCGATGATGCTCGATGGTCGTTTGAATTGTAGATCGTGGCAACTACAGGTCCTTGGATATTTGGTACGTCGATTTGCCCTTATTGTTATGAGAAATGATAATTTTCCGCACTTCTTCGGGCACTGGTTTACCTCGTGCCATTTTTATAGAATAATGACTAAGAAGTAATGATAATTTGCTTGTAATTTGGCTTTTTATATAGCCCGTTGACATATTAGATGACAGAGAATATTCTTTATTCAATTTGAACTATTATATTACATCATACCACTTAAAAAGCAGTTTTATTTTAAATAGACGACCTGTTTTGCTTCAAATATGAACTAGACGTAATTTTTTGCTTACAAGATGATAACTTTATGATAGAATTACATTAAGATCGTTAAAATGATCACACTTTGTACAACACAAGATTAAACTAGGTGTAATGACCTCGTGTGTAGCGTATTCCATTAATCATCAAAGTCAATCCGAGATTAAATATCTGCCTTTCAATTAAATATTGTATTTTGAAGTGCAACTAGACGATCTATTATGCATTGGGGCTCGTAACATTCAAAAGTCCCGTTGGTTTGCGACATCTGCTTCTTTGGGTTTTTTTTATCAAACTATAATTTTGTGATAAATTAATATTAGCGCAAAAAAATGCTAACACATTATAACTGAATATTATTTTTACTTAAAAGCAAACCACACATTTTGCAATTTTCTAATATGATGCAATATGCTCCCACTTATACTTATAGTAATTTTCCACTTATACCGTCATATTTATAGTAAAAAAAAAAGCCAATAAAATACCTTACATTTACTTCTGGAACGGTTTTCTACTTTATACTGAAAAAACAAGGTATAGTTACAACCCAAAAGCGTCAACTTTGCCTATTGGATTATCTGAGATATTAAATGCAGTACCACAAAAACATTACGAAACTCCAAGTATTTTTCGTTAAAAATCATTTCTAATCTAAATACTGAAGAATAGGGGGCTGCGATACAAAACTCATATTTATAAAAAATATGTACAAAGTATATCTTTAATTATTTTTACTATTGCAGAAGACGGAAATATCACCATTATATAAAATATTTGTTATCTACCTATATCGTATCACAACAAATATATTGAAAATCTGCCCAATTCTAATACCCAGAAACAAGATATGATAGATTGGTTAAAAAATCACAACATCCCAGTAAACCCCAACCAAAACAAACCAGCCATGTACGACATTGTCTTGCAAAACAAACAAGAACATATACAACATTCCATAGATAAAATAATGAATATGGTCATTCCGTTCTACGTTTATCTCCGTACAACCCAGAATTTAATCTCTCTCAGAATATATGGGCTCAAATAAACGTGTTGACATGAATATGAAAAGCATAAATAATATTTTGAAATAATAAGTCAATGATTGGCCCAGAAGATTGGAAAAAAGTTTGTCCACGCAATGAAATATGAAGAAGACTTTCGTATATACGAAAATAAAATAGACGATTACAATGACCAATTTATAATTAATATAAATGACTCTGATGGTGAATAGGCTCACATTGTATAATCAAAAATTAAAATATAAACGCAATATTCCAATCTTATAGTTTTATTGAAATATGTGACAGGTATTCTTAACTCTATATAATATCTCCCAGAAACGATAAATGAAGGTTTGACAAATAAATAAAAATACAGAAGTATTCAAATGACCTCCGACCGAAATTCAAAATATAATTCCATTTTATTTCGATTATGACAAAAAGTCAAATCGCAATATATTTAACTACCGAAAATATAGTATAGAATCATTAAATTAAGGTTCATTTTATATTGATGTTTATCGTTTCCTTGACTTTTACAGGTAACTTTCAAAAGTTTTATGAGTTAATGAGAAAGCAGAACAGCAGTATCACCTTCGTGAGTTACCGCCGATAGTCGAAGTCTCTTTCTTAAACACGAATCCTCTTCTAAGAGATCACAGACTGTACCGATGTAGTAAATAATGACACTAGGTTACTTTATTGTTCGGAAGGTAACTTAATTACTAAACTAAGAAAGCAATATTACATTGTTGTAGAGGTTAGAAAGTAAGCAATAGATGGAAGAGTTAGTTCGAGGGCCGACGCGTAGCGGATAAACGGATCCCTTAATCGAAAAATTGTTTTCATAAACCCGCAATATTTTTGAAAGACCTATCCAACGACACCCCACACTATGGGGTAGGCAAGAAAAAAAAGGCATCCCCACGTTACGTGTAGGGGAGGTGCATTAAAAAAAAAAAAAATCAAAATTTTATTTTACCACTTTGTTGGCGTGACTAATATGTATATTCATGCCAAATTACAGCTTTCTAGTACTATTAGTCTCTGAGCTACACTGGGGACGGACGGACGGACATGGCGAAACTATAAGGGTTCCTAGTTTGACTACGGAACCCTAAAAAGTGTACTGTTTCATTTTCAACCAATGACCTTCTACATAAACAAATCACGTCATACAACAAAAATGCCCAAACATGGCTCTGCATCTTATTTCACCCTATTATGCTTCGACTTGCTCAGTCTATACATTGCCGTTGACACACCGGTCCTTTAACATCTCGTCGGTCATTAATCGGTAATGTATATCAATTACTCAGTCGAAGCTTCATATGTTGATTTTAGAAGTTGGATGGAAAAAGATAGCACTGCAGTGGAGTTGAAACGGGCTGTTAGTTTAGGGTATCGAACCTCAATAGGAAAAACGGAACCCATAAGGGGGTTTTGTAAGGGTGAGGTTATAAATGCTCATTGTTTGTCCGTCTGTCACAGTCGATTTATTTTTTATTTTTGTCAGGATGTTTTTTATAGTTTACGAATGTATCTATATTTAAACTATTTATGGTTTTAAATTATGTGGATAGCTACTGTAGGGTCACTTTTACTATCGTAGTAAATGATATTTTAGGGGCCAGAGGGTGATGCCACCCATAAATATGAACCAATTTTTATTAAATCTTCTGAAACCGAAAATTATTCACTGTGCATACTCGAAAAAAACTTCTTATTTTCCTTGATATATTCGGTCCAGAATCATCGTCAAAGTAAAATATTTATTAATTGAATATAATTGTATTGTACCTACAGCTAATAATTATTTATTTATTTTTACTTTATATTTAACTGATATTAATATTTGAAGGAAGACGCCAAATACAATAAGTCCTACTCAGGTTTACTACTAGCTGACGCTGTCACGACTGCATACAATGACCGGCAAACTCCGGTTGTTACATTTCCTCATCAACCTCATTATGCGGAACAGCTGTATTTCAAACGCTTATATAATTTAGTGGTGAAATATACATCAGATTCAAGAAAATGACCCGAGCAAATGACACTTGAATTATTTAGTTTGTAAAATACCTATTTCGGATTTTTCTCTTGCTACTAACCATTTATTTACTCTCTATCTCTATTCTCTATTCTCTCCCCTTATCTCTTGTACAGGTAAGCTAAAATAAACAGGCATTATAAGGGTTCCATTTTTTGCCGTTTTGGAACCCTAATAAGAGATACTATATTGTTTTGTTTTCTGACGATGTTCTTGTCACACCCTTTTGCCTGTCTCTTTCTAACGCTTGTCAGAGAAAGATATGGAATACTTGACAATAGTTGTCAATAGTTGTCAATCATTTATGATATTTATTGAAAATTAAATGGTTTTAATACATTATTTACATTTTTTCGCGTGTTATCACTTATAAATAAAATTAACTTATCGGTGGTAAGTCACACCATTTTTTTTTGAGTCGTTACGATTTTATTTCTGCACTTTTTGACGACACTCTTCGGCATCTTAACGGCTTCGCGACCAACAGACGACTAGTGAGTAAGTGTGATTAAACCGCCATTAAGCGCAATTGTGCCGTCCTGCGTTTTGCGCGCTGATGCGAAGTCCTTGTGTATAGAAGGTCATTGTTTTGAACGATAACATGATATTACACTATTTTAAACGTCAATCATATTATACACCTCGACAACCCGAGGTCACTGTCGTATGTCATTGTGACGTCATTGCGCCGGTTTTGCCGGAAAATCTACGATCACTTCAAATTATTGTCATGTTTAAATTGCAATGTATGAATTGTCACAGGAATTAAAGCGACAAGATACTAAGGTGTACACATATTTATGAACTTGACTGTACCTTAAAGTATCTACGCCGGTTAATTAATCTAACCTTTATTAAAATGAGCTAGGAACCTATCGGTCATAAAATATCTCTGCATGGACAATACCTGAAAACCCCTACCTGAAGTGTCAGTGCCAATGACTCACCGTAGGTAAAGTAACTGGCTTGGTGGGCACGTTGTCTGCCGTCGAGTTCTTGTCGAAGGGACGCAGAAAGTAGAGCATAAACGCGATCGGAATCGACAGGGCAGATACGGCACCAAAGATGGCCGCTAACAGCAACCACGTCCAGTCCGGCATTCCCGTAACTTTTACCTGACAAAGAAGCAAAGTCCATTATTTCATTTATATACAGAGTGCCCCTTTAAATCGACCTCAAGCAACCTAGGGCTGATAGAGCAGCTAAATAGCTATCGATTTAATTAAACGCTATGAATGTTCTGAGATTTTTACTAGTTTCGGAGATATTGAGATTTATAATATATTTTTTTAAATTTTCCCTTATGTCCTTGTCACGAAAAATCCTTAATTTAATTTTTTATTTCAGAAGTTTTTCAGTGATATCTAACATTGGGAGTGATCAGCTCCCTTTTTAATTTACTGCCCACTTGCTTTTCTCAACCCAAAACGAACTTTTTTGAGGCGTGTAGTGAGGAGTGTATTAAATACTTTAAACAAATCGAAAATACAGGAAATATTATATGTAAAGCCCAATTTGCATAATGAAATGAAGGTTTAATTTATTTATAATTCATTTAAGGGTTAACTGCATCGAGCAACACGGCCTTCCTAGCGGAAGGGAGTCGCCTTAGCTATGAATATTACAGTCAAATAGTTCTTACATTTCTTGTGGGGGGAAATTTGCATACAAATGCAGCTCTGCACACATACACTACATACAAAAAAAACTGTGATGATGACAGTAATACATACAACATGGAACAATACACCGACAAAACTTGAACACCTCGAGCAATTTTTGTGTTCGAACGAGTTACAATTCACACATTGCTCAACGGATCCGAATTTTGTACGGGCGAGGGGACTCGATGTTGGTAAAGTGTAGGTAATGTTCACTCGCATCGCGCGACTGGACTCTGTCTAGTTGACAATCCGAGTGACTAGGTTTATTAGATGCGCATGCCCGCTTGGGCTTGTACTTTGAGGGAAAAGGTGCAAATGTCTACTCCCTTCCGTATTGCTCGATGGTTAGCTGATTAAGTAAAACGTGTACTGTTTAATTTACAACAACAACATGATGTTACATTATTTTTAACGTTCATCATCATTATACACCTCGACAACACTGGTTCACCGTCGTATGTCATTGTGATGTCAATGCACCGGTTTTGCTGAAAAATGTATGATCACTTTATTATAACTAACTTAATCTACCGAGCTCTTTTCAAGCGAGCTGTCCGTAACAACAGTGCCTGACTGCATGATTCAAAAAAAAAATTAAATGCGCGGTTGTGCGTTCAAATACAGACAGATTTATCTCGTTTTGAGGACTATTGCCAGCGTAATCAACTAATTCTTAACACCGATAAATGTTACACCATCACATTTTCCCGTAAGCGCGATGCAATTACATATAATTATAACTTAGGTGGAAATAGTATCTCGCGTGTTTCATCGATTAGGGATTTAGGTGTTACTCTTGACGCTAAGTTATCGTTTAACGAACATGTGGATAATATTACTGCTAAAGCATATAAAAAATTGGGTATGATTTTACGTTTAAGTAAACCTTTTAAAAACATATTTACGCTAAAAGTGTTATATTATTCTTTCGTCCGTAGTATTCTGGAATTCGGTAGTGTTGTGTGGAGCCCTTGTTATGAAATTCACAAGTCCCGAATTGAAAGGATTCAGAAAATATTTTGTAAGTCTTTAGATTACAGAACCGGTCTCTACAACTGAGACTACCTCTCATCTGCGGCCCGTCACAGTCTTCCCCTCCTTGAAAAAAGAAGAATGTATCTCGATACTATATTTTTATTTAAAATAATTAATAATCACATTGACTCCAGCACATTATTAGAACACATTTCATTCAGAGTTCCTCGTCTCCTCTCACGTTCCAAACCTATATTTAGTATCCCTCCTTGTGGCACTATTTATGCACAAAATTCGTATTTAAGGCGCTCGTGCACTCTTTATAACAAATCGCTTAATGAAGTTGATCTATTTGCTCATAGTATGTCGACCTTTAAAAACAAAATTCGACAAATTTTATATTCTCCATACTGGTAGCTTAACATTTTGTTTCTGATTATGTTGAACACTTATGTAGAACATTAGTATAATTAGTAATATAGGAAACTTTAGGCCTTATCTAAGTAATTTTGTTTAATGTAATTATTACTTTAAATGGCTGTTTGTTTTCTGAATAAATTAAAAATAATAATAATAATAATAATAGGCCCGTGATTGGTAAAGACATACAAATAATAATAATAATAAGGCCGCAAGGCAGCTAGTGGCGAGCTGTGGTGAGTGGCGACACCACGGACCTGAGTGCTCCCGAGGGTAGGTCCTGTTCCTCACCTCACGCTTGCCTTCACCGGCCGGCTGCGGTGTGCAATGACGAGGAACAGACCCTCACCTCTGGCTTGCCTTTATTGGCCGGTCAGAGTGGAGTCGCAAGAGCTATATGCTCGAAGGGCGGATGTGTTGCATAAGTGGCGAGTGGGCACCTTATGGTCGTTTAAAGTCCAGAAGCACCTCTCCACCCTTAGCCCCTCTGGAACTGTTGCCTCCCTGCTGCTATATATATGTGGCTATTTCGGGAGGTCCATTCCATTGAGTTGGCGAGTCACCGCCTGCCATTTAAACCAAAGTAATTAGCATTGGCCAGGCAGGCGCCGTAGTTTCATCAATAGCCTAGTTCACCAATCCATATCAGTTCATTCATAGAACCTATTATTAGTATTCCCATCCTTCTTAAATAGTCTTTACACTGACCGATGGTTGTCCGTGGGAGCATACTTCTTTAGTTTGAACTCAGGGACAATCGCCGGTTGGTGTCCCATAACTTTACTAAATTAAACTTGTCTAAAGGGCCTCTGCGTGTTGGCTTCGGCTCCATGTACGCCTTCCAAAGGTCCGGGACTCCCATAGTCCCGTGATTGGTAAAGACATACAAATAATAATAATAAGAAATTATTTAAAAATGTCCAGGAAACCTGAAAGTAAACCTGTGAAAATGATTAATAACGCGGCCGAAATGCAGACATCTTGAATCTTGACCGAATTTTCGAGTGATGTTCCTTAAGCTGAGGAAAATCGAGAACTACAATTTTTGTGTGTGTTCTGTATATTCCGAATATCGTTTTTTTCAAGTGGCGATTGATACCATTCGCATATTTTACCACTTAATTTTTTCTCAGTAGCTACTTTTTCCGAAGGGCTTTCTAACCATTCGCATATTTTCCCACTATATTTTTTCTCAATTGTTTTCTTTCCCACTGCTCAACTATCATAAATATGAGGTAGGTTTAGGGTGTGTTAGTTTTGCAGCAGGCCCGGATATAGGTATTACCTATTTTGTTACTCTTATCAGGTGCTCCCATCTCGCTCGTCCTCGCTTTGCAGTCCTAAACACCGGTTGCTTAGCCCTGTCCCGCTGCCAGCAGCACCCGTAGGATAGATTTATTATAGTGTTTATTTTTGTATAAGTATTGATAATTTCTTTTATACTTCAATATTTACCACTAACTACACGCAACAGGTGATTTACTTAAGTCTTCACCTATATACTCGTAGGTAGGTATCTAGGTGTCTTTCTAGTTCGTTTAACTCATGTCGGCGAGCTCGTTGTAAAGTTATCTCAAGCGATTAGAATAAAATAGAATAGATATAGAATGTTTCCACCGACTAAAATAATATGGATCGAGATTTAGTCAAAAGTTCATGAAGCAAAAGCTCTTGATTTATGGTAATTACTTAAAACAGTTAACGTATGACGACGGTATCACTGTAGTGCTATTCTTACCGCTAGAACCGCTTCTAGCTTGAACAGCAAGTATGCTGATTTGTAAGCTCTTTGGACTACACTGTGCTTGAGTCGGCTACTAGAATAGCCGCGTGATCCAAGCACGCGCCAGGGCAGTTGTCAAGTTAGACAAGCTCGATCGAAGTTACTCGCCTTTGCTGCGTAACGGAATACCACCCCTGATTAGTATGCACGCAATCGCGACAGGAGCCAAACAAAGCGTTACGAAACTGCTACACATCGGCAAATTTACGAAGGAAAACAGTTCCTCGGGCTGGTTGTTCTACCCATATAACTCAAGATTTCATTGTTCACTCTTTTTTATGTGCGCACTACCAATCTCAATGAAGCTGATTGAGCACTTCATTCATACCACCGGGCCGCGAAAACACTGAAGAGCTCGTCCGACTGCAACGCACCGTTACGATAAAGAAAAGTGGAGTTCCTTCTAAAGCAATGCAGCAAGGACTCTGCAAACCCAATAAGAGTCCATGGTCGTCTCCTCTCCATGTCTTACCTAAAAATAAAGGAGTATTACGTGTGCGGGGATTACCACCATCATCATCTCGTAAACTACTGCTACTAGTTTCCCGCTACTCCCCCTATTTCTTCCCATTACCTCCTCATAAGGAACCTACGTGCCTTTGAAATCTTTAGACCCAGCGATTTGGGCTGTGCGTTTATATATACTCGTAAGTCAGTGAGTCAGGTTTGCTTTTTATATATACCTATAGAGTAGGCTTTATAATAAGTTTGGTCATAAGAAGTAATAAGAAATTTGGTAACACTGGTTAAAATTAAAATAAGCTTAGATAATGTTCAACGTGTTCGTTATATCAGGGAAAGCTAAAAAATAGGTTCTTAAATAAAGTTTAAAGAGCTTCGGCGTTTTTGAAAAAATAATTCCTAGTAGTGGATAAAAAGTTAGAAATTGATAATTATACAAAAATTGCTTTACAGAGAAATTAGAATATTTCAATGAACTTTAATGTGGTTTTCACCTCTAGGTGGGACTTTGGGTAGGAAGCAAGAAGCGAAAGCGTAACCGCAAATGAACAAGGTAAAGGCTTCTTTAAGGATTGAACGAAAGTTGGTAAGCGATACCGCAATCCACTCATGACACCGACTTCACCCACTGCGATTTCCGCTGCCCACTCAAAATAGTTTTATCAAAATGTATCGCTGCTGCGGTTCCGCCGTCGCCTTAGTTAGATAGAATACCGAGAAAGTTTATGGCTAACTAAACTATGGTTATATGATGAATATTGCAGCGGCCAGCATATCATACTGGTTGGTATCAAAGATCGATAGTTTATGAAATACATATATGAAAACAGATGATTAGAAACCCGGTAAGTATGTCTTAACCGATTCAGTGAATAATAAGGTATACTAAACAATGCACACGCAGCAAGCCAGGTTTACCTAATACACGAAGCATTTCAAAACGTAAAAGTATGTAACATTAAATTTAAATTAATCACTAACTATTTTTATATGCCTTGCTTGCAATTATAGAGAGCGTTCAATCAGGAAAAACGGCTGTCTCAGCGATCATCCTAGATTGCCCCAATTATAAGCATATTGATTGATCACTAAACTAAAACAGTCGTCCTATGTACGAGTAAATGTAAATTGTAAATATTTTAAAGCAGTTAAAAGTGTTTACGTAAAATCGAGTCTCTAATACATAAGATGACAAAGATATATAAATTGCATATACCAAATAGAATGCCTATGTATTTGCGTCATAGTTTTACCCGCCTACGTATTATTTAAAAAACAGCAAACCATACGTAATGTCTTCCCCACACAGTATTTCGCGTTCATGAAATAAAAAAACATTGCAACTGCAGGAATCATTACTTTAAACATTCGCCGGTGCACTTAAACTTCCAACAGGTGTATTTGCATGAATCCATAAAACTATACCTGGGAGCAAAGAAATCGAGACACTTTCTATGGAAATTCAGTACTAAGTGGCTCGATTTATTTGCTCCCAATTGTACTTGCATCCGTCAGTAGACGGGATTCATCTGTTGCGTTGACCAATAACAAAACATAAATAAAGAAAGCAAATATGCACTCTAAAATCAAATTAAAACTGAACCACGGAATCTAATAAAGTATATGTATAAATAAACCACCAAGATATTACTTTACTAATAAAACCAAAGCACAGTCATGCATACTCTTTAATGACTTACCTTCTTAATATTTGCCTACCTAAAACAATAATGACGAACTAAATACGCTCGATCTTATACTATACAACAATTGATGAGAACCATTTAACTTTTTAATATGATAGTGTCTATATGTATAACCGTCAAGAGGACCGTAATTGGGAGAAAAAACGGCGGCTACATCGTTGAGAGCTAGCCGCAGCTCCGGCCGCATTCGCAGGCTTTACATTACTGACTGACACTCATATTGAAACGAATACGCTGATAAAGCACCTTCGGGCGCGAGCATGCGCAAAGCCTCGCCAAGTGGACCATCGGCCATTTTATTGGTGAGCTCGTGAGGTCCAAAGCGCCTGATAGGGTATCGATGCATAGCTCTCGGTGACTTTGTCAACCAATTTCACTGCTGATCATTTAAACACATAACTGACTGAATAACCAAATTCTTCTACGTAAGTTTAAATAATGCATTTTATTACAACTCGAGCATGCATATAACTTATTTGATTAGTGTGTTCATTTAATATCGATAAAATGCAACGTCATTTTGAAAATTGGCACGGGAGTACGTTGCAAAGGACGCTTGCGCGTAGGGCCGGTCGATAACCGCTGTTATAATTTTCTCACAGCAAAGGTATAGCCCGGGGCGGATGCGCCAAAGGAGATTCAGGCTTTGGTTCAGTGCGTAGGGTTTAAAACAATATAAAAGTCTACCAATGGCAGATTAACCTGGATAAGGATTAACAATAGAACTAATTGTTGACAGGCAAATGTCAATCTAAGTTCATGTTACTTTGTTCTGATTTATAGGCGTTGATATTTTTCCGTGCAGAGTAGGTAATTGTTTAAATTACCTACCTTAATCTGAGTATATTTTTAATCAAACTGACACCGCAAAATATTGGACTGCTGCTAGTATTAAGTTAGTACTTAGTAGGTAAGTATCATGGAAGCACAGCGAGCCGTTTGAAAATAATAGTCTATCATTTAAAAAAATAATTGAGATTGTATAAACTAAAATTGAATATATGTAGGATTTTATTATGCTTCATCCAAGCCAAGTTCTTTCTGTAGGTACCTACCTAATCTCAGATGAGTTCGTTTCCTAATTATTAAAGGCCCAACTTTGTGAAAACTGTCTGTGATCTAATAATTAATTCATTTAATAGGGCAACTTCCTACACACACCCGAAGTCTGATATCCAGAACTTAGTTAAACGGTTTCAAATGTTAACATTCGTTCATCTGCAGTAGCTTGCAAACAGATTATCTTATTTGTCCGACATATTGACATCCTTGTTAAGATTCATAGGATTGATATTTTCCTCAACAATTATAATTTTACTTTCAACGATTATGTAGTTAGATAAAGTAAGTCGCTTATCCAGTAGTGGTTAAAAAGAATCTATCGGATCGGTGACTATGAAATACCGGTTAATCCCCTCGATAATCATTCTATGAGACGATTTCTATTGTGTTTTAATGCCGTCGACGGACAAACAGGCGGACTACCCACTTGAAGGGAATTGGTCAACGCCGCGGCGCCTATAATCATTTGCAACACCAGAGGCGGCGTCACCAATGCGTTGTCGGTCTCGACGAAATTTCTTGCCACCCTCTTTTAAAAAGCCCCACATTGTAGCGCATTGGGAAAATCTCAGCAGGAAGTTCATTCCCAATTCTTATACTATGTACGCGCCAGAAACGTTGTAGAAAATCGGCGCGTAGTTCAGTACAATGAGACAAGGAAATGGAAATGAACAATCTGCCGATGACGAGTGGTGCGATGTTAGATTGAAGCCGTTGGCACCCGTCTAAACAGTTCCTCGGAGCACTCCTCATAGTGTAGGCGGTAGAAGATGCAAAGAGATGCACAGTCTCTCCAAAGACTAAGCATGTCTAAACGATTTGAAAGTACTACAAGATTGAGATAAGACAGCATTTTATCAACATTATCAATATTCAGAAACTTCATGGTTGTTAAATGTGTCAGGATTGACTTCTCGTCGGCCTAGTGCTATGGGTACTTATGTATATGGGACGAGTACTCGTATGTGCAATCCTTACTAATATTATAAACGCGAAAGTTTGTAAGTATGGATGGATGTTTGTTACTCTTTCACACTGCAACGGGTGGACGGATTTCAGATTTTCGGATGAAATTCTTAATGGCGATAGCTTATGCCCAGGATTAACACATAGGCTACATTTCATTCCGGAAAATGTAAAAGTTCACGAGGGTATACCGGTATTCGAAATCTACGCGGACGAAGTTGCGGGCAGAAGCTAGTCCATATATATAAAAGGTAAACCTGACTCACTGACTTATATATCAACGCACAGCCAAAACTACTGTACCTAGAAACTTGAAATTTGGTACGGGGGTTCCTTTCATGATGTAAGTGAGCACTAAGAAAGGATTTTTGGAAATTTACCCCCTAAATTAGGGGCAGTAGCGGGAAACTAATTCTACGAGTACGAAGTCGCGGGCGTCCTCTAGTAATCTATATTTCACTTGTGTCCGCTCATATAATAAATAACTCTTGATAAGCTTCTTCTACAATAGGGTGGCGGAGGAACAAGCCAACTTCCTCACCCGCATATTGAATTGGTCAAAAAATCGCTCGCGGCGGCCAGTCCTTTCGTAGCTCTCGGCACAAACAGTCAAGTAACTTAAGTATCTAGTAATTCCGCGCCCACCTGGTCACTTAGCCTTTTACCTATTCCGTACTGTAAATCAAGGACATTAAATAAAATCAATTTGTGATTGAACATTGACTTCTCTTTATTTAACACCCGTTAAATAATTGGTGACCCCGACGTGATCTCGCGTAGGCCAGGTGGGGACAGCGTCGAGTTGTACCGGTAATAAAATAATAGACTCAGTAGTAAACTTTAGTGAAAATGACCACCGTACCAATGCAGCAGGCTTTTGGAGTGCCGGTGCAGGCCTCAGCGGCGGCCCCGGTACAAGCTCCAACGAACGATCACGCACGAGACGAGTTAGCGGCGATTACCGTGGCATCGCGGATAGCACCATTCTGGAAGGGCATGCCCAAACTCTGGTTCACGCAGCGGGATGCGATACTAGCTCCGCAGAAGTTGAGCCAGGAGGCCAAATTCGACCTGGTTATCGGAAAACTGGGCAGGGACGAATTAAACGCAGTGAAGGACCTACTAGAAAGTGCGGACAGCAGGCAGTACTCGGGACTAAAAAACAGATTAATTACCGTCTATCAAGAGAACGCAGATTCCCAATTCAACAGGTTAGTCAGAGAACTGGAGCTGGGAGATCAGAAACCATCACAGTTGTTCCGCAGCATGGCCGAAGCAGCAAGGAACTCGGGCGTTGACGACGAGAGGCTAAAGAACCTGTGGCTACAGCGGCTTCCGTTGACGGTACGTACAGTATTAATAGTCAGTGAGGACACCAAGTTAGAGACACTGGCCACCATGGCAGATAAGATAATGGAGTCAGTGAGGCAAGGTGTGGTAGCAGAAATAGCAACACCAACACCTATGCAATCAGCAAGTGACGCAGAACTTATCCAGGAATTCAGGAACATGGAAATAGAACTGAGGCAGCTCCGAGGAGAAGTTAACGAATTGCGATCTAGAGCCACAGAAAACTCCAATCAAGGTTGGCAGAGAGAACGTTCTCGGTCTCGCGCGAGAAGCCCGTCGAGAAATCCTAACTGGCTATGCAGATATCATTTTCAATTCAGGGAAAATGCGAGAAACTGCACACAACCTTGTGCATGGGACAGAAAACAGCAGCAGCAGCGTGCGGGAACATCGACCCCATCCATCTCCGGCAGCATGCAGTCACAGCAATCCAACTGGTGACTCGCGGCGTCACCCGGCACAGTACAGGAGTGTGCGGGGTTGGACGACAGTCATCGTCTTAGCGTTTTTCGACCAAACAAGTGGTTTATGTTTTTTAGTGGACACAGGTGCGAATGTCTCGGTAGTACCAGTAAGTAAATTCGGTGTCGGTCGCAATGAAACGAATTACAAACTTTACGCGGCAAATAACTCTGAGATTAAAACATTCGGTGCAGTAACTTTAGAAATAAATTTAGGCCTACGCAGGGCATTCAAGTGGTCGTTTATCATTAGACCCCGGATTCTTGTCGCGATGACGTCACAATAGGGTAATTTGGGGAGCAAATGGAACGGTGGCACAAAATGATACATAAAGAATAAGATAAGCTAAAATATATATTCATTTCACCAAATATTCATTCAGGACATGTAATAGTAGATCACAATGTAATATATTAAAATTAACTTTATCAATTTATGCAATCTATACTAACTCAATAAAGTTTGACCTTAGATAATGTCTATATACATATAGATTATAAACTGTTTATATTATGCAACTGCACGTCACATTGATTGTATCAATGTGTCAAGACACTGTCTCACAGGGCGTTTGCTTTAATGATTTGTTGAATTAAAATAAAATAATGTCTTTCGATAGATATCTTACTAAATTTGACTTTTTGAAAGTAATCGACAGTAAATTATATTGTAAATGGTGTATACAAATAAATCCAAGCAATCCTTACAAATCCTTCTTTGATAACCGCAAACTTTTCAAATACGCTCCGATAACATCTGTCGAAGTGGAAAGAAGCTTTTCCTTTTTTAAGTGGATATATTCTTCTAGAAGACGTAGCCTTACGGCAAGGCCTTTAGAACAACTTTTGATCTGTTACGGAGAGTCAGTTAACGAAAGAACAATGTGGATAATTTAATCAATTGACAATTGATTTAAAGGAAGTTTCGCAGTAATATACCAAAAAATAATGAGTAACACTTTCGTATTAATTTACACCATAAGACATTTTTTTATCTTATCTTATCTAAATAAATCCGTATTAATTACTACCGTTCTATTTGCTCCCCAAATTACCCTATTGTGACGTCATCGCGACAAGAATCCGGGGTCTATTTATCATGTGTGAAGTTAAACAACCCATAATTGGTGCAGATTTCCTAAAGACTCATAAGTTAGTAGTAGACCTATTTAATAAGAAATTAGTTGATAGTGTTACAGAGTTTAGTGCATATGGGTCCATCGTACGTTACGGGCAGCCATCCGTAAAAAGCATTCAGGATGATAACCCATTTCGTGACATCCTGGAGCGATACGCGGAGATAACGAAACCCATCTGTTTTAGGGACCCAGCAAAACACGGTGTCAAGCACCACATTGAGACATCTGGACCTCCGGTTTATGCGCGAGCGAGGCCATTACCGCGAGACAGATACGTAAAAATTAGGGACGAATTTCGTAATATGGTAGAATTAGGAATTTGCAGACCCAGCAAGAGTCCATGGGCCAGTCCGCTACACGTGGTGCCGGAGAAGGACGGTCAGCTGAGACCGTGCGGTGACTACAGGAGGCTGAATGCAGTAACGAAGCCCGACAGGTACCCTATTCCCCGATTACAAGACTTCACCTATGGGCTCGCAGGTAAGACACTATTTTCTACACTAGATATAAACCGTGCCTACCACGTTATAGAAGTAGCCCCGGAAGATATCGAAAAAACCGCGATAATAACGCCCTTCGGCTTATTTGAGTTCCCCAGAATGTGTTTCGGGTTAAGAAACGCGGTGCAAACTTTTCAGAGATTTATGCACTCAATCCTCAATGATATAGAAAAACACACGGGCAGTGACGGAACCAAGTCCTACCTGTTTTGTTATTTAGATGATTTAATTGTAGCTTCAGAGAACGAAAGCGCACATAAGGAACACTTAGAGCATCTTTTCCGGGTTTTCACGGAAGCCGGTTTGACAATAAATCTTAGTAAATGCAAATTCGGACAACCAACAGTAGAATTTTTAGGGTATACAGTGTCTAAAAACGGTTTGGAACCGCGCGAAGAAAAGGTTAAGGTCATCGCAGATTACCCGCGGCCAGAAACAATAGAACAGTTAAGGCGTTTCTTAGGCATGATTAACTTTTATCGGTCACACATGCAGAAAGCTGCAGAACAACAGGCACATTTAAACAAATTCTTGCATAACTCCAAAAAGAAGGATCAAACAAAAAATTTATGGGATTCAGTTTCAAACGCGGCATTTGAACAATGTAAAGATAGCCTTAAGAGCGCTATTACATTGGCTCTTCCGCTCGCGGACGTTCCGCTAGCGCTTATGACGGACGCATCTGGTACCTCCGCAGGTGGCGTTCTCCAACAGTACATAGACAACGTGTGGAAACCTCTAGGGTATTTCCCAAACGCGTTTTCAGAAACACAAAAAAATTATAGCACCTATGACAGAGAGTTACTAGCAATCTATATGTCCATTTGCCATTTCAGAAATTTCATAGAAGGCACGCGTTTGATAGTATACACCGACCACAAACCGCTTACTTCGGCATTAAGCATTCCACCTTTCATTGAATCGCTAACATCAAATACACTAATCGACGATAATAAGACACCATTACAATCTTATAGCAATGTTACAGAGCGCAAGAAACTCATTGTAAACGTGCCAATTAAGAATTCCTTCGACTCGTTAACCGATGAGGACTGTGAGCATTCGAAACTGTCATTGTCATCATCAACATCTTCACCTACTGGAACTAGAAATCATTTTAATAGAAGCTGCCCAGAAATTGGTGAAAGCATGCAAGACAAATTGAAGATTTTAAATGACAAGATTTACAGCGTACAGGAAAAACTAAACAGTGCGGAGCAAGAAATAGAAAACCTGCTGATAGAAAATAGCTCTTTAAAAAAGGCCTTAAAAGAACATGCCACAAAAGTTGATAAACTAACTCACATATGCAAATCCGACACCAAAAAGAAAAATGGCACCAAAAGAAGAAAACAACATGGCAAATCAACTTTTGCTGCAAACTCAACGGAAATTGAGCACAATCAGGATCATAGAGTAGCAAGTCTAAGCAATAGTTTAAATATGCTGGGTGCAACAAGTTCAGCTAGTTTTCAAGTTGACAATGTCTACAATCAGCGGGCTTCAACTGAATCAACATCCCAGGTTTCAAATGCAGTCATAAGTCAAGAATTAAATGAGTGTGTCAGTTCCAAGGCTGATCAAAGAAATAGAATTTGTATAATAAGTTCAAACAATCACAACAAAGTCCTCTCTATTTCTAACTTATTTCTCGGTGAGTATAATATTTGCCACTATCTCACTCCAGGTGTAGGAGTCAGAAATCTATTACATAATATTGATAAAAAAATTACAGATTTTACAATGAATGACTTCTGTTTAATATTAATTGGTGAAGACGATTTCCGGAAATCACAGAATTACGATAAATTGATATGTTTTATAAACAATATCCTACAAAAACAAACGCACACTAATTTTATTTTATGTGCTCCTACTTTCAACTGTGGAAATTTTAGCAACATGTTTAACAGAAGAATTGAAATATTTAATAATCTACTACATAATGATGTTGAAAAATATGAGTACGCATACATATTAGACAGTAATAAGAATCTTTTATACGATTACAGTATGTTTTATAGAGTGTCTGGACGTACAAATAATAGAGGATTTAAAGTTATATTTCATGATATAAACGAGATGTTAACTCATATAAAAATCACTAATGAGTTTTTTCGAGCCTAATAGTTGTGATTATTGTATTAAAAGGAATAGCTTTAAGTTAGATAACAACAAGTTTTACAAAACTGTTATTAAGAGCTCCTGTAATAACGAGAAACGACAACGCCCATTTGTAATTTTTCACCAAAATATAGCTGGAATCTTAAACAAAATCGATGATTTAGAATTGGTTATATCTGAGCTTAACGGAAATGTAGATGCAATTTGCCTTAGTGAAACTTTTATACAACAGGGCGAAGAAAATCACCTTCAAATGTTAAATTTTAGGTTGGCAACATGCTTCTCGAGACAAGGTAAAAAAAGAGGTGGGACTTGTATACTATTGCGTCATTCAGTGAGATTTGAAGAACTGTGCTCTATAAATCACTTAGCAGCTGAAAAACAGTTTGAAGTATGTGGTGTAAAAATAAAGTCACATAACTTAATTATAGTATGTCTGTACAGAACTCCAGACTCAGATGTACACATTTTTTTCCAAATTTTTAATGATCTTTGTACGATTTTGAGTCATCATAAAGAGAAAATTGTGTTAGCGGGCGACTTTAATATAGACTTTCTCAGCAACAGTAAAGAAAGGATACAAATGTCAGATTTGCTTTTAAACTATAACTTTAAATATCATATAGTTCAACCAACACGGCAAAAAACATGTATTGATAATATTATAAGTAATGTAGAAGAGGTTACGGCAAAAACACATAATTTCGGACTATCCGATCATAATACTGCTCAGACAATTGAATTCCTTGTGTGTCCGGAGGTTCAAGCAATGACTATTAGATACAAAACAGATTATAACAAAGATAATTTAGAAAAATTTCAACGATGTATTGCTAGCTTAAGTTTTACTGATGTGTTGGAATCAACTGATGCAGCTGTAGCATTTCACAGGTTCTATGATGTAGTTTTGTTATTTCATAAGTTGTGTTTCCCATTAATAAGAGTACGAACATTCTCAAATTACAAGAAACTTCCTTGGGCTACACGCGGCTTAAGAAAAAGCTGTAAAACTAAAGGATTATTACGGTATCAGTATTATAGAAACAAATGTAATCAACACAAGGTTCAATTTAGAACCTATTCAAAACTCTTGAAAAAATGTCTTTGTGAGGCACAAAAAAGATACCACGTGACTCGAGTAACTTCAGCTGACAACAAAGGCTGGGCTACGTGGAATATTATTAGAACCAATATTGGAAAGGGTAGATGTTCCCGGGAAATCGACAGTATCGTTCACAACAATAAAATTGTCACTAACCCTGAGGAAATCGCTACCCTATTTAATAATTATTTTATAGATATTTCTGTAAGTCTAAACAATACGTTTGGAGGTGCGAAACCTCTTGAAAATTTTAACAAGACGATATTTCTCGAACCCGTGGATCCTCAAGAAACGAACAGAATTATATTATCATTGAAAAATACAGATTCGGTGGGGATTGATGGTATAAAAGTAAATACAATAAAAACAGTGTCTGAAGTACTATCGAAACCTCTTTCTCATATTATTAACTTATCATTAGTTCAAGGTTACTTTCCGGAAATACTTAAGTATACCATTATTAAACCTCTCTATAAAAAAGGTAAAAAGAATGAAATAAGTAACTATAGACCGATCGCATTACTGCCAATAATTTCAAAGATATTCGAAAAGGTTATGTATGTAAGAGTCATAAATTTTCTCAACAAAAATAAGATCTTGCGAACAGAGCAATATGGATTCCGAAACAAGAAGTCTACTACACATGCAGCTTTTGACCTAATTAGTAATGTATTGAGTGCTTTAGACGATAATGATAAAGTAATAGCTCTATTTCTCGATCTAAGCAAAGCCTTCGACTCTGTCAATCATTCCATTCTCTTAGATAAACTTAGTAAATATGGGATAAGGGGACCTGCACTCGATTGGTTAAAGTCCTATTTATCTGATCGCAAACAAATAACACGCATTACTAAGAATTTGGCAGGCAATGGCATGGTTAGGGATTTTGATTCAATTTCACGCGTTAATGGTACTGGTGTTCCGCAGGGAAGCATATTAGGACCACTGCTTTTCTTAATTTACGTTAATGATTTACCTACTTTTATTAAGCAGAGATGTGTGCTCTTTGCGGACGATACAACTGTAATCATTAAAGGGAAAACTATGGATGAAGTACAAATTAAAATTCAAGATACACTCGATATTCTTAGAATTTGGCTTGTCAATAATGGTTTACATATGAATGTATCAAAAAGTAAAATAATTAATTTCGCAACTCGGAATATCAAAGAAAGTACCGACGAGCTTACAATTAAATTTGCAAATAATGTTATTGAAAATGTTCCTTCCACAAAATTTCTTGGAATTCATGTAGATAAACAATTAAATTGGAAAAAGCACATTGATGAAGTTTGTATGAAAGTGAATAGATTTATGTTTGCATTGAAAAAACTCAAGTCAGTTACTTGTAAAGAAACTGCTCTGCTGGTTTACCATAGTTATATCTGTTCGAACTTCCGTTATGGGATAACTTTATGGGGCAACTCAACGGACTTGCAGAGGGTATTTGTGACTCAGAAAAAGTGCATAAGGATAGTATGGGGATTGAAGTCGAGAGAATCATGTAAGCCACTGTTTATAAAATTCCAACTCCTGACAATTCCGAGTCTTTACATACTTGAGATTTGTAAGTTCGTTAGAATGAATACTGAACTTTTTACAAAAAAGTGTAATGTGGGTAAGCGTACCACTACCCACAGGGCTCTATTAGCTCCGAAATGTAAATTAAAACTCTGTAGTAAAAACTGTTATCAAATGGCAATCAAAATATATAATTCTCTTCCTATTGTATGGACATATTTGACAAACAATGCATTCTTGACTAAACTTACTAAATTATTAATTGAGGGAGCATTTTACTCACTTGACGATTATTTTATGAAATGTAAATCGATGTGTTAAGACTTTTTAACTTTAATAATGATTTAATGTACCTTGTTTTTTTTTTATATTATATTGTATACCTATGACTACAAATTGCATGCCTGAATAGGTGAAATAATGAACTGTATAACTAATTTTTAAGATCCATGTAACATTATTTCGAGCAATAAATTGATTTGATTTAATTGATTTGAAGCAAAGTTAGCACAGCTAAAGAGACCCCACGTAGAGCGAGACAACTCATGTTTATTAGTGAGTTCACGAGCGAGATAGTACACATCAACGGTTCACAGAATCAAGTTGCTGACGCGTTATCACGTATTGAGTCCATACATTGCCCCACCGTCATCGATTTCGTCGAACTAGCAAAGGCACAGGAAACAGACGCTCAGATTACAAACCTTGTTAATAGTTCAGCAAAAATAAAAACCTTAGGTATACCGGGTTCGAATGTTGAAATTTATTGCGAAACATCAACAAATAACGCACGACCGTATTTGCCGGAAAAAATTAGAAAAATCGCTTTTCATGCCGTTCACGACATCCTGGCGTTAGGACGACGCGCAAAATGGTAGCACAAAGATATTTTTGGCCAGAAATGAACAAAGACGTAGGTACATGGGCAAAAACATGTTTGCAGTGTCAAAAAGCAAAAATTACACGACACTCTAAGTCAGGTCTAGGACAGTTCAACGGGGCGGAAACGTTAAAGCACATCCATATAGACATTGTAGGCCCATTACCTACCTCTAGCTATGGATACCGTTACCTGGTTACAATGATAGATCGCTGTACGCGCTGCCCGGAAGCCGTAGGTACCAATAAGTGACATTACTGCGGATACGATAGCCAAAATAGTTTACGAAAATTGGATTTGCAGATTCGGTTGTCCAAATATTATCACGACAGATCAGGGTAGACAATTCGAGAGCGACTTATTTAGTAAATTAATGATTTTTTTAGGAATACACAGAATCCGTACAACACCATATCATCCACAGAGTAACGGATTAGTGGAGCGGTGGCACAGAACATTGAAAGCTGCGTTCTTCTTCTTCTTCGTACGGTCATTCCTGCATTATTTTTTTTCTTTATAAATTAATGTTAGTGTTTTGAAGCCATGTAACAGCCTCCGGTGTCATTCTGTTCAGTCCCTCAACTCCATCAGGGAATTTTTCATTTGGGCACTCGTTTGTGAGGTGGTAGATGGTTTGTTCCGGGGCACGACAATCGCAGGCTGGCGATTCGCGCAAGCCCCATTTGTAAAGGTGGTAGTTACTTCGACCTACTCCTGTGCGGATTCTGTTGATGGTAGACCAGATCTTCCAGGTTAACAGCCAGGTTAGCGGACAATGCTAACTGGGTAGACGAGGTTGCTACAGTCATGTTAGGACTCCGATCGGTTTGTAAATCAGACGATAGTGTCAGCCCGGCAGAGATGCTTTATGGTCAAGTTTTACGGCTACCAGGCGATTTTTACACAAGCTCGACAGTCAATTTCAATGACCCACTCTCATATGTAGAAAATCTTAGAGCAACAATCAGTAACCTTCGGCCCATAGCAAGAGCGAGGAACGATTCACGGAAGATTTTTGTTCACAAAGATTTAGACACCTGTTCACATGTCTTTATACGTAATGATATGGTTAAGAGACCGAATTATATCTAGGAGACCTAAAACTTTTAAAATACAATTACCTAATAGACAGACAGAAGTTTCTATAGACAGGTTAAAACCAGCATTTATGTTAACAGATCAGGATGAAAGTAGTTACAACGACACGGTTCCAAATAAGGACAATTAGGACAACGACCCCAAGGACACTGCTGTGCAACAATCGCCATCAGTTCCACAAACGCTTAAGCCCATTATCCGTACCACGCCGTAGTGGCCGAGTTGTAAAAAAGCCAGTTAGATTTAAAATTGATGAATAAGACAAATGCATGCTACACAGTAAATAGTTTTAAAACAGTAAGGAAACAGCGTCAATATTTGTTACCAAATAGGTACTCGGCGTGGTTGTACAGGAATACTGTTTGGTGTCCCTTTGATTTAGTATTGCAGAGTAAGTCCTATACAACTACTACCCTTAATCGTTTAGTTCATAAGAATCATAGTTATAAGTTAATGTCAAGTCGGGTTCGAAAACAAGAACACTGCAATTAGGTTAACTTAAATTAACATACTGAAATAATTCAGGTACTGTGCACCGGATTGCCAGCACGCATTTTACACTCAAAACGTGTTCATATATAAATTAGATCATATAAAATCTCTCTTATTGTAAGAATTGTCTCATAGCAGCCCCAGTGATTAGTCGCAACAATCCGCAAGCTAATTTATACATTAAAATGGGTTACGCTCAAAGTAAAGAAGCAGATGGAAATTCTCATAACACTATCGCAATTGCGAAAGTTGAAAACTGATCCAGTCAAGTGGAATCCAAGCTTAATTACGTTGGCATCGGTATGCTAGTACTTGGAATAGTATTAGTATTGGTACCTATTATGTTACATGCTTAAAACGAAATGTAAAAAGGGCGCAAGGAACTGGGTGCGCAAAACTGTTAACTATTGTTGACAGTTTTGCGCACCCAGTATAACGGTACAAGGAGTACCAGTTATGCCACAACAGCAAACATACCAATATCAATGTAAGTTAGTGTAATAGTGTTTTCAACACACTTGCTCAAAACGACCTTTTTATTCCACCGATTTTTGGCTCATAAACCTAGATATTAAACACGCGTGCTTTTTCAGTATATTACGCACAAGTGCCTTTAGTTTATTAACCCAAACAATTTACATTTGTAGCCTAGTACCAAGTTGTAAGTACGAAGAAGAAGCGATATAATTTAGTCGGGTTATACCTTTTTTTTTCTTAGCAACAAACAGTTTTTATGCGGCAAATAACATTATCTACATATTTATTTCAATAAATTGGTGAAATCAGCTTTATTACTAAAAAATAACTCAATTTCATTAAAATCATTAAAAAAAATCTGTAATTTGTATTTTAAACATGAATTATTACATTTTAAATTTGGCTGTTGGCCGATCTCGTTCGCGCCTTAGCCTTGCGCGCGCATCGGTATCGCGGCAAGAAAAAAAAACAACGCGCCAGCCGCCATTTTTCGTAAATAATTGACGGCTGTGACGAAGATAGTTTGGATTAATTATTGTGAAGTTTAATATTAACAAAAATGTCTTCTTTAAGTAAAGAAAATGAAGTCTTGTTTTTTTTTCGCAAGTGTGTTGAAAAACGTCGTATGTAACACGTGTGCCTGTGACCATAATATACGCGGCTTTCTTGTGGCGCACTCGCTTATCGCTCGTGCGCACACAATAGCGCCTTGTATACAATGGTCAACTTAGCACACTTGTATCATAATGTACTATTAGTTCTAAGTCAGTAACATTGTAATAACAAGTGATCAGGTTACGGGCACGTTTCAGCTTGTGTAATCATAGTGTTCAACTACCTATGTTTGTTTTTATTCTTTGTACCTAGTTCCTTTTAAAAAAAAATTAAGAGGGGGAGTAGTGTGGCGACACCCCTGACGTATTCAGCGGCGTCAGCATTTTGAGTAAACATTAATTCTCGGCCCGCTCGCGGCGGCCAGTCCTTTCGTAGCTCTCTGCACAAACAGTCAAGTAACTTAAGTATCTAGTAATTCCGCGCCCACCTGGTCACTTAGCCTTTTCCCTATTCCGTACTGTAAATCAAGGACATTAAATAAAACCAATTTGTGATTGAACATTGACTTCTCTTTATTTAACACCCGTTAAATGCACATCAGCACATTAAGCATTAACACGAATAAAATAAAAATAGAATCATATTAGGTACCAACAAAACAAAAAGGTACAACCAACAAAAACTGATGAAGGTCACGCACAAATCAATACAACACGCATAAAAGAATTGTAAAAACGATCATGTTGCTAGAATATTACCATTGATCTTCAGGGATCACCAAGATAGATTTTTTAATATATTGGTTTCTAGACGTGTTGAAAATATCGACCGAGGCGAGTTTTATTAGAAGCGACGCACATGCGTTGCTCGCGGACACGGGCACGGCGAACACGGCCGCGGAGCGCGTGCGGCAGCGGCTCGGCACCCTGAACCTGATCTGCTGCAGGAGCTCACCGCAGACATACTCTCCTCGACATATTTTAAAAAGTGCAAATCATCTGCCATTTTTCGTCGTACTGACAATGAGGAAACCTTCAAAACCTTGTAAAACTTAAGCAGGCCATTATATGTATTTTTTTCCCCGTCAATCGTCGAAGAATTGTTGACTATTTCAATGGAGTTAGCGTATTTAGCATATAAAGGGTTCCATATTGCAGAAGCGTATTCTAGGTGGGGTCTCACTAGTGTTTTATAGATCAAAAGATACGTAGAAGATTTTTTAAATACCAGATCAAAACCTAGCATTTGATAAGCTTTATGAACTATACGATCAACGTGCGCATTAAAGTGTCATTTTTCATCGTATAACCCTAAGATCTCGCGTAACTTGAACTGTTTTTATTTGTGCGCCGCCTATATTATAGCCCCACCTAACCAGCCTAGTTTTGTTACAGTATCACGATCTCTCTCTACGGTCATCTAATATCACTACTGATTATCAAATTGACATGTTGACTGTCAAGACAATTTCAGTTCATTGTAAATACCTTTGGGAAATAACACATTAAGCCAATAAATTATTACGAAACGTGTACTTTTCAATAAATGTAATTAAACTTGGTCTAAATTTGGTCTAAAATACAGGGTGTTTGGCAGTCGGGTGTAGGGGTTTTAAGGGATGATAGTTAGGGTCATTCTGAACATTTTTGACCACATTTACTATTATGCTAAGTGTCACGGTTTTTGAGATATTGTCATATTTATTTATTTTTTGAAAAATCAATGTTTGCCAGTTTTTTTTTATTTAACACCCTGTATAGCCTGTATTGAGTTAATTTTTAGTGTTTTGCCATTGCTACACCTTGGTTCTTCAAAATCAATTGAAACAATTACCTTCTACTGCTACAATTATTAATAAAACCTATTTAAACATGACGATAAAGTTTTTTTTAGATAATTTTACAACTTTGCATGTCTACAAAAAAAAAAGTAACAGCGATTTACGCGTAAAAAATACTTAATAAACTTATTTGATTTACGGGCTTTCTAAGCATGTGCCATTTAAAACCAGGAAACCAAAAAAAATAAAAAAAATAAGGTATTTCCAAAAAAAGAGACCTCACTTCCATACAGTGCAATTGTGTACGACTACGATGGTACCTGGCTATACAACTACAAAGATTAGTGTTTTTTTGCTTTTTGATTAGTGCATCTCTTTAATTTTTGATAGAAGGGAATTATTGATCAACAAACAAATTGTGTTAGTTTAAAAAACACGTTCAACTTTTGTCAGATTTTTAATTGTCGCTAAACTGAATAATTACGAACTTATAAACGACGAGTAACTAAGTAACCTACTAAGATAGTTAAACAGATAGATAGCGTTTATTTCATGTACAAAACAGTAAGATAATTAATAAAAAAAATAGTAAGATGATGTTGTTAACTACTAAATTACGTTTTAAGTGTTCAAAATGTCCTCCACTGTTCCTGACACAAGCACGAGCACGCCTTCGTACCTCGGTGGTCGTCACTCCAACTTTCATTTCATTTTTCATTATGAGACATCCTGCTTCAATTTTGCGTCTTAAATGTGTTATGTTCATAATTTCCTCATCGTAAACTAAGTCTTTTAGCCTACCCCAGACAAAAAAATCAACTGGAGTTAAGTCAGGACTGCGAGCGGGCCACAATATTGGGCCATTTCTACCTATCCACCTATTTGGAAAATTACCATCAAAATAATCACGCACAGATCTTGCGTAATGTGCGGGACATCCGTCGTTTTGGTATATCATATCGCGTCTTATGTTCAAAGGCATATCTTCAAGTAATACTGGTAAATCGTTGTTTAAAAATGATAAATACGCGTGTCCGTTTAAATTATTTGGCAGATAGTGTGGCCCAACGAAAGTATTTCCAATGACGCCCGCCCAGATATTGACACTAAAACGCCTTTGGGATGAAATTTGCTTTTTCATGTGTGGAGATTGTGAAAATTTGTAATACCATCTATATCAAACTTAGATTCATCAGTCCAAAGTATTCTTTTAAGAAAAGACGGCTCTTCAATGTCTGAATTTAATAGAAAACGACCAAATGCTAAACGATGAATCGGATCTCCTTCGTCTAAACCTTGAACAGGTGTGTAATGGAACGGGTGCCTGCCATCACCATTAACAACTGCCCACACTTTCCACTCAGTTAAATTCAATTGTCTTGCAACTTTCCTGATACTCGTCGTGGGATCGTCGCTGAATTGTGCTAATATTTCTTCGTCGACATCAACAACATAATGTTCAGGATAGTGGAGACCAGGACGTCTTGAGGCTACATTACCAGTTTCCCGAAGATTTATAAAGGTATTCCTAAAAACTTGTGCGTTTGGAAGTCTTCGAGAGGGAAAGCGTTCCTGGTATAAATTACGAGCCCTTGTTGCGTCTCCGTGAGCAATCCGTACATAAAAAATATTACTCGTGATTGGAAAACGAAGTCATTGTGAAATCGTTAAAATTTAAGGAACTGAACTTTTAAACTTAAATATCTGTAATTGATTTCACTATTCTACATTCGAAAACAGACTAATTGAAAAATAAGCTGAACTAGAACGTTCCTTATTTAAAATTTGATTTTTTCTCACGAGGATTGAGTGACTAATTTACAAGAACATTCTAAATTAAAATTCAAAATACTCCAACTATCCAGTCACTACACTAAACAACGTATGGAAGTGAGGTCTCTTTTTTTGGAAATACCTTATTTTTTTTATTTCTATTTAGTTTTCTGGTTTTAAATGGCACATGCTTAGAAAGCCCGTAAATCAAAGAAGTTTATTAAGTATTTTTTACGCGTAAATCGCTGTTACTTTTTTTTTGTAGACATGCAATGTTGTAAAATTGTCTAAAAAAAACTTTATCGTCATGTTTAAATAGGTTTTATTAATAATTGTAGCAGTAGAAGGTAATTGTTACAATTGATTTTGAAAAACCAAGGTGTAGCAATGGCAAAACACTAAAAATGAACCCAATAGAAGCTATACAGGGTGTTAAATAAAAAAAAACTGGCAAAAAGATTGATTTTTCAAAAAATAAATAAATATGACAATATCTCAAAAACCGTGACACTTAGCATAATAGTAAATGTGGTCAAAAATGTTCAGAATGACCCTAACTATCATCCCTTAAAACCCCTACACCCGACTGCCAAACACCCTGTATAATCTACGCTAAAACGACGTCTTGTGCGTAATGAACGACGATTCATATTTCACATTAGATGGAATTATTATTTTAAAAAAAAAATGAATGGCAAGAGAATTATTAAATATTTCAAAAATACCAATGGCCCAACTGAAGAAAACGTTAAATATGTGGAGCCTACGAAGGTTCCCAAAAAAGTTTTACCGTGGCTTGCGATCAGTCCTCTGCCTTAGAAATATCTAAGGCAGTTTTTTTGAGTCTGGGTCCGGTTAGCCGTTAATTCAGGCCATTTTGACGGAGCGATGTTTGCCAATTGTGCGAGATTTTATAAAATCGGAACATAGAGGAGCTAATGTGGTGTTTTGGCCAGATTTGTCTACCAGTCACTACTCAAAAAAAAGTAAAGTAAAATTGAGGAGCTAAAAATCCCGTACGTCCCTAAATTTCGCGCCATCGAAGATTTTTGGGCAAATCTCAAACAGCGAATCTATTCGAAGAATTTTTGCCGAATAAATGTATAGTCACCCAATACAAATGTTGAGCATACTTAGAACCGCGTCACTGTGAATGTCATTGTCAATGTCATGTGTGTCATTTGATGTTCTGTTTGAAGTTTACTATGACAACGCGCTGTATAAAGTTAAATTCGGAAGATTGAATTAGAAATACATAAAATGCCGACATCTGTGTTTACGTCAGCCATCGACAAAGTTCCACGGAACTGTCGCAAAGCAGCTCGCAAAAGTAAATTATTATATGTATAAAACAGATTTGGTATTACATTTGTTTTGAACTTTGGCCAGGTTTCATTCCGCATACGTTATAAGCTAAAACAATTAAACGCTAACGTAATATAATCTTCTATTGAACACTCTTTAATGCTATAAAAGCATTTCCAGGTAGTTAAGGTCAAGCCGAGTTATTTCGACTAGGGGGTAATTTAAAATATTCATACAAACACGTATTCTGCTTTTTAAATTAGTATGAAAAGATAGAATTACCGGTCAGTTGAAATAACCCCCGACATTGAACAGTTTATTTTTAAATATAATAATGAGTAAGGTTTTAAATGTTGCGGTTAGTTGATTATAATATAGCCTAGAAGCCAGACATTATTTTACATCAAGGCAGCGCAGCGGTCAATGCTAAATTTGGACGTGTTGACATTGTGGGATTACATTTTACAAAAATACAACATTTGTAGCTATGACTATGGCAAAGGCAGTATTTTAAGGCTCTTGAAGTGAGGTCGGCAGCTTTCAGATGATGTCAATCTGCGATTGGTTCTCATGCATCTCTTTCGTGCTCTGAAGACCTTAGTTTGCATTTTGAATTGCACCAAAATATAATTGCATATCTTGAGGTTGTGACACGACGACCCTATCTGAGTCGTCTGTCCTTCTCACAAATATAAGTTGGATGATGTAGAAGTGTTTTGATAGTGTAGATGAGTGGTGTAACGACGGCTTTAGTATGTTTAAGACAAGAGGTTTCACCTCGCAACACTAAGCTTGTGTAGCCGATCTTAAAAATCACGATGGTTAGATAGGAGCCGTTTGTCCCTTTCTCTGGATTTTAGGAATTTGTGAAATTAGCTTAAACTTCGACACGACCTTCTCAGGGTAATTTGTCCTTTTCTTTAGGCGTAGTAAAAAGGTTCTTAGCTAATTCAAGGAGGTAGATGGTTAGAGGATTAAACTAGAAAAATAAATAATTTTAAATATAGCGGCAAGGAATTCGAAACGAAAAAACGTAGGAAAAACGAGGAGAGCAATCTGGGTCAGAGAAGGAGTAGGGAGCAGCTAAAAAAGCCATAACGAGGACCTAAGATGATATATTAGAGTACCCTAAATATTATTATAGATATTATTTAAAGGCCGGATTTGGCTTCAGTGTCAGATAATAAAAGAGGAGTATTGTAGTCTAGTAACCTAGATTTGGTTACTGTCCTAGGTCTTGTAGAACTCTGATAAGAGTTGTACCTTTACGTAAGTGTTTAAACAAAATGTCTAGGAAAGTCTCCAGGGCTTCGGAGCTACGTCTTCATAATCCTCATCCATAAATATTTTAATAAATTTATTCTTAGAAATGTTCTTCGGCCAGAGCTTTGAGAAGGACTTCGTCTTCTTAACAAGATTATACTTTAAATAAAATATTTTATTTTATTTCTAATCAACATTCGTTGCAGCTTCCAAACTTCTAATCTACTTTTGTTGTGTCCTATTTATACTATGTGATAATACTTATTCCTTCCACAGCCTTTATTCTTATTGTTCGCCCGGATTGTAGTGCGTGACCTCCCAGTGCCATACCCAACTACCAATTTACTATTAACATAGAAAGTCCTAAGGTTGATGATTCTTCGAGTGGAGAGTTCTTAAGCACCGAATTACGTTTCGGAGTCCTGATCTCGTCTCGCTGGACGTTGCCTCTGAGTTCCTTCACAGTCTCCACGGAGGCTAGCATATCATGCTCTTATCACATGTACCTGGACTGGCTCGAATGAAACCTTCTCATCTTACGGGATAGATAACGAAAGAGGCGGATGAAAGCCCAAATTTAGGGAATAGCACTTGGAGATTCGTGCTAGGATCTGGAAGCAGGAATGGAATCCAAAGACTTCCTAGATCAGCTCCTTCGTCATTAATCACGACCCTCACTTCCATGAATTTGTTTATTCTGTAAAAATCCCGCCTAGAGAGCCTTACGTAAATTCATATTTTATTCAAAGATGTAGGATAGGCTCTCTGTTTAGGGATCCCTCTTGTCCCCTAGCAGACAGAGACATAACTAAACTTGCTGACCTTACCGAGGTAGATCATTCTTTTGCTTTGTTTAGAATCCATGTGCTAGGGTGCGTCCCGTCTGGAGACGAAGCACATAGGATGGGGCGGAGGTGGAGCCCCATATCCTTTTCGAAAGGCACACTTAATCTAGTTCATTACTTTTGCTAATCATGAGACCATAGGTTACCTATGGGTACAACGTAGACCTACCAATTCTACTATACGATCTCGCAGGCCTTTGGATTCATTTGAAAGTGACTAGACTTCCAGATTAGAAGATGCGTACCAGACTAGATAGACAGCTTCAGGTTAGGACTCGTGTCGTTTCGGTTTAAGTCAGGCTGTACGTTACAAGGTTCAGGAATGTTTTTGTGAAAGTGAACATATTTTTTTTACATGTTTATATAGAATGCGACCCCCATGACATGACATACTTATATCACGGTCAATTTGTAATCCTAAAAACGCATGGTTTTATTTTACGTATCTTCAATTGATATTTATCGTTCTTTAATTGATATCTAGTTTTGGAACAGTTTTTTATTGAGATAATTAAATGACACACTTCGATGACGACACAGGTATTACATAAACTTGTTTGTAAATTATTTGTATTCAGTTCTGATTCATTAAAAATGTTTTTGATTGTGCTGTTCAGATTATTTCATATAGTCCGCGGCATAAGTAAGAAGTGCGCAGAAGTCGATTTTAGGGCCTCACCTATGGTGAAGGCGGGGCGCGGGGCAACCGAACCTGCGCAGTAGCGGCCATGTTGGTTTTTACTTACGTGCCGCGGATTATACTTAGTTAGTGTTGATATCCATGAATATATGGTACTGTCATCAGCGAATAGTATCATGGGACGAAAGCAACTGACAATTGTGTCATTTATGTGTATAATGAAATGACCATTGTCTCACAAAAATATGGTATCCGACATTATGGAAAATTGCCGTTATATTAGTGGCAAGTTCAAGTATTTCAATTAAAATTGGAAAACAGGAGGACATACCGTAAGTAACAGCTACAATTGGTAAATGCGAGAACGCTTGGTCCTAATTCCCTTGTTAGCTGGTGAAGAAGACTTAAAATAAATACGAATATTATGATTAAACTTTTTTATTACTCACAACGAGATATTATGCTATTTCAAACACGACTGCTAATACTTAAACATATACATAAATTTTAAACCGCTACAATAGATACACAATATAATATTTTATGAAGCGAATACAGTGCCAAGATACAATTCGACGTAAATGAACATAATCATATATTAATCTCGTAATCTAGTCTAATTTACGCGTCCGACAGAGCAGCTACGCCTGGCAGTACTTTACCTGAAATGAGTTCGTTTTACATAAACAATATATACTTATAAACATATTTACAATTATATGATACTCGTAAATAAAACAACTGTTCAACAACTATGACTTTTAAGAACTATATTATAATATATTATTTATTAAATGATTAAATTTCTACGATTTTTTTGAGAATGAGTATATAAATAATGAATGTAAACCCTGTTCAGACTTACTTGTCTTAAGTAGTAAACCACTTTCTAACCTCAAAATTACACTTTTTGTATGAATTAGCTATTTTAAATAAAATAAAGAAATCACGTACAATAAATTGACAAGTGATGTCCAAAATGTTTTCTCAGTTTACTTTATTTACGATAAATTAACTGTTTTAGCCAAAAAAAGGTTTCATTATGAGGTAAGAAAGTTGTTTACTATACAGGGTGTTAGGTAGAGCGTTGTCAAAAAGAAACAGGCGAGTAGAAGAGACCATTAGCTATCCATTTCAGGTACTTTAACCCTATATTTGTCTAAGGGCTATTTAATACCGTTTTTTTATAATTTTATTACAAGACACCGAAATTCGACCTTTAAACCCCGAAAAAAAAGGAACTACTTGGTGTATTGACAAAATTTTAATTTTGATAGATTGTTAAATGTTGTTGTGTTCAAATAAAACTGTTACTGGAAGCGTAAAGCTACTTTAAAAAATTATGGGGGCTCCCAAAGTTTCAGAAACCGATAAAGAAATCTTTCAACCTCAACTTCGCAATAAAAAAAAAAAACCAAAGTGATTACAATTCTTCCAATTTCCTAAAAACATCTCCTGTTCACGCCAATCCTAATGGTATGCCACATGCATAACAAAACTCTTAATAATTCGAGTTATTTGCTAATAACTTGTTGAATGTGGCGAATTCGATGTTTGAGAAAATTTACTTCTCTGTTCATTTACCACGTCTTACACTTATTCTTTCTCGTATTGCCATAGAGGGTACCTAGATTAAAACCTCCTCGATACTACCTACATAAAGTCCAGTAATTAATGGCCGGTATTTGACAGCTTTTGACATGTCGGTGATTTTTAACCCCATCTTTATTGTTACCTCATTATCGTTGAGTTGTGTTAGTATTTTCGTTAAGTTTATTTTAATTTAATTGTTACAATGGCGGCTTACTCCTCCGAGGAGTATGCCGACATGTTACTAGCCTATGGAAGAGCTGAATCAAACGCAAGCCATGCCCAAAGGATTTATCAAGAACGCTATCCTGACAGGCGTGTGCCCGACCGCCGCACGTTCTCTAATACGTACCGACGGCTACGGGAAACCGGGAATTTGCAGTTTCAAGTGCCTCGAGTAAACGCTCATCAACCAAATGCTGCCGACGATTAAAGGGTGTTGGACCTTTTCGACCAGAATCCCACCATAAGCATAAGAGTCGCTGCTGAAATGCTTGACTTGAGCACATGGAAGGTATGGTCAGTGCTACGGGCTGATGGAAAACACGCTTTCCATTACACTCCTGTGCAAGGTATTTACAAGTTGTTCAAGATAAAGTGATTGTTTTTTTTATTATTTATTGTCAGTAGTCATGTTTTGCATTTTTAAATGTTTTACGCGTGTCCGTGGCCGGTCTATGTAGGTTTTGAAGTTGGTACTGTCAGATCATAAATTCTTATTTTTTAGTTGATTTGTTTTAGGCTTGGAGGATAATGATTATAACAGACGAGTCGAGTTTTGCCGTTAGTTATTGCACACGGATGTGGACGACGTTTTTTCCAAATTTACTAAGGAGGGGATTTTAAATCTTCACAATTTGCATGAATGGGCTCCAAAAGTACAAAACCCACACCCCAAAAGAGCGAGATGTTTTCAACGACGTTTTAGCGTCAACGTGTGGGCCGGAGTTATTGGAAACAATTTGATAGGGCCACATTATTTGCCAGACAACCTGAACGGGGACAATTATCTACACCGTTTTTTTTTTGATTTACGATAATTTCGGCATATTACTAGGTATATCCATAGAAAGTAATTAGTAGATTAGATTTTTAAATATTGCAAAAAATTTTTTTTTCAGTTTAGATCTCAATAATGAAATCTTTTATCTTTGGTTATTCTAAAAGGGCCTTTAGAGTTAACTAATAATCAGTGTCAAATACGACTATGTTGGCGTGACATACACACACAAGTAAATATTCCGTGACATTGTCACTTTAGATTGACGCGTATACAAACCTAACAATTGGAAACTCTTTACTCATAAGTATTAAAAGAAAATTGTTGTTATGAATTAAGAGCCTTTTACACTAGTTTAACGTGATTAACTGATTAAATTTAAAAATTAAATATCTTTAAAACCGTTAGACTTATCATTTGTCTGTCTTCGGGAAATTAACTTTGTTTGACCTAAAGAACGTTCCCTTAAAGTTATCGTAAATCAAAAAAAACACGGTGTAGAATTCCTGCAGAATGATCTGCCAAGATTAGTCGCACATTTACCGATATTTGAGGAAAACCGACCGATTGTTTTCCAACAAGACGGGTGCCCAGCACATTGGAGATTGTCGGTGAGAGAGCACCTAGACAATGTGTTCCCAAACTCCTGAATCGGACGAGGTGGACCAATCTCGTGGCCCGCACGGTCCCCAGACCTCACTTGATTTTTATGTCTGGGGACATGCAAAGAATTTGGTTTATGCCACTGAAGTCAGAAGCCGAGATCATTTAATTGAGAAAATTGAACAAGCTTTTCAAGTGGTGAAAGAAGAAATGCAACTAAAAACGACGACAGTCGAAATACGGAAGAGATATCGTGCCTGTATTGGTCAAAATGGTCATCAATTTGAGCAATTGTTGTAAAAAAAAAATTTTTTTTTGTGTTGTGACTATGAATTAGAAAAGTTACCATTTTGGGGATCCTGAGTCAATATCCTCAGATTTTTACTAATAAAATTTAAATAAATTACTCACCTAACCTAACCTAACCTAACCTAACCTTATCTTCCATATGTTAGAAGGATGTTAGAGAGAGAAAACACTATCTAACTGCGTAAGACGTGATAAATGAACAGAGAAGTAAATTTTCTCAAACATCGAATTCGCCACATTCAACAAGTTATTAGCAGATAACTCGAATTATTAAGAGTTTTGTTATGCATGTGGCATACCATTAGAATTGGCGTTTTAGGAAATTGGAAGAATTGTAATCACTTTGGTTTTTTTTTTATTTCATTGTAAAGTTAAGGTTGAAAGATGGGAGCCCCCATTATTTTTTAAAGTAGCTTTACGCTTCCAGTAACAGTTTAATTTGAACACCACAATCTATCAAAATTAATTTTTTGTCAATACACCAAGTAGTTCCTTTTTTTTCGGGGTTTAAATGTCGAATTTCGGTGTCTTGTAATAAAATTATTAAAAAAAACGGTATTAAATAGCCCTTAGACAAATTAAGGGTTAAAGTACCTGAAATGGATAGCTAATGGTCTCTTCTACTCGCCTGTTTCTTTTTGATAACGCTCTACCTAACACTCAGTATAACACAAGTCTGAGCAGGGTTAAGTATAATGCACTTAACTAGTGAAATAATTAAAACGAGTGCACTTTCACCAGAAAAAATATAAATGGATATAAACCTAAATAAATGTCCAGTTAAAGAAGAGTTTTGTCACCGTAACAAAACTGTCGATCAACGTCAAACACATACATTTTTGTAAGGAAATAATAAATTAGACATTTTATAAGTGACATTTAAATAGCGTCTTTATGTACATTTATTTTGAAATTTACCCATACTTAACTTTGGGTTATAATAACATAACTATCAGAGACATCTCTGTTGAGAGTACTATAGCCATCAACTCGTGTCAGATATTTTTAAGCGCATTTTTTAACTAGTGTCGGTGACTCTACTTACATGGCCATTGGACGTCTGATACCTAAATCAATATAACTATATAATGATGATAAAAGAACGTATAACTAAATAATGTTACAAAAAATGTTTTATTTAAAAAGCGCGTAAAATAAACTGCGTGCTTGAGTCTCACCACGTCGCATACGGAATGGAACGAATTTTGAATTCGATTTGTGGTCATGAATTTACTAAACTAGTTTTGTCGATTAGCAACTACTGGGCCAATTTTCAGCTATTTGTACTTACAGGTTTAAATACATAATCGACATGGTTTTTTTCTTACCTTCGAGCAGCTCCAAGGATGCACCGCCTCCGGTGGAAACGTGGGATACCTTATCTTCAGTGCCCCACTTAGCGCAGCAGGTCGCGGTATCACCTCCACCTGGCGATATAAAGAATATCTAGTCATTTCGGTCACATTTGGGATAAGGGCATAACCATCGCTAATGTCGCCATCGACACACATTGAGAACATGTATCCCTATATCAATGTTATCTATTTATTGCAAAAGAACGCTGCGCTATTGGGAGCATAAGGAACTCAGACCACATACACTCTAGACCCCGCTTGGGTCAATTTTGTCTACTATCTCATTAAACCAGAATGGCAGGACGCGGGAGGAGACTAGTGCACCGTGATTGGCCAGTTCAAAATCAGTGAATAATCACGAAGATACTAAAGTATGAAGGTAAGTGTTCATGTTTTTAATTAGAATCAATAAAAATACGGGAAATGGGTTTTTACTCAAAGATTCAAATACTAAAAATAAATTTACATGTCGGATCTTAATAATTATGTTAAAATAAATGTATTTCTCAAAGAAATTGTACATTAAGTTAGTGAGTTGGAGGACTAACGTGACAGAACTGTCTAGTTATACGCGTCATGAATAGCAACGAAATATCTCTTACGATATTTACAAGGTGTGTACCTAAATTGAATTGGTATAATTGTGTATGACAATATACACCGACAAAATGAGTTCCAATGTGATTTATATAAATTTGTCGTACGCTTTGTTCTGGCAATCCGGTAACCTTGGCAACGGTTGTATGAGCATTCATGTCATCTTTATGCTCAGTAGAATTGGGATTTGATTTCTTGTCTTAAAATATTCGTACACTTTATTAATAGCTTGTTTAGTTTGAGCCTCAATCGGAGGACTCATCTTCGGTTGTAAATCTCGCGTGCGTTTTGTTTGTTCGGACGGCCAGTCCAAATAACACGTGTTGACAACAGAGATGCCGCTTTAAAGCATCATGTATAATAAATAAGACGGATTATCAAGTAAAAAGTAACAACAATGTTAGTAACTTAGTGGCGTAGGCATGCAAAAAGACAAATCTAGAGAGGAGATTGTTACAGACAGATGAATATTTATAAATTACCATTTCCAAAAATAGCTATACGCACAAACCTATAAAAAAAAAACTGTGAGCCCCTGTGACAGCGCAGATTTAAATTTGTTTGGCGAGTTGTCACGAGTGTTACTAGAAGTTTTTTAACAAATCTGACCGACATTCCCATTACGTTATTACGATACAGTTGCCAAGTTACTCTTAGGAATTACTAGCTTATTCAGACGATTGCTTCTAGTGTAGCCTGGGGATTGATCAGGGAAACGGTCGTGAAATGGCCCTTGTTATCCATAACGAATAAACAGATTTCTGCTATGTAGATACAGGGCAAAAGAAGAATTGAGAGTATTTTAAAGAAAGATCTGCATGACGCTGCATGATCTGCTGCTTAAATTACAAAGTGCTCGTCCAAAGCCCTCCAGAGGGAAGTAGAGGGATGTAACTTTGTACATCTCGGGTTATTCCTATCTGTTACCATACGCACACTTGCTGGCTATTTGCATGCATGGGAGCATTTTATCAAAGACTATCCTACTACACCCATTTGCATTTTAGGATAAGATTAGGACGCCTCTTTCATTAGCTCAGCTGACAACATCGCATTTTTGTTTCTCTTAATTTAGTCAAATTGTCAAATATAATAGACACGACCAATTATTGTGTTATACACATCTGCAGTGTTTTGATGAAGGCGCGCTCACCAATTTAATTTCCGTTGCACGATGGCGTGAGTGTGATTACGTACAAATTAGTAGGGGGAAAACACAACAAAACCTGATTTACAGAGTCAATAGACTGCATTTAAGTATGAACACTGAAAATGTCTTGAATTGATTTGGCTGAAGGGTTTTTTAGTTAGAGTAGTAACTAAACTTACCAATGATAGTGGTAGTTCCGTTGACGGTGGCATTTACAACGCCATCCATCAGACATTTGGTACCACCAGCAAACTTCTCAAACTCGAACACGCCGGCGGGACTAAAAGAAACATAAAATAATGTTAACACAACAAAATCTGGTTAACCAGACTACTTTTCAATGAGATTTTATAAACCTCTTAGGCATCTTCTGATTCAACTCGCTTCATAATCGACAAAACCTTCGTCCTACGAGGGTTATAGTCAAGAGAAAGCTTATCTATACTATTTTAAAAAGAGAGAACCGGAATGTGCGTGTTCATCAACGCCCAGCCGAAACTACTGAAGCAAGAAACATGAAACTGTAGCAGTACGTATGGTTTTTGACGTAAGCAAGTAATAAGAAGGCATTTTTCGAAAGTCAACCCCTATAGGGTGAAATAGGGGATAAACGATAGTAAGGAAGTCCGTCATTTTTAGGGTTCCGTAGCCAAATGGCAAAAAACGGAACCCTTATAGATTCGTCATGTCTGTCCGTCCGTCTGTCCGTCCGTATGTCACAGCCACTTTATTCCGTAACTATAAGAGCTATACTATGGAAACTTTGTAAGTAGATGTATTCGGTGAACCGCATTAAGATTTTCATACAAAAATAGAAAAAAAACAATAAATTTTTGGGGTTCCCCACACTTAGAACTGAAACTCAATTATTATTTTTTCATCAAACCCATACGTGTGGTGTGTCTTTGGATAGGTCTTCAAAAATGATATTGAGGTTTCTAATATATATTTTTTCTAAACTGAATAGTTTGCGCGAGAGACGCTTCCAAAGTGGAAAAATGTGTGTCCCCCCCCCCCCCCGTAACTTCTAAAATAAGGGAATGATAAATGTAAAAATAATATATGATGTACATTACCATGCAAACTTCCACCGAAAACTGGTTTGAACGAGATCTAATAATTAGTTTTTTTTTAATACGTTATAAATCGTAAACCGCATTTTACCTTTCATTCAATCAACTCCAATATAATAAAGAATAAAGAAAAATATTTATTTAGATGTATAGTGGTACGGAACCCTACGTGCGCGAGTCCGACTCGCACTTGGCCGGTTTTTAAAGCTAAGGTCATGAAATTTGGCATTAAGGCTTATAAATATGAGGATGTAAATGTAACATATTGTTTTTTTTTAATTTCTATTCTGAAGGGTCGAAATAGGTAGTGAATTAAAGTGTGGGAGATACGTCATTTTTGAAGTAAATTACATCAAATTTAAAATGTAGCCTTCTGGTACCAATTGAAGAAATTAAATTTTACCGTTTATGGAAATTCAACCCTAAAGGGAATTCAAAAACTAGATTTAATTGATTCAATTTATTTATCCGTTTTTACCCGACTTCATTTACTTATTTAATAGCCATAAATGATGTTAGAACACATGGTTCAAATAATATGAAACGCAGTGTTATGATTATTAATAAACACTGAATGTTGAATCATAAACGTGTTGTTTTATTATTGCAAGAAAATCCATCTTTGCTTACCTATACGATCTAGGTAAAGGTGACCAACGATTAGCTTTCGTTTAACGAAATCGACAGAAAAAGTGAGGAGCGATATTCGATGACGCCTGTTAGTCCTGGATACATTATTTTTATGCCCTAAATAAGCCGTTTTCAGGAATTAATAAATCTTCAAAGGGTTATAACTTATGATAGAACATAATATGATAGAAGAAACAAAAAAGGACGATCAATTTCCTACCCGTGCGTGAGTTACTGACGTAATGTGATTTTACTGAAAGACTCCTACAGTAATTACAAAATTGTGGGTAATATACAAGTGTAGTAGTACTAACTATTCTGAGCAGTCCTATCATAACTAACCCATTCCATACAATGACTTTGGCTCTCGCGATTGGAGCGGCGAAAAGTTCGCGGGACTGTGGGCCTACGTCGAGACCCATCCAACCATCGGGGATACCAGATTCCACAGACGCTGCACCAACCTGGTAAAAAAAGGTTACTATATTTATGACATAAAGGTATTTATATTTAGTCGAAACCATTGCCTGATAAGGTTAGAATATTTTTACACAAACCAAAAACCATTTCAGTAATTATCAACAACTAAGGGAGCTTATGCTACGCAAGCGATTAACTAACCCTACCTATACGCTGCACATCTCTGGGGCGCAGGGTACGGGCTAGCTCTAATGGTATGTTGAAGGAATATGCGGACAGGTTTGATTGTCAGTATGTGAATCATTGTCATATGATCCATGTACTGACAGTCAAGCCTAACTAAGTGCTGTCGCCCGTACTATTATTTTACTTTCTTTCATAGTTTTATATGTAATAATACTTGCTAACTTTAGGCTAAGAAATTGTAACTAACTACCTAACTTAACTACCATCCCAGTTAGTCGAAATAAATGTTTTTGAATTTGATTTTGAATATACAATCGCAAGACAATGGTTTGAAGTTAATTACCTGGGCATTTTCATCGAATTTGTCTGCAGTAATAAAGTCAACTGGTAGGTGTAGTGTAACATTATTCTTTTCAGCTTTCTCCAGGAGTTTACCAATAATTTTTGCACCCTCTGGGTCGTACAGGGAGTTTCCGATCTGGAAACAAAACATTAAGAGGAATATCACTTTACAGTTACAAACCTCATAACTCTAAAAGAGATTGTGACGCAAACACGAGACGGCATAACAAAACAAAAAATCTGGTTTGTCTTACCACCGCTAACTTATTTAGACGACAGTAAAACAGCTGAAGATAGGTGACTAACCTTCATTAGCACGGATGTCATAAATAAGGCCCGGTGGACCTAATTGACTCAGTCGCAGACTGAGGGTCATTCACATCACACGCAGGCGTGTCAAGATACTTTCTTGATTTTATGCAAAATAAAGGTACGACAATGCCTTCGTGAGCTTTTAATAGTTGTAGGTACAAATCATTCCAGAAGAAAAAACAAATTACACAGCATTACTTTTTACTCGTACGTATAGTTCTTATTAAATATATCTCGATTTATCTAATTTCGTTTGCGCAAGCGTCTGCCATTTTGCAGAACGGGCCAGAAATATACGATACGCAATTGTGCGACAAGATAGGTGTACTCTACAAGTTTGATTCCACAGTAGCGTCAGGAAAATAAAATCTAATAATATATCATAAATGTTCAATAAAATATTCGCATTATCTGGTATCTTCTTTTTTTTAAACAACCGCTTATCTGTCGCGCCGAGCGCGCGTCCGGAGCCGGGAGTTTCGCTTCTACGTGTAGTTATTATTTATTCTTATGGTACAGGTATATAAAATATTTCGGAACTTCTCCAACCTTCTTCACCAGCTTCAAGCGTGTCTCGAGTCCGCTGCACGCGGCACCACTGCTTCCATTGGCATTTTGTCCAAGTATGCTCGATAACTCTTTTGAAATGGTCTATATTTGTAATTTTATAATCGTTCAGTTATAAAAGCATTCAAAAATAACCAATACATTCAGATCCGGAGAACTAGGAGGAGGAGGCCATTCTATTTTGGCAACAAATCTGTCAAATTAGCTTTGCACCATGTTTGCTGTGGGGGATGGGGCTCCGCCTAGTTAGAAATATAATATTTCCCAAACATCCTTTTTAAATTTGGAGCGTCCTTTTTCTCGAGAATTTTTGATTTACAGTATTCATTTTGACACCCTTATCGATGAATTCTCAAGAAGTTTACCCGGCTTACAGTCGAGTTCATAAATATGTGTACACTTTACAACTTTGTCACTTTAATCGCTGTGACAATTCGCATATGGCCGTTTAAACATGTTATTAAATAGACAAGGTACTAAAGTGTTCACAATATTTATGAGCTCGACTGTACAACAAACCATTACCGATGGCGTACTCCAGAATCTAGAAACGTTCCTATGAATGTCTGGAATGTCTTCTATTAAGAATGCTCTAAACAAATCAATGAGCTTCTCGTCGGAAAAAACAAACTCTTCCCCCGCATGATATGGTAGTATCATATTCAATCGATCTTCTCTTGGTTGCTTGGGATATTTAACTTTCAATACACTGGTGCTACAAGAAACGTAAGGTTAAATTTTAACGTTAAATACTGAAACACAGTAGTATTTCAGTATTTAACCTTACGCTTCTTGTCAGTGTGCCACCCGACGTAAACTCTCAAAATATTATGCACCGATCCTCTTGAAATCTTCAAATCCGCACCTAAATTTTCGGATTAAACAATGTTTTTTCCGCCGAACCCGCTATCTCAGGTTTTTCACGACTCCATTTGTTCTAACCGAACGCGGCCGACTGATTCTGTTCCTATCTTCCAGTGGGTCTCTTTATATCTTTTAATTGTTGTGTAAACACATTTAATTCAGGTTTCAACGCAGCAGTAAAGATTATAACCGGGGTGTCGCCATTGAGAAATAATGTAATAACTGCTTTCCGAAATTGCTTAATCGTGGATTGAAAGTGAACGACAATGTTTTGACATTTGAAACGATTGTTTTATTCATGACAATATGTATTTTAATTCCTAAAAATATAGTCTAGGGATTCGCATGTCTTTATAGCCCGGCGAGAAAGTGTGTATTCAAACTTATTGAACCGGGTGTATGTAACTTACCCTGATAATTATAATACCATAAATAGTTCAGAATATAGTTACATTCGAAAACCAGTAAAAAAACCAGTCCCTCATAAATAAAAACCATGTTAGACCATGCTCAGTGTAGGGTTTGTCACCGTTACCGCAAATACAAAGAACTATAAGTAGTCTTAGTGGATTTTTGGTTTAGGTCTACCAGAATCTCAAGACCAAGATAGTAATTCAAATTCCGGGTAAAAGGTCTTGATACTTGATTTTCCACCAGTCCTATAAAAGTATGATGTTGTGGACTCAGTACGCGTAGAAATCTTTATTTATTTGGGAATTATTCCATTTTCCAGGATAAAACTAAATTATCACGTCTGGCTGTGCCATTAACTATCTATGCCACAAAGATGGAATAAAGCAACATGTATAAGATTAGTAACGGTTAGTTACCTACATACCCAACCCTTAAAATCAACTTTCAACTTGCATTTCCTATTATTTGCAAATAAGGATTATATTAAGATTCAATTAAAACAATCGTGTGTTATTTATTATATATACGTATGTTTATTAGGATTTATTTGAAAATGGCTTCAAAAACTCGATGACGTATGGTCGCTTGGCTAATAATAAGGCATAACTCAAAGCCATACATATACATTATTTTAAACTTTGTTTTATTACTACAGGGTGTTAGGTATATAGTGGATAATCCTTGAACTGCGGATAGAGGGCACTTAGGACGTTATGAAAAAGCTAAAATAGGTTTAGTAAAAGTCGCACGGTTTTCTAGATTTTTGGACTTTTTTGTTTTTTTTTGAAAATTGACACCCTTACTCGAATTTTTGGTCATGGTTAGTGTACGATGATATTTTTTTTAATTTTCTTTTTACCTTAATAATGTTTAATAGTGGTGCTATCAGATAAACATTACCAATATGGCGTCACTACCGTGCTTTAATAAAAATAATAATCGCAAACTTGAATTTTGCATCATCCATCGAACATTTAGCAAATTTTGAGCTGTTGCAGTGAAAAAAAATACACTACCACAAGGTAGTCCATTAGCTTAAAAACATGCCCATTTAATAGAAATTTTAAAAACACTAAATATTGTTTTATTTAAATATTAGAATAAAAAAATAACTCCAGTTTTCCGCAATTGAGTCGATTAAAAAGTCCAAAAATCTCGAAAACCGTGCTACTTTTACTAAACCTATTTTAGCTTTTTCATAACGTCCTAAGTGCCCTCTATCCGTAGTTCAAGGATTATCCACTATATACCTAACACCCTGTATATAAACTCTTAATTCATGTTCAATCGTTGACTTAGGCGGTATTGTTCTAAATCGATTCGATATCCTAAATGAAAGCACTGTAACGAACTTAAATAGGAAAACTATCACGACTAAGTAGACTTGATTGGTTCCCGAGATACTAAAGTAATACCTATATGTCTACCATACCTATATGTCTACCATAATGTGTTAGATTTTGATATATTTGCAAGCAATATTAATACTATTAAAAACAAATTAATTCAATATCTTGTAATCAATCTTAATTCGTGATAGATCTTTCGGGTGCGGGGTTGAGGTGTTGGTTAGCATTGTCTTAGTTTACAGAAATATTTTGCGACCTGTAGTAGTTGAGGTGTTGGTTAGCATTAGTCATAGTCTACAGAAATATTTTGTGATCTGTAGTAGTTGTAACATATTTGCACTGTATAAGTAATAGTTGTAAGTAAGGCTCATTCTTTTTCAATATACTTAATTGCTAAATGTGAGAACCTGTAATTGGCTATGTGTTGTTAATCTTATTTCTAAATTTTTGTATAGCTGTTGGTTTTCCATGGATCCATAAATAAATAAATAAATAAATAAATAAATAAATAATCTCATGACAACTTTAAAAGTAATAATAAATCGACTTTCATCCGGCAACGTTGGCTTACGCCTGTCAATACAACTTTCATCGCTAATCAGAGTTTTTTATTATTTGTTGTTTTAACTCAAATATAGCGTCATTTATCGAAGAAATATTCTAAAAGCCCTTCGATCTCAAGCGGAAACACCAGCTTTGTTTTAATAGATTAATAAATGAAACCAAATAATATTGGTACGATTACTTTAAGTTCTCTTCGTACATTTGCAGGAACGTTACTTAACACTTTATTTCGCGTATATAAAAGATAAAAAAGATAAAGATAAAAGTCATTTATTCAGTAAGTAGGCCGCACCGGCACGTTTACACGTCAAGAATTTACCAGCGCTTCCCTGCTGAGAAGAAACGCCGCAAGAAACTCAGCATTTTATAAACATATTTCATATTACAATGGTAACTATAACTAACTTAATCTAAGCATTATATAAAGCTATAAATATTAAATTTAATATAATATCAAATAACATGCGTAGTTCAGCAGGAAAACATGACAAAAATCTTGGGAGAGAGATAGAGGGAGAGCCTATATATCTGATAGGTCCATACAGGAAACTTAATAATGAGGTCTCTTTAATTCCAGGATAATAATATCACCTCCATACGGCAAATCGTAGCTGCGCGGCACGGTCTTTATAAAGTAATTTTTAGGAATAGAAAAAAAGAAATATTTCACATCTCAGAATACGAAATTGATCTATATTAAAGTGGCATACAGGGGTGGATTCGAAGACGTGATCAAAAGTGATATGACTTAATTAAGCATTAAAGTGGGGCCCTAATGATATATATATTTAAATGTAATATTCAGACTTAATCACGCAATGATAAAAAAATAAATAATTTATTGTAAACAGTGTAGTCACCCTCCTTGACAAAAGAGATTTTATAATTTACACGAAACAACAAAACAAATAATTGTCAATAACTGACTTAAATTGTCACTGTAACCGAATTGTCATTAGACTAAAATAGTCTGAATAGAGGGTATGATTCTAAAAATAGGTTAAGCATGATTTACATAATTGGTGATTTAATGAAGGGGAAATTAAAAAAAAGCTTAAGCTTTTGTTTCTTGTACGTAATAATGCTTGGAAATGGCCATCAAATACCGAGTCTGAAAAACTGGTTTCTCTTCCCGTCTTCGATGTTATGTCACCCTGTATAGTCGCTTAGCTAACAATGCCGCGTAAGTCAACGACAGAACACGAATTAACAGTTAATTTGATATATTACAAAGTTGAAAATTGTATACATCCAATTTTGACCTGTGCAGTATTGTTAGCATCGCAACGATACGTCATCGAGTTTTTGAAGTATTTTGGAACTAAATCCTGCCAATCCCTATTTTTTGTAAAACATTTACGTAACCACCATGTCATCTCATTACTGTACAACGCTTTTGTCCGTAGTCTGTTAGAAAGCAACTTCTTCATTTGGAACCCCCATGAACAAAAATACATTGTTATACTCGAGAGAATCCAGAAATCCTTCCTTCGCTACCTTTACTTTAAAATATATGGTTATTACCCCTACCTCTACCCTAGGCCCTTTATATTAGGGATGGTTACGTACCAAAGTCTGGAAGTGCGAAGGCTTCTAGCGCTGATAAAGTATTTATTTAAACTGTTACGTGCCTCATATTCAATCCATCTATTCTACAGCTAATCGCTCTCAATGTGCCATCGTCGACAAGAAACAAACTCCGTCCGCGACAACGCCCTTTATTAGCCGTTCCCAAAAATAGCACTGTTGCTTTAGCCACTAGTCCCATGTACCTTGCTCTCACGCACATCAACAACAGCCTGCTCTTCGACCCTCCCTGCTCTCTCCCTGCTTTATACTTGTTCTCCCAGTCAGAACCGAGGTTCCTGGCGATAGCCGCGCGGTACGTGGAGTCGACGGCCACCCCCAGCACCGTGTGCGAGTGATCTACCCAGTGCTGGTGGTGACACAAGGCCCCTAGGCCATATTGTTAGTTTTAATTATTTTATATTTTGTTATATAACAATTCCTTTTTAATTTACTTTTAATTTGTATTATTTTTACCTGTATTTACTGTACTGTATGTAACCTGTAACTTATATGTGTGGCATGTCTGTTAATATAAGTTGGTTAATAAATATATAAATAAATAAATAAAATAAATAGATAATTAAATTTGGAATTTCCCTTTTTGTCATGAGATTCTGGTAGACCTATACCACCGAACACTCCATCGAGACACCGGCCAATTAGCCATATAAAACGCCTAGGAATGTTAATGAAAATAGTAACTGTTACCATCCGAGCCAGCAAGAAGGTTCTCAAGGCTTTAAGTAGGTATGTTCCTACATTGAAATATTTTTTTATATACTCACAGCCATGCCCTTGCTTTCCTTCAGGAATGTATAAGCCATGCCTCCACCAATGATCATCTCATGGACCTTGTCAAGGAGGTTTTCTATAAGAAGTATTTTATCAGCCACTTTAGCTCCTCCCAATATAGCCAGAAAAGGCCTGAAAAAATTACAATCTTATAAGTTAGCAAGCCCCTAAAAATGGTCCGAAACTACGAGCGATTTTGCTCGTAGTTTGGGACCATTTTAGCGCAAAATCAAGTTAGGGACTTAGCTTAACTTTGTGTTTTTATTCGAATAATAACGGTCAGATAAATTTATTTCATAACGTTAATGGGTAAGTGAGTTAGCATGTTCAACTTTTTGGACCTTACCCAAATACTACTGAAAAGTATTTGTCTTAATATTCCAATTCTTGTTAAAAATTACTAATACAAGATACGTGCTACATAGACCTTATTGTTAGTAACATAGGAGCTTGTAGATATTTCTAGCGTCTTGGGAACGTGTATATATTTATTATGACTTACTGTACTTTCTTTCTCTTTATTTTCTTATTTTGACTTCGTGTAAGCGGAAAATGCGTGTAGGTCATTTATTCAAAACGAAATATACAGGGTGTCCCAGGAAGTAGTGTCAAGCGGAAATCCAGAGGTAGTGCACCTCAAGGGGCATCTGAATCACCCCCATGTATGTTCCGCGATTTTTCGTAGTTTAGGAGTTATGGCCTTTTTTCACTTTTTCTATGAATCTGCGACCACGGAGACAGTTTTGGTCGAATGATTATGTTTTGCACCAAGAAGGTTTTTATGCCAACTCCGGAGTACAAACCTAATTTCAGATTTGTACTTGGCCATACTAGAAAAAGTGAAAATTACGGATGACGTACGTTTTGTTTTTTTTTTTAGCATGATCCCTTAATACTAGATCAATAAAATTAATAGGGTAGAAGGTCAATAAAATTAGGCAGTTTTTAAACATGGTTTTAAAAAAAAGTTATGCTAGTTTTTTTTTTGTAATCGGCCTTCAAAGTCTGAACCACAGACAGTTAAAATTTCCTCACTTTTTGTGATTCTATTTTTTTTGACAAAACGGTCAATGATCATGTTTTGTTTTTAAATGGAGTACATGCACGTACTATTCAGGTATACATTAAAAAAACAAGCAGCCAATTATCTCAATTATTGCAGTCAGAATGACCAAAACTGTCTCCGTGGTCGCAGATTCATAGAAAAAGTGAAAAAAGGCCATAACTCCTAAACTACGAAAAATCGCGGAACATACATGGGGGTGATTCAGATGCCCCTTGAGGTGCACTACCTCTGGACTTCCGCTTGACACTACTTCCTGGGACACCCTGTATAATATAAGCAAGTCGTAGGAAAGTTGCCTATAATAAATATCATAAAGAAATCAAACCTTTCTGGATTGTCAAGCGCCTTAGCAAAATACTGTAACTCCTTCTTAAGTAGAAACCCAGAAGCCCTCTGGTCAAACCCTTCACCCATCATAGAGCTGTGTGCTCTATGTGCAGTACCTGATGTGAAAATTGATAAAAAATCATATAGTTGCCGGCAAACTTCTTGAACACGTAACCTTGTTGCACAGAAGCGATTTTTAGGTTTCGTTGGGAGGGGGGGCGCGGGCGGCGGGGGAGCACGCACCATTGGTCAATCAGTTGACGTTTGCGTCCCGCACCGCGTCTACGTCCCTCTGCCTCCCGAGTACACTTGCGTGCACTGATAAAGCCGATTGTTATCATTAATTTTCTTGTTATAATTTGATATTGATTTTTGAATCAATTTGAGAATGATATTCATGATATTGATGATAGTCAATGACTACCTCCAACTCCCCTGAACCAAGACCTAGTACCAGCGCTGGTATTGACTTAATGGAAGGAATATCCTTTTTAGTTCAAGACTAATCATTTTAAATAGTTTCCTGTATTTTTTAGTGTTTTTCTAATAATAATATAAACATTTTTTTTTCACTTGTGTATCATTTATCCTAAGATTTGAAAAAAAACTGTAACAAAAATTAGGTACTTTTTTGCACGTATGTGTACGATGCGCGTACTTTCCCCCACTACCCCGCCTAATGTTCAAGAAGTTTGACGGCGTACCAATGATTTATTTTGAAATAACGTGTGTTAAATTATTTAATTAATGCGAGGAAAATACAATGAAAATAAGACCAACCCGTCAAATAATAACTAAATGAAAAGCAAGCTTTAAAATTCCCGACTCCATTTTTTTATATTGTTTTAAAACCCGTTTATGAAAGGTATTTAAGATGGTCACATTAAGACCTTTCAAATGATACCTATATTGTAATTATTTGAACATTTTTTTTGTTCACACAAATAATTGACATTGTGCCATTGTAGTTATTTCAATTTTAACGGTTTTGGTATGTCACCCGGGACGGAGTAAGGATGGAATGAAAGGAGGTGTGTGGTATCGTTAGACGATACCACAAACATTTAAATCGGATCAGCTCGGAAGTTACGGTGCAATAAAGAATCGTATATACATACATACATAAACCCTGGAAATATCACACTCCTTTTTTTGGACAGTCGTGTAAAAACAGCATCGTCTTTACCCGACGGCCGAAGGAGGAGGGTAATGTGTTTATCTATCAGCGTATATACATATATGTTTATATGTATATTTGTAACTTTGTGGCGCTCTAGAGATTAAACTCCTGGACCGATTTTGATGATTCTTATGTCAATTGATTTGTCTTTATCTCGAGTTTTTTTATTCTTCTCATACGTGTCACTAACAGTAATCAAAATTTAATAAGGGGGCCACCAGAAGACATATTGCAAAAAATAAAAAAAATAAGTCAACCAACTATGACAAAACTTCGCTATCACGGGAGCAAAAACGATTTTACAGTAATGAAAGATTTTGACAAATAGGCAAAAACACTTGACTTCATTAGTAGTACATGTTTTAAGAAATCTTTGCTAATTAGCTATGCAATCCTAACATCAACCTCTTCAATCAGTTTTCCTGCTCCTTGAGACAGTTGCCATGCTCAAAAAAATACAAAATAAATGTACATTAAATTTGAATGCAAGTTAAAACTATTTTTGGGGAAAAATACTGGATTTGACCAAAAAAATATATATTCAAATTGACAAATTGACTTTTGTCCTTTTCCAGTGAAAACTTCGTTGTATAAAGAATTTTTATGGAGTGGAAATACTCAATAATGACTACTGTGCAAAAATATAAAAAATCATTTTAATATGCTAGGTCCAATTAGTTTTCAAGTGTGAATCTGTTGACTAAATTTACAAGCATATAAATCGTCTCTTTACAAAATTAACACATAAAAAATTTGTAAGAGGCTTGTTTTAGTCCCTTGTTGAACAATCTACTATACTTATAGCGGTTTATAGTTGGTAAGCAACTGACAGCTCTCCACGGGTTAAGATGACAGATATTAATGTAATGTCTTATTGTTAGATGAATATACTTATATATTTATTTACAATCTTAAAAAATTAGGGGCTGTGCTGAAGCTTAATCACGACGGCCCCGTAAAATGAATACAACAGTACGTAATTTAGAGCAATTTTTATTAAGAGTTTACACAAATGATTTAGAGAACTTACCAAAGGCATCATTGACATAGACATCTCCCAGCTTCCTCAAGCTGGCTCTAAATGCTGTGACCTTTTCAGGGTTAGCTTTAGCCTTAGCTCCGCTAGCATCCAGCCCCTTGCCTTCTTCTTCAATGTGGAAACGGAGATTCTCAAGCAGAATAATGGAGCCTGGAGCAGGATCAGCACATACACTCTCTACTTCTGGCCCCACACAGTCTGGGGCAAAGATTATTTCCCTGTTGTATGAAAATATAAATTAGAAAGAGTAGATATTGAACAGCATCAAACATGACAACTACCTAGTTGGTTTATAGGTTCTGCTACAAAGGTTTAGTCAGTTAAAACTAAGTGCTATTTATTTTATTATTCAATATCAAAATACACAAAAAAAAAAGTGTATTAATTACTGAACTTCTTTAAGGATCAATACTTTGTAAGTTCTCCCTTATTTTTGGCGCAGGAGATGAATAATACTGAGGCCAATACTGAAGTAATCAGATCGGAAGTTACTGCCAAGGATGTGGCCGATACAATTGTGTATAAGACATTCGTATTTGCCAGATCAGATAATGAAAACGATAGTTGTGCCTATAATTTGTTCTCTACACTTGATGTAGATGATATGGTTGGTGAGAGCTAGCTTTTCATTGGTGGTTGCTAGATTGCCAGTATGAGCCGATCATATTGATTATGTTATGATCTATCTTTCCCTTGTTGCACTCTTTTTTCAATTGGACAATTAGTTTTTCTTTTGCTCAGCACATCTTTGAGAGTAATCTTCAGTTGCATAGATATTTGGGAATTTCTAATTTTTTTTTAAGAATTTCTATTTTGCTCCACCTAAAGTGAGCAAAAAAGGAGGTGATACCCCAATTACCAAGTTCCATAATGTTTTATCATACATTTTTGTGATTTAAATTGATGCTATTTTTTTAAATAATTCATCATGTCAGCCGAAAGACGTCCACTGCTGGACATAGGCCATTTTAAATAAATTGCTGACATTAAATTCTGACTTATTTTAAAAAAAACTAAGAGACATGAATACTCCAAAATAGTTCACTTGGGCATAACGCATATGGGGCTAAAATTATCGCAAATAGTCACCCCTATCACCTCCTAAAGGGAATCTGTGGAATTACCAATAACCCTGTATAAATTAAGTTTTGATTAATAGTACAGGTTTATGGAAAACTCCAGAAAATTATTTTTTCAATTGTAATAAATCTCAGTAACTGAATTTATACACAAACTAAGTATTAATCACTAGTACACCATTTCCACAATAAGATTTGTAAATACTTATATTTGATGTAGCCTACTACATAATTTGATAGATATTAGTACAATTTGACTGAACTTACATAGTTAAGTGTGGCATTAACTGTACTTGTCTAACTAAATTATAATATAAAACATTTTATGTACAGTTGACTACAAAGTCTCCACTAAAAGTTATTCCATTGAAATCAAATCAGATTTTTCTCTCTCTTTCTACTCATAACATCTAAATCTGTTATAATAGTTGTTAACATTCAGACATTGACCCAACGTGCCAATAGGTAATTAAATTTAGTTTATTGGCAGCCAATATTTGGATTTGTACTAGTAAACAAAGTGTGAAAATTTTGTTAAAATCAGTATTTTAGAAGATTCTTTATTTCATTATGTATCAAAAACAGGATACTTAGCTTTAAAAATATTGAATGCCACAGTTGGCTCTGGCCAACATTTTAAAGTCATGCCACTGACGCCATCATCCGCCACAGCCAATACAAGTTGAAGATTGAAAGAGACTTTGTTTGGCATGAAATATGTTTTAATTTGCATAGCACAAGAGCCAACTTAAACTAAGGCATAATAAGGTTTATTGAAAAAAAATTGTCTCTGTTTCTCCAAGGTATAATGGCATTTGATAGGCATATGCTCTGCTGACTGCATTTTCAATGATGCATGGATTGTTTCCGTGTTGGTATTCTCTTTTGCATATGACATGGTCTATTTAGAGGCAATAATACACAAATATCCATGTGTATGCCATGATTTCTTCGACACTGCTGTTATTACGATAGTTTACCCTAAATGTCTATGTAGTTGAGTGTACCTATGAGTCATTGTTACATCCTTCATAAAGGACCCGACATTTTACCCTATTGGTACAAACCTAAGTATAAATGGCTTATTTACATAGGTATGCCTAATAAAATAAAAAAGCGGGGGAAATGCGTAGCTACGCATACCACACAGAAAAAATATGACTAAAACTAATTATAAAACAAAAGTTGAAAAAAAAATAGAGGTTTTACCTGTTAAGAAGTTTTTTCAGCTCATCGGCGACTGGCTTCAGCGTGTATTTCAAATTGGGCTGGCCGTCCGGTCTACCCAAGTGTGACATAAGAACCACGGATTTCGAGCCCTTTTCCAAGACATATTTAACCGTATCTAAAGCAGCAACTATGCGCTGATTGTTGGTGATGATTCCTTCCTTTAATGGCACGTTAAAATCAACCCTAAAATTGCAATTTACTTAAGTAATATCATACTTAATGGCAACACAAAACTTAAAAATGTTTTATCCATTATTACCTTATCAATACTCGCTTTCCGGCCAAGTCAAGAGCATCAACACTAAGTTTTTTCAAAGACATGTTGAATATTATTGTATAAATTACAGTATATTAATGAATCAAAGTTAGACCACTGATTCTGGTTCAAATTCAAATCACTCCAAATTCTAATGAAACTTAACGTAACCTTCACACGTTCAGTAATGTCAAAAGGGTCAAACTGGTCAGTTTGTTTTTTTTTTGGATTTTATGGCCTGGTTGCTGGGACCTTTAAGCCACGTCTTTATTGGGTGATATTAAATTACATTTCACAGAGTTTTTTCTACGTCATTCTCTTAAACAGATTTCAAAATATTTTTTAAGAATTTGTATAGAGGTTTATAAGTATTAATGTCTTTCAATAATTGTTGAAGCGACGGCGGGCGGCAAGAAAAATCAACGTAATTTTGTAACACTTCACTGAGATCACTTGCAAGCACTAGTCTGTCAAGAAGGAAACTTTGATTGACATCATTTTGACATTTAAACACAAAGTGTTCAACGGTTGCGTTTTTTATGGGTTCGCTATTTCCTAATTATTATATTATAACATTGATTATAACACATACTTCTTTGATTTAGGTCATCAGTATTGTCATATATAATAGTACATTATGATACAAGTGTGCTAAGTTGACCATTGTATACAAGGCGCTATTGTGTGCGCACGAGCGATAAGCGAGTGCGCCACAAGAAAGCCGCGTATATTATGGTCACAGGCACACTTGTTACATACGACGTTTTTCAACACACTGGCGAAAAAAAAACAAGACTCTTCATTTTCTTTACTTAAAGAAGACATTTTTGTTAATATTAAACTTCACAATAATTAATCCAAACTATCTTCGTCACAGCCGTCAATTATTTACGAAAAATGGCGGCTGGCGTGTTGTTTTTTTTTCTTGCCGCGATACCGATGCGCGCGCAAGGCTAAGGCGCGAACGAGATCGGCCAACAGCCAAATTTAAAATGTAATAATTCATGTTTAAAATACAAATTACAGAAAAATTTAAATGATTTTAATGAAATTGAGTTATTTTTTAGTAATAAAGCTGATTTCACCAATTTATTGAAATAAATATGTAGATAATGTTATTTGCCGCATTAAAACTGTTTGTTGCTAAGAAAAAAAAAAAGGTATAACCCGACTAAATTATATCGCTTCTTCTTCGTACTTACAAATTGGTACTAGGCTACAAATGTAAATTGTTTGGGTTAATAAACTAAAGGCACTTGTGCGTAATATACTGAAAAAGCACGCGTGTTTAATATCTAGGTTTATGAGCCAAAAATCGGTGGAATAAAAAGGTCGTTTTGAGCAAGTGTGTTGAAAAAAAATAAACTAAATTCATTTTTGTTAGGTTTATTCATACCTATTAATATTTAATTATTTGTAACATATTATATACAGCGGAGATATCCTTCCGATTATTAAGGTATACACACCATTATGAACATAACGTTCTAAATTTAAAGCCGCGTCCGCTGCGCCGTGTTTTCGATGTTTTTAAACATCTAACATGTTTTTCGAACAGAAAAGGTTTGTGGCCAAAATTATTTTTTTTAAACTTAAATCCCAGGCATGGAAACTATGGACAGTTTAGGTTTTCTCACGTCCGATATTCGATTGGCTTTCTCAAGAGGTCATCACATTGTTGGTGTTTTTTTAGATATAACTTCTGCCTATGATAATGTGCAACTTCCGCTTCTAAGGTAGAAAATGCTAGTACGAGTATTAAATTTGCTGGTGAAGATGGTACAAGTCATTTTCTATCTTTTCGTGGCTCGTTCTTCTAGAACCATTTGGAAGGGTCTTCCTCAGTCGTATTAAATCCAATTTTATATAGTCTTTTTACCGCTGACCTCAGTAAATCAGTTGATTCTTTTTTGTAATATTTTGCAATATGCTGATGATATTGCTCTCTACTTTACCTCCAGCTCCATTTCTAAGTGTTCTCAGTCTCTTAACTCTGCTCTAGGTTATTTAAAGTCGTGGCTCTTGGATAATGGCTTATCATTGTCTGCCTATAAGAGTCCTGTTGTGGTTTTTACTTGAAAAAGGCAGGTTCCAGATATCCGTATTTTTCTTGAGGGGTATTGCTTCCTCTGTCTAATTGTGTTAAATTTCTAGGTTTAATTTTAGATCATCATTTAACTATGATCCCTCACTTGAATCACATTAAGGTCAAACGTAAAAAAAACTTAAATGTTATGAGCTTTATCTGGTGCTTGGTGGGGTGCTCATCCCTATTCTCAAAAGCTTTTGTATAATGCGATCATCCGGGGCCACTTTAATTATGGTTCTTTTTTGTTGAATTCTACTCGTATCTAAAGATGCTCTAGCATCATAGGATTCAGTCGACGTGTTTGCGGATAATTTCTGGAGCAATGAAATCTTCTTCCATTAATGCTCTTCAGATATAATGTTTAGAGCCTCCTTTAAAGTTTGCAGACAATTCCTTTCTGATCGCTTTTTCTTTAGAACCGTGCAGTCGTCTGATCACCTTTATTGTGTCGCCTTAATCGTCTTGCTGATATCATGCCCTCGTGCAAGTATTGGTCTCACAAGAAGACTCCTTCCCTAATTAAAAGTTTTCGTACATTTTGTAATGGTCCCCCGATTGTCCAGTCTACTGGAAATCCTTTATTTAGTTATAGTAGCTATGATTCACTCCTGTTTCGCCCTAAGATTGTTTTTGCTTTTGGCATTAAAAATTGTAATTTTCAAGCCAATCGTGTTTTTAATAAAATATTGTTTGAAAAATGGGATGGATGGATTCCTGTGGTCATTGATGCTTCCAAGCTCTATTCAGATGGCTGTGTGGGTTCCGCTGTCTGGATTCCACGCTGTAATGTCGTTTTAAACTTTAAATCTCCTCCTCAATCTTCTGTTTACTCTGGTGAGGCGATTGCCATTTAAGACACAGCTGTCTCTTACATGGAATCACTCAAATACTATTGTTTTCTCAAATTCTTTGAGTTGCTTCCAGGCCTTGGATAAGGTTCCCCTGCGATGAAGAGAACATTCGCAATTCCTTATGGCTTCTTTCAACATACGGCTCGGTGCGCGACACTTTTTTAAATACCTAGTGTACGGTTTGCAACGATTTACTGAAATCTTTCTTTACGTGTACGGGTCATCCCAGCCACAATTTTCATTATACGCTTTCTGCAACAATAAAGGCGTGTCCGCTGCGCCAAAAAACTAACAAAACTTGTTAGCAAAATATGTTACAATACATGTTTAGGTACAACTGCATATACATTGCGACTTTGGAATGAACAATGTATTTCTTGTCATAACGTTTCACTTTTCTTTTGACAGCTGTCATCCCAGTACAATTTGTCAAATTATGGGCCGCTCCGTGGCCGCGCCTTTACCAATTGAATAAAATACAATGTCTTTTATTTATTCCACTCCATTGTAATTAAAAATTAAATAATTAATGCCCTATTGGACAGTTCTTTACTCAAACTGAAAATTTTCCAAAATTCAAAACATAGCCCCCTCCCCCGCAGACGAACGCAGGGAATGTTTTCCATCTGTGACGGAAAACATGATTCTGTGTTTTTTTTAACAAAAAACGTTTTGGCCACGCCCATATTCTGTTCGAAAAACATGTTAGATGTTTAAAAACATCGAAAACACGGCGCAGCGAATGCGGCATAACTTGGGAATAAGGTAGCAGTAGGTACACGTATATCCAACTGGATCAAAGACTTTCTGAGCTATAGAGAATAATTCAAATTCTTTATTGCTCGTGTAATCTAAATCTTCCAACCACTTTTGTTTTACGCGCTCCTCTAGTACGTCAAATAACTGGTCTGCTTTTTCCTGAAGTAACTCGTAAGTTAATCGAGATCCATCTTCAATATTACTTATTGGGTTATTCGAACGAAATCTTCACGGTCGCCACTTGTTTAAACTATTAGTACCGAATTTTAGTACGTGGAAATTGTTTTGGCAATTCTTTATTTCATTACGATTTCATTGACACACACGTCAAACAGAAAAACATTTTATAAAGGGGCTTCTAAACGGGCCATGTTTTGCTGCAATTTGTGGCCGGCAACTAGTGCTATGCTCTTACTTCGTATGTTAGAGCAAGATGCGTATAGTTGCCGGCCACACATTGCCGTGAAAATGTTGCTCGTTTAGAAGCCCCCTAATGAAATTTATACCAAAAAAACTATGCGGTCTTCAACACTTGTCTTTTTTTTAAATTTAGTAAAATGAATAAGACTGCAACCTCCATAATGATTTGACTGCGACTTGGTCACATTTGTTCGCCCTCATCTGGCGAAGATCCGTGTTCGGTCGGGATCACATTTTTTTCAATGGTCCCATCATTCCAGTCCAGTTTCTCTATATAACTCTCTTTCTGATTTCATGTTTCGCCCACCTAGCCTTAGTTATGTCCTCACTTTTGTAAATACTTCATTCATTTGTGTACCTATATTTTAGCCAAGTAGATTAGTGATTTTAATATTAAGTTGTAAATTGCCATTTTAGATTTACTTGTAGGTGTAGTTAATGTACATAATTATTTTATTCTTAGGTTCCCCAATTGATGCTATAACAAATAATAATACAAAAACCGGCCAGTGCGAGCTAGACTCGCGACCGAAGGGTTCCGTGCCATTATCTATACAACATTATAAAAAAAAGGCAAAAAAACACATTTGTTGTATGGGAGCCCCCTTAAATATTTCATTTATTCTGTTTTTAGTATTTGTTGCTATAGCGGCAACCGAAATACATCTTCTGTGAAAATTTAAACTGAAATGAGATAAAGCATACAGCCTGGTGACAGATAGACAGACGGACAGACGGATAGACAGACAGCGGGGTCTCGTTTTTACCATTTGGGTACGGAACCCTAAAAATGTTGTAGTCCGGATGGTCCGGCTTCAACTTAGCTAGCTAGGGGCACTAGCTTAGCTTGCCCCTACACTCGATGATTTGGTTTAAAAAACATCTAATAAATATTACCTTTTTATTTAAGTATCATTAGTGATTGTTTCTTTCACAATTTATACTGCATCAATCTTCTTTATCTTTCTTTACACAATATAAATTGAAGTAGTTTCCGCTTTCTGTTCTCTTAGATCTTTTAAACTACTCAAGTAGGTACCTACTCAACGGATTGTAATGCAATTATCAGGAATAGATAGTATGATTCAAGAGAATTGTTATGGTTAATGTACGGGTGTAACAGAAAACTCACATGATAAAAAATTAACATACAGATCATCAGAACAAAAAAAAGCTAGCCGATATGGGTTGCAGGTGTCAACTCACTTTTGAGGCTGAATTGTGTTATGGAGTTGTGAAGCATATAGATTACGTAATGTACCAATCATAAAAATAATTCCCCGTGGAGCGCGAACCTCTGTGGCCAACTGCCTCTCCGAGTGCGTCGCCAAGGTTGTCACGGAAAATTCCCTTCAAGCCTGGGAGCGTCTGCTAACGTTCCCCTATTCTATTCTTCATGCGGACAAAACTAAAAAAGACTCCCTCACAAATCAAATTAAAAACAACACTTTATCTTCCGACAGACCTTTTGATTCACAAACGCGTCCAAATTTTAAAATTAGTAATACTTATTCTCAATGTTCCAAAGTGAAACAAATTGAAAATAAACTTTCAGAAGGGAACGTTAGCAGTGCTGCCCGACTTCTGTTTTCAAATGACGACTTGGCCACGCACTCTGCTGAGACCTTTGCAGCTCTCAGAGAGAAACACCCAATTCCCCCCGCCTCCTCCCTGCTTCCTGACCCTCCCGAATCAGATGACACTGTTTTATCTGTAAATGTCGATGCCGTCCAGCAGGCTATCATGTCTTTCCCTAATGGTTCAGCCGGCGGCTTGGATGGTCTTTCACCACAACATCTCAAAGATTTGACCACCTCGTCTTTAGGGGATGCGGGAAAGGCTTTGCTACAGAACGTCACTGCTCTGATTAATCTTATGTTGTCAGGTCGCGTGAATGTCGAGATTGTCCCGCTCCTCTATGGCGCCAATCTTGTGGCTCTAGCCAAAAAAGATGGTGGTATCCGCCCGATTGCCGTCGGCTGCACCTTTAGGCGTTTGGCGTCGAAACTTTGCTGCCGAAAATATCGTAATAGACTGTCAGACATTTTCAAACCTCGGCAGCTGGGTTTCGGCGTCAAAGGAGGTTGTGAGGCAGCTGTCCACGCTGCGCGCTCTTTTCTAAGCCGTCCGGACTATGAAGTTTTTCTAAAAATTGACGTCAAAAATGCTTTTAATTCGGTAGATCGTGGTGCCCTTCTAGCTGCTGTCAAAAAAGAAGTTCCAGAATTATACGGTTATTTGTGGCAATGCTGGGGCACCATCAAAATTACTATTTGGTGACAAAATCATATCTTCATGCATGGGTTGCCAACAGGGAGACCCACTCGGGCCTGTAATTTTTAGTTTAGTCATTCATCCAATTATTTCAGATCTAAATTCCAAATTCAATCTGTGGTACCATGATGACGGTTCCCTTGGTGGGGACGCGTCAACTGTACTACAAGACCTGCATACGATCATCACTAAATTTTCTATTATAGGCCTCTCATTAAACTTTACTAAGTGCGAAATGTATGTGCCAGATCACATTTCTTTAGAAAAAAAAATTTATATCGTCACTAATTTTAACGCAGCTTCACCCAACATTTCGGTCCATTCAAATTCATCTTTAACACTTTTAGGTTCACCGATTTTTGACGAAGCAATCAATCCCATTATAAATTGCAAATTAAATCTTTTTAAAAATACTTCTGACCTTTTGTACGAAATAAATCCCCACATGGCGCTTTTTATTATTCGTTTTTGTCTTTTCACTCCAAAGTTCATGTATTTATTACGGAGTTGTCCAATTTGGAAATTTCCAGACATCATGGCTTCTATAGATATTACCCTTCAATCAACTCTGTCTAAATTATTAAACATTCATTTTAATTTAAGGTCTTGGACTCAAGCGGTTCTCCCAATTCGTTTCGGTGGACTTGGTATTCGATGCTCTTCTAGCGTGGCACTGCCGGCTTTCCTGTCCTCCGCTTATGGTTCGTTGTCTCTCGTCAGTATTATTTTAAATCTCCCACAGATACTTGACGTTGAGATGGCGAACCTGGTGGAGGCCAGGGATGCTTGGTGTGAGTCTTGTCCCGGAGTGGATATGCCAGTCAAGAGGCATATCCAAAGAGCATGGGATACACCTCGCCTCGAATCAATTCATGCATCTCTTGTACAAAATAGTCCGGACGATTTAGATCGCGCCCGTCTCCTCGCTGTCTCAGCAGGCGAATCAGGCTACTGGCTCCACGCTCTTCCTTCCCGTAATATAGGCACAGTCTTGGACCCAAGCTGCTTGCGAATTGCAATAAGCTTACGGCTTGGAGCCAGAATCTGTGAACCTCATACTTGTACGTGCGGGAAGGAAGTGAGTGAGCTGGGACGACATGGCCTTTCATGTTTTAGAAGTGCTGGCCGTTTGTACCGCCACGGCACAATTAATGATCTGATCCGTCGTTCGCTTGCCACTGTCTCTGTGCCTGCTGTCCTGGAACCAGCAGGTTTGCATAGAGACGATATGGCAAGCGGCCAGACGGAGCTACGTTGGTGCCGTGGAAACTAGGTAGGGCACTGGTGTGGGACGCGACGTGTGTTGATACATTCGCCCTTTCTCACGTCCAGACAACCCGTAATCGGGCCGGTGCAGCAGCTGAAAAGGCCCAAACCAACAAGCGCCGCAAATATTCATCATTATTAAATAATTACGAATTTGTGGCGCTTGCGGTGGAAACAATGGGACCTTGGTCAGCTGACATGAAAAGTTTTATTAAGGCCCTGTCATCCCGGCTCATCGACACCTCCGGAGACCCTAGAGCTGGCGCTTACCTTTCCCAAAGGATTGGGCTAGCCATCCAGAGAGGTAATGCAGCCAGTGTCTTAGGGACCATGCCGCGAGCGGACCTGCTAGAGGGGGTGTTCTTTTTATAGTGGTGTTTATGTTTAATTTTTAATATTTGAGTAGCTTAGTTTTATTTTATTTTATTTTAAATAAGTTTAGTTTTAACTTTAACTTTTAAATTTTAATGTAAAGTCCGTATTTATAGTTGTATTAAATAGATTACATATTGATATTAAAGAAATCCCAAGCACATTTACGGCCAATGTTGAAATAGTCTCAGCCATAAGATTAAGGCGTCTGTCTGATGAAGGGAAGTGGGGATAGATTGTGAATCGATTCGCCATTGTTTCAAAAGCTCTACCTTGCCGGAGTATGTCTACGGTTATGGCTGCAGAATTAAAGTATACTCTTATCAGTTTCCAGTTTCACAGTGCTCAGGTTGCTGGAAGTTTAGGTATTTATTAAAAAAAACCTACAAGGAAGATTATCTGCTCCAAATGTAGGCTGGATCATGATAATAGTTCAACTCAAATGTAGTTTAGTTTAGTTTAGTTATTTATTTATCAATGTAATGTTACAATATAGATTGCATTGCATGTCAAAAAATACGAAATTACATTGATATCGTCAACAAAACATTAATACAAAATGATAAAATAATATTAAAATAATACAATAATATAATAACACTCAAATAATCAAAAACAACAATGATAAACCAGTAATAAATGGTCAGTTTCCGATGTCAATACACAAAACTAATAATGGTCAAATATCAATAATAATTTTACAATTTAAGTTGCATAAATTGGTCGACAGAGTATAATGGATTATCCAATAAAAGGTTTCTCAGCTGATGTTTAAATGCTTCGGCAGATGTTACATTTTTAAGTGTACAAGGGCGTAAATTGCAAGGGGCTGCACATGGCATTAGACACAGCACGTCCTTTTTTTATAAAAGCAAAAGAAGATTCGCCATTTAATGTCAAAAGAAAATTGTACGTACCGAAAGGCTATTTTGATGTATTGAGGTAAATACGTAACAAAGGGGAATTCGGATCATACATACAGTAAAGCTACGAGTAGGCCTATATCACTATGGCCATCTTGCAGTAGAGTGATACCTACGAAAGTCACAGTCACGGATACTAGCATTCCTCTAGAACAGCGGACCGGTGTTAATATGGAAGAAAAAGAAGAGATAGCTTACCGTGATGCCTCGCCAAACAGTGAGACATCGGATAAAAGCCAGAAAGATATAAAGAGAAAGAAGAGGAAGACCATGTGAGGAACAGACGTACTGCCTACTCAGAGGAGAACTGATCAATCCATCGCCGGCAGTAATGATGTGAATTATAAAGCACAAAATAAAAAGGAAAAGCGGAAAACAATTGGCACTTTTACTTTTAAACAGCTGATTCAGAAATTGAGAGACATTTTTTTGTGTAAATAAAGTTTAGAGTGCAAAGTTAAATTAGTACCAATGTAAGATATTGATGCAGGAGTTAAGCCTATTTGTATTTAAAATGCTTAAAGATGGCAAGTTACTAAACAAAATTGTATCGGGATTATTATGGCAGTAAATCCCGAAAAGAGAGCCGTGCTCAACTTACTGCACACACACACATACTGTACAGAGTCTAAAGCCTAAGCATCCAGAATTTGAGTGCCTACTTGTTTCAAGACCGAGTTCATTTGGCGTTAATAGGTATAGTGTAATAAATGGAGGATGTGCACCATTTCTGGACAGAATGTATCAAGACCGAAGCTAAAAGGAATAAAAAATTGAATATTGCCGTAGGGGGTCACGGCTTGAACTTGGGTATTTTTAATAGCATCCTGGCAGAACCTATGTCAGCTGTTGCCAGAGTGCTATTTACTTTATTTATATAAGTTACTTGGTAAGGTACATTAGGGAGTTACGGGACTGACATGGCTCCTGTAATGCCAACGCCACTTTAAATAAATAAAGATTTAAAAAAAACAGCATATCCGAGCATGTGGGAGAAAAAATATTTATCCGTGATTGTCTATTCCTCTAAGACGGAAAAACAAACCCTGATAAGCGGTGAAATTTTAATTCACAGGCAGCGTAAGGTGATATTGGCGTAATGCGAAATAATGTGAAAATCGATTTCTTTTTAGTTTGAAACTCTTTGAAATTTGTCATGAGCTTGGCAAATGCTGCGGCTGCGGCTCATGGCATAAGTAGTCAGTCCACTGTAGTTAAGTATTTAAGAAATAGGCGATATTATACTTAAAAATCGATCAAGTGTGGCAAGAATTACGATAACAGTATAGCTCTGTGTGAATGTTAGCTGCTTGGTGTAGCCCATCCTTTCAATAAGGTACTACAGGCAAATAACGTCCACTTAACTTTAAACGATTATTTTTTCAATACTACTAATTTAATTTAAAAAAATAATGCGATATACCAATAACCACACGTTTTTGAACCGAAACATGTTGATTGAATATATAATACTTAAGAAATTCCGTACTTATGGCATCTTTTTAAAAACTTTGTCATTGGGCGTTATTAAAAATACCATGTCCATTAACGCCCGTTTACTTAAATGTAATTCTAAACGCAGAAAACATATTCCTGGAAGATAAATAATATAATAAAACATATTAGTCACATACAAATTTCTTTATTAGAATATAAAATATATAAAAAAACAAAAATTAACACAAAAATAATCAAACTTCCTACAGGAGTAAAACTACTGTTAAACTTCTCTTAATAATCATTTAACATTTTTTTTAGTCATATGTCAACATTTAAGTATTTCTTAAAATCAAATAACAAATAAAAAGTTATTTTTTCAAAAAAAAGAATCCAAACATATTGTCCTACATTGGGCGTTATCAAACAAAAAAGGGCAACTACGCCCTGAGGTAGTGGGTTAATAACACCCGTTCATGGCAACAACAACGAAAGGAACATCCGTAAGTAATTTTAAGGTACTTAACATATAATTATATAACATCTGGGACACACATTTTTAAATTATAACATAGCTACTAGAGAATGCAATAACCGGTTAAATTTTTAAACCGGTCAATAAAACCCACGAAAGGTAATATCGCCCAACGGTTATTTGAGCGGGCGTTAGTAGCCAAGTGGGCGTTTTTGTCCTTTTTCGCGTTTTTTCATTAAATTATGTACCTCACCTAAAAATATTAGTGGAACATTAAGAATAATCACTTACAACACTACGCATAATATAAATGTAATAGAAGAGGAAATAATTAAAAACTTACGATTTCGTCGGAGCAGTTTTTACAACATCGACGTCCGTGAGCGAATCTCTCGAAGCGCGGCGCGTCACGGGCAAGATGGCGACTCTAGAGACTCGCTTCTAAGCTAGATGCGTTCCTATTGGTGTTAACTATGTGTGCGTGCGCTCCGACGCCGCTCATTTGAATTAAAGCAAGTTTTCTGGGTTTTGGGCGTTGTTTGACAGAGGGCGTTAAATGCTATACCTACCTTATTTATGACGGGACTGACGGCAGTTGAAACGCCCTTCTTGGAATCACCCGTGACTATATAATATCATATCATAAGTTCAGATAAAAAAACCGGCTAAGTGCGAGTTGGACTCGCGCACGAAGGGTTCCGTAACATTATCAATCATCATCATTATTTCAGCCCTTAATTCTTCCATTCCAGGACATAGGCCTCCTCCATTATCTTCCATTCCTGACGGTCTTGGATGGATCTTTCCATGGCCCTCTGCGCAGCTCTGAATTTTTCAGCAGACTGCTTCGTGAGGGGCGTTATCTCCTCACCGTAGGTGAACACTGGCATGACACATTGCTCAAAGACCCTCACCTTGTGACGTAAGGGAAGTTTCACTTGAAAAAATAATTTATTGGCCCCGAACGCTGCCCATGCCTGCGCGATGCGGCGTACCACTTCCGCTGTCTGATTTTAGAGCCGAGGGTTATTTTATGGTCGAGGTAAATTTATTCCGAATGTAGTCCGACTTTGCCAGATTTCCTTCGTAGGTTTTCGCTCATGGCCATCATGTCTTGAATGACATTCAAGAATGACATCGAAGAGAAGTACCAGATCATCGGCAAAACTCAGGTTCAACAGCCGCTCACCGTTGATTAATATTTCCTTATTGGACCAATCTAGTTGCTGAAAGATATACTCCAGTGCCGCCGTAAATAATTTTGTCGATCTTGTGTCGCCTTTTACAAGTTTAAATTTTTCGGTCTTTTTATGAAGGGTAACGCATGCCATTGCTTCTCTGTGGAGATGATTCAACATTTGAATATATCTTTGGTCCACTCTGCAGTTTCCTAGTGCTTTCTCGACAGCCCACCACTCAACCGAGTCACTAGCCTTTAGTCAACAAACGTAAGGATTATAGGCTTCATGTACTCGTGGCACTTCTCAATTAGGTACAGTTTTCAATGTTTGAAGATAGTCGTTAGTGCTGAATCCTGCCCGAAAGCCGGCCTGTTCACGTAGTTGAACAGAAATCCAGTTTCTTAGCGAGTTTGGTAACTATTACTCTGGTGAGCTTATACAACGTGTTACAAAATACCCCGTAAAAATATAATAAATTATCAAAACCAAAAATATTGTCAACCCTAGTAAGCTGTCATGTCAGGGAACCGGAGTTAGCATAGATTATTTAACAGAGAGGCCTACCTACCAATTTTAATAATTGTCAACTTTAATGGTTTTTCTGTTTTTCATCCACAAAGGTACTACGATCTCATTATGCTTAAAGTACTGGCTTTAAAAAACGTCAAGACGGAATAAAAATTATGTTGTCAATTTCAAAACTTCTTATCGATATTCTACAATTGTTCCGTGTTTTTCCATATTTTTTTCCAAAATGACGATGTTTTCTAACTCAGAATATTACGATAGGATGTTATGCGTAGGCCATGAAGATAGTAATTTAAATCGTGCTCGCGAACTGTATCGGCAACGATTTATTGATGGAAGACCACCCGCTGAACAGCGACGGCTTCCTTCGTATCAGTGTTTTCTCAACATGTCAAGACGCCTACATTCCATAGGCTCCTTTCATCGGCCTTCTGGAAGTGGACGTCCAAGTACAGTCGATGCCAGGCAGGCTGAGTTAGTGTTAGAGCATTTTGAAGAAGAGCCAACCACGAGTACGTGACGAGCCGGAGTAAGATTCGGTATGAACCATGTTGCAGTTTGGCGAATTCTTCGTGACGACAACCGTCACCCTTATCATTATCGCCTTACACAGGAGCTGATAGCCTCTGATCTTGCTCCCAGGAGGAACTTCTGCGAGTGGTATCTGATGCAGTAAGAGGAGAACCCTAACTATGTTATGGGGACGAATGAGGCAACTTTCACAAGGTCAGGACTTTCAAATGTGCATAACGATCACGTTTGGGCTCGCGAGAATCCACACGCTTCACGGCAGGGCAGATTCCAACATCAGTGGCGGCTAAATATGTGAGCTGGCATTTATGACGGGCATGTCGTTGGTCCCGTCATTTTGCCATCACGTCTGAACGGGGGCAACTACCTAACGTTTTTACAAACGGAATTCGAAGAGGCGATTGATGACTTTCCTGTAGCCGACAGGGATTACTTTGACAACCAAAGGAACATGGTGTTTCAACACGATGGAGCTCCGGCTCATTTTGCTCGCGACGTGCGAGAGTATCTCAACGTTCGCTTTCCACGAAGATGGATCGGACGAGGAGGAACGGTGCTATGGCCCGCTCGTACTCCGGACATCACGCTTTTGGACTTCTTCTTATGGGGTTATGTGAAGGACAGAGTCTATTTCTCCGATTGCCCAACGGTTTTTGAGATGGAGCAGCGTGTAAGATCGGTGTTCGCGTCAATAACACCAACGATGGTGCGAAATGCCACACAAGCCATATCCCGACGAGCGAGGTTGTGCATTGAACAAGGCGGAGCTCACTTTGAGCCGTTCCTGTAAATTTGACGTTCATTAAGAAAAAGTGTTAGTTTAGGTTCCTTTGTTTAAAAACTTCCAAAACTCGACTTGTAATATGTATCTAATCGAATTCTGTTCATTTTGTTTCTCTTTACCGTTACGCGAATTGTACTTAACATTCTGCGTAGTTTACTCTTTAATTTTACTGAAATAGGGTTAGCACATGAATGAAAAAAAAATGTTATTTTTTTTGGCGGTAAGTCATACAGTGATAGTACGACTCTCAAATATTGTAAATGGACTTGTTATAAGGCACCATTTAACCCCCTTTCGGCTTTACGGGTATTTTTGTAACACCCTGTATAGATATGACAGTAGGCTAATGTGTCTGGAGTTGTTAAGCTTCTTATATGTATAACCTCTCTTTTGTGTATTAGAGTGATGATTGCGTTATTCCAAGCTGTAGGGACTGTAGCTTCTATGATGCACTTCGTGAAAAGCATCGATATCACATTCCTAAGCGTTGGAGTAGCCAACTTCAGTCCTGGGGCTCGCCTATTTTTGGTTTGTCGGAGGTCTAAGGTTATCTCCTGTGTGGTGACATCTGGGATTACTTCTGATTCCGACATTGATAAGTGCAAGGTGGGCGGTCATAACAGCCCAAGGTTCTTGTTGTAGAACAGTTGTAGCGTAGACTTTCTGGTAGTATTTTAGGGTTCCATCAGTTGGAGGGTCACCGATGAGAGTATCTGAGGTGGCTCTGGCAATTTATTTGGAGATATTATCTCAAGGGCACTGCCCATGGTTGCGACTAAGTATGTGTTGGTGGAGATCTTCCACAGTCATAATTCCCATGTCATTGCGGTCAAGTAAGGAATCCATTGCTGTTTGGTAACTTTTTTCACTATTTCGCAAAACTTTGACCTTGATATCGTTAATTAATACACGTTCTCTTCGGACAGCATTAAGATTAGAGTGTTCCACGCTCTCATCTATGGTCACTTACTGTGGTAAAACTATTTAGTACCGTAAAATGCTGCAACTTTGCACGGATTTTGACGTTTTTTCCTTATATCTGTGAAACTATTTGTCTTATGTGGTTTAATGAGTATTAGTCGGAAAACAGACCCTATGCCTCGATAAATTAGATTCCTTCCAAATTTCAAGTGCCTACGTTTAGCCGTTTAGGCTGTGCGTTGATATGTCAGTCAGTCAGTCAGTGAGTTTCTCCTTTTATATATTTAGATTTAGGTGAACCAGTCTTGTCTCTTTTTTTTTAGGGTTCCGTACCTAAGGGGTAAAAACGGGACCCTAAAAAAGCAGAGACAGTCGCGAAATGCTCAAGGATGAACACATAGCAGTTCGGCAAGCGCAATGACGATAAAATATCTCGCTCTTAATAAAAACACATTGGCCTTAACACACAGTTTAGGTGTTGCCGGCCTTAAGCGTCCCACGCAGTAGGAGGTAACGTGCGAGCTTATAAGACGACATTTTGTTTTTCGTTCTGCAGTTGGCATTATTGTTCGCTATTCGCGATATGAACGCATTGGGACGCTCAGATTTACAATTTTCTTTAAAATCTATTCCCGAAACTATTTTAAATCCGGGTTATAGTTATATGTTACATTGTGAACATTGTCTTAAATACAAATTACGTGATAATTTAGTGTTCATAAGTGACTGCATTGGGTTTCGAACAAAGAAATTAGTAGTGCGTCGAAAGTAATTGAAACATGGTGCCGCTAGGACCCGGTCCGGGGCACCCAACTGCACATCAAGCTCATGGAGGACCTTCCGCTAATCTCTCCGGTCCCAACTCGCTCTCACAGAGCGCTCCACAGTCCAACAAGTCGTCAGTAGCGGTAAGTGCCCGGCAATTTGACCATAATTTGACGCCTTTACGTCAGCCGTTGCACATGTTTATGTAACTCAACTTTTGTGTCTGAGCACGTGCGATTTGGCGCTCATTCGTTGTATCACTTTTCAGAAGCCGAACTACACGCTCAAATTTACCCTCGCTGGCCATACCAAGGCGGTGTCGTCCGTGAAATTCAGCCCTAATGGCGAATGGCTCGCCAGTTCTTGTAAGTATACACTTATTTAGTATAGAATCGTCCGTTACAACTATTTGTAAGATTAATTTGTCAAGTTGTATCTGTTTTTTCGCTTATTGTGGTTGTGTACTCATCACTTAATTTAAGCATTCTTGCCTTAATTTGTTATGGTTGCTAGAAACTTCTGTGGGTAGATCAATACAAAAGGCCTATGTTTTTTTAGAAATGAGTTAAGACTGCTGTGGTTGATTTACATCAAATTACTTTATTGTCAACCTACAGTTAAATAAAAAAAAAGTTTTTTGATAAAGCATTGAAAAGTATTTATTTGTTTAACATGTGTATTGGATTATAAGTGTACCTGTGTGTTTGTTTGTGACAGATTTAGACATTTAGAAGTAAAAAACTGTTTAATGAAGTGAAGGTTTCTTGAAAATCGGTTGGGCTGATTAAGAGTTATCATTTATTTAATAGTTATTTATATAATTTTTCATGTAAGTTCATATTAGTGTTAAAAATGCAGTTGGTTGAAATTTTACTTATTATTTCAACAGGATTACTAAATTAAATATTTTATCATACACAACTAGTAATTTCTGTGTTACATCTACTGTGAACTTGGTTCGTATTGTGAATCTACTGACATACAAACATTATTATTAAGTATTAAAAATAATATTGATTTACTGACAACGCCTAAAAGGTTACAGTAGGATTGGACAGATGCATATTTTACGATACAAATACTCTTTATTGAACACTAATAAAACGAAACATGGAACAGTACATTTTTATAGATGTAACTGACTTTCTGCATTATTTATAATCATTTAATAGCTAAAATATTTTTAGAATCTATCTCTTACAGTAATAACTTATTTAAAAAATCTATATGTTTACTATTTTGGTAATCCAAGTAATCATCTAGTACAGAGTGACTTTATACTAAAATATTTATATCTCCATACAAGTAGTATATATCATTGTCTAGAACCCATTGTACAAGCTACCTTTGTTTGGGACTATATCCATTGGTTGTGGTTGGTATTTCCCCTGATATTTATTTATATTTATTTTTATAAGACTGCTTAAGTAATCATTCAGGTTGGTTAAGCCAGTAAGTAGCATAGAAGCAGATAAGTGTGGGTGACAAAGTAATGTCGAACTTCACCAACCACTTAACAGATGATTAAGGATTATTTTCACCAAACAGCTTGCATCGCATCTGATCGTAAAAGGATACGTATGGATGTATCAACAGCTCTATGGCTCTATTGAAATTATTACTGTCTATGTATGACGGAGCCGATCGCACGTCGCAGCTTACTTACGGCGACGTACGCGTGTCGCGGAAGACGCCCGCGGTCAAGTTGCTGTATTCAAAGTCTATATTACAAAGCCGCGCTTGGTAATATGGACTTTAAATACTCTGAACATAATTGAATATAGTTTAGACCATAAAATTACTTGTTTCGATCTATTGCAGGCCGTTGGTGTAAAAGTGCCTTAGAGTGTTAAAATCTGTCAAAATGTATGAAGTAACAATGGATTAACATTTATTACTATTTAACATTATTTGGTGAAATTGGTACTTAAAGTTAATCAACAACTTAATTAACAGTGTTCGATTTTATATTTAAACTGTGTCATTGTTGATTAGAGTATCATTGTCTTCATTATAAAAGTTACAAATAACTGTAATCTTCTCTAGATTTTGTGTACTTAAATGAAAAAACGCTCTACTGCAGTTGAAGTGAGAATTGCAAATATTTGTAATAAATCTACTAAGGGTTCATTCTCAACCTCAATTTCCTAGGGTCTCAGGATAAAATTAAATCATATTCTCAAATATTTTTTTCTCTTTTATTCAGTGTTCGAAAAAGTCTGATATCTACTCTAAATATCTGATTATTTGATATATATCTGACATATATCAGATAAATATCAATTTTATTTTCATTATAAATGTCAAATATCCGATTTTTTGATATTATTTTGATATGAATTAATATCATGCATAATTGAAATGAAACATTAATTTAAATATGTAAGTACCACCTGTTATTCCATGGTGATAAAGTTTGAAATTAGATATAAAGCTAATAGAATTCGAAAGAAACTAACTAGGTGTTTCCCCCGAGACTTGAGTTTGGTAACAGAAATTAAAGTAAAACCTTTTTCTTTAGTGTTGCCTTGCGTGTGTGACATAGAAAAAAAATACTTTTAAAGATAAATATTTATTAATATATATTGGACCGCAAAACTAAGTAACACATTTTATATGACATGGTCTTTAAAAGTGTGATACTTTCCTTTGCTGTCCAGTGAATATGAACATATATATCTCTATAATATATATATCAGGGGATCCAGCTTTTATCATATCAAAGGGTACACAAACAAGTTACCTAACATTAGGTAGTCTCTAAAAGATCTAAGGTATTTATTTAATATAAAACTTATAAAAAAAGGATAAATTTGTCGATAACATTGATTATTCTCTCCCTACAAAATGTCGAAAACTGCATCCAGAAATCCGGGCCCTAGACATTACTATCAATGCCCTAGAATAGTATCTTCTAACAAAAATAAGTTGTGTAAACTGTAAATTTATAAAAATACTTAACTTTGTCCCCAAAAAAGAAAGCGAAGGAAAAGATAAGAAAGAATTTGTGAAAGAAATAATAAAAATCAAGGGTAAGGGCAAATATTTTCGTGATGAGCGCGAATTTAATTATTATTCTTGAGTCTTGTATGTTTTCTATGTATTCAAGTATTTATTTCTCTAAATAAGTATTTTTATCCTTGTACCCATAGTACAAGCCTAGAGCTTAGTTTGGGACAAGATCAATCTGTGTGAGATTGTCCACTGATATTTATTTATCTTAAAATAGTGTCCATTTCGTGTCGTTCTGTTATTTTCACATTTTCAGGTTTACTTTTGAAATGGGCCACTTTTACAAAAATCGAAAAAGGTGTTTGTATAAAAATGAGTACTAAAATAATCGTTATTTAAAGTGTCAAAAGTTTCGTTTACTTTAAGACTACGCCGAGAGTCCTGTGGCGCCCTCATTACTATTTTTGTGTTTTCTAATAAAATTTAGCATTGTCTTGAAATAAATTAACAGATGCCTTTGGTGTTGAGGATATGGAGGGAAACAGACAGATGCCTTTGGTGTTGAGGATATGGAGGGAAACAGACAGATTCTTGGTTGTGATGACTGATGATTCTGAGAATCTAGGGTCAGACTACGAGAGGCGTTCAATATATTTGTGGTACTGATATGTTACAACCTCTTTTAGTAAACATTTTATTACTGGCCAGTAAGTGTCATTAACAGTGATTAAAAACCAATAGATATGGAGGCAAAACTTTCATTTGTTTTTCTGCAACTGCTGAAGAAACGTCATCACTATGAACGATTTTATGATGTTAGAAAAATTAGAGCACAGAGCCGTAATAAAGTTCTTAACAAAACAAGGAAAATGTCAAAAAACTATAAAAGAAGAAATGGATACAGTTTATTGCGAGTATGCTCCTTCGTTATCGATGATTCAAAAGTGGTCTAGTGAGTTTAAACGAGGAAGGACAGGCATTGAAGATGACCCTCGACCGGGCCGGCCTGTTTATGCCACTTCTCAAGAAAATGTCGAAAAAGTGGAAAACATTATATTATAGGATGGTCGGGTCAAAGTAAAATCGATTGCTGAGAGAACCAACCTATCTGTAGGTACCATAGTACACACTATCATTCATGATCAACTGAACATGTCAAAAGTTAGTGCGAGATGGGTGCCGCGAATGTTGACGCCACATCAGAAACAAACGCGAGTTGCATGCTGTTCAGAGTTTATAAAGCTGTCCAGAAAGTCCAGATGAGATTATTAAAAGGATTGTTACCGGAGATGAAACCTGGGTTCATCACTATGACCCAGAGAGTAAGCAAGAATCAATGCAGTGGCATGTTAGAGGTACAGCCCATCCCAAAAAGTTCAAGGTCGTCCCTTCAGCTGGCAAGGTCATGGCTACAATATTTTGGGATTATAAAGGCATATTGCTCATTGACTACAAAAATAAGGGTGTTAATATAACTGGAGCGTACTATTGTAATATTTTACAACAGCTGCGGGAAGCTATAAAAGAAAAAAGGAAAGGAAAGCTGGCCAAAGGTGTTCTGCTTCTCCACGACAATGCCCCCGTCCACAGTGCTCAAATTGCCACAGCTACTGCTAGTGACTGTGGGTTTAAAACTATCAGTCACCCACCATATAGCCCAGATCTGGCTCCAAGCGACTACTTCTTATTTCCCAATCTTAAAAAAGATCTGCGCGGAAAGCGGTATAGTGACGATGAAGCATTGAAGGTAGCGGTGAATGAACATTTTGACAGCCAGAATGAAAATTATTTTTATGACGGGTTAAGAAAAATAATTGACTGATCTACCAAATGTATCGAAATAAGAGGCGAATATATTGAAAAATAAAAATATTATTACATTGAAAACTTTTTTTTTTCTTACCTGTACCACGAATTGAACACCCCACGTACCTCGAACTCATCATAGAACTGTATATATATATATACAGGGTGTCCGGTAAATAGTGGACTTCCTTACAGGGCTGGATAGCTCAGCTCAGGACTGGCCAAAATACAGGGTGGCCAACTTGGAGGTATACAACTTTTTTTTGCCGCCATTTTGTTTTGGCGGTAAATATGACAGTTGTTGCATGAAAATTACTTTGTGTAGATACGGCAAATTTGTTATGGATCGTTTTACGACGGAACAACGTGTTTTAATTATTAAAACGTTTTACTCAACCCAATCATGTATTGCGGAAACTCTAAGAAAATTGCGGCCAATTTTTGGTAGAAATCACTTACCTTCGCGGCTAACAATAGCTCGTTTAGTGAATAAATTTGAGCAGTATGGCATCGTAACAGATAAAGCAGTTCCTCATCGTGTCAGAAGGGCTCGTACTGAGCAGAATATCCAAATTGTTCGTCAAAGTGTAGCCGAAGAACCCACATTGTCTACCAGGCGACGTTCTCAACAACTCGGACTTAAGAGGACTTCTCTACAGACAATTTTGAAGAAAGACCTTGGTTTGTTTCCGTATAAGGTACAGATAACTCAAGAACTTCAGCCTCGAGACCATGAACGCCGTCGTGATTACTGTAGTGTTATGCTAACCAAGCTGGAAAGAGACCCAGATTTTCATAAAAAAATAATTATGACTGACGAAGCTCATTTCGACCTCAGCGGATTTGTTAATAAACAAAATTCTCGCTATTGGGGAGAAGAACAACCTTCTTTGATCCACGAACGACCTCTGCATCCTCGTCGAGTAACAGTTTGGTGTGGAATTTGGTCAGGAGGGGTAGTTGGGCCTTATTTCTTTGAAGATGCTATGGGTGATGCTGTTACAGTGAATTGAGATCGGTACCGTGAGATGATAATCCATTTTTTCTCGAATCAAGTGAGTCAATTGGGCTTGGGAAACATGTGGTTTCAACAAGACGGGGCCACGTGTCACACGGCACGAGCCACAATAGAAACATTAAAAAGAAGGTTTTCCCGGTCGATTAATTTCGAGAAACGGTGACATTGATTGGCCCCCAAGATCGCCTGATTTAACAGCTCCTGACTTTTTTCTGTGGGGCTATCTAAAGGGACGTGTCTATGCTAACAGGCCAATGAACCTTCAGCAATTAAAACAAAATATTCGAGACACAGTCACTGAGATAACGCAGGAAATGTGTGAAAATGTGATGAAAAACGCAATGAAAAGGGTTCACATCTGCCATGCTGCTAAAGGTGGACATTTGTCTGACATTATTTTCCATGTTTAACTGCCGGCTCTAAATACTATACTTAACAACGAATAGTTAATATTTTTTATATTTCATAGAATAAAATTACAAAACTAAAGTGTATACCTGTTATTTGGCCACCCTGTATGATAAATCATGTTTAGTAAAAGTCGCACCAAAAACGAGATATCTCAACTTTTCAAAATTTTGGAAATGCGGTACCCTGGTGTTCACTCAGGTGAACTATCTTTTAAAACATTTAAAATCAGTTAACTTCATTTTAAACGGAAGTAAAAGTCGTTTATTAAATTCGCTAGTTTGATAAAATTCAGTCTTTGTTGGACAAACTTAATGATAACTTCGCTGTTGTAATCAATAAACTCAATTGTTATATCATTTTAAAATCTCCATTAACCAGGCCAATTTTTAGGAAAGCAGCACTACAAGTCTTGGTACATTTTTTTTACACCGTGCTATGTTAAACTTGCCGCCAGTTAAACTCAGATTCCTAAACTTTAAATTTGATTTGAAAAATTAAAAAAACTGGTAAAATTTTATTAATTCCGTTGATAAGGTCTTATAGCAAATTTAATCAGCAATCTTTCACAGCAAACGAAACTCAAAAATACTAATAAATGTGGCCACGGCATCGAAAATGGTGGACCAGAGTACCGCATTTCCAAAATTTTGAAAAGTTGAGATATCTCGTTTTTGGTGCGACTTTTACTAAACATGATTCATCATATTTTGGCCAGTCCTGAGCTGAGCTATCCAGCCCTGTAAGGAAGTCCACTATTTACCGGACACCCTGTATATATATATATATATATTAGGGATGCATCGATACGCCTTTTCGCCGATACGATACCGATACCGATACTCTTATAAAAATATCGGCGATACCGATACGCTTTTTGTGAATTAAAAAATGAAGGTATAATAAATAAATCACAAGACAGATTTCTTTTTATTAATATAAGAAGTAGATACATAGGTCAATATTAGATAATTAAAAATTTTAGTAATTAAAATTAACATTGATAAGATTTTTGTTTAAAAAACAAAGTAATCGCTCGTTGACACTACATTTTTAAATTAAAAAGTATCGTTGAATCGGTCATAAAAATATCGTCGATACCGATATATCGGCTAACCCGAAGTATCGCTAATATATATATATATATATATCGGTATCGGTATCGGATGCATCGCTAATATATATATATATATATGGCACCAACTGGATAGTACTAACAAAGATATAGACCATATTTTAGAAAATTTTACTTATAAATCCAACACTATTAACACAGAGCTTTCGCCATAAAAATCCTCGCGGAAAGTAAGGCGGTGGATATAAGATTGAACCTGCCTGCCTAACCCTACCGAACAAATTTGACAATCCCTGCATTGACGATGCGGGATTGCTTTAATATTCATAAGACGTAAGTTTCCTTATTACTACTTATAGAATCTAAGACTTAGTGTGGACCTATGTCCCATTTGTCTGTCAGACTCATTCAAACCTACCACAATCATTATTAGTGGACCTGTGTCCCCTTTCATCCGTCAGCGATTTGACATTCGTCAGGTCACTCTCGGACTCAAGTAACTTATCTACAGATGTTACACCAAAATAAATTAACTTTTATTTTATACTAAACCTATTTTAAAATAAATTTACTTGACATTAAAAAACTAAGTCGCGCCTGGGGTCACATCTCGGCCTGAGATATCGACGACCGTAATCTAAATTGGCGTAAGGGACAAAAGGGCGAAAATGAGTTATGAATGCAGTTGTATTCAGTTTTTTTTTCTCTTTCGAATGGTATAGGTTACATCTCGATAGCTTGAAAAAACATGCCCCTTACACCCTTAAAAAACGGTTACTTCGACGCAGTTTTTGAAAAAAAATAGTCGTATCAAACATAAAGAAATAATATTCAAATCCATCGTGGTGTAACTGTCGTCTTCGCAATTCACCTAACGTCGTAAGGAGCCATCAAATAAGTAAAAGGCCGATACACCATTTTACGTTCTCAAAAAGTATCTACACAATACATTTGATTAAATCACAAATAGATGTAACTATCATTTTCTTCATTTACCTGAGTCGTAAGGGACAATTCTGTTAGCAAACATTTCTACGATACGCAGTTTTGCTTTTGCAGATGTAAGACAATACAGACCTTACGCCCAACTGTCATTGTTTCAAATATGTGTTCATGGCATATACGTAATTTTTTCACTACTACAAGCAGTAAACTACCGGCCCTTACGTTAAAACATAACTGCCTAATTTGAACTATTCCCATAGATGTTAGCGTTATCTCTTTCATTAGATGACAGACGCAGTGTTCGTTGATATAGCTTAATAACTCGCAAGCATTTTAAATTGCTTTCGGGTAAAAGAGATATCACTATGGCCATGTTTACAGTAAAGTCCCAGATAGACGTGCGAGTTACTACGTCGTACTTATGGCTCGGCGACCTTACTCGTCCCTGTATCGTCCTAAGTAGGTACGCGAACTTCTAAAGGTAAGCGCGGGCGAAAAAGGTCGTCGAGCTTTTAGTACGCCTACTTACTCGTCCGTCTATCTGGGACTTAAGATGTTGCTGCTGGTTTTAGCTGAGTGCTGTGATGCTCAGTTCTGTTCTTCACGTATGTTTGTAAAGACGCACGCTTCAAGTACTTTTGGAAAATTAATGAGAAGAGATATACTATATTACTCCATACAGAATCACTCTTAGCTCGAAGCGATAAATTACTGCGAGCATAAGACAAGTTATTGCAGTATGTATCTTATATTACTCATATTATGAATGAGAAAGTGTGAGTGTTTGGATGTTTGTTACTCAATCATGCTTCAAACACTAACACTCTAAACGGATTGAGATGAAACTTGGCACACATAGGTTAGGTTCTGGAATAGAACATAATCCCGAAATTTTTAATCAAAATCTACGCAGATGAAATTGCGGGTAGAAGTTAGTTTTTAATAAAATATTTCGTTTTCGGTGGCACGTAATAACCGGGTTTGTGTTTATTTTGCGAGTCTTTTAGTATACAAAACAAGTTCCCAAAGCGTTATCACAACGAATATTTACCCAGTATATTCTTTGATCAATCAGTACTGATATTTCTCCATAGATATAAAAGGCAAATCTGACTCACTGACTTATATATCAACGCAGAGCCAAAACTACTGTACCATGGAAACTTGAAATTCAATACAAGGGGTTCGTTTAATGATGTAAGTGAGCACTAAGACAGGATTTTTGGAAATTCACTCTCGAAGGGGTTAAAATAGAGGGGGAGTAGCGGGAAACTAATTCTACGCGTACGAAGTCTTGGGCGTCCTCTATACAATTATGTTTCGATATTTTGTACTCGCTTTTACATAAAATAGCATGTTTAATTTTATTTTGTTACTTGTTATTAGTTACTAGCATATCATTATGATAATGTATGTACCTATGCCATAATTTATCTTTTAAATTGTTCAATTCTCTACTAAATAACACAATTACATTTATGATTTCGTGTATTATTTCAACAAATAATAAATTCCATGTACCTTTTACACCATGTAATAGATCAGTTTAAATGGAGTTACATCCTATTATTTTTAATTTCTCTTAATTTAGTTCTTGATACGTCAAATTTACCCCGAAGTCTAATATTAAAGAAGGGTTTATCGGACATTTGAAATTATTTTTTTAACGTAAGGGACATGCTATCTCGGTAACTAAGCGTTAAATGATAAATTGAGTTATTTGTACTTAAAGAGTGAAGAAAAATAAATAATTGGCTAATTTTAGTTACATGATACGTTAACAAACAACAAAATTATGAATTTTAAAAGAAAAAAATTACAGTTTTTTGGCTCTCCTGAAAAGTAGCCATTTGTCCGTTACGTCAATTTAGATTACGGTCGTCGATATGGACACAGCGTCTTTGCAGAACGATGATGCACTGCATCTCTTGCTGATGATACATCAGGTGATCGCAGCATCAGCAAACTGCAAGGCAAGATCTTATATTGCGCAGCCTGCTGCAGTTCGGTAGCGCAGGTACATGAAATGGAAAAATAAATAACGTACGAGATCATCACAAGTAAGGAAGGAGAGCTGGTCACGCTCTCAAACGGGAGATTCCAAAAGAGATCAAAATAACATTAATAAGCAATTTCTTAAAGCTTCAGTTGAGAATAACATTCGCTATGGGTAGAATTAAATAATAAACCTAAAACGATACAGAGTACATTAATCGATGGCACCGCGCAGTCGTGCCTTCACTATTGTGCAACAGGATCGCGTGCCTACTTCTTTACTGCCGACATCAGACATCAGTCCTCAGTCACCAGTCATCGGACATCAGTCACCAGTCATCAGACATCAGGATTCTCAGCTCAGCATAGATCAACATGAAATATAAGAAAAAACACACATGATAAAACAATTTAAAATTAATCATCAAACCCTGCAAATAATAAGCATGAACAAGTCTCTAACTATCATCCCCTTAACATGGGATGCGTGATCCATCCACCATGAAGGAACCCGTATGCCATGCGGTATGTGAGATGAAACCAAGACAGTTTCTTCATACCATATATACATATAGGCTTAAAGGAATTCTCACAACCCCAGGCACACTGGACCCATGGAGACACGCCCAAATCATGTTTCTTTCTCATCTCTATTCCCCCTGGTTGTACTTGCTTGTCCATATCCTGCCATACTGTAAAAGAAAACCCAACATTATCACACCTTCAGCACTAAAATCCTAACCTAAACTATATCTAACCCTAAATCCTAGTTTTTTTTTTAACCGATTCCTATGTCCTATTAGTAATTTTATCGATCTGCGTGAGGGCCGGCCTTCTACGGCAAAGACTGAAGATAACATCAGTGTTGTGCGGCGTATGATAGAGACTGATAAAAGATTGGCCTATCAGCAGATTCGTACAAGCTTGGGCATCGGTATGAGTCAAGTGCACAAAATCCTCCATGAACATTTAGCGGTCAGGAAGCTTTGTGCCCGGTGGATACCTCATAATTTGACCGAGGCCTAAAAACTCCGTCGTGTTGATTGGTGCCGTGAAATGGTTTTAAGATTTAACGGAGGTGACTCAAATGCTGTGTTCGACATACTTACGGGTGGCGAAAGCTGGATTTACTGTTATGATCCCGAAACCAAAAGACAATCTGCTCAGTGGGTGTTTCCTTCCGATGAGTTGCCAACTAAAGTAAAGAGAGGTCGAAGCGTGGGAAAAAAGATGGTAGCCTCATTCTTCGGAAGGACAGGTCATTACGCGACAATTGTTTTAGAGGATCGAAAAACAGTTACTGCAGAGTGGTACACTAACAATTGTTTGCCACTTGTCTTGGAAAAAGTTCGGGAGAAACGATCTCGCAGTAGGATCCTCGTTCACCACGGCAACGCCTCGTCACACACCGCCAGACGAACGATCGGCTATTTGGCGACATCAAACGTGGAATTACTGGGTCACCCGCCGTATAGCCCGGACCTCGCACCTTGCGATTTTTATTTATTCCGGAAAATAAAAGAAAAACTTCGAGGAAAACGTTTTATGGACGCCGAGGAAGCTGTAACTGCGTTTCAAAAGGCCCTCGAAGAGACCCCTAAGGACGAGTGGGCAAAGTGCTTTTGACAGTGTTTCCATCGGATGCAGCGATGTATTGACGTCAATGGACACTATTTTGAAAATATGTAATAAAGCTAATAACTTGCTAGTTTAATCAGTTTTTGATTTTCTAAGAACTTTCAGTTTGACCCTCGTAAGCTATCTTCATTTCAAATTTCATCCAAATCCGTCCAGCCGTTACAGCGTGAAGAAGTAACATACACACATCATTTATAATATTAGTAGGTTAAGGACATCTGCGTCAGCTCATTCGCCTAGTTTTCTGAAATATTAATCTTATTAATCCGTAACTCTACGTCAGACCTATGTAGTGGTTCCCTTCCCTAGATTATCATGTGCGGTGATACCCCCGTGCTAGACTTTTTCGCACTGTTATATGCATAGCATGCGAAAGGTAAGTAGTTGCACCAGTCACGTTGTCCTTCTGAAACATACTTTTATAACATACCTACTCGAGAGTGTTCTATTAAAACGTTCGACCAATCCTATAGTTTGGAGGAAAGTCGTCGCATGAACACAAATATAAATTTATCTACGCACATATCGTAAGTCCTCTTTTATGCGTTCAAAACCCGTAGGAAATGACCAGCATTATTGCAACTAATTTTACTATGAAAAGTTTCTTGTCTGTGGTAGTAGGTAAAATTTGTACTGTAATGGTTATAACAGTATAGATTTTGGTAAGGTTATGAGTTTCAAATTTGGAACATGTTCCAAAATTAACACAATTTAAATAGGTCCAATTCTAGTATCAATTGGAACGTCAACTCGGTATATTTTTTAGTACAATATCGTGGGATATTTGAATTTCGAACGACATGAGAATAGGGACTTTATTAGTATGTCTATCATATGATTTAAAAAAAAAACCATACATATTTGTGACACATGACAGGTTTCTTTTGCCGCCATTTTTGTTGTCAATTCGTCGTATCGTAAGTCGTAAATTGATTTCATTAAGTTCATTTCTTTGTAGAGTTTATTGTGCCACTTGAAAATTCTGCTTATCCAAGTAGACAACAATTGATTAACATTGATTAAATTTAACATCGTTTGGTGAAATTGGTAGGTACTTAGATATGTTACAGGTAGCGCTGGTAGCAATGCAGGTCATTTGCCTTTCGGCTTCTGAACCCATCTTAGAGTACTTATAATATGTGTGTAGATAAAGTATTGTACGCGACTCTGCGTAATTGGCATTACGCAACCGTCACGTAAACTACTATAACGGGGCAATCACTTTATTTACATCATGCTATGACGTTATCTCTTCCACAGCAATACACAATATCAAAATCCCACGATTGCACCGATAAAGCCCATCTTGCGAGTCTACCATTCATGTCACGCTTACTCTTTAACCAGAATAAGGGTGCGGCTGCACTGAGGCGGAGACGAGCGGAGCGGAGCTGTGCCAATATTAACCAATAGAATCTAAGCTAACGTCCGCAAGGCTCGCTCGACGTGACCGCACGCGCCGTCTATTGGTCAACATTGGACCAGCTCCGCTCGATCCGTGACGACTTGGAACTAGGGTTTGCAATATCCGCTCAGTTTTTTAATATTCGGATAATTGAATACTTCAATATTTATTATCAGAATTTTCGGATATTTGAATAATTTCGGATAATTTAGGTATTTTATAAAATAAAACAAAATTAGCGTATTTAAAGGTGTGTAATGCATAACATCAACAAGTCAAGTAACAAAAAACCTGAAAATTAAAAATACAACATGATTTTATAATCATTATATGAGTTGTCATTATCGCACCACGTAATTTGTAATTTTTATGATAAAATAAAATTGCAAATCCCATTTTTTTTAAAACCACGCGTGACGCGACGCGAAACAATAACACACAACCTTCCTTCGTACGTTATAGATACAGACTGACTGACTGACTGAGCGAATGGGTTCGTTGTTCGGTCGGTTCAGAGTAGGTAGGTAATACCAATAATTATTTTAGTGACATGTAGAAAATCCGCCTTATCTGCAAGTGTTTTCGTTGCTCATTTAAATACCTAATAATAGTAAACTTCAATCTTCTAATATTCAGTCTGTATACGGATACTTATTTAATAAAATATAATACTTAATATGGAACATTTGTCTAACCACCTTATTTGGGCAATACAGATGGACATAAAACGTCATTAGTCATTAGCGTTTTTTCTCGTATTTTTTTTGAATTTTTCCTGCTTATTCAAAATATCCGTTTTTTCGGATAATTCGCGGTTTAGTATTCGGATAATTTTGAATATTATTTTCGGCGGATATTCGGATAATTGAATATTCGGATTATTCGGATTGCAAACCCTACTTGGAACTTAAGCGCCCACAAATAATGCTTGAAATATTGTATCGCCCATATCAAATCGAGGCATTATTTTTCAGTCACCTAATAATATCTTTGTTCCTTGATGCATATGCGATTGGTTTCATTTCTTCTTTACCCTGAAATAGCAACTTCCCAAAGCTTTGTCCGAGCTATCGACATACAATCTTGTTGTTACTTCAATTTATGTTCAAGAATATTGTTTACATGCTTAGTTGAGTTGTTTGTGATGGCAGTGATCTCTCTAATCTTGAATCGGCGGTCTTCTTGGACAATATTTTCGATTTTCGTGATCATGTCTTGAGTAGTCACTTCTACAGGAAGTCTCCAGGACTTCGCTCCTCGTAAAAGCCGAAATTTGAACACGTTTGAATTCATTATATCAATTTCTAATGCTATGTTTTCCTATGAAAAAATAGAAAGCTAACCACTTATCGGTATTGTTAGTTTTCTATGTTGGCGGGAAAGTCATTTAACTCTCATTCATAGTTGACAAATTTAAAAAAAACAGGAATGTTATTCTTTATATTTTTCAAAGAATAATAGTTTAGAACGGTAGTTTTTTTTTTACCTAGTAACTTCATAAGTGACCAAACACGGGTAGTTAAATCTGGGCGGCCCTTCTGGTTTATCAACCAACACGACAGGAAAAGCATACGGACTTCTTGATTCTTGAATGATGCCTGCATCTCATGCACTTGTTCATCGATTATTTGTCGTTGTTTCTCCGACACTCGATACGGTGCTTTATGGACTGGTTCATCACCTGACGTTTTCATCGCGACTGAGGAATCCTTATAACACCCCAATTCATGTGTTGCAAACGAAAATGTTTTACGGAACCCTTTTAACAACTCATCAAGTTCTGATTTCTGTTTGCCTGACAAATTTTCGTTAATGTCAAAGACAACCGGTTTCCTTTCCGAATGATTCAGTAGATAGTTCTCATTTCGTTGCACCAAATCAGTAATATAAACATAATCAGTTTGTTTTAATAAAAGAGTCGTGCACTAACGCCTTGGTTCGTATTGAGAAATTTATTTAATTCTTATTATGGTTTGACATCGATTTGAAGTGTATTTTAATTCCTCCTTTCAATATCCGCATTTTTTTAAATAAATAATGGCATTATTATCGTGTAGAAAATCCTAGCCAAGGATGAAGAGCTCTGCGGGATCATAAATAATGAATAGGCGATGATGGAAATACACATTTATAATTATAATACCCATATCGGCGCTGCCCACCACATTGACGGCATGACCACAGACGGCTCTCAATGTAATCTGAGGAGAATCAACATAGTCTCGCAGCTCCAAACTCTCTCAACGCGATACTGAAATACATGACACTGATGCTCCTGAATCTACAAGGGCCTCGCAATCGACATGATTTAGTTGTAACGAAATAATGGGTATAAAACACCCCCAGCCCTACATCGTCCTGCTGCCGCATCACCGGGTTCACTGTTCTACACTTCGTCACATCCCGGTTTACTGACGACGGGGACTGTAGTTTGGGTGATGCCTCGAAGAAGGTGTTGCAGGTTGATGCCTACGTATATTCTGCTGCTTATTCCATGGACGTGGACTCAATTGGCGATTGCGGCTCAAAATGCACTCTGCGCGGTGTCGCAACCGTACCCGGCGTTCTATTTGGTGTCACATACTCGGACTGTGGCGTGTGCATCGATTGATATCCTCGACCTCTGACGTCTTCGTAGCTCACGTCTGGATTGAAAATTTGCAATTCTACTTTCTGCGTTTTCGTAATTATATACATCCTTCACCTGTAGCAGCTTTTCTCCTTATTCCTCCTTGGGACCAAATCATTTAGAGGCAAGTAGGCATTGATAGCGATCGCTCACGGAGGTAATCTAATATTTGGTAAACTTTGTGTCATCCTTAATCTCCGCTTTCGCTGCCAAACTCTAATGCATAGAAATATTCTATGAGTAATATTTGCCGTTGCTGCTTCCTATAATAAAATTTCTGAGCAAATTCGGTCTGGGAGGTGAACTGTTCTTTTAATTTGCTGAAGATCACCTCGTATGTTGCAAAAGTAGTGTAATTGGTCTTATAATAAAGCAATGCCGGTCTGTCTAAATATGCGGCAATTGTATATTTCATTTGGTCGTTGGTCCAGGTCTTTATGATCCCGATGGCATCAAAGTGTATGCTAAAATCTTCGACGTCCGACTATCCACTGAACTTCTTTGCTGCCATTTTCTCCGAGCTCAACATTTTCTCTAAGGGAGGGGAAGAAACACAAAAATGGGAAAAAAAGTACTCTGTATTACTGTACCGTACCTGTACCGATCTCGTACTCTTATTGGGAAATTTCCTAAAACTAGGCTTATCTCTCCGTCTTTCGGCCGAGCACTTGCTTGCTTATCTGCGAGAAATATTTAATGACTGAGAGCCCCCAACTCCTCCATGTGACGTAGTGGGGTTTTATGTGAAATAAATACTTCTGACGCTACTTATAGATATATCTTTATTTTTATGTATTTTAATATTGGAGAGAATACATCTGTTCTGCCTTGCCTCGTGGTTCGGCCGCGACTACTACATTATATATACCAATGAAATGCCGTTCTATGGAGCTATTTACTTTTCCATTTAAATTATTAAGAGCAAATGCGACATATGTCCATGTCTATTTTACATACTATAACGAACTACAATACATTCAGGCAGTGAAAGTATTCCCGCTTCCCAGATTTCTTCTTCCATACATGATTTTTCATGTGAAGCCGTAAACCGAAAATAAAATTTTCACGGTTGATTGCTCATTACATGGGAAAGATTTTAAACTCAATTTTTTTTTGTCGTATTTAAATTTGAGGTTCTTAGAAAAGTAAATAATTTGAAAAAATAACTGGTTTTATGTAAAAGTAGATATATATATTCATACAAGTTTTATTATCAATATTACCTTATTTACTAGGTCACAGTTTAAAGTACAAAAATGCAATTATCTCTTAAACTATAAAAAATCTCTAAACCTAGGGGTGTTTTGGATAGCCCTCAAGATGAACTATTTGAATTTTTCATTTGGACCACAAGAAACCCGACACCCTGTATATCTGAATTATATCGGATAAATATCAATGCATAACAGTCTTATTATAAATATCAAAATATCCGATGCATAATTTAAATGAAATACGAATTTAAATTTGTCCCGTGGTTTGAAATTGAATAATAATCTAAAAAAATATTATAATAAAATAATGATGATACAAAAATGTTTGCACTGACCGGGATTGGAACCCAGGACCGCTAGATTCGTAGTCAGGGTCAGTATCAACTAGCTAGGCCATCGCGTCGTTAAGACTATGACGATACAAGTCAACACGTAAAAATAGCCTTCAGCGACCTACCTACCTGCGCAGTGATCAAAATAACGGACGAAATTGGTGGGGGCGATGGGGGGAGTGTAAACCGCTCCGCATTGTTGATACGCAATTGGTTTGTCAGTAGATAACATGCGCAAACATGTCCCCTCCACTAGCCACTCGGAGCTCTTTTTACGTGTGTCGACCTGTACACTTTCTTAATCCTTACATAGAAAAATACGTACTTACTTGAATAAGTAGCTACATAGAAAACATTCAAGACTCGGACCAATACAGGCGTTTATCAAACAAACATCTGCTCTATTATAAGAAGTTTTCTTGATCTTTGTGTAGGGATGTATCTGTTAAATTTGTGATTGTTTTTTATAGTGTTGTGTAATTTTCAGCCGCTGATAAACTAATTAAGGTGTGGGGCGCGTACGATGGTAAGTTTGAGAAGACCATTTCGGGCCATAAGATGGGCATCAGCGATGTGGCGTGGTCTTCCGATAGCCGACTTATAGTCAGCGCCAGTGATGACAAGACCCTCAAGGTATACTATTATTCTTATTTATTACGTATCGATTCTCTAAACATATTTAATGTGAACATTCTGAAATCCTTTCTAAGATATTTCTTTTCCTACAAACCTTGTCCTGATAATTTCGAGTTATTGTCGAGTTTTAGCGTGATCAAGGGAAACGGAATTTCATTTTTATATACAGCGTGCAACTGGGATTATTGTTCAGGATAAAATCTCAAAAAATAAACATTTGCGCTTAAAAATACAAAAGATCGTAAAATCTGACATTCATTATAGCGCGAGTTTATTTTTGATTGTTTTGCTGTTTGGATACAGAGTGAGATAAGCAAACTTAAGAAACTCTTTGAAAATCAGTTTGTGTCTTTATTTAAATAAAAGAATGTTTCCTTTAAGTAAAATGATCTGACTTAAGAATTTAAGACAGTACCCCTCTAGGGCCCTTTTTTCCACCCTGTATAGAGATTAAAGGGCTTTCTCACGGTTATTGAATTTGTTATCATCAAGGACTGGAACTCTTCATAGCAAAAATCAAACTATCAGAGGGAATGACCAAATGGTTTTATCGACAATTCCACTTATCGATGTTACGGAATATTATCGCATATCGACTTCGATTATTCTGTAACATTTGACCTCTTTGATAAGCAACCTGCATCTCCATATTAAAATAAATCGTGTCCACGTCACATACGTCATTTACGTCGCTTGATTGTCATAAGTAATTTACGTGCCGTGTTACTAAAATGGTTAATCCTAAAAGAAAAACCATTAACAAATGGATAACGAAAGATTCTTCTCTTAGTTACAAAGAAGATTCATTCACGATATATAGCTCTAAATGTGATCTTCATTTAAAGCAGCTAAAGAAACATTGCGTTGAAAGTCACCTACCGAGTAAAACTCATGCGTCAGAAAAATGCTAAAAAACACCTTCTATCTAGATTTAATAATATTTTAGATATCATGCGTGGAAAATGATCGATCTACATCTACCGATGTCGTGTTAATGACTCATTAAGTGACATTTATTTATCGATAGTCGATAAAACACTTATGAAGAATTCCGGTCCTTGGTTATCATCATAGAGTTATACTCTATGAAGAGTTACGTAAGTACTTTTATTTAAACAGGTAACGTAAAAAAACCCTTTGGTAAACTAAGATTAGATAAGCATGATTATTATTGTTATAATGCTCTATAATTTTGCAGGTGTGGGAGTTGAGTTCAGGCAAATGCTTAAAGACCCTGAAAGGTCACAGCAACTATGTGTTCTGCTGCAACTTCAATCCGCAGAGCAATCTCATTGTGTCCGGCAGTTTTGACGAGAGCGTCCGGATATGGGATGTTAGGACCGGTGAGTAAACTTATAATCAAAGCCTTCATTTCATTGTGGCCGTTTATAGCAATAGGTTCTTTTTGCGACTGGCGTTTAAGCTGTTCTGTATATTTTGATTGCTTTATTCGTAATAGGGCGTGGACAGTGTTACAGGGCTACTCCAGTTTTAACCATCCCACAAACTTGTGTGGCTATCATAAACTGTATTTATTATTAACGCAGTTTATATTATAGCGGTCTGGGAAAATGTAGCTTCCAATAAGTAAAATATTAAATAATTTAAGGTTCAAGAGTTCCACAAAATAAACCAAACAAACACGCAATTTGGTCTTTTTATAGGTAGTATTAGGTAGTATAGAATAATGAAATTAATTGAGCCAGCCAAAACCCTGGAGTAGATAATCGAAACGGACACAAAGTTTCTTAGAACGTGCAGAATTGTAAATTGTAACCTATTTTGGTAGGGTTGTCACAATAGGTTAAGACAAATCAAACAAAAGATTTTGATAAATAGTTTTATTAATCAGTATGATAGGATACTTTACAAATTACTTACTTTAATAATTTTATTATTATAATTTTTGTCTTATAGTAATTTATTGGTTCATTTAATGGTGTGGTAAATTCTGAATCTAACATATAGGCAGTATTTCAAGTAATATAACGGGAACTATGAAAATTAAACTAACATAAAAAAATACGTGACCGTGCCACTAACCGTTGAAGAGTTGCCTAGTGAGGAGACAAACCTGGCTGCGGTGCCAGGTTTTATCTATCATATTATTGCATTGTCACCGAAGTTACGCAAGTATACAAAATTTCGGCTTAATCAAACATCGGGAAGTGGTTCAAATCTTACTTGCAATATTTGAACTTAACACACATACCTCAACAACTACAAATGTATCGTAAAAGCTTTTAATAATAATAAATAAGTAAAAACACACAGTTTTTACCTCTTCTTATTAAAATAAAGGATCATAGCATTCATTACCGAACCTCGGAATATACGGGGCAAAATTAAATCACAGCTAGGGATCACCTATATCGATAAACTCAATTATCGATGCATTTCACATATACCCAGCCCCCCCATTGTTTGCAAGTGTTTTTTTTTATTTGGTTTCCCTACTACTCCCTAGAAATTGTTAAGTCTTTTAGCCACCTAGAATGGATTCACCGGCGCTGAGCGCGAACAGCTAGTTTACTAATAAAAAATATAGCTTTCAGCGATTTTGGAAAAGCTCCCCCCTAAGGGATAAAAGGAGGATGTAGAATTTTGTATGAGAGTTCCGTCATTTTTGTAGTTAGAAACGTGAAAAGTGGTATTAAGTCTACTATTTACAACTAAAAAAATATTACTTTCGGCGATATTGAAAAAAGTATTCCTAATAGGGTGAACTTCTACATACTTTTACCCCCCGTAAAAGTATGTAGAAGTTAAATAAATTACTTAACAGCTATGAGCTATTATTATAATTTACTGGGAATAAGTACAGTTGGTTAGGTTACGTTTTTTTTGTCCACGCTTTATCGAAATTTAACATATATAAAAAAAACACTAATTATTCTTTTTTACCTATTCAACTTAAGAAGTAAAAACTAATGGTGCACTTATACCTATTATAAATATTATAATACTTAAGGCACTAACATCTAAATCATAAAATTGGTTTAGTGCAAAATTGTTGTGTCTTTAATTTCTGCTTGAATGTATAACATAGGTACAACGACAAAATTCTTCGCAGCGCATAACCCGCTCGCGCTCATTGACCAAAGAACTTCGTCCTTATTGCTTTGTTTGGGATATTGTTAATACAAAATTATGATTTAATAAATCTTCAAACCTTTTTTTTTTTGTGTATCGTTATGAAAAAAAAAACTCGCTATAGTTACTTAAATGAATATTCCAGTAATAAGTAATATACCGGGTGTACAATCCAAATGGGTCAGTATAAAGAAGTCGGAAACTGAGAGATAGCGAGATCTGTTCTTAGGAACCATGACGTCGATTTTAGATTTAATAATAATTACATTCAAACTTTTTTATTAAATCTTATACATAACCGGGAATCGAACCTGGTCAAAATCAATGTGTATAAATTCTGCAACTCGCAAGAAGCACAACACTAATGGAATCTTGTTTAAAGTATGAGAGTTAATAAAAAAGTTTGAATGTAATTATTATTAAATCTAAAATCGACGTCATGGTTCCTAAGAACAAATCTCGCTATCTCTCAGTTTCCGACTTCTCCATACTGACCCATTTGGATTGTACACCCGGTATACAAGGACGTTTAGTTGTTTTATTCTATTATTTTTCTAAAAATTGCAGTGTCACTTTAAGGATTTTTCTGGTATTTTTTCAGGTCAATTTAAAATAAACGACATTTAAATCAGAAGATTCTAAGTTTTTTTAAGAAACGTAAATGGATAGACGTATTAAAATTTTATAAAATACGTTCATAGAACTTAAGTCTTTAAAACAACTAGAGAAACAGTTACGATATTTTTTCTAGAAAATTATACTTTTGAACGCTCTCCTGTAAAGTTAGCAAAATGTCGCTTAAGAGGTTTCTCCTTTCCACCGTCGATTTCATTCCGTACCCTAAAATGACATTTCATGGTGTTGCCTGTTTTTTATTTACAACTTATAAAATATTGATGATACCACCGGTACTTATCGACAAAAATATAGGTAGGTACTTATGTTTATTGATATAAAAGTGTCTGTAACGCAATGAGTGGATAATCCGTGAAGTCCCAAAATTATAGAATACTTTAGGTAAAGTAAGTACCACCCCTTTGTAGATAATTAGAATTTTTGTATACAACCTATTTCTAATATTTAAAGGTAAATTTTATTAAATTCGAAACTCTATTGGTGCATCATAAAAAGCTGAAAACACACCAAACATCTCGCTTTATTATTTTTATCAAACTCAACAAGTGTAACAAATAAAGTCAACAGCAACAATAACACGAGAAAACGCACTGAACACATCCGATCACCATACTATACGAGGAAAGTAACGAACACGAAAAACAAAAGGCGATGCGTTGGCGTCATTTTTTGATGTTGACACTAATTGTCCAATAGTAGGTTTAAAGTTGAATACAATGCAGATTTAATTGGTTACTAATTTTCGATAAGTAAGTAGGTACCTATCTTAAACATAGTACATAATAATTTTTATCTACGCACATATCGTAAGTCCTCTTTTATGCGTTCAAAACCCGTAGGAAATGACCAGCATTATTGCAACTAATTTTACTATGAAAAGTTTCTTGTCTGTGGTAGTAGGTAAAATTTGTACTGTAATGGTTATAACAGTATAGATTTTGGTAAGGTTATGAGTTTCAAATTTGGAACATGTTCCAAAATTAACACAATTTAAATAGGTCCAATTCTAGGATCAATTGGAACGTCAACTCGTTATATTTTTTAGTACAATATCGTAGGATATTTGAATTTCGAACGACGTGAGAATAGGGACTTTATTAGTAGGTATGTCTATCATATGATTTTAAAAAAAACCATTCATATTCGTGACACATGACAGGTTTCTTTTGCCGCCATTTTTGTTGTCAATTCGTCGTATCGTTAGCCGTAATTTGATTTCATTTAGTTCATTTCTTTGTTGAGTTTATTGTGCCACTTATGAAAATTCTGCTTATCCAAGTAGACAACAATTGATTAACATTGATAAAATTTAACTTCGTTTGGTGAAATTGGTAGGTACTTAGATATGTTACAGGTAGCGCTGGTAGCCAATGCAGGTCATTTGCCTTTCGGCTTCTGAACCCATCTTAGAGTACTTATAATATGTGTGTAGATAAAGTATTGTACGCGACTTTGCGTAATTGGCATTACAACACTCGTGTCATCTATTATGAAACTCGCCTTGCGGCTCGTTTCATAAACCACACTCATGTTGTAATGCCTGTCATTACGCAACCGTCACGTAAACTACTATTATTATATCGGTTATTTGTAACACTACACCATCAACCGAAACAAAGAACAGTGTTGTTTCTTAAAAGCTCGCCACATTATTTTCATGTTTAACATCTGTCTGTCAAGTCTACGGAATAAAATATTGACTATATGTGCCGTACCTATATATTCTTTCCTACATATATTATCAATGCGAAAAGTTGTGCGTGCCTCAATTGTGAGTTCTTCGCTAAAACTGATCGACGAATTTGGTTGGATACATTTTGGGATAGAGTGTGTTTATACACTGGATTAACAAATAGGGGCCATTCCATATGATTTCAACAAATCGAGTGTGCCGCATGACATTTGGTTTGTATAAAAAAAATTGAGGATATACTTTATGGTGACAGAAGTGCTGAACCACCACCATTTTTTTTTTTATATTTTTATTTCCGAGTTTTACCCATTCGAAGTAAATAGTGGGGTCAAATTCCTGCTTGTATATAATACGCTCTAACTTTTTTTTTTTAATATAACGAAATAATTGTTGCTGTGTTTGATTAGGTAAGAAATATGGATGTCATACTGTATGAAAAAAGTTATCTAAATTAACTACAAAAAAAATGGTGTCCATTTGAAATGTTCAGGTAACTGGTATTTTTTTGCAATTTTAATTCATTTTTGTGCAAACCCTGATGCACAGTAGGGGTAACTTTTTTCAGAAATATAAAGTACTAGTTTTGTATATTCTGTTAAATAAATATTATCGTTTTATAATTATATTTCTAATAGAAAAATAGTAGTGAAAATTTAGAATTTCGAAAAATACTTATGTTTGACCACCAAAAAACCCATGTGGAAGAATAATTCAAAATTTGAATTTACTCAGAAAATATACTCCATGTCTTTGTCAATTAGATTCAGTTTAATTTTTTTTGTTATTTTCCCTATTTTTGGTTATATGTTTTTTTTAAACTGCTTATCTCGTGAATTTTCTCTCATTGTTTTTATATTATATGCAGATTAAAATATTTATGACTATAACTTTTAAATGTATGGTAATCAATTACCATACACTGAAAAATCAATAAATATAAGCCAGACGGTTCAAATTTACTAAATATATTTAATAATACTTATATATAAAACGAAAAAAAACATTACTTGCAAACCTTTGCTTCTTCGAAATTTTCTGAAGTAGAATAACGTCGCACTATTAATTTATTTTGAGAAATGGGAACGAAACTATGATAAGAACGTGTATTTTTTATGGTTCTCATATTTTTAAATCGTTCTGATAAGTACATCTCAGTTACATCGACTTCTGATTTTGAGACGAAAAAGAACCTGATTCCAAGAATTTTGTTTACACAATACTCGTACATATAGCTTCGGGGAATAAAATGTTATCACTACCTGTGGTGCGTTGCAGACTAGCCATGATGAACGCGAAAAAGTCGTTTTATAACATTCCAACCGAACAAGACTCCATTGTCGAAATAACTGAATTTTAAAGATGGCAATTTAATAAAAAGTCAACTTCTTATACATGAAAACAGGTTAAATAACACAAGCACTTCCTACAAAGAGTTTGCACCGCTTCATTATCTCCTAAGTACGGTCTCCTATACAGGGTTATTGGTAAGTCGACCTATTCCCGTTAGGAGGTGATAGGGGTGACTATTTGCGATAAGTTTGACCCCCATATGCATTATGCAAAAGTGAACCATTTTTGAGTTATCGCGTTTATTAGTTTTTTTTTAAATTAGTCGGAAATTCAACTTGAAAAATTTATTACAAAAAAAGTATCAATTTAAATCTTTTTTTTTCTTCTGATTTACAAAACCGATTAAACACTGGTTATTTCTCAATATTAAAACAATAATTATCGGTCCAAATTTAAAAAAGCGAGACGGAAAACGAAATATTTTTAATATTTTTTGCGATCGCATTCCACTAAAATGCCTTAAAAACAAAAAAAAACGTTATGAAACTTGGCTTGCAGATTATTTTAAAAACTTAACTGTTTTCTTAGCTCTCCAAAAACGCATAATAAGTAGAAAAATATTTAAAAAAAACCTGAAAAAATAATCATCACAAAGGAAGCGGGCGGAAACAAAAGTCACAAATGCAACTTCAAAAATTGAAATTAAAAGACATACCAAATTTAAATCATACATTTTTTTATTTGCTTTGGACAAGATGAATTTGTTGTTCCTATGCAAAATTAAAAACAATATTATTTGTACACGTTTGAGAATGCGAGGCCAAAAACTAAAAAATACATGTTTTTTTATCAAACTCCAACATAAAGTACACGAAAACAGAAAAAATTACCAATACATTTGGCGTGCAGATTACACATAAAACATTGACCTTTTTCCAGCTTTCTAACGAGCTATTAAAATTAATATGAATTTTGTTAAAGATTGCTGGAAAAAATTGATCACAAAGGAAGAAACAAGGAAGTCACGTCCGAACAAAACTTAAAATTAACTAACTAAATCTATCAAAACTAACTGTTATACTCGTAAACACAAATAACAACATTAACTTATGTAAAAAGTTACAAAATTAAAACTAATAAACAATTAAAATTGAAATAATCAGGATTTTTATAGTTCATTTTCAAAATGGCTACCTCCATTTCTTATTCTCACATAAGTTAATGTTGTTATTTGTGTTTACGAGTATAACAGTTAGTTTTGATAGATTTAGTTGGTTAATTTTAAGTTTTGTTCGGACGTGACTTCCTTGTTTCTTCCTTTGTGATCAATTCTTTCCAGCAATCTTTAACAAAACTCATTTTAGTTTTAATAGCTCGTTAGAAAGCTGGAAAAAGGTCAATGTTTTATGTGTAATCTGCACGCCAAATGTATGGTAAATTTTTCTGTTTTCGTGTACATTATGTTGGAGTTTGATAAAAAAACATGCATTTCTTAGTTTTCGGCCTCGCATTCTCAAACGTGTACAGATAATATTTTTTTAATTTTGCATTGGAACAACAAATTCATCTTGTACAAAAGCAAATAAAAAATGTATGATTTAAATTTGTTATGTTTTTTAATTCTAATTTTTGAAGTTGCATTTGTGACTTTTGTTTCCGCCCGCTTCCTTTGTGATGATTATTTTTTCAGGTTTTTTAAAATAATTTTCTACTTGTTATGCGTTTTTGGAGAGCTAAGAAAACAGTTAAGTTTTTTAAATAATCTGCAAGCCAAGTTTCATAACGTTTTTTTTTGTTTTTAAGGCATTTTAGTGGAATGCGATCGCAAAAAATATTAAAAATATTTCGTTTTCCGTCTCGCTTTTTTAAATTTGGACCGATAATTATTGTTTTAATATTGAGAAATAACCAGTGTTTAATCGGTTTTGTAAATCAGAAGAAAAAAAAAGATTTAAATTGATACTTTTTTTGTAATAAATTTTTCAAGTTGAATTTCCGACTAATTTAAAAAAAAACTAATAAACGCGATAACTCAAAAATGGTTCACTTTTGCATAATGCATATGGGGGTCAAACTTATCGCAAATAGTCACCCCTATCACCTCCTAACGGGAATAGGTCGACTTACCAATAACCCTGTATATAACTTCGATAAGGATTATAGTAGCACCGAAAAAATATTAAAATATTTCTTAAACGAGCAAAAATAACAAAACTTTTTAAACTGAATCTAATTAACAAAGACATGGACTATATTTTCTGAATAAATTCAAATTTTTAATTATTCTTCCACATGGGTTTTTTGGGGGTCAAACATAAGCATTTTTCGAAATTCTAAATTTTCACTACTGTTTTTCTGTTAGAATTATAATTCTAAAACGATAACATTTATTTTACAGAATGAACAAAACGAGTACTTTATATTTCTGAAAAAAGTTATCCCTAATATGCTTTAGGGTTTGCACAAAATGAATTAAAATTGCAAAAAATTACCAGTTACTTGAACATTTCAAATGGACACCATTTTTTTTGTAGTTAATTTAGATAACTTTTTACATACAGTATGACATCCACATTTCTTACCTAATCAAACACAGCAACAATTATTTCGTTATCTTTTCATAAAAAAAAGTTAGAGCGTATTATATACAAGCAGGAATTTGATCCCACTATTTACTTCGAATGAGTAAAATTCGGAAATAATAAAAAAAAAAAGATGGTGATGGTTTAGCTCTTCTGTCACCATAAAGTATATCCTCAATTTTTTTTATTCAAATCAAAAGTCATGCGGTACACTTTTTAATTCAAATTTGTTGAAATCATATGGAATGGCCCATAGGCTACCTTGAATCCCGAAATAAATCAGTAATCACTGTTCACGCGGGGTGGCAAGATTACTAGGTAATTTTAAGCGGACGAAGTCGCGGGCAAAAGCATTAAACTTGCAATTACAAAACAAACAACGTGCCTCGCAATGACCCTGTGATTGTCAATCTGAGGCTTTGCCAGCGTAAACGGGTTTTTTCCAGTCTCGCCGCGTACGCGACAAGCGGCCAGTGGTCACACACACATGCGCCGCGTAGTGCAACCGATTCGTTGTACGAAGCTTTGTCTCTGTTTCGTTTCTTTACTCCTGTGACCTGTGGTAACAGGACACCCTGAACTTAAGGTAATTTAAAAAGCGAAAGTCGGATCTTTCGCTTTTTAAATTTGGTTTGCAGGCGGTAAGACGGGTTATTTAACAACTATTTTTACGTTACTTTTTTACGGAATGCCGATTGTCCGGCCAGATTTATAGTCGGCGAATAATCGGCTAAAGATACCGAATAATGAGCACTTTGACTTACTGGAAGACAAAAAATTACCCATATATAGTTAACTGTTATATTACAAGACTTTCAAGTCTTTTACTTATATAATATACAAAAATAAAATATACAAAAATAGGAACTTTTAATTTTCATCATATAGAAAAATAAATAATTTTGCAAATATAATCCTCCGGACGGTGTAGGAAGTAAATCACTAAAAGGTAAACAAAATAAACTTGTCAAAACTCGAACGCATGACGATTGGCTTCGCATGACGTGACTAGCGGACCGATACAAAAAGGTTCCCGATTGCACCGCCGTTAAGTCGGCTAGTCGGAAAAATCTATAGTCGCTCCGTTTTTCAAAATCCCGTCTCGTTGTCTTGTCCCTAGTACTTTATATTTATAGATATAGAATTATAATTATTGGTATATTATCTTATTTTAAGGTAAATGCTTGAAGACGCTTCCAGCTCACTCAGATCCGGTTTCGGCCGTACACTTTAATAGAGACGGGAGTCTGATTGTGTCTTCCAGTTACGACGGCTTGTGGTAAGTTGTTGACTAGTTCATAAGATAATTTTAGCCATTCCGTCGTCACACGTTTAGACGTGTTAGCAGCGCGACAGCGGTTATAAGGTATTTCGGGTTTGTATTTCTCTCTCACTCGCTCACGCACGCTCTTACGCGTGTCTAACCGACTTTACCCGAACTGAAAGGTTTTTTTAAAATATCTGGCACTATACATTTGCGCATGTAGTATCGGACCATTTCCAGTATCGGAATTGAAAATCGGTATTGAACCTCAATATCGGAATCTCGGAATTACGCAGGGCATAAAAATCGAACGATTTCCAATACCGAAATTGAAATTAGGTATTTTGTCTCAATATCGGAATTCCGATACTAGTATCGGAATTGGGGATCTTTTAGAAAAACACACTATCCATTCAATATACACTTTTAATTCCAATACTGGAAATCGTCCAATACTGCATGTCCTACGTATGTAATGCATAGGTGATGTCATGATCTATGTGTTGGAACTTGAAATTATACCAGGCAACTCCACAGATAACTTCGAAATACTACGTTGGTTTCGATATTACAATACCGGACTTAAAAGGTAATGCATATCGGATGTACCAATAGATAGGACAGGCCCAATGTTGGAATTCAATTTCGATATTGTACGTGTTCCGTTATTGCTCAGTCTAATCTCAGAATTGTAATATCTGAAAAATTTGTCCGAGATTCCGAGATCTCGGAATTCATGTCCTACTGTAAATTCTTATTAGAGTACCACGTATAAGCATGTTTATTTAAACAGATAATGTAAATGTTATACTTTAATTGCTGAATTGCTTACGTGTATTCTTTCGCCTAGAGTAAAATATACTAATTTAGGAATGTTTCATTTCAATGGCGACTCCGTTGGTATATGTTTTGATGGAATCTGATTATGAATCCTTTTTTTTTTTTCGGGTAGGCTTAAAAACAAGACATAGAAATTTTGCTCACATATTTAATTTATATTTTAAAATACATACAATAGTAAATCAGTAATTTTTTTTGGATAAATGGATTAATCTAACTTTAATTGCCGCCCACAGTTGTTATCTTAGCTTTCTGAACAACTATTACTTACTTATTGCAAGTATCAGATCTCCACCTACTTCACTTGAATTCACACTATGGACACTTTATCACAACTCAAGCGAAACATGGTTGACATGAGGGAGCTTTTTGCTGCAAGGATGGCTACATTTGAGAGTGGCCAGTCTGCCTCCGGTACTCAACACACCTCGGTCGACAGTGATTACCAGGTATTTAAGGCCTTTATATGGAAAACTGTTAACTGTCTACAGGCACAAATGGACCTGGTGGCCAAATCCCTTGATGACCTAGAAATGAGGTCATGATCCAAGGTTCTGCTCCTGCATGGGGTGCCGGAGGCAGAAAATGAAAGCACTGTAGATGCTGCCGTTGCCATCTGCTCTCAAAACCTGCTGATTCAGGGCATGTCTGCGGAGGCTGTTCACGTGTGCCATCGTCTTGGCAAACTACGGGATCCTTCCAAACCAAGGCCCATATTAATCAGATTTACATCCCTGGTGCTGCGGAAGGCAGTCTGGTTAGCCAAAACCAAACTGAAAGGCTCTGGCATGACGCTGTCTGAGTTCCTGACTGGCAGTCGGCACGCAGTTTTCGTTGAGGCACGGAAGATCTTTGGAGTCAGGGGCAGTTGGACGAACGACGGCAGGATGGTCGTGCTATGCCGAGATGGTTCTCGTCGCCGAGTCAGTACTATGTCGGAGCTCCGTGCCCTGCTTTCTCCAGCCGTCGTATCAAGTGGCGAAACCCTGGGATCGTCTGGTCCCATGCAGAATGCCGCTAGCAAGCAGCCGTTGACGGTGCGTGCGAAGCTACCAAAGCGCGCAGCGGCCTCTACGAAGCCCAAATAGACTTTATGTCGTTATTTTATATTTAATTTACTTCGAAATTGCAACTTCCCGCAGCATTGAATTCATTATTATTTGATTATTTCTTTGTGCCGCCGTTGTCTGTTGCTTCTTTTGTTATAACGGTGTTCTATAAATAGATTTTTATATTCGTCACTTGCGGCGGTATTCATTAGTAGTAATCAAACTAATCACTTTTGAAGTTTGTTTGACATGACACTGACGGAAGTGACATTTGTCGTTTGTGTTGCGTTCCGTTTCGCTGTACAAGTGAGTGTATGTTCGGTACTTGTAATGTAAGTATTTGATGTGTTTTAGTTTTTTTTTCATATTATTAAATTTCCCTTCGGATATATGTTATTTCGTTTGTTTTTATATTTGTGTTACATTTGTTTAAATAATTAGTAATCTGCATCTGAACAGCTGCTGGCGAGCGATTGAGCTCCAATCGCGTCCGGTTTTATTTAGGGTACGACGTTAGTATTCGTTATTTTAGGTTATTAGTATAGTATTTACTTTTATTTATATATACAATATTTATATATTATATTTTACCTTCATGTCGGATGTATTGAATGCGAGTCATGACAGTGTTTTCTTTTCCTTATCGTCGTCTAGTTTATACGATTCTTTGAGTGACCAGTCAGATATGCCAGATCTTTGCGATCGGTTAAACACCACTTTGTGCACATCACAAAAGAATTTCAATGTTGTTCACATTAACGCTCAGAGTGTACCAGCTCACTTCCCCGACCTACTTTTTTCTTTCTCTTGCAAAAACATTCATGCCATCTTGATTTCCGAATCTTGGCTGAAGCCATCTCTTCCTTCTGCACTCTACCCTCTTCCTGGCTATCAGTTAATTCGCAACGACAGGACTGGACCCAATGATAGTGGACTCGGTACTGTTCGGGGTGGCGGTGTTGCAATCTACTTAAAGAGTGATCTTGCCTGCGAAATTGTTGCTCATTCGCCTTCTCTTTATTCTAAATCCCCCCTGAGTATCTGTTCCTTAGTGTCTCATTACATCACTCTTAAAGTCCTTCTCGGAGTATATTACAGTCCCTCCTCGAACATAAACTACTTTGATGCTCTTGAGATGACTTTGGGAGATCTTGTTCCGCAGTTCGATCACACCATCCTAATGGGTGACCTGAATACAATGTCTCGTTAAAAACGACTTTCGGTCCTCTAAACTTCAATCTCTCACAAATTCCTTGAATATGAGTATTCTTCCTCTCAGCCCTACGCACTTCCCTCATAATGGCCCCCCCTCTCTTTTAGATCTTATCATTACTTCTTCTCCTAACCTTGTTTCTCTTCACGGTCAGTTTAACGCTGCTGCCTTCTCAAATCACGATTTAATCTTTGCTTCCTTTAGAATTCGACCCCCAAAACGCAGGCATAAATTTATTCTTTGCCGTAATCTTGGTAATGTGGATCGAGAGGCTCTGCTCTCTGATGTCCAAGATGTCGACTGGCAGTCCATTGATGCTCTCGACAGTGTTGACCTGAAACTTGAAGCCTTTACCGTCAAATTGCTTGCGATTTTCGACCGTCACGCACCTTTAAAGCCTTTGCGGGTTAAGCATTACCCCGCGCCGTGGCTTACTTCCGATATTAAGTCTCTAATGGCTAAGAGGAACCGGGCCCGTTTGAAGCTGCGACATAAACCGTCGGATGAAAATCACCAAAACTATGTTCTCTTGCGTAACCGCTGCAGTCGTGGGTTTAGAGATGCTAGGCGCCGCTACATTCACGAACGTATAGAGAGTTGTCCCTATCCTAAATTATGGAAGTTTCTTAAGTCTTTAGGGGTGGGCAAACCTCAACAAAACTCTTCTAATGTTAAACTTGACCTCAATTCCCTCAACAATCACTTTAGCACTTCTCCGGTTGTCTTGGACCCGTCTCTAAAAAAACAGACTTTATCTCTTCTCGCCAACACTCCTCACCCCGACTTTCCCCCTTTCGACCTAGGCTTCATTTCGACGGAAGAAACTTTAAATATTTTAAAAAATATTAAGACGAAAGCCGTTGGTGAAGACGGTGTGGGTTTGGACATGCTTATGCTCGTGGCGGAACCTATTGCTCCCATCCTATCCAAAATTATTAACTTTTCTTTGTCTTCGGGCTGTTTTCCCTCTTCGTGGAAATCTGCTCACGTCATTCCTCTTCCTAAGACCTCAAATCCCTCTTCCTTTTCCGATTATCGACCAATTTCAATTCTTCCAGTCCTATCAAAAATTATAGAACATTTTATAAATAGAAAACTGTCTCGCTTTCTTAACTTTCACAAACTTTTCAATTTGTTCCAATCTGGGTTCCGCCCCGGGCATAGCACTGTCACTGCCTTGGTCAAGGTCACCGACGACATTCGTCTTAATATAGAACACAGAAAACTCACTGTTCTGGTCTTATTGGACTTTAGCAGTGCTTTTAACACCGTAGACTTTGAAATCCTCCTCGGCATCCTCAAAACATTAAATCTCTCTACTACAGCTCTCTCGTGGTTCCAATCATATCTCCTTGGGAGGCGCCAGCTTGTCAAGGTAGATGATGCTGTCTCTTCTTGGAGGGATTTGTCCGCTGGTGTCCCCCAGGGAGCTGTGCTATCCCCGCTTCTGTTCTCCATATTTATTAATGGCATCACTGCTTCTCTTCAATCTTGCTATCACCTTTATGCAGACGATTTGCAGATTTACGCCTCGGCTGGTATTGATGATTTTCCCTCCTTAATAAGCCTAATAAACTCTGACCTAGCTAGTATTCGAGATTGGGCAGCTAACTACGGGCTAAAAATCAACGCGAGGAAATCGCAAGCAATTGTTGTCGGTAGTCCACATTTTATTGCAAAGTTGTCTGACCTTGTGTGTCCGGTTTTGGTATTCGACGGTACTATTATTCCTTTTTCTTCCACTGTCAAAAATTTGGGTCTCACAATGGATCAGACCCTTTCCTGGTCGGCTCAGGTTTCTGAAGTTAGTCGAAAGCTCTTTAGATCTCTCCACTCCCTTAGGCGCCTGCAGAATTTCCTGCCCCTTCGCACCAAGATTACTCTTGCACAATCTCTTCTACTCCCTTTATTCGACTATGGCGACATCGCATATATTGACGCAACTGAAGAGCTGCTCAATAAGCTGGAACGGCTTCAGAACGTGTGCATTCGGTACATATTTGGCTTGCGGAAATTTGACCATGTGTCTGATTTCCGTACTCAGCTTAAATGGTTGCCCATTAGATCGCGTAGGAATGTTCATGTCCTGTCGTTGCTATTTAATATCCTTTTCAATCCTCAATCCCCTCCTTACCTTGTCGAACGGTTCTCTTTCTTGGCTACCGGGTCCCAGAACCGCTTACGCTCGAGTGCCAACCTACTCCTGGCTTTTCCTGCTAGCAAATCCAAATCTTACTCTAAATCCTTCTCGGTACATTCTGTTCGTTTATGGAATAGCCTTCCAACTGATATCAGGCAATCACAATCTGTTGCTTCACTTAGATCTAGGCTGAAGAGGTACTGGCTTGACTCTTGTTCCTGATCTAAGACTGTATGTCCTTTTTCCTTTCATACTTATATATATTATTTATATATGTATATATATATATATATATATACATACAATGTATATATTTATTTATTTATCCTATTTAATATATATATTTATTATACCTACATATTTATTTGCTATTCTTATTTTAATCTTCTGTATCTTTAATACGTTGTACGTTTAGCCATCCGTTGTTTTTATTCTTCTCTCAATCGCTCAAAGGTTAACTGGAAGAGATCCCTTATAGGGATAAGTTCGCCTTTGTACATACCTTTTTTGTTTCTGTTTATTTTTTGATTTGTTATTTTCTGTTTGTACAATAAAGAGTTTACATACATACATACATACATGAATCCAACGATGGAATTGTTTCTATACGACTTTTAAAATTTACCTTGGAAGAACAAGGCTTGGAATAAATGTGTTAATCGTTCAGATTATAGTCTTAATTGTATAGACTGGCGGCACTGGGTGTTGAGGTTTCAAAAATATAAAAGTTGTTTTAGGCGTATATTTTCCGGACCTTTTGCCAAGTCTAATGGATAAATTTGTGTCTTATTAGGTGTTTGCTAATGTGGAAATTTATATATCTTTCTTTTTTTAAACAGTATAGTACGAAAATAATTTTTGAGATGAAAACTTAACTTTCACGGTTATAATTAGACCCCGGATTCTTGTCGCGATGACGTCACAATAGGGTAATTTGGGGAGCAAATGGAACAGTAGTAATTAATACGGATTTATTTAGATAAGATAAGATAAAAAAATGTCTTATTGTGTAAATTAATACGAAAGTGTTACTCATTATTTTTTGGTATATTACTGCGAAACTTCCTTTAAATCAATTGTCAATTGATTAAATTATCGACATTGTTCTTTCGTTAACTGACTCTCCGTAACAGATCAAAAGTTGTTCTAAATGCCTTGCCGTAAGGCTACGTCTTCAAGAAGAATATATCCACTTCAAAAAGGAAAAGCTTCTTTCCACTTCGACAGATGTTATCGGAGCGTATTTGAAAAGTTTGCGCTTATCAAAGAAGGATTTGTAAGGATTGCTTGGATTTATTTGTATACAAGTTATACAACATTTACAATATAATTTACTGTCGATTACTTTCAAAAAGTCAAATTTAGTAAGATATCTATCGAAAGACATTATTTTATTTTAATTTAACAATTCATTAAAGCAAACGCCCTGTGAGACAGTGTCTTGACACATTGATATAATGCAGTTGTCAATAAAGCAAACAGTTTATAATCCATATGTATATAGACATTATTTAAGGTCAAACTTTATTGAGTTTTGTTAAAGTTAATTTTAATATATTACATTGTGATCTACTATTACATGTCCTGAATGAATATTTGGTGAAATGAATATATATTTTACCTTATCTTATTCTTTATGTATCATTTTGTGCCACCGTTCCATTTGCTCCCCAAATTACCCTATTGTGACGTCATCGCGACAAGAATCCGGGGTCTAGTTATAATGAAGTAGGAACCGATGTAATACGCATTTTGTGTTATCTTTACGCACTGGAATATTGATATTAAATCTATACGTAACCACGTCGTCCTAATAGCTCTAAAAGAGTAATCTGTTAAAATAAATAAGTGTTACGCGTTCTTATCACTAGTGTGTTGTTGTTCAAACAAATTTGTGTCAAATTCATCCATAACATTTGAAGCTTCCTTTTTCATACAACTCCCCTGTAAAAAACGTCACAAAAGGAAATTCAATATAATCAAAGATAATCAAAAATGTAAAAAAGCTAGAATCAGAGAGTCGGTTCTGTGAACGGCTCGTTAAACAGTAGATTAGAAACCCAGTAAAAACCACACTATTAAAAGGTATACACGCAATAAGTTAATTTAACAAAGTATGCAGTTTGCGTGGGAGCTTATTTTATTACCCTTAACTGCACGAAGATCAAGTTAAAATGAATATAGTATGCGGGCAAAAGTGGTATGGGAAAAAAGTAGGAAATGTTAAGTACAGTTAACAATTTTAGTTGTTGAGCCACCTTAATTAATCGTCATAATGAATGAGCGTGCCATGTCATGACATGACAAAGTGATTCAAGGAAATATCATTTATGTATGTATTGCAATTTAGATCTAATGGCATTATCGAACGAACTTATTTGAACTTTATTACCTAGCTGGTAGATTCCGCCTGTATGGCAGCGGTTCTACTGAGGCGGAGATGAGTGGAGTGGAGCGGAGCTGTGCCAATATTAACCAATAGAATCTAAACTAACCGCAGGCGCCTTCTATTGATTAATATTGGCACAGCTCCGCTCTGCCTCAGTGGAGCCGCAACATAAGTCCCGCTCACTAAAACTCCCTGTTTGTAGATGTGCTTTACGAGGCTATAGTGACTCATTTATTAAAGTGGTTGGTGGCACCTGTCATGTTTTACTGCTTGTTGTTAAGCGTATTAAAGCGTTAATCAGTTTTTATGAATATATCGTTCACAGCCGGATTTGGGACACCGCATCGGGGCAATGCCTCAAGACTTTGATTGACGACGACAACCCTCCAGTGTCGTTCGTGAAATTCTCTCCCAACGGGAAGTACATACTCGCGGCAACTCTTGACAACACGCTTAAATTGTGGGACTACAGCCGAGGCAAATGCCTCAAGACTTACACTGGCCATAAGAACGAGAAATACTGCATCTTCGCCAACTTCAGCGTTACTGGCGGAAAGGTAAAAAATATTGTAGTTTCTTTATTTATCTGTATTCAGCACGGATAGCACAAATTGATTTGTGTCGCTTGCAGTGGCGAAGCGTCACGTAAATAAATAGACAAGCCGGAGCAAAAAAAGGTGTATGGCGTGTGTACGTGTTTGCCCCTTCCATTAATTAAAAAAACATACCTACCTACCTTAATAAAATAGATGTCATCTTTTAGTTCCCAAAAAGCAGTGCTGAAGTAAGTGCGGTAACTGTTTCTACGTGCGATCCTTGCAGTTAGTGTTCACCACCTTCGCCATACACACATCACTGTACACATACATACATCACATCGCCATATATACATCACTGGTATTACATGAACAGTGTATGTCAAGTATGACAAAAGTGGCTTTGAAAAAAGCCGTTAGTTGCTTACGCACACATTAAACACACAGACAATATAGTTAATTTACGTTAGAAATCAAAACACAGTAAAAATTGGCTTGCTAATACCTATCATGCAAAATAAGAAGTTGTCCTTTGTTAAAAACGAAACAAAAATAAACCAAATTAAATACATGCACTGCAGGTCTGCACACAGAAACCAAAAAAAAGACTTAATTAAACATTTATTTACAAATTCGTGCTACAAAATCAACGGAATAAAGAAAACCCACAGCCCGCGGCATGCGCCGTCCGTACCCGCCTTCCTGTGCCTAGTTACCTATTAAGAAAACCATGACACGCATAAAGCGCCAAACAATCCAAGTAAACTTAAACTAAGTTCATGCAAATAAATATAGAAACCGATTGAAAACTCAATATAATTATATACACTTGAAATACGCTAGGTACAGTTCGATACTTACTTATTTATATTCAAGAATAATTCTGCGGGGTTTTTTAACAAAATGAGCTAAAACGTTATCATGGAAATTGCTTTTCTTTTGAATTTGAAGAAGTAAATGTTTTTCAATGGAAATTACCCCCAGATTAGACAGTCTTGTTTCATTTTGACTATTCCGTGTGTACGTATGAATTCGCTTCAAGGCCGAAAACGACCTTTCAGTGGAAGCCACGGACACAGGCAGAGTCAAAAAGATCTGACTTAAAGTCAAAATCGTCCTCGTCCCGGAAGGCCAACCACTGCGACCAATCCACATAATGTGATAATTATATGCGACATGATAATGAAAGACTGACGATTAAAAGTAAGAGAAATAGCGGACATCGTGGGCATATCCTATGAAAGAACCCAAAACATAGTCAACGAATTAGGTTTTTCGAAGGTGTCGGCGAGATGGGTTCCAAAGCTCCTTTCAGTGGAACAAAAAATCACTCGTCTAACAATTTCACGCGACTGTCTAGATCTGTATGAAGCTGACCCTCAAAACTTTTTGGACAGATATGTTACTATGGATGAGACATGGGTCCACCACTACACGCCCGAGACTAAACAGCAATCGAAGGCAAAGGCCATTTTGTCGGCAAATAAAGTCATGGCATCAGTCTTCTGGGACGCAAAGGGAGTAATAATGGTTGACTATCTCCAGAAAGATAAAACTATAAACTCGGAATATTATTGCGAACTGTTACGGCGATTACGAGAGGAACTGAAAGTAAAAAGACCTGGATTGCTGACAAAAAAAGTTCTCTTTCACCAGGACAATGCACGTGTGCACACGTCACTAAAATCGATGGCAGAAATTCACAACTGCGGGTTTGAATTATTGCCCCATCCGCCTTATTCGCCCGATTTGGCACCGTCGGACTTCCACCTATTTCCAAACTTAAAAAAACACATGGGCGGTAAGAAATTTTTGACCAACGAAGCTTTTGAAAAGCTGAAGTGGACACCTATTTTGAAGACGTGGAGGAAAGTTTCTTCAAAAGTGGTGTATTGGCTTTGGAATCCAGATGGAATAAGTGCAAAGACCTCGACGGGGACTACGTAGAGAAATAAAAATATAAAAAACAAACTAAGGATTTGATTTCATACTTAGGCCGCGAACTTTTCAATCACCCCTCGTACACAGTTTGACAATAAATACTATTTTTAAATGCTAATTATCTTATCTTATAAATAAAATGAAAAAGTGTAAAAAAAAATTTTTTTTTCTCAATGTCGCTGACTTATCAAACCGCCCGCCCTCGTATTATTATTTCGTGCTTCAAAAGATTAGTAAAAATGGGTTAAAACCCTAGTTCTGATGCCTCACCAGAAACAAAATTGTAACATTGGTTTTAGAGAGGAAGTGGACATATCGAAAGGGTGCCGAACACGTTCAATGTTCGAAAACGAAAGTATTTAACGCGACCAAATATTTAAAGAAGATCCAAACATGCCAGAAGGTCCAGCGGAAACAACGCCCAAGTAAGACGACCCCTCGAGCTCACGCCACGCCCTAATTGCTAGAATGGCGAAAAAGAATCCTTAACTGTCTCCTATTAAAATAAAACGTCGACTTCTTGGGGAAAAATCTGATCTGGCGGCTCGTACTATAAGAAAACGACTGAACGAAGCGAATTTATTTGGTAGAGTTGCTCGCAAGAAACCATTAGTGAGCAACAAAAACAGAGACGCTAGCTGTGTTGGTGCCGGCAAAGAATAGCACCACCCCATCTCTTCCCGTGGGTATCGTAAGAGGCGACTAAGGGATAAACCGCAGGATGGGCAGCAGCTTCCTTCGCGGACTACATGATATAATTGCGGTCGGTGGCGACTACGGCATTTTTCCCCCCAATGGATTTAAGCTCAAAGCCACTCAGAGGGCTATGGAGAGGGCTATGCTCTGCGTGATAGAATCAGAAATGATGATATCCGCAGTAGAACTAAGGTTACCGACGTAGCTCTTAGAATAGCTAAACTGAAGTGGCAGTGGGCGGGGCACATTGCTCGCAGGACTGATGGCCGATGGGGTCAGAAGTTTCTGGAGTGGCGTCCGCGGACCGGAAGACGAGCTGTAGGTAGGCCTCCAACAAGATGGAGTGACGACCTCGTCAGGATCGCGGGACCGCGGTGGATGCGAAAAGCACAAGACCGGTCTGAGTGGAAAGCCTTGGGGGAGGCCTATGTCCAGCAGTGGACGTCTTTCGGCTGACATGATGTGTTATGGTCGGATGAAACTGAACTAAACAGAATAGGATCAGACGGTCAATTCTACATACGCCGACCACCAAATACAGCGTTTAATCCCAAGTACGAGGGCGACACTGAAAGTTTTTAGATCTGGCCACTTGTAAACAATAAGTTTAAATTTTGAAAATGGAACTCTTTGCCAATATTATTGAGTATGTATTTTATTCATTTGTCATTTGTTTTACGATTGGGCTACAAATTGAAAGTTGTCTGTGTCACGTCAGCATGAATTTAACGCGAGAAAATTTTCGTGCAATGATTTTTTATGACTTTCGATGTCATTTCAGTCAACAAGAAAGTTATGATAGACTACGATTGGCCTTTCACGAAGAAGCCGCATCTGGTGCCACTGTTTACAATTGGTTTAATGAGTTTAAACGTGGTCGCAATAATCTCACCGATGATCTGCGTGAGGGACGGCCTTCTACGGCAACGACTGATGATAACATTAGTGTTGTGCGGCGTATGATAGAGACTGATAAAAGAGTGACCTATCAGCAGATTCGTACAAGCTTGGGCATCGGTATGAGTCAAGTGCACAAAATCTTCCAAGAACATTTAGCGGTCAGGAAGCTTTGTGCCTGGGGGATACATCATAATTTGACCGAGGCCCAAAAACTCCGTCGTAATGGTATACTATAGCTTTACCTTGCATTACCATCTTCAAAATACGATGCATAACCAAAACGCAATTTATTTACTAAGCCGAAATCTATCGCAGTACTCGCTCGCACATATTCACTTACCTACAAGAAAGAAACAATAACAATATATTCGTACACACGCGCAGTTACATTTCACTGCGCGCGAACTTACACCCACAAAATTATTACAAGTCCTGCGGTCCCTCTCTGCCGGACTTGAAGTACCTAACACATTCAAACATTTTTCTAGCGCTTCGAACTCACACACAGACACGGCGGCACGTGAAAACAATAAAAATCAGAGTGAGCGAGCGCTCTAGTCTGCGCTCGTACGCCGGCTTATTTCAACCAATTTTAAACTTTAAGTGTATAGCACGCGTCACTTTCTTTTCTCGAGGACGCCGTCGCCGCCACCTACGACCTTCAAACTTTAATATATTGCATCCTTTTTTCATTACGCAATTACGCATTACGCGACGCCATTACTTTAGTTCGCGCCGTCGCGCAAAGATACACAGTGTAATTCTTGTGAAAGATTTTTTGAATTACCTATTTATTTAGTGTTTTATGATTCAAGTAACTACTTAGTGAAATTTAGCTCGCTAAGTGTTCGTTCTGTGTTCATGCGCTGTAATGATTTGTTTGTTAGTTACCTACTGTTTGGATTATTTGTTTTTGTTCACGACGACGGAGGTTGATGTTTCTATTCTATTTTTAATACGTTAGGTACCTATAGGTTTCACCCAAATCTAATTTAGGTTATATTCGTGGTTTTTCAATATTTTTGTCTGTCTGTAGGTACTCAAAGTAGGTACTAAATATGGCCGCATTGGTTCAAATTGAGTGTTGTCTTACAGATTACCTACTTAATGAGCTAACATGATACGATCTTTACTTATATTTAAGTAATTCTGCTTTGAATGGGACTTTCCCTCAGATTTTGACTTTAAGTCAGATCTTTTTGACTCTGCCTGTGTCCGTGGCTTCCACTGAAAGGTCGTTTTCGGCCTTGAAGCGAATTCATACGTACACACGGAATAGTCAAAATGAAACAAGACTGTCTAATCTGGGGGTAATTTCCATTGAAAAACATTTACTTCTTCAAATTCAAAAGAAAAGCAATTTCCATGATAACGTTTTAGCTCATTTTGTTAAAAAACCCCGCAGAATTATTCTTGAATATAAATAAGTAAGTATCGAACTGTACCTAGCGTATTTCAAGTGTATATAATTATATTGAGTTTTCAATCGGTTTCTATATTTATTTGCATGAACTTAGTTTAAGTTTACTTGGATTGTTTGGCGCTTTATGCGTGTCATGGTTTTCTTAATAGGTAACTAGGCACAGGAAGGCGGGTACGGACGGCGCATGCCGCGGGCTGTGGGTTTTCTTTATTCCGTTGATTTTGTAGCACGAATTTGTAAATAAATGTTTAATTAAGTCTTTTTTTTGGTTTCTGTGTGCAGACCTGCAGTGCATGTATTTAATTTGGTTTATTTTTGTTTCGTTTTTAACAAAGGACAACTTCTTATTTTGCATGATAGGTATTAGCAAGCCAATTTTTACTGTGTTTTGATTTCTAACGTAAATTAACTATATTGTCTGTGTGTTTAATGTGTGCGTACGCAACTAACGGCTTTTTTCAAAGCCACTTTTGTCATACTTGACATACACTGTTCATGTAATACCAGTGTATGTCAAGTATGACAAAAGTGGCTTTGAAAAAAGCCGTTAGTTGCGTACGCACACATTAAACACACAGACAATATAGTTAATTTACGTTAGAAATCAAAACACAGTAAAAATTAGCTTGCTAATACCTATCATGCAAAATAAGAAGTTGTCCTTTGTTAAAAACGAAACAAAAATAAACCAAATTAAATACATGCACTGCAGGTCTGCACACAGAAACCAAAAAAAAGACTTAATTAAACATTTATTTACAAATTCGTGCTACAAAATCAACGGAATAAAGAAAACCCACAGCCCGCGGCATGCGCCGTCCGTACCCGCCTTCCTGTGCCTAGTTACCTATTAAGAAAACCATGACACGCATAAAGCGCCAAACAATCCAAGTAAACTTAAACTAAGTTCATGCAAATAAATATAGAAACCGATTGAAAACTCAATATAATTATATACACTTGAAATACGCTAGGTACAGTTCGATACTTACTTATTTATATTCAAGAATAATTCTGCGGGGTTTTTTAACAAAATGAGCTAAAACGTTATCATGGAAATTGCTTTTCTTTTGAATTTGAAGAAGTAAATGTTTTTCAATGGAAATTACCCCCAGATTAGACAGTCTTGTTTCATTTTGACTATTCCGTGTGTACGTATGAATTCGCTTCAAGGCCGAAAACGACCTTTCAGTGGAAGCCACGGACACAGGCAGAGTCAAAAAGATCTGACTTAAAGTCAAAATCTGAGGGAAAGTCCCATTCAAAGCAGAATTACTTAAATATAAGTAAAGATCGTATCATGCTTAGTATCATGTTAGCTCATTAAGTAGGTAATCTGTAAGACAACACTCAATTTGAACCAATGCGGCCATATTTAGTACCTACTTTGAGTACCTACAGACAGACAAAAATATTGAAAAACCACGAATATAACCTAAATTAGATTTGGGTGAAACCTATAGGTACCTAACGTATTAAAAATAGAATAGAAACATCAACCTCCGTCGTCGTGAACAAAAACAAATAATCCAAACAGTAGGTAACTAACAAACAAATCATTACAGCGCATGAACACAGAACGAACACTTAGCGAGCTAAATTTCACTAAGTAGTTACTTGAATCATAAAACACTAAATAAATAGGTAATTCAAAAAATCTTTCACAAGAATTACACTGTGTATCTTTGCGCGACGGCGCGAACTAAAGTAATGGCGTCGCGTAATGCGTAATTGCGTAATGAAAAAAGGATGCAATATATTAAAGTTTGAAGGTCGTAGGTGGCGGCGACGGCGTCCTCGAGAAAAGAAAGTGACGCGTGCTATACACTTAAAGTTTAAAATTGGTTGAAATAAGCCGGCGTACGAGCGCAGACTAGAGCGCTCGCTCACTCTGATTTTTATTGTTTTCACGTGCCGCCGTGTCTGTGTGTGAGTTCGAAGCGCTAGAAAAATGTTTGAATGTGTTAGGTACTTCAAGTCCGGCAGAGAGGGACCGCAGGACTTGTAATAATTTTGTGGGTGTAAGTTCGCGCGCAGTGAAATGTAACTGCGCGTGTGTACGAATATATTGTTATTGTTTCTTTCTTGTAGGTAAGTGAATATGTGCGAGCGAGTACTGCGATAGATTTCGGCTTAGTAAATAAATTGCGTTTTGGTTATGCATCGTATTTTGAAGATGGTAATGCAAGGTAAAGCTATAGTATACCATTACGACGGAGTTTTTGGGCCTCGGTCAAATTATGATGTATCCCCCAGGCACAAAGCTTCCTGACCGCTAAATGTTCTTGGAAGATTTTGTGCACTTGACTCATACCGATGCCCAAGCTTGTACGAATCTGCTGATAGGTCACTCTTTTATCAGTCTCTATCATACGCCGCACAACACTAATGTTATCATCAGTCGTTGCCGTAGAAGGCCGTCCCTCACGCAGATCATCGGTGAGATTATTGCGACCACGTTTAAACTCATTAAACCAATTGTAAACAGTGGCACCAGATGCGGCTTCTTCGTGAAAGGCCAATCGTAGTCTATCATAACTTTCTTGTTGACTGAAATGACATCGAAAGTCATAAAAAATCATTGCACGAAAATTTTCTCGCGTTAAATTCATGCTGACGTGACACTGACAACTTTCAATTTGTAGCCCAATCGTAAAACAAATGACAAATGAATAAAATACATACTCAATAATATTGGCAAAGAGTTCCATTTTCAAAATTTAAACTTATTGTTTACAAGTGGCCAGATCTAAAAACTTTCAGTGTCGCCCTCGTACTTGGGATTAAACGCTGTATTTGGTGGTCGGCGTATGTAGAATTGACCGTCTGATCCTATTCTGTTTAGTTCAGTTTCATCCGACCATAACACATCATGTCAGCCGAAAGACGTCCACTGCTGGACATAGGCCTCCCCCAAGGCTTTCCACTCAGACCGGTCTTGTGCTTTTCGCATCCACCGCGGTCCCGCGATCCTGACGAGGTCGTCACTCCATCTTGTTGGAGGCCTACCTACAGCTCGTCTTCCGGTCCGCGGACGCCACTCCAGAAACTTCTGACCCCATCGGCCATCAGTCCTGCGAGCAATGTGCCCCGCCCACTGCCACTTCAGTTTAGCTATTCTAAGAGCTATGTCGGTAACCTTAGTTCTACTGCGGATATCATCATTTCTGATTCTATCACGCAGAGCATAGCCCTCTCCATAGCCCTCTGAGTGGCTTTGAGCTTAAATCCATTGGGGGGAAAAATGCCGTAGTCGCCACCGACCGCAATTATATCATGTAGTCCGCGAAGGAAGCTGCTGCCCATCCTGCGGTTTATCCCTTAGTCGCCTCTTACGATACCCACGGGAAGAGATGGGGTGGTGCTATTCTTTGCCGGCACCAACACAGCTAGCGTCTCTGTTTTTGTTGCTCACTAATGGTTTCTTGCGAGCAACTCTACCAAATAAATTCGCTTCGTTCAGTCGTTTTCTTATAGTACGAGCCGCCAGATCAGATTTTTCCCCAAGAAGTCGACGTTTTATTTTAATAGGAGACAGTTAAGGATTCTTTTTCGCCATTCTAGCAATTAGGGCGTGGCGTGAGCTCGAGGGGTCGTCTTACTTGGGCGTTGTTTCCGCTGGACCTTCTGGCATGTTTGGATCTTCTTTAAATATTTGGTCGCGTTAAATACTTTCGTTTTCGAACATTGAACGTGTTCGGCACCCTTTCGATATGTCCACTTCCTCTCTAAAACCAATGTTACAATTTTGTTTCTGGTGAGGCATCAGAACTAGGGTTTTAACCCATTTTTACTAATCTTTTGAAGCACGAAATAATAATACGAGGGCGGGCGGTTTGATAAGTCAGCGACATTGAGAAAAAAAAATTTTTTTTTACACTTTTTCATTTTATTTATAAGATAAGATAATTAGCATTTAAAAATAGTATTTATTGTCAAACTGTGTACGAGGGGTGATTGAAAAGTTCGCGGCCTAAGTATGAAATCAAATCCTTAGTTTGTTTTTTATATTTTTATTTCTCTACGTAGTCCCCGTCGAGGTCTTTGCACTTATTCCATCTGGATTCCAAAGCCAATACACCACTTTTGAAGAAACTTTCCTCCACGTCTTCAAAATAGGTGTCCACTTCAGCTTTTCAAAAGCTTCGTTGGTCAAAAATTTCTTACCGCCCATGTGTTTTTTTAAGTTTGGAAATAGGTGGAAGTCCGACGGTGCCAAATCGGGCGAATAAGGCGGATGGGGCAATAATTCAAACCCGCAGTTGTGAATTTCTGCCATCGATTTTAGTGACGTGTGCACACGTGCATTGTCCTGGTGAAAGAGAACTTTTTTTGTCAGCAATCCAGGTCTTTTTACTTTCAGTTCCTCTCGTAATCGCCGTAACAGTTCGCAATAATATTCCGAGTTTATAGTTTTATCTTTCTGGAGATAGTCAACCATTATTACTCCCTTTGCGTCCCAGAAGACTGATGCCATGACTTTATTTGCCGACAAAATGGCCTTTGCCTTCGATTGCTGTTTAGTCTCGGGCGTGTAGTGGTGGACCCATGTCTCATCCATAGTAACATATCTGTCCAAAAAGTTTTGAGGGTCAGCTTCATACAGATCTAGACAGTCGCGTGAAATTGTTAGACGAGTGATTTTTTGTTCCACTGAAAGGAGCTTTGGAACCCATCTCGCCGACACCTTCGAAAAACCTAATTCGTTGACTATAATGTTTTGGGTTCTTTCATAGGATATGCCCACGATGTCCGCTATTTCTCTTACTTTTAATCGTCAGTCTTTCATTATCATGTCGCATATAATTATCACATTATGTGGATTGGTCGCAGTGGTTGGCCTTCCGGGACGAGGGTCATCTGCGATACTGACTCGTCCCCGCTTGAATTCAACTGCCCACTTTTTTACCATCGTATATGATGGACAGGATTGCCCCAATGAACACTGCATATCTTCATAAATTTGTTTCGGAGTCAATCCTTTTTTATGAAGATATTTAGTTACAGCACGTTGCTCCAAATTGTCCATTATGAAAAATCTGTTTACACGTATTTTTAAATCAGACGTAACATTTATATTAAATAATGCCTTCCAATTAAAAAATCGCGGGATGAAAACTGAATAATGACAGTTCAAAATGGCGGCAGTTCTTTTTTTAAATATACTTTTTTTAATGTTCAGGCCGCGAACTTTCCAATCAGCCCTCGTACAATTTTTATTACATGTCAAAATCTAAAGATTAATAGGTCCAACAGTTTTCCCATTTCGGACGTACAATAATAACCTTACATCAAAATTTTATTTTTAAATAATTTACAGTAAATAAAACAACTGGTAAAACATTTGCAAAGTAGCCATTCCTTAAGGTGGTTCTTTTTGAACTGTGGATTACCTAGCGACTTAATACATTCCGGTAAATGATTATGTATTCTCATTCCAGTGACAAAACTGCTTTTGTTCAGTATATACCTAGAAGGACGAACTGTACATAAGTCATTTTTATATTGAGGTAGTAATTTTTTTTTATAGTCGCTTTTTTTTATTGAAGCCGTCAGTACGCTCCTTAACAAATAATCTTATTTCTAAAATATATATGCACGTCAACGTTAAAATCCTTTTGTTTTTAAATACCTACGTTTCTTACGGATTCCGTATTTTTAAGATTAAATATGATGCGTAGGCATTTCTTTTGAAGAGGGAAAGTGGACTCGACATTTACTGAGTTACCCCAAAAAAATATGCCATTATGTCAGTTGAGGATAAACATTTACCATAATACGCCTTACTAGCCACCTCAATTGATGTTATATTCATTAATATTGATAGCGCATAACAGCTCTTTGAAATTGTTTGATTTATTTTTTTAATGTGTGACTCCCAGTTTAAGTTGCTATTGATAAAAATAATAATTAAAAATATTGAATTTATGATATTTTTAATATTATATTTATCATCATTATATTATTATTTTCCCGAACGGTAATTTTGAATTATAAACAGGATAATCGAAAATTAGTTTAGCTACTCGTATGAAAAAGTCGACCACTTTAAACTAATTTTTTTATGTATCCAAATACTTTCATCCACATCTTGTTTGTAAGGTTGTCTGGAAGAGATCGCCATTTAGCTATGAGACCGCCTGTTGACTTTATTTTATTTACTTGTTTGCCGAATGTTTTTTTTTTGGTAGTCTCAAGTATAACCTAACCTACGTAATTAATATTTAAGATATCCTCAAAAAACATGGTTTCAGCAGTAAATGGCGTTCGATGAAATGACACAATCCATAAGTAAAATTTGATCGAACAATGAATAAGACTTATTAAGAGAGAGTCAAGTTACAGAATTTGACCAAATAAGATAATGACTGATAGCGAACAAGACGAATGAGTGACAAATACAGAAATACAGGCGAGATAATAAGATACCCAAAATAGAGGTTTTCGAATATATCTCGAAAACTTGGCATTCACACACTGTTTTCTTTGTAATAATACGATATAATTTATTTTTTGCAGTGGATAGTATCTGGCTCCGAAGACAACCTTGTATACATTTGGAATCTGCAATCGAAAGAGATCGTCCAGCGGCTCTCCGGACACACGGACACAGTCCTCTGCACCGCTTGCCATCCCACCGAGAATATAATAGCATCCGCCGCTCTCGAAAATGACAAGACAATTAAGCTGTGGAAGAGTGACACTTAAGAAACTACAGTTTTGTAAGTTACTATCAAGTTAATAAATGTAACAAATTATTGGTCCTGGCCGCCTGGGTTAACGACGCGTTGCCTTGTTGCTGGTAGTGACCTTGCCTACGACGTTATCGGTTCACGTGTTCGATTCCTGGTATGGGCAAATAATTGTGTGATGAGCGTGAGTATTTGTTTCTGTCTTGGATGTATACTATTTATTTAAGTATTTATGTATCTATACAGGGTGTTAGGTAATGAGTGGATAATCCTTGAACTACGGATAGAGGGCACTTAGGACGTTATGAAAAAGCTAAAATAGGTCTAGTAAAAGTCGCACGGTTTTCGAGATATTTGGACTTTTAGGTTTTTTTCGAAAATGAACACCCTTGTTCAATGATTCGATTATAGCACCATTACAAGGTAATTTTTTTTAATTTTTATTTTTGCTCAATATTATTGAATACTTGTGTTATCAGATAGGAATCACCATTTTTGTGAGACATCAATAGATTAAAAAAAAACACGCAAACATGAATTTTGCATTTTCAATCGTACATTGATCGAACTTTCAACTCTCATGGTGAAAAAAAAATACACTACCGTCTAGTTGCCCATAAGCTTAAAAACATGCCAATTTACTGCCGAATTCAAAATAGTAACTATTTTTTGAATTTAAAATCTAAAAGCCAAATAAATAAATAAAATACACGTCCACCCCCATTTTTCCCGATTTACTTTTTGTATCCCGGGCGTAGAGTTCAAAACTTTTTGTTGTAAAATTAACATTACTGGCCACTAATTTAAAAGCCAATTATTCCAAATTTAAAAAATATGCCGCCTGCTTTTTGTTTTTTATTCGAATTAGATTTTCAATTTCGCTATTATAGCGTAATGAATGGTGAATTGTGTTTAGATTGTGGTGTTGATTTTTTTGGTTTTAATGTTTAGAACACAATACAAGTACTGTCTCACTCGTGTAGCGTAGTGGGCCGGGCAACCGTCCTGTTGGAACCACATTTCTCGCCTAAGTGCGAGTGGTACATCCTCCAACAGGATCGGCAAATCATTTTGGAGAAACTGTAAGTAGCTCTCTCCATTCAGAGTAGGTGGTAACTCGAAGGGGCCAATCACTTCTCCGTTCAGAATACCAGTCCACAAATTTACCTTGACTCAATATTTTTTTAATTATAATATTTGTGTTTTAATGTTTATTTAAGAGTCAGTCAGTGCGTCTCATTTTAAAATAGGTTTCTGATTATAAGTAGTTAAATGTATGGTACTAATGTATGTGTCCACCATGCTATCTTGAAAGTCAAAGTTGACTGTGTTTAATTTTGACTTTATGTTTAACGTAGTAAAAGGACGACATTAAATGTTTTAAGAAAAGTTTTTTTATTATTCTTACCTAGTTTGCTTGTATAAGAAAAGCATTCCTGATGGGTGATCGTTGTCCTAACGCTTATTTTAAATTAGCAGACTGATAACTATTACATATATTTGACAGTATCATTTTAGGAAAACTAAATCCTTGCAGGTAACCAGTGGCCTGGGAGGAACTGTTTTTCTTTACAGACAACTGTCGAAAATATCAGTTAACTACAAGGAGAACTAAATCCTTGCAGGTAACCAGTGGCCTGGGAGGAACTTTTTTTCTTTACAGACAACTATCGAAAATATCAGTTTACTACATGGAGAACTAAATCCTTGCAGGTAGCCAGTGGCCTGGGAGGAACTTTTTTTCTTTACAGACAACTATCGAAAATATCAGTTTACTACAAGGAAAATTTAATCCTTGCAGGTAACCAGTGGCCTGGGAGGAAAAAAATTCTTCACAGATCACTGGTTACCTAATCCCGGTTACCTAGACGGAACAAGGGTGTAAATCACACACACACATAAATATGCATTTAAGAACACTATAGATAGACTGGTATTACATTAATAACGAGACCATGGTTTATTTTAGTTTTATTGCAAATTTTAAAGTCGTCTTATAATATCCATAGGATCCGAAATATCCGGATCCTAAGGGTTGTCGGATCCGGATCCAATTTTCGACGGATATCCGGATATTTCGGGTATCCGGGTATCCGGATTGCAAACCCTAGCCGCACCCTTATTCTCACAAATTGGTAAGCTTCGGCTGGAATCCCTTACTGCACATAATATTACAGCTGTAACATGATGTTGCTTGTTCGCAGGGCTTCTCGTCAGTTAGCAGACAGTGATCTGTAAATTGTGGCTTCATATAGTGAGTCTGGACTGTGCCACAGGCTTGTGAATACAATACTTTAAGATACCAAAAGTTCAAGGTACCTTCTACATTAGCCGATCGTTTTAGATACTAGGCAATCAGTTGAAATATGTGCATTTTCGATCATACTGAGTTATTATTATACATATTTTTTCTATCTGAAATGCGAGCGTATAAAATGTTAAGTGATTATGTTAAATTAAGGATTGAGTTTTTATAGGATTCTGCTTAAGAATAACTGTTGGAAGTAATTAAAATTAATCTAATTGTATGAATAGTGGTTTTATTGATCATTTCCGGATTCCCACGTGACGACTTAGTCAAAAGAACATTGAACACCAAAAGGTGTTTCTTAGGGTTCCGTACCCAAAGGGTAAAACGAGGCCCTATTACTAAGACACTGACAGTGGAGCTCCGTCCGTCTGTCTGTCCGTCTGCCTGTCTGTCACCAGGCTGTATCATGAACCGTGATAGCTAGCCAGTTGAAATTTTCACAGGTAATGTATTTCTGTTGCCGCTATAACAACCAATTGGTACTAAAACAGAATAAAACAAATATTAAACCCCTTTAATACAACACAACCCATACAACAAACCTTTTTTTTGCCGTTTTTTTCTCGATAAATAGATCGTTTATTCAAATTGAAAAAAGGTAAGTTCGTAAAGAAAATATTTATTTGATTTTCCTGTCTAAGAAGCTAGTGAATAGCAAAGAAGTTGATATGAGAGATGAATTGTTTTTTTACGGTTCCGTAGTCAGCAAGGGACCCTTATAGTTTTGCCAAATCAGTCTGTCCGCTTGTGGTACTACTATACTGTCGTCTATCAAACAAGGGCACAGTCAACATTATTCAGAGATTTTGGTGCATCAGAAAGACTTCCTGATTCCGAATATGTATTGAGATAACTTTCGGTAATGAACGGAAAAAGTAATCTGCTCTAAAGACGAAGCATTTCGTGCAGATTGTATTAAGAGAAAGGTGAAGTTTCCTGGGTCGGTAATAATTGGGGTTGCACGTCAGCACAAGGTGCGGGTCGCCTGCGTTTTGTAGAAGAGACTGTTAATGCGGTGAAATACCAAAACATTTTGGAAACGAGTACTGCCATCCTCTTCAATTTTGAAACATCTAAATGCCTTCACTTTTCAACAAGTTGGTCCGCCTGTCACACAGCGAAGGCGACAATTGCAAGGCCTAACTCTAAAAGAAATTCCTACGCTGGAATGGCCGTCGAACAGTCTAGATTTGACTCCTATTGAAACCCCGTGGTGGAATATGAAAAAAAAGTTACGCAAGTTTCCATCAGGATCAAAAGAAGATATAAAATAGAAAATTTTGTCAGTCTGGAACTCGATAACTCCAGAAGAATATGATTAATTGGTAGCTACTATGCCGCTTAGAATCCCTTCTGACCCGCCGTACCACCGCGCATACCCCCAGTGGTACGGTGGGTAATTATTTCAAAAACAATACCACCAATTAATAGTGTTTTTTATATTTGTAGCTATGGAGTAAAGATAATATCATTTACAATTAAAAAAATAACAAAACACGAACTCTAGGATTCTGAGGACCAAACGTGACACATTGTTACACATTAACGTAGTAGGAAACCCCCCCACAGGGATCTAGACATTATTTTTTTCCTGTTGGTTCCTATATTTATGGGATTGAAATGCACTAATAGAACATGAATTAACTTCGATCCTATTCGTTTTGAAATGACTCTAAGATATACTTTTTCTACATGTCTGAACACTGTCTTACACACTTGTGCACTTTTATTTCTGGCGTCATACAGGAAATGTTATACACCATCAAATGAAGGAAAACTCCCACTCGCAAAATTAATTAAAAAATAACTTGTTTCGTATAATCTTTGAATCGGTTCGTCAGATGATACAACTTTTCCCGTAATTCACACATTTCCATTAATATTACATTCTTTTTAGGATCTGCTTCACATGCATGATAAGGATCTGCTTCACATGCATGTTAATTTCTTCGTATGAAAATGTTCCTATCCTAAAGACAAAATAAAGTTTGGGTTATTGTGTGCACCATGATTCATTAAGAATTTGCTTAAAGACGTAATAAAAATAATAAAGCTATAATAATACTAAAGAATTATGAAAATAATACTAACCTCCGCAATTGTTATTGTTACATTTCGTTTTGATGTAAGATGAGCACCGCCATAGGACTGTCCCATTAAGGCTGTTATTGGCAGTAATGGAGATTCAACGAAGTGGTAAAATTGGGAATAAACACTATCACATAAAATTCCTACGGTTTTTTTATAACTGTTGAAACTAGTATTACTAAAAAATATTTCACTTTTAATCAAACGTTGCTTTCCGTTTTAAGACGAACTCTTTTGCATGTGGCCTCGTAAGCACCTAATAGACTTTATCAATAAATATAAAACCCGGGATATTAGCGTCCCTTTTCCCTCCGCAATTGTTTCCTCTTTTCTTAAGAGCTGACCTAACCCAACCGATTTTCATGACATCTACGAATTAGCCCGAGTAAAATAGCTTTCCTTTAAAAAGAAAACGCGTCCAAATCAGTCCATCCGTTTGGTAGCTACGATGCCACAGACAGCCATGGATACACAGACACAGATACACAGACCGACGTTATATGTATACACACGCTATAATTACAACACCTCTCTTTTTGTCGGGTGTATCAAAATAGTCGTTGCACCGTATCATGGGCACCGTATAAAACGGACGCATTGTTCACGTTATAAATAGACGATCGCGTTTCTACATTTTTTCATCTTTATTGCTTTGGTTTTGTTTTTCTTTTGTACAGTCAACAGCAAAAAGGTTGCGGACAGTCAAATAGCTCAAAATTATTTTTAACAAAAAGATCATTTTTTAACTCTTCGATTGTTCTCCTATTTTTTTTACTGGCTATACAATAAAATGTTAACTTGCATATGTGTAAAAACCAAAATAGTTGTCCAGTTAAAGAAGAGTTAGTGTCCGTAACGAAACTGGATCGTCGAGTACATACATGTATGTAACGAAACTCTAAGTTAGACATCATTTAAGTTTAAATAACATTATTTTGGTTTATATTATACCCATAAGCATGGTAATTTTTGATCCTTGTCATGATAATTTCTTTTACTATGCAGGCGAATTTAAGTTATTATGCAGGCGATTTTATTTTATTATATGTATCTTGTTTTCGGCTGTAGCCACGAACATTACCTAATTCTTTTTTTAAAACAGCCAAGTACTACCTCGTGACCCTTTTTACTGCAATTAGTACTTACAATCTTCTGCATTTATGCTTTCCTTTATTCCCTCAGTTTTTTACTTAAGTACGACAAATGTTGGCGCGAAATATCGTTTGTGCGAAATTTGATTATGCGATGCACGGCTGTGCGAAATGTTTTTGCGGTGTCATCGTATGTGCAAAGCTTAGAATAATAACACATAGAAACCTAGTCCGCGCACCAAAACCGTCAGACTTAAACTACACCATTCTGGTGTACTCGGCGATCGCCGCCTGTCAGTCGCAATCACGTCACACAGCGTCAACAGCTCCCGGATTTTTATTGATTATGACGATTTGTATTGTTAATGGGTGCCACAACACTTCAGACCAAGAAAATAAACACCATAAAATAACATTCCACGTGTAAGTAATATGTTTTGACTTGTTGTTTTACGTAAAACATTCACTAAAATATTTTAAAAAAAATTAACGACATTCCATGAAAATGTTGCGATTATAACGAAATTTTTCCCCCTAAATTGTTATAGTAAGTACTTGTTCTATTTTGTGATATTCTGTGATTCGAATTGAATTACTTGTTATTCTCGTTCAAGATTTCCTTCTAATCCGATTATAGCCGCACGTTGGATTGAAAAAATTAGGCTTAATCGAAATGAAAGCTGGTGGAAGCCGTCTAGGAGGACAAAAATATGTTCTGTACATTTTAATGACACAGACAAATATCTTACTTAAGGTACCATGGCAACGAGCTACAAGAAAAAGTTGATTGACCCTTAAACTACCTACTTAAAATATGATATTTTATGCGAATTAGAAAGAGACAAAACATTTTCTTATTACATAAGTAACGTTTGTATTATTACTAAGTAACTACAAAAAATGATCGAATTTAACAAAAATGATTTTATGAAAAAACCCCTAGTTTAGGGGGAAATGTAATCCGCTAGCAACATTATTTGTTTACTTGTGTGCGTGTTGTCGTGTGTTAGTACGCGTTGATTACGCCCACATGAATCCATTTTGTGCGACACTTTTGACGGGTTGGCTGTAGGAAACTATCATTCTATGTGTTATTATTCTAAGGTGCAAAGTATGTGTTATTCCCATTTCTTACCACCAAGTTTTTACCTCTGGCACAGATTATATACAAGTCACTACGTAACAGATAAACCAGTTGTATGGACGGCGCGCGTTCCCACCGTCTTCGCTTGTTTTGTATTTTAGGTATTCAGGAGGCAAGGTGATTCCACAAAACAAACAACTGATCGAATTTGTTAAAAACAAGATAATATTTAAGAGGCAAAAACGTGCCATATTAGTTGATTCGCTACTCAATATAAGACCTAAAATATATTTTTATTAACTTGACAATGTCATAATTTATGTAGTAAACTAACTAGTTGATACGATAGAGAGCCTTATAATGAATTCAACTGAAAATAAATATAGAATAGCCTGCCACTGGTAACATATCTAATTTTTTTAGGGGTCGGTTCAGCATGGCCTTTATTGAACACGGTAAAAACAATATCGTTGTTGACCATAACATGGTTGTGTTTATTGCGTGACAAAGTTCGGATAAGGCAACCGTCACCTATCTCTCCATACTAGGTGTGTTTGCTTTTCAGTTTGTATGGAAAAAATAACTTTATGCGAAGAGTTAAAAAGAAAACTGAAAAAGTAATGGCAAATAAGTTTCGAATGTTCAGGTTTCCTCACGATGTTTTTCCGTCACTGAAACTACCGTAAGAGAATCGGGTAATGCACTTAAGAGGATTGTGAAGCAAAACATTTCCGTACACAAGTCTAACGAAAAGCAAGCTTTAAAAAACCCAACTGCGCATTGTATAATGTCGCCAAAGTAGTTTTACTTATCATGTATTTCTTTTTTATATCGCCAATTTAACATGCAATTTATTTTCCACTTCTCATGCTCGTAAAGTCCTTCTTTATGCTGGGTATACCCATTTTATGCACTAGTGCATAAAGTAATTTCTTCTTTTAAGACTAAGGCAATCAGGCCTTACAGCCTTCACACAATACACCTTCATTTAATTGATATATTTTTATGAGATTTTGGTTACATCTTAATTTAATTACGACATTTGTATAACTATCTAAATACAAATTTACCTACGAATGATACCTACGGCGTGCATTTACGGTAAAAAAAATACAACGCAAATATTTATAATAACTTGGCATCAGACCATAGTCAAACCTGTCAAACGTCACATAGTCGAAATTAAAAAAAAAAGTTAAGAAGGTAATCAGGCCTTACAGCCATGCGCAAACATAACATTTTAATTACTTACATTAAAAAAAAATTATCCCGTAAGGCTCGTTTTATGCACTTGTTGTACAATCTACTATTTATATACACTATGACACTCTAGTGGTTAAAATAAATCTAATCACACACACCGGATTGACGGGGGCAAAAATGTACCAGTGCTAGCACTAGTGATTCATGAAATATCGACTAAGTTTATCCACATCGATAAAAGCAATGTTTAATCATCATTATCCTAAGTAATGGCCAAGTTTGAATACAGTTTAATTAGGTGCAAACCTCTTTTATTTATTTTTACTTATCGCAACTATAAACAACCGGTATCTGATATTGACTCTGGACTCTAGTCACTTTTGATAACCGTTGAAATTAAATTGAATAACAATTCATTCAGTAAAACAATATTCTTTAGAATTCCGACCAAATGAGAACCTTTTTGATTTTTAAGTCTGTTAAAAATGACTGGAAAGAAAATAGATCGTTTATCTTCATGGAAAGCTGATAATTCAGATATAGAAGATAAACGTACGACTTACTTTTGCAAGAAATGTAAGATCCATAAATGTCACGAAAATGTAAGATCAAAAAATTTGTCGATAATCTTAGTCGATATTTGATGAATCACTATAGCATTGGTACATTTTTGCCCCCGTCAATCCGGTGTATGCTAATAAATACGAGCGGACATTGAATCTGACATATATACAAGTCCCATACATAACCCTCCTTTTGGGCTTTGCAGCAGTCGGGTAAAAATGTGAAAACGTTATTCTTCTTAAACCTTTTTAGGATATTTTTATATATTGTAGATATTATGAAAAACTAGATCTATACGTTTTCCTTTCCTAAAATACATCAGGGAAAAAAAATAATGGAAACGTACAGACCTAGTTTTCCATAACAACTATAACATATTCAAAAATCTTTTTTTTTTTAATTTACTTAAGGGGGTGAAAAACGTTTTCGACGGAGCTTAATTTGTGTGGGATGACTTTGACAGCTAAGCGATTTAAAAAGCGTCGGTTTCACAATCCTCTTAAGTTAAAAAAACTCATTGGGATGTGATATCTAACATTTAACGAGTCACTTATAAATAAATAAAATATGAACAAAATATTAATTTACAAAATAATATTGAATAATCATCTAATTAAAATAATCTTTAAGTAATCTTCGTCACACTTTTAAGGTTATTTTTATACCTAGTTATTTGTGCAATAAGAGAGCTAATTTGATTTTCGATACAAGTGTTGATTTTGAAGCCGGAGTAAGCGAAAGATCCTTTTATTGAATCAAAAGCGTAGGTTATATGGTTATGGTTATGGTGATGGACTCCTTTTTTCCGCACTTAGCCCGTGTATGTCGGGCCATTGTGCGTGGTACCGGCTAGTGATCTAGCCAGCCTAACTCCGACCAGAAGCGCAGGATCCTCCTGGTATCTCCACAGGCTTCTCGAAGTGACCTCGGTGACTTGAGGATTTCAGTCCGTTGAGCGGCTACACCTACGCATTCCAGGATTACGTGGGGGGCTGTTTCGTCGGCCGATAGGCATCCACTGCATAGGGGGCTGTCGGTCATACCTAGAACATACAAATGTTTGTTAAGCGAGCAATGTCCAGTAATGTTTCCTACAATTATTCGTAGGGCCTGTCTATCTAATGATAGGAGACGCTTTGTTAGACGCGCGTCCGGGTGTGGCACGGTTTCCCTAGATTGCCTACATGTACTGGTATTTGCCCATTGATTAGCATGTTGTTCGAGTGTTCTGTGACGTAACCATGACCTAAGCTGGCTGAATGCTAAGGGAAGCATTGGAGCGGGACCGATCGCTGGGCGATCCGATCCTCTCCTGGCCAGCTGGTCAGCCGCATCGTTACCTAGAGATCCACTGTGCCCCTTTATCCATTGTATCGTGAGTTGGTTGTTTAGACCTATCACTTCCAATGCTGAGTGGCACTCTAGTATGAGCCCGGATTGTATTATTTTGTTGTCTAGAGCTCGTAGTACTGCAGCGCTGTCGGAAATAATTCGTATCTTTTGGTCTTTGATACCCCGTTTAGCCACTGCCTCGGCAGCCTGTAGTATGGCAGTACATTCACATTGGTAGATGGAACTGTATTCGCCTAAGGCTGTTGATATATTAATGTTGATTTCGGGTGAGTACACTCCTGTACCTGTTCCCTTTTTTGTCTTTGATCCGTCCGTATATATGCGTAGTTCGTATATACTGGACTGGTCAGTGGGTTCTTCAGCAAGCTGGATGGTGTAGCTTTTGTTGAAGTTGTGTTGTTTGGGTAGGTACCCAAACAACACAACTTGGAGCAACAAGCGGGACTCATACCGAAATCCTTCAGGAAGCAATCACATATCAACCTCTGATAGGTGCTCCTAATGACAACCTTGGCACCCAGAGGTTGAGAGATTTCAGTCTGATGGCTGCTACCGCCGCCTCCTGTTGGATGAAAAGGTTTAGGGGCGGTAGACCCAACAGTATCTCCAGCGCCGCTGTGGGTGTAGTTTTCATGCAACCTGTAATAGCTACGCAAGCTAGTCTCTGAAATTGTTGCAGTTTATTTTTGGCTGTGGTCAGTTTAGTTCTGGGCCACCAGACCACAGCACCATAGGTGATAATAGGCCTGATCACAGCCGTGTATAGCCACATGGCAATTCTTGGGTGTATACCCCAGGTTCTGCCAAGTAACCTTTTACACTGCCAGAATATGACACAGGCCTTTTCTAGTTTGTTTTCTAAGTGTTTGTTCCATAGCAGTTTGTCATCCAGGATGACCCCTAAATACTTGACCTCTTTTGAAAGGGTCAAAGTCGTGCCAAAGAGTTTCGGTAAGCGTAGGTTATTTATAACCCGTTTCTTTGTGAACAGTACTAGTTCGGTTTTTGATGGATTTACTGACAAACCATGTTCGGAGCACCATCGTTCGACGATTTTGAGAGCCCCTTGCATAAGATCGCATAGGACTGACTCAAACTTTCCCCTTACGAGGATAGCTACATCGTCTGCATAGCCTACAGTGTAGAAGCCTGCCTCGTTTAGTGAACGGATTAGGTCATCCACCACGAGGTTCCACAGGAGTGGTGAGACGACACCTCCTTGTGGACAGCCTCTCGATACAACAGCTCGTGTGGTGCCGTTGACTGTTACCCGTACCGCCCTTTGTCTTAGCATGTTGTCGATCCATCCGGAAACGGCTGCATCGGCGCCATGGCTAAGTAGGGCTTGGCTTATGCTGTTGAATTGCGTCTTGTCGAAAGCCCCCTCGATGTCGATGAAGGTCACAAGAGCTGATGATTGTGTTGATAGTGCATTTTCTATGGGCGAAATGACACTATGTAGTGCTGATTCGGTTGATTTACCTGAACAATAGGCGTGCTGTTGATGGTGGAGAGGATAATGCGCCAGAGTCCCGTCTCTGAGATCCCGGTCACAGAGTCGTTCCAGGGTTTTCAGTCGTTCAAGCGTAGGTACCGACAGCCATCTGATGGGTACTATTCAGAGGCGTGATTCTCTCAACAACGACGGTCGGACGGACGAACGAGTGAATGTCCTGGCGGCGAGTTAAAGTAGTCCCGTTAGAGCGAACACAACACATTATTTTCAATTTGACAAAATGGCATATCGAACGTATAAGGCTGTCTTATTGCACGTTAAAAAAATGTGTTTTGTTCGCTTGGACGGGACTACTTTAACTCGCCGCTGCTATTTCGCTCGTCCGTCCGACCGACCGCCGTTTTTAAGAGAATAACGCCCCAGTGGCTGCCTGTGCTGCCACGCTGTGCATCGGATCGCTAGAGAACGTGCTGCACTCTTCTGTTTGTATTGAAAGTAATGAAAAAAAATGAAGAATTTTAATTTTTTGAATGAATTTAATTTTATTATACTTACATAATAAAATATTTATAAATAAAGCAACAAAATTTTGCATTACTCTGGGTTGCAGCAAAGCCAATAAAATGCGGCCTGGCGATCTTGGTGTATTAAATTCCTCCAAATTGTGAGGTTTATTAATTTAGATATAAATAATGAAATGATGTATAATATAATGTATGAAGAATATACATTTATTGCTCTCTATATTAAATGCAAGAAATAAATGGGCTATACATTATTATTTTATTTTCATCACACTTGCTCGTAATTGGTGTTATTGGTGTTATTCTAAAAAACGCCAGAGGGCGCTCTTCAAGTCAACATCGCTTAAAACTGATCGAGAATAAAAGTGATATAAAAATAACTTATACACAGTAATATATAAAATTGTGCCGTTTAATTATAATGTGAACTGTCCGGCGTTTGTTTTTTTTAATAATTACTTACTTGTGCATCGCGTTAGTGGTCCATTGGGTCACCGTCGGTTACTCAAGCACAATAAACACTCGGTGATATTTGGACTTGTTGCAGCAGTGTAGTGACCTAGTGACTCGCAGGAGGTGCAGGTGTATTTAGACAACTAAATTTCACCCGAGACGAACTGGTTTTGTATTCTGTGTTGGACTATTTAAGTGTATTGAATTTCTTTTTTATCCAATTCCATTTTTATGTCTGCCTACCGACCTATTTTATTCACGACTTGTCGGCGGTTGACTTTTGTGCAGCTTGTGTCATTATCGAAAACGATATTTGTTGGTGCTGCCATCTGGGAACACTCCTGTGAACTTTTTGGATTGATACGATTATCCAACTAAATCGATAGACGCCTGTGCGCCTAAGTATTATTCCAGAATTGCGCTAGAGGGCAGTGGGAGCATGTATCTTTCGTGCCTTGTGTATTAACTTTGGTTCAATCACTGATAACTGATAAGGATGGAATGCGGCGCGCGGTGCCACAACGAAATTAAATCAACTGACGACATAATGCAATGTTGTCGCTGTAAAAGCAAATATCATCGGAATTGTATCAATATTAATGTAAGTGACGTTAGCTCACTTAGCACCCAAACTTTAGCGTCGTGGTTATGCCCCGCCTGCACGAACGTCAATTCTCGTCGACCTAGGTCTAACCCAGACACTCCCTTGCGTCCGCATTTGTTATCCGCCATTGACCAGAGCATGAATATGTCGCTTGATGGTAGCATTCTGAGCACTAGCGACACCAATCAGTCCATGAATAACCCGTCAAGTGTTTACAAACACGACGATGATACTGTCTCCATGAGCAAAATAGAAACTCTATTGGACCTTAAAATTCAGACGTCAGTCTCATCCATTATTGAAAAAAAACTGGAGAATTCCCTGTCCACATTTATGGATTCGTTCCGGGCAGCAATTAAGGAAGACATACGCAAGATGGTTCGAACAGAGGTCAAAGCCGTTATGCAAGATTTAGAGAATAATTTCACAGCTACTAGCGACTTTATCTGCGCGGAGCAGGATACACTGAAGTCTCAAATTCTGGAGAAAAACCAAACCATAGACAACTTAGAACAGCAAAACGGAAAACTACAGTCCGATGTACGAAGTCTCACAAACCGTATTTCCGCTATTGAGAGCATATCACGCAGCTGCAACATTGAAATTCAAGCTGTACCTGAGACTCGATCCGATAATGTAGTACTGGTGTTTAAAAACCTTTGTTCCACAATTGGCTTGAATATTGACGACTTAAACGTGACTGCCTGCCGAAGAGTCGCTAAAATGGATCCAAAATCGAACAGACCCCGCAATATACTGGTATCTCTTTCTTCACCTCGGCTTCGAGACACAGTTTTGTCTATGGCTAGACGGTTCAATAAGTCGAAGGATGCTTCCGATATGCTTAACAGCTCGCACCTCGGGCTAACCTGCGAAAGAACTAGAATTTATGTGACTGAACATATCTCACCGGACTGTAAGGCACTTTATGCGAAGACCAGAACTGAGGCATGAAATAAAAACTTTAAGTATGTATGGGTTAAATATGGAAAAATTTATGTGCGAAAGGATGATGAGTCCAATTGCATTCACATAAATAATTTGAACTCTTTAAATAAGTTGCAACGATAGATTATGCCTATGTTTATTTAGTTCAATTACTTAAATCTTTCAAAATCAAATATGTTAATATACTATCAAAATGTAAACCGAATTAGAAGTAAGTTGAATGCCTTATATCTCAATATCCTCAATAGCAATTATGATGTTATTTGTTTGTGTGAAACAAATTTGAATGACGGTGTCTTTGATGCTGAATTCATTGACGATCGTTATAGGGTCTATCGCAGAGACCGCTGTTCAACAACGATCACAAAGAGGGAGGGAGGTGGAATCGCAATAGCTATAAAAAAACAATTCACTGTAAATCGTTTAGTTGCTTGGGAAAGCGAAATCGAGGATATCTGGCTTAGCGTTGACCTTGGTAATTTTAATTCAATTATGATTTGTTTATGTTACTTACCGCCAGACTTAGACACTATTAAACTACGATCTTTCTACTCTAACTTCCAAAAACGAATGGTACACGCTAACAAAAGTCAAGAATTGCTTTGCATTGGTGATTTCAATACTCCCAATATTTCCTGGACAAAATCTAGTAACTTTACCCACATGTTACCGAACCCGGCAAGTGACCTCAAATCTGTACTCCTTATGGAAACCTTATCCCTATGTAACCTCACTCAATTCAATAATATTCCTAATAAAAACGGCCGATTTTTGGATCTAGTATTCTCTACTCTTAGTGCTACTACTGTTTATGGCTCATCCGCTTTAAGCCGTATAGACGAACACCACCCTCCGTTGCTAATTGATATACACACTTTAAAATCTAACATAAAATGCATTAAACCAATCTCATCAAAAAGACCCAACTTCAACAAATGTAATTATGCTGAAATTCGCAACGACCTCCGCAGCACTGACTGGGACCAGCTCCTTGCAGGACTGGACGTCAATGATGCCGTAACATTATTCTACGCTAAGCTAAACGGATTCATTACAAAAAACACGCCAATGAATAACTTAAATGCACGTATCCATCCCGTTTGGTTCAGTCCAGCCCTGTTACGTTGCCTTAAAGAAAAACAAAAATACCACAAACGCTTTAAACAGTTTAACAACCCGTTAGACTACGATTCATTCAGAACCTTGCGTACTAGATGCAAGAATATTATGGATAAATGTTACGACGTATATATCACATCAGTCCAAGACTCCATCAAACATGATATTAAACAGTTTTGGAGATACATTAATGTCAAAAAAGGTACTAGTTCAATACCGCTCACTATGAAATATAATGACTCAGTATCATCGAATGCAGAAAGTGTTTGTGAGATGTTTTCTAACTACTTCAGCTCTGTTTTTGAATTGCCAGCCAACACGCATACCTCTAATCTTAATGTTTTCAACATCTCTCACAGCGAGTGCTTGCACGATATTACAGTAACAACATTAGATGTAAAAACTAAAATAAAGAGTCTTGATAGTAACAAAGGGGCTGGTCCGGACGGGATTCCTTCATTGTTTATTAAAAACTGTTGTAACGAGATTAGTTTGCCTCTGAGTATTATCTTTAATAAATCAATTAGATCTGGTATTTTTCCAACACGCTGGAAAATTGCCCACGTAATCCCAATCCATAAATCTGGCGACAAAAACCAATGCAGGAATTACAGACCTATCAGTATCCTATCTGGTTTTGCTAAGCTCTTTGAATCCGTGCTATATAATACATTTTATTCCCACCTTAAATCGTTCATATCCCCTAGTCAACACGGCTTTGTCTCTAACAGATCAACGGTGAGCAATCTTCTTGAATACAAAAACTATCTCTGCAGCGCTTTTGCTAAAAGATGTCAAGTTGACTCCATATACATGGATCTTTCGAAAGCTTTTGACAAAGTTGATCATGTTATTATGTGCAAGAAGCTCGAAAGCCATGGTATCCATGGAAACCTGCTAAGATGGATACAGTCGTACCTAGAAAATAGAAGTCAATTAGTCAGCGTTAAGGGCCATCTCTCTGCGCCAGTTACAATCAGCTCTGGAGTTCCGCAAGGCTCTCATCTTGGGCCCCTTTTCTTTGTAGTTTTCATAAACGACCTTGTTCAGCTACTCACTTGTCCTTGCTTACTGTACGCTGACGACCTCAAGATATACACTACCATCAAAGCCGACTACGACTGCTTAACCTTACAACAAAATCTAGTTATAATAGCAGAGTGGTGTGCATCCAACAGAATGTTATTAAATATTGATAAATGTTTTGTCATATCTTTTGGGTCTATTAAGCAGAAAAAATGCTTCAGTTATTCTCTGGATGGTAGTACACTGCAACGAAAATCAGTAGTAAAAGATCTTGGCATATACTTTGACGAAAAGTTAACTTTTCACTCTCATTATGATCATATCATATCTAAATGCAACCAATTACTTGGCTTTATTACTCGATCAACAAAGGGCTTCAAAAATCAACTAACTTATATCCATCTTTACTGCTCACTTATAAGAAGCATTCTTGAGTATGGGTCAGTTATATGGTCTCCGTACTATGAAGCGCATAGTATTAGAATTGAAAGGGTCCAGAAAAGATTCCTTAACATTCTCTGTTATAGGCTTCGTCTTGGTCGAAAGTTTAAGTCAACTGATAGTAGGCTCAGAAAGTTTGGTTTGCCATCCTTAGCTTCTCGCCGAAAGTCTATCGAATTATTGAATCTTTTCAAAATTCTGCACTCATATATTGATAGCCCAACCCTTCTATCCCTTCTTAACTTCCGCACTAGATATAATCCTCGGAATCCCTCGCCTAAAATATTTGTACTTCAAACTTACATTAACAACACTTCCTTCTATAACCCGATAACCAGAATGTGTCGATTATACAATGAGACTGTTGCGCTCCATTCATCTTTGGATATTTTTAGTGGTAAATTACCTAAATTTAAGAGAGAAATCCAGGCAATTTTGTATGAATAAATAAATAAATAAATTACTAACTTAACTAACTTAGTCAAATAAATATAATTATTTAAGGCTTTATTCATTAAGATGCAACCGTTTACAAATACTTTTTCAAACTCACTTAATTTCTCACGTTTTACTAACACAGCTAACCCTCAATTTTATTATATCCTTACACGATAACCATTATGTGCACACATAGTTAAGAGTGACAATCTTGATCTAAACTTTTCCATCATCAATACTCTGTACCAATTTCGACTGTTACTTGTTTTGTGAGCCAAATAAATAAATAAATAAATAAATAAATTCCATGCCTGTATACAGAAGGACAATGGCCTAAATTGTTCCCGCGGGAATTATGGCGAGTTTGTCATCCCTAGGGAGTAATGACTTTCTTTTTAAAATTTGCAACTCTTTCGTACATCATTTCTGACTAAGGAGGTTTAATTTTCAGCCAAAAATTAAATCGGTTTCTAATTTCATCTTTAAAAATTAGCTATAGACTAACTTACATTACGCAAAACCTATACGCTTCATTAAACTTCATTATTTTTATACCTATTTCAAGTTTATATCAACATTTATCATTAATTTTAGTAATTATACATTTTTATCAAATTGGCTAAATCTGGCTCGAATCCAGGTCGAAACTAAACGCAGTTATTATCTGTGGTAGAGGTCACAAAAAAAAATATCGTTTCCATTTACGTTCCCGTTCGTCAAAAGTTATTTCTTTATATTTTGAAGAGTTAAAGTGTTTTCTCTTTGTTTTTTTTCCTCGCAAATGTGATGAAAACCATTGTGTGTATCACAGGCAGTAAGGGGATTACTAACTCGAGTCATTAAAAGCCCTCCGCATTCGGCGTCGGGCTTCTAACAGTCTCGTTAGTAATTCCCTTCATACTACCCTTGATGCACAATGTACTATTTTAGTCGTTCACAGCCCTCACCTTCGGCGACGCGGCGATTGAGTTAATTTAGTTTCACCGTTCGTACACAGCCTTAATATTCCGTTTGGCTTGCGCTGGAGTCGACGACACGTCAGAGGGCCATAAATCATAATGTTTTGGCTAAGAAAAAAGCGGCTTTTGTAAAGATCCAAGGCCTTCTTTACTTGTACTATTAATGATTCTGTGGCACCGAGTGAAACTTGGTTAGTGAGCGCAGCGAGGAATTTAACGAAACGAGATGCTAATAACTTACCGAGGGCGATACCGAAGAGTTTTAGAACTGGCCGCTTGTAAACAATATAATAATAAAAAAGTTTAATATTTGATAATGGAACTCTGCCAATATTATTGAGTATGTGATCCCTGGAATCATCTTTAATGAGGAGAGGCTGTGTTGCCTTTTGTTCAATTACTGGACCAGGACACGCACTATCATAATTTTAACATCCGGACAACTGCCGGACAATGGACGGGCACGGCCAGCTTTAGACGTAACGACCTCTTGAGCTGTAAATCCTTTTTAGCGGTAGCGCCGCAGCGCGGCGCGGAGGCGGTTATCTAAGAATTAACGAAAGATGAAAGCATGATAAATATGATAATAGATAATAGTATACATATGTACTTGTTTACAATAGTAAAAGTGAAATTAGGGCGTCAGAATCAAATATATTCCTTAAAATTCGCTCTCTTTGGGGTTTTTTGCCAGCGGCTGCGGAAGGTGGTAATGTCGCAGTGGTTTTGGCAACAAACCAGTTGAATAAATATCAGGGGACACTAGAGCCTTACCTCAATATACTCTTTAATAAGGACTATGGACCGTGAATGATGTCTGAGCCCAACAACAAAACTAGATGATACGTCATGAAATAGGTCTTTCTATGTACTTTCTTTTCTATTATGGGCACCAAGTTAAATTGCATTGCATTGCAGTAACATATTTTGGTTGTGGGGTTACGCCGGGTATTAAGGTGTATTTTCGCAGGTGCAACCCCATTTTCGCTTACAATTAAAACAATAACCCGCCTTCAAAAACGTATAAATAGTTTATACAAAATTGGTAATATTTAGGTCAATCTAACTGAAGTCGGCGTCCCACAATATTATTAACCAAACGCCGACTTGAGTTTCACTGACTTATTACTATTTTGAATGAAGTTTATTTTGCATTTGTGAAGGCGGGTTTTTGTTTTATACTTTTTAATGATCATAATAATATTATGTAGCCTCACTTCTCAATTTATAAGATAATATAGGACATTAATAAAAAATTCGCCATGCGGGAAAGTCATAGTGCACATAATTAAACCATTATAATGTGCTTGGTCATAGTCAATCTACTATCTTACTGGAGATATCTTATCGCCACTCTCGAATTAGGTAACGTTGTGGAGTTCTGGTGGCCATTTGTGGTCTTCATCATCAGTCCCACTTCATCAAATAGTGCTTTGCAAGAGCAAATACACGAGTTCCTATGGAAAATACCCAAATCGCTATAAAGAGTGAATCGTTAAGTATGTAAATACAATTTGATAGAGGTATTTCTATTTAAACAATCATCAATCATATTCTGAATTAAAATTGTTGTCAATGAATACATCTTAATGTTAGCGTCGACTTCCATCATTCAAGTATCAAGTTAATAATTTAAAATAAAAAAATGCGAGGTCTATCTCCCGAAAAGAGAAAATCAATTGTGGACAAATGGTGTACTATAAAAGGAACCACCTTCAGAAAGCTGGGTAAGCTTGAAAATGTGAGAGTTAATGCGATCCACACTGCTATTTAAAACTATGGCCAAGAGTTCGCTCTCAGCGACAAACAGAAATTAGGTCAAAAAACGGGTCCTTCAAACCCCATTTTGGACAAAACATAGTAAAGGCATGCAAGAAAATAGAGACGTCTGTCCGGGATATTGCCAAAAAATTAGGTATATCTGCGGGAATTGTCGAACGTGCTAAGCGAAGAAATAACTTGAAGACATATATAAACAGCAAAGGCAGCCGAAAAGAAGAGCTCGTTACCCGTGGTCCCTCTCGAAGAGCCTTGGAAGGGACCACGGCGAATAAAAATCCCCGTGGTCCCTTCGAGAAACATAATGCGCAATCACGAAGCTGGGAAAACAAACAAAATAATTTCCTCTCCACGAAATTTTTCATAGAAGTATAAATGTGAGGTTAACTTACCTCATATTTATAACCTAAACGGTCTTGTAGTACTTCAGCAGGCCCGAAGGGCCAAGCCACCCAAAAATAGGAGCTCCGTCGACTAAGTGTTACATTTGATTTTAAAACCTCATGATTTGGCAGCATTAAATTTCTTGAAGGGAACAGTTGTAGCAAGGGAAAAGAAGCGATAAACAGCAAATTTCGGTCAAGTCGAAAGTACGTACTATGTGTAGGTACAATATGACGATATTTTCTCAAAGAAAAATCTTCGTGTAATAATGGACGTCGAAACGTACGTTAAGTTTTATAGTAATAAATAAATAATGTAAAAAAGCCACTTAAATTGACGTGGAAAAAAGACGGATGGCACAAAACTACTTAATATGCTTAGAAAATTATTAATAAAAATAACTTATATTATAGGTATTCTTAAGTGAAAATGTATTAAAATTTCTTTCTGAATCTTTGAATTCCTCGTTATTGTGTTTAGAAGGTACAATAAAAGTAACTGCTGTAAAACCTTAATAACTACATGGTCCTAGCCTGCAAAAATTGTCCAATTTAGTTTTAGTGCAAAAACGAGCCATTTTACCCAAGATGTGCATATAGCCACACGAGCCGGAACGGCGAGTGTGGATAGTCACGTCGAGGGTAAAATGGGTTTTATGCTCGAATTTTACACTCTGCTTTTCACTTCGATTGCAAGGAAATAAAACAAGAAGCACATACTTACAGGATAATTTATAAAAAAAATATATTTAATGTAAGTAATTAAAATGTTATGTTTGCGCATGGCTGTAAGGCCTGATTGCCTTCTTAACTTTTTTTTTAAATTTTCGACTGTGACATTTGACAGGTTTGACTATGGTCTGATGCTTAATGCCAAGTTATTATAAATATTTGCGTTGTATTTTTTTACCGTAAATGCACGCCGTAGGTATTATTCGTAAATTTGTATTTAGATAGTTATACAAATGTCGTAATTAAATTAAAATGTACTTAACCAAAAGCTCATAAAAAAATATCAATTAAATGAAGGTGTATTGTGTGAAGGCTGTAAGGCCTGATTGCCTTAGTCTTAAAAGAAGAAATTACTTTATGCACTAGTGCATAAAATGCGATTTTATGCAATGCAGCCTATACCCAGCATAAAGAAGGACTTTACGGGCATGAGAAGTGAAAAATAATAAGAATTAAATTTGTGAACCACCGTAGTTCCACAGTCAATCTGACATTCTATAGTAAAAAGGTTGAGTTTCCTATTAATTACATATTACTTGGCATCTCTAATGACAATTGCATCTTCAAGCAGATTTTCTTCGAAAGTGGCAACAAATTAACGTCCGCGACGGAGGCCATTTGCAACGTCAAAAGATGGCGGATGTGTAAATTGTTTTATTTTTTATTTTTGTGTATTTAGGTGTTCAAAGTTCTTTTTTGTTAGTGATTTGTACTTTTAATGCTTTTGTGTTGCACATTGATAGAAGACTTGGACTTATTTCGTATATCCTGGCATCTTACTTCTCGTTTCAAGTGGACTCGCAGTGGTACAGAGGTTAAAACTATCTTGGCCTCTGTCCTACATATCACCGTACAACGTTGCCCCCAATCTTCCTAGAGAAGAGTGGATTGTGTTTTATTACTATATTGATTTATACTTATATACTTCTTATATATACTTGACACTGGCGAAATAACTTCATTGTGGAAACGCCATCTTCCCGCGGTAGTAGCTGTTCAAGTCGCCGAGGGGCAAAGAAAAAAAAAACGTCCGCGACTGTAACTACTGTATCATTTGCTTTAAAGTCTAGCTATAGCTATAAGTAGCTATCCAGTCCTGGCAATTAATAATTGTGGATGGAAAAGTTGAAAGCAGAAATTTTGACTTCCTAACTTTGTTTGGCGTCATAGGAAATTTTGTTGTATTGCAACACAGTTGATAAAACTCTCTACAATATTGATTCTAAACATTTTTTACCTATTTTCAATCGTTGCCTAGAAACGAGCTCCAAAAAACGTTCCATTTTCAATAATATATTTTTGACCTCACTTTCTTTGTGTTACATTTTTCTCTTAACTTGCATATATATATATATATCATCTGAACAAACAGCACTCTAAATAGCTTGCACAAGGAAGGCAGCTGTCAGAGAGGAGTGGCGGCGAGTTGTGTAGCTTGACACTAGCGCCTTATGATGACCACGACCGCTCTGTCAAGAGTGAAAACGACAAAGAAGAATTGATGCGCCGACTAGCTCATTCACAGATCAAGATGGTAGTAATTAAATGCTAAGACTTTGTCGTTTAAGATTATTTATTTATAAATGGGACACTCCTACACACAAATTGGCAATAAGTAGTTAAGTACAGGATAGCACTGGCCTGAGACCCTTTGTTGAGCCAACCAGGGAACTAAGAATGATAGCTGCGCGAAGTAGTTATATCCACGTGTCCATACCGCCAAGGTGAGCAACAGATGTCCAGGTAGGTCTAGTTTTTAGCATGTACGTAGAACCCTGGAACAACGCCTGGATTAACAAGAGTTCGAGTGTATGTACACCGTTCCTTATACAGCATGTGAAGGTAAGCTACCAGTGCAACAATCGGAACGGCGTTACATAAGCATAGTTAAGAAGGAAGAGTGAACTACAGAGCGAAACACTTAACTAAAGATTCTAATAACGAATTATTAACACTAACTTACAAGCATACCCCGGCCGGCGAGAGCAAAAATGCGTTTACAGGTTAAAAGTGCGAGGACACACACTTTGGTCGATGTCGATAAAAACAACACGATGTACTGGACCACCTTTATGATATGCAGAAGTATTAATTATTGTTGTAAAAAAAATTGAAACCAAGTGATTGTATTTATTCGGCATGGCGGGTCGATAATATAAATGAATTAAATGATGGTAAATTAATTTGTCTCAATGTAATTTCTACGATTGACACCGATTGATTTGAGTCAATGTCAAATAGCAGTTGTTTATTATCGTGATATACACATATGATATGAAAGAGGTCTATTAGTTACGAGTATGTGAAAAGTATCTATTTACAACTGTCACTCACTCTTATCTATTACGAACATTCCCGTGAGTATGATAAATTGATTATAATTGTAATCAGTTGATTGAAATAGTATATAAGCTTAAAAATAATAATTGTGCTTAATTACATGTCGACTATTCTATCGACATCCATATGTCGATAGAATAGTCGATATTTAATTAAGCACTAGGAGCAGAAGCATTTTTGCTCTCGCCGGCCGGGGTAGGCTTATAAGACATCTAATGCTAGGCATACTATGAAAACACATTGGAGGTTATAATCTTATACTTAATCTACAACAGCAAGAAGCGCACTTAAATATCGTGACAACTTACCTAAATGGGATGTAGAAGTTTCCAGATCTGCTAACAAACACACAGATTTGTTGAAATTAGGGGTTCCATCCCCCAGGCACTTCGCTGCGCACTTATTGGTAAGACATGTATAGCTCATGAGGTAAGTTTTGAATGTAATAAGCTATCGATTGTAAGTATAACGCTAGTGAATTTAGAGCGTGCCTTCCCCTCGGAAGCTTGATTTGTAGTTACGCGGCGCACCGTTCCTGCGCCGGAGCGCAGCAAGGTGTCCGCGGGACGCGGCGGGGACGCGGTGGAGCGCCAGCCAGCGCGGAGGAAATCAAAAGAAGCGCCCGAGCACGAACAGGGCCGCACACAGTACTTACTTAATTATAGGAATATTATCAACTTCTTATGTGAAGACAAAATAAGTTTTAAATATAGAAAGTAATAAAACACAACGTGGCATAGAATAGAAAGAACACAGGGGTACATACGAGGGCTGTTTGATAAGTACCCGTGTTTAGAAAAAAAAACATATTTTCTTGTACATGTATATTTATTTCTCTACGTAGTCACCTTTTAACTCTATACACTTGTTCCAGCGGTATTCTAGCTTTAATAAGCCATCCAAAAATAAAGATTTTGGAAAGTCGTTGAAATAGGCCTCTGTGGCGGCGATGACCTCTTCATTTGACGCAAATCTCTTTCCGCCGAGCCTTTTTTTAGGCTTGGGGTAAAAAAAAGTCGCATGGGGCTGTCTGGTGAAAATGGTGGAAGCGGCAGCAATTCATAGCGTAATTTTTCTAATTTTGCCCCTGCGATTTTGGGCGAGTGAACTGGTGCATTGTCATGGTGGAAAATAACTTTTTTGTTTGTTAAATGCGGTCGTTTATTCCTTAAAACACAATCAAATTCACCCAATAAATTTGCGTAATATTGCCCTGTTATCGTTTTTCCTTTTTGTAAGTAATCAATATGTATAATTCTTTGCGAGTCCCAAAAAACGGTCGTCATGACCTTTCCGGCAGATGGGACGGTCTTTGCTTTATTTGGAGCTGATTCGCCTGGTAAAATCCACTGCTTTGATTGTTCTTTATTTTCTGGGGTATAGTTATGAATCCACGTTTCGTCTACAGTCACAAAAGGCCGCAGAAACTCATTCGGATTGCTTTTATACTTTGCTAAACATTGCTTCGAAGTAGTCATTCGGGTAAGCTTTTGTTCCTCGGTGAGCAAACGCGGCATCCATCTTGCAGATACCATTTTCATCCCTAATTTATTTTCTAAAATATATTGTACCCGCTCGATTGACACATTAATAGTGTCAACAATTTCTCTAAGTTTTATTCGGCGGTCGGCTAATACGATATTTTTTATTTTCTTAACCATCTCTTCCGTAGTCACCTCAACAGGGCGGCCTGGACGGTCTTCGTCAAAGACGGATGTTCTGCCCCGTTTAAACTCGTTATACCAATATCTGATAGTTGGCATAGAAGGTGTATTATGCTTGTAAACAGCTTGAATTTGTACTTTTATCTCATCACATGTTTTTCCTTCCAAAAACAGAAAACGAATTACAGAACGATACCGTTGTTTCTCCATATTTGCAATTAAAATCGAATTCTTAAATTCAACAGCCGTTATACGAAAAAAAAAAGAATGCTGTTATATGTTTTTAATTTTTCCGGCCCATGAAGAATGCCTTAAAACGGTCGTATAAATATTTTCGGCCAGTGACAAGAATAACATTTGAAAACGGGTACTTATCAAACAGCCCTCGTAATGGAAAAAATACAATTAATAAAACAACGTACTAGGTAAGACTTCTCTTACAGGGTTAAATTCTATTTAAGATTACGACTTCGTCCGCGTAGAATTGGTAATTTTGCCATCCTACGAGAACAGCGAGATATGTATTTCGGGATTCAAAGTAGCCTGGATTAACATCCAGTGTATAAACAAACTATTCCAAATTGTCTTCAACCAAATTCGTTCATCCATTTTAGCGAAGAAGTAACAATCGCCAAAATTAATATTGTTTATTTATGAGTAGTAATACCAATTTTAACGTTTCTAGCTACAAATATGACGAAACTCTCATATAAAATTCTACACCCCCCTTTATCCCTTAGGGGTAGGTTTTTCAAAATCGCTGAATGCTCCTTATTTATTTTATTTGTAAAAAGTAGCCTATAAGTATACCAATTTTCACGTTTCTAACTTCAAAAATGGCGAAAGTCATACAAAATTCTAAACCCTCCTTTCACTTATTAGGTTTTATATTATCAGTAGGATTAGTAAGAAACTGATATTAGTTGGACTAGTGTACAATAGCTTCTGAACGCGTCTTCGTCCGATAGATTTTGAAAATAATTTTTCCCTACGAAACTTTTAACTTTTCTAGGATGAAAAGTAGATTCAGATTCAGATTCAGATTTTATTACTCAATATAATACAGTATAAATTACATTACATGTCAAATTATATGCAGTTACATTGAGATCGTCAGAAATAGAATTAAATTATAATAGTAAAAATAGTAGGTAAAAGTCAACACAAAAACAAAGTACATTACAAAATAGAACAAAATAGAATATAGCCTTTGTGTTAATCCAGGGTTTAAGCTATTTCCAAATTTCATCCAAATCCGTTTATCCGTTGCAGCGTGAAGAAGTAACAAATATACACATACACACACACACACACACAAACTTTCGCATTTATAATAATAGCAGGATATCATCTACCGTTGAACAGTTACACCCTATATAAGGTTTAACCATATTTTAAAATATTGGCAAATTTAACCATTTCACATTTATATTTTAGTATTATTCATATTATGTTGGTTATATTATTATTATTCATTTATAGTGCAAAACTCATTACTAGCTGCCTTCCTCGTGCAAGCTATTTAGGGCGCTGTTTTTTCAGATTATATATATGCCAGTTAGAGAAAAATGTGACACAAAAAAGGTGAGGTCAATATACATCTTAGAAAATAAACCGTTTTTTGGAGCTCATATCTAGGCCACGATTGAAAATAGGTAAATAAATTATAAAATCAAATTTGTAAAGACTTTTATCAACTATAATAATGCAATACAACAAAATTTCCTATGACGCATCGTTTTCAAGATGTTAACAAAGAATTAAAAATCGGGACCATCTTTGTGCCCCCCCTAGGGCTCACCTCCGAGCGGTGGGGACTTTTAGTATGTTTATCTCCTAACTATTCCAAACAAAGTCCCGAAGTCAAACTTTCTGCTTTATTTTTCCCATCCACACCGCCCTTTTTAGCACTCTTTAGGACTTCACTTCACCTTTAAGGACTGACAGTTTGTCTATTCCATATTGCTAGCGTATTAGTGTAAGAGAGATAGATATAATTTTTGGTTCATATATTGGTTTCAAAGCTACGCCACGTCGTACTTCTTATTAGTTGCTGGCACGTTATGTGTCGCTTTTTAATGACTTTTGGGCCTCTATTTAATATACCTCAATGGCGTGGCTCGTGAAATCATTTAACGATTAGTTAGTTTTCATCACACTTGCTCGTAAATGGTGTTATTCCATGCCTATATACAGAAGGACAATGGCCTAAATTGTTCCCGCGGGAATTATGGCGAGTTTGTCATCCCTAGGGAGTAATGACTTCCTTGCCTTCGGCGTCGGGCTTCTAACACTCTCGTTAGTAATTCCCTTCATACTACCCTTGATGCACAATGTACTATATTAACTTCTGAGTAAACAGCAGGCCCTTACTGCCGCACTCAAAGATTTCAATTAAATGTAATCATTGTTTAGTGACGTGTTGTCTTATTCTATTGCTATAGCAAAGAAAGTGACAGCAGCAAATCAAGCATTAAATTTAATTTTCGCATTTAGTACGGCAGTAGTTAAGTAATTTAAGCACCATGTTTATTTGTCAATTTTTACAGAAGAAAGAAAGATAACATAATATATGTAGTTGTGTAGTTTACAAGTTAGACACTAGCCCCCTTACTAAAAAATGATAAATAATGGTGGTATAGCTGTACTTTGTTTTGTCTTTATCTGTCAAATGTCACAATGATAAATAAGGACAAAACATTGTATAGCTATTAGGGAATGCAATTACCGGCCAAATTTGAAAACCGGTAAATTACCGACCTCAGTCCGCCAAAACCGGTAAACCGGTAAATTACCGGTTTTTGTAGTTTTAAAAAAAGCCATTAAAATTATTGAAAATCCAATTATTAAAATAATTGGAAACTTTGATCTAAGAAAAAAAATCAATCAGTATTAAAATTAAACAAAACATTTTAATGATTAATAGTCATTTAGCAGGTAGCAAACTAAAACAATAGGCTTACATGTTTACCCTTACGTTGAAAGGGAAGGGATGGTAAAATAAAGAAACAGTAAACAAATAGTAATAAGGTACATCTTCGGCTGGCTCTGGAATACGTAGCGTTACTTGCTTGCTTCCTAATAGTATTAGTAACATAAGTTTACAAATGATTATCAGTTTTATTCATAATTTAAAAGTAAATTTCAATCAAATACATTTTTAAGGAGTGTCTGAAAGTATATTGCACTTAAAATCATATTATTTCGCGTTTATTTTTAGTTTTTCACGGTTCGGTAAATTACCGGTAATAGCTTTAAATTACCGGTATTTTACCGGCTCTAAAAAGGGCCGGTTTACCGGTAAACCGGTAAAACGGTTTACCGGTTTGCATTCCCTAATAGCTATACAGGGTGACAGGAAATTCGCCGTATTCCTTGAAAGGGGTTATTCTACAGCTCATTTGTAATGATTTAAGTCCAGTCAATCAGGGGTCAAAACTCATTGTTTTCGAGTTATTCACGTTTTCAGTTTTTTTTTAAATACCCGCCTTTCGACCTTGAACTAGTAATTTTGTAAAAACTTCGTCATTTAGAAATAAAAAAAGCATTTGTCGAATAGCCAATGAACCACTGATAACGAAAAAAAAAAATGCCATTAAAATGCAAAATTTTGCAAATAAAAGGATTTGAAGTTAGAAGTTCAAGTAATTATTTTCCGAATTTTGTAACATTTTAAACCGTAATTAAAAAAAAAGTATGACACTTCGCGTAAAAATTACAGAAATAATTTGCTTAATTCATAAGCTTTCTAAAAAGGTACAATTTATGACATTTTAATATTAATTTTATTTAAAATTTTACAATTAACAATAATAGCAGAAATGTTTGCGGTTATAAGCTCCATCGTTTTAACCAAAAAACACGGGAAGCGTTGTAGTAATAGTACATTATGATACAAGTGTGCTAAGTTGACCATTGTATACAAGGCGCTATTGTGTGCGCACGAGCGCCAGCGAGTGCGCCACAAGAAAGCCGCGTATATTATGGTCACAGGCACACGTGTTACATACGACGTTTTTCAACACACTTGCGAAAAAAAAACAAGACTCTTCATTTAGTCAAATTTTAATTAATTATTAAAACAGTTGGTAAAATTACAATTTCTTAATTTTCTTCATAATAATAATTCATAATTCATAATTCATTTATTGCATTTATGGGTTTTACAAGGTATTAAGGCTAAACATGGTTCCAACATAAACCCTGTTAGGGCACAGCAATAACAGTTAAACTAATTTAAACTTATTCTTTATAGTATCGATATAAACACATCATTAATTATTCCTTATAACTAAAAAACTCTTGTAGGCTATAAAAACATTTATTTATTAGGAATTTCTTTAATTTATTAAAAAACAAAGCCTCCCTATCTATTGCTTTTAAATCTCCAGGAATATGATTGTACACTTTTACAGCCATATGGCGTGTACCCGTATTTACCATTTGTAATTTCGTAAAAGAACTGACCAGTTTGTTTCTTTTCCTCAGATTTTGAGATCTAGGGCAATTGTCCCTTGTCTGTTTAAATAGATCGTTCTGTTTTTTTACAAACTTGCACATTTCAAAAATATACTGTGAAGCCAGCGTAAGTATTTTAAGTTTTGTAAAGTATGGTCTACAACTGCCCCTGTCAGAGATATTGACCAGTATTCTTTACTTAAAGAAGACATTTTCGTTAATATTAAACTTCACAATAATTAATCCAAACTATCTTCGTCACAGCCGTCAATTATTTACGAAAAATGGCGGCTGGCGCGTTGTTTTTTTTTCTTGCCGCGATACCGATGCGCGCGCAAGGCTAAGGCGCAAACGAGATCGGCCAACAGCCAAATTTAAAATGTAATAATTCATGTTTAAAATACAAATTACAGAAAAATTTAAATGATTTTAATGAAATTGAGTTATTTTTTAGTGATATAGCTGATTTCACCAATTTATTGAAATAAATATGTAGATAATGTTATTTGCCGCATAAAAACTGTTTGTTGCTAAGAAAAAAAAAGGTATAACCCGACTAAATTATATCGCTTCTTCTTCGTACTTACAACTTGGTACTAGGCTTCAAATGTAAATTGTTTGGGTTAATAAACTAAAGGCACTTGTGCGTAATATACTGAAAAAGCACGCGTGTTTAATATCTAGGTTTATGAGCCAAAAATAGGTGGAATAAAAAGGTCGTTTTGAGCAAGTGTGTTGAAAAATGAATTTAGAACACAGTTCTCTTTTTTAAATTCAGCTAATGCCTTACGACGTTCTGTTTTTAAATAATTTGTCTTTTTAAAAACAAAGTGCGTTCCATTTCCAAATTTCGAGCACCTCAAAGTTTTTGAGTGACCTACGTAATCAGTTAGTTTCAACTTTCTTTTCAATTCTGGCGATATTGATAATTAAGCTTCTTTCTCAAATGGCTGCTTACCAATTCGAAGAATACGCAGATATCGTTTATTGTTGCGGACTCTGCGATGGAGACGCCGTTGCAGCTAGAAGAGACCAACGTCGTTACCCTAACCGCCGTTTACCTCACGTAAGTGTGTTTGGTTCATCGTACCGTCTTATTCGGGAAAGAGGATCAGTTTAATGCCGCCAAGCTGACGCTGGAAGACCTCGAAATGATCCTGCTGAAGAAGAAGAAATCCTTCAGTGTTTCCAGGCAGACGGCACTACTTCGACGAGAAATGTGGCTAACCACCTCGGTATGTCACACTGGAAGGTGTGGTTTACACTGCACTCAGCTCGGCAGTACCCATATCATTACACTCCAGTACACGCTATTGAAGAGGGAGACCCAGCGAGAAGGATAGATTTTTGCAGATTCTTAATTAATGCAGATATCGAAGATCCCGAGTACCTGAAGAGAATTTTGTGGACAGATGAATCCAATTTCGACCGTAACGGGATAACAAACTACCACAATCTGCACTTTTGGGCTCCCAAAGGTCAAAACCCAAAAAAAACAAGAGAAGGAGCTCACCAGCAAAGATTTTCTTTGAACGTGTGGATGGGAATCGTGCACGACAATTTGATCGGACCTTTCTTTCTGCCAGCACGATTGACCGGCATCGCATATGATTTTTTTTTGAGGGATGAGCTACCGACGCTATTTGAAGATGTGCCGCTTGCGACAAGAAGGAACATGATTTACCAACACGATGGCTGCCCCGCTCACTATTACCGGGGCGTACGACAGTGGATGGATCAGAACTACCCAAGAAGATGGATTGGTCGAGGCAGCCCAACCCCTTGGCCAGCCAGAAGCCCGGATTTAACTACCAACTATAGACGCCGGGTTCCATACAAAATTCTCTTCGAAAAATGTCCTAGGGCGTCCTTTACAAACTTCATACTCATATAAAATCGTTGTCAAAATAAAACATTCTAATTTAAATGGTATTGTATTAACGTAATGCTTAATTTTGCTTGAAACAAATTATCATCTTATGTGGCTTCGACTAGAGGTTATTTTTTTCACCTTATGCAGCTTCTACTAGCGGAGTGCCAATGTCACCGCGAACAGAGTACAAATGGAGTAGCTTTACACTTAACATTATTTCAGTTTTGACGTCTCAGGTGGGTATGGGTTTAATATAAACAACAACTCAACGCTATTTTTTTTATTATTCAAGATATGAAGATAATATATACAATGTGTGCTCGAAAACCTTCATTTTTTTGTGTAAGTACCACTTGACACTGGCTTGGATATATTTTATGTACCTGTTAGGCGCCGGAAAGGCAATTTCTAAGAAACCGGTCTCCATAGTCTCTGCCTATCCCATTGAGAGATAAATGTGAAGCTATATATGTATGTATGTTTAGTGCGTTTTAAAAGACGGTTTTTTATTTTCCATCAGCATTAACAAAATTTCGAGGCTCAAGATGGAGCGCCGTTAATCATTAAAAAGTTTTACCGGTACTTCACCACCTACATGCATAGTAATGAATAAAATCTCATCACTGCCCGTTAAATAATATACGGCTATAGATTTCGGAGATGATTTTGGGTCTTCATCATCAGTTTCTCTTGACCGAGAGGTGTTTTTAGAATGCAAATCCATAATGTCTTTCAGAAAATAATAACATCGCTGTGTGGGCGTATAACTTTTGAGGGATTTCTTTGATTCGTCATGGATCCCACCATTAGATTCTGACTGTATAAAAGGGTGGTCAAAAAATGTATTATGTCAAATCATTCCTCCACATAACTTATTCTGGTTTAATTTACACTTGTTAAGTGATCGTTTACTGGTCGCCCAAAATATTTATGCCTAAAGGATCTCACTTATCCGCATCTAAATAACTCCTGCAATATGGAATTCTATTGTCGCAAGTGAACGCACTTGCGACGATAGAATTCCATATTGCGCATTGAAATGGATCACCAGGAATATTACAATATTTAATTTACGACCGCAAAAAATATTAAGTATTGAACTAGGTACTCCTTAGATGCACTGTTCTGAAACAACCAATATATTGAGAATTGTTGGTCGGAAACTAAAATAAATTATTTTATTAGAAATACTTAGTTATTTATTCAGTAATTTTATGAATCGACATTTATTTACCGAAAGTATGAAATTCCGTCCGAAAGATTTTTGTTACGGTGATTAATTATTGTTGTTTCCGAAAGCGTATTGAAGCATTGTGACACGTGTCACTGTTGGCGCAGTTGACAACGAACTAAATTCAAGTAAGCTCCCAATTTAAAGTGAGTATATAATCGCTGGGCCGTGTTTTTTTCTCTGACCCGTTATCCAGTTGTATTGTTGATCGAAGGTTAAGACAAAAAATTGTAGAGGCGGCACAGACAATGAAAGATGGGCTTTCGAGGCGAGTAACAATCACCGAAGTACGAAAAAGGCTTCGTGCTTGCATTCGAAACCAGGGCAAACAGTTCGAGCAAAATTTGTGATGTAATTGATTTTAGTTTTTAAGATTAAAGTTTATTTGATAGTGAAACCGTTTATTCCCTCATTTTATCCTAACCTTGCTTAATCACTTATCAAAGTATCACTTAAGACTTAAGACAGAAACTGAAGGCAAACATCCCCACGAATTCGAGACACAAATAAATTAAACTAATTAAACTAATGACCCTTTGTTTGTGTCACCAAAGGCAATCTGCTGTGCCTTCTATATCAAGAAGATAAGTTAAGATAAGAAACAGAAGACAAAATAAGCCCTCGGAGAATCTAAAACGACACAAATAAACCCATTAGAGTCAAGTAAGCTAAGTAAAGTCTTCCAGCTGTTCTGCTATTATTATTATTAATTGTATTTTTTTTGTATTAAAATGTCATAAATTGTATCTTTTTAGAAAGCTTATGAATTAAGCAAATTATTCCTGTAATTTGTACGCGAAGTGTCGTACTTTTTTTTTTAGCTATGCTTTAAAATGTCACAAAATTTGGAAAATAATCTAACTTCAAATCCTTTTATTTGCAAAACTTTGCATTTTTTTGTAATTTTTCTTTATTTTTCGTAATCAGTGGTTCATTGGCTATTTGTAATAGTACATTATGATGCAAGTGTGCTAAGTTGACCATTGTATACATTGTATAGTCGCGAGGCGTTCGTACAAGCCGATTATTTACGGCTTTACCAAAAATTCCTATGCATAGAGTAGGTATACAAACAAAACGTAAAACCGAAAATAACCCGGTATACTATAGCTTTACCTTGCATTACCATCTTCATAATACGATGCATAACCAAAACGCAATTTATTTACTAAGCCGAAATCTATCGCAGTACTCGCTCGCACATATTATTATTCACTTACCGACAAGAAAGAAACAATAACAATATATTCGTACACACGCGCAGTTACATTTCACTGCGCGCGAACTTACCTACACCCACAAAATTATTACAAGTGCTGCGGTCGACCTTTGCCGCACTTGAAGTAACACATTCAAACATTTTTCTAGCGCTTCGAACTCACACACAGACACGGCGGTGCGTGAAAACAATAAAAATCAGAGCGAACGACCGGGCTAATCCGCGCTCGCACGCCGGCTTATTTCAAACAATTTTAAACTTTAAGTATAGCACGCGTCACTTTCTTTTCTCGAGGACGCCGTCGCCGCCACCTATGACCTTCAAACTTTAATAATATTTTGCATCCTTTTTTCATTACGCAATTACGCATTACGCGACGCCATTACTTTAGTTCGCGTCGTCGCGCAAAGATACAGAGTGTACCTAATTCTTGTGAAAGTTTTTTTGAATTACCTATTTATTTAGTGTTTTATGACTCAAGTAACTAGTGAAATTTAGCTCGCTAAGTGTTCGTTCTGTTTTCATGTGCTGTAATGATTTGTTTGTAGTTACCTACTGTTTGGATTATTTGTTTTTGTTCACGACGACGGAGGTTGGTGTTTCTATTCTATTTTTAATACGTTAGGTACCTATAGGTTTTACCCAAATCTAATTTAGGTTACCTATATTCGTGGGTTTTCAATATTTTTGTCTGTGTAGGTACTCAAAGTAGGTACTAAATACAAAATAGGTAGGTGTCTAATCTGGGGGTAATTTCCATTGAAAAACATTTACTTCTTAAAATTCAAAAGAAAAGCAATTTCCATGATAACGTTTTAGCTCATTTTGTTAAAAAACCCCGCATAAATATTCTTGAATATAAATAGGTAAGTATCGAACTGTACCTAGCGTATTTCAAGTGTATATAATTATATTGAGTTTTCAATCGGTTTCTATATTTATTTGCATGAACTTAGTTTAAGTTTACTTGGATTGTTTGGCGCTTTATGCGTGTCATGGTTTTCTTAATAGGTAGGTACCTAGGCACAGGAAGGCGGGTACGGACGGCGCATGCCGCGGGCTGTGGGTTTTCATTATTCGGTTGATTTTGTTGCACGAATTTATAAATATATGTTTAATTAAGTCTTGTTTTTGGTTTCTGTGTGCAGACCTGCAGTGCATGTATTTAATTTGGTTTATTTTTGTTTTGTTTTTAACAAAGGACAACTTTTTATTTTGCATGATAGGTATTAGCAAGCTAATTTTTACTGTGTTTTGATTTCTAACGTAAATTAACTATATTGTCTGTGTGTTTAATGTGTGCGTACGCAACTAACGGCTTTTTTCAAAGCCACTTTTGTCATACTTGACATACACTGTTCATGTAATACCAGTGATGTCATGTATGGCGAAGGTGGTGAACACTAACTGCAAGGATCGCACGTAGAAACAGTTACCGCACTTACTTCAGCACTGCTTTTTGGGAACTAAAAGATGACATCTATTTTATTAAGGTAGGTAGGTATGTTTTTTTAATTAATGGAAGGGGCAAACACGTACACACGCCATACACCTTTTTTGCTCCGGCTTGTCTATTTATTTACGTGACGCTTCGCCACTGGTATACAAGGCGCTATTGTGTGCGCACGAGCGAAAGCGAGTGCGCCACAAGAAAGCCGCGTATATTATGGTCACAGGCACACGTGTTACATACGACGTTTTTCAACACACTTGCGAAAAAAAAACAAGACTTCATTTAGTCAAATTTTAATTAATTATTAAAACAGTTGGTAAAGTTACAATTTGCCGCATAAAAACTGTTTGTACCTAAGAAAAAAAAAGGTATAACCCGACTAAATTATATCGCTTCTTCTTCGTACTTACAACTTGGTACTAGGCTACAAATGTAAATTGTTTGGGTTAATAAACTAAAGGCACTTGTGCGTAATATACTGAAAAAGCACGCGTGTTTAATATCTAGGTTTATGAGCCAAAAATCGGTGGAATAAAAAGGTCGTTTTGAGCAAGTGTGTTGAAAAATACTTTTTTTAATTCTAAATGACGAAGTTTTTACAAAATTACTATTTTTAGGTTGAAAAGAGGGTATTTTTAAAAAAATATCTAAAAATGTGAATAACTCGAAAACCAATGAGTTTTGACCCCTGGTTAACTTGACTTAAATCATTACAAATGAGCTGTAGAATAACCCCTTACAAGGAATACGGCGAATTTCCTGTCACCCTGTATCATCGTTCCTCAACGTTTATATGCAAGGGGGTAGATGTCAATCTATTATACTGTGCTTGTGCCAAGATTTACTGCATTCTACTGCAGTAGTTAGTAATTTTATTGTATGTAGTAACATTGTTAAAAAGGATATTTGCAATTTAATTAACAGATTCTTCATTATTTACCTAACTTGCCCGAATCATATTAAGTCCTCATTCTAGTTATAAACTTTTCACGCCACTGCTCGGAAATGTGGCGAAAGATGGTCTGTTCTTGGTCCCCAAAACAATCGATAGTTGTACATTGAATGAGTAGGCCTACTATGATTTAAACAGATCAACTATGTTAACATTGTTGGTCTGTTCCATTGACCAATCATCGGTCCGCTGATCACTAATTCGACCAATCAGAATACACTTTGTGCTGCATATGAAATTAAATTGGCCAATGAGAAGTCGTTTTATTTTTTTAATAATATTCATCCCTTCACGGATAGGCAAAGGAATCAGATTCCATACAGCCATATATGTCTGCTTTTAATTATAAGATTTTTTTTTGATTTCCTCGCAGTAGTCGTGAAAAGCACTGTGTTAGGGTCTCCCCAAACCAGTCGACTCGGAGTCGGCTTTCGCCGAGTGTTTTACACCATACTATTCGCATTTAGCCGATCGGCCGTCTCAGCGGTTGTAAACCTACGTTCATCCGTCCCATCCTCGGTACGGCCGCTGATAAGCCCGATCGCCTGCGATTTGCTATCGCAGCAGCTGTAGACGTACGATTGGTTCCGTACGGCCGTCGAGACGACGGATAGCTCTCTATGTAATAGTAAGCGTCTCCCCACACCTATCGACGCCAAACGGCTGTCATCGTAGCTACTCGGCCGTGGTCGAAACTGTTCAACTCTTGCCGGCACCGAACGGCGGCACTCGGAGATTTATGAATGCGAACGTGTGCGGTAGGCTGCTAACAGCGTCGTACAGATGCGAACAGCTTTACGGCAAAACGCCGTTTTCCCGTCAAAAGACGTCGTTTCGCGTCGTCCGAGCCGATTGACGTCTTATTCGCTCTTATTGCGTTGACATAAAGCTTTTTCCGTACGCGATTCGCCGAAACGGCGTCGACTGGTTTGGGGAGACCCTTAAGCCTCGGCCGAAAGTGCAATAGATGGACTCGTACTTTCTAGGGCCTCCGCTACGTGTCAGCCCTCGAACTAACTCGTCCATCTATTGCTTACTTTCTAACCTCTACAACAATGTACTATAGAATGCCATCTATATTTTAATTAGCACTAGGTACCTAATTATATTTTCACCTCAGCAGCTCAAACAAGCAGGTTTTGCTGCTTAAAAACAGTGAGCAAAATTCAATGTTTCTGCGAGCGAGAGGCAAAGTAGCTTTTTAATTATTATTTTTAAATGCCGTGAGCAGTGCTGGGGCTACTCACAACATTCGAAAAAATTGAATTTCTCTTTGTTCTGTCACTTTCACTTCGATAGGAAAAAAGCGAGAGATAGAAATAACTTGATTCGAAGTTCGATTTTCAAATTCCACACATAGTAGGCCCAAAAAGAAACGCACGTTCGGATGCACACATAACCGTAAAATTGCAAATAAAACTATCTGTTAAAGTTTGAAATGTGTTTATTATAACTATTTTATACAGTAGGTACATTTTTTATTTTTATTTAATGTTTTGAAGACAAAATTAATGAAAAATAAGAAGTTTATCATGTATCTACATAATTTTGTTATCGTTTTAACAATCTTTAATTTCGTGACATAAACCGCGGGGGCAGTTTCAGAACGCATTTCAAAAATATAGACAAGGCCTAGTTAGGTTTTTTTTAAACCACAGACTACATAAAGCTGTATAAAGTTGTGTTTGCACTACGGCATTATCAAGTTGAGTGACAGGTTTTATCTGTTTCATGTTTATTGTTTCCACTTTTTATTTTATTAGTATTTTGCAAAAATGCTTGTGATTGATGCATATGCGATCGTGTCGTTATTTAGTCGTGTATTCACCAAATGGTCACAACGGAAGACCTGCGTTGGCCCTGCCAGCTTCACGCTGTGTTGTTCTCGCTGCTGAGGTGAAAAGTTGTAGGGTAGGGGCACCAAAAGATGAACGACACCCAAAAGCTGAACACTCGATCGAAATAATCACATAACTAAATCGTGACAAATATTACATAGTTCGGAATTTATTTTTCTTAAACAGCAACTCTTTGCTTACACCTCCATTAAATCTTAACATAGTATTATATTATTTTTGGCCGTGATCGGTCGTCGTTCTGGAGCTTCCCGCCGAAAACGTCGATAGTATGGGAAAATACATAAGGACAGTGCTCTCCAAATTTAAGCTTTTAATTACGTATAAAATTCAATAATTGTCAGTCTTAGAAGGATTTGCTTGGTATGTATTCTTGATTAATCACTCTTTTATTGGAGTTATACGATATTTCTTTTTTCTTGTTAGTTAACGAGAAATATGCCGTTCAAGTAATGGTTTCAAAAATGTATACCTAAGCCAATACTTGAACGGTGTTCAGCTACTAGGCAAGGCGTATTTTTTTTAAAGCTTCTTAATAAATCGTACTGAAATGACAGATGGAAAATTTCGAACTTAAAATGAACGTTAATTGCTCTTGTATCTTTAAACCAAAAGATGAACATAGCTTTTGATGTCTAATCCAATGATTTTGGAGTTTTAAATACTATGAAAACTATCACTGTTCAATAAAAAATGTGTGCCTAATACTTGAACGAATTAAATTTACTAGTTCATGTTTTGGATTCTATTCCAATATGTGAACACCTAATTAATTTTGTTTGTTCATATCATAAATTCAGTGTCGTAAAATTGAACTAAGTAAATTCAGTCGTTCAACTTTTAGGCATAGTTTTATAATATGAACACTAGTAGTAGTATACTAGTAGTATTTATGGAAATGCTTACTAATATTATAAAAAGTAACTTTAAGTAGTTTTGCTAATGATTATTGATAAAAAATACTAATTCGTTGTTTTTATGACACAAATAACCATAAAAAATAGGAACCTTATGTACGTAAGTAATATTAAATAAATGTAAACAATTAAAAAATAAAGAATATTTCGTTAACTCGCATTTTATTGCTAAAAGTGAATAGAATTAAAATGATATAGGTATTTTATTATGTTAGTTCAACTTTTGGGCCCAAACCGTTCAGAATTAGGGCACGCTGTTCATCTTTTGGGCAAATCGGTACATTTTTTGTTTAAATGATTTTTAAAAAAATACGGAGATATAATAACAGGCTTTATAATAGTCATTTTCAATCTAGACCATATACTGTACCATATAAAAAATTAAATAGGGTGAAATTTGTTACTTTCACTGAATATAAACTGTCTAAAGTTGGTGTAGTCGCTTAATCGTTCATCTTTTGGTGCTCTTACCCTATGTCTCACACGAGACCAAAGTTTTTTACGTCTCGTATCTTTGAATCCCTCGCTACGCTCAGGATTTTAACCTAGAATCACGAGCGTAGCGAGTAGCGATGGGAATATGACGAATCGTAGCACAAATCCCGTCTTGACCAGGTTTTTATTTACTAGCTGTTTCGGCAGACTTGTCTCACTGGGCAGTTACCATAAATAAAAGAATTGAACTGGAACTTGGTTGGCTATAATTCTAAGTTTAGTAGGTGTGTGTGATTTATATTAATAATTGCTGTGGTGATGTTTTCCAAGGGGTTCAATACGACGGCACCAACATTTATTGTAGAAACTCTTGATGTGAGCCCCGCCATTTTTTGCAATGTTACTTTTATTGAATAAATTATTTTAAATAAATAAAAATACTTTTAATCATGAAATGCTGAGCCTTATAAAAGGCTATTCTTACAAAATTAATGGGAAAGTGACCTGTTTTTTTCTTTGTATCCCAATTCCGACAGTGAAAGATACCTACTTACTTCAAAAATTACTTGCAAAATCAACACAATTACTACTATACTATTTGATGGTAATATTGTGTAGGGAATAAGACCGGTTCAAATAATAAAGACATATCTGTATCCTGACACTTTACATTTTAAACCTACTGACTAAGAGGATAGGGTTGATAATTCTATGGACATTAAATGTAGTTCTAACTTATTTGTATGTAATCGGCTTGCGGTTACGGACACAAAGAAAGATAATAGTATTGTACACAAACAATGGCCTTTGTGTAGAAGATCGGCTCGCTAGAAATAATAAAGACTATAACTAAAAGTAAACAATGACAATAAGCATACCAAAAACATGTTAAAAACAAATACGTAAGTAATGGTTGGAATCACGCCTCGAAAGACTTAATTACTTATCAGTTAATACGAGGGCATTGTGCAGACGAACTTTAAGGGAAATTAGTAAATGAGAAAAGTTACCTGATTCCGAAACAGGGCCGGGCGAATTACTGTCAGTGGCTAACCTTAACGTCCTCCTACGTTAGATACTTACTTTTAATCTGTTTTATGCGACAGGAGTTGAGACGAAATTCGGTCAGTGGTCGGTCATGCCAACAACGTTATCTTCTACTTTACCCTCCTACCCAAGGCCCAGCTTTTTAAAAACCTCGTAAGGCGTGAGAAGCGTTGTACCATTTTTGGGCTTCGGCTGATAATGTACAACACGCACAATGCTAACTGCACGCAAAATGCTAACTGCACGCATAATGTGCAAACACTCAAAATGTACATATGCAAAATCTACATCATGTCAAATGTACATATATGCTAATTGTACGATACGCAAAATGTACTCCACGCGATAGTGGCAAAATGTGCAAAGTCAGAATGAGCAATACGCAAAATTTACATTACGTAAAAATAACAACACGCAAAATGAACAATACGAAAACATAGCAACACGCAAAATGAACAATACGAAAAAATAGCAATACCTATGCAAAATGCACAATACGAAAAAACAACAATACTCAAAATGTATAGCCACGGTAAGAAAAGGTTCGCCACTTTTGGACCTAAATAGCGTTGAAATAGAGTCGAAAGGTGACGAAACTTTTCTTACCGTGACTATACATACTCTGTAGAGTCTGGCCAACGAAAGCTAAACCAGGAAAAATCCGAAATGTCCGAAAACAGATCCGAATTTTGTACGGGCGAGCGGACTCGATGTTGTTAAGTCAAAGTCAAAGTCAAAGTTTATTTGCCAGAATTGTGGTACATGGTCGGTAGCAATATTACAGAACAGTATAGAACAGCACAATTTACCATTAAGCAGGAATGCATTTGTTTTTTTTAATGTTATCTTCATTAATTACACACTCTTCATTCATTTGAAATTATATTAGTCAATTTCAATTAATAGTATTGTAACAACATATTAAGCTATATTTTTGCCACGAAGTCATAAATTAATGAACAGTGTAAAAACATTTTTCTCAGAACCATGCTTTTAATTTAATTAAAAATAGTTTACAACGTAAGACCCTCATATCCGAAGGATTATTATTCTAGATATTTATTAAATTTTCTCTAAGTTAAGTTTTTTACAATAAATATTTAAATATAAAAGTAAAATAACAACACTAATACAAAAAATAAACATTATAAAAAACCTAACCTACGAGTGCCGCCGGCAGCGGGGCAGGGCTCAAGCTACCGGTGGTTAGGGCTGCAGAGAGAGGAACCTCCTCACAATGCGTGCCGTGTCGAGGAGTACTGTCTTCTGTATCTGGCCCTTGACCCAGCCATCTAGCGAGAGTCTCTTAAGGTGTTGGTCAAAACTCTTCGCTATAAGACCGTTTGCCGAAACAACTATCGGGACAATGTTCGTCGAGTCAACATCCCACATGGCGGTCACCTCGTGAGCCAAGTCTAGGTACTTGCTGAGCTTGTCCTTCTCAGCCTTCACGAGGTTCTCGTCATGCGGGATGGTGACGTCGACGAGCACTGCCCGACGTTGAGATCGATCTGTCAACACGATATCAGGTTTATGGGTACAATAGTCCTGTCCGTGATGACAGATCGATCCCAATAGAGCGTAGCACGACCATTTTCGAGAACTGGCGCCGGTGTGTACTTATAGTACGGCACTTCAGACTCAACAAGACCATATTCAAGAGCAAGTTGCTGATGGATGATCCTGACCACGAGGTTATGTCTGTGCAAGTACTCACCGTTCGCCAAATGCGAACAACCGGAAATTATATGTCTGAGGGACTCGCCGGGGCAACGGCACGCTCTACAAATGTTGACCGTGCCATCCCTCAGAATATATTTCCGGTAATTGTTCGTCATTATGACCTCGTCAGCAATTCCACAGACAAAACCTTCGGTTTCCCCAAAGAGATCACCGAACCGTAGCCAGTTCACGGACGCTAAAAAGTTTACGTCAGGCCTTAGGGCCCGGTAGAACCGTCCGTGTAGCTCCTTGCTCTTCCATATGTTCTTGCGGTCTTCAGTGCTCAACACCGTCGGTCTGCGCCAGCTCTCGTTTGCCAAGGAGAGAGGCGTGAGGTTCTTGTCTACTGCAACCGCATCACGATGCATCCCACACTCATTGCCTAGGAAATAATCCCTGAGAATGCACACCTCGTGGTTGTGGAGATTCTTAGCATTTAAAATGCCTCGACCTCCACACTTCCTCGGGATGTAGTTCCTACAATCTCATGACAGATGAGCGTGGGTGCAACATGCGATGTGATTTGAGCAGTAGCCGGACCCTCCTATCCAGGGCGTCCAGCTCAGTCTGAGTCCACATTATTATTATTTCCTGATATTTTAAAACAATATCTATTATGATATGATTTTGAAACAGGTAATTTAATACGAAGCAAGTCGCTCCCACATAACATTGGATTCTGAACCGGTTTAGCAAGCATCTCCGGGTTTGTTTTTACAAATTTTGCATGTTCATTTATATAAATGCTTGCCAAAGTCAGGATATTTAGTTCCTTAAATACTGCACGAAGACACCTCTTTCGAGTCAAAAATGCTTTGTGAACATCTGTCGAGTTCCCCCAAATTATAATGCCGTACCGAAGAAGAGATGCAACGTGACACGCTACGTGATATGCTAACAGAGCGTTCAACTTTCCTGCTAAACTTCTTAACCTTTTTAACCCGAAAACAAAACCTATTGTGTTTATAGCTTATTGTTAATTTGAGCAGCTGGATGTGTTTTATCAAGAATAATGCCAAAGAATTTAACTTCATCAATGGTATTTATAGTTTGTCCTTTATAATTAACATTTAATGATGAACGTTGTGTTCTGGTATTAGAAAATCGCACCAAGTTGGTTTTTTCTACATTGAGTTTTAAATTATTATCATATCCATTGACCAATATCAATAATTACAATGTTCACTAAATTTTCTTGTGTCATAGGTTATAGACTTATCACCATCTGCCATTACAATTGATAAATCGACAGCAAACATAATGATTTGATGTTTACAATTATACGGTATATCGTTGATATATAATACAAATAGCAATGGTCCTAAAACACTTGCTTGGGATACTCCGCGTGCGTTAATTTGAAACGTTGATCTATACTGAGTGAATTCTCTATATTCATTAAGCCTACCGATTTCAACCCACTGGCTGCGGTTGCTTAAATAGCTTTCAATCCATTTAGATGCTCTACCCCTGATCCCATAGGTTTCACATTTCCTTAGAAGTATTGAGTAATCTACAAGATCGAATGCCTTCGACATATCAAACAATATTGCAGCTACGGGGTTAGACTTATCTATGTTTTCAGTAACACTTCGTATGCAGCATATATTGTTGACCTATCTTTTACAAAACCGTATTGCTCCTTTGCTATGATGTTATGTTTTTCAGCAAAGTTAATGATTCTACATTTTATGACATTAGATTTTTTTTGATAGAACCGGAACTAGAGCTATTGGGTGGTATTTGTTGAGAAGAGATCGTTTTTTTTAAATAGAGGTTTCACAATTGTGTTTATCAGGAAAAATGCCATGAGAAAGGGATTGATTCACGAGATGAGTCAGTACCCTGACAAGCCCTTTTGCGGCACGTTTTGTAATGTGAGTAGATATATTATGATCTATGCCAACAGCATATGTATTTCTCAGTAACTTTATTATTGTTTCAATTTTCTTTTTCAGTGCACGGCCCTAAAAACAAAAAGTTGCAAACGCGACCTTCTTTTAAAATAAAGTTTGTGTTATTCGTGTTATTAGTATCCCAACCGTCAGCCACATTGATTAAGAAGTTGTTGAATGCTTCAGCTATATGTTGAGCATTCACAATGTTTATTGAATCTGATTCGATGCACTTTCTAAGTTAAACAAATCCGTCAATTAAATTACAATAAAATACACGATTTTGGTGTCTTAATGCAATTGAATAGCAATATTATGATAAAATACTTACAGATGTAGTAAATAACCCTTTTTTTTTCTTTGGCCCGCGGCGTCTTCAACAGCTATTACCGCGGGGATATTGCGTTTCCACGTAGTGATTTCGCCAGTGTCAAATATATAAAAGCATAAATCAATATAGCAATAAAATACAATCCAATCTTCTCTAGGAAGATTGGGGGCAACGTTGTACGGTGATGTGTAGGACAGAGGTAGATAGTTTTAACCTGTGTACCACTGCAAGTGCATTTGAAACTAGAAGTAAGATGCCAGATATACGAAATAAGTCCAAGTCTTCTATAACTATGCAACACAAAGGCATAAAAAGCACAAATTACTAACAGAAAAGAACTTTGAACACCTAAATACACAAAAATACAAAACTAGAACAAATTTCACATCCGCTATGTTTTGACGTTGCAAATGCAATCGAATAATCCGGTCTCATCTTATTTTCTCGGAAATGTTAGTATTTGTCATGCTTCTTCAGTCAGACTCAGCAAAGACTACTATTGTATACTGGGATTGTAGACTCAGTCAAAGACTACTATTGTATACTAGTACCCATCAAGACAACGTGGGAGAAGGTCGCATCGCAAGATTAATAATCTATACATATAGAGTGGTTAATAACAGTGTTTTTTTGTCAATATTTAAGTTTGTTTTCAGTTTTTTTAATAGCCATGTCGAAAACATTTAGACCTGGAGAACGTTTAGATCGATAGGCCTGTGAGATTATTTTCAACATTGATTTATATTTCTTATTAGATTAATTTAAATATAGCAACAATGGTGATTACTTCTGTAAAGTCCAAAAACAAGTTTCGGAGGCCAGTGGAATTATTCGACGAACAATAAGTAAAATATTGCAAAAAGAGTACAAAAATCAAACTACCAAAACCAAGGTAGACCAAATAAATTATTTTGCCTAGATCTTGATGATTTTGACTACAACGTTATACGCAGATTAGTATATGATTTCCATTTAATATACAAACAAGTTCCTACAATCAAAGCCCTAAAGTCCAAATTTCCTGATACTATTCATTTTAAGGGATGTGACATTACATTAAGAAAAATCCTTCGGAAAATGGGTTTTCGGTATAAAAAGAAACAAAACAACAGAAAATTGCTAGAGAAATCTTATTATTGCAGAAAGATGACGTTCGTTTAAAAAGAGTAAAGTTTTTCGCCTTGATAAAAAAGTACAGATCACAAGGGAGAGACATTGTATACATGGGTGAAACATATATCCATACCTCACATTTGACGTGTAAAAGCTGGGCAGACTCTTCAGATAACGGAGTGAAACAATTTTGAAAGGTCAACGTCTAATCATAGGAAATGCTGGCAGTCGAAAAGGGTTTATTCCAGAAGCACTGCTAATTTATCAGTCCACTGATAAAACGGGTAACTATCACAATGCCATGAATATAACAATTCAATTTCGTGTCCGTAAGGTTTATAAACCTTTTGTAGGTCATTGCATTCTTTTCTATAATAAATTACCTGACTCAGTTTTAAAGTTACCATTTCCAATACTTAAAAGTTACTTGAAAAAGTCGTTGATATCTAAAGCTTACTAGGGTCGTCGAGGACTATCTAACAGATAAAAATGCTTGGCCTAAACTTAACTAAACACCTAAATAACTGAATAATAAAATAGGCATAAAAAATATGTAAATATTGTATATTGTCTAGGGGACACGGTTTCTGTAGGAGAATGTGTCGAAACTTTGTATGTGGTGGTTGTCTTGCACTGTCATAGAAAAGTATATATATATATATATATATATATATATATATTTTAATATGTATATATTTTTAATTTTTATTACTACTCCCTATGAAAATTCTTAGGTTTGACACATTTTCCTGCTCAAGCTACGCTTGAATATTTTTTACCTAAAAAAACAAAGTCTATGGTTTCACCATTAAGTTTAATATTCGAGGCTAAGTTTATATTTGATGAATTTGCTGATGAGAGTTTTATACATTTAGTTTTATTTGGATTTAACATTAAGTTATTGGCAGCAAACCAGTCAGATATCATGGAGAGGGTATTGTTAGGTTCAATGAGTTCAGTATCTTTCCTATTTACCTTGAATAGTAGATAAGTGTCATCAGCGAACATTACAATGCCTGACCTTCTGCTTACCATATATGGCAGATCATTTACATAAACAAGGAACAGGAATGGGCCCAAAATAGAACCTTGAGGTACGCCTATATCTATCTCTATCTCTGACGAAACGGCTCCATTTATCGCTACCTTTTGATTTCTCTGTGTTAAATATGACTTAATGAGATCTAATGCATTTCCTCTAATGCCATAAAAACCAAGTTTACAAATTAAAGTGCCCATGATCTATACAATCAAAAGCTTTAGAAAGGTCGCAGAAGACTCCAATGGCGTACTGCGACTCTTCCCAAGCCTGTAAAATAAATTTGATCAAACTTGCGCCTGCGTCAGTTGTAGACCTACTTTTTCATAAAGCCGAAATGTTGATCGTGTAAAATTTTATTAGTATTAAAGTGAGAAGTCAATTGTGTTAGCATTATTTTTTCAAATATTTTGCTGAACGCAGGAAGGATAGATGCTGGACGATAATCAGAAGGATTATTTCTATGACCTGATTTAAAAATAGGAACCACCTTACTAAATTTCATTAAAACTGGGAAAATGCCACTGTCGATACAACTATTGAAAATACGAGCTAGGGTGGGAGCAACGACCTCCAGAATGGTTTCAAGTACCTTAACTGACACGCCCCATAAGTCTTCCGTTTTTTTTATTTTTATCAAAAGACTTAAGTATAGTCTTAACTAATCAGTTTAGAAACTCGACATTTATAAAGTACCATTACGATAAATGGTTATCCACAAATAAAAGGATGTCTCTAATTAATAAAGCGGAAAGTTTAATTCACGCGATAGCATGCAACATCTATAGCAGTACGGACCAATTCATGAAACTACGACGCAATCTCACTTCGATGACAAATTTACGAAGCAAAAAAACACATGAACCTGAGAACAATTATGTAAAAAGAGACATTCCTAAAACATCTGAAGAGGGTACAGTAGAAGTACCGAACGCAGGAACATTTTTTCGTAGACAATCAGTGTAATAAGGAACAGATTTTTCACACATGTACGTACATACGAATACTCCATCAAAATATATCAGGCCTGATAAATAAAAGTGACGAATTATCAGTACACCTAAATAATCTAGAATGCCAGCAAAAGTCGATAGATGTCATGGGAATCACGGAACACAATATGACTGCATACAATGAGGGCCTCTTAACTATTCCAAACTTCGGTTTAGCTACAAGCTTCTGTAGAGACAAAAGAAGAGGAGGAGCATGCATCTTGGTACGAGTTGGACTTCGATATAAGGTACTCGAAAATATCAAAAAACAGTCTGTAAAGTGTCTCATTGAGTGCTGCGCCGTGGAGCTTTGCGATTACAATATGATAATTATTTGTATATATAGAGTGCCTGGAAGTTGTCTAGACACGTTCCACGAAAGACTTGAAAATATTTTAAATATATCATGTGGTCAAAAAAATAAGCAAGTAATTATATGCGGAGATTTCAATATTGACGTATTAAAAGAGACTCGAAAAAGTCGCGATTTCAACGTTCAATTAATAAGCTTTAATCTAAAATTAGAACTAAAACAGGTAACAAGAAGCAGCAGTGCGACTTGTCTGGACAATTTTGCTCATAATTTAAAAGGGGCTAAAAGTGAAGTGTTTGAATTAGCATTATCAGATCATGCTGCACAAATGTTGCTCTGTCTTGTAAATAGAACTTGCACAACAAAGTCATGGAGCATTAGGCGTAGGGACTATAATAAACATAATTTAGATTTATTTAATAGGCATATTAAATGTTTGAGTTTTGGCGATGTTTTGGCCTCGAATGAAGTAGATAAAGCTTATAATGACTTTTTACACATTTTTAAATGTGTTTATGACCTCTGTTTTCCATACAAAATCGTAAAAAGGAGTCTTAAAACCAAGCCTAAATGGATCTCGAAAGGGATAAAGGCGTGTTGTAAAAAAAAGAGAGAGGCATTATGGCTGTATCGGCGTAACAAAAATCAAGAGAATAAAAATGCATATTGTTCGTATGCCAACAGACTGAAAAAAATTATTAAAATGACGAAACTTTCACAAAATAATAACTATATAGTAAATTCGACTAATAAATCAAAAGCTACTTGGCAGATAATTAATCAAGCAAAACATAACATGCCAAAGGAGCCAATTATTAAGTTAAATGTTCATAGTAAATGCTACACGACACCATTAGATATTGTCTCTGTTTTCAATAACTTCTTTGTGGACGAAATAGAAACCAACAGTAATAAATACAATGACTTGTACTGCACCACCAAAATGAAATCGAACTGTAATTCCTTATTTATGACTCCTAGCACCCCTGATGATGTGCGTAAAACCATACTATCCCTAAAAAACACAAATAGTGTAGGTTTTGATGACATAAACACTAAAGTTGTAAAATGCGTTAGCAGCATAATCGCAGTACCATTATCTCATATTATTAACCTATGTTTCTCCGAAGGTGTTTATCCCAATAATCTAAAAACGGCCATAATAAAACCTTTGCATAAAAAGGGTGACAAAGAGATACCGAGTAACTACCGTCCTGTCGCTTTGCTACCAGTATTTTCAAAGGTTTTTGAAAAAATCATGTATGACATAATTTACAATTATCTGGAAAAGTATAAAATACTCATATATGAACAAAAAGGTTTCCGGAAAAACACGTCTATAAATATAGCCATATACGATTTTGTTAAAAACCGTCTGCATGTTTGAAAAAATATATTTGAAAGATACAGTTGTCACAGTAGAACCAAAAACAAGAAGAAGAATACAAATCAATATAAAAGAATATAGATTGTTAAAACCTTCTTCTTAACATTCCCTCCCTTCTTCACTGAAGTCCTATTGGTTCCATTAAGAGGAGCAGCCTCGGCTTGTATAGAGGCTTAGTCATAATGTCAGCTACGTTTTTATCCGATGACACCTTCTTCGCCAGTATGTTGCAATCATTTTGCATTAAACATTCTCGAAGGAAGAAGTGCCGCCTCTGAACGTGCATGTGTTTGGTCTGATGGTGCCTCTCTATAGGGTTCTTGCTGAGTTTTAGCGCAGACTCACTATCAATCAGCAACTCTACAGTTTGCTCATCCATAACCATGTCCTCAATAATTCGTTTCAGCCACAGTAGTTCGCGCGTAGCTTCAATTGCAGCTACGATTTCTGCTTCGCTTGATGATAGCGCTACTGTTTTCTGGCGCAGGCTTCGCCAGGAAATAGCTCCGCTAGAATACAGGCATACCAATCCTGATGTGGACCGTCCTGTAGTTGGGTCACCTCCAAGATCAGCATCTGTGTACATTACAATGGGTTTATTGTCACCTTTGTATGTAATACCGTACTCCTTTGTGCCTTGAATGTAACGCAGTATTCTTTTGACCCTTATTATGTCTGCATCTGTAGGACTCTGCAGGGTTCTTGACACTACTCCAATTGCCTGAACCGCTGTGCCGTTTGCAGTTGTCACAGTATGAGAACCAGTGAAGTATTCAAAGGTCTTAAACAGATCGCTTCTATTAGTGACGTGACTAGTCGCGCCGTTGTCAACGTACCAGTTCTCGCTGTCTTTATCTGCTGTGTTACTGTCAAGTGCCATCAGATTCATGTTGATATTGGATGCACATTGAGGCGAAGTAGGTTTCTGTTTAGGTGGTCTTCCATCTGCTTTCCATTTGGAGCAAGTTTTGACTCTATGTCCGAGATCTCCACAGTAATTACACTTGGTCTTGTAGTCCTTGTCCTTTCTCTTCTCTTTCGACTTCATAACTGTCAGTGCTTCAACCTTCGTGTTATTATCAATAACATTCGTTAAAGCTCGTTCGTGAGTACATAACTGCGTTGTGAGATTTTCAATATTTCGATCACTCTTATTCATTAATAGCCAGCTAGATTTAAAACTGAAATACTGCTCAGGAAGTGTATCTAGTATTTTACATATCAATAAAATCTCTGGAAGATCATTTCCTTCTATTTCGGTGTTCAAATCATACCATAAATTTTTGAGAGACGAAATATGTGTGGCCATATCATGCTCCTCGCTTTTCTGGTAGCGGAAGAACCTCATACAGAGATCGTAACTCCTGTCTTCCTTTACTCCGTCATAAAGCCTGTGAAGCTCTTTCCACATCTCGCTTGACGTTTCGCATCGCATCACTTTTTGCAATGTCTCTTCTGTCATGTTTGTCGTAAGAATTAATAGGGCTTGACTGTCAGATTTTTCAAATTTTTCCATGTCAGACTTATATTTTGCTAACTCTTCGGCTGTAGACTTTACGCCGGGATGAGTGGGCCTTAATTTTCCTTCTATTGCTTCTAGCGACCCTGGAGTACTCTTTAGTAACAACTTTACCTTGTATCTCCATGTTTGCCAGTTAGCGGAACCGTCGAGCCGACCGATCTCGATTTTCATGCCTGACGCTAGTGACGATTGCATGATCGAGAGCTCTATTTTTCTCGCTATTGCAATAAACTTAGGATTATTATAACTTATTATTGCTCTGCTACCATGTTAAAAACCGTCTGCATGTTTGAAAAAATATATTTGAAAGATACAGTTGTCACAGTAGAACCAAAAACAAGAAGAAGAATACAAATCAATATAAAAGAATATAGATTGTTAAAACCTTCTTCTTAACAGATTTAGTTAAAAAAGCTCTCGAGTGCCTCGATAATAGGAAGGCATCTTGTGCTATCTACATGGATATGACTAAGGCTTTTGACTATGTAGACCATGACATACTTCTTGCCAAGCTGAACAACTACGGTATCCGCGGCAGACCCCTGGAACTCATAAGATCGTATCTGGGGAATAGGGAACAATACACCGAGATCACACAACTATGTAAGAAAACCAGAGAGGAAATGACATATAGGTCAGAACGCAGGAAAATAAGGTACGGAGTGCCGCAAGGTAGTGTCCTTGGCCCACTGTTGTTTCTGGTCTATATAAATGACATAACTGAGTCGGTCACACATCCGATGATACTGTTCGCCGATGATAGCACTATATTCATTGAACTAGACACTAACGGCAAGTACGAAGATGAAGTTAACAATTGTATAAAAGATGCTATTAACTGGTTAGATAATAATAATCTAAAGGTAAACTTAGACAAAACCAATGTAATGCAATTTAGTCAACGTAAAGCAGCTCCATCTCTAAACCCTATTTATAATGGTAAAAACATAGCCAAAACACGGACAACTAAATTTTTAGGTCTATATATAGATAATAACATGACGTGGGAGTCGCACACTATGGAAGTATGCAAAAAATTATATAAATTCTCGTTTGCGCTCCATAAGTTGGCGAAAATCACTGACCGTGCTACAGTTCTAACAGCTTATCACGGCTTTGTCTCCTCAAACCTTAGATACGGTATTGTGTTTTGGGGAAACTCCTCATCTCGGGTCATGGTCTTCAGGGCACAAAAACGGTGTGTTAGAGCGATTGCGGGATTGAGCCCTCTACAGAGCTGTCAACCTTTTTTTAAATCGCTTAACCTACTGACTTTCCCTTCCCTGTATATATTTGAATGCTGTGTATTTGTGAAAGGGAATCCTAATTTATTTCAAATGAAAAAGCCACCCAAAAGATTAAACTTTCGACAAAGGAAACCAGAAGTGGAAGTAGGTAGGTGCAAGACCACCTTGATGCAAAAAAACATTCTTACTATGGCACCAAAAATGTATAATAAACTACCTGAATCATGGCAAAAGCTAACTGTAACTAGATTTAAACGCATGTTATATAGTTTTCTATCCGAGAAATGTTACTATCATGTTATGGAATTTTTAAATGACGATAGCCTACCCTTGTAAATAATAATCAATAATGGCGCATTTTATTATAACTACCTATATTAATTAAGAATACAAATGACTTAATATTTAAACTATTTGAACTCTAATTACCTATAAACTACTGGAATGCTTAATTGGATGTAATATTTAATTGAAGTTTGGACATTCACGAATACTATTTCATTATTTAACTGTATTATAGACATAAGTTTGTAGTTGTTTGTTTGTGCTACGTAATAGATGCTTGCCTTAAACAAGAATTCGTACGCCTAAACGGCTCAGCATGGTTGTACAACATATAAACCTTTGTCACCTACCTGTTACCTATGTTGACGAAATAAAGGAAATTTGAATTTGAATTTGAATTTATATCGAAGGGAGAAACATGATGAAATTTGAAATCGCGTACATTTCCTAATTTTACATTGTAGTGGACGATACCAGACATTTTGTTATGTCACTAGGAATTTTTGAGAAGAAATTATTAAAATCACTGGCTACCTACTTTTACTGGGTCGGTTATTAATGTATTTTCTATCTTCAAGGAAACAGTGGATTCGCTTTTACTTTTTTTGCCGGTCTCAGTGTTTATTATTTTCCAGACTGCCCTGGCTTTATTATCTGAAGATTTTATTTTTTCATTTAAATGAGCTGCTTTCGCCTGAATGCACACAGCTTTAAATAATTTGGAATAATTCCTAACATATTGATGGAAATGTTCGTCAGTGGTACAAGATCGCACCAAAGCAAATCACACCTAAAATATATTTTTTACCCCCTTTTAATCCTTAAGGGATGAATTTCAATAAAATACGAAATACGTCTTACATCAATTTGGTCAGACAATGTTTATGCAAAATTTGAAGTAGATTGGACCTAGGAATCACGTTGTCCCATACAAACTTTGCCTTTAAAAAATCCTTTCTTATCGGATGCCTACGTCATACAAAGAACACACCTTCCAAGTTTCATGTCTCTACGATCACCGGTTTAGGGTGCGCGTTGATCCGTCTGTCAGTCATTCAGGACAAAGCATTTTATATGTATAGATAATAATATATACATATACTAGAGGACGACCGCGATTTCATACGCGTAGAATTAGTTTCTGTTCTTCCTACTTCTTTCCGTTGGAGGTCGATTTCCGGGAAATCCTTTCTTACTCTCGGATTGAGTTTTTAAACATCTGTCAAAATAAAATAAAAAGCAAAATCAAAGAGTAAGAGTATTGATATCAACTTCGAAGCAAATCACCCCCAAAATAACTTTCTACTCCTTTTTCACCCCCTTATTTAGGGGATGTATTTGAATAAAATACGGAACACGTGTTCCGTTATCAATCAATTCTGTTAAAGAATGTTTATGCGAAATTTGTATTAGATTGGACCAAGAAATAACATTGTCCCACAGTCCCACACAAACTTTGCCCCTCTTTTTCACCCCCTTAGAGATACATTTTTGGAAAATCATTTCTTATCGAATGTCTACGTCATACAAAGAGGTGTGGGAGAAAGGTTAAAAAATGCTTAATTTTATTATTTTTAAATGAGGTTATAGTATAAGTAGCTCAGTTGAATAATGAATTGTTATTAATTTTTAGATTATTAGTTTACGACGACGACGACGACGACGACGACGTGCTGGCCTAGTTGGTAGTGACCCTGCCTACGAAGCTAGCGGTCCTGGGTTCAAATCCCGGTAAGGGCAGATATTTGTGTGATGAGCGCGAATATTTGTTCCTGAGTCATGGATGTTTTCTATGTATTTAAGTATACATTTCTCTATATAAGTATTTATGTCGTTGTCTAGTACCCATAGTACAAGCCAAGAGCTTAGTTTGGGACCAGATCAATTGGTGTAACATTGTCCCCTGATATTTATTTATTTATTTATTATTTATTTATGATAATTTGGTTTGATATAAATTAGGAAAATACGATCAGTGGAGGCTAACCCTAAAGTACCTATAGGCTTTCGTCTGGAATTCAGAGGTGAGAATGTGGATGTCAGTCGGTATGAAAGTAAAAGTTTGACCACATGAAAACTAAAAACTGCCAAGTGCGAGTCGGACTCGCGCGCGAAGAGGTCTGTACAAAATTAACAACAAAAAATCTCGTTTATTGTATGGGACCCCTCTTTTTTTTATTTTATTCTTATTTTTAGTATTGGTTGTTATAGCGACAAACATATACATATACATATACATATTCTGTGAAAATTTCAACTGACAGACAGACAACGAAGTCTCAGTAATAGAGTCCCGTTTTCACCCTTTGGTTCCGGAACCCTAAAAAGAGTAGCATGGAAGAGTGGTTCGGTTGGTGGGTGGCTGGTGCAAGCGGGATATGGGAAATGTATTTAGGAAACATATTATTTATAAAATCTCCTTATAAACAACGTTTCTGGTCTTTCTGGAGGGTGGTGCGAGAATGACCAGACTGGATGGCGAACTTACGCGGGAGCACGCCACATATAACTGACCATGGGAGAAGCAGGGCTGTCTTAAATCAACTCCTGCTAGCGCGAGTGTTTGACCTTGCGACTTATTAATGGTCATGGCGAAACATACCTTCAATTTAAATTGTAGTCTCCGAAATTCGAAAGGAAGATCATTTGAGATTAACGGTATTCGCGGTATAAATACCGTTTCTCCCTTTGCAGACCCAGTTAAAATAATATCTTCGACATTATTACGATGCAAGACCCTGACTTGAAGTCTCGTGCCGTTGCATAATTTAGGTGGTTTCAAATTACTGAGCAACATTACTGGTGCACCGACTCGTAATCTAAGACTGTTGTATGGAAGACCAGCTGGATTAATAGTGTTCAAAAACTCAACCGGATAGTGAACAGCGTCTTCTGTATGTATAACTGTATCTACTGATTTATAACACATTTCTTCACCTGCAAATGAATTTAGCAAAACGTCATTTATTAGTGCGGCGTGTTCATTTGTGGGTGATAAAATAGCTCTTTCATGCAGCCATTCTATAGGTTTATGTTGAATTTGAGCTATATTTGGATATACTTTATCTATTAATTCCGGGACTGTTGTAACTACAGTGCATAAATTTTCTGGTAAATTTATCATACTGTCTTTTTCTGGGTATATGCCATTTCCTATTTTAAGTAGTATATTTGAAATCAGATTTTTTCATACAACATTTTTTCCCGCTAACTTAATTTTTCAAAATACAGCCATAACTAAACTTTATATTTACTAAGGTATGCATGCATGCTAGATTGAAAATATCTATCTTACGTGATTTAGATTTTTACATACAAAAGTTTTTTCCCAATAACTCCCGTTCCCGTGGGAATGCAATATCGCGTTGCAAATAAGCTTTACGTTCATTAGGGTACCTGCATGCCAAATTTCAATCATCTATCTTACGCGGTTTAGATTTTTCATACAAAAGGATTTTCCCGCTAATTCCCGTTCCCGTGGGAATTTCGGGAATTCCTTTCTTAGTGCACCTCTGCGGTACCTAAGCTACGTCCCTTCCAAATTTCAAGTGCCTACGTTTAGCCGTTTAGGCTGTGCGTTGATATGTCAGTCAGTCAGTCAGTCAGTCAGTTTCTCCTTTTATATATTTAGATATATAGATAAATCATATCGTAGGGAAATCTAAGTATATATAATTTCTGGTAACTGGTATCAAATGAATATACTTACTTTTACTCGTATATGAAGTCGTGGTCCTAAGTAGGTAGGTACTAGTAAATCTTAAAAGCACCAGAAACTATTTTAGCAACTTTCGTAATATGACTTACGAGTACCTACCTATGCACGATAGAAGACAATAACCCATAATTACCTATTTACTTAATAAAGCATGGTCTAAATTTGATTAAACTTCCATTTTCTATTACCGCCAGTAAAGCAATAAACCGCCCTGATGATATTACCTTCCCTCAGCAGAGCCAGGCAACGACGTTTATTAGGTATACAAACATAATTTATTACAAGTATGAAAGGAATCTGTTGTCAAAGATGTTTATAACTAAATATTATGATATATGATCAAACGAACTTCTTGAAGTGGATCTATCAATATATTACTTATTTGAGTCTAAATATTCATTGTGAAATACTGAAATACATAATTTGTGTATTTGAGTGGAAAGCCTTGGGGGAGGCCTATGTCCAGCTAGTTGACGTCTTTCGGCTGACAATGATGATGATGATGATGATGATAATTTGTAGTATATTGTAGGGGAAGATGGGGTGGCTTCGTACAAAGGGAGCATTCGTACAGTGGTCATATCTCGACTATGCAACATGCTGAAGCGTTCATATTTGTATGCGTGACTGCCGCTCATATGCGTAGGCTACCCTCAAAAAGCGATGGCAGTGCGGCAGCAGCTTTCGCCAGAAATAATTAATATGTGTTTTCGCGACCCGAAAGTAATTTTTGGTTCTCCTTTGAATGTGTCTGTCTCTAATCAGTTTTACTCGTATTAGATTTTTTATATATATAATATATAGTTTGTAATTAGATGCTTGAGATTAATATGTAAACAATAGTTTTGGGATTACTTTAACAGTTATTTTTTCGGTTCGTTTTGGTTGGGGTACCTTCGTACAGTCAAAATGTATGTAATTATATACTGTACGAATGCACCCCATGAAAGTTAAAAAAATGTATATCAAGAATAATGATAATCACAAAACCAGATCAGTAAGATATGCCTAAAAGGTGACTGAAACAGGTGAAATAGCTGAAAATCTAATAAATCCTGGGAAAAACTAATAGTGTACGAAGCCACCCCACGTATCGGGTGCATTCGTACAATTCTCATTTTTTGGGAAAACTATTATATCTTGGCACAGTTGCTTTGTATCCAAACTGAAATATACAATTATTATAGCCAAATAAGTGGATGATAAAGTAGCATTCATCTCATTTTGAAATAGCAGTTAGTTTTTTTTTAACAATTCTTAAAGTAAAAAGTGTACGAGGCCACCCCATCTTCCCCTATGTACTGGCTAACCTTATCGCTTTTAAGGAGCCCTTAAAAAAGTTCAAAAAATAGAATCACTCCAAAAAATAACAAATAAGTTTGGACCTTTAACATGTTTTACACTATTTATCGCCATGCGGTATTATCTGTCTGATTTACAATAGACTCCTACTCCTCGTACCAAATCTGAGAAAGTTTAAGACATTGACAGCACGCATAACCTGATCATCACCCTGCCTGCTATCAGACTGTTCAAAATATTATTTCAATGGATCATGAGTATTGAGCTACAGCCTGCTATTGGCCAATTGAAACGTAGGTATACTAACTGGTATACATACCAGTTACTATACATTCAGCTGCCACCTACGTGATTAAATCAACATTTACTAGGACAGTATGAATAACAAAAAAAGGTGTATTTGAAAATAAACTTTGAGATAATAATCTAATGTACCGAGCGTTATATAAATTCATTAAGTAATTTGTTAAGTCGTGCGGTGTTATTTAAATGCTTTTTTGTTGACAGTTATATTACAAATGATAAATTCGGTCGCTCCGATAGACACTGAAGAATTCGGCTTGTAATGCGCACAGACCGCATTGTATTGTATTGTATATACGCCTAGTTCTCTGCACAATGTACCTACTTCTATATGGAAGTAAAATAATACCACGAGCCGTGTCACCTATAAGGATGCTGACCGAAGAAGTGCAGGAAGCCAGAAATAAAAATTACATTCTATTTCGATTACGTATCTCGCGGAAATGATGTCCAGAATCGACCGACGAAATCTTAAACATGCTCCTGGCCAGGGCTCGGAAACGTTATTCAAAATAACGTTTTAAAAACGTTTCGAACCGTTCTTTGTTCAACATTTTGCTCGGAACGGAAACGAAATGAGAACGTTATCAAAAACCGGTTTAATCCACGGGACGCGGCCGCGCGCGGCGTTCGGCTACAAAGCGGCGACAAGCATGAACTTGTTTAGTAATGTTAGATACTACCGAACCCAGCAAATGGAAAAAAACGGTTAAAAACGTTATATGGATCAAAAAATATTTAAATTTCGTTCTTGTTCAAAAACGTTTTCTATAACGTTATTTGCGGACGAAACCGAAACAAATCGTTCCTTAGGCATTTAAGACGAAACCGTTTCGAAAAAAATACCGTTTTCCGAGCCCTGCTCCTGGCTCCTTCGGATCTATTAATAAGTAGCCTACAAACAGCGAAGAAACAGAAAAGCCTACCTCTGGATGAAGATATGCAAGATATATTTAGTACATAATAATGATTATTTTTGTCTTGCATTTTTATTCTGTTTTGTATTTTTTATTAATGTGTTTTGTGTAAATTTTCGGAAAGTCATCGCCACACTCGTATGTTTTCTAATCAAAATAAAACATCAGAAAAACATTGCACTAGTTTTAATCCATTTTGACCGATGACGTATCAAATTCCCTGTCCTGCTCTAATGAAACTGAAATTAAACTAAACTTAACACTTAATAAAATTGTAGATTGGCTAGACACGCATAACCTAAAGCTTAACCTAGACAGAACTAAAGTAATTCATTTTGAACCCCACTAGGAGACTGCGCTACAATATACGACTATAATACAGCCAAGATAAGATCAAATTAGGAACTGTGATCTCGGCCACTTTATTAAGCATAGACGTGGACATCAACATGAACTGGAAATCGCACATACTAAAATAGTACATTATGATACAAGTGTGCTAAGTTGACCATTGTATACAAGGCGCTATTGTGTGCGCACGAGCGATAAGCGAGTGCGCCACAAGAAAGCCGCGTATATTATGGTCACAGGCACACGTGTTACATACGACGTTTTTCAACACACTTGCGAAAAAAAAACAAGACTTCATTTTCTTTACTTAAAGAAGACATTTTTGTTAATATTAAACTTCACAATAATTAATCCAAACTATCTTCGTCACAGCCGTCAATTATTTACGAAAAATGGCGACTGGCGCGTTGTTTTTTTTTCTTGCCGCGATACCGATGCGCGCGCAAGGCTAAGGCGCGAACGAGATCGGCCAACAGCCAAATTTAAAATGTAATAATTCATGTTTAAAATACAAATTACAGAAAAAATAAATGATTTTAATGAAATTGAGTTATTTTTTAGTAATAAAGCTGATTTCACCAATTTATTGAAATAAATATGTAGATAATGTTATTTGCCGCATAAAAACTGTTTGTTGCTAAGAAAAAAAAAAAGGTATAACCCGACTAAATTATATCGCTTCTTCTTCGTACTTACAACTTGGTACTAGGCTACAAATGTAAATTGTTTGGGTTAATAAACTAAAGGCACTTGTGCGTAATATACTGAAAAAGCACGCGTGTTTAATATCTAGGTTTATGAGCCAAAAATCGGTGGAATAAAAAGGTCGTTTTGAGCAAGTGTGTTGAAAACTATCTTTCGTTATATACGCACTCTAACTCTAGCATCTCAAACGGGTTTTTTTAGCTTAATTACTAAACCGATTTACTTACTTTTTATTTGCATATTTTATAAATATATCTTAGGTCTATTAAAAACAATACGACTTCTGATGTTTTAGGCAATAGGCAATTAAGTAATTTTGGCATATAAGATTTTTTTACTACTTGCGAGTTACCGACGCCTGAATTTTGATATATTATACATAATTTAACATAATATTAGTTTGTATCAACAAAGTGGAAATAGATTATTTGTATACAGGTGTCCCAAAAATCAACGTCATCCCACCAAGGGCTGAAAGAACAGTTATAAAGCTATTGATTCAACCCCTAGCATGTTTAGCGATCACAAGGTTTCTGTCAAACGATCTAACGTATAAGGCTGCCTAATTGAGAATACATGCACTAAAATGTGTTTTGTACGCTCTGACGACGCTTCTTAAACTCGCCGGTTTATATAAGCTGTGGCGCGTTCACTCGGTCACTCGTTCAACCGACCGAACGCCGTTTAAGAGAATTATTTGGTTCCACATTATACTGTAACGTTTGTTCTAACCCATGTTTTATGCAAATGAAAACCATTATATTTTTATTTATTTAGAAACAAACAGTCTCGTATAGTTGTATATAACACAAACAAAATTATGTATAAATATTAGACTTACAATGTCATTAATCAAAACATAGCTAAATCTTTTTCTTATAACAAATAATTAAACTTGAGTGTCAACCATATGCGTGCTTGCACAAACAAAAGTGAACACAAAAAAAAACAGAACAGCCTGTTCCAAATCTGCAATACACTTTAAAGACAGTATTTTGAAACTATTAAGCTTTAGTTCAAAAATCCAAACTCATCGTACAGTCTGCATGCCTTTCTAATGAAATCATTTCCTACATATGCTGCCCGACTGCGGAGTATACTCGTATAAAAAAGAAGTTTTTTCTACACGATCGCTCACAACGACGGGGTATTTTAAAGGAAAGAGAGTGTAATAACGTAAGGGCATCAATAAGGTTATTAATGATTTAAAAAAAAATAGACTTTCAATGCGTTTCTGACGATATCTTAAAGATGTTATGTTTTGTCTTTTCATAGCCGTAACGTTATCTGAGTATTTATTTGCAGTGCAATACTCAATTGCCTTCACAAACTTGTTTTGCACTTTCTCTATTCTGTCTCCATGTATTTTATAAAGTGGGTTCCAAACTGTTATATTCTATTGTATTCTATTCTATTCGAGAAATAATAAACAGAAACTAAAATCATTTATACTTTACATAATTAAATTACTCGTAAAATTGTATAAGACCATTAAAATGTATCAATAATTTAACGCTTAGAATAATAACACATAGAAACCTAGTCCGCGCACCAAAACCGTCAGACTTAAACTACACCATTCTGGTGTACTCGGCGATCGCCGCCTGTCAGTCGCAATCACGTCACACAGCGTCAACAGCTCCCGGATTTTTATTGATTATGACGATTTGTATTGTTAATGGGTGCCACAACACTTCAGACCAAGAAAATAAACACTATAAAATAACATTCCACGTGTAAGTAATATGTTTTGACTTGTTGTTTTACGTAAAACATTCACTAAAATATTAAATTATTTTCTAACGACATTACATGAAAATGTTGCCATTATAACGAAATTTTTCCCCCTAAATTGTTATAGTAAGTACTTGTTCCATTTTGTGATATTCTGTGATACGAATTGAATTACTAGTTTTTCTCGTTCAAGATTTCCTTCTAATCCGATTATTGCCGCACGTTGGATTGAAAAAATTAGGCTTAATCGAAATGAAAGCTGGTGGAAGCCGTCTAGGAGGACAAAAATATGTTCTGTACATTTTAATGACACAGACAAATATCTTACTAAAGGTGGCTTGTGCAGACTACGTCGGGACGTGGTTCCTACTAAGGTGATTGCGAGTATATACTGGGTGTCCCTGGTGAAATTGAATTTTAGTCCGCCAAAAAACCACCGGCCAAAAAAGTACCTTAGAACATTTAAAAACTACCTACTTAAAATATGATATTTTTTGCGAATTAGAAAGAGACAAAACATTTTCTTATTACATAAGTGTTAATAAACGTTTGTATTATTACTAAGTAACTACAAAAAATGATTATATGAAAAAATCCCCTAGTTTAGGGGGAAATGTAATCCACTGGCAACATTATTTGTTTACTTGTGTGCGTGTTGTCGTGTGTTAGTACGCGTTGATTACGCCCACATGAATCCATTTTGTGCGACACTTTTGACGGGTTGGCTGTAGGAAACTATCATTCTATGTGTTATTATTCTAAGATCTAACGCATTCACTGCTGGAAACCGAGGCTTAAGTACGTCGAACAAATGCGATTATTTGATGATAGAACTCAGTCGTTCAGCAAGCATTTCAGTTTATTCAAAGTTCAAAAAATGGAATATAGAAACGTTTCGTTTGACTGGACTAAATAAGTTTTCTGTTGTATAAAAAAAACCCGGTCAAGTGCTAGTCGGACTTGCGCACCGAGGGTTCCGTATTTAAGGTATATATAGGCTTGGTGGTTACCAAAAGAGAATACTCATTTTGTTATGAGATTTATTTTCTATGCAACAGGGACCGTTTTGACTAGCCTAAATTTCAATACAGATTTTCAAAGTCTATTTGTTATTTCTCAAAAACTGTAAATAATGAACACATCATTTTATTTTTCCCTTTAAATATATCTAAGTACTTATGTATACGTCAGGGTTTCTTCAGATTTTGTGATTCATAAACTTCGGAGATAAGAGCCCCCCTTATGGGGGAACGGTAATTTATATTTACGGTAATATATATTACATTTTTGGCTATAAGTCAAGAAGTTACATCACAGAAAATTAAAAAGAAAATAGTTTTGAAATGTGCAAATTGACCTGATGATTTTTTTATACGACACCCCATTTGCGATAATCAAACCACTTTAATTTTTCATCCCCCCATTCTAGACCACTTTTAAATTATTTGTACAATTAATTTCACATTTTTCCATTAAAAAACGATGCGGGCATGCAAGTTGTACAACTATGCCAAGTTTCAAGTTGATAGTATTTGTAGTTGCTGGGAAAACCTGCTGTGATATACAGACAGACAGACAGACAGACGGACAATGAAGTCTCACCATAAGGGTTGCTTTTTTACCATTTTGGTACGGAACCCTAAAAACGATTATTTTCACAACTGGGCGCCTAGCCACGGTGCAAACGTATTATCTTTTCTATTGTACGTTTTTTTTTTCTTTGCTCCGCGGCGACTTTAACAGCTACTACCGCAGGTCAAGATAGTTTTAACCTCTGTACCACTGCGAATCCACTTGAAACGAGAAGTAAGATGCCAGATACACGAAATAAGTCCAGGTCTTCTATCACAGTGCAACACAAAGGCATAAAAAGTACAAATCACTAACAGAAAAGAACTTTGAACACCTAAATACACAAAAATACAAAACTAAAACAAATTACACATCCGCCATCTTTTGACGTTGCAAATGGACCCCCTATGGTACGTTATTTATTTTATATTGCACAAAATGACATTCACGTGCGTTATGACACTTGTTTATGACGTTATGACAAACGACATGGTTAACTGTCATCGTATACATTTTTAACGAAAGAAAATATAAACGTTAGTATCGTTTGCATCTTGGGTAGGACCCCTGTCTCGTTTTCGTTTTAACTGTTTATCTATCTATTCAAATATAAAACTGTGATGAATGACTGCCCTACCGGTAACGCGCAGCCTGAACTGCTGGACCTAGGGACTCCAAGTATGGACGAAATATTCCTTGGCTACCCTATGGGTGCACTAAGCAAAGATTATTGGAACGAATAGGGGAGACGTCCGAACAGAAAGAAATAGGGAAAGTAGCGGGAAACTAATACTGCGCGTACAACGACTTTGAAATTACTCCCTTTGATTATTTCTTTTGGGGTTTCGTCAAAGATAATATGAATACATATCCGCTTACCGTCAGGCAGGCCGTGCGCTTATTTGCTATAATCGCGGTGTAAAAAAAACATCAAACTACGAAGCCGTAGCAGATTTAAAACTACAGTCAAGGCCATTAATATCTATACAGCCATCGCGTCAAATATATGTATACACGGACCTTATTGCCAGTGGCATAAAGGTGTATAGATATTTTTGACATCTTGGGAACGTATATATATTTATGCCCTCGGCTGTACCTAGCCTTAAATAGAAGATGTTTAAACACAAACGCACTACATAGAAATACCCTCGAGATAATCTTTGCATCCAAGAAAATGTCTACGAGCATTTACCTTAATTCATTTTATTAAAATACTCTTTTTCTATGTATAATTTACCCAAGACTGTAGAGCAAAATATATTGCCGAATGTTCATTACGCGAGAATTCTCTCCTTTATGTAATGACCTAAAATATCAACTACTGGGGTTCTATTATACTCGATAAAACCAAATTGCTTGTGACATTTCTTAAGGGCCCTTAGTACTGCTGCCAAAAGATATGTGAATTTTTTTCCACATAAGTACCTACTTGACATATATTTTGGTTCTAAATAATTCATTATTTATTTAAAGGTATATATAATAACGCCGTGTTATTGTAAATAAATAAATAAAAAAATCAGGGGGCGACAATCTCACGCGAATCGACCTACTAACTACTAAACTGGCTGCACCGCTAAAGTAAGTAGGTATTGATTCTCTTCATCTTAAGTGCACACTTCTTTGTTCCTAGCATACCTACTTGTATTAACTATCTACTCGCATACTTGAAAACCTTCAATTTATAATGCATTTTCACGTCGCAAAATATACCGTCCACATAAATGCAGCGGTAACTTTGAGTGAATTTTGATTTCTGTTGCAGTCGGGTTTCATATTGCAAAGTACAATATGAACTTTGCCTTTGACTTACGACTAATTATCTACTGCTCGGAAATAGGATCCTTTGAGAATGTTGCGTAAAAGCCGAGAGCCATTTCATTTGCGCGGACGTTTTAATTACGGGTATCGGTAGTCGCAGCACTATTCAAATGTTTTCGAACTTGGCGCGTTGTGCGATATCAAATATCGGAATAACTATTCTGAAAATTTGAGGATGCTTCGACTACCTGCATCTAGTTTGACTATCAGCAAAATGCGGCCTGGCGAAATAAAAAGTTTAAACAAAGTTCATTGGAATTCATCCAACCCGGGAATTGAGAATGTTAACTACCTACCTACTTATTTTAAATAGTTTGTTAAAACAGAACATTGCTCCAACGTAAAGGCTGTCAAAATCGATAATCCAATGCCACTTCTTCAAATCAAGGTGGTAAGGGTTTTTCTGTTACATTTTTTATGTATGAATGTATGTAAACATAATTGCATTACACCGTTACATTATACAAGGCAATGGCCGAGAAAAATTGTACATAACGATCGTGAACTGGTAACACACGGTAACATACGCGAATTAAGGTAACACACGTGAAATTTGTAAAGCTTAGAGTACACGATAGAGATTTTTCTACAATTTTTATTTGTATTATTTGGGATTGTCAAAATAAGGGCTTAACAACCGTTTTATTTTCCGTAGAAGTTACAGCCACATTGAGACCCATAATACAGGTTACGCTCACAGGGAACAAACTCCATTTACCGGTTTGAGAGTGCTGACGGAAGCGCTCTCTAACCAGTAAATGCATTTCGTTCCCGCAGGATTTGTAACTGGTTACAAATAAACCGGTTAATTATTTAGGTTCATTTCGAACGAATTGGTTGCGTAGGTTACGCTCACAGGGAATGAAATGCATTTACCGGCTAGAGCACGCTTCCGCCATATATCCTAGTCTCCGATCACCGCAGGAAGTAATCTCTAACCGGTAAATAGATTTCATTCCTTGTTTAGCGTAAATTTTATTATGGGTTAGGCTATCAAAGCGTGGCTCTAACCGGTACGGAGAACTAACCTGTTTTTAAGCCCTGAATCAACATTTTTAACCAATTCGTTCGAAATTAACCTAAATTTAAAAAAAAGTATAATCGTAACCGGCTACAATTCCTGGTCAAAATAAATGGAGAGGATGTTCAAGCATTAATAATGTTCTTACTGTCATAAAAAAACGCAGCAAACTTGGAAACGTCAATTTGAGTAAACTGCGTTTGAAAGTTTCAATCTTTAATTCCTTTTTAGGGTTCCGTAGCCAAATGGCAAAAAACGGAACCCTTATAGATTCGTCATGTCTGTCCGTCTGTCCGTCCGTATGTCACAGCCACTTTATTCCGTAACTATAAGAGCTATACTGTGGAAACTTGGTAAGTAGATGTATTCGGTGAACCGCATTAAGATTTTCATACAAAAATAGAAAAAAAACAATAAATTTTTGGGGTTCCCCATACTTAGAACTGAAACTCAAAAATTTTTTTTTCATCAAACTCATACGTGTGGGGTATCTATGGATAGGTATTCAAAAATGATATTGAGGTTTCTATTATAATTTTTTTCTAAACTGAATAGTTTGCGCGAGAGACGCTTCCAAAGTGGAAAAATGTGTGTCCCCCCCCCCGTAACTTCTAAAATAAGGGAATGATAAATGTAAAAATAATATATGATGTACATTACCATGCAAACTTCCACCGAAAATTGGTTTGAACGAGATCTAATAATTAGTTTTTTTTAATACGTTATAAATCGTAAACCGCATTTTACCTTTCATTCAATCAACTCCAATATAATAAAGAATAAAGAAAAACATTTATTTAGATGTATAGTGGTACGGAACCCTACGTGCGCGAGTCCGACTCGCACTTGGCCGGTTTTTTTATTGATAAACCATAGTTTGTAACCTTTTTTTCAAAATTTATATGCATTAAAAATTTATATATATATATACACCTTAGTTTGTAAGCTTTTTTTGTCCTTGAAAGTGTCATAATTAAATTCGTTGTCAGGCTAGGCTTTATAATAAAACTTATATATTATTTGCCACAGAAACATCAAATATTTTTAGTCAATACCAATTAGGTAACAAATCCCTACATTGCACACTAAGCTTAACAACATATCACGAATGTTACGTAACACATATAGTAAGTATAGTAACACATGGTATCATTCGTGAATCAAAAATGGTGTGGACATAACCTTAAAAATTATACATTCGGTGAGTTTTGAAGTTAGCAAGCACCGTATGTATAAACTTGTGTTCTTACCTTCATTATTCACTGTTGAAAAAGCAAAATATCACCGAGACAAAAACGCCAGCCACTTGTTTTTGTCAAATGTCGTAAACAAAATGGCGGATGTTTATCCACAGGTGGGCCAATACACTGTTACCCTTGGACCCACTTCTTTGTCCCACCGCAGAAAAAGTTGCACCCAGCTTTTGGCATACAATTTTAATTGTGATACCAAAACTGGGTAGGTTAGGTTCGTTAGGTATCTATAAATGCCCGAAGGGTAAACAGGCCTGGAACAGGAGCCCTGCTGTGAAGCAGGGCTCCGTCGAAAAGAGCAGTGGGACGAAGTAGTGGGACCACGGGTAAGCGTCCCGGCCAATCTGTAGTGTGGTGTTGCCATGACTCAATAAAGGTTTATGCGGCCCTGGATTCTTGTTAGTTTAGCCGTAATGTGATAACATACGTGAAGTATCATTCGTGAACAAAAAGTGAGACACATGTTTGAAATTACTTTTGACACACTTTATTGCGTTATTTTATTAAAATAATTCAATAAAAATATAGCAAATTTAGTTAACAACGTTAGACATTCCAAACCTATAATGGGTACGAATCAAATGGTATATTTTTCTGACTTTGATCTGCGAGATGTCGTAGTGGGACACCGATTTTTTGTATGAACGCGAAAATTGACCTTTTCCAAAAAAAATACACTTCATTAGCAGGAAATGTTAATTGACTTAAATAAAAATATATATATGAATCAAATATTCTCCGGATCAGATATACTCATCCATGGTATTAAAAAATAAAAATTCAGGAATGTTATGATTATTTAACTGAGAGACTTTTTTTCAAATGTACAATTTTACTCGGCCATACCCACAAATATTAATATAATAGTCGAAAGGCGAACTTATCTGTTTGTGCTGTTTGACCTCGCTTCTCGAGCTTGAACTAGGTACATGGTTTTAGTTAGCAAAATAGGCCGATTAAGTAAGTTTTCGTAATAAATAACCAAGATAAAGCGCCGTACACCGTAAGAAACCGCAAACGTTATTAGTTATTACAATATTGACATTGTTAACTTGATACATTTACTAGTTTAAGTAGGAGACAAACACACGGTTGGCTGGGTTCCGTTTTTAACCTTTAACCTATACAGTGTGTGGCCCAAAACCGGGGATAATATTAAAAACAGGGGCTCTATAGATCACCGGTAATTACATTATAATGATCTTACCTAATTAAAATCAAAACTTAGGGCAGGTACGCACTGTGCGGCTTGCCGCATGCGGTTGCGGCTAACCGCTCAGTGGGTTTAGGTTCCGTTTTCGCGGTTTCATACGTTTTGATCAGCTGTGCGGCTAGCCGCATGCGGTCAACCGCATAGTGCGTACCTGCCCTTAACTTTCAGTTTTTTTCTAACAAACTTAATCGCAAATTCAATGTAATGCAAACACCGCTAAATCTACCGCGTGTTGTCAATGGCACCCTGTACTCAGACATACCGCGTACCAAGTGACCAAGCGACGATATCGCGACGGGAAAATACATTACCTACGATTTTTAACTTTGTAGGCTCTTTTCTCCAAAATTATAGACTTTGTAATATTAGATTCTTGTGATAGTTGATTGAAATGTTCTAAAGAATCCCCATTTAATTTTTTCGCCCCGGTTTTGGGCCACACACTGTATATGCCCAGAACTATTTTTTTAATTGTTTTTTATATGCTTTCTGATTTGAAAACGATCAACACTGTATATGCCCGGAATTATTTTGAATGCGTTTTGTTATTAAATCAGGGGGCAAATATGGGTTAAGGGGAGGAACCTTAGAAAATGAAATGAAAGCTAAAATACCTTTCATTATAAAGTTTAGCAAGGCATCTTTCTATACAGGGCGCCTCACGGCTATGCCACATGGAAGGAAAGTACCTTGAATATTGTAGATGGAACATTTACGAAAAAAGTCATTATTTGAATTTATAAAAAATTTAAACTGCATTAATAGATATTTAAATAATTACATGGTTGAACCGGGAATCGAACCCGTTACACGAGAAAAATAATTACCCTGTAGCATTATCATACCGATCTTTCGATCGAGCCTTCATCTTAAGGATTAGGTACTTTTTGCTAAACGACATAGTGCCGGAAATAAAAGGAGGACCATACATTTTAACATTTAATGTGAAATTTTGTTCAGAAAAATGAAAAGCTCACACTTTTGTTTCTGTGATTTTTACTCGTATTGTACGATTTTTGCATTGTGTTGTGATTTAAATAACCAGGGCGTATCAAAATAATGTTGATTTAATCGAAGCATACTTTTTAAACCACAAAAACATAACATTAGCCTTACAATGGCTCCGCGAAAGATATCCTGAACTGAAAATCCGGTCCGGACGTATCATGGCACCTATATTATCTAAACCAGTAAAAGCAGCCATTGCGGGGGTTTAGCAGTCGCACCCTTTAATATTAAAGAATAAAAGAAGAGGAAAAAGACCTGGGTCAAGCAATACTATAAACATGCCTATCACTTATATTGTCGTCGAATTAAGACTACGCCGAGCGTCCAGTGGCGCCCTCATGACGATTATTTTGTTTTCTAATAAACTAAAGTAATGTCTTGAAATCGAAGGATGTATTTATGTTGTACAAATGAAAACACAATGTATAGCATATAAGACAACGTTTAATAACCTTTAACCTTCACGTCGTCAACTTAACGGGAGAAGGTGGCCACTTTTTCCGTTAAGTTACTCGCTCATAGTCCAATAGTTATTAAGTTGAGTCATATACCCTATAAATTGTGTATTAATTTATACAACAAAAACACATCCATCGATTTCAAGACAATACTTTAGTTTATTAGAAAACACAATAATGGTGATGAGGGCGCCACTGGACGCTCGGCGTAGTCTTAAGAAGGCGGCAGCTGGAGTTGAAACGATGAACACAGCAACCGCTGTTCACGCTAGCCGCGCGTCGACTGAGCTCCCTAACTACCCTAAATGATGTTGCGCTGCACGACCGCACGGGAGATTAGGGTGCCGCACAGCCAGGCTACGGGGCGCGCCCGGTCGCCCTAATTCGGTATTGATGATCTGCGCAACATGTTTTCGTTGGTAGGTAATTAAGTAGGGTCCTAAATAAATGAAAAAATATTGAGATGTTTTTGTTGCGTCATATAATTATAAAAAATAAAAACGGGTTATTAAATTTTGGACACATTAAGATGAACACTATTTACACTAGACGGCCCACAACGGATCGGAACGGAAATAATTTTATGATCTTTATACGATGTTTAATCATGTTCACAGTATTTAAAGTCTATATTACCAAGCCGCGCACAGCAACTTGACCACGGGCGTCTTCCGAGACACGCGTACGTCCCCGTATGTAGGTATGCTGCGACGCGCGATCGACTCCGTCATAAATAGACAATAATATTTTTTAATAGAGCCGTACGGCTGTCGCCGCGTCCGTCCGTATCCGTTCCGATCCGATGCGATGCGAGCCGTTTGGTGGAAATCATCCTTTACCATATTGAAAAAAAGTGACAACCGTTCCATTAACGACTACCTTGTCATAAACAAACAAAACACAAACTTGGGTTAATAATAATTATTATGCTTTTTCGCTAAATCCTTTGATCTCGATTTAGTCTCGAATGACTACCTTAGGGATAGAATTACCTACCAACGAAAACATTATCCAAGCATTATCCCTACCTACCGAATTAGGGTCCTTACTCCCTTTCTCTTATTACACCACCCTGATTTAGGAAAAAGGTCCCTGAATAACGAGTAGTGTGCCTGTCACACCTTTTAGTAATTTCCACTTTAGTGTACGGAGATAATAATACTCATTGCAAACAAGTATAAACTAGTTACCTACAGTACTGTAGTCACACTCAGCACCTGACTGGCAAGTGTACTTAATGAACCCCGGGCTTAAGCTTCGGTAAATATTTAAATGAACCCAGGCCAAGGTGGGGTTCCGTAGGATTACGCAGTGATTAATGATACTGTCGATGGGAATTACTGACCACCGTTCTCTTTTATGCAAAAAAGTGCCTTTGATAATTTTAAGCAAACTCACTCTTAAAAGGACCAGGTATTTCTAACGAGGGTGATTACGGTTTTTTTTCCAACAGTGGATATACAAACCTAGATTATATCTAATCAGGCTAGGTAGGTAGGTTATTTAGAGGAAATTTTAGGGTTTAAGAAAGTTAGTGGTATGTGTTTTATGAATTGTCTTTTTAATTAATGCCCCAGTTTAGGGTAATCGAATTAATGGTAGGAGTTATAGATTCAACTTCTTTTCAAGTAGGCAACACAACCAGTAGATTGCGATAACATGGCAATAATATTTGAATCAAAAGCATCACACAAGGTTTTGCATGGAAGGTAATACCGTGTGTAAAAGTGCTCCGGGTAGTTATTCGCCCTCGCGCTCACTCCCCGCCTCTGGCTGAGCTGATGTTGTTGGCAGGTCGCAATTTGATCTTCAACTACGTCTGTCGTACTCGTGATTATTGTTTCGATTTCCTACATTAATAGTTTGTGTGCCTCAAATAACGATTTGATAACATTACTTGGGTAAATCTTTTCACGGTTTCTGATATTATTATTCAGATATTTGTTTAGTTTTCAGTGTATTAGGATTTTAAAAGTAATATTAAAATATAAATAAACATTCTAAAAAACCGAACCTACCTGGGGTAAGGTAACCTGCCGAGAGTGAAACCTCCTCACATTACGTGTCGTGTCGCGGAGTAAGTGCTACTCTCTGTATCAGGCCCTTGATCCAGCCATCTAGCCGGTCTCTTAAGGTGTTGGTCCAACCTTTTCGCTATGAAACCGTACTCCGAACCAACTATGGGGACACTGATCGTCGAGGCAACAGAAAGATTATGGTAGATTTTTGACGTGTAAAAGTACCCGTACGGCCTACTTACTGAATAAACATCTTTTATCTTTTAACATTTTAACATCCCACATGGCATGGCGGTCACCTCGTGAAGTAAGTCAAGGTACTAATTGAGCTTGTGTTTTGCAGCCTTCACGAGGTTCTCATCATGCGAGTTGGTGACATCGACGAGCACTGCCCAGCGTTAAGATCAATCTATCAACACGATATCAGGTGTACGAGCATTACAACAATATATGACAGGTCGATTCCAATAGAGCGTATTTAGCATGTCTATTTTCGAGACCTGGCGCCGGTGTGTACTTATGGCAAAGAGATAACCATGTGTGTACGTATTGAAGAGCAATTTGCTTGTGGCACGGATTAAATAAAATACGGATGTAACCTCGTCTAATCATGGTTGAAGCATGCAAAATGGCCGTCCGTTGTCCTGTGTACCTTAAAGCACGCTTTAAGAGGTGCTATATAATAAATCGTCAATCGTCCAAACCAAACTCAACATATCCACTATTAGCCATTGAGAAGTTCGTAGAACCACCTGTCTCCATCATCATACCAGGTCGAGAGTACCATATTATTATATATATTGTCATCGCAATTACATAAATATGCAAAATTTCAAAAGATCTGACAAATTAGAAGTAACTAAGTTGAAACAGAGATCTAAAACTTAATTACATTCCTAGTATCCTAGATTAAAAAACCGGCCAAAATCAAGTCTGACTCGCAAAAGCATGGTTCCGTACACTAACTAACTGCGTTACACATTTCCCAACTTTTAAGAAAAAACCAAGAAAAAACTGGCAACACTCATTGTCATTTTTGTTTGTAATTTGGGTCAAAGTAAATAAACACATACAGGGTGGAAGAGGACCGTGGACCTTCCCGATAATGGGAGATAGTTTAGCCTTAACACTTTATTTCCCCCATACAAACTATGTGAATTTAAGCAGCCGTTTTCAAATTACAGCCGGTTAAACATTCACACAAAAAACTACTTGTTTCAACCCTAACTCAGTGAACTTAATTTGTAAACAACATTTTCATACAGGATATGATTACGTTTTTTTTGTCGTGGATGCATACTTAGACCTGCTTCCAATGCGGTAAGAAATATTGCAGGGTTTGTGAGTCTCTTTGTAGGTACATCTTGAACAACTTTATTAATTTTTTCCTAAAATTATGAATAAAATAACATAATAACGACCTACTAACAGCCTACTAAGCACAACTTGACACATTTCTGAAATAGCGACATTGACAGACAATGAAGTATACTCAATCTTCATAAACAATTAAAGATGATAATTAGAACCTTCTTTCATCGTATCTTAGTTTCCCTAAATTGATAAATAGGTGTTAGCTAGTTAATTGAAATTGAATTTGATTTAATTGAATAAATTGAAATTGTGCTGCTGAGTAGGCATATTTCATTCATTTTCATGCTTCAAAACGTGCATGTGAAACGTTTATCAAATAAACATTATTACGAACTACTGATTAGGTACTTAACTTATGAACCTCTTTGCGTTATTGTATTGGCTATTGATGCATTTGATGTTAAAATTAAAATGTCATTAAATTTACCTATGTGGGTAATTATCTCAACCACATTTTTTGAGCGGCGGACGTGATAATTGGGGTGTAAAGTACAGGTATTGGAAAACTATTTATTTTATAAATAATCTTACTCAAAGTACCATATTGAGCCAAAGTTAAAATTATTATTTACTTATTATACTAAAACCAAAAGACTGTCCAAAGACTGATGTCTAAAAAAAATAATTAGATGCCTCATATCCGGGGCTATCCGAATATACCCCATGTATGTTGGCCGATTTTTAGTAGTTCTCGAGTAATTTTTTTTTTTTTTTAAGAATTTTTGGGCCGAGCCGTTTAACATCACGTAAATACTTTTGGTTACGTTTTTTCTGAATGTTTTTTTTTGCGAAATTATCCTCACAAACTGTACTTTCACACATAAAATAATCAGCTTCCCAACCTTGACGCAAGTTACAATAAAATTGACCAAAAGTGAAATTTTTACCTTTGAGCAAATCGAAATTTGATTTTGTAATAAAAAATAACCTAAAAATCTCAGAATTCAAAGACCAGAAGTCATTTTAAAAACTTCGCCAGTCTTTAAACTTGCCAAGGACCTTTTACTAAAGCAGGACTGAGTACTGTTAACCAAAATTCGGTCCGAGTAGGATGTCAAGCACAGAGGCTGTTTATCTCTTTCTAATGTGGTGACCATGATATTGTAGTAACGTGGAACTAAAATCTATATTTATTTGTATGAAACAATTTTCACACCATGTAATGAATGCTCGATTATTTAGCTGTACTAGTAGGTTAATGAAATTGTTGAAAACAAAACAAGCCTTTGCCTGCGACTTCGTTCGCGTACATTCTAAAGTAAAAGGTCCTTGAAACTTGCAGAATCATACAAAAAATTGACACTTAATAGGTCATAATTTGCTGGATTCGACTTTCAAACGTACTAGGGTAGAATGTGTAATAAAGAGTCTGTTGTTAATTACATAAAAACTGTTTTTTATTTGGCCGAACCTAATTTGGTACTGGCCATCAATAAAGCCATGTAATACTTTTTATGAACAAAACAATTTGTTTTTATTTTGTCTTAAGAAAGGAATCAAGTCTTTTATTGTGAAATAACTAATAGTTACTTCTGCTCTCGTTGCGTTTAATTTGTGAATTCTTCTCGCTTTGTTAATTGGACTCTGATTGATTTGCCTTACGACCGACCTGAACTTGTGTTTTGGACTTTTGAACTTTGCCTAGCGATTGAATTTACTTTCGTGTAGCAACATGAACTAAGTACACTCTTAGTGAATATTCAGAGATGCATTATTATTATGGTGTAGCTCAAGGCAACGGACATTTAGCGGCAAGGCTGTACCAGCAACAATTGGAGCACCGGGAAGCCCCACGGCAGCATTACCCGGACTACAGAGTATTCATAAACACACATTTAACACTGATGGCTGGCGTTCCGGGCCATCCAACTCACGAAGGAGTTCCCAGAGTGGATCCAGATAGGAGGGATGAAGTCCTGGCAGAAATCCAAAGAGACCCGTCTACAAGTTCAACGAGGATTACTAACAGAACTGGAATACCTCGTACCTCGGTCCTAAGAATTCTTAAGTTAGGTAAGTTTAATATGCGGCTTTAACGTCAATTTGGCAATTTGGCAGAAGCCTGTTAACAATTAACCAAAATCTCTAAAGGCTATAGCGAGTTTCCATAGTAAGTCGGCCCTTACATCAAATAGGCTCCGGGATTTTTTTGTGAGTACCTCTTGTAATGAAGAATATTTTAGCCGAGTATGAACATCCTACTAGTAATAGTTTTTGACTTACGATTTTTTCAAGTTTTTTTTTAGTGTTTGTTTTTTCTGGATGTATTCAAGCGATTTGCTTCAAATTTTGAAATTATTTTCTTTAGATAGATTTGCGTCGCTACCCAAAAAACCAATACTAGTTATCGTATAAAAAAAAAGAAAAAAAGACCAATTTAAAAATAAACATTTTTTTATATGGTTGTGAAGTAGTGACAGTAAGTAGTAACAGTAATCAGTGGTCATTAACATTTTACTCTTAAATACGACAAACTGATAAAAAAACTCAGACATAACGTAATCGAAGAGTTTGAATACTACATTGAAAAACACCGATTGAATACACAACTTGGTCTCACATTCTGCTGATTTTTTTAGGAAGTACCGCCTAGAAAAAATTGATATTTAGGAAAGTAATAGGCCAATGTATGGACTATATCGAGTAAAAAATCTAGAGGTGTCACTAGTTCACAACCACATAAAAAAATGTTTATTTTTAAATTACGCCATTTTTCTTTCTTTTATACTATAACTAATATTCATTTTATGCGATGCAAATCTATCTAAACATAATTTCAAAATTTGAAGCAAATCGCTTGAATACATCCAGAAAAACCAAACATTAAAAAAAAATTCAAAAACTATTACAAGTAGGATGTTCATACTAGGCTAAAATATTCTTCATTACAAGAGGTACCGTAAAATGCTGCAATTGTGCCGTTTAAGCTCAATTTTGCCTATTTCGTTTAAATTACGATATCTCGCATTTACTCAGTCTTTTCTTGTTTTTTACCATTTGGTAGTAATTTTCATTATTCTGGCAACCCATTTTTAATTTTTTTACTTTGGTAACTCCATTGTTGCGACGCCAGTTGTGCATCATAAGTTGGAGGGAATGGCTGCATTTTTTTAGTGCCTCGCAACTTTTAAAATTTTAAATACAAGGAACGTGATTTTCGAAAAGTCGTAAGTAAGTAAATATTGTCTATTTTAAGGCCTAAAACTTTGCCTGCCACTTTAAATGCTTATAACTAGGAAATATTTTATGATTACCTACTGATATTTGAGTCTAATTTGGCGAGGCATAGGGTCTGTTTTCCGACTAATACTCATTAAACCACATAAGACAAATAGTTTCACAGATATAAGGAAAAAACGTCAAAATCCGTGCAAAGTTGCAGCATTTTACGGTACTCACAAAAAAATCCCCGAGCCCATTTGATGTAAATAAGGGCCGACTTACTATGGAAACCCGGCTATGGCCTTTCTCAGGTTACACTTTTAGTCAGAATTCATGATTATTGTATGTTTTTTTCTTTCAGAGCGGTACCACGCTTACCACTTTCAGCGGGTCCAGCAGCATTTTTAATAAAATTTTATGGAGCGACGAATCGCGGTTCGAAAGGACTGGAGTGTTCAACATCCATAACTACCACAGCTGGGCCGTTGAGAACCCTCACTTAGGAAGAGGCTCCAACTTTCAAGTGCGGTGCAGTGTGAACGTGTGGTCAGGGATTGTGGATGGCCAGTTAATTGGGCCTTTTGAATTGCCAGCGAGATTAAATGGAGCCGAATATTTGAATTTTTTGCAAAATGATTTAAATGGATTACTGGAGGATGTCAACCTCGAAACAAGGAGAGAAATGATCTTTCAGAACGATGGTGCTCCTTGCCACTATTCAAGGGCTGTAAGAGACCACTTGGATGCAACATATCCCAACAGGTGGATTGGGCGCGGCGGGCCGATTCCATGGCCCCCGCGGTCGCCGGATTTGAATCCCATAGACTTCTTTGTCTGGGGATATTACAAAGAACTGGTTTACGCAAGGGAATCACATACCGAAGCGGAACTCAGACAAAAATTAGAAGAGAGCAAAAGTACAATAAAAGAAAAAAGAGATGCATTCCGGAGACTAGGAGCGAATTTTTTAAGGAGATGTAGGCTATGTATCGAAGTTGACGGCAGAACATTTGAAAATCTTTTATGAATAACGTGTTTAAATTAAATTGTATTGTTTTATTTGATCCACGAACATTCTACCTTAGTACGTTTGAAAGTCGAATCCAGCAAATTATGACCTATTAAATGTCACTTTTTTTGTATGATTTTGCAAGTTTAAAGACTGGCGAAGTTTTTAAAATTACTTCTGGTCATTGAATTCTGAGATTTTTAGGTTATTTTTTATTACAAAATCATATTTCGATTTGCTCATAGGTAAAAATTTCACTTTTGGTCAATTTTATTGTAACTTGCGTCGAGGTTGGGAAGCTGATTATTTTATCCGTGGCTGGCGTGAAGACGTTGACATCTCGACTTGCATGTTTTTTTTTATTCCTTTAAACGCTTCGTTATTTTTTTTTCTATATAGGTAATTTTTTTCATATTTTTATCTTTATTACTTTTTCAGTTATGACCTTTGTTCATACATTGATAACTATACTTTTGGCAAGTGATTGTGGATAAAAAGACATATTACACATCACATTGTGTGTATAGATTTATAAATGATTTTATCAATTTACTCTCGATTACAGTAATAACGTTATTATTTTAAAATAACGACATATCAATCAAAAAAATAATATATAACGAGTTATCAACTAACGCACAGTAACTAAAACTAAGTGCATAATGTGATATCTCAACTTATATTACTGGCCATCGAGTCGTCAATTTATGTACGGTTAAAATATGTAAGTTGTTAATATAATATCTCAACTTATACTTATGTCCATTAAGTTGTCAACTTCCTTACAGTAAATAAATCTGAGTAGGTAATAAGACATCTTAACTTGTACTACTGTCCACCGAGTTATCACGTTACGTACAGGTAATGAAACAAGTGAATGATGTGATATCTTAACATGGAAACTTACGTTAAAGAATTATGAACCAACGCAATAATACGATATCTCAACATATATTTTAAAAATATTTTAATTCTCGAGAATATCTTAAGATATTAACTGACAAACAATTAAAATCAGTGCTACCTCGACGTGTATAGTTAACAATGTTTTTATTTAAGGGAACAAACCGGTATACTTGTATATTTTCAGATAATAATCTAAATAAGAATATGTAGGTATAGTTGTCAATATTACTAATTGCAATAAAAGTGTTGTTTCTATTTATTTTTTCACTATATTAAAATAATTTCACTAATTTATTAACAATCGCAAAATTGTTTACAAAAAAACAATTGTAAAAAATCGGTTATGTTCAATCTCTATGAGCGTGGCACGTCACTAGTCTAGCTCTGTGTAGGTACCTACCTACACATAAAGTTTCCGGCCAGGGCGGCGACGACGACGCTTACTTGCTCACTCTAGAACTTTATTAAAATAACTAGTGACCCGCCAGCGGCTTCGCTTGCTGCAAATTTCCGACTTTCCCGGTGGTTTTTTTTCTTTTATACAAACCTTGCCCTGACAAATAACGAATACAACCGAAAAGGAATCGGCCAAATCGGTTCAGCCGTTCTCGAGTTTTAGTGAGACTAACGAACAGCAATTCATTTTTATATATATAGAAGATAGAAGATAGATTATAAATAAATAATAATAATTTGAACTGATTTGTTTTAAAGTAAGTTTGTTGTTATAAGATTGTGATCTGCAACGGTGGACGAGGAAAAAGTAAGTAGTAAGCTACACGTCGTCCGTCTAACATTAGCGTGAATGAAATGTACCTACTTTCTTATTTAATAATGTTGTATTCGTGGTTTTGCAGAAGCGAATGATTTTATATTTATTTAGTAGGAAACGCAAGCTGGAAGAACCCCGAGAACAAACCTGAGGAAATTTGGTCCGTCCAACCATCTTGAATGGTTCGTAGTGTCCACGTCTCGTGTTGCGTCGTCGGCTGGGTTGAGGTATGTCGGAACCCACCTCCAGTCATGAGAGTCTGTTAATTCGGTCACCTCGGCGACGCGATGTGCAACGAAGGGCTTCAAACGTCCAGTTTCCGATCTGATCCGGTCTAAGACCATCTTGGAGTCCGTCCAGAAAATCGTCCTTTCTAAGGATGTGTTGACATACTTCCTCAAACCCTGGGAGAGACGGGCGCCCATGACACCAGCTTGGAGTTCTAACCGTGGAATACTAAGGTTCTTTAGGGGAGCTACTCGTCCACGTGCCATTACGAAGGCTAAGTCAGTCAAGGGTCTTCGAAGGTACGTGACGGCTGAAAACGCTCGAGAGCTGGCGTCGCAGAACACATGAAATTCTACTTGTCCTTCCTTTAGGCAATTGTTGGTCAGTAGCCAATGTATGATCCGCGTGTTCTTCGGCCGTTCTAGTTCGTATAGCCAAATCTGTCATCTATCATAGTGGTTTGCACCTATTTCGTCGTCCCATCCAATAACGTCTCTCCAAATGTCCTGAAGTACCAGTCTTGCCTTAATTGTCGTTGTCAGTACGAATCCCGAAGGGTCAAAAACATTCATGATTAGCCGTAAAATGTTTCTCTTACACGGTCGTTTGGTCCCAGATTGGAGTTCTTTATCGACTTTGTGATACTTCATGCTAAAGACAAAATTGTCTGCGTCGGGATCCCAGTTGACACCCAAAACCCGCTCCAGTTGTTTGTCTTCGGAGTTTCAAAGAAATTTTACACCTCCCGGCGCCAACTTCTCTTCTGGTAGGTGTCGCAGAAGCTCTTTTGCGTTAGCTCTTTTTTTAAGTCACTACGTCCTTCACCAGTCTTGATCGCTTCCTCCATGTTGTCTATGGAGTGTATATAATCGTCGACGTAGTGGCTTTGACCCTCATTGGGTGTGTATTCTCAAATCGGTGGGCGTTTAGATTCTTGACGATTGAGCCGACGATGGGGAACAAATCGTTCCAAAGGTCATCACGTTCATGAACTTCAAGAAACCTATGGAACATTTCTTGGATGCCCCAGCTGACCCGGATATAGACGAAATAAACCCAGATTTAGAAGATCTACAAGAGCAAAATTCTTGGGAAAACTCCGAAAATTGCATGTCATGAATATTTTAGTTTCTTTAATTAAAAAAATATTTAAAAAAAAAGATGTTTTATTTCTAATTTTTTCATACTAATACGGTGAATTAGTTGATAACTCGTCGCCCTCGTCGGTGAACCAATTGATATGTCTATTATTATTAAAACTAGACATGATTCTCTAAATCACTAATTTCCACTTGAAAGATAATAAAAAGTTGTATTTAACAAAACTTTTGTGTAGTATAATAACACAAAATGGATTTTTCGCGATTTTTTTTTTCCTCGAATCGTCAGTTTTCCCCTTCTTGTATGGTGAATACGTTGATAACTAGATGAAACGTAAGTTGATAAGTCTAATATTAATCAAACTAAGAGGAATCTCACAAATATCTTCTAATCATTCAAAAGTATACAAAAAATTATGGGTAAATCAAGTTTTACATCAAAGTTTCAAACAAAAACCGATTTACCAGAAAATGTCAAACCTTAAAATTGGCGCCCTGTAAAATTGCCGTTTTAGACATATCAACGTATTCACGCCAGCCACGGTTATGTGTGAAAGTACAGTTTGTAAGGATAATTTTGCAAAAAAAAAACATTCAGAAAAAACGTAACCAAAAAAAGTTACATGATGATAAACGGCTCGGCCCAAAAATTCTTGAAAAAATCTTTAAAAATTAATTACTCGAAAACTACGAAAAATCGGCCAACATACATGGGGTATATTCGGATAGCCCCGGATATGAGGCATCTATTTTTTTTAGACGTCAGTCTTTGGACCACCCTGTATTTATCGTAAAAAAATATTTTCAATCCAAAATCAATTTTGGTGTCGTGTCCTGTACTTCCCGCATATACTGATATGTCGTGGTACAAACTTATTAAGCCTCAACTAGACTTATATTTTAGTTATCTGTATTCCTTATTAGTTGAGGTATTTTAAAATGTATCAATTATTGCATTTGCAAGTAAAAGGAAACTGGGAGCAGTGTAAATAAAACTGTCCAAGCGAAATAGTTAATTTTGGTTGTGAATATTGAAATTGATTTTATGATCGAACAAAACGTGATTAAACAAACAAATATAGCGTCAGATGTTCGTTCAGTTTCACTCCAGCAATAGACGGTAAAAGATTTGTACCATCTTTCTGCGTCTTCCCGCTAAGCACATAAGTATCTAATTTTGGTGGTATGAAATACACTTTGTTAACCGTGATAACTTAGATAAGTCATTATTTCGCAAAAAGTTTTGTTGTGTGATAGTTTTTTCAAGTATGTTAATGGTATCTTTTTAACTGTAACGAGTTAAGTTTTTGATAAACTAAACCATTTGTTTTTAATTTAAAAAAAATGTTAAATTTTATAATTTTTGTGGTACAATTTTGGTGGCTTTTGCGAAACACCAAAATTATCAAAATTTCTGGTCTCCACCAAAATGATTTAAACAACAAATAATCATTATTTATTATATTAGAAACTTACGTTTTGGATTTTCAAAAATAACAAGGAAGATTCCCTAACGATTATATTTTAATTAGCTCGATATGTTATTATTGATCGTGAGTTTTTCTAAGAAAAGTAATTTTGGTAGATAATAACAATTTTGGTGGTACATAATTAGTAAAATCTTAAAAAATGCTTGTTATAATAAAGGGCCATTTTAACACTGTTTTTATAATGACTAATGACGTCACTTAAACGTTTAATTGTAAACCCTACTAAGAAAATAAAAAATACCACCAAAATTAGGATAATTTGACGCTTGTTGAAATTCACCCATGTCATTCTTCAAATAAAAATGCCTTTGCTAGATGCTCGTGGTTATTTGAATTTGCTTTTATTGTACGCGACGTGCAATAATAACGCGGCTGAAGCTTTGCGTCGATACCGAGAAACATATCCTCCACCACATCCAACTGGGCATAGGACAATTTTAAGGGCTTTAGATCGTATCGCCAACAACCAGCCCGTTGTACCAGCAACAGCCCAGAACGACCAACGTGGCGGAGACGTTGTTCGAATTGTGGCTCGACTTGAAGAAAGGGTGCTGCGTTATTTTAGAAGACATCCGAGTGCGAGTTCTAGAGTAGCGGGTCGACATTTCAGAATAACCCATACTGCAGTACTTACTATTCTCAAACGTGCCAGCCTTCACCCTTACAAAATACAGAGGGTTCAAGCTCTACTCCCTCGGGACTGCCCTATCCGCGAAGCCTACTGCCGATGGTTATTACAAAAGATAGTAGAAGAGCGAGATTTCATAAGGCATATTATTTGGAGTGATGAAAGCTCGTTCACACGCAACGGAATATGGAATAGACAAAACGAACATGTGTATGCCGAGGAGAATCCATTCGCTTATCGATTCTCGGGTCACCAGTATCGTTGGTCTATTAACGTCTGGCTGGTTATGGCATCGGGAAGTGACGACCCCACCGCCCGTTGTTTGGTAACTGCTCACGGCGCAGTCAGTCAACCGACGAACGGCGGTCAAACCGTTTCGAGATGGGCGGAAGCCAAATGCCAGACACAGGACGGGCTGCAGCGTCCTGTGATATACTTCCGCCCCACTGCGATCGCCAACACGCTCGCCAAGCGTGGGGATTATGGCACTAACCCCCCCTTATGGTGTACACCAAAAAACCACGGCCCCTAGTCCCCGGCGGCTCCGCTAGCCCGGCCCAAGGTAGCGGGTTCGGTAACGGCGAAGCAGGGGGTGCTAAGAATAGAGATCTGGCTACCACCACCAAACAAATCTGGCCCTGGTGACACACAACTGCCGCACGCTCAGGACTGACGAGAAGATCCTAGAACTGGAAGAATGTTTGGACAAGTTACGATGGTATATCTTAGGGTTATCTGAAGTCTGAAGACAGGGAGAGGACTCGATGATCCTGAAGTCCGGTAACTTGTTCTACTACCGGGAAGGTGACGCCCTGTCACAGGGTGGTGTCGGGTTTATCGTCCGTAAGTCGCTCGCCAACAATGTGGAGTCGATCGGGAGTGTGTCGACAAGGGTGGCGTACCTGATACTCAGAATTACCAAACGGTATTCGCTGAAGGTCATCCAGGTTTACGCCCCCACTTCGACGCATTCTGACGATGAGGTGGAGGCAATGTACGAGGACATCTCAAAAGCCATCCAGACCTCTAAAACGCACTACACGGTGGTGATGGGCGACTTCAACGCGAAGTTGGGCATGAGAGAAGGTAATGAGCTGAGAGTGGGACCCTTTCGTGTTGGCAGGCGAAATCCCAGGGGCCAGCGGTTGGCTGAATTCTTGGAGAGGGAAGGACTCTTTATGATGAATTCCTTCTTCAGGAAGAAGCCACATCGCAAATGGACCTGGATTAGCCCGGACGGATCGGCAAAAAATGAGATAGACTTCATCTTGTCTACCAAACGCCACATATTCAATGATGTCTCTGTGATCAATAGGCTAAAGACTGGCAGTGATCACCGAATCGTAAGAGGCACATTGAATATCAACACAAGGCTTGAAAGGTCACGACTGATGAAGTCTACGCTCCGTCCAACCCCAGTCAATGCCAAAACCCCGAAACCTTCCAGCTCGAACTCCAAAATCGCTTCGAATGCCTAGCAGAATGCGAGTCTACGGACGATCTGAACAACGGGTTTGTACAGGCTGTCCAAGCTGCTGGGTCGAAGTTCTTTAAGACCCGCAGCCAGAAAAGAACCCAAAAACTCTCAGACCACACTCTTAAGATCATGGACGAACGGAATGAAATGCGGCTGCAGTCTTCAGTGGACATGCAGAAGTACAGGGGGCTTAACAGACAAGTCTCTAAGTCATTACGGACAGACCTGCGCACCTTTAATACTTCGCGTATTAAAGATGCTATAGAGCGAAACAAGGGCTCTAAGGTGTTCGCTAGGGATTTGTCTGTTGGGCAGACCCAGTTGATGAAACTGAAGACCGAAAATGGCACCGTAATTTCGTCCAAGGCCGAGATTTTGAGTGAGGTTGAGAAGTTCTACGGACAGCTGTACAAATCAACTCGACCCGTTGAAAGTTTGGCTACAGATCCCAGAGCCAAACTCACCCGACATTACACCGAAGACATCCCGGACGTCAGCCTGTACGAGATCAGAATGGCCCTGAAGCAACTGAAGAACAATAAGGCGCCAGGGGACGACGGAGTTACGGCTGAGCTTCTGAGAGCGGGTGGAATGCCGATACTTAAAGTCCTCCAGAAGCTCTTTAACTCTGTTATTCTCGAAGGCGGTGTTCCAGAGGCGTGGACCAGAAGTGTGGTGGTCTTGTTCTTTAAGAAAGGCGATAAAACCTTATTGAAGAACTACAGACCCATCTCACTTCTGAGCCACGCTTATAAGTTGTTTTCAAGGGTCATTACAAATCGACTCTCACGCAGGTTTGACGACTTCCAGCCTCCTGAACAAGCCGGTTTCCGGAAAGGCTTTAGTACCATAGACCACATTCACACGCTGCGCCAGATTATACAGAAGACTGAAGAGTATAATCGGCCCTTATGTCTAGCATTCGTGGACTATGAGAAGGCCTTCGATTCGGTCGAGACATGGGCGGTGCTCGAGTCACTACAGCGGTGCCACATCGACTATCGATATATCGAAGTGCTGAAGTGTTTGTACAAAAATGCCACTATGTCAGTCCGGCTCCAGAACCAGAGTTCGAAACCGATTCAGTTGCAGAAAAGTGTGAGACAGGGAGATGTCATATCTCCGAAACTGTTCACTGCTGCACTGGAAGATGTCTTCAAGCTTCTGGACTGGGAAGGACTTGGCATCAACATCAACGGCGAGTACATCACTCACCTTCGATTCGCGGACGACATCGTAGTCATGGAAGAATCGCTAGAAGACTTGAGTAAGATGCTCGGAGACCTCGATAGAGTTTCCCAACGGGTGGGCCTGAAAATGAACTTGGACAAGACGAAAGTCATGTCCAATGTTCGCGTTTTGCCAATACCGGTTCACGTGGGGAATTCTCAACTTGAAGTTGTTGATCAGTACGTATACCTGGGACAAAATGTCCAACTAGGTAAATCCAACTTCAAGAAAGAGGTCGATCGCCGAATCCAACTCGGATGGGCAGCGTTCAGAAAGTTAAAGCGGATCTTCTCGTCCAAAATACCGCAGAGCCTTAAGTCGAAAGTCTTCGACCAGTGTGTGGTGTGTGTTGCCAGTGATGACTTATGGATCAGAGACTTGGCCGCTGAATGTGGGCCTCATAAATAAGCTCAGGGTCACTCAGCGTGCAATGGAAAGAGCTATGCTCGGAGTTTCTTTGCGCGATATGATCCGTAATACGGTAATACGCCAGAGAACCAAGGTCACCGACATAGCTCAGAGAGTTAGCATGCTGAAGTGGCAATGGGCAGGCCACATAGCTCGGAGAACTGATAACCGTTGGGGAAGAAAAGTTCTCGAGTGGCGGCCCCGCACCGGTGGAAGGAGTGTTGGACGGCCTCCCACCCGGTGGTCTGACGACCTGGTTAGGATCGCGGGGAGCCGCTGGATGCAGGCTGGATGGAGGCTGGTTTGGGGGAGGCCTTTGTCCAGCAGCGGACGCCCCCGGGCTGATGATGATGATGATGATTAACGTCTGGGCGGCGATTCACGGAGAAACTATCATAGGACCTGTGTTTCTGCCTCCAACTCTAAACAGAGACGGATACATGTCTCTTTTGAACACCTAGTTAGACAGTTATCGGGACGAATTACCACTGGCTGAAAGACAAGTCACTTGGTTCCAACAAGATGGAGCACCAGCTCATTCTGTACACGAAGTACGAATGAAATTGAACAATGAGTTTGAGGATCGCTGGATAGGCAGGTTTGGGCCGCACTGTTGGCCGCCAAGAAGCCCGGTTCTCTCGCGTCTTGATTTCTTCCTGTGGGGCTCTGTAAAAGATAGTGTGTACAAAACGGAATGTGACACTGCGGACGAGATGCGACGACGAATAACTGATGCCTTTAACGATCTGCGGAGCAAAAATGATGAAGAGCATATTTTGTCAAGGGTGCACCGACATACTCGGGCACGGGCTGCAGCGTGTATAATAAGCCGCGGAGGGACATTTGAACACCGAATGTGAGGGTAATTGAAGATTTTTGTAGACGTAGTGTTAGATTTTTATAACAACATGATAATGTGTAAACTAATGGTTAATAAATTTTGTAAATAATAAAAATCATTTTCATTTCGTTTTGTTTATGGATTATTTGACATCACCTTATCACTATGGCAACGTCAACGTTCGGAAATAAGCGTAGTTTCCGAGTTTTCATATTCAAGTCGTAATGGGTAGGTGTATCAGGGTTGTCACCGCAATGAAAAATTAGTCAATTTGGTTTTTGTTTTAATTAGTTAATTCATCATTATTACCATCACAAATCGACTGTGTACCTCTTAATTAATGCTATAGTTCCGGGAAGGTCCCCCGTCCCCTTCAACCCTGTATATTATTTATGTTAAATAACACGAATAGTCACGAGTAGTGATACCGTGTGGCTTTTAATATTTATTATTGTAGTTTTTACACGTGTTTATTACGCGTCGTTGCTTTGGCGTTAAATTAAATTTCACTCGTGCTGAGGCTCGATAAGTAATGGCGGCGGGTTGGCGTACCTAGTGCATCTGTGAGACGGTAGATCGTGTATGACGAAACGAAATGGCTTAAGTACCTTGCATACTTCTGACCTTTTTAGTGCAACGTTACGTCCGTATTTCTTTTAGGTCCGTTGCTATTATTAACTAATTATTTGATGGCACTTGTTTTATTACATTTTATTTTATTTTATTTCATAGGTACAAAATGTGTTTTGATATACATCATGTATATCAATACATTCATGATAAACTTAATTTAATTACAACATTAAAAGATCACTACACAATTACATTCGCACACGACATACTATTTATAACACCAAAGATATTTTATTTCCTAATACTAATATTGACACTAATACTGATACTGAGGGTGAAAGTGGGTATGGTAAGCATAAACAAATAAGGAGAAAATTCTATTCTTCTGGTAGAAAGTGAAATCCTTTGGCGACCATTGCTCGTCCTACAAACAATATAAAATAATTAGAATAAAACATCAAAAAAAAACAAGTTTGTTTGTTACCCTTTATGTTCTTGACCTGATATGCGAACTATTTAGTCATGCATGTAGTAGCGACCTTCTTGGTTGCATCTTCTACGAAATTGATGTAACTCTAGGTATCTTGTCGCGAAGATGACATTTGTAATGTCTCCGTATTTTCTCTCCTTAAATTACGTACTATTTTATGTTAATTCAAACCTATCTTTAGGTTTTGTATTTATTTCCAAGGGCTTATTATGGCCGTGTTTATCGCGTGACTGAAAATGGATAAAACATCCATCACTCTCGCACTTAATATACTTGTCAGAAAGTGACGAATGTTTTATCCACGTTTTGCCATTCGATAAACACGGATAGGCTCACAATACTAAATAAATTCACTATTTTTATTTTGCAGAAAAAAATATACCTCACTATGAATAACACGATAACATGCTGATGGTACTTCGAGGCAGTTAGCGTCGTGGAAACAATATGCATAAGTGAATTTAGCGACGGCGCGGTCGCGACCACAGACTACTAAGGGATACTAACGTTTGTCGCGACTGATCGCTCCGTCAGACGCTCACACTATCGCAATGTGCATGAACACAGCTACTACCGCGAGGATATGGCGTTTCCACAGTGAAGTAATTTCGCCAGTGTCAAGTATATATAAGTATAAATCAATACAGCAATAAAATACAATCCAATCTTCTCCAGGAAGATTGGGGGCAACGTTGTACGGTGATATGTAGGGCAGAGGCCAAGATAATTTTAACCTTTGCACCACTGCGAGTCTACTTGAAACGAGAAGGTAAGATGCCAGATACAGGAAATAAGTCCAAGTCTTTTATTACAGTGCAACACAAAGGCATAAAAAACACAAATCACTATCAGAAAAGAACTTTGAATACCTAAATACACAAAAAATACAAAACTAAAACAGATTACACATCCGCCATCTTTTAACGTTGCATATGGCCCTAGTAGTTTCTCAATTCATCTATTTTATATGACATGACAGTCGTGACAATTTCATATTACGTCGTGAAGTCATGACAATATCTGATGACATAGAGGTTAAGGAGTTGTATACAACGTGTTACAAAATACCCCGTAAAAAATATAATAAATTATCAAAGCCAAAAGTATTGTCAACCCTAGTAAGCTGTCATGTCAGGGAACCGGAGTTAGCATAGATTATTTAACAGAGAGGCCTACCTTCCAATTTTAATAATTGTCAACTTTAATGGTTTTTCTGTTTTTCATCCACAAAGGTTCAATACTACGATATCATTATGCTTAAAGTACTGGCTTTAAAAAACGTCAAGACGGAATAAAAATTATATTGTCAATTTCAAAACTTCTTATCGATATTCAACAATTGTTCCGTGTTTTTCCAATTTTTTTTCCAAAATGACGATGTTTTCTAACTCAGAATATTACGATATGATGTTAAGTATGCGTAGGCCATGAAGATAGCAATTTAAATCGTGCTCGCGAACTGTATCGGCAACGTTTTATCGATGGAAGACCACCCGCTGAACAGCGACGGCTACCTTCGTACCAGTGTTTTCTCAACATGTCAAGACGCCTGCAGCTGTGCATTCCATAGGCTTCATCGGCCTTCTGGAAGTGGACGTCCAAGCACAGTCGATGCCAGGCAGGCTGAGTTAGTGTTAGAGCATTTTGAAGAAGAGCCAACCACGAGTACGAGACGAGCCGGAGCAAGATTTGGTATGAACCATGTTGCAGTTTGGCGAATTCTTCGTGACGATAACCGTCACCCTTATCATTATCGCCGTACACAGGAGCTGATACCCTCTGATCTTGCTCCCAGGAGGAACTTCTGCGAGTGGTATCTGAGGCAGTTAGAGGAGAACCCTAATTTCGTAAACTATGTTATGTGGACGGATGAGGCAACTTTCAGGTCAGGACTTTCAAATGTGCATAACGATCACGTTTGGGTTCGCGAGAATCCACACGCTTCACGGCAGGGTAGATTCCAACATCATTGGCGGCTGAATGTGTGGGCTGGCATTTATGACGGGCATGTCGTTGGTCCCGTCATTTCGCCATCACGTCTGAACGGAGGCAACTACCTAACGTTTTTACAAACGGAATTCGAAGAGGCGATTGACGACTTTCCTGTGGCCGACAGGGATTACTTTGACAACCAAAGGAACATGGTGTTTCAACACGATGGAGCTCCGGCTCATTTTGCTCGCGACGTGCGAGAGTATCTCAACGTTAGCTTTCCACGAAGATGGATCGGACGTGGAGGACCGGTGCTATGGCCCGCTCGTACTCCGGACATCACACTTCTTCTTATGGAGTTATGTGAAGGACAGAGTCTATTTCTCCGATTGCCCAACGGTTTTCGAGATGGAGCAGCGTGTAAGATCGGTGTTCGCGTCAATAACACCAACGATGGTGCGAAATGCCACACAAGCCATACCCCGACGAGCGAGGTTGTGCATTGAGCAAGGCGGAGCTCACTTTGAGCCGTTCCTGTAAATTTGACGTTAATTAAGAAAAAGTGTTTGTTGATAAAGTTTGCTGGTGGTAGGACCCTGTGCAGGGTCCGTCCGGATCGCTACCACCATCTTATCCATTAACCTACCGCCAAACAGCAGTGTTCGCATTGTTGTGTTCCGGTTTGGCGATAAGACAGCCGGTGTAATGACTAGCATAGAGGCATTCCATCTTAGTCCTCAGGGTTGGCAATGCATTTGCAGTCTTATGCTAATGTCTATGGGTCACAGTTTCCACTTACCATCAGGTAGCCTGTGTGCTCGGTTGCCTTCTCTAGGCCATAAAAAAAAAAGTGTTAGCTTAGGTTTCTTCGTTTAAAATCTTCCAAAACTCGACTTGTAATATGTATCTAATCAAATTCTGTTCATTTTGTTTCTCTTTACCGTTTCGCGAATTGTACTTAACATTCTGCGTAGTTTACTCTTTAATTTTACTGAAATAGGGTTAGCACATGAATGAAAAAAATAATGTTTTTTTTTTTGGGGGGAAGTCATACAGTGATAGTACGGCTCTCAAATATTGTAAATGGACTTGTTATAAGGCACCATTTAACCCCCTTTCGGCTTTACGGGTATTTTTGTAACATCCTGTATAAAACTTCTTTATTATCAAGAAAACATTTGACCAATGACCTTCTATACACATCGACAAATCACGTCATACAACAATGCTAGGACTTGATCAGTCTATGCATTGGCGTTGACACACCAGTCCTTAAAAATGTCGCCGGCCATTAATCAGTAATGTATATCAATTACTCAGTCGAAGCTTCATAATGTTGATTTTAGAAGTTGGCTGGAACAAGATAGCAGTGGAGTAGAAACGGGTTGTTAATTTTAGGGTAACAAACCTCAACAGGAAAAATGGAACCCATAAGGGGGTTCTATAAGGGTGAGCTTTATTGGTTGTCCGTCTGTCACAGAGGATTTATTTTTAATTTTTGTGAGAATGTTTTTTATAGTTTTCGAATATATCTATATTTTGAACTATTTATGGTTTAAAATTATGTGTATCCGGAAAATCACAAATCCCCCCCCTCTAAAATTTGGGCCATTAATAACTCTTGTGGTGAAACAGTGTCCGAAATAGAAGCTATCTCCAAGACATGGAAGGATTAATGCCAGTCATTATTTCAGGACCCACAATCACATTCGCTCCCACAGCGCATACGGATGATGAAATAGAACCAGACATTCTCGAGCAAGAAATTCGTGCTGCCATCAAACATCTAAATGGATAAGCCACAGGGAGATGCAATTCCTATTGAAACCATTAAAGTACCGGGAGAGTATGGGGTCCGGATCTTATCACCTTATTGCACTTATTTCTCACGCAAGCAAGATCCTTCTGTACATTTTGAACGAATGCCTAAAGTACTTCTTGTCCAAAGAAATAGCTCCTGAACAAGCTGGGTTTGTGAAGACCAAGGTGAGCAAATTCTGAAAATGCGCCAGATCATCGAGAAGGCTATACATATATTTGCTTTGTTCGTTCTTCGAACGCGTTCGAATCGGTAAAATGGCCGATATTATGAAAGACCATGTTAAAAATGCGTGCCCCAAAATATCTAGTGCATCTGCTTAGACGCTTATGTAAAAATGGAACAGCATCAGTAATGACAGACGACTTACTTTCACTCACTTCCACCCTAGTGCAGGAGTCCGTCAGGGATGTATCTACCCTCTTCTGTTTAATGCCTACACAGAACTCATTAGAATCTCCCTCGAAGGATGGACCGACGGTGTTGCAATCGGTGGCTTGAAGCTTGCCAACTTAAGGTACGCGGATAATACCACCCTATTTGCAACGAGTATTGAGCACATGGAAGACCTACCGAGAAGAATGGAAACCGTCAGTCAAAACTTCGGGCTGAAGATCAATCGTAGTAAGACCAAGATGATGATTGTTAACCGTTCCAACAACAACTCGCCAGAGGGCACAATAATTGCGAATTGCGATGTGGTCCAATCATACATGTATCTGGGCGCATTGATCACCAACAATGGCAGCTGCGTGGATGACATCCAGCGACGTATGGCTGTTACGAGGTCTGCCATGACAAAGCTAAGGAAAATATGGAAACACCGTAACATTACAAAAGCTACTAAAATCCGGCTTGTCAACGCACTAGTGTTTCCCATATTGCTTTACGCTGCGGAGAATTGGACCCTGAGGGAAACCGAGAAAAAGAGGATAGAAGCTCTTAAAGGTGGTGCTGGCGAATAATGCTCGGAGTATCTGACTGACCACCGTACTAGTGAATCAATACTCACAGAACGGCATAAAGCAGCGTCTATCTTTTATGGTGCAAGCCCACATCCTTACCTTCTTCGGGCAAATATCTAGACGAAAATAAAGTTTTATTGAGCGGCTGGTGGTACAGGGTAGAGTTGAGGGTGCCCTCGCGCGCGGTAGATCTCCGATGAGGTGGACAGACCAGGTGAAAGCAGCAGTTAACCACCGCTTGCAAGTTTGCACAAGGAAATCCTCCACCCGAGAAGAATGGCGACGAATAGTGAAGCGGGTAACCTGGACAGATGACCACGACCACTCTGCCAAGAGTGTAAGGACAAAGAACGAGAGACTGGTAGGGTAACTTTTTACTATCGTAGTTAATGATATATCAGGGGCGAGAGGGTGATGCCACCCATAAATATGAACAAATTTTTATCAGGGTTACGTATCCAAAGGGTAATAACGGGACCCTATTATTAAGACTCTGCTGTCCGTCTCACCTTCTTTCTGTCACCAGGCTATATCTCATGTACCGGGATAGCTAGACAGTTGAACCGAATAAAAATAATATTAAACCTTCCTATTCCATATAAGAAAACGTGACATTTTACCGTTTTTTGCTCGATATTAATAACGGCAACAGGTAAACGCTATTCGCATATTCACAGAATACTTAGTTGTATATTCACTTTAAAAATAAATGATGAAATTAAAGTAAAATTTTTTTTTCAGGTGGGTCCCCATACAACAAACGTTATTTTTTATCGTATTTTGCTAATGTTGTATAGATAATGGTACGGAACCCTTCATGCGCGAGTCCGACTCGCACTTGGTCGGTTTTTTAACTCTTCTGAAACCGCAAATTTTGCACTGTGCATACTCCAAAAAAACTTCTTCATTTCCTTGGTATACTCGGTCCAGAATCATCGTCAAACTAAAATATTCATTAATAGAGTATAATTGTATTGTACAGCGAATAATTAAATGAAAAACTTTACTTTAAACTTACTACTTTATCTTTAACTGGTATTAATATTTGAAGGAAGACGCCAAATACAATCAGTCCTGCTCAGGTTTACTACTAGCTGACGCGGTTACGACTGCATACAATGACCGGCAAACTCTCAACGGGACGGGTTGTAACATTTCTTACTACTGTAACGAGGTTGTTACAACCTCCTTTTTTACGTTCCTGGCCACTCTTTCATTTCGTTTTAATCTTTCTAAATTCAAAATTGTTTATGATCCATTTTTTATATCGATCGATGAGATCACTCTGGGATTATCTTTCGTTAACAGCAGACACGGGGACCCGTGTCTCGCTGTTTCATTACATTTAATTTATTTTTTATAATAAAATAATTCTGAAAAACCTTCTATTTTCATAATATAATATTTGAAGAATGCGATTTATTTAAGTCTCCCAGATACTTACCATCCTACCGTTAGAAATGGCTCTCCGGTAACGAAGAATCGAACTCGTTTTTCCATACACGACAAACCAGCAACCAAAAATCTCCAGAACCAGCCAGATCAGTTAACCAGTAGCAACATCAGCAGCAGTAACAACAACAGAAGCAGCATCGCCAGCAGCAGCAACTCTAACAGCAACAGCAACAAATAACAACACCGACAGCAGTAACTCTAGCAGCGGCAACAGTGAATAACATCAAGACCAGGACGATATTAGACAAATCCAGTGATAATTTTGTGTTTTGTGTTATTCTAATAATTAATAATTATACCCTACCTACCTTAGCAGTGAACAAAAACAAAATTTATCCTCCCGTCCCATTAATCTATTACTCTATTACGTCATCCATACATTTTCAGTGTGTGTTAGAGTTGAATGGGTAAAGGTAAGTGAGTGTTGATTGCGTGACTTTTCTTTTTCAGGACTATATAATTTATCTTTACAACACCCATAATTCAATCACAACACTATACAAAACTCTAACAGTACACAATTCAAAAATGATCTAGTACACATTGGTCAGATTCCTTTTTCGTCAGAATAAATTATAGCCTGTTTTTTTTCGGACGAAAACGGAATTACTTTTTGGACAGAAAAAACTTTGGTTAATTTTTATAATTTTTTTTTTTGTTACATTATATTATTTAATATTAGGCAGTGTCGACGGAGTTCCGCTAACGCGGAGCTCCTATTTCTGGATGGTTTGGCCCTCCGGGCCTGCTGCAAAACTAACATAACCTAAACCTACCTACGTATTCTATGGTCATCCGCGTATCAGGTAATATGTGTTTATTCTGACGATAGCGGAATCTGCTCGAAAGTCCGTTTTCGTCCGAAAAAAAACAGGCTATAATTTATTCTGACGAAAAAGGAATCTGACGAATGTGTACTAGACGTCAAAAATAAATCACCCCATATTCAGACAGATATACAATCCCGGTTCCATTGGAACTAGCATAACCAGAAACATTCACTCGTGATAATCTCTTTCGAGACACTTGTCCTTTGTGACCGGTAACACTTACGGCAGTACCGCAGGAGCATATCCTCGGTGTATCCATCACCAACACTTGTCTTGAAGGTGACTTTCCTAGGGCAATTACTGCCGCACATCTAGAGGTCACTGGATTTTCAAGGTTGGCCAATCTCTAACATGCATTACGGTTAACTGGGGGTACTTTGATTTACGGGGTAACATTGACCGACCTTAAAACGATAACTATTTTAGTTGTTATCTTCTTAAATTGTTGAAGTCATTATATAACTGTATGAGTAGCTCAGTCCTGATGAAACATTTAATAGAATAATTAAATATTAAAGATAGTTTTTGGGGTGGCCAATGTTACCCCGTAAATCAAAGTACCCCCATTCTACGGTACTCAGATTATAAATAAATAGTATAAACACTTTATTAATATATTTATTATAAATAACATTCAAACCTTAAAAATGAACCCACTTTTATTAAACAAACCAGAGCTTATTTACGAATTAAAATTACGTGGCTCACAAGTCACGACTTCAACTGCTGACGAACTTCGTCGACAGTTATCTTCAATCCTTGAAACCAGCCCCTCAGAATCCCTTTCACAAAGCCCGTATTCTCCAGAGCAAGATATCGACGAGATTGAACGCAGTCTGTCTTTAATTTCTTCTCGAATTGCCACATTACATCTAAGCAATTCTCTTCGCGAGAAATGCAAAACATACTTGATTAATTTGCAACATCGAATAGATCGAGTTGATATTACAACCGGATGCACTAAAAATACATTAGATGCATTTAAAATTATTTCAGAATTATTTATTCAATGTCGAACAGATTTTGACAGTAAAACGTCAAATCTATCATCTTCTTACCAGTCAGCTGTCTCTGTACAACCATTAACAGATTTAGACCTCCTTTCGCAAAAATTGACCAATTTGGTAGAAACTAGACCAAATGACTTCAAAAGATTTACTTTCACTGGTCAAACTTGTCCTAGAGATTTTATACAAAAAGTCGAAGAATTTGCGATTACTCGCAACATAGATAACAAACGCCTTTATAATTATATCTATGACATTCTTCAAAATACTGCATTAGACTGGTTTCGTACAAAAAAAGATCAAATACCTGATTGGACAACTTTTAAACAGAATTTGATACATGACTTCGAAATTTACGACTGACAACAAATTAAAGAAAACTATTGACGGCCGAGAAAACAGTATAAAAATGAGAGAATCATAAATTATTTTACAGCTATGGAAACTCTTTTCTCAAAATTACAAAATCAACTATCCGAACAAGAAAAAATTACCATTTTAAGACGAAATATCAATCCGATTTACAGCTGTCGTTTACTTCCAGCTGACTTAGTAGATATGTCAACATTCCTAAAGTCATGTAAGTGGTATGAAAATTGCATTTACATGCAAAATAATAAAGATCATTGCAAAAACTATTTCGAAACTAAACAAACAAATAACAAGGTAATTCATGATTCTCTAAACACACCCCCGACTTCAAACACTATTTTCAAACCTACAATACCAGAGTTTCCTTATAATAAATACCCTTCCACTTCTTCATCACTAATACAGGGTTATTGGTAAGTCGACCTATTTCCGTTAGGAGGTGATAGGGGTGACTATTTGCAATAATTTTGACCCCCATATGCATTATGCAAAAGTGAACCATTTTTGAGTTATCGCGATTATTAGTTTTTTTTTAAATTAGTCGGAAATTCAACTTGAAAAATTTATTACAAAAAAAGTATCAATTTAAATCTTTTTTTTTCTTCTGATTTGCAAAACCGATTAAACCCTGGTTATTTCTCAATATTAAAACAATAATTATCGGTCCAAATTTGAAAAAGCGAGACGGAAAACGAATTTTTTTCAATATTTTTTGCGATCGCTTTCCACTAAAATGCCTTAAAAACAAAAAAAAACGTTATGAAACTTGGCTTGCAGATTATTTTAAAAACTTAACTGTTTTCTTAGCTCTCCAAAAACGCATAACAAGTAGAAAATTATTTAAAAAAAACCTGAAAAAATAATCATCACAAAGGAAGCGGGCGGAAACAAAAGTCACAAATGCAACTTCAAAAATTAAAATTAAAAACATACCAAATTTAAATCATACATTTTTTATTTGCTTTTGTACAAGATGAATTTGTTGTTCCTATGCAAAATAAAAAAAAAATATCTGTACACGTTTGAGAATGCGAGGCCGAAAACTAAAAAATACATGTTTTTTTATCAGACTCCAACATAAATTACACGAAAACAGAAAAATTTACCAATACATTTGGCGTGCAGATTACACATAAACCATTGACGTTTTTCCAGCTTTCTAACGAGCTATTAAAACTAAAATGAGTTTTGTTAAAGATTGCTGGAAAAAGTTGATCACAAAGGAAGCAACAAGGAAGTCACGTCCGAACAAAACTTAAAATTAACTAACTAAATCAATGAAAACTAACTGTTATACTCGTAAACACAAATAACAACATTAACTTATGTAAAAAGTTACAAAATTAAAACTAATAAACAATTAAAATTGAAATAATCAGGATTTTTATAGTTAATTTTCAAAATGGCTACCTCCATTTCTTATTCTCACATAAGTTAATGTTGTTATTGGTGTTTACGAGTATAACAGTTAGTTTTCATTGATTTAGTTAGTTAATTTTAAGCTATGTTCGGACGTGACTTCCTTGTTGCTTCCTTTGTGATCAACTTTTTCCAGCAATCTTTAACAAAACTCATTTTAGTTTTAATAGCTCGTTAGAAAGCTGGAAAAACGTCAATGTTTTATGTGTAATCTGCACGCCAAATGTATTGGTAAATTTTTCTGTTTTCGTGTAATTTATGTTGGAGTCTGATAAAAAAACATGTATTTTTTAGTTTTCGGCCTCGCATTCTCAAACGTCTACAGATATTTTTTTTTTATTTTGCATAGGAACAACAAATTCATCTTGTACAAAAGCAAATAAAAAATGTATGATTTAAATTTGGTATGTTTTTAATTTTAATTTTTGAAGTTGCATTTGTGACTTTTGTTTCCGCCCGCTTCCTTTGTGATGATTATTTTTTCAGGTTTTTTTTAAATAATTTTCTACTTGTTATGCGTTTTTGGAGAGCTAAGAAAACAGTTAAGTTTTTAAAATAATCTGCAAGCCAAGTTTCATAACGTTTTTTTTTGTTTTTAAGGCATTTTAGTGGAAAGCGATCGCAAAAAATATTGAAAAAAATTCGTTTTCCGTCTCGCTTTTTCAAATTTGGACCGATAATTATTGTTTTAATATTGAGAAATAACCAGGGTTTAATCGGTTTTGCAAATCAGAAGAAAAAAAAAGATTTAAATTGATACTTTTTTTGTAATAAATTTTTCAAGTTGAATTTCCGACTAATTTAAAAAAAAACTAATAATCGCGATAACTCAAAAATGGTTCACTTTTGCATAATGCATATGGGGGTCAAAATTATTGCAAATAGTCACCCCTATCACCTCCTAACGGGAATAGGTCGACTTACCAATAACCCTGTATATTCCTTATCTACCCGTAACCCAAACTCAGTTGTTGCACGATTCTCCTGCCCACGTTGTAGAACTGATAGTCATAACTTGGAGAATTGTACGTCAACAGCCATAGTTTGTTTCCGTTGTGGTAAAAAAGGTACAACTTTTCCAAAGTGTTTAAAATGTAATCCTTCTATATTAAATCCAAAAAAACTAGTTAACGATGAAAGTGTTTCATTAAAAACAACCACATCAGAATGGAAATTATGGCTTCAGAAACTTAAACTTTTTATGCATACTTATAATACAACTTTGTCAGCTATTAACCAATCAAACTCACAGACACAAATAAATTACGAACGCCCTTACATTAAAGTACAATCAAATAATCTTACTTTATACGGAATTGTTGGACAGTGGTAGTGCTATTACTATTTTAGGTAACAATTCCCATAAAGAATTATTACGTCATGGTCTAAAACTAAACTATAAACAGACCATTTCTGGTTCAGTAGCCGTTTCGTCAGAGATAGAGATAGATATGGGCGTACCTCAAGGTTCTATTTTGGGCCCATTCCTGTTCCTTGTTTATGTAAAAGATCTGCCGTATATGGTAAGCAGAAGGTCAGGCATTGTAATGTTCGCTGATGACACTTCTCTAATATTCAAGGTAAATAGGAAAGATACTGAACTCATTGAACCAAACAATACCCTCTCCATGATATCTGACTGGTTTGCTGCCAATAACTTAATGTTAAATCCAAATAAAACTAAATGTATAAAATTCTCATCAGCAAATTTATCAAATATAAACTTAGCCTCGAATATTAAACTTAATGGTGAAACCATAGAATTTGTAAAAACAACTATTTTTCTAGGTATTACATTAGACTCTAAATTGCAGTGGGGTTCCCACATAACTGCGTTAGCAAGTAGGTTGAGCTCCGCTGCTTTTGCAGTCAGGAGAATAAGGCAGCTTACCAATGTGGCGACGGCACGGTTGGTCTACTTCGCTTACTTTAACAGTATAATTACGTACGGTCTTATTTTGTGGGGATCGGCTGCGGATATCGGTACAGTGTTTATTTTGCAAAAAAGGGCTATTAGAGCTATTTATAACTTGGGGTCGCGTGTGTCATTGAGGGAATTCTTCAAGGAAATAGATATTCTAACACTGCCGTCGCTATATCTATTTGAAATAATCATCTTTGTTAGGAAGAATCTACATAATTTCCCAACGAACATTGATAAGCCAAAAGCAACCAGGAGCACAGGAAAGCTCAAAACCACTTTTTATAGACTGGCCAAAACTTCAAAATCATTCTTGGGAAATTGTGTAAAATTCTACAATAAAATTCCAAAAAGTATTACTGAACTTACTGACTCTAAATTTAAATCTGTCGTAAAACAAAAACTAATTTCCCGAGCATATTATAAAGTAAACGATTATATCATGGATAGGGATGTTTGGCAGTGAGTCGTCCGTCCTGCATGAGTAATCTACGCATAAATTTACCTACGCTTAAAAAAGGTACAAAAATACCGTGATATTGTAAACTATTTATAATTATAATGTAATGATGTAAACCTTTTTCTTGAAAAAAATATACGTTGCCGAGTTTCTTACGCCGGTTCTTCTCGGGGCAAAGGTTTTATTTTTCGAACCGGTGGTAATGCTTTTTGACATTCATAGGTGCATTATATTATGCCTAAATTGAAGAATAAAGAACTTTGACTTTGACTTTGACTTTGACTTTTAGTAGCCAATGGACATCCCGTCCATTCAATAGGAACCATTCAATTACCTATAAATTTCAAAAACCAAGTTCATATTATTACTACTCATGTTATACCGTCGATTAACGAAAATTTTATTTTAGGCATTGACTTTTGGAAATTATTTAACTTAGCTCCTGACATATTCGAAACAATAAACTTTAATTCGACACATCCAAAGACCTTACTCATTTACTCAGACAAAAAACAAATAATACATTACGAGACAATGACCGAGACTCAAAGACTGATTTCAGATTCTATTATAAACCAATTTCATAACATTTCTACCGAAATTCAACCTTTAGGTAAAACTCATTTAGTGGAGCATTTTAATGACACATGAGATCATCCCCCAATTAAACAATGTTGTTATCGCCTTTCTCCTGAGAAACAAAAAGCATTATGTACAGAAGTAGATAACATGTTAAAACTAAACGTTATCGAACCCTGTGCCAGTCCATGGTTGAACCCAGTTGTCATAACACCAAAAAAAGACGGAACTTGGCGTTTCTGTATAGATAGCCGTAAACTCAATTCTATAACTAAAAAAGACGCATACAAATTACCATTTATAAATGACATTATTGACAACCTTAAAAATGCAAAATTTCTCTCATCCATTGATATTGCAAAAGCTTTTTGGGAAGTTCCCCTTCGTCTTGAAGACCGTCCAAAGACTGCATTCTATGTACCAGGACGTGGTATGTTTCAGTTTAAGGTTATGCCATTCGGCTTAACTAATGCCCCAGCTACCCAACAACGATTCATGGACTCCCTCTTTGTCCCTGAAAACCTTGATAACTCAGTATTTTCCTACTTAGACGATATTATCGTTATAAGCAGTACTTTTGAAGAACACATCTCCCTTCTTAACAAAGTCATAAATAAATTAAAAGGCGCAAACATTACTGTAAATTTTCCAAAATGTTCTTTCTTTAGAAAAGAACTAAAATATTTAGGTTACATCATTAACGAACAAGGTCTTCAAACAGACCCTGATAAAGTTAAAGCTATTTTAGACATTCCATCCCCAACTTCCCCACGAGAAGTTAAGACATTCCTAGGAACAGCTAGTTTGTATCGTCGTTTTATTCCAAACTTCAGCTCAATAATAGCTCCTCTAAATAAGCTCACTTCCACTTCAAAGAAATCACCTCCTTTCAAATGGAACTCTGAAGCTAATAAACCCTTCATCTTTATTAAAGAAGCTTTAGTCTTCACTCCAATTCTAGCTTGTCCTGACTACTCCAAACCTTTTGCTGTCCATGCTGACGCGTCCGGATACGGAATCGGCAGTATGCTCACGCAGGAGCTAGATGGCGTTGAAAGACCCATAGCTTACATGAGTAAATCTCTAACCAATGGACAAAAAAACTATTCTATTACAGAGAGAGAGCTCTTGAGCGTTATCTTATCACTTGAACATTGGCGTTGTTACCTGGACAGTGGTCAAAAGTTCACCATATATACTGATCACTCAGCTCTTCAGTGGTTTCTTCACCTCGATAATCCAACTGGGCGTTTAGCCAGATGGAGTATTCGGTTATCAACTTTTAACTTTGAAATAAAACATAAACGGGGTAAAGACCATTTAATTCCTGACACCCTATCAAGATCAGTTCCAATAAGTTCTATAACTTATTCAAGTTCTCATACAGATGACCCATGGTATATATCTCTTTACTCGATCTGTAGTTCAAATCCCACCTCCACCCCAGGTTAAATTATCGTTAATAACAAACTATATAAATACTCCCGTTCTGACACCCCTTTGAGATCAGAATACAATTGGAAACAAGTCATTCCAAAAGAATATAGAATCCCAATAATAACCGAAAATCATTCAACACCAACTTGTACTCATTTTGGCACCTTCAAAACTTATCAAAGGTTAAAAGAAAAATACTTTTGGCTCGGAATGTATAGAGACGTATCTAAATTCATTTCTAAATGTGAAACTTGTTTGGCTTACAAATATCAAAATCAGCCAAAAATCGGTTTAATGGGTAAACCTAAACAATGCTCCCGTCCTTTTCAATGTTTATCCATAGATCTTATAGGTCCTCTACCAAAAACTTTCAAACATAATAGATATATTTTTGTAGTAACAGGTTGTTTTTCTAAATATTGCCTTATTTACCCATTAAAAAACTCCACATCTTCTGCTATAAAGCACATTTTAGAAGACTCAGTTTTCATGACATATGGTATTCCAGAAACCATTATATTAGACAATGGTCCTCAATTCACGAGTCATGAAATAACAGACCTTTCAATTTTATAAAATACCCAAGATTCATTATACTCCTCGTTATTGTCCTCAGGTCAATACAGTAGAGCGTTATAATAAAACCATCATTACAGCGATTTCTTCATTTGTATACGATAATCATAGAACATGGTACTTGAACATACACAAGATCCAATTCGCAATTAACACCTCAGTTAATGAATCTACTAAATATACCCCAGCTTTTCTTGTTTTCGGTCGAGAACCAGTTACTTGTGGTTCCATTTATAAGACAAAAGACCTTTCATCTGACATTATATTTGCTCCCCGAGACGAATTTGCTGATAATTTAGGTTCCCTTAGCCCAATTCTTTCTGAAGTACAAGACCGTCTTGACCATGCTCACCAAATTAATGCAAAGTCTTACAATAAACATCATCAGAAGATAGACTTTAAAGAAAATGATATAGTTTGGAGACGAAACTATACCATTAGTTCTTCAGATAAATACCATTCGGCTTAACTCGCTCCTAAATTTATTAAATGCATTATTACTAAAAAGATTTCATCCCTTGTCTACGAACTTTCAGATTTGTTTGGTAAACCTCTAGGACGTTGGCACGTTAGATACATAAAACCAAACTCCAAAAACATTAACCAGTTAATATAAATACCAATCTCTCGAAATACTTTTCTCTTTCTCTCTAATTAGGTATAATTTATAATTTAAGGTCTATTATAAGTATCATTCTTCACGTTCATTCACTAAAGCATTATTTTCATATTTTAAATTTGTTCTATATTTAGAGCAAAATAATTACTTAGCTTAGTGTTTACTTTTCTTATAGAGCGGCTGACTACTCTCTAAATAAGTCGTTAGTCGTGTTTTCTTTTTAACCCTGAAGCGGTTGATTACTCATATTTAAAGCTTTACATCGTCATGATTCTCTTAGTGAGAATTTATTTTATTTTATAGAATACTTGTATATAGGTACTTTATCTTTTCAAATTACATCAGCGGTTGGTGACTGATCTTTTAAAAATCCTACACTATTACGGGACCTTCTATGGAGTATATCTCTACCTAATTTATAAGAGAATACTCTACATGAATAGTGTTATGAGCTGCGACTTATGCGACCATAACTTTGATTGAATGATGAATTAAAGGAATAGAATGAAAGTAATAGATTGTTTCCCACTGTACATACCCACTATATATTACATTCTCACCTCACTCACCTCATCATCCATCTCAACCACCACTAATTAAATTAAGTTCATTTATTTTTTATATACGATTCTAAGTATGTAAAAGAAAAATCCTTCACTCCAAGCTCAGGATTTTTCTTTCCAAGCCAGCCCGGGTATTGTAACGAGGTTGTTACAACCTCCTTTTTTACGTTCCTGGCCACACTTTCATTTCGTTTTAATCTTTCTAAATTCAAAATTGTTTATGATCAATTTTTTTATATCGATCGATGAGATCACACTGGGATTATCTTTCGTTAAAAGCAGACACGGGGTCCCGTGTCTTGCTGTTTCATTACATTTAATTTATTTTTTATAATAAAATAATTCTGTAAAACCTATTTTCATAATATAATATTTGAAGAATGCGATTTATTTAAGTCTCCCAGATACTTACCATCCTACCGTTAGACTACTAAGCTCACTATGCGGAACAGCTGTATTTTAAACGCTTATATCCTTTATTGTTGAAATATACATCAGATTCAAGAAAATGATCCGAGCAAATGACGGTTGAATTATTTGGTTTGCGAAATACCTGTTTCGAATCTTACCCTTGCTATTAACTATTTATTTATTCTCTATATCTATTCTCTATTCTCTCTCCTTATATCATGTACAGGAAAGCTGAAAAAACCAGTCATTATAAGGCTACTTTTTTTTTGCCGTTTTGTAACCCTAAAAAGCTTCACTATTGTGTTTTCCGACGATGTTCTTGTCTCATCCTTTTGGCTGTTTCTTTCTTACGCGCGTGACAGAAAGATATGGAATACTGAATGGAATACTTGACAATAGTTGTCAATAGTTGTCAATCATTTATGATATCTTTTTTTGAGTCGTTACGGTTTTATTTCGGCTCTTTTTGATGACACACTTCGGCATCTTAACGGCTTCACGAGCAATAGACGACTAAGGTAAGAAGTGTGCTAAAACCGCCGTCAATTGCAATGGTGCCGTCCTGCATTTTGCTCGCTGATGCGAAGTCCTTGTGTATAGAAGGTCATTTTGCATTTAACATTTTGGCATTTTGGCATACGAGTGACAGCCATTAATTGAAAAAAGATCAATCAATATTGTTTGTAAGTTTTTCAACTTAAGTAAATAATAAATAAATAAATAATTCTTACATTGCTTACAATTCTAAACACACGACACGCCGTAAATCGTTAACAAAAATAGTTAGGGACTTCAGGTGTGGCTCGATCGCTCTACGAGCCTAACCGATTTGTCAAGAACACGAGGGTCTTTGAACCTTTGCCTGTTGAAACGAAGGTTAAGGGCCTATTGTTGATCACTAGTTAATATAACTAATCGTTAAAAATCGTAGCTAACGGTTAAATCTCAAGGAAATGTGTCAAATTTCGAATTTCAACAACTAGTTGTGTTAACTACTGCTCAAACAATGGGCCCTTAGTCTATAGTCCTGGCAACGAATAAATTGTGGATGGAAAAGTTGAAAGCAGAGATTCACTTCGTAACTTTTATTGGACTAGTTAGAAGATAAACATACTTAAAGTCCCCACTCCTCAAAGGTGAGAACAAAGAAGGTCACGTTTTTTGGTTTTTTGTTAACATCTTGAAAACGAAGCGTCATAGGAAATTATATTGAATTGCATTATTACAGCTGATAAAATTCTCTACAACTTTGTTTTTTTTTACATTTATTACGTATTTTCGTTGTCTAGATATGAGCTCTCATACCAGAAGATACATTTTGAATTTATAGTACATTATGATACAAGTGTGCTAAGTTGACCATTGCATACAAGGCGCTATTGTGTGCGCACGAGCGAAAGCGAGTGCGCCACAAGAAAGCCGCGTATATTATGGTCACAGGCACACGTGTTACATACGACGTTTTTCAACAAACTTGCGAAAAAGAAACAAGACTCTTCATTTAGTCAAATTTTAATTAATTATTAAAACAGTTGGTAAAATTACAATTTTATCATTTTCTTTACTTAAAGAAGACATTTTCGTTAATATTAAACTTCACAATAATTAATCCAAACTATCTTCGTCACAGCCGTCAATTATTTACGAAAAATGGCGGCTGGCGCGTTGTTTTTTTTTCTTGCCGCGATACCGATGCGCGCGCAAGGCTAAGGCGCCAACGAGATCGGCCAACAGCCAAATTTAAAATGTAATAATTCATGTTTAAAATACAAATTACTTACAGAAAAAATTAAATGATTTTAATGAAATTGAGTTATTTTTTAGTAATAAAGCTGATTTCACCAATTTATTGAAATAAATATGTAGATAATGTTATTTGCCGCATAAAAACTGTTTGTTGCTAAGAAAAAAAAAGGTATAACCCGACTAAATTATATCGCTTCTTCTTGGTACTTACAACTTGGTACTAGGCTACAAATGTAAATTGTTTGGGTTAATAAAGTAAAGGCACTTGTGCGTAATATACTGAAAAAGCACGCGTGTTTAATATCTAGGTTTATGAGCCAAAAATCGGTGGAATAAAAAGGTCGTTTTGAGCAAGTGTGTTGAAAAATAATATTAATTTAACTTTCCATACTTGAATTTCATACTTTAAAGGAAAAATATTAAATTCTAGTCCAAGACATTAACTTCCCTTTTTTAATAATTTTATCTAATTACCAATACGTCAGCTGCATTCCAGAACATCAGTTTTTACGCAAAGGCTATTAAGTTATTACCTATTTTCTTGAGACTAAGAGGAACTCGGTACTTTCAGACGTCTTATCCGCCACCCACCGGTTATTTTACTTGCAGACATTATCTTCCTGCATCTGCCTGAACACTGCAAACATTTTACCCTGAGGCAGCTAGTTTCTTAATCTTTATAAAAAAAGGATATCGCTTTGTGTGGTTTCTATAATTTTCAGTTTCAAATATAGGTCCAAATAAATAAAAGATCTTGCCATCGTTTATAAACTCAAATATTGAGAAATAAGTTTATGCGAGTCTGGGACTCTGGGTAAGTTGTTCACAATTTAAATTTGATGTTATAGAGCGTTATAGAACCATTAAATGAAAGTGATAAATAAAAAATATTAATTACGTGTCCTATAATATTTAATTACGAAAATCTAATATTGTTTATCTCACACTTCATAAGTTTTTTTGCTCAACGAATTGAGATCTCGAGATGGCATTCGTATGTTTGTTCGACAATAACTAGAGCAATGTTGATACATTTTTCGTTAAATTTGGTAGGTAACATGAAGTCTGGGGCGAGGTGCTGGTTAGTTATCGACCGTGCACAGTAAGGTTACCTACGAGTACATGGAAATGGCATTCACTATATAAGCAATGTTACGAGTATGTTACCTGAACAGAGAACTTGTACTGTATTTGCGTCAACAATTTTCAAGAAATTCTGATCTACTTAAAACAGTCTAGAAATTGTACTATACAAACATACGAAAACCCTATTAGTTGACTCATGGTAAATTATATTATAATTTGAATATGTAATGTAATGAGACGCTTCAGTGTACAATGACTTTTGTTTGGGTCTACCCAAGCGTATTCTTGGCCCAATTTATCATTTGGTCAACATGTGGCTTCAAGAGGGAGCTCAATATAGCTATAGATAGAGAGGTATCAGAAGGACAGTTGAATTGAGTGAGTACACACACAGCTAAATATAGTTCTAGTCGAATATACTGACAAAAATATATTAACTACAGAAAAAAAGTTACTAAAAGTAGGTAGTCAATTTAAGGAGCCCGTTCCTAAGAACTATCCGCTTGATAATGAAAATAAACGGTTTATTTCGAATGTGTTAATTAATTGTAAGTATCACACTAATATAGATTCTGATTTTTATATGTGGGAACAACTTAATGGTAATTATTGCGGAACAGCATTTTATTTTCTCAAAGGTGTGGTGCTCAAGAATATTTGACATTGACACTGTGCTTGGTCACCGTTATGTTTGAACTGCTGCGCTTATTGGTTGGAGGCGTTAAAGGGACAAGGTACGAAAGTGTGTAGCTAAGGCCGGCTGTACATTAGAATAAACTTTTTGGTCGACCTCGATCTAGCGCATAATGATTTTTTTATTTTTTCCGTCTATCCCACTAGTCCCATTGAGTTGTCCCATCATGGGACAACTGAGACGATTACGTCCCAGTAGTCCCATGGGACAAATGGAACTAATATTTTTATCATATTGTTGTCCCAAAACTCCCATTACCGTCATCACCGTAAATTTCCCTCCGTCCACTTGGATCCATTGCATGGCTCCATTGATGGATCCTAGTACACTTTTTCCTCCACCTGAATCCATCGTACCAGTCAGTTCCAAATAATGGATTCTAAGACACTTTAAGGTGCACTTGGATCCTCCGAATTAATCAAACGAAGTATAATTTAAATGGCCGTTTCCTCGTGGTCCTACTATTTTTGTCCTACTGACTATCGACGGAGCCCCCCCCAGGGCGGGGCTCCTACTTCTAGGTGGTTTTGCCCTTCGGGCATCTGAAGATACCTAAGGAACCTAACCTACCTACTTTTACAACCATAATTAGTATTTAAGTAAGTGGACTTTTGGGACAACAATATGATAAAAAATTAGTTCCATTTGTCCCATGGGACTACTGGGACGTAATCGTCTCAGTTGTCGCATGATGGGACAACTCAATGGGACTAGTGGGATAGACGTAATTTTTTTCTACTCGCGTACTTAAACCGCTAGTATAGATGTGGTTAACGGTATCAGAATACCACCTACTTATCTATAGAGTAACCAAAGCGTGAAAACAATTATATAATGAGCGATGCTTTGGTAATAAAATAATAGTCCTATAATAATTGTTAACCAAATTTTACTTGAACACACTATCTATATTATTACGAGTATAAGTGAGAAGTACCTACCTACTGATATTGTCAATATGCCGTTCAATAAATTTAAGTCTCGCATTGAATGCTTCTTGTTGGGTAAGGCATATTATACTTGAAATAACTTCCTAGATCAGTGTTTTTCAAACTTTATGGCGTCACGGCCTTTAATGACCATCAAAATTCCTTCGTGACCCCCCAAAACCCAATTTGTACGATAAACCTTAGAACCCAAGTCTTATTTAACAGACTTGGAACGCACCCTTCTATCATTCAGTCAGTTAAGCGTTTTGGAACGCAACCTATATTTATCAAATTATCCAAGAATTTTCATCGGATAATTCTGTGAACATGTAAAGTCATATTCCCATTATGGACACGATTATGAAAATAACTATTGGAACTTCCAGCTGATAGAATTCTAAAACTGGATTTAGTATCCGTATAGGCGCGTTCTGGGTGAAAATAATGGTTGAATATCCCAATCTAGCAAATGAAGCCCTTGTTATATTAATTTGTAAAATGATTAAACCGTCTGCGTGTCACGACAGGAACCACGTTTTAATAAATTAGTTTAAAAAAAACCAACTCGTTCTTCGCTCTGAATAAAATATATATAGAAAAAAAAGGGATTCTGCTCATATCCGTTAATATTTGACTTGCGCAGAAGTAATGATATCCACTAGTTATTTGCGGAGCGAAAACTGGTGTCAATCGAAGTTTTTCGATTAAATGGACGCGGTAATAAATGGTGAATGGCCGGCGGGCCCGCCCGCGGCGTCGGGCCGCGCTGGTGAAGTCGCAGCTCTATTCTCTATGGCTATTTCTTAACGCATTTATCCTTTATCTCTTTTACTTACTTCAAAATCAAATAGATTATTAGGAAAACCTGTAATTTTAGGTTAATATTATACATATATTCGGAGGTATAATCCTAAACATAAACAAATAAGGCCCGAGTGTGTATTGTTGCCGAGCTTCGTAGATTACTTAAGTTATCAGCCACCACGTACTGGGCCTCAATTCTACTGGGTAAAACCATATTGCCATATTGCTATAAAAAGAGCTATCGTAACGTTGACAATTGACAATACCGTACCACGTCAAAAGCAATATTGTATTACCGCCTAGAAAAGAGGCGGAGTACGATTACGGAACCGGCTTGCTTCGTGTCTTCACAAAGAATATAAAAGAGTCCTAGTTTATCCTTATATGGATATGATTTGATCAACTTAATATGAATATCACACATGTAGGTAATAAGTATCCCAATCTAAAAATAAAAGCTTAGTTTAAGTAGTGAAACCTTATAAATAGTGAAATATAAATATAAAATGCGTTGTATGATATGATTGTCTTTTAGAATAAATCTTGATAAAATGAATTTTCATAAATATGCTATGTTATCTTGCTATACATATAATATGCTATAAGTATATACCGCTTGAAGTTCCTGGCCAACTATACAAAGTGTCCAGTAAAGTTGAGGAATTTAGAATTGAAATCAAAAAGGTGTCCAATAAGTAAGTATAGAAATTCCATAACATATCATACTAATTTAATTTAGAACTATCTGAACAAACCTTGGACAGCCTCCAAAAAGGCTACAGAGGTAAGCAAGAAAAGGTCACATGACACAAAAAAATATATGGAAATGTAAACTATTTTGACTCCATCAGAATTTATTGAAAAAGCACCAAAAGCAAAAAAAACAATTTGAATTGCTCTATGATTTAAATACTCATATTTGTAATTCAAATACAACATGAAAAGCTGAATATTCAGCTCTACAGAGGTTGTTAGTTTGATTCTACTTTATACGACGCAGCAAAAATAAAAATACGTCAAAAAAAACTTTATATTTATGCGGACCCCTCTATGATTTCACTTTCTTTAATTATTTTTATTTATTAGTTAATACGCCGTTATAGGCAGCACGAATTCTGAAAAAAAAAACCACCCGCTGTCTGTTACGATTCAAAAGATTCAGCTCCTTAAAGCCAGGGCGGACGGACGGGGGCGTATAATAGTCTCGGATATGGAACTCTAAACATGAGTATACATGAGCTGATCGTACACATCGCATTAAACGACTTAAATACTCATTACATGTTTACTTTAAGTTTTACTATTTATATGGTTCATTATTTTATTAATGCGATTTCATTCTTAAATAGTCACATCTGTGTTATTGATAGATCTATTGCACAAAATGACACCGTGGCAGGTGATGGATATTACTGCTTTAGCCTGTAGGTGTACAGGCACACTATTATTTTGAAACATGCAAGATTGTAATTCGTCTAATTAGCATTTTCAATCTATTTCGATAACAGGCGAGGAATGGTAAACTCCAAATACCTAATCGTACTGAGGGTGAAAACTCCAATCGTTCGATACAATCAAATGTTAGATTTCCTCCAAATACGGGATAAGTCTATCTAAATAAATGTTTTTGAGCCCCTCATCGTATGTTTCAATGGCGACCATCCATAATTAGTGCTTGTGAAAATGTCGTGTTAAATATAATGTTACCTGGAAGCGATATTTTATTGGGGTAAGTCCGCCTTTGTCCTTCCTATTTTGTAAATTGTATTTGGATATGTGTTTTATACAAAATCATTGAATCATTCGAGATGTAAGTATTCTTGTATATTATTACACTAGCTTTTGCCCGCGACTTCGTCCGCGTGGCGTGTTATAACAGAGAGATCTTTGTGTGTGTGGAAGAAAGGTTAAAAAACGCTTAATTTTATTATTTTTAAATGAGGTTATAGTATAAGTAGCTCAGTTGAATAATGAATTGTTATTAATTTTTAGATTATTAGTTTATGATAATTTGGTTTGATATAAATTTAGGAAAATACGATCAGTGGAGGCTAACCCTAAAGTACCTATAGGCTTTCGTCTGGAATTCAGAGGTGAGAATGTAGATGTCAGTCGGTATGAAAGTAAAAGTTTGACCACATGAAAACTAAAAACTGCCAAGTGCGAGTCGGACTCGTGCGCGAAGAATCCGGTACAAAATTAACAACAAAAAAACTCGTTTGTTGTATGGGACCCCTCTATTTTTTATTTTTTTCTTATTTTTAGTATTGGTTGTTATAGCGACAAACATATACATATACATATACATATTCTGTGAAAATTTCAACTGACAGACAGACAACGAAGTCTCAGTAATAGGGTCCCGTTTTCACCCTTTGGTTCCGGAACCCTAAAAAGAGTAGCATGGAAGAGTGGTTCGGTTGGTGGGTGGCTGGTGCAACCGGGATATGGGAAATGTATTTAGGAAACATATTATTTATAAAATTTCCTTATAAACAACGTTTCTGGTCTGTCTTTCTGGAGGGTGGTGCGAGAATGACCAGACTGGATGGTGAACTTACGCGGGAGCACGCCACATATAACTGACCATGGGAGAAGCAGGGCTATCTTAAATCAACTCCTGCTAGCGCGAGTGTTTGACCCTGCGACTTATTAATGGTCATGGCGAAACATACCTTCAATGGAAATTGTAGTCTCCGAAATTCGAAAGGAAGATCATTTGGGATTAACGGTATTCGCGGTATAAATACCGTTTCTCCCTTTGCAGACCCAGTTAAAATAATACCTTCGACATTATTACGATGCAAGACCCTGACTTGAAGTCTCGTGCCGTTGCATAATTTAGGTGGTTTCATATTCCTGAGCAACATTACTGGTGCACCGACTCGTAATTCGTAATCTAAGACTGTATGGAAGACCAGCTGGATTAATAGTGTTCAAAAACTCAACCGGATAGTGAACAGCGTCTTCTGTATGTATAACTGTATCTACTGTACACCGTGTTTTTTTTGATTTACGATAACTTTAAGGGAACGTTCTTTAGGTCAAACAAAGTTAATTTCCCGAAGACAGACAAATGATAAGTCTAACGGTTTTAAAGATATTTAATTTTTAAATTTAATCAGTTAATCACGTTAAACTAGTGTAAAAGGCTCTTAATTGATAACAACAATTTTCTTTTAATACATATGAGTAAAGAGTTTCCAATTGTTAGGTTTGTATACGCGTCAATCTAAAGTGACTTGTACCTGTCAAGTGTTATCTTTACTTGTGTGTGTATGTCACGCCAACATAGACGTATTTGACACTGATTATTACAGATGTAGTGCATCATTGTTTTCCTTCGAATTTTCACGGAAACGTACGAACGTATCTTGCTATTTCAGTCTGTCACAGTACAAAAAGTACTGAGGTTGGCTGAAGTAGCATGACAAATACGAACATTTCCGACAAAATACGAAGGAAAACAATTATGCACTACATCTGTAGCTAGGTAACTCTAAAGGCCCTTTTAGAATGACCAAAGATAAAAGATTTCATTATTTTGTTCTAAACTGAAAAAAAGATTATTTTGCAATATTTAAAAATCTAATCTACCAATTAGTTTCTATAGATATACCTAGTAATATGCCGAAGTTATCGTAAATCAAAAAAAACACGGTGTATATATATTCACCTGCAAATGAATTTAGCAAAACGTCATTTATTAGTGCGGCGTGTTCATTTGTGGGGATAAAATAGCTCTTTCATGCAGCCATTCTATAGGTTTATGTTGAATTTGAGCTATATTTGGATATACTTTATCCATTAATTGCGGGACTGTTGCAACTACAGTGCATAAATTTTCTGGTAAATTTATCAAACTGTCTTTTTCTGGGTATAAGCCATTTCCTATTTTAAGTAGTATATTTGAAATTAGATTTTTTCATACAACATTTTTTCCCGCTAACTTAATTTTTCAAAATACAGCCATAACTAAACTTTATATTTACTAAGCTATGCATGCATGCTAGATTGAAAACATCTATCTTACGCGGTTTAGATTTTTCATACAAAAGGATTTTCCCGCTAATTCCCGTTCCCAAATTTCGGGAATTCCTTTCTTAGTGCACCTTTGCGGTACCTAAGCTACGTCCCTTCCAAATTTCAAGTGCCTACGTTTAGCCGTTTAGGCTGTGCGTTGATATGTCAGTCAGTTTCTCCTTTTATATATTTAGATTTTTAATACCTTAGGATATCGTTCTCCTACGCAGCGCATCACTATTACAAACGGATAAGGCGGCATCGGCGATAGAATTGTGGCCATTCAGTCCGCCAACCGCCTCATTTTTGCTGCTAACTGTAATCGAATGATTTATCATAAGTATTATAACTAAGTATATGAAACCGTGCCAGAATAAAGAGATCCAAGCGCATTCCTTCACATTTTATACAAGTGTAGGTTTTATTTGGACATGAAAACTGAGTCGTTTATATATGTATAATACCGGAGCAGAGGTCTGACCCTACTGTGATACTTACACTTGTTAGACTTGAATGAGGAATCAGTCCTACACTCATCTATTATGATTTTATATTTATGTTTACCTACACTAGTGGGTCAGTAGTCATCGGAACCCTTTTGAAACACTATTTTAGGTATGACCCTTTACTTAACATTGTGTACGGCTACAAAACAGCATTGGGTTTTTACCGGTGTTTTACAGAGCCCCAAGGCTCCACAGAGAACGCAGAATAGATGACCTCCACCATCGACCGGTAGGAACTTAATAAAAACATTAAAAACGTACAGCAACCAATTATATTTCTAGGCTACTATGGACTATTGGTTGACAACCAAAACGTAAGAGTATTACTATTATTTGGCTTACAACGTTCCATTGACAAAGTTCACAGTGGCCTAGGAATCAAATTGGTTGACTGTCACTGTACAGTTCTTTTTGTCAGTGTAATTTGTCAAAATAATTAGTTACGTCTGCGTATATCATGATGGGATAGCCATTACTTAATAAGCCACCTGATTATTATCTGTATTTCTTTACACTTAGGATGGGGTACTTGAAAGTATTAAATAATCAGTTAATGTATTGCTAGTCACGACTGCACGTCTGGCGCAATTTTCGTCGTGATTTTTGTTGCTTGCAGCCGTTGGTCCCAGTCTAACTGAACTAGTACCTATAAAAAGGACAACGAGACAATTGAATGTCATGCTATAAAAGGAAAGCGCTCTTGCCGGGCTGAGTGCTCTCGAACGTTCCACGTTGATGGCAGCCATATTGAAAGCGGCCAATTAAAATGAATATAATGCTAGCGAAAACACTCGTTGGTTGTGAGTCGAGTATACATTTTTTGTGTTTGGATTGAATTAAATTACGGGAAAAGCTGCAAATCTAACAAAGACCATTATTTTAAAAGCCTTCACTGGGTACGTCTACATACCTATATACTAGGGACCTAGAGGACAAATCTATGTAAGAGTATAAAGGATCATTGTTATTATATTAGGTAAACAGTACAAAACGGACCTTGCGGAGATGTACCACGCAGCTCAGCAGGATATAGACTTTATTGTAAAGTGATCTCATGACAATGGCATTATTTTAAACTCAGGGAAAACTAAACACCTTATTCTAATAAACTAAATTCACCTTATAAACTAAATACATTCGCCACATTTAGAGATAGACTGTCAAACTTCTGCCTTGTTATTACATAGTTATTCTTGTTTACATAATAATTTAATTAAATTATATCAAAGAAAAATATAAAAATGATTATATTATATATTAGTATTCTTCCCGTTAGTATAAAACATAAATACCTTCTTGCCGTTAATAACCATAGCGGTCAGGAGCATCACCTATTTCGGGTTAGTCATAACTATGGCACAAGATCGGTGTCGGAGGGTAAATTTAAGGTACCAAGGATCAACAACTATTACGGAGACAGAACACTTAAAAAACGAATACCTTACACTTTAAATAGTCTATCTGAAGATATCCGATCAGAACCTAATTTACACAAATTTAAAAGGCTGCTTAAAAACATCTACTTCATTTATTATAAAATAAATATAAATTAAGTTAGTATTAAGGAACCAATTGTTACTATCAAGTTTAAAAGGACTCAGCTGCAGTCAAACTGTTTGACAGTTTTGCAGACTATTTGTTTAAGAACATTATGTAATTTTTGGTTAATAAATATCATCTGCATCCTCCATCACTTCAGAAAATAAAACTGAAGTGATGGAGGATGCAGATGAACGTGACTGATAGATTATCCACGTAATTATAGAGTATGTTTGTAGCCTTTCAGTTTAAAAGTCATACAAGTATTCGATATCAAATAGGCATTGCCAACCTTGAAGAAAAATACGAAATGTTAGACTTGCAAGGAGCAGGTGCTGCTGCTTGGCCACGGGTCTTGCGGCAGCGATGCAGACGAGCCGCTGATACGGTGCGGCGATTGCTAAGCTTACTAGTGGTGTTGACAACCAGCTCAGTATCACAAATTACAGTGAACAAGTGTAGGTCTGTACAGCTAGTTGTATCTGAAATATTCTGGCACTGGTATGAATTTTAGTACGTTTAGACTGACGAACAATCTCATATACATACAAAGAAAGAGGATGTATGAGTAAGTAACGGTCTACCGAAAACTAAAACTTGAATGAGAGACCATTGTATTGTATTCAAGTTTAACATTATTATTGCGGTAAACGTTAGGACCAAGAGTTGTCTTGTTATAAACCGCCCGCAGCAGCCGCCCGCCACGCCGCGTTGTTTTCCAATACCTATACATTGCCGGTTTCGCAAAACCCTTTTTTAAAGATTTTTTTACAGAAATTTACAATTTTTTAAATGTCTGGAAAATTCCTTAACTAGGACGCGGGTGCAAAAAAACCAGTAGGCACAACGATAAGCATAAAGTACGGAGTCGCACCGTGTGGCATTTGATTCTCGATTTCCCTAATGTTTCAACTGGACCGAAAACTAAATCACTTTAATGATTTTCAATTCCCAAGAAGGTACTCCGCTAACTACCGCGTCACCTATTTATTTGTGGTTACAGTCCAACCACGCGTAAAAGTAATGGCCTAGTTATAGCATTATGTATGTCTCACTCATGTCCTACTAATACCAATCACAAATTCCTCTCCTTACAACCTATCTGCAAACTACGTCGGTAACCTCATCAAATGTTTAGCTTATTGAATAATCTTACAAAGTGCGGTGAATTTGACGTGGTTAAGCATACGAGGCTCAGCCTTTGAGTTATTAGTGGTCACAGAAATACGAGTACGTATCACCAATGTCTAATACTAGGGATCAACTCTGCTATGCTCTGCTACAAAATTAATAGATTCTTCGTTATGGTCATAATTTGTACCTAAATAATTAATTATTTTATTCTATCTGTCGCAGATCCCAATTACCATAACTGATCTTTTGTGGCAGCCCTTTGTTGAAGCTCACTGCAAAGGCCCGTTGCGTCTAGGAATTTCCAGATGCTCTGGGCATTGAGGAGTTGTATCTCTTGTGGGTCCACGATATGTCGCCCTAGGTGGAATCTTCTTTTGCGCATTAGTTGTCCGCAGGAACAGTGGATGTGCAGTGGTGCCTCCATTGTTTCTGGCATAACCAGCATGTCGAGTCTTGTTTCATATCCATTAGAAACAGATGTCTGCTCAGTTTACAGTTGCCAGTTAGGATCCTAGTCACTGCGCAAGTCTTTTCTCTTTTGAGTTGTAGAATCTCTTGGGAGAGCTTGCTTCTGACCCCTTTATTAGTGATTTACAGTATTTTAGTCCTTTTGTGGACTTCCACAGCTCGGTCGCTCTAGATCTACCTATATATATATATAGGTCACTTAGCAGGAAATAGGCTTTTTGTTTTGTCATATACATGTGATGGTACAAAACGGCGGGCTGACCAGGGGTTTTGAGCGCCGTTCCTAGCCAGTTCCTCTGCTATTTCGTTTCCATCAAAGCTTGAGTGCCCTGGTACCCATCTAAGTATTACTTTGTTGGAGTCTCCTAGGGCATTTAGGTTTTCTTTGCAGTTTTGGACTAGTTTGGATTATATTTCCAATGCGTCTAGTGCCAAGAGGGCAGCTTGGCTGTCCGAGTTGATGTAAATGTGCTGGTGTCTACGGTTCGTCTCAAGGTTGATTTGCTAATGGCGAAGATTTCAGCTTGGAAGATTGAGGCATCTGTCCCCATGTTGACTCTGACTTTGAGTCTTGGTGTCTCACCATAGACACCGCACTCCACATCGTTCCCTTTTTTGGAACCATCTGTATACCAAATGTGGCAACCCTCTTTATAGTCCAACTGGCCTTTCAGACATTCGTCCCTGGAGGGTATCTTCACTGTTTTTTAATTATATACAGTATGCATGTCATCAGTCATGCATAAGGTTTTTTGTTCAAACACCGATGCCATGAGCTTGGTCAGTGCTTGAGAGCTCCATTTTGTCCTTGTTTTGGTGCAGATTCTGTATATGCACTGCTCAGCCTCTTTTTGCACTTGTAGGTGCAGTGGTGTTAGGTCTAGCAGCGCATCCAGGGCCGAAACCAAAAGACAACAATATAATACCATCAGGTATCCCATACGCTAGTTGCCTCCTCTTTGCGATAACAAAATGATATGTACCATTGTGTACCAATTTTTTGGATTTAGTAATCGCCATAGTTTCAGAGAGCTGTCTTTCCTCACGCTGAACAGGCACTTTGCGTGGAGTTGCAGAAATCAACTCGCTACGATAAAGGTTAAATTAGGGTTACTTTATCAAAAAAAAAAGGTGAATTATTTAAGAGGACGGAGACAGAGTCAAATATTTAAAAGGAGAGGAGCAGATTCAACTTAAGGATAACGTTCAAAATTCAAAATATTTATGTTGTAAATTGGCCACATGGGGAGTCTTTTACACATCGGTAATATACCTATTATAATTATATTGTACTACGAGTATGAGTATAATATGAATACTTAGATAGATAAATACTTGACTATTATAAAAACACATGTATGATGTGATGATGACGCCCGTTGACGCGTTGGGGACGCCCGGCCGGTTCAGGCAGGTCGATCGGTTGTCCGGTCATTCCGCCCAGTTCCCTTTGGTTGGTAGGTTACTGGTCTGACGACGCTCCCATCCAACATGGATCCCATCATCTCGTGTTCTTACAGAGCAGAAGTGCGTCGTAGAGGTTAATGGTTTTGAGTGCTTCATTAGATAACACGTCCTCCCCGAATTTCCTCAGCGACGAGTACTGTAAATGACCACTCGGCTAGGATAGGACATGCTGGCTTGTTTCCTCCTTACCGCAATGTGGACAGAGGGGATCTTGTCTGATACCTATTACCGTTTGATGTCTGTTGAGCGGGTAGTGCCAACTCAACACTCCTGTTAGTATGCTAAGATTGTACTTACCAAGATTTAGAAGATACTCTGTTCTGTTTTGGTTTACCCTTCAAATCATGATCTTAGGGTGTCTATAAGTCGTAAGTTGTACGCGTGATCCCTTGCAAACGTTTATTGCACAGGTTTTATATCTTATAACATATTATATCAATAATACTTATATCATACATTCATTATATTAGGTAATCATTATATCTTTATACTTATCAAACAATATACCCCATGAAAATATCTACTTTGTGCTTATATCAAAGTTTATTATGCGCCTTGAGTGATAACTGATAACATTCTATTAAATTATATCAAATATATATTCTATTAAATTATATCAAGTGAAAATATATCAAAAGTTGTTATATCGCCCGTTAAGCACCCCCCTAACCAGCGTGACTTCGCCTAGGGTGATCGGTACATTTCTCCAATCTTAGACTAACCGGGTGTTCTAGTGCCTTGAGTGCTGCTTGACTGTTTGGGTATACTAGTATTATGACGTTTCTTCCCGTTATATTGCTTCGTTCCTTAAGTATCTGTGCATATTCCATTATGGAATTTACTCGAACTTCTGCCTGGAAGACACATGTGTAGCCCCCTAGTGGTAAGTTGTTTGCTCATTCAGTTCAGGTTCCATTACTTCTAGTTCCCAGTTTTTTCTCTCTCCTATGTGAATTCTGTATTTTTTGTCATAGTTCTTCATTTCCTTTATTAGGTCGTTGTAAAACATGAGTAGGTCCTTGTTAATCTTTGACTCTTATTGTATGCTTACGTGTCTTTTGTCCGATTCAGACCCCATCCACTGTTTGCTCATTTTTATTCTGTGCCACTGTTCTGTGACTCTCTTCTCTACTTCGAGATATATGGGGTTCAGTTCCAGTATTATCTCCAGGGCCTGTGTTGGTGCTGTTCTCATTACCCCAGTTGTCTTTAGATATGCTAGTCTCTGGATTTTCGAGAACTCTTTGTCTACATTTTTTATTCTTGCTCTGTGCCACCAGACAATGGCTCTATGTAGGAGTCTTGGGAGAACCACTGACTTATAAATCCATTGTGTTTTCAGTGCTTTTAGTCCCTATTTTCTGCTTATAGCTTTCCTGCATTGCTATAGAAATATTGTATGTGCGTTGCTCTTTTATGTCTGTCTTGTACATCAGTTTGCTCTGTAGTACTATGCCAAGGTATTTTATTTCCTTGAGTACTTTAATCTCCTCACCTTTGACTTCGTAGAGGTCTAGTCCCCTGCGTTGGCACAAGTTCAGTACCAGTTTGATTCCTCTTATAATGACTTTTCTCATTACACTTAGGGTATTACCCCTATCTAGGAGTACCCCGTCATTTATTTATTTATTTATTTATGTGTTTTAGGAAGACTTACACACTAATACAGGAAAGTAAGAATTAGGTAAATATGACAATCTGTAAATTTCTGACAGCAAGTCTCCGCATATTACAAGCTATATTACACAGATATATTCACTCAATATGGTTCGAAAAATAAAACTAAAAGATATTTAACAACATTATTATTTAAACTAATTGAAGAAAGCATTACTTAATTTTCTGGTAGCTTCATGAGCACTAGTGCAAAACAAGTCAATGTCAGTCACCGAAGACACCTCGTTAAAATACTTGGCACCATGCAGTAAAAATGAGATTTGCAAACGGTACATGTAGTAGCGGCCTTGGCCTGAGACCGAAAGGAGGCCGCATGAATAACTTAGATAATATCTCCGGACTATCTATACTGTTATTCGCAACTTTAATTAAGAGGCAGACGTCATTAATATTACGTCTAGTCTCCGACGGCAGGAAGTGGTAACGCTGACCACTGGTGGGTTATATAATCTAAATACCTCAGAAACCTCCTTTGGATGCCCTCAATACGATCAATATATACTTTATATTGAGGGTTCCAAATTTGCGATGCATACTCAAGCAGGCTACGTACGAAAGAACAGTAAAGATTTTCTAAGAATTTCAATTCACGGAAGTCAGCTGTCGTTCTCAAGATGAAACCCAGCGCTTTAGATGCTCTGGTAACAATGTGGCCAATGTGACAGTCGAAAAATAGTTTGCCGTCATGAATGTCGCCAAGGTCACGAATCTTATAAACCCTGTCGATCTGCTCATTAGCGAATGTGTAACCTGTACCAATGGTTGTTAACTTTCGCGTATAATTAATATAAAAACATTTTAACATTGACAAAAGTATCTTAGTCAATCTAAAGGTTCCTCACATCTTCAGAGTCATGTATTAATTTAATAATCTTCATATCGTCGGCATATAAGAGTATGTAAGAGTGCTTAAAGCATTTCTTAATATCCATTAAAAATATAACAAATAGAAGGGGCCCTAGAATCGACCCTTGTGCTACAGCTCATCTTCCGGTCCGCGGACGCCACTCCAGAACCTTCTGACCCCATCGGTCATCAGTCCTGCGAGCAATGTGCCCCGCCCACTGCCACTTCAGTTTAGCTATTCTTCGGGCTATGTCGGTAACGAGTGATTCTTCGAGGGCGTGATTTTTGTCTTATTCCTCTGTGGTGTATTTTTTGCTTATTTGAGTAAAGTAATATATTATCCCATGAATTTAGAAACATAAATATGGTTTTGGCACTCATTTTTATGAACTCGTTAAGACCATAAATAACTTTTTAATTTTTGTGCCCAGAGGAATAAGAAGTTGACGACAGAGGAATAAGAATAGTGTTAAAGTATTAAAAATTATGTGATATTCTCGGTATTTAAATTACTTAAAAATAAAACAATGTGCAATTATTCATTGTTGTTTTAATCAATTCAATAAATCACAATACTCTTATAATCAGCCTCATTTATTACAAATATATGAATTTATATAAAAAATGTAAGTACCTACACAAGTCCGCATGATACGAGTCTGTGTATGTATTCTTAAAACAAATAAAAATTAAACTATTTCAACAAAAAAGTTCAAATTTGTATTACTTAAAAAAAAAAAATCTTATCATGTTTTTTTACTTATTGTTAATTTTAATGTTCTTTTTTTATTTAATGATACCCATTTAAAATCGGCCTTAATAAGAATACAAACTGCACAAGGTTTCATAATCCGAATCAGTCGGTAAGTTTCCAAAACTTAAAAAACATAAAAATAAAGAAAAACAATGTTCTAGGAGCCATTAAAATGTAAACAATAGGAACCATAACCTTTTTGGTTTCAATCAGATCATTATAATCATGGCACTTATAATAAGACTTTAATTAAATAATCATTTAAACATATCACAAGTTTTTTAAATATTTTAAATATTTTAATTTAAGCATACCTGTTTACATAAAAATTATATCTAAGCCAATAAAAAATAATGGTCACAGTCCGACTGATAGTTTCGGGGAAATGCTAGAAAAAACACATAGGTACATACAAATTAACAAATAAACATACAAACATACACCTATATTTTTTTGTATATTTGTTTAGAAGCCCTAATAGATTATCATATGTGAATAAATTGCAATTTCAATAATATTACATACCTAAATACTTCTTAGATTGATAACATAATTTTTTGAAGCAGATTAAAACGACTGCATTAGTCTCTAATTAATTACCTCCTATCTTAGAAGAAATATATAAATTAATAACAATATCGAAAGTGAAAAAATATATATGAAAACTGACTATTTTCTTATTCCACTGTCCATAACTCCAAAGCAATAAGGGACAGTTGAGTAAGAAAACATTGAAAACAAGGTGATGCTTCATAATACAAACATACTGGAAGGCTACCGTTAATGCTACGGTAAGATAGCACGTAAAGCAGTTGTTAAACCTTCTTTTATAATAATGCACACCCTGGCAATTTGTATTCTATTATTTGAAATTGTCTTATTGTCATCTGAACGTCTGTCTGATTTTTGCTTTTGCTATCAATGATTATATCTTCTTGCACTCCACGAAACTCTGCATTTTATTAACTTTAAAGGTTATGGTCCTATTTGCAGCAGTGCTATATATATAATATAATAAATGCTTTATATATGTGAAGAATAATTAGAGTGAAAAATTTGTGCTAATGGATAACTGTCCATCGACATCAACGTCGGCACTAAGCCTGAATCAGTCTACGACGTCAACAGGCGCTAGCTTCAGTAAACTAACAGGCAAGAATTTCAACACATGGATTTTTAGCCTAGAATGTTACCTAACTGATTTAGACTTATGGAGTGTCTGCATCAATCCTGTTAACATCGCAGACCCTATGGAAGCCAGAAAAGATCAAAAGGCACGGGCTAAAATTTGTTTGACCTGTGAAGAATCAGTTTATCCAGTCATTAGGTCAGCTACTACGGCCCATCAAACATTAAGCAGTCTCAAGAAAGCCTATGCTGACAGTGGTCTGATAAGAAGGCTAGGCCTTATTAAAAAACTCCTAAATAATGAGTTTAAGGGAAACCTTCACGAGTATGTCAATAACTCACTGGCTACGCAGCAAGAACTGCAGGGAATCGGAGCAGGAGTTGATGACGAGTTCCTGGCAATAATAATGCTTGCTGGTCTACCCGATAAATTCAAGCCACTCGTTATGACGCTGGAGCACTCCACTATGAAGATCACATCGGAAAACGTAGTGACAGCTCTTTTAAAGGAAGAATCGCGAGCTGTACCCGCCACTTCCAGTACCCGGGGGATTACAAACACCGTGCTACATGTCGGCAGTGCACCGAAGAAATTGTTTTGTACTTATTGTAAAAAGTCAGGTCATGTAGTCTCGAAGTGTAGGAGTTTAAAAAACAAAACCACTAAGAATGATTCGGCGATCAAGTCATACAATACATCCGAATTCACCCTGTCATCTTGTTTCTCTAATATAATCTCCCTCAGGTCAACATCATTGGTACATCGATTCCGGCGCAACATCCCATATGAGTAATAGGAAAGATTGGTTTACAAACATTTCATCCCACATCACCCCTATTACTGTTGCTAACAAGGAACAATTACTGAGCCATGGAAAAGGTACTGTAAATATTGAAATTTCCGACAATGTCAAGTAAATAAGTAACGTCTTGTATATTCCTGGCTTAGCAACTAATCTTTTGTCAGTAAGCAAATTACTTAAATGATGGCTTCGATGTGTTGTTAACATCAAAAGGCGCAAGCATCGTCCCAAGTGGAGGATGTCACTTGACGGGCTCTGTCATTGCCACAGGTTCTGCACATAAAGGTATGTATAAACTAGACGTTTGTTCGACTAGTTCACAGGCCATGTGCTCTGTCAGTAAAGAGTCTGCTATGCTATGGCATTTACGCCTTGGTCATTTAAACCATAAGACTTTGAATATTTTAAAAAATAATAGATGCCATAGATTATGCTAATAGAGGTTTGAATGTTAAATGTATTCCATGCTTACAGGGAAGTCTTGCAAAGAAACCTTTTCTGAGCTCTACAAGTAAATCGAGTTGCGTTCTTCAACTAATTCATTCGGATCTATGTGGTCCAATGAGCACGCACTCGTGGGGCGGAGCCCTATATTTACTTACTTTTACAGATGACTTTAGTCGAAATTCTTTTGGATATCTCCTAAAATCAAAGGATGAGGTTTTCACTAAATTCGTAGAGTTTAAGCACTTAGTCGAAAACCAAACGGGTCGCCAAATCAAAGTTCTACGCTCTGATAACGGTCGTGAGTACGTTAACCACGGGCTGTCTACCTTCTTGAAGGAAAACGGTATTGTTCATCAAACTACAATTCCTTATACTCCTCAGCAAAACGGAGTCTCTAAGAAGTCAAAGTCAAAGTTCTTTATTCTTCAATTTAGGCATAATATAATGCACCTATGAATGTCAAAAAGCATTACCACCGGTTCGAAAAATAAAACCTTTGCCCCGAGAAGAACCGGCGTAAGAAACTCGGCAAGTGTGTCGTCTGAGCGTGCCAACCGTACTATTATTTAGAAGGCGAGATCTATGCTTCAAGACAACTACCAAAAGCATATTGGGGAGAAGCGGTTAATACGGCTATTTATTTGAAGAACCGTACACCTACGCAAGCTTTAAATAATAAGATTCCTGAAGAAATTTGGACAGGGAGAAAAGTGAACCTTTCTCATCTGAAAGTCTTTGGTTGTGAAGCGCATGTTCTCATACCGAAAGAAAAACGAACGAAGATTGACGCGAAGACCCAAACTTGTATCTTTGTAGGTTATGCGACAGAAAGCAAAGGCTATCGTCTCGTAGATCGCCAAAACCCTCGAGTTTTAATAGTCGCAAGAGATGTTGTTTTTATGGAAGAACAAACACGCTTAGATTCTAATCAATATCTCCCTTACAGTGAGATACCAGAAACTTCGCCTGAATCTCCACAAGTCTTTCTGCCGATTTTAGAAGAAGAACCTATTCAACAAGTTCCAGTGCCGTCACTTAGTCAATCACCACCTGATATTCAACCGGAAGCATTACCATCGGACCAATCCGAATCAGCTACCCCGCAAGTAACATCTGGTATCTTGGAAGCTGAAGTCATTCCTGAGCTCTTATCTGAACGGAGATACCCTAATCGAGAGAGGCGTCCTCCTGAAAGGTATGTCTATGCGGTTCAAATGACAACATACCTGGAACCAGAAACTTACAAGGAGGTTACAGATCATCCTCAAAAGGGTCAGTGGCTGGAAGCAATGCAGGCTGAATATATTGATGAAACATGGAACTTAGACTCTAGTCGACAGACCTAAAGATCGCAAAACAACCAAATGTAGATGGGTCTTTAGAATAAAAATGGACACGAGTGGAAATGTAGTCAAGTATAAAGCTAGACTTGTAGCTAAAGGATTCACTCAAATACCAGGAGTGGACTACGGTGAAACTTTTTCACCTGTTGCGAGGCTATCATCAGTTCGACTTTTGATGGCATTTGTCGTCAATCTTAACTGCCAAATTGATCATCTCGATGTGGAAACAGCCTTCTTAAATGGTGATTTAGAAGAAGAAATCTTCATGGAACAACCAGAAGGTTTCTCAACTGATCCAAAACACAAAGTGTGCTTACTTAAGAAGTCACTCTATGGTTTGAAGCAAGCTCCACGCCAGTGGAATAAAAAGGTGTGCGAAGCAATGGCTGCCTTATCATTGAAACAAGCTTCAACGGAGCACTGTCTCTATCACAAAAGGAACGGCAACGACATACCTACTAGTCGTAGCAGATTTCGTCGATGACTTTTTTATAATGTCCAATAGTGACGATTTAAAAACACAGTTCAAAAATGAACTTAAAAAGATCTTCATAATTAAAGATCTGGGTCCTGTCAAGGACTGTCTCGGTATGAGAGTAATACAAAGTCTGAACTCTATAACTCTCGACCAGACGCATTATATCGAAAAACTAATTGACCGATATAATATGAATGAAGCTATATCTGTCACTACACCAATGGAACCTGGACTTAAAATAACTCTACCTGAAAAAGAAAACGAAGTTGAAGTACCGTATCGTGAACTTATCGGCTCGTTAATGTACATTGCTATTGGAACGAGGCCGGATATTTCTCACACCGTTCGTATCTCTCTCAATTCAATGCACATTACGGGGGGTACACTGGAAGGCCGCAAAATGGGTCCTTCGGTATCTTAAAGGTACCAAGGACCTCAAACTTCAATTTCACAAGAGTGAAATTCAACCCATTGGTTACGCAGACGCTGACTATGGTAATAACATAATGGACAGGCGATCATTTACAGGATATGTTTTCATTATGAGCGGTGCACCTGTCTCGTGGGAGTCTCGAAAGCAGCGCACGGTCGCCCTTTCGACTACCGAAGCAGAGTATATGGCCCTGGCCGAAGCGTGTAAAGAAGCCATATACCTAAAAACCCTCATAATGGAAATCTTCGCTGTCACTCATCCCATGGTTATCCATACAGATAATCAAAGTTCCATTAAGTAAATTAGCACACAACAGCACTTATCACGCCCGCACAAAGCACATCGATATCAAACATCTTTCCCTTCAGTTCATACCTACTTATGACATGATCGCCGATATCTTACCAAAAAAGCTTTACCGAAGATTAAACATTTTAAATGTGTAAATTCTTTAGGTTTACGGTAGATTAAGGTTTTTTTCATTGTAAATAGGCAGGTATAGGGTGTGTAATTTAATGCTGTAAATATAGGATGATGTATGATGTATGATGAAATATTCTTAAATTGAAATATGAATTGGCTAATGTCTTTATCAGCTGTAACTCATGTGGTTCTTCGTTATATTCATCTGGGTGAGGCGAGTCAAACAAATTATGAAGTTTTGTAAGAAATAATTGTTTTAAATACACCAAAACATTCAACCACAATTGATTAACTTTTTCATCCTTCGGAAAACTGCCAATGAAATGAAATCACATCATTAATTTTTTTCTTGCTTATGACAATGTATCGATCAGAAATCCTACCCACAAGCAAGGTCCCTACTTGTAAAAAGCCAAAATCTCTTTTTATCGGCTTACCGGTGAAACGATATCCCACAGCCAACATAGGATTCACTTTTACAAAATTGTATGCAACATGTTTTCACCATTTTGTACTCTTTTAAAACTGAGATTCGTTAAATGAAATTTCAATATGAAAACCGAGCCGCCATGATATGATTGATCATGATTGATACACTCAATGGGTTGACAGCCTAATCAAAAGCAAAACTTCCAAGTAGGTTTAAATCGTCACATTTTTAAGTTTATGGGGTAAAAAACCCATTACTATAAGAATTTAATTTATACAAATAACATAAGCTTTAAGTTACGATTCACATTTAATAAATTGTCTAAAACAGTAATTTTAAATTTCTACTAAATGCCGAAATTTTATCGCATGGCAAGTGTTAGAAAGGGACAAACTCCTCCGTTGTATCTATGCCGCTCGTACCGGTTTTTGCTCCTGTAAAGCTAGCAGCCCAAATTATGTTTTAAACCTATAATATAAGGTTTGTTTTAGCAAAACAATTTCTGGTTAGTCCTCAGTCCTGCTTTAGTAAAAGGTCCTTGATTACAACAAATTAACAAATATTCCGAAAATCTTATTTTTCTTAATTTCGTTCTTAATAACAAGTTGCTCAAATCAAAGGCTGATTTTTCAGTCTGGAAGTCACATTAAAAAAACGATAACTGAATTACAAAGAAAAACATATCGACATACTTAATCAATCATCATCTATGTAACTTCCAATGGTAACATACTTAATATGAGTTTCAAACTTCTTTTAACGATTTCTCAAAAGTGCAATTTTAGCATGTGTAAGTTTTGATAAATAAAATTAAAAAAAGTTTGGGATTTAGGGTTATGATTTTTTCTGTATTAGATAGCCTATTTAACGCAGATTTAGAATCAATGCTTCACTCAATATGTATCATAAGGACCCTTTAGCCATGGAACGCCACATATTTTCTTGCACTCCACGAAACTCTGCATTTTATTAACTTAAAAGCAGTTAATCAAACACAACTTTTTTTTTAAATATTATACACGCGTTAAAAAATCTAACAGAGTAATAAGAATGTTACGTGAACCAAGGACAGAGTAATGATATATTTACCTTCGTAACTCTGTAGTGATGAGCATCAGCCGACACGTCCACCACCTGACACGTTCAGAGCGCGACGAAAAACCGGCCCACGTGGGAGTTTTTGCTAGGTTCTTTAATGTCTTTACGATACAGCTGATTGAAGCCCGCTCCAGAGTAATAAGAATTTAACGGCGGACAAATGTTATATCTTCAGTTATAAGAATAATATTGCACGTAAAAAATATTTTTCGAACTTTGTTATTGTAACAACTAATCTTTTTTGTATGTAGTCACTCAAAATATTGATAAAGTTTACTAAATTTAAGATATTATCATATGTTTTCAAGAAAATGGAGAACGGACACGACAGAGTAGTAAGAAAAATAGGTTTTTTTATTTTTTTTGTAAATGTTTAGTATCAGTTACACAAAAATCGACCAATGTCCCAGTTAAACATGAATATCAGTAACCTCTGAAAAAAAAAACAACCTTCTAAACTAAGAGTTAGTTGAACTAAGCCCCCGGACGTCAAAAATCAGGGCCCCGAAGAATCACCCTAACCTTAGTTCTACTGCGGATATCATCATTTCTGATTCTATCACGCAGAGAAACCCCAAGCATAGCCCTCTCCATAGCCCTCTGAGTGTCATTGAGCTTCCTTATGAGGCCCATTGTTAGCGCCCACGTTTCAGATTCGTAAGTCATCACTCATCAACACAAACTGGTCAAAGACTTTTGACTTCAAACACTGCGGTAATTTGGACGAAAAGGTGCTGCGTAGCTTCCCTAACGCTGCCCAGCCGAGTCGAATACGACGAGTGACCTCTTTCTCAAAGTTGGACCTACCTAACTGGACCGTTTGTCCCAGGTAAATATAGTCGTCAACAACTTCGGGCGCAGAGCCTTCGACAATCACGGGGGTTGGCGCGACATGGACATTGGACATGACTTTCATCTTGTCCATGTTCATTCTCAAGCCCACTCGGTCGGAAACTCTACTGAGGTCAGCGAGCATTGCACTGAGGTCCTCCATGTGTAACCCTCCCTATCAAAATCCCTCTATTCGCAGTAGTTCGGTTGTTAGTCCGGTTGACCGAACTAGTGCTACTTTTTAGTAGCAGTAGTCCGGTTGGGACAAAGCACCGGACTATCGCTACTGCTTTAGAAGCAGTAGTTCGGTTAGTAACGTAATTAAAAAAAACGAAAGAAATTATTGTACATACCTACTTTCCTTATAATTATTTTAAAATGAACATGTAAAGAGAGCCACTTTGTATAAAAATATCTCAGTAGAAATATCGCCACAAGTTAACTGTAGTTGGGTTTCTCTAATAAAATCATCTCTTTCAGTACATTTCTTACTTCTTTTCTTTAACGTCTTCTTTCCGAATCTCCTGTATTGATCGACTTTTAAATTTGCAAGAGTATTGTCATCCTGCAGTACGTGCAAAATTTGTATCATGGTTGGGTTTTTTTTAACACGTTCACTGCGGGTTGAGGCAAAACCGCCTCAAGCTCGACGATACGTCGGTGCGGGGCAAAAAGTTGTGATATCTCTCTCGTGCGGGAGCTGTCGCCTTTTACTTACAAGGCGTATGATAAAGACAAATATACATCTCTGTATGTTTCTCAAACGCTGACTCTTTTATACAGAAAAAAGGTTGGAGGTCTAAATAAGCCTCGAACGCACTGGATATATTTTTTTTTCACACAGTGCGGGTTGAGGTTAATTTAGCCTCAAGAAAGTTGACCTCAAGGCCGCACGGAGCGGGGCGCGGGCGACGCGGGAGTCGACCGCTTGACGTCAGTGCGGTGATAGTTATCGATGTTATATAATATAATGTTATAAATTAATGGGTTTTATTTACATAAACCAAAATTTATTTTCTTCCTGTTAGAGCATTTATACAAACCTACCTCTAAACTAAGCAAAGCTTGTACTATTGCTACTTAACGGCAATTAACAAACGTATGTATAGATAAATAAATACTTAAATAGATAAGCAACCATGACCCAGGAACACATATTTGCGATAACACACAATGAAACGCCTTTAAAGATGCTCGATAAGATGATCATTATTTCATCGATAATTTAGCTTTAAGTGCCATTCCCTGCTCTAGTCTCAGATAAAATTTAGTGCGTATTGAGAGCTAAAAGACCTCAAAAATTCTTTAGGTATTTTTTCTTAAGCCAGAGGTCAGAACCAAGGGCGAAGCTAAGTGTATATTACAACATTTACTGAGCAATGACTACAACACAAAAAAAAACCCTGGTCCTATTCTTGGCAAAGTTATGAAGTATTTAAGTAACTCCTGAAATTTGAGAGCGATTCGGCCTCACCCGCACTGTAAAAGAGTTCCGGTTTGGGTTGATTCGATCTCAACCGCAACAGCCAAAAGTCCTTCAAGTTGAGACCCGCAGCGAACGTGTTAATCAGCCCATTCATTTTGAAATTCCAACCTTCCACAATATTATTCGTCCGATGACGATTAGCAAAAACTGACCATATATGAATAAAGTCCGGCCTCATCCAAAAATTTTCAAAATATTTCTGGAATTTATTTAGATTTTCGTCATCAGAGGATATTTCATTCCGTATATATTGCCAACCCGCATTTATTTCTTGCTCAGGCAGCAAAGCTAACACAGAACATAAATGAACTATATATTTGTGTTTTTTCTTTATAAGGTTATATTCTGCAGCTTTACGCTTTAAACAATTACGGTAATGAAAATAACAACCAATCATTGTTGCATTTTTAAATACATATTTTATGGCATTCATATTGGCTTTTTCGTAATCAACGTGTATTTCTTTAGGATCTCACTCGGGAATTCTTGACTTAATTAATTCAAAAGCAATTCTATATGCCTTTTCGCTCTTATGTGACATAAAGGCAAATGCCAGCGGTATCACGTTATTTGTCTCATTTGTGCTACCCAAGTCTCCATGAATGCTAAATAACTGAGCAAATGGAGTGGGGCTGGCCTTGAAGGTACCATCCATGAAGTAAACTTTAATAGTTTTCATATGAGCCTGTGCATCACTGCTACAAAAAATAAGTATTCTGACGTCTTCATCACAATAATCCGCTAGTAAAATGTCAAAAAATAACGTTGGAACTTGCACTTCGGAAAGGGATGTTGAACGTAATTTCTCCACTCCCGCATGTTTACGAATCTTGCGATAAATTGTATCTTTCTTTTGTGAGAATGTTGGGATTGGATTGGAAGATGCTAAATCTAGGCCCTTATTTCGTAATGCCACTAAACATTTGCGATATACTCTGGGTGCAGGTTCTCTTCCTTCTGCAGCCTCTGTTATGCATTTATTGATAAATTCATCGATATTATTTTGTGATTCATCGGAACTACAAGTATGATCGCCTGTTTTGCCGATTGTGTCTTCTTCCTAAAAATGTTTATGAACATTCCATTAATAAAGAACAGAATATCCTACAGAAGAGTAAAGAAAAGAGATTGCTGATGGTATAGGCAGGTCTTACCTTTGCTAATGTAACATAGCCTTTACAACGTATATTTTCATCCTTGTAGTATTTACAGCGCCAGTAGCTGTTTTGCGTAACATAAACAGAATTTCTATAAAACTGATACCCACGAAACAACAAAACTCTGCCTCGTCCTCGTTTAATTATTTTAAAATCACTTTTATCATTCATTTTTGATGTAACGGTAACACATTAAGGTATTATTCGCTTTAAATTAATTATGCATTGGTGAAGAGCAATAAACACGAAGCCCCATCAATAAGAGGAAAACGACGTATTAAACAATTGAAAATAAACATTGTCATTATGATTAATACAATTCAACTTAAAAGAGTCTGTATACCTACATCTGAGAGAGTTTGTATTTCTATTTTGTGGCGATATTTCTACTGAGATATTTTTATACAAAGTGGCTCTCTTTACATGTTCATTTTAAAATAATTATAAGGAAAGTAGGTATGTACAATAATTTCTTTCGTTTTTTTAAATTACGTTACTAACCGAACTACTGCTTCTAAAGCAGTAGCGATAGTCCGGTGCTTTGTCCCAACCGGACTACTGCTACTAAAAAGTAGCACTAGTTCGGTCAACCGGACTAACAACCGAACTACTGCGAATAGAGGTCAAAATCACTCTATCCTATCTAATTCAACTCACCTAATTTTGTCTCTCTAACCTAAAGTAGTCTCTAGCCTAATTTTAGTCTCTAACCTAGATCCTACACCTATGTAAAGCCTAAAAGTAAACCTAAAGCTTACTAAGCTCTGAAACTGAAACTGTAAAAGTTACCCTATGTAAAGTTAAACTATGAAAAGCGACTCTAAGAAAAGCTACTATTAATTTCTTGACTTTTAATATAATAGAGTAAGAATGAATAAATATTGTTGAAATGGCCATATGATCGTCTAGTGTCTAGGAACCTATGTTGTGAACCGTTTTAGATAGTAACCTAAGAACTTTTCATGCATATAAGATTGGTATAGTTACATGATTAAAGCCTAACCCTTAGCCTACAGAATTGAGAGAGAAGTGAAGTGAAGTTAATAAAAGATAATGATAATTTGGTCTTATAACTTATACTAATAAAAGTCAGTCAGTGTCTGGGTCCATTTAATGGTTGTTAAGTTGAAACTGGAAAGTATGCTTAAGGCATTTTGCTTTTGCGCCTATGGTCAGAGCCCATGACTCCCCGCTCAAGACTGTGGGACTCGTCTACCTGACTGGACATCCCCCCAGCGCTTTAAATCTTTTCTTTCCAGGTGGGTCATTGATTTTACAGTCTTTGTCAGTTGTTAATAATAGAGTCAGTGATAGTATGTCATCTGTTTTCAATGGACAAGAGGGAATATTCAAAAGGCTCCTTACTCCATTGCAGGAGAGAAATATAAAAAATAATGGTATTGTTTGTAAATCATATTAAATTCACTAGGAGCCAAACTATTAAAATGTCAAAGTCGAACTGTCAATCATAATTTGTAGATATTTAATGAGGTATATTCCCGTAGGAATGGGTTAGTGGTTCCAACTGCTCACAGACTATAAGGCCGGTTTACCCTTGAGTAATACCAGGCAGGGTACGTAACCCATAGTGTAAACAGAGAAATAATTCCTTATAATGATAGTGAATCTTTCTAGTCATGATGAATGCTTGTTGTAATGATGATTTCAATCATAATTTGTAGATATTTGATGAAGTATATTCCCGTAGGAATAGGGTTTGTGGTTCCAACTGCTCACAGACTATAAGGCCGGTATACCCTTGAGTAATACCAGGCAGGGTGCGTAACCCATAGTGTAAACAGAGAAAGCACTTGACGTAAAATATTCAGTATGTTGAGAGAAATCAGTCCATCCCTTAGGATCATTCGATGTTGAAGTATAAATGGTCTTCTGCCATAGACTAGAAATAATCACGTATCATGAGTTTACTTTACTCAAACTTTAGGTAATCTGGAACGGTCGTATTTTTAGTTGGAATTGTAACTTGTCAGATGCTGCAAGGAGAAACCAGTTCACTAAGTCTCAATCAATTGTATTGTAGATTAGAAGGCATAGTAAAGCTTTCTAGTCTTGAACTTTTTGTTGGTTTAAGTACATTCACAAGAAGGAGCGACCTCGGTCATCGTAGTGCATTTTCTTATGCATAAATTCCCGTAGGAATGGCTGGCAAAGTTACCACACAGTGACTAGCTGGTGTCCGTAGACAGTGACAGCAGAGACGTATCTCAGTATGCATAGTAATTCACCTGCCTCTGAAGATCAAATGAGGGAAGGCAATCCAACTCGTCAATATGACTTTAAAATAATTACTTTTAATTGCAGTTAGTCTGCTATAGACTAGAAATATTTACTTTCTGATAGGCTTCCATAAGCCTTAATAGCTTAGAAAATGATAAACCGAGTCACAATAAGCTGAGATCTCCTTAGATAAAAATAGATAAAAATAAGAAGTTATTCCGTCCCTATAGACTAGAAATAATCACGTATCATGAGTTTACTTTACTCAAACTTTAGGTATTCTGGAACGGTCGTATTTATAGTTGGAATTGTAACTTGTCAGATGCTGCAAGGGGAAACCAGTTCACTAAGTCTCAATCAATTGTATTTTAGATTAGAAGGTATAGTAAAGCTTTCCAGTCTTGAACTTTTTGTTGGTTTAAGTACATTCACAAGAAGGAGCGACCTCGGTCATCGTAGTGCATTTTCTTATGCATAAATTCCCGTAGGAATGGCTGGCAAAGTTACCACACAGTGACTAGCTGGTGTCCGTAGACAGTGACAGCAGAGACGTATCTCAGTATGCATAGTAATTCACCTGCCTCTGAAGATCAAATGAGGGAAGGCAATCCAACTCGTCAATATGACTTTTAAAATAATTACTTTTAATTGCAGTTAGTCTGCTATAGACTAGAAATATTTACTTTCTGATAGGCTTCCATAAGCCTTAATAGCTTAGAAAATGATAAACTGAGTCATAATAAGCTGAGATTTCCTTAGATAAAAATAGTTAAAAATAAGGAGTTATTCCGTCCCTAATTTATTAGTTATGACGATAATCTTATTTAATGTAAATTTCCTACTTCCTTCACTAGTATAGTGGCGGTATAACACCAAACGCAAAGAAGTTTAAATGATTATTTTTAACACATAACGTTATACTATCAAACCTAGATGAATCCCTACAGATTATATACCTAAATTCCTACTTTCCCTAACGTTGAAGCTACCCTATTCCTACTGTATAGGCCTATTCTACGAACTACTTCCTATGGGCTTACCTCTCCCAGTAATTAGCTAGGTCCCTATGGAATCTGGACAGTTCAGCTGAGTCGGCTGAGAAGGCAACCTAAACACTCGTGTTGTGTGTACCTCCCCCCTTGCTTTTGATAGACCGTAGTCTGGTAGATAGCAAGAGTAAGGCCCCCTATTGTGTGGTTTAGTATATATAAATAATAATAGATTTATCGGGACCCATTCTCAACTCCAACAGAGCTTCAGTGGGTGCGCGCCGGCGTGCCAACTTGTGGACCCCACTTGTTCTCTGAAGGCTGACATTGAGGATAAGTAGGCATTTCTACAGATGTCTATGTTGGTAAAGAGATCATCTGGGCTTGCCCAAGGCTCTTTTAGAATCTAATAGTTCCAAACCAAAAGCTCCGTTAAGCTACCTCGGATTTGTCAGACACTTACTAGTGGTAGCCTGATCACTGTTCTGGTACAGTCATATGCTAATCTAGCTTAACACAAAAGGCAATCCCTCCCGCCGTAATAAAATTACAGCTTAACCCCCAACTAGTTAAATGCAATGTACCAGACACAAATGATAACTAACCCAAAGCTTCTGAAAAGTACACAGAAATAATTAATTAATACAACACAAATAAAATCAATTAAAATTCACACAGTAAAGTTAATACGAGTTGTCTTACCAAAATAACCAGGTTATTAATATTTATATAAAAACCCATCCCCTGTTGCCTGAAGTAAATCTCTTTACTAATGTGCAGACCCCAATCGTCCCCTATCATACATAAAAATACAGAGCTTTCACGCTGCATTCCCATACATGACAAGAAGGCAATTCCCCACACAATAGTACCTATTACCTATTCCCTAAGTGAAATGTTGTCCCTAAAACCTTGCGGATTAATTTTAATAAATTTGTAACTAAAAGCCCCTTTTATAAACTTACACCGCTATAACCGTATACTACAGAACCGCAGCTGAACTAACATGAATCTAACGTCCGACGCCGACGAATGCTACTCGACTCCGCAATATTTCCTACATGAAGTAAAATAAATCACTAATATAATAACACAAATAACGATGTTTAATGTAAGACTGCAACGCGACGTAGCTCAAACTACATAACACTCTTAACCGGTCCGCAAATACTAACTGTAATTAGTAAGCTAAATATCACTGCTAAAACAAATAATGAAGTTATACTGTTAACGTAACGCCCTTCTCCTATATGCTAAGTACCCGGGATTATACAAACGTAATCTACACCGAAAAATGCAACGATCCACAATACACGAACACGATAACACTATATAATAACGAACGTAAATTATCACGTAAATACCGAGAGTATAGGTAAGTATCGAGCGCGCGAGCTATCCTAATCGTCTCCTAAGTAGTTGTTGCTAGCTCGAAGCCTCCCGCCAAAGTGACTCTGCTCCGTTAAGCTTTCCTTTACTACTCCTTCCTATTGTTGAATTCATATCTTTCCCAGTTTGGAAGTTTCTACAATTTCGTCCTAAATCCTGCAATTGTGATCCTTACACACCCCATATAGAGTGCATCCCATAATTTTCCATTCCCTTTTTTTATCGTGGTATATCGACATTCCTCACAAGGACCAGCCATATTGCGCAATATAATCTTAGTTAATCTAATATAGACTCTAATTTGCTTCTACATAAGATTTATTTCCCGATTTCGGCCAATTGCATATCTACCCCAGCTTCCGAGAAAAAATTCCAAACTGTCTGTAGACACACAGCGTACAATGGCAACCTCGACTCCACGGCGCGCCACATCGGCGCCTAGCCTTTCATCAACTCAAAAACTTGCTAGCCTTGTTTCAAGCTTACAGAAAATGTAAATAAGGTCGATTTTAGAATACAGTCGTATTTCGATCCGAGATATCTAATTCCATTCCGTCTCCATATATTAATAATCTTAATTTCCAGTTAGATATTCTTAATCAGTTCTGTAATTATTAATCAGTTTCTGTTTGTTTCGCGTTCGTACGTGCAAGGAACAAAAGCGCCTTTATTACAATAGCAACAAGGTTGCATTTCGAGATTCAATTTAATGTCATCACGCCCGACTGCAATTAGCTATATTTAGACGTATTGATATTCTATATGGAAAATTGTTTTTAGTGTAATCTTTAATGTATAATGAGTTTTACTCTTGTTAGAGCCTAAACTGAAATGATTTATATTTGTGAATTGAACGGGCATATCTAGACCGTTACACATGGTCTCAGCCATGACTACGATATCGTCAGCGAATCGAAGGTGAGTGATGTACCGACCGTTTATATTGATGCCTCGTCCTTTCCAGTCCAGAACCTTAAAAGCATCCTCCAATACAGCGGTGAACAGCTTCGGAGAGATCACATCTCCTTGTCTGACTCCCCGCTGCAGAGGAATAGGCTTCGTGCTCTGGTCCAGTAGTCGGACGGACATAGTGGCGTTTTCGTACAGACACTTCAGCACTTCGATATATCGGTAGTCAACTTGGCACCGCTGGAGAGACTGCAGCACAGCCCATGTCTCGATCGAATCGAAGGCTTTCTCGTAGTCCACAAATGCAAGGCAAAGGGAGGTTATACTCTTCGGTCTTCTGTATAACCTGCCGCAACGCATGTATGTGGTCTACGGTACTATAGCCTTTTCGGAAACCGGCTTGTTTAGGAGGCTGGAAATCGTCAAACCTGCGCGCGAGACGGTTTGTGATGACCCTCGAAATCAGCTTGTAAACATGGCTCAGAAGTGAGATGGGTCTATAATTCTTCAGCAAAGTGAGGACGGAGCTGAGCAGCGTCTGAAGGCCCCTAAGGATAGGTTTACCACCCGCCTTCAGGAGTTCGGCTGTAATTCCATCCTTACCAGGGGCTTTGCCATTCGTAAGCTGTTTGAGGGCCATTCTAATCTCGTACAGGCTGACGTCGGGGAGATCTTCGGTATAGTGTCGGGTTAATCTAGCCCTCGGGTCTTCAGATACTTCGACGGATGTTCGGGTTGTCGTGTACAGCTGTCCATAAAACTTCTCAATTTCCACCTATTAGCTCAGGTTTGGATGAAATGACTCTGCCGTCGTCGGTCTTCAGCTTCATCAATTGGCTTTGGCCAACAGACAGGTCCCTGGCAAACACCTTAGAGCCCCTGTTACGCTCAATAGCCTCTTCAATACTTTTAGTATTGAATCGGCGTATATCACGCTTCAGAAACTTCGAGATATGTCTGTTGAGCTGTCGATAACGACAAGCGTCACCAGAAGAAACAAGTAGCACTTGAAACACCTATCCGTGTAGGTTCAAAGAATAAATTATCTAAATTAAAAGATTTAAATAAACTTAAGACCTTAATAGTATTATTTGACGGTTCCAGTAAGTTAACATTAAAGTCTCCACAGACAATAACATGCTTTTGAGTTTTACATGCTAATTTTAACACATTTTCCATTGTAGATTCAAACATGCTGAAATCAGCCGATGGTGGTCTGTAAACGCAAATGATTATGTGATTTTCTAGTTCTATGCAAGAATTTCTACAAGCCTCTCTATAGATAGCCTGACAATATCTTTCCTTTCTTTGGATTTTATGTTATTTTTAACTATTATTAAAGAACCACCATGAATGGCGGATTTTCTGGCCAAAAAACTAACTAATTTAAAATTAATAGTTTTAGAGTAATTATAGTTTTATTATTACTTATTTGTCTAGGGGAGTCATCTAAAATTATTTTAGGGCACATGGCTCAGAAGTATCAATAGCCACATATGGCTGAACTGGCTGAACTGCAGCTGTTGGTACAGTTTCTGAACAAGTACAAATACCAAGGACATTGTTGATTAATGTATTAAAACGCTCCTCATATAATGAGGAGCGTTTTAATACATTACTACTATTTTCCAGCAATTGTGTGAATGCCATCATGTGCTCCTTGATTTCGCTTTAAGCCGTTGAGTATTTTAATGAGATGTCCTCAAGTTTATTTCTTAATCTATTTATTTCAGCATTTAATTTGTGAACATTTAAATCATGTTCAGTCATATCTGAGTCTTATTTCTCATTGCACGTTTGTACCCTATTTTTCATAACTGATAACTCTAATTTCATTTTAGAATAGTTTTTGATACACCTTTGACTTTTTATTAGTTTCTGAGTACGCCTTATGTATTTGTTTATGTTAAAATATTTTTTCAACTTATTGTTGCTATTTAAAAATATTAAGTTCTTAATGTTACTGTCTTTATTACCCTTATCTCCAACCATCTCCTGATACAAATTTTGTGTGATTGAACTGTCATAACATTCACGTTCTCTCCGTAGGAGGTAATTTAACTCTTCATTAGCAGCACCGAGTTCTTCTTCGAGGTTAATTATACGGTTCAATGCCACTTCATGGGTAGAAGCGCTTTGGTTAAAGTTACCTACAAGGGTCTGCAACTGCTCCACTCTATCTTGTGCATCTATTAGTTTATAGTCATACTCTACCAGGTCGTTCCTTAACACTGTGTTTTTAGCTAACATTTTATTTTGCTCTTCCTCGCAATCTTCCCTTTCCCTTAGTAACTGGTCATTTAAGGTATTGGCAGCTTGCAGCTCTTTCAAGGTAGCCTTTAGTTGTATCTCAAGCTGCCGTGTAATGGCTTTGCGCGATTTGATGTTCGATGCGGCCATGGTTTCACAGTTACTCCACAATCGCACTGAAAGATATTAAACTAGTAAGTGGTGGGGGAGACTTATAAGCAGGTTATTAGATGCAAGGATATTTGTGAATGGATGTTGGTGAACAGTGTATCGTGTAGGGCAGTGTCTGCGGCAAATGTGACTTGTCTCAGCTCCACTTCCACTGTATGTCAAGTAAAGAGAGATCGCACGGTGCCAATGTTTTGTAATTGACTTCGCTCACGGCTTCAGCAATGAGCAGTGAAAAGTATGAATTCAAAACACAGTGTTTAAAAACAGTGTAAAGAGAATTAAAAGATATACTCCCCAGGTTATCTTAATGAATGACTTTGAAAATGTCCGTTGACGGTTGACGGGCGCTGATGCGAGCGGCCTGTTTTTAGTTTTCTTGAAGTTTTCTGGGCTTCACAGTATTTGATAGTAATATATTGACTAAAGCAACGTTAATAAACATAAACAACGGATATAAACATAAATAACTTCAGTTTAAAATATTTCTTAATAAGAAAACTCGGAGGATACAAATTTGACGTCTCGAAGCTGTCAGTGCTACCATTAACTCGAAACGATTTTAAAGTTCGAGCTGAAAGCTCTCGGGGTTTTGGAGCTGAGCGGGTCGCGGGCGGAGCGTAGACTTCATCAGTCGAGACCTTTCAAGCTTGAACTGGATATTCAATGAGCCTCGTACCATACGGTGATCACTCCCAATTTTAACCGCACTCATCACGGAGACATCATTGAATATGTGCTTTTTCGTCGACATGATAAAGTCTATCTCATTCCTCGTTACACCATCAGGGCTCATCCAGGTCCAATTCCTATGCTTACGTTTTCTGAAGAAGGAGTTCATCATATAGAGTCCCTCCTTCTCCATAAAACTGGCTAGTAGGTAGCCCCGGTGATTCCTACGCCCCACTCCAAAATTCCCCACTCTCTGCTCTTCACCGTCTCGTTTGCCCAGTTTTGCGTTGAAGTCCCCCATAACAACCGTGAAGTGAGTTTTGAAGCTATGCATGGCTCTGGAAACATCCCCATACATAGCCTCCACCTCATCGTCGGAGTGTGTCGCGGTCGGAGCATATACCTGTATGACCTTCGACGAATATCGTTGGCTCATTCTGAGTACAAGGTACGCTACCCTGCTCGACACACTCTCGATCTTCACCACGTTGTTCCGATAATAAACCCGACACCTCCCTGGGACTGGTGGTCGCCCTCCCGGAAATAGAGCAAGTTACCGGACTTCAGGGTTATCATGTCCTCCCCCTCTCTACGGACTTCTGAAAACCCTATGATTCCCCATCGTAACCTGCTCAATTCCTCCTCCAGTTCCAGCAACTTATCGTCGGTCCGCAATGTTCGGCAGTTGTATGTTGCCAGGGACATAGGTCGTCGTTTCTGGTAGCCGGGTCTCTGTCGGAGATTACCTAAAGCACCCCCCGCCCCGCCGTTACCATGGCTTTTGTCAAGTGGGTTTGCAAAAACCAAATTCTGTAAATTATTTTAAAAAAATCTAGGTGAGACGAATGAGAATTCCCCCCTTTCTCAGCGCACAAATAAACAATACAAAGGTGAACATTTTGGGGTCGGGGGTAGTGATGTGCCGTTACCAGTAACTCACTCGAAGCGGGTATTTTACCAGTAACGCTACCAGAAACATTACCAAAAAGCGGTAATATACGGTAACATCCAAATTTCGTATATAAAACTATATGTTTTTATGGATGTTTATACAATTTTAGCACCAGACGGACCCTTTTAAACTAATAATGATAAGATGGGTTCAGTAGTTTAGTATATTACCAATGTTACTGGTAAAATACTCAATATTTCCGAGTATTTTACCAATGTTACCGGGAATCTCTCATATTTAGACTTCATACATATCTATTACGTGAAAACCGGATACCGAGGTAAGTACTTATTTATATATATATTACAATGCAATGAGTAAAAGAGACGGAAGATACGATGAGTTACAGTAATAATTCATAGTTAGTAAGAGGATATTAACTTTTTAATTATAATTAATAATACAAAAATTAATAAAGAATACAAAACAGAAAAAATCGATTTCTATATCCGCTTCTGGTAATATTACCGGGAGCATTGGTCATTTACTGAGTATTTTACCAAATGATATTATACCTACTGGTAACGAGTAAGTTACCGCCGGGACAACACTAGTCATGGGTGCTCCAGTGGGATACTTACCCATGAGTCCTCCGCCGAGGTGCACCACTCATTCCTTTGAGTTACCTGCAGGTCGCGCTTAATCGCAATTAGGACACCACCGCCGAGCTTCTGTGATGTGCGGGCATAATCATCTAAATACCAAATAGCGACCGTCAAATAGCTCATTATCACTAATACTACTACCAAAACTAGACTAACCATGTCTCAGACACCGCAATAATATCTTGGTTATTCAACAAAACACTTCGTAAAAAAAAATTATTCTTCATACGCAGCCCACGAGCATTCTGATAATATAAACTAACAGGCATTGTAAGATATAACCATAACAATATAATTTTCAACACACTTGCTCAAAACGACCTTTTTATCCACCGATTTTTGGCTCATAAACCTAGATATTAAACACGCGTGCTTTTTCACTATATTACGCACAAGTGCCTTTAGTTTATTAACCCAAACAATTTACATTTGTAGCCTAGTACCAAGTTGTAAGTACGAAGAAGAAGCGATATAATTTAGTCGGGTTATACCTTTTTTTTCATAGCAACAAACAGTTTTTATGCGCCAAATTGTAATTTTACCAACTGTTTTAATAATTAATTAAAATTTGACTAAATGAAGAGTTTTGTTTTTTTTCGCAAGTGTGTTGAAAAACGTCGTATGTAACACGTGTGCCTGTGACCATAATATACGCGGCTTTCTTGTGGCGCACTCGCTATCGCTCGTGTGCACACAATAGCGCCTTGTATACAATGGTCAACTTAGCACACTTGTATCACAATGTACTATTAATACATATACCACGAAAATAACCTTAATTTTTAACTGATTCTGTACCGCGAATATTATTCAAAGACAAATAGTGGGTGGTTCAAAAGTTATGAACAGAAATAACTCACACACACTAGTGTATGTGTATGTGAGTGGGCTGCGGATTATGCACGTAAAGTTGTCATTTACGTGCATAATCCGAGTTTACGGCCACTAGTTCTTTAAGAATGGATTCAAAAGGCACAAAGATGGTTCGACATAAGATTGAATAACCCAAAAAAACATTTGCTATCAGCCGGCAAAAACAATTCAATCCCTATGTAATCCCTATGTGGGTAATTATCTCAACCACATTTTTTGAGCGGCGGACGTGATAATTGGGGTGTAAAGTACATGTATTGGAAAACTATTTATTTTATAAATAATCTTACTCAAAGTACCATATTGAGCCAAACTTAAAATTATTATTAACTTATTATATTTATCCTAAAAAAATATTTTCAATCCAAAATCAATTTTGGTGTCGTGTCCTGTACTTCCCGCATATACTGATATGTCGTGGTACAAACTTATTAAGCCTCAACTAGACTTATATTTTAGTTATCTGTATTCCTTATTAGTTGAGGTATTTTAAAATGTATCAATTATTACATTTGCAAGTAAAAGGAAACTGGGAGCAGTGTAAATAAAACTGTCCAAGCGAAATAGTTAATTTTGGTGGTGAATATTGAAATTGATTTTATGATCGAACGAAACGTGATTAAACAAACAAATATAGCGTCAGCTGTTCGTTCAGTTTCACTCCAGCAATAGACGGTGAAAGATTTGTACCATCTTTCTGCGTCTTCCCGCTAAGCACATAAGTATCTAATTTTGGTGGTATGAAATACACTTTATTAATCGTGATAACTTAGATAAGTCATTATTTCGCAAAAAGTTTTGTTGTGTGATAGTTTTTTCAAGTATGTTTATGGTGTCTTTTTAACTGTAACGAGTTAAGTTTTTGTTAAACTAAAACATTTGTTTTTAATTTAAAAAAGAAGTTAAATTTTATAATTTTGGTGGTACAATTTTGGTGGCTTTTGCGAAACACCAAAATTATCAAAATTTCTGGTCCCCACCAAAATGATTTAAACAACAAATAATCATTATTTATTAGATTAGAAACTTGCGTTTTGGATTTTCAAAAATAACAAGGAAGATTCCCTAACGATTATATTTTAATTAGCCCGATATGTTATTATTGATCGTGAGTTTTTCTAAGAAAAGTAATTTTGGTGGTACATAATTAGTAAAATCGTTATATATTAAAAAACACTTGGTATAATAAAGGGCTATTTTAACACTGTTTTTATAATGACTAATGACGTCACTTAAACGTTTAATTGTAAACCCTACTAAGAAAATAAAAAATACCACCAAAATTAGGATAATTTGACGCTTGTTGAAATTCACCCATGTATGTAATAAAGCCCATTTCCACGAGAAAATTACAGAGACACTCTAATGCATTGTGCAATTGATGTTGGGAAACGTCATGCTCGTCACAGTAGCGTAAGATACACAAACTGTAGGCACCAGTATTAATACTTTCTAATAAGTAAACATCAACAAAAATATGAAAATAAACAAAAAACACACTAATCGTAATTAAACAATCTTTGACAAGTCCTGTTCTGATCGGATGCACATAATATGAGAAGTCTCGTCCCTCCTTATATATATTTTGGCATGCTTTACCCATTTGTAAAGAAACCTATTATCAATAGCCAACTTCTTGGCTTTGGACAATAATTCTTTATTATAGTGGGTAAGGTGGTCATTCAGATAGACCCTTTGAGTGCCTTCAAGTCCTAGGTTTGCTCCAGTGAAGGTCACTGTTTTAGACACCATTCTAGCCGCAGCTATGCAATTCTCCTTCACATATCTATTGTTAAAGCATGCAATGATTGGTTTGTCTTGGTCCTGCACACGCGTCGGAATCCTGGTAATGAAGCTTATTTGCGCCCGGTCAATCGGATATTGTATCTTGCTTCCAATTTTGGTAATGACCTCAAACAAATTCTCATTATTTGCCTGCTTCACTCCTTTTATTTCAACATTGTATAGTCTTGACCATTGATCCTGCTCCCTGGAGTTACGTTCTAGTTTGTTCATCCGAGTTTGAATTAAATCGACCTGATCCTGAGTTTTCTCCAATTGGACAACACGGGACTCCAAGTTCGTTCTTCATCGTTCCTTCGTTGCTAAATGTTTTCAGAATTTCGTTAGCGCTGCTAACAAAAGTTTTTAGCCCCTGAAACTCATTTCGGAGAGCTTGTATCTCGTCCTTCAATGCTTCCAAAGGAGTGAATCTCCGCTAGAGCCCTTATCTCGAGCAGAATGCGAGATGATCAGTCGAGCTCCGATTGCGGCGATAGTGGCTGACCATCTTGTTTCTTGCAAATAGCACAACGCCATGTCAACTTCCGGTCACCTAGCTTCCGGTAGCTCCCCTCGGTAACTCCTGCGCATTGAAAATGCATTTCCCGGTTATACGCATGGACTCCCTCCGTCAGTGCATTTTGACAAATGCCACATTTGAATAAATAAATAAATAAATAAATATCAGGGGACAATGTCACACCAATTGACCTAGTCCCAAACTAAGCTCTAGGCTTGTACTATGGGTACTAGACAACGATATAAATACTTATATAGAGAAATATATACTTAAATACATAGAAAACATCCATGACTCAGGAACAAATATTCGCGCTCATCACACAAACATCTGCACTTACCGGGATTTGAACCCAGGACCGCTAGCTTCGTAGGCAGGGTCACTACCAACTAGGCCAGCGTGTCGTCATGAATGTATCCATAATGAGGAAAAACTTTGAGAACCACTGAGTTTCGTATATCTTACATAACGGGTCAAGTAAAAAATATATAATATTTGTATATTGTCTAGGATTGGGTTTCTGTAGGAGAATGTATCGAAACTTTGTATGTGGTGGTTGTCTTGCACCGTCATAGGAAAGTATATACATATATATATATATATATTATAAATATATATATATATATATATGTATATATATATATATATATATATATATATATATTTTATTACTATTACTTATTACTTCCTATGAAAATTCTTAGTTTTGACACATTTTCCTGCTCAAGTTACGCTTGAATATTTTTTATTTTTTATTTTATGTTAAATTCATTGTTTTATATAATGCTAGGTTAAGCTTTATAATTGTATAATTATCATAAGTAGTATTTAAAAAAAACGACTGACTGTTGAGTTTCTTGCGGCGTTTCTTCTCAGCAGTGGTCTCTTGCGAAGCGCTGGTAGATTTATGACGTGTAAAAGTGCCCGTGCGGCCTACTTACTGAATACCTAAACATCTTTTATCTTTTTTTATCTTTATCTTTATTTGCATAACCATGGTATTACAAGGTGGTTTTAAATAATAAAAGTACATACATGGACCCTACTAGGGCATCGCAAATTGTTTAAAAACTAAGTACAATTATAAAAGAAATGGTTTGAGAATTACTATCTAATATTGCGTGATCTTATTCATTATTCTGTATAATTCTATTTTCTTAATATTATTTATTAATAATCCATAAACTCTTCACAGAGTACGGGCATTTACAAATAAGATAAGTTTTCAAGTTATTAACAAATGTTATATATTTTTATTCCTTAGAGATATTTTTAGGAACCGTGTTATAAATTCGTATGGACATTGCATGGGGACCTTTATTGTTCATTTGCAGCTTACATGGAGCAGAAATAACTAACCTAACTTTGTGTCTTAAATTACGCGATTTTTGGTAGAGGTCGTTATGTTTACGCACGAATTTGCAAGTTTCTAATATACATTCGACGATTTGTTGGCGATTTTCTAAATAAGACACAGATTAGTGGAGTCTCCTCTTTTTGGAATTGGTTTTATGAGTGAAGTTTTTAGTAGATCAGGGAATGTTCCAGTACAAAACGATTGGTTGATCAGGACCGTAAGAGGAGGTGTAAGCTCGTCAGCACATTGTTTTAGAAGTGTTGGAGGTAACTCGTCGATTCCATGACTGGTTTTATTTTTGAGCTTTTGTATGCATTTGTCTCCACCCAGTTGAGCAGTGATTTCCCTTCCTGTGAGCATAGCCAGTATCCATGTCCTTATTGCGGGGTCTACGAGTATGTCGCACGATCGTAGACATTTCTCTATTGCTTCTAAGTTAGGTTTAACGAATGCTCCCTCCACATCGAAAAATAGCATCCTAGCGCTATCATCTTGTCTTCTATAGCTCTTTCTATTCTTGTGGTCAGGTTGGGTAGCGCTGTTTCTGTTGATTTTCCTTCTACGTAAGCATGCTAGTATCCATACAGAGGCAGTGTCCCCCTTTGCATACTTGGTCTTATCTGTACATCTATGTTTTTCTCTAGGGCCTTCAGTACAAACGACGAGAGGCTGAGGCTGATGCTCCTAAATGATTGTACATCCTTGTAGCTTTTCCTGCCTGGTTTTGTCAATATGACCTATCTAGGCTTTTTTCATATTTCTCTATAGGTATAAAACACATGTAAGACTCAGGAACAAATATTCGCGGTCTTTACATAAATCGACCCGTACAGTTAAGTTTCTTCATGAGAGGAGTTTAATTGTTCTATTATACCTGCTAACGATTTTATTCTTTATAAACTTGAAATGTATGTGGTTGACTTAAGCGTTCGACGCTGTCAATCTCAATTTTTACAAATTGCTAATTTAGCATTATGCATCTCCACTAGTTTCCATAGTGTATTTTCGGAAACACATTAGTCATCGTTCTCAAGAAGTGTGAAAAGTTAACTATAGGTAAAATAATTGTTTTGTCACTCAGAGTTAAAAACTAATCATTATAAAAATTCTAGGATTTGTTTTTGTTTTCTTTAGACATTATAGCCATAGGTAGGCTATACTTTATAGTAAATAATTATTGAAATCAATCATCATTCAGATCAAATCGCGGTGGCCATTACCGGCGCTAATGGTCGACCACACGCCAGCTTCTTGAATATCCCGTGGTGTTATTCCTTAACGATGACGAAGGTGAGTACCTACTCGACATTCGGAATCCAAAGTCAAATTTTGGTTTGCCCGCAAACCTGCCTGCGAAGCCCTGGATGAGAAATAGAACGGTTTTGACTGCCCCAGGGTTAAGCATAGTGGATGCGGGTTATTTTGCCGTTGTGATAGAAAGTTACAACTCATGGTTAAATCCAGTATGTACTCGTCTACTATATGTCAATGTAGTAATTTGTTAAGTGTTTTGAACATAAAAGAGTACTTTATCATACAGCTTTGCAGATAAGCACCGCAATACTTATGTTAGCAGCAGCATTATAAGGTACAAATTTGCGCGTTTACATTTTTCATTTGAAATGAGAACGTAATAATCGAGTAATCTCATTATTTGGCACCTTTTACGTTTGTTTCTATCGTAAAACGGAATCCTAATTGTTTTGCCATGTCCATTTTTGAGTCTGTTTGTATGTAACGGTCACTAAGCTAATAACCGCGCACTAGGCCTAACAATAAAAAAAAATTGGTGTTCTTTCCATACCCGTACGTAAAGCAAGAGATATTTATTTATTTATTAAAGTTCATGGTTTGAGTCCTAGATGGATAGATCTTAGAACCAGTCTAACCAAAAGCAAGCTTTTTTTTTTTGGATAATGTCAAAGTAGGGGTCCGTTCATTTGACCTGTTTGGGAGTTGATTTCGGACTTTTAAATAAAATAATGTAATTATAATTTTCTTAGCTCTTTACTATTCCGACTCATAGGTTGAAGTGAAGGAGCACATTTTTTACTTACATCTAATTAACAGCGACGAGCGCTGGGAGAACTTAATTGCTAACTTAAAATCTACAGGCGTCGGTGACCAGCTTCCATCATGTCGCGAACATGCCCCCGGGCGCTGAACGCTTAGCGTTCAACAGGACTCGTCAGCAGCAGGAAGTGGACATATCCTTGGAAAGGCTCTTCGGACGACGCCATTTGCTGTTTTGACATCGGCTACTCTGTTGATGCCATCTGAACCAGGGTACATGGCAATAATACGTCCCAGTCTCCACTTTAAAGGAGGAAGGTTATCCTCTTTTAATAGGACAAGAGCATTTAGCCGTAGTGCATCTCCTCTCGTTTGCCACTTTACACGTTGTTGAAGTTCTGAGACGTATTCTTTACTCCATCGTGACCAGAAGTGCTGGCGAAGCTGTTCAATACGCCGGAATCGCGTTAAATGGTTGTATGCGAAATCTTTAAGATCCTGCACCGGCAATGACGTCAGCGGACGCCCGATTAAAAAATGTCCGGGAGTAATCGGAGTTAAATCTTCTGGATCTGGAGACAGCGGGGTGAGTGGTCGGGAATTCAGAATCGCTTCAACTTGAACCAAAGTGGTGTTGAGTTCTTCGTAGGTGAGGTTACAATTTCCCAGCACTCTTTGCAAGTGGTATTTAGTTGATTTAACACCCGCCTCCCAGAGACCGCCAAAATGAGGTGTATAGGCGGGTATGAAATGAAAATTGATCTCTTCATTAGCCAAACTTTCAGCTAACGAGCTACAATTTTGTTTTAAAAATTTTGATAATTCGTTGTATGCGCCGACAAATGAAGTACCATTATCTGAGTAGATGTGACTGGGTTTCCCTCGACGTGAACAAAATCTGCGCAATGCCAGTAAATAGTTGTTACTCGTTAAGTCACCTACTAGTTCAAGGTGTACCGCTTTAGTGCTAAAGCACACGAAAATTGCAACGTACACCTTCACCAACTTACAACCCCTCCCTTGACGACTAGCTGAGAAAAGAGGTCCTGCATAGTCAACGCCTACACTGTCAAAGGGGAAGCCTCCAGGAGTAACACGAGACTTCGGGAGATTTCCCATGAGAGGTTTCAGTACTTGTCCTCGCATACGACAGCACAGCACACACATCCGAAAACACTTTCTGGCTAAATTTCGACCACCTAACGGCCAGTAAGTCTCCCGTATTGAAGCTAACAACAGCTGTGGCCCAGCATGAAGCAACCGTTTGTGTTCAAAGGTAAACAACAACTCAGTGAATTTATTAGTGGACTGTATAATTATTGGGTGCTTCTTCTCATACGGAAAATCGGAGTGTTTAAGGCGACCACCAACGCGCATGACATTTGTTGAATCCAAAAAAACATTTAATTTAAGTAACGGACTTTTATTAGGCAAGCTTTGATTTGCTAACAAAAGCCGGTATTCGGGGAATGATTGATTTTGGCTAATTTTAATAATAATATTTAAAGCCCCTTTAAGTTCATTATCATAAAGGTGGGTGGTTTTAGGTACGCGTTGTTTTCTGCAACGCATAATAAAACGTAGCACATACGCGAATGTACGTTTTAACTTTAAAAGATTTGAAAAACGATCGAAATTAATTAAATTTTTGCATTCTCCTTCCTTAGCTTGAACGTGTAAAATAATGTCTGGTTTGACCTCAGGAAGTGACAGAGTACTTACACCTGGATGTACAGGCCAAACTGACTCATCGCTTTTTAAAAAACTTGGACCTGACCACCACAAATCGAGGGATTGAATTGAGTCCAGGTTCACACCGCGAGATAAATGATCAGCTGGATTCTCATTTGTGGGGACATGCCTCCACGAGCAATTATGCGTAATTTCTTGAATGTCAGCTGTACGGTTTCGAACAAAGGGCTCTAATTTAGATGGTACCATTTTTAACCATCCCAGCACTACTGTGGAGTCAGTCCAGAAGACTGTTTTATTGATTTTACCACGAAATGAATTAATCACTTTTTCATAAAGACGTGCCCCGGTTAATGCCCCGCAAAGTTCGAGCCTAGGGATTGTCATAGGTTTGAGAGGAGCAACTCGATCTTTAGCTATGAGTAGATGCACTGAAATAAAACCTTGGCGACTAACGCTGCGAGTGTAAACGCATCCACCGTAAGCACGTTCCGAGGCATCGACAAAAATGTGAAGTTCGAGTTGCTCGGGTGACTCGCCAATGGCCCTACGCGGTATATTAATGGTTTTTATCTTCGGCAGATCATCAACTATACTTTCCCACTCCTGGGAGATATCGGGGGGCAGTTGCTCATCCCAAGTCAATTTATGTAACCAGAGCCTTTGCATAATGATTTTCATCGTCATTACACACGGAGCTAGAAGACCCAGAGGGTCAAACACCTGTGCAATGACTGAAAGTACACCGCGCTTAGTATTGTCGGTTAACGTTGAGTGGCCCGTGGGGAAGTATAGTTGATCCAGATCGGGGTGCCAGCCTAGTCCCAGGGTTTTGCAGGGCTCTGTAGTCCCTATATTTAAGTTAACTGATGTTTGCGACGGTCCACGTGTCAATCGTGAGTCGTTGGACTTCCACTTCCGCAAATTCATGCGAGCTTTTGCAAGTGCATCGATTACACCCTGGCGAATACGAAGCACCTCGTCTATATCATCTCCACCACTTAACAGGTCGTCTACGTAAAAATCGTGAACTATCGTATTCCTAATGCTGGCATCCTCGCACTCTAAACCTATCTGTCGGAGGCATCTAGTAGCCAAGAATGGAGCGCTAGCAGTTCCGTAGGTGACGGTGTTTAATTGAAAGAATTCAAGGGGTTTAGACTCATCGTCACGCCAAACAATTAAATGTAGCTTGCGATCATCAGGATGCAAAACCACAGTCCTGTACATTTTTTCCACGTCTCCAGATATTACATATTTGTGCTGCCTAAAACGGAGGAGTATGGACAAAAGATCGTCTTGAACTGTGGGTCCCACCATTTGCAAGTTGTTTAGTGACAACCCTGAAGTGGTAGGGCTACTTGCATTAAACACAACCCTTAATTTTGTAGTCGAACTACTTTCGCGAAGTACACCATGGTGAGGAATGAAATAATTTGTACTATTTAATTGACTTTTATCGATTTTAGTCATGTGACCTAAATTTTGGTACTCTAACATAAACTCCTTGTACATATTTTGAAGAGCTACCTGTTTTTTGAGTCTGCGCTCTAACGATAAAAAGCAAGACCTAGCTCGTTGGAACGAGTCGCCTAAAAGGCCCGGGCTTTGTTTAAGCGGCAACCGAACACAAAAACTTCCATCATCTAAGCGAGTTGTGTTTTTAATAAAATTTAATTCACATGATTTCTCCTCCGGAGAATAACAAGACGACTGAAGGCTAACTTGCTCAAGCTGCCAAAAACGCATCAATTGGTCTTGAATGTCGTCTATGCTATTGTGATTAGGATTACACAACTCGGTACTATCCGTTTTGATAGTTAAAAAATTACACTTAATGGTATTACGCAACAACGATACATGGCCTCTTGTCATGGGGCCTGAAACTAACCAACCAAGTCTAGTTTCATAGAGTATTGGTTGTCCGTCACCCAATTTAATCCTTTGAGAACCCAACAAATCCCAAAATAAATCGGCACCAATAAGCAAATCAACGTCAGAGGGCGTATAAAAATAAGGATCGCCTAAACAGATATCTGACGGAATACTTAGAGTAGATATATCTAGTTCCCTACAAGGAACGGTATCCGTGATCGTTGGTAAAATAAAGCATTTAAGATCTGACGAGTAAACTTCGTTTAAAGATTTCATTGTAACTCGACACATTTTACCTACACACGACGTACTGTTATTAATGCCTAGAATAGACTGGCTTACATTATTGGTGGCTAATTTTAACTGAGTACACATTCTTTCGGTAATTAAACATGAAGTACTGCCGTTGTCCAAAACACAGCGCGCGATGTGTTCGCAATTGTTTATATCGTATAGTTTAACTAGCGCAGTTGACAACAGTACATCCTGGCCGAGTCATAACGGTGAGGGATCGAGATTTGCTGACAAAGCGATGGGATGGCTGGCGTGCGGCGTAGCTATGCAGGCCGCGGTGCGCGCGGGGGCAGTACCACTCCCGACGTCACTACGGCCGGGCGCACAGCTGTTATTATCCACGAAAGGTTTAGCCTGGAACTCCGTGATATGAACTAAAGTATGATGTTTGCGTTTGCAAACCTTGCAGCCGGGTTTTTTACAATGGTTGGCATAGTGACCGCTACGAAAACAGTTGTAGCACACCTTATAACTCGGCAGTAATTGCAAACGTGCTGAATTGCTTAACGCTAAGAATTGAGAGCAATTACTTAAACAATGATCACCTTTACAGCTCGGACAGGATCGTGTGTTTAAACTATGACTACCAGTGTTCTTAGTGTCCTTTACCGAAATCATTGTTTTTATCCTCGGAGTGGTTTTAATGGATTGACTGTTATGACTCTGGCCGCATGACAATTCCAGGGTTTCTAACAAGTCTGCGCGACCTCGAAGAAAGCTAGTGAAAGTGTCGAACGTTATAGGTTTATTTTTATCAAGGCGGCCTTTGGACTCTTCCCATTCTCGAAACGTTTTGACATCTAGTTTTTGTGAAATTATGTGAATAAGTAAAGTGTCCCAATGCTTGACTGGCTCACCCAGTAGTTCAAGTGACCGTAGGTTTTTATTAGCTAAATCAAGGACCTTTTTTAAATTAGATGACGACTCTTTTGCGACCGGTTCGATGTTAAACAAAGCAGTCACATGATTCTGCAGTAGTAAACGCTTGTTGTCGAACCGCTCGCATAAAAGTCTCCAAGCTACAGTGTAGTTGCCAGCAGAGAACTCGATTGACTGAATCACTACGGCAGCAGTTGCTTCTAGCGAAGCCCTAAGGTAGTGGAACTTATTTATTTCGTCAATATCGTCATTGGAGTGTATGAGGCTGGTAAAGGTGTCACGAAACTCTAGCCAATTGTCGTAAGAGCCAGCAAACTTTGGTAGCTGAATAGTAGGTAACTTAACGAGCTTATGATTGCTTGCGCGAGACCCGCGCTCGCTTTCTGCTGAGCCGAACGTATCCTGCTTTTTCTGGCAGCTAGCTAGAACTTCTTGCGCTTTAGAGAGTGATTTAAAATATTGCGACTCAAATTCAGTCCGCTCGGAAATTCGGGCGTCCATATCCGTAGCCATACACTCAAGTTTGATCTGAACATCATCATAATGCACATACAACGAATCTATCTTACCGATACGCAATTGTAACTCGTTCACCTCCGCTGTAGATAATGAAGTACCATCCAAATTGTTTAAATAGCTTGAAAACGTAGTTAGTTGTCCTTTATAGCTACCACGCTTTTTAATTAATTCTTTTTCATCGGTCATTCTGGGAGACGGGAGTTATCAACCTGGAATATTATGTATACAACGATTTAATTATGTTAATAAATTGCGATTAGCCAGTAACCACCTATCTATTAATATTATTTACCTATATTATTTATCATATCCTTAGTTGTTAGCACTAGGAGTCTAGTAAGTATGTAAGTTAGCTATAAGTTTTGTACAATATTTATTATGTTATATATATTAAGATGTTTGTACATAAGTTAACACAATAATTATGCATTAAATGATTAAGTACTTGTTTATAAATGTGTTTTTATTAACCACCTTGTGCAATAAAAGACTAATTAAATTCCCTAATTAAGTCATTTGAGTTTGAAAATCATTAAAAAATATCAATATCCTTTATTCTACTATTCAATTATCAACTAGATTTAATTATATAAGCATATTGATTGAAACTCAACTGACTTTGTTCACATACGTGTAGAACTTTAGGTTATAAGTGGAATGAAAAATCACATTGTACTAACCTTATTCGTCTTATAATTACACTAAATAATACCTGATTTAGAGTGCTGGGTGTATTTAATTATCACTTTTCACTGTATTTTTTTTGAATTAGGTATTAAAGTCCTGATAATTCCTGAATCCCGACCAAATTCGATGGATGACTCGGCGAACTTTCTATGTCTCACGGGTGCGTGCGTGTCGCCGTCCAGGGAGGGCAATTAGGTTAATTTTCAAGAATTAACTCCGCTTTAATTTTAATATCCAACCGGTTCAATATATCCGGCTCGAAGGCCCATGTTTGGGAGTTGATTTCGGACTTTTAAATAAAATAATGTAATTATAATTTTCTTAGCTCTTTACTATTCCGACTCATAGGTTGAAGTGAAGGAGCACATTTTTTACTTACATCTAATTAACAGCGACGAGCGCTGGGAGAACTTAATTGCTAACTTAAAATCTACAGGCGTCGGTGACCAGCTTCCATCATGTCGCGAACATGACCAAAAGTACATTTGACAAACGTATCACTTTACAAACTTTCATTTCGCAAAAACGTGTTTGTGCTTAAACCATAACATATTGCATAGGTTAAATGAGCTTATTAAATAAGTTAGGTTAGGTTACAATATCGACCACAAAAAACTTAAAAATAATACGGCGGGAAGTATCTCTTTGTGAAATGAAATTTTGTAAAATGATACGTTTGTCAAATGATGATTTGGTCAAACATTAGTGAACCGTCAAAGTAATGTTACTTATCATCTATTGTATATACACCGTGTTTTTTTTTTATTTACGATAACTTCGGCATATTACTAGGTATATCTATAGAAACTAATTGGTAGATTAGATTTTTAAATATTGCAAAAAAAAAAATTTTTTCAGTTTAGAACAAAATAATGAAATCTTTTATCTTTGGTCATTCTAAAAGGGCCTTTAGAGTTACCTAGCTAATAATCAGTGTCAAATACGTCTATGTTGGCGTGACATACACACACAAGTAAAGATAACACTTGACAGGTACAAGTCACTTTAGATTGACGCGTATACAAACCTAACAATTGGAAACTCTTTACTCATACGTATTAAAAGAAAATTGTTGTTATCAATTAAGAGCCTTTTACACTAGTTTAACGTGATTAACTGATTAAATTTAAAAATTAAATATCTTTAAAACCGTTAGACTTATCATTTGTCTGTCTTCGGGAAATTAACTTTGTTTGACCTAAAGAACGTTCCCTCAAAGTTATCGTAAATCAAAAAAAACACGGTGTATATTTTTTATTTCGCTAATTTCACATTCAAATAATTTTAATATAGCCTATGAAACTAGTGATTTAGACCAATCTGACCACGTGTGATTTATTAAAATTGGTTTAGCCGTTTAAACAAACGGGTTAGCCGTTTATTAGATATAGAGTTGGACATAGGTATATACAGGTCAAACACACATCCTCCCTTTTAAAAAAACACTGCATCACAACATCAACACATAATCAAACATTTTCATAGAAAAAAACTCCACAACCCCCCCGCTTTGTGTTGTTAAGATTTGTCACTTTTGCTATTGTTACGTTTATCTATCCACCCTTACCGTTTATTTAGCCGTTACAGCAAAAACCATAAACAGATAAAATACTAATAGTAAATATTTTAAATACCTTATAGAACACACATACAACTAAATGATCAAGAAAACTATAAGAACTTACATTAGACATACATTAGTACACATTACACATCCACACATTACATTACATTAGTAGTAAAAGGCAAAAGTCGTACCTTAAAAGGAAAAAGGAACCCTAATAGGACTACGTCATTATCCGCTTGACTGTCTGTCTGTCAAGATCCTTTTTCTTAGGAACGCGTGGTGATATAAGTTGAATATAAAATGCAAGAAAGCTATGAAAAAAACAAGAATCAAAGTTAGAAGTCAACGCAACGCATGCCTACAAATAGGGCCGTGTATATGCCACATAATTTGACACCCGTATGGAAATCAAACTTAAAACTGCAGAAGAAAAAGAAAATTATTGTATAAAACTACAAGAACGAATACCGGAACTAATTAACAATCATGGAAAATATAATGCTAACGAATATTGCTTAATGATAGAAAATTCAATTAAAAAAAGCCTAAACACAATAAAGAAAACAAAACAAAAAATACTATCTAATAAAGCAATTGAACTAATGGAAGAAAGAAGCCGTTTACAAGATAAAAATGCACTTAATAAAAATGATAAAGAGGAACTAAAACAACTCTACAAGCAAACAAACAAAGAAATTAAGAAATGTTACGATACCCATAGATATAATACTTTGAAAAGTCATCTTGAAACCTCTAGATCTACTAAGAAAGCATACAAAGAACTGGACAAAACTAAAAGCTGGATCCCCTCACTCCAACCTGGGTCAAACAAAACCAGTTCAAGGTCAGATATTGTGAACATAGCCACAAGTTTCTACAAAGACTTGTACGACGATTCTTCTACGCCATCTTGAACTGAACCATCTACTCAACCACGTAATACAGACATAATAGAAAATTTCAAAGAATCTGAAATTCTAAAACAAATTATGAGACTAAAAATGGAAAAGAGCCCCGGACAAGACGGCATTACCAACGAATGCATCAAACATGCAAGAACTCTACTTTTGTCGCCACTCACTATACTGATCAATAAAGTAATGGACGAAGAATCAGTACTAAAACAATGGAAAGAATCAGAAATTACCCTTCTGTACAAAAAAGGAAACCCAGCAGACATTGGCAACTATCGTCCAATTAGTCTCCTGCCGTGCCTATACAAACTCTTTGCCGCATGTATATTAGACAGAATATCTGAAAATATAGATATATGCCAACCTATCGAGCAGGCGGGATTTAGAAAGGGCTATAGTACCACTGATCATATACAAGTAGTAGACCTTATCATAGAAAAATATTTAGAATTCAGAAGAACATTATATGCCGCCTTTATAGACTACAAAAAAGCATTCGACTCTATTTCACATAAAAGCATTTGGGAAGCTCTACTAAATCAAGAAATTAACGAAAAATTTATAAATATATTAAAAAATGCATATCATGACAGCACTAGTAGAGTAAAACTGGACAGGAAAGGTGAAAAAATAAAAATCAGAAGAGGCGTACGACAAGGCGATCCAATATCACCGAAACTGTTCATAGCCGTACTACAAAACATTATGAAAGACCTCCCATGGACACAAAAAGGAATAAATATCAATGGAACATTTCTAAGTCACCTAAGATTCGCTGACGACATCATTGTATTTTCCGAGAACCCCTCAGAACTCAATACAATGATTACAGAGCTACAAAAAGCGAGTAGTAGAGTTGGATTGGAAATGAATCTTGATAAGACCAAAGTAATGACTAACCACAAGCAAGTCAATATCCTAATCAATGAACTACCACTCGAGTACGTGCAAGAATATGTCTATCTTGGGAAACAACTTTCATTTAAAAAAGAGAGAAACTTGGAAGAAGTAAATAGAAGAGCAACGATCTCTTGGAATAAATATTGGGCAAACAAAGAGATATTCAAATCCCAGCTTCCCATAACACTTAAAAAGATAGCCATCGATTCCATAATATTACCTAGTTTAACTTACGGTTGCCAAACTTGGACATTCAACACCATGACTCGTAATAAGATCCAAACAACACAGAGAGCGATGGAGAGGAGTTACTTAAATATCAAATTAAGAGACAAGATAAGAAATACAGATATTAGAAATAGAACTAAAGTAACGGATGCTCTACTGTTCTCACAAGGTCTGAAATGGAGATGGGCGGGCCATGCTGCTAGATACACTGACGACAGATGGACATCAAGAGTTCTAAAATGGAAAGGACCACACGGGACGAGAAGTGTTGGTAGACCCGGTTGTAGATGGCAAGACGAACTAGCGGCAGTAGCGGGACAAAATTGGGTAAAGATAGCGAAGAACCGACAAAAATGGGACTCTTTGGAGGAGGCTTTTACCCAGAGGGGGTCCAAATAGTTAATTATTTATTCATTATTTAATTATTCACTCATTATAATGCATGAACTCTATTAATTCAATGTAATCAAAATGAACTTATAAACATTAAATTTGCATGAAATTCAAATTAATATTAAAACATTGGAATCTCACTAGAATAATAGGAAATAACTTGTAAATGGTAAAAGTATTGTGATTTAAAAATTTGGAATTTAATAAAGCTATATTATTATTATTCATAGATATTTATTTAATTTTCTGCAAATTAGGTTTTTTATAATAAACATTCAAATATAAAAGTAAAATAACAATACTAATACAAAAAATATACATTATAAAAAACCTAACCTACGGGTGCCGCCGGCAACGGGGCAGGGCTCAAGCTACCGGTGGTTAGGGCTGCAGAGAGAGGAACCTCCTCACAATGCGTGCCGTGTCAAGGAGTACTGCCTTCTGTATCTGGCCCTTGATCCAGCCATCTAGCGAGAGTCTCTTGAGGTGTTGGTCGAGACTCTTCGCTATAAGACCGTTGGCCGAAACAACTATCGGGACAATGATCGTCGAGTCAACATCCCACATGGCGGTCACCTCGTGAGCCAAGTCAAGGTACTTGCTGAGCTTGTCCTTCTCGGCCTTCACAAGGTTCTCGTCATGCGGGATGGTGACGTCGACGAGCACTGCCCGGCGTTGAGATCGATCTGCCAACACGATATCAGGCTTATTGGCGACAATAGTCCTGTCCGTGATGACAGATCGATCCCAATAGAGCGTAGCACGACCATTTTCAAGAACTGGCGCCGGTGCGTACTTATAGTACGGCACTTCAGAATCAACAAGATCATATTGAAGGGCAAGTTGTTGATGGATGATCCTGGCCACGAGGTTATGTCTGTGCAAGTACTCACCGTTGGCCAAATGCGAACAACCGGAAATTATATGTCTGAGGGACTCGCCGGGGCAACGGCACGCTCGACAAATGTCAACCGTGCCATCCCTCAGAATATACTTCCGGTAATTGTTCGTCATTATGACTTCGTCAGCAATTGCACAGACAAAACCTTCGGTTTCCCCAAAAAGGTCACCAAAACGTAGCCAGTTCACGGACGCTAAAAAGTCTACATCAGGCCTGGTTAGGGCCCGGTAGAAGCGTCCGTGTAACTCCTTGCTCTTCCATATGTTCTTGCGGTCCTCAGTGCTCAACACCGTTGGTCTGCGCCAGTTCCCGTTTGCCAAGGAGAGAGGCGTGAGGTTCCTGTCTACTGCAACCACATCGCGATGCATCCTACACTCATTGTTAAGGAAATAATCCCTGAGATTGCACACCTCGCGGTTGTGGAGATTCTTAGCATTTAAAATGCCTCGACCTCCACATTTCCTCGGGATGTACAATCACATAACAGATGAGCGTGGGTGCAACATGCGATGTGATTTAAGCAGTAGACGGACCCTCCTATCCAGAGCATCCAGCTCAGTCTGAGTCCATCTTAGTATGCCAAAGGAGTATGTGAGCAGCGGCATCACCCAGCCATTGAAGGCGCGCACCTTATTGCCACCCGACAAAAGACTGTTAAGAACTTTTGTCAAGCGACAGAAGAAGCGCTCCTTCACTGACTGCTTGACATCGCCCACCATGATACCCAAAGACTGTGACATACCAAGATATTTGTAGGTTTCAACTTCGGAGAGAGATCTGAGAGTCATTGTCTCAGAAAGTTGCAAATTCGATGAATTTACAACTTTCCCTCGTTGAACATGCATAACCGCACACTTATCTACACCGAATTCCATCTTGATCGCACTACTGAACTCTTGTGTGATTTTCAATAGTGCGATAAGATCTTGGCGTTTCGATGCAAACAGTTTGAGATCATCCATGAACAATAAGTGAGAAATGACTTCAGCTTCTCTACAAAGTCGATAGCCAAGCCCAGAATCCGACAGCAAAGAGCTAAGAGGATTCAAGGCTAGGCAAAACCACAAAGGACTCAGACTGTCACCCTGGAAGATGCCTCTTTCAATCCTTATCAAGTTAGGCAAATCAGAGGGGACATCTCGGCCATCTGGTTGACGAAGGACTGTGACCCACTGCCTCATACACACACCTAAAAAGGACCTCAGGGTTGCATCAACTTTATACAACAGTTAAACCAATTAATTGAGACTAATGTATTTTGAGCCCTAGCTTGCCAGTTTTCTTTACAGTATGTTAAGTTATAATATCATGTAATCAGTAGTATATTTAAGAAAATGGCCAAGTTAGAGCTCACAATGTGTGAACAATTCAGTGCCCAACAAAACACCTTTTCGGACACAATACACAAATCATGTAATAAAATAATGTAATTGAATAAATATAGTAGATTGTACAACAAGGGAATAAACAAAACATTATATCCAAGACTTATGGTATCCATCCGAGCCGGTAGGCGAGGTTGGATAATTAAGTCGAGGATAAAATGGGTTTTAAGACCGAGTACACACACACACATACACTCACTTCGACTACGAGGAAATAAAACAGTTATAATGTAAAAAAACTTACAAGAATGAGATGAGAATGTATTTATCATGATAATTATGTCTGCCGCTTCTCCGGACTTATTTTTTTTTATACGTTTTGAAATAGGTACATTTTCTTGGATTTAGGCGACAATGTCTGTTCAAAAAGTTATTTTCAATTTTTTTCCATTAGTATGTTAGGTGTGAGCATTATTTCCTCTTCAGTAAATTCTGTAACACCACAAGTTTTGCAAAGAAAACAACTACCTAATTATTAGTTCAAAACTATAGACAAATCCTCGCCACTGTTTTGCAGATTTTAATTTTCTGTATGAAGTTTTTAAATTAGGTCGAACGCTGTACAGACAAGTCATACGTTGATTTTGTTTTTGTTAATAATGCTTGCTTTTTAATAGTTTTAAATTTATTTTTTGTTGGATGCTATATAGAAGGCATATTAATTAAAGTAAATTTATTCAAATAACAAGTTTATTTAATGCAGCCACCTCGTCTGTCTGGCTGTAGGTCTTAATTGTCTTAGTCTAGATGACGACAACACTTTATGCACTAGAGCATATAATGCGATTTTGTGCAGCCTATACCCAGCATAAAGACGAACTTTATGAGCATGAGAAGTGAAAAATAAATATTGAATCTAGTGCCGAAGTTGGCACCTTTTCAGATACCATTTCAGAAGAAGCGGAAGGCGCGCTTTTTACAGATAGCAGAAACCCACTTGGTGATGCCTGGGTAATAATCCCAACCACATTACATGTATTGGAAAACGAATTATTTTATAGATAATCTTACTTATAGTATCATGTTGAGCCAAAGTTTAAAATTATTATTAACTTATCATACTTAATGAGGTATCTTAAAAACATATTTACAATTCAAAATCAGTTTTGATGTCTTGTCCTGTACTTGTCGCATATACTGCACTGAAGAAACAAATGGGTTGATTTTACTAATGTTATGGTTCAAATAGGACCTACACACGTGAGTTTGGTTGAGTTAACCACTAAAAAGGTTGAAGCCACCTTTTCAATATGTTGTGTTTACTAAGGTTAGGTGTTACCTCAACCAAACTTCATGAATAGGTCCTAAAATTTAGTAAACAACCCATTTGTTTTTTGAGTGTGATATACCGTGGTACAAAGTTATTAAGCGTCAACTAGATTTATATTTTAGTTATCTATATTCCCTATTAGTTAGGGTATTTAAAAAAATTACAATTATTGCACTTGCAGTAAAAGGAAACAGGGAGCAGTGTAAATAAAACTGTCCTAGCGAAACAGTCAATTTTGGTGGGGATTATTGAAATTGATTTTATGATCGAACGAAACATGATTCAACAAACAAATATGGCGGCAGTGGTTCTTTCAGTTTCACTCCAGCGAGAGGTCGTGAAAGATTTGTACCGTCTTGCTGCGTCTTTCCGCTAATCACGTAAGTATCCAATTCTGGCGCTTGACTTGCATTTTTTAAATTGCGATAACTCAGATAAGTTATTTGTACTCAAAAAGTTTACGTAAAGACCTACATAGTCACATCGTCGAAAGCTGACCGGTTTTTTTTGATTGAGAGGGTGGCAAACGAGCATGTAACCTGATAGGGAGTAATCACCACCGTCCATAAACTCCAGCAACTCAAGAAGAGTTGTCGGTGCGTTGCCGGCCAATTAGGGATATGTAAGCTTTAAAGTAAAAACAATTCCTAGGCCTTGCGACGTACACTGAAAAATGTATCTTATTACCATATTTCAAAGCTCACGTTTCAATGTATCTCTTTGAGCTGAGACTCTGCTGACCCGGAGTTAAAAATAATCCAAATAAAATGCTATAGCGTTTCTCCCCATTTAAAACTAGGTTATTTTTTGTACAGCGGAATTGGAATATATAATCTCGAAGTGACTTCGAGAATCGAGTCTCACGCAGAAAAAGCCACAGGTAAAGGCTACGCTCAAAGACAAGTTTGTAGCGACAGCGTGACACGGAAATTTTTATCACCTGTCCGTTTTACACTAGTAAACTGGTTAAGCGACAGGTGGTTTATGTTTACGATAAAAGTAAGCGAAACCTCACGCCTAGAGCCCGGCTGGCTTATTCCCTAATGCACTTGCAACCGTGATCGCTTTCATTTTGATAGTCCGAGTCGAGTCTGCTTTCAAAATGAAAACAATTGTTCCACTGTGAAGTCGATTGCGATTGCGAGTGAGTTAGGCAATAGGCCGGCGGGAGTCCACTAAAAAAATTGTAACTTGTTTAAAGGCAACAGTTGCTTTGACAGTTGGTCGACTTAGTAACTAGTGTTCACATACTCAATGTCGGCGCTGTTAATATTTTAATCTAAAGCTACGAGGACGCAGGGGAGGATACCATGCAATCTGCTGCAAACAGCATTATTCAAATTGTTATGTTTCGTAGCGGGGGTAATGTAAATTCGGTGAAATTACTAGTCTTGAAGGCTGAATATTACTTATTAGTCTTATCTCCACACCGGAACACAGCAACGCGAACACTGCTGCTTGGCGGTGGGTCAATGGATAAGACGGTGGTAGCGATCCGGACTGACCCTGCACAAGGTCCTACTACCACTAAGATACATTATCTCTCTAATATCCCCCGCGTGTCAGCCCGTCAGTCTGCCATAGAGGTTTGAGGCTCAGCTTGATAAATAACCCGAAAGTGTCATATGGACCATACCGCGAGCGAACCTGCTGGGAGGGTAATCTTTTTATAGAGGTGATCATTATTTTTATCTTTAATATCTCAGTAGCTTAGTTATATTTAAATTTAAATACGATTAGTTAAAAAATAAAAGTTGAATTCTGTAAATACATACCAAAAAGTGAAAATAAATGTACGTATTACGTGGGAATTTAATTGAAAGCCCATATAACAGGTTTTTTTTTAATTGGCATAGTGTTGATATAATTCAAAGTATGCCATGAATGACCGTTCCCGTTCTCCTATATTTTAAAGGGTTATTTTTTGGCTTTAAGTATATAAGTAGACACAGATCCAAAGATTACCGGATTAACTGTTGCTTGTTCATAAAGTGAGTAGAATTAGTAAAGCTAGATTTTGTAAAAAGATAAAAGGTGTTTATTCAGTAAGTAGACCGACCGCAAGGGCACTTTTACACGTCAAAAATCTACCAGCGCTTCGCAAGAGACCACTGCTGATAAGAAACGCCGCAAGAAACTCAACAGTCAGTCGTTTTTTTAAATAAGTACTGCTTATGATATTATCTTCTATTATATTATTATTCTTAGATATTTATTACATTTTCTGTAAGTTAAGTTTTTTACAATAAATATTAAAATATAAAAGTAAAATAACAATACTAATACAAAAAATAAACATAATAAAAAACCTAACCTACGAGTGCCGCCGGCAGCGGGGCAGGGCTCAAGCTACCGGTGGTTAGGGCTGCAGAGAGAGGAACCTCCTCACAATGCGTGCCGTGTCGAGGAGTACTGCCTTCTGTATCTGGCCCTTGACCCAGCCATCTAGCGAGAGTGTCTTAAGGTGTTGGTCAAAACTCTTCGCTATAAGACCGTTCGCCGAAACAACTATCGGGACAATGTTCGTCGAGTCAACATCCCACATGGCGGTCACCTCGTGAGCCAAGTCAAGGTACTTGCTGAGCTTGTCCTTCTCAGCCTTCACGAGGTTCTCGTCATGCGGGATGGTGACGTCGACGAGCACTGCCCGACGTTGAGATCGATCTGTCAACACGATATCAGGCTTATTGGCGACAATAGTCCTGTCCGTGATGACAGATCGATCCCAATAGAATAGAGCGTAGCACGACCATTTTCGAGAACTGGCGCCGGTGTGTACTTATAGTACGGCACTTCAGACTCAACAAGACCATATTGAAGAGCAAGTTGCTGATGGATAATCCTGGCCACGAGGTTATGTCTGTGAAAGTACTCACCGTTCGCCAAATGCGAACAACCGGAAATTATATGTCTGAGGGACTCGCCGGGGCAACGGCACGCTCGACAAATGTCGACCGTGCCATCCCTCAGAATATATTTCCGGTAATTGTTCGTCATTATGACCTCGTCAGCAATCCCACAGACAAAACCTTCGGTTTCCCCAAAGAGGTCACCGAACCGTAGCCAGTTCACGGACGCTAAAAAGTCTACGTCGGGCCTTGTTAGGGCCCGGTAGAACCGTCCGTGTAGCTCCTTGCTCTTCCATATGTTCTTGCGGTCTTCAGTGCTCAACACCGTCGGTCTGCGCCAGCTCTCGTTTGCCAAGGAGAGAGGCGTGAGGTTCCTGTCTACTGCAACCACATCACGATGCATCCCATACTCATTGCCTAGGAAATAATCCCTGGGATTGCACACCTCGTGGTTGTGGAGATTCTTAGCATTTAAAATGCCTCAACCTCCACACTTCCTCGGGATGTACAATCTCATGACAGATGAGCGTGGGTGCAACATGCGATGTGATTTGAGCAGTAGCCGGACTCTCCTATCCAGGGCGTCCAGCTCAGTCTGAGACCACCTTAGTATGCCAAAGGAGTATGTGAGCAGCGGCATCACCCAGCCATTGAAGGCGCGCACCTTATTGCCACCTGACAAAAGACTGTTAAGAACTTTTGTCAAGCGGCAGAAGAAGCGCTCCTTCACTTACTGCTTGATTTCGCCGTCCATAATACCCAAAGACTGAGACATACCAAGATATTTGTAGGTTTCAACTTCGGAGAGAGATCTGAGAGTCATTGTCTCAGAAATCTGCAAATTCGTTGAATTTACAACTTTCCCTCGTTGAACATGCATAACCGCACACTTATCTACACCGAATTCCATCTTGATCGCACTACTAAACTCTTGTGTGATTTTCAATAGTAAGACAAGATCTAGGCGCTTCGATGCAAACAGTTTGAGGTCATCCATGAACAATAAGTGAGAAATGACTTCAGCCTCTCTACGAAGTCGATAGCCAAGCTCGGAATCCGTCAGCAAAGAGCTGAGAGGATTCAAGGCAAGGCAAAACCATGCTCGCATGCAATTTTCGTTGTTCGATGTTGACCATCGCATGCGGCGCACTATACCACCGGTAGCGGGAGCCGTGCGCGGAGCAGGATACCCCGCAGGCCCCAAGCGTGGCGGCAGCGGTGGTCGCCCGCGTCGCGCAGGTGGTCGCGGCGGCGGAGGCGACGGCCCACGCTCGTCGCTCGACTCGCTAGTGTCGGGTGCAGTGGCGAACTCGTCACTCGACGACTCGAGCGGGCAAGGGTGGAGGGCGTGCGTTTTCAGTATCCGCTTCTGTTCTGTTCGCTCTAGATCTTGTTATCATGATTGATTGATGTGACGTTTCATGTCAACGTGTGATTTCTATTTTAATTTATGGTATGTACAGTGTATATTATATTTTTATAAAACATGATGTTTTAATGTATACAATGTACAAATACCACATAAAAAAGACTTAAAACACAAAAACTAATTAATCAAGAAAAATATACGTGTGACAGCGTCAGCGGTTTTTTTTTTATTTATTTTTTTTTATTATTATTTGTATGTCTTTACCAATCACGGGACTATGGGAGTCCCGGACCTTTGGAAGGCGTACATGGAGCCGAAGCCAACACGCAGAGGCCCTTTAGACAAGTTTAATTTAGTAAAGTTATGGGACACCAACCGGCGATTGCCCCTGAGTTCAAACTAAAGAAGTATGCTCCCACGGACAGTCTCCACTCAAGAATACGATAACTCCAGCGATTATCGGTTCTGCAGCACAAATGACCGGCCCTCTGCCACTTCAAGCTGCTAATTCGATGGGCTACGTCGATAACCTTAGTTTTCTGTGGGATCACCTCATTTCGGACCCAATCCTTCAGAGAAACTCCCAACACAGCCCTTTCCATAGCTCGCTGAGCTATTTTAAATTTGTGAATCAGCCCTATCGTAAGTGTCCACGTTTCGGCTCCATATGTCATGACAGATAGGACGCAGTGATTGAAGACTTTTGTCTTCAGGCTCTGTGGAATAGTCGACGTGAAGACTCAACGCAATTTCCCAACCCACCCATATACTGCCCAACCCACTTGAATTCATCTGTTGGCCCCTTTCTCCAAGTTGTTTTTACCTAACTGCAGAGTTTGCCACTGGTAAACATATTCTTGAACAACTTCAAGTGCACCACCCTGTACTACAGTCGGTCCCCGCATGACATGTTCATATGTTGTAGATCCTGCCACGGTTGGGCCATAATGATGATATCGTCTGCAAATCGCAACTGTGAGATGAATTTGCCGTTAATGTTAAAGCCACTTCCTTTCCATACTAGCGTCTTAAACATATCCTCCAGTGCATTTGTAAACAACTTAGGGGAGATTAAATCCCCTTGTTACACAACTTGATGCAGGTGGATAGGTTTAGTCCACTGGTTCTGTACTTGGACGACTATAGTTGCGGCGTTAACAGACACCTCAACACTTGGATATTTCGCCAGTCAACTTGGCGTCGTTGCATGGATTTCAGAACTGACCGGGTTGTGATAGAGTCAAAGGCCTTCTCATAGACTTCAAAAGCAATACGCAGGGGCTGATTATACTTCTCGGTCTTTAAAAGTAAATTTTAAAGTCATATGGATGAGTTGAATTGCCTTCCTTCATTTGATCTTCAGAGGCAGGTGAATTGCTATGCATACTGAGATACGTCTCTGCTGTCACTATCTACGGACACCAGCTAGTCACTGTATGGTAAAATTATCAGCCATTCCTACGAGAATTTATGCATTACAAAATGCACTATGATGACCGAGGTCACTTCTTCGTGTGAATGTACTTAACAACAAATAGTTCAAGTCTGGAAAGCTTTACTATACCTTCGAATCTACATTGCTATTGATTAATTGAGACTTAGTAGAACTGGTTTCTCCTTCCAATAATAAAGTAAATATCAAGCATCTGACAAGTTACAATTTCAAGAAAACTAGTCCATAGTACGAGTAACTCCGCAAATTGAAATGTATATCAAATACCTTAAGTTTTTGTAAATTAAACTTATGATTCGTGATTATTTCTAGTCTACGGCAGGAAGCCAAATATACTTCAACATCGAACGATCCTAAGAGATGGACTGATTTCTCTCAACCTATTGAATATTTTTTACAACGAGTGATTTCTCTGTTTACACTATGGGTTACGTACCCTGCCTGGTATTACTCAAGGGTAAACCGGCCTTATAGTCTGATAGCAATTGGAACCACAAACCCATTCCTACGGGAATATACTTCATCAAATATTTACAAATTATGATTGAAATCATCATTACAACTAGCATTCATCGTGACTAGAAACATTCACTATAATTTTAAGGAACTATCATCGTTATAATTAAAACCAGACTCTTTATGGAAATTGCGGAGAGTTGATATTAATTAATTCTTCATAAAATTGGTCTTAAAACACTACGTACTTGACTTTGACATGTTAATATTTCAGCTCCTAGTTTTAATATGTTTTACATACATATGACCATTATTTTATATTTCTCTCCTGAAATGGAGTAAGGAGTCTTTGTGAATATTCCGTCTTGTCCATTGAAAACTGATGACGGGCTATCACTGACTAAACTATTATTAACAACTGACTAAGACTGTAAAATCAATGACCCACCCGGAAAGAAAAGATTTATAGCGCTGGAGGAATGACCAGTCAGGTAGACGAGTCCCTCACAAATAAAATGCCTTAAGCATACTTTCCAGTTTCCAGCTAACAATCACTAAATACATCCAAAGACTTGTACTCCATCTCATACTAACTAACCTGTTATTAGTTATAAGACCAATTTATCATTCTCTTTATTACTTCACTTCACTCCTCACTTAATATTGTAGGCTAAGGGTTAGGCTTTATTAATTTAACTATACCAATCATATATGCATGAAAAGTTCTTAGGTTCCTATCTATAACGGTTCACAACATAGGTTCCTAGACACTAGACGATCATATGGCCAATTCAACAATATTTATTCATTCTTACTCTATACAGGGTGGAAGAGGACCGTGGACCTTCCCGATAATGGGAGATAGTTTAGCCTTAACACTTTATTTCCCCCATACAACCTATGTGAATTTAAGCAGCCGTTTTCAAATTACAGCCGGTTAAACATTCACACAAAAAACTACTTGTTTCAACCCTAAACATATGATTGGGTCAGTGAACTTAATTGTAAACAACATTTTCATACATGATATTAGTACGTTTTTTTTGTCGTGGATGCATACTTAGACCTGCTTCCAATGCGGTAAGAAATATTGCAGGGTTTGTGAGTCTCTTTGTAGGTACATCTTGAACAACTTTATTTATTTTTTCCTAAAATTATGAATAAAATAACATAATAACGACCTACTAACAGTCTACTAAGCACAACAGGACACATTTCTGAAATAGCGACATTGACAGACAATGAAGTATACTCAATCTTCATAAACAATTAAAGATGATAATTAGAACCTTCTTTCATCGTATCTTAGGTTCCCTAAATTGATAAATAGGTTTTAGCTAGCTAATTGAAATTGAATTTGATTTAATTGAATAAATTGAAATTGTGCTGCTGAGTAGGCATATTTCATTCATTTTCATGCTTCAAAACGTGCATGTTAAACGTTTATCAAATAAACATTATTACGCACTACTGATTAGGTACTTAACTTATGAACCTCTTTGCGTTATTGTATTGGCTATCGATGCATTTGATGTTAAAATGAAATTGTCATTAAATTTACCTATGTTATTCTTCAAATAAAAATGCCTTTGCTAGATGCTCGTGGTTATTTGAATTTGCTTTTATTGTACGCGACGTGCAATAATAACGCGGCTGAAGCTTTGCGTCGACACCGAGAAACATATCCTCCACCACATCCAACTGGGCATAGGACAATTGTAAGGGCTTTGGCTCGTATCGCCAACAACCAGCCCGTTGTACCAGCAACAGCCCAGAACGACCAACGTGGCGGAGGCGTTGTTCGAATTGCGGCTCGACTTGAAGAAAGGGTGCTGCGTTATTTTAGAAGACATCCGAGAGCGAGTTCTAGAGTAGCGGGTCGACATTTCAGAATAACCCATACTGCAGTACTTACTATTCTCAAACGTGCCAGCCTTCACCCTTACAAAATACAGAGGGTTCAAGCTCTACGAGTACTCCATCGGGACTGCCCTATCCGCGAAGCCTACTGCCGATGGTTATTACAATAGATAGTAGAAGAGCGAGATTTCATAAGGCATATTATTTGGAGTGATGAAAGCTCGTTCACACGCAACGGAATATGGAATAGACGAAACGAACATGTGTATGCCGAGGAGAATCCTTTCGCTTATCGATTCTCGGGTCACCAGTATCGTTGGTCTATTAACGTCTGGGCGGCGATTCACGGAGAAACTATCATAGGACCTGTGTTTCTGCCTCCAACTCTAAACAGAGACGGATATATTATGTCTCTTTTGAACACCGAGTTAGACAGTTATCTGGACGAATTACCACTGGCTGAAACACAAGTCACTGGGTTCCAACGAGATGGTGCACCAGCTCATTCTGTACACGAAGTACGAATGAAATTGAACAATGAGTTTGGGGATCGGTGGATAGGCAGGTTTGGGCCGCACCGTTGGCCGCCAAGAAGCCCGGATCTCACGTGTCTTGATTTCTTCCTGTGGGGCTCTGTAAAAGATAGTGTGTACAAAACGGAATGTGACACTGCGGACGAGATGCGACGACGAATAACTGATGCCTTTAACGATCTGCGGAGAAAAAATGATGAAGAGCATATTTTGTCAAGGGTGCACCGACATACTCGGGCACGGGCTGCAGCGTGTATAATAAGCCGCGGAGGGACATTTGAACACCGAATGTGAGGGTAATTGAAGATTTTTGTAGACGTAGTATTAGATTTTTATAACAACATGATAATGTGTAAACTAATGGTTAATACATTTTGTAAATAATAAAAATCATTTTCATTTCGGTTTGTTTATGGATTATTTGACGTCTAGGAATCATAAGTTATCACTTTATCACTATGGCAACGTCAACGTTCAGAAATAAGCGTAGTTTATTAAGCGTAGTAGATTTTAGATGTTCTGCTACGTAACCCACACGAAATCCGTTCATCGTCCTCGGAGTAGGTATCTAACTTGGCCGATGGTGGGTCTGGTGTTCGCGTACTGCCGGTTTCTTTCGTTTTATAGAACAAAAACGTATGTCGTTTTTCATAGAAGGATGCTGTGTTAAATCATAGCTTAGCTCAATTTAAAACACTTTCTTCTAAGGAACACCCCGTTCCGCCCCCCTGATGTCGCGGGCATGACTGAGTTAAGTGGTAAGTTTATTAATTTAGTTGGAAATTGGTACTTGACAAGACGCTAGCCGGCTCAACATTAGTTCTCAAAGCTACTTAAGGTAGGCTAGGTATACTTAAAGAAGAAAAAAGTGTGGATTAACTTCAAGTGGTTGGATAAAGGAAACTGTGGAAGCTTTATATATTTCATGTGTTGAAAGGTGACCGCATAAGGCGTCGTCGGCAGCCCTGCGCCGACCCCAGAAAACAATGTTTCAACATTCTATTCATAAAATTAATTTGAAACATCTTTCAATTATACGGCTGATGTGGGCGACTTCCACATTTGCTGAAACGCGGTGTATCTCTTGCTACTCAAGTATCCGACCCATAATATATTATTAACTTTCTAATAATTGTATCAGGGTTTTGTTCGCGACTCCGTTTCACAATGCGCGACATTTGTTGTGTCGCAGTTATTCTGAAACCTGATGCTGATATTGTTTTTCCAAAAAGAAAAGCAAACGTAAGTAGTAACGAATAAATAAACTAGTATACTTAACATCCTTCAATTTATTTTATGCGATAGGTAGAGGTATAAATAATGAATATCAAAAAACAATTTCAAATAAACTGTCCTAATCCCAAAGTACCATTTCACTCTGTGTACTAAACAATCATATATTGCGGGTGGTAGGATCTTGTGCAGGGTCCGTCCGGATCGCTACCACCATCTTATCCATTAACCTACCGCCAAACAGCAGTGTTCGCATTGCTGTGTTCCAGTAGATAAGACACCCGGTGTAATGACTAGCATACAGGCATCTTGGTCCTCAAGGTTGGCAACGCATTTGCAGTCTTAGGCTTGCAGTTTTGTGAATGCGAATGTCTTTGGGTCACAGTTTCCACTTACCATCAGGTGGCATGTGTGCTCGTTTGCCTTCTCTACGCCATAAAAAAAATCATGTATAAGTACTTATAGAATATTAAATTAGATACGTAGAAAAAAACATTGTTTTACTATCTAAGTATACCTACATTTTCAACCTTAAAAATGACAATAAATGACGAACTCACCCGAATCTCCATTTCCCGAAAATGGGAAATGTTAATTCTGCAGTGATCGATGATTTCTTCAAAGTTGTCCACAGTTTCAAACAAAACATAGAAATATAAAGTAAGGGTGAAGTTATCAGTCGATGATGCTAATGATCGCGAAGGCACCTACACGCAACGGCTAGATTAGAATCGCCCCCTCTTGGGGGTGCAATTTCCGCCCGATAGCCGATATGCCGACTTTTCACCTAGCCACGGCAAACCAAAGGCCTTCATTTTAGAAATTCAATTCTGTTTGATTCGCGTGTAGGCGCGTTTTAACTCGGGGTTTTTAAGTATTTTAAATAAAGAATCAGTTTAAATCCATATCATAACTAATTAATTAATGCGCAATCAGTCACTAGGTTGGTAAGATTATGATATTACTAGTGACCTGCCCTCGCTTCGCTTCGGGTGATATAAGTTAAAATAACCCAACCCAAGTTCATCTGGAATAATATACTTTTCAAATTGGGAGAAAAACTGCTTATTTCTCCCGTCAGATGTCGCATAGTCGACTGTACCCAACCATCACTTGTCATCTGTCAAATCTCATACTTTTTTTGTAAATAAAGCTTAATAATACGAATTAAAGCGATTTATAGTACAAAATGGTACAGTGTTCTGCTTTAGACTGCAAAAATAAAGGAATACATTTATTTCCAAAAAACCCTAAACGCAGGAAGGCCTGGGAAAAGGCATTAAAAATAAAAAAATTCAAGGCAACTACAGCATCACGGTTATGCAGCATTCACTTCAAACCAGATGACTATTACGGACAAAGCAAATACACGAGTAAGTCATATTTATGAAAGCCTTGCAGTGCAGCACCTGCTTCGCTCAATAGTATTAATACAACAGTAACACTGGTCTCTTTCAGGTTACGAGCCAATAGCAAAGTTTTTGAAGAAAACTGCAATACCTTCAGTATTTTCTTTTAGTACTATTCCACAACCGGATAACCCAATTGCGATCGCGCGTCAGCAGCGTTTTGAGAAGCGGTGTCAGAGGAAATTATTGTTAGAACAAAAAGAAATACCTTCAACAAGCTGTTATCAACAAAGCGAAATAACAACAAACACAGTGGAAATTGGTTGTGAAATTGAAATAGATGCTGTAAATGAAGATCATAATCTTGCAAATGTTAAACAGCTTGAACACACTTCTAAAGCAACACAAATTGATATGGAACATGTGTTTGGAACTATACATAGATATAAAAATGACAATAAAGCCATCAAATTTTACACAGGTTTTGAATGTTACAAAAAGTTTTTTTTCGTATATTCAACTCTAAGTGTTGTGGCACATAAAATTAAATATTTTGGTAGTAGTGTTGTTCAACTTAGTACTGAAGATCAGTTCTTTTTGACTATGATGAAGCTTAGACAAAACAAATGTATATTTGAATTAAGCAGGTATTTTAACATAAGTACTACAACAGTCTCAAATGTATTCATAACATGGGTTAATTTTATGTATCAACTTTGGTCACAAATTAACATATGGCCAGATAAAGATTTGGTACACTATTACATGCCTGAACATTTTAAAAACTATAATAGTAACATTAGAGTAATTTTAGATGGAACAGAAATCCATGTACAGAAACCAAAAAACCCGACGGCTCAACAGGCATCTTGGAGCAGCTACAAGCATGCAAACACTCTTAAAGTACTTGTTGGAGGTACACCAGGGGGTTTGTTATCATACTGTTCACCTGCTTATGCTGGGTCCGTGAGTGACAGGCAAACAGTAGAAAGGAGTGATTTGTTGAATAAATGTGAAAGTGGGGACTGTATATTGGCAGATCGTGGATTCAATATTCAGGACTTGTTTGCAGAGAAAAATGTTTCTGTTAATATCCCAACATTTCTTAAGGGAAAAACACAATTGCCTGGGTTAACAGTTTTAAAAGATAGGACTTTAGCTAGTAAAAGAGTGCACATTGAACGCTTGATTGGCCTAACTAAAACATACAAAATTTTAAAAAATGACTTGGACCACAGTTATATTCCTTTAGCTAGTAAAATATTTTTTGTATGTGTTATGTGTTGTAATTTTAGGGAAGGTATAATGAAATAGTTTATTTTTCTGAATTGTTAACTAATGAATATTATTAAGAAATAAAAATAACCTTTTATTTTACTGATGTTTTATTAAATCATAATTTTTATACAAATACTTTCTCAATATTTCTTTTTTAAAATAATTGTTATAAAACTCACACAATTTCGTAACCATTTCATCGATGAAAGAATCGTCTCGTGAGATGAATAGCACTTTCATCTCTTTAAAAGTGTATACAATAAAATTGCAATATTTCCTATTGGTGCACAATAATTGCCCTTGTATTTGGGTGAAATATGGATGATTTCTTTTTAATTTCAAATTCCCATTGACCTCCTGTAAATATGACACTGTAACAGGGTTTATTTGCATATATCTGGCAGCATAGGGACATTTGATCTCTATCACAGTGTCATCCCCAAGAAGTCCATCAGGAGAAGCTGCTAAGAATGGGTACTTCTCACAAATGAATAAACCACACTTTTGCACATTGAGCCCAAAAACTTCTGTATATTTATTCATTGCAGTACTCTCATGAGTTTTGCCATGTATAATTGCTCTAGTGTAAATAGGTCTAGGATTCATTATGTTCTCAATGAGTCCGGCCTGCCCTGTCTGCACATGGCAAATAGCGTGGAATTTGTATGCAGTTAACCTGCATGAGCGATGTTTATGCCACTCTGCAGATTTACTTTGCTCTCGTGTAATTTCTTCAATTTCTTCAATTTTAGATTTCGTAACATTTTTTAAAAATAATTTCTCCAGTAACATTTCTTTGCTGTTAACACCAGCATATAAATTGTGATCCCATTCTATTCCGTATGGATTTGCCGGTTTAAAGGTTTGTAAAATGGGCATTGTAGATGTCCCATAGTTAATGGCCAAGTTTTGTACATAACTTACATAGTTATCTGGCATGTCTTCTTTTTGAACAGGTTCATAGTTGATGTTTTTTCGTTTTTTTTTGCACACTGGTAAATTTTGGGCCAGAATTGGGGACCGATAAAAAGCTTTATTAGGCCTTTTAAAAGTCATTAATCTTTGTGTAGTAACCTGATGCAGAATAATAGTGTGTGTTCTATATATGTCTTCCACTGCACACAAAAGAACCGAAACATGTTTGCAGTGCGCTTGAATCCCACTACCTGCAGCACACTCGCAGTTTGCCTCCTCAATGCATCCTTCTTTTGAAAGTTTAACGTTAACAATATACGCCACTTTTTTCATTTGAGCCTTGCATTGGCCTTGGAAGAACGTGTAATCACCGTCCACAGCATAGCGTACAGTCAGAAGGCACCGAGATTCGTACATGTCTTTTCCTTTGTGCCGGGCACTGAACTTGTCAAAGTACGACTGTATTTCGTGTCTATTGATGGGTGGAATTGGCGAATCGGCATTCACATCTTTGAAAAAAGATACTGGTGGGCACCGATACCCTGGATCTTCGCTGGGTCCTGGCTCTGACCCGAAATTGAAGTTGCGCTCGTATGCTTGTAATCTGGAAAGAAAACTACGTAATTATTATCTGAATAAACAAAAAAAAACGTAATTAAATAAACATAACCTCATTCATGTTTGATGTATTACCTTTCGATTAGAGCTGCTTTTTTGCCGGCTGTTGAAGCATTTCTTTTTCGTAATTCCAGTTTCAATTCCACCACCGTCATTAACGAATACATTTTGATTGTTTTTTTATGAACTCAAGGCAAACAAAAGTGACAGCCGCTTTATGCAAATGCAAACAAGGTACAGTCGACGGTGCTGCCATCTACGCAGAGCTTTAAGTTTTTTTCCTTATTATAGTTAGGTACAGGCATATACGAGTACATAGAGGAAATATTTTACAACGATTTTTGAAAGCCGTCATCTGACACTTTTTGCGAAATTGAGTTTTTGGTGCCGTTAGATTTTAAATTAAATTCTAATCATGACTGCCAGTTATCACAGGATCTCTCTATACATATATAATATTTACAGCTGACTTTTTATTGCACAATACAAATAAATTTTGCCTGGAAGTGACGCGCGAAAGAGCTACATATAGCTATCCATGTCAGGTCTAAGCCCGCAACTCTGAATGTTTGACCTTGTTGTGACTTGTTAATTGACATCAGAGACGATAATTTTACTGGGCTTTGCAGTCGTTTAATCTGGAAACGTAGATCCGTTGGTATTAATGAAATCAGGGGAATTAAAACGACTTTTCCAGTCGCACATCCGGTCAGTATTGTGCACTCTATTATAAACGTTTTTAAAGATGTTTCTTGCAAACTTGTACCTTCGCACAATCTGGGTGGATTAAGGTTCCCTAGTAAAATAACAGGACACCATTCTTTCAAAACCAATTTATGCGGAGCGATCCAGAAAGTAGCAAGGAATTGATTGAGAAATTCCGTTGGGAATGGACAGCCTCTTCCAGGTCACGCACAGTGTCTACAGAGCAGTATGTTTGTGTCGGTGCATTAATCCTCGATATAATTAAGACATTTTCTATACCTACTTGATTATTACTTTTGATAAAATTGCTCGCTCCTTAACTCGGTACAGTCTTAGAATTAATATAATTAGTTTTGGAATAAACATTTTTGACTAATTCTTTTCCTAAAACGCAAAGGTTTTCATTTTGAAGATTAATGCTCCTATTATCTTGGGGCATCTGTACCTACTTATTTTGAGCAACATTTCTGCAAAGAGCCGGTTTTCATACGTGCAGACAACGAAACTCTCATATTTGTTTTGAGTTCTTATCTATGTTGCGCGTAATTTTGAATATGCCATATCTTATAAAGTATTTATTTAAATAATACATTGTACGAAACAATTTTAATTGAAATGCCCAAGGTAACCAACGTATTTATCTGGATAAGATTAAATACTGAATCGGACAGAATACTTAGCTTCGCTAGTAACCTACCTTTTTTAAATAAAATGATAAACATAATAATGGTTACTGAGAGTCAATCTTAGGAGATAGACATAATTAGGCCATCGCGGATATTTTTGTGGTTATTTTAAAGAACTATAATTCTTCAATACATTATTTTGACACGTCTCTAAAGGTTTAGTCAGCGTAAGGGCACAAGGGACAGCGTAAGGGACTAGGTAGGAAAACATTGAATTTCTCAAATGTATTAATACTTCAGTAGAATGAAATATGTATACATATAAATCATCTAGAGTTTTTTTTCTAAATGACAGTGAACCCGTGTCATAATCCGTTGCGTGGTTTAGAAGGAGTTAGCGGAGAAACAAACAGAGGCGCGAAACGACTTTAGTTTGTACTAATTTGAGAAAGAGACATGGCTTCGGTCCAGTTTAAATAAATGTTTAGATACTTAAGGAATAGATTTCTCATCATCACATACACTCCGGAAAGTGAAAAGAAAGAAGTGGTCTCTGCCTAACCATGTGAGGGATATTACACTCATTTAAATAATATACAGTAACCATTAGCCAAATTTTACGTGTCTGTCTATTCTCTCTTGTAGATAAAACCATAACATTAAAGTCACTTAGAGGGCTGTTTCTTAAATTTCAATTTTGATAATTATTACACTCATGATAACTTTTGAATGGTATGTCCGATTTTAATAATTAAAAAAGTAATTTACAGTGACTGATAACATTGAGTGATTTATTTTATAAGGATTACTACCAAGGCACTAATAATGTGGCCTAGTTAGTACCGACGTTACTATTGCATGTTTTAACATGAAAAAGTTGTTATTGTGACAGAACTGTACAAGTTGGACATATGGTATCCCGGACTTTTTTATATATTAATGTCTTGTATAAAACTGTAGTACATCACTTTGCTCTATTGTCAATAGTTTCCGCAGCGTAAGCGATATAAGGATCTTTTATGGTGTTTTTTCTTCACACCTTGGGTTACATTATCATAGTTTTCACACGAATCCCTAACTTTTTTGTAAATATTCTATGTTCATCACGGATAATGTAATATTCTAATAGTGAAAGAACTTTTTAAATCGGTCCCGTAGTTTTTTAACCTATTTAATTCAAACAAACAAATAAAAAATCAAATCTGCCCTGATATAATATTAGTGTACTTACTCGTATAGTCGTAGATGTAGATTATTATACATTTTTTTGAAATGTCTTTTAGCACCCGTCGCAAGGTAATAATGACTTGAATAGGGATATTTTATTTAAATTGACGTAAAACTGGACTGACGGTTAATAATTGTTCAAGGAAAGCTTTTTTGTAGGATTGAGCGTAGACCAGGGTACACTGGAAGCAGGGTAACCAGTAACTTGGGACCACGAGTTCAGAGCCATATTTAGATAACGCGACCGCTCTGTGCGCCGGTTGACCGACATTATTGGACATCAGGGAGTTGCCATCTATCCAATGTACCTACATTGAATAATCCATTTTGGATAAAGTCAACGAATATGATCAAGTATTGTTCCACAGCAATATTATAAAATACTCAACCTTTATTTGAACCAACGAAGCTCATTTTAACAAATAAGTTAATGACTAGAAATCATAATCAGAAACGAGAACTAAATCATAACGGTTAATGTTAATCTAGCCGCTAGCTGCTCGCCACAGTCGTTGGATATCCCTCGCCTACATTTTCCCTTTAAATACTTAAGCAGAACGAGGCTCTATTTCACGCAGTACAACCATATTGCTTTGGACGTTATCGCATTGTTTATATTTCAACGGCCGTTACTGTCAAGTAAATAAGAGCTATCATAACGTCGAAAATACGATAACATCTGGTTTTGCCAAATACAATTATCTTCTGCCATCTTTAGTCGATAAACTCACATTCAAACCTTTGAAATTCAACGTTTAGCGAGGCTTCAACTACAACAGCCCCTAGTTAAATCCAGCTTTATCTCCTGTATAGTGTTTATAACGTACTAGCCAATTTAAATAAAGATGTATCGTGTTATTATAGAATGAATCTCAGTGTCAAGTGCCGAAATCGTAAACAAGGCTGGCATCTGAGAGCTGGTGGCGCTCGGCGAGCTTTCGCGGTAATTAGTTCCATGTGTTTTCAAATTGTTGATAGGACTCCGGGCTCTTTACGAGTTGAAAAGTGCACTGAGTAATAATTGCAGAAAGGTACTTAGTGGTTTTATTTATTACATGTAATTTTCTTTCTTAGCGTACAATAAAGACTAGGATGCTTAAACTGTCTTGATTTATGTAAGTTCATTTTCTTTCAAGGATACAAAAAAAGTCGTTTTATACCTATATTTAAAAAGTACAATCACCTTAATAAATACCCGCCTAAAAATACCGTAACGTATTACAATCGCGAGTTTATCACGTTACTGGGACACTACGTAAGACCTGGAACACAAAAAGTGACTTCTCATCATTTATTGTCTATTCACGTGATGTTTTTTTATAACAGCATAGCTTTATTGAATAAAGGAGCTGCTGTTACGAATTTGGTTTTATTTGTAGTTATAATGAAGTTTTTAAAATTCAGGCATTTTATAATTTTTGAAAAACCAAATGTTTCCAACAACGGATTTATAACGTCCGGTTAGTCAGATTTCGTGATTTCGTAATATTGCTATTTAAAAAAACCGTATTGTACATACTCGTATTGTATATGCATCACCACTTTACAGATATTGTGACAACCAGATACAGCTTCAAATATTTCAACGTGACGATCACATTAAAAGTAATTTGTACATACTACCGAGATTTGTTAGGTTACAATAATATCTAATTATTTGTTAGCAAAATCTGTTAAACATTAATTAGCTAAATTCTACAACATAGCGAGAACGGTAAGACAATTATCATCAAATTAATACAGGCAGGGATTGTCTACTCGGTTGTTCCTTGCAACACAAAACAATATACAGACCGTCTTGTGGAGAGGCTGACGAGAGCGTTTGTCAGTAGAGTAGCGTACCTTGTTACGATCCCTATTTTCGACGAGTTGAAACCAACATTTCAGTTTTCATTTTCCCCTGCAGTTCATCTATTTATAGTTACGTCGTGTGTTTTTGACTTTGCAGTAAACAAAGTATAATTAAAATGAGCCTGCGGGCTGCGGCGCGGAGTGACGTTTGCCCGAGCTCACGCTTCGGAACATCACGAGAGCGAGCGAGACCGCTCCCACACGCGAGTTACCTATCGTATACGAATTTAGCCCTTAATTTCCCGATTTATGCATGGATGGTTAAAAATCATAGCACGCTTTTACCCTTCAGTTTTAGAAAAGCCCTACTTACATTATTCTAGGTTAAAAAAATAAGAGGTTGTCGGTTTTATCACTTTTCAGTACTTTGGAGGTCAATTTCTCCCAAAAGCTTGAGATTGGGCAGCTAAGCAAACATACGTGTCTGTTATTTTAGACTACGCTCTTATATAATATCAAAATAAACCTAATCGGAGCCGGAAAGTTGGGGATCTTTCCTTGTAGGAAAATCTTATGGTGTGACTCCGTCAGACCCTTCATCCGTGTCTGTCCGTCGGCATCAATGATTATAACAATATTAAAAAATATTTGCAAAAGGAGCAAAAGTGAGGAAAGAGAAAATTATAATTTTCACTAACATTTTTTTTTATATTTAGAAATATTAACGAATAAGATTAAAAATGCGGTAGGTAAACAACAAATACGTACTTACTTACTACATGACTGCTTTAGCGCACGCTGCAGGGTTCTTTGGTACTTGAGTTATAGACTATTAAAATGTTTTCTACGTACATGGTGTACGCTTTTGTATTACAACATCGTGGGTATAACTAAATTTAAACCAAAATGACGAACTCGGGACGCAAAAAGTGTGATGAAACCTGGATGCTACACCTTAACACTCAAATGTGAATAACGCCACTATTCATGTACAGAAATTAGGTATATTGATTTTGTATTTTATTCGAATATTAAACAAAGTTACTGGAAGTAATGTAAACGCAACGAAACATAATTAGCTATTGCGGCGTTTGCACACAACCTACTGTCGTCGTCCGGGTCGCACGAAATAGTCGCACGCATAAGAAGTGCAGAAACTTTTGTTTAGTATTCGTTTTGAATTTTCGTGGCGTTTTCAAAATCTCAAAGGTAAAATTTAGTTTCCTCTTGTAACATATGATTTAAAAAATAAAAATCTAATCGTAATGTTTAAAAATATAGTTATTAATATTAGTACACAATTTAAATATTTGTTCCTAGCATTTCCAAAGAAGACTTTCATATTGGAAAAATCAAAGGAATTTTAATTTCTATCAGAAAAATCGTGACTGCATGTCGGACCATGCTCAGTGTCGAGTACCGAACCCGCTAAGTATCTGCTACAAAAACATAAACAAGTAATAACTAATTTCCTATTTAAATTAATTTGGTGCCGTTTTAGATGATTTTAGGTATAAACACTTTAATCGCCTGTATCTCAAAAGCCAATGGTGACTTAGTCGTTATAGTTTTTCTTTTAAATTCGTCATATGCTCTTTCATTGAAGGTATTTTGTCAGATTTTTAGTTTTTGTAGTTTTGCCTGTAGTACACGTGACTGTAACAAAAATTAGCGCTTTAAACCTTAATATTTCATAAACGGATCCCTCAATCGAAAAATAGTTTTGAGTAACCCGCAATACTTTTGAAAGATCTGTCCAACAACACACTATGGAGTGGACGACATAATAAACATCCCTACGTTACGTGCAGGGGAGGTAGACTAAAAAAAATGTTTCAAGATTTTATTTCACCGCAAGATTATATTCGTGCCAAATTACAGCTTTCCAGTACCAAGAGTCACTGAACTAGGTTGCGGACGGACATGGCGAAACTATAAGGGTTCCTACTTTGACTACGGACCCCTTAAAAGGTTATACATTTTTTTAATGCAAGATCTACGCCACTCTAAAAGCTCTGACGATGTAAAAGCAGCCAATGCCATTTTCCAATAGTAATACCTATATGGTCATTGAAATGTCCTGCGACTATTTTAGGCGCGGGCGAACGGGACGCGGGAAGGGCCGGGCCTCGGGCTATGTTTGCATCAGCGAAGTAAACAGTCAAGTCAACAGGCGAGTAGAATGCTGTCTCATTCGTTTCTTCAGTCCGTAAGCGGGACAGCGGTGGGCTAGCTACTCGACTCGCCTATCTACTGGTGTTGAAGTAGACTGAGCCTCAGTGTGGGACGCGACCTGTTGAGGGCCGGTTGCCGGGCGGACCCCGCGCTGCGACCGAAGTTGTACCGAGCTCAAATTCTTTAATAAATCACTTTTACATTCCTCCTTATTAACAAAATGATTATTAAGTTAAGAAAAAAAAGTGAATTATTTTTGAGTTCTTTTCTCGTGCGCGCGGACTAATTCTCTTTCTTTTTAGCTATCACTGCCTGAAAAGTAATAATTAGAATTAAGTTAGTGTATTAAATCAAAATTTATCTTGTGAAGCTGGAAATAATTAGGTACGTATTAAATTAGTTTTTGTATAGGTTTTTTGTCTTTAGTTGGTTTTACTTTCTTAATAGAATTATAATTTTGTTAAAAGCACTTGTAAAAACATATGGTTTATCTTTGAAAATATGTGTTTCTATGTTCCTACTTAATAATGCGTGTAATTTTGGTAGAAAGAATCAAACTCAGTTCAATATTACTTAATCAATTTACGGTAACAATTTCAAAGATCCACGAAATTGGTTCACAACGTCAGGGCTTAAATTGTAAATATTTTTTTACCTGTCGTAGAATCTTAAAAAATACTTTTATTACAAGCCATATGCTCAAAATGGTGAAAGATATAAACATGTATATTTTCAAAATACTTATATTGTATTTACATTCCACAATATAATATGTTAAGTAAGTGAAGATTTTTATAAAGATACAACCGGTCAAGTGCAGGTCAGACTCGAGCGCCGAGGGTCCCGCACACCTACGTTTAATTTGTATGAAATAATAAGAAACCCAATAAAATCCTTTACTGTCATCGTATTTTAAAAGATATATCTATCGTTCTTGAAAATGAAAAAATCTCTAAGCTCCATTTACGTATATTTTACATTTTTCTCGACAGACTATTTTAGCAAACTTGAGCAAGAGTGAGCAAGACAGTTCTTTTTCTAAATAACTTTAAGTTTAAGAGCAAATTTTCTGTGTGCCTCTAGCGAGATGGATTATTTATTGCCTAGGCTAAGTAATTTTTTGGTTAGTGTTTGAAATTAAATGGGGACAGGATACTTTTCTCTGCGTTTTACGATAATAACGTGAATACCTAAAAAGAGCCATTTAAAAATTACGTTTATATATAATTATAAAATCGTTACAGATTTTTTCTTGTGTTACTCGAGATCTTTGTAACGATTTATCACATGATAGGCTTTTCTACGGTCAGTAACTTAGTTTTTTTCAAATTTGGCTTTGTTTGGACCTCTGATACCTACTACAAAACATTATAAAACTCAGCAGTGTAGTTTTGGCCGTTTCAGAGAAAATGGTCTTGTGACGAGAAACTGACATACGCAAAACAAAATATGAAGTGTCAAAAGGGTTTCGTTTTTCAGTATTTGTTACGAAACCCTAGAAACATCAAGTTTCTATAATCTCTTCGCTTAACCTGCAGTTTGCTTAAACTAAAAGCACCCTGGCCGAATTTTATTTTTAATTGCGAATGAGCCAGATAAATAATGCTTTAATTTTTCGATAGGAACTCAGGGTTGATTCCAATATAAAGTACATTTTTTTTACCAACATCCCTGTTTCTGCGTAACAATGTAGCTGCACATCTTTTAAATCTCTTCATAAAACCGTTAGATCCGAAAACAAAAGAACACTCAATCTCAAGTACAGGCTCATGTACAAGATAAAACGCTTTCCGCTGAATTAAAAAATATGCCTCTGATAGCTAATTTTACGTCACAAATTAATACGAAAGGACTCCAAAATGTTTTAGGATGTCAGTGTGGTAACGGCGATAAGCAAGTGAAGTTTTTGTTTTTGAATTTGGAAAGTTGCGTTGGACGACTCTCGTCTCGAACACACCACGCGAACAACATCGACGTGATTTTGTGGCGTTGGAAGTATAAATTAGACCACCAATGATCGAGGAAATCATAACAATACAAATCGAAAATACGTATTTTTAATTGATTTTAGTTACTTCTAATGCATGCAACTACATTTTAAAGACATAATGTCAACTTTATTCAATTCGACTTCGGAAAAACTCGTGTTTTTTGGTTATGGTATTTATTTTTAAATATTTTTGAATTTATTTGATGTGTAACCCAATAGGGTGTTTTAAAAAATATTTTCGTGCTAGCCTATACCAAATGGTAGATTTTTGAAACTCATCCAGTGGTTAAAATTAAAAAAAAATGACGTTTTTTAATGACTTCTAGAAGTTCGTATTTTTGGATGCCATTGGCGTTTTAAATTCTTACGCCTTTCGTATTGTTATACTGGTAACCCACTCGTTAAAGAGAAAACTGCGTGACTTAGTGTCCGTTGTTACTTACTGATTATTTGTGAGATTCATAAATCAAATCCTAGGTCGAGAGGGCGTCAATAAGCGTACAGTTCGAACGGAAAGGTGTCGCTGCCATGCATTATGTTTCTGGGTTTTATGCTGCCCAAAAATACTAATTGCGAGTAATAAAGCGAACTAAATATTTTGCGAAGCGAATTGTACTCGTATGAGTGTTGATTGTGTTTTGCATCGGGTTATTGCAGCGCTTGCCGGAAGAAAGTTATGGTCCTATATATTTAATAAGATGAGAAGTCTTAAAAAATAGTTGTTAATTACTTTCCGCTGACCTCATAAACATTTTGGCGAAAGTTAACTCGTTCCTTTTTCAAACTTGTCTTTATGATTATTCGCCACTAAGGAATTCTGAATGCGCCGGCGTCTTTGAACGAGTAACTAGATTCCATCAATAATTTGTAACTGCTGTTATAGGTAGCAATTAAATAATTAATGCGAAATGGTCAATTAATAAGTGAACTTGTAACGATAACATAAAAACTTATGAACGGAGTAGGTTGTCAATCTACTTTTTTAGGGTTCCGTGTCAAATACTGAAAAACAGAACCCTTGGACTTTGTTCTCTGTTTGTTCGTCTACCTGTCCCTTTTTCTCCTAAATGGCCAAAGCTACAGAGCTGAAGTTATCAATTCATGTAATTTTCAGCACAATGCCTCATTATCAGCTGTTTGTAAAAAATATAATTTAGGTAGTGTTAAAAAAAATGAAATGCTCAAGAGAGGTACTTATTAATTAGATGTCCATTTAGGTATAAAGCGAAATATATTTTTTAATTATTAATATCTAAAAGTAATAGTAAGATATAAGTTGTCGCAAGCAATACATGTATTGCGGATGACAAAATTAGTCATTCAGTAAAAAAGAAAAAAGTATAGGGGCCCTAGCCAAGATGCATTACATTAACTAGCGTTTCTAAACGACTAGAAGCATAAAGCATTTTGGGTAGCACTAGGACCCCGCAATAGCGAGGCCCGAGCCGCGAGAGCCTCCTGCTCGTCCAAGACAATGCTGCCGAACAGCAACAGGACCGTACGTTTATAATCGTTTGAACAAACAAGGCGTGCTCGAGCCCGACTAGCACCTGGCCGGTCTTTTATAGATAACAAGTAGGAAATGAAGTCTCCTCGATCCTCGGTGTTCTGTTTGATTATGTTTATTGGGAGGCTATAGGCTAACGCGCGGGCACCTGGCTCCTGGCACAGCCGGGCGGAGTGCCCCGGCACGACGAGACTTGTGTTAATTTACGAGAGTTGTCAAGCTGCGAGACTTTAATTAAAATTAAGCAAATCAATTATGATTTTTTGGCAATTACTTATGAAAGATAAACCTTTGTGAAAACAGACGTGATTTAATGTATGTATGTATGTAATAAAAAAAAATATTGGATGGGATAAGCTTGTTACGAGAAGTACAAATAAGTACTCACCTGCATTTTTTTAAATATGTTTGTATAAAAAAACATAGTACGCGGATTTTCCCACTTTATATGAAAATATAATAAAAAATACCGATACTTAATAAATACAAGCAAAATATGAAGCTAACAGCCTAATGCCTATGCCATCAATTGTATTGAATTATCATAATGGTCATAGACCAAAAAAATATTAAGTTTTTTACATTCTGATTCGAAAGAATAGGTAATTTTAAGAGAGCAATTTCGTTAATTTTGTATTTGACCTAATAGTTTCATTTTAATATATTTATTTATATAGCAGACATTTTATGGATGACACGATTATTGTTAATTTGGAATGGCATTTTCTAGTAAATAACAACAATTAAATTATATTAAATGATAAAAAGTGATTGTAATAGTACATTAAAACATACTATTTCAAGCGGTTTCTGCCTAACCCGTAAGATACACCTAGGAGGGCTTCAAGCCGAAAACGAAAGTCAAACAAAGGTACTTTTGCCGAAATATTCGAAATAGATAAATATTTCAAAACTTAATAATGCAGAACGGCTTTAAAACCTGGTAATGGTTTTCGATGTAAGAGTAATTGTAAAAATATGAACAATTCTAATTAACTTAACTTAAGTACATAGTTGTTACTGCCCACCTAGGTCACCTAGGCAAGCTGGAACAAGAGAACACGTCAAGCGCGAGTTAGTTTGAAATACGGTTTATTCCATATTCTAACGTAAGTGTAAACTTTTAAGGTTTAAAATAAAAGTTTAATTCGTGTTTTTAATAAAATCTTAAAGCACGAGTTAACGTCATACTTTATTATGTACAATACTTTATTGATTTTTATTTAACTAGCAATGTTATATTTAACACTAGTTCATGAATGACGTATAATGCGACATGACACTAGGTCACGTGCAGCATGCTGGGTGCTATACTTTTAAAAACAGCGTTCGGTCGGCCTGACAAGTGAACGAGTGAACGCGGCGAACCGACGAGTTTAAGAAATCCCGTCAGAATGTACAAAAGTCTTACACACTTTAGCGCGTTATTAAGAGAATAACAACCGTGGATGCAGGTCTTCCCGCTGCTCGCCACGACCAATTTAATTAGTCAGTTGAACATTAAACAAACAATTTTTATTTTTATTATTACAATATAATTGCTGCATTTATATTTTTATTTCGTAATATAAAATGTTTGTTTTAACTGTATTTTCGATTGTTCGTGTGCTTCAACTTACAACCGCAGGTTAAAATAATGACGCAACGCTACATTAATAAATCTTGCCGGTATCTCCGATAAGATAAGCTGAGTGCGTGCAGTCGATAGCAATGTAAATGGAGTAGCTGTCTATGCGGCGTCGAAAGGCCATTTTTATTTCCAGCCCCTTTCTTCTAACATATCACTCGATATGTTTAACACCCGATAGGGTTGGATAGGTACTTATTATATTGTTAACGCTATGGTAGTTATAACTCATTCCACAGTAAAGGTGGAGTGAAGCCAAATCGTGAAAATCAATATGTTAGTTCATGTTGAACAGAAATGGACATCGCTTGTGAAAGTATACAGTGTGTAAATGGTATACGGGCGTTTATTAAAACTGGACATAGATTAAGACTCTACTAATCATAAACAGAAAGAATTATTTTGATTACGCTAACGTATACACCGTTATTAATTTTTAAACATACTATCGACCCGCAATGTTCATCGAAGTCCATCTGTCAGGTAAGTACGTAATGTTTACTTGTGAAAATGTTAATTGCATTTTTCGTTATACATTACGTGTTAAATTATTTTGTATGGTTATTTATTATAAATTTAATTTTAACAAAAGCTGCCTATATGTGCTCAGTAGGGGTTATACTAACCACAGTTAAAAGGAACGCCCGTATACCATTTACACACTGTAGAGCTGCCAAACGCTCGAGCCCCCAACCAAGTTATGGTTTAATTTAAAAGAAAGACAGAATCGGTTTACGCTAATCCAGGTCAATAACTCAGATTCTATTTAAAAAAAAAACACTTAGGTTACAAATATAAAATTAGCCGTTGCCCGTGACTCCGCGTCAGTCTTTGTCGCTATGCCCATTTTCACCACTATCGGATGAACGGTAAAGCAGCGCATAGAGTACGAACAAACAAACATGCAACTTTTCATTATGATACGTTCGATTATTTCAACGCTTAAGTAAGTGCCTATACGTGCAGCAAAAAGCTACAATCAATCCGTGTTTATTGCCGATACTTCGTCTCTCGATAGCGATACGAGGGTTTAATCGCTCTTGTTCACTGGCCCTTTAAGGATATTATTTTAGTAATTGTGCTTCATTCGTCAAAATTAAATAAATAAGAAGCACATAGTGATTGGTACTTTCAACATTTATAGTTATTTTTGTTAGGAGTAACAAGAATTTTGAACCTAACTGCATACTAGGTATAGATAGCTAAGAGATATTTGACACTTCTTTCTTATTTTTTGAGTAGAAACTTTTATTCGACACACTTGTTGTACCGATATTAGTATTTCCAGATTTTAATGAAATTTAATAGTGATAATAGTAATAGAACTTAGTCCATAAGGCATCCTTTCCCAGTTATATACCCTCGCAATTTATAGGTACCATAATAACTACTAGTTACTACGCGCAGCAGTGCCCTGCTGTGAATCTACGAGTACCTTTATAAATTAGTGTATTTTTTTTACAATATCCTTACGAACCTCACCGTGGCAACATTTGTACATCTGAGTGGTCAAACCTAGACTCTCGAATTAAAATTTGAAATTTAGTTAGTAGTGACTGTCGTAGGCAGTAGCTGTAGCTGCGGTCCCGGGTTCGATTCCCGGTTCGGTTAGGGCAAATATTTATGTGATAAGCGTTTCTTTTCTGAGTCTTGGGAGTTTTCTATGTATGTATAGAGGTATACATTTTTATTTTTCCTGGATAAATATCTTTATCGTTGCCTAGTAGGTACCCATTTGCACAAGCCTAGTAGGAATAGTTTTAGATATGTTTTATTATTTTTTATTTTCATGGGGTTTAATGATTCCGATTCCTTAATTTAGCTTACACTAATCAGTAATCATTTAATATAAAAACATAATTACCAAGTGCGAGTCCCAATGAAGTCTTTCTGCTGCTTACTGTCTTTAAAAGCCCCTCATACAGAACATACCTACCAAGAGTAAACCATGCCTTCACCAACCTAAATGCCCTCCGACAGCATTCATACTATTTTGTCTAAAAAATCATTATTGTTGACCAGCCTTTTATTTTCTCCGTTTAATTATTTTAACTGTATTTAATACCTGGTCAAGTTAATATGTTCATTGTTTTCTAAAACAATTGGGAGGTTTTCTGCGCCTTTTACGGTAATTGCTCAAAATATCTCAAAAATCACCAATCTAAAAAATCTAAAAGGCATGTTTAATCTACTTACACTTTATCGATAAATAAATAGGGAAGTAAAATCAAACAAATTTATATTGACTATGATAAAAGAAGCGACCGCTTGGTCAAATATGACTGTTTAGTTTAATAGGTCTATTTTTCTAAACAGCGAATCATTTGCCGGAACTAGGTTTGCAGTATAAATAGATACTTACTTAACGTTTTTTTTCCAAAGTAGGGACTTAGACAATGGCATCTTTTATTTATTATAAAAATTCATCATTCGGCTCTTCAAAATACATAATTGTCATGCTGAAGTGAAATCAGATTTGCACATAAGTTTTCTTAAAAAGCTCGTTCTAATATGATCGTTACATTTTGGCGACGGAAGAAAGTAGCACATGACATGTCGCAACTGATCCTCGCAGTAAGTATTTGCTTCTTTCTCGGTTTCAAAATGATGGGTTTATGGCTCCCGCAAATTGGGACAGGAGAACGTTATCGCTTCCGGACCGACGCAAACTGCCTACGCATTCACTTAATTTTAAACCCCAACGCAAAAAGAGGGGTCTTGTAAGTTTGGCCGCTGTGTGTGTGTCTGTCTGTGGCACCGTAGCTCTTACAAGGGTGAACCGATTTGAATGCAGTTTTTTATTGAGATGTATAGCAGTTTACGTGTTAATTGCTTAAAATTGCCTCTAAAGTAAGTAGGCGAAGTATGGGTAATCCCTAACTTCCCCTACCTACACTGTACCATGGTCTAATCAATTTAGAATGTTACAGAAGATTATGACAAATAATTAACAGTCTGAAGTGGGTTTCATACATTTGCTACAGTGTTGATACGGCTACCAAAAATAACATCATGGATCGGTTACCCTAACTGACTAATTCCGCGTATCAAACTTTCCATTCACATTTCTCCATTATATTTTTTCCCTAATCGCATTTTTTCCTAAATTATTTTACCAATTGCATATTTTCCATTTTTAATTTTCCTCACTTGCATGTTTACTCAATTCTAAATCATTTTCACTGAGTTGACGCGGTTATGACCCTTCGGGCCTTTTGCAAAACTAACATAACCTAAACCTATCCACATATTTCAATTTATTCCGACTTAATTACAAGGGGAAAATGCGACTGGAAGGTTTACTACGCGGAATTGTTCAGTTCGCGGAGCCGATCTAACTATCCCCGAAAATCATGTCGACTGACCTTGATTCCTTATATATGATTTATGAACAATACAATATATATATATATATTATAGGTACTGTTTCAATTTTAAAACCAAATTAAATGCGCCAAATAATTCAGTAATCGCTTATTCGCCATTACTGAATTATTTGGCGCATTTATTTGCCATTGTCGGTATCAATTTACAAAAAATCTGATTATCTTCGTATTTGCTAGCTTCGATCTTAAAAAAGTCACCTACCTTTAGGCAGGTGAAGTTTGTTAACAAAATGGCTGGCCACCTTATCAACACTGTATCACCTTAACAACATTTTATTTAATCATAACTTTTAAATGTAACCATGATGTAAAATAGAAATTTCATAATGAAAATTAATCAAATAAAAATGCACTTATAAAACAAAAGGCATAATTGTGACTCATTGTCTTTCTCGTTGTGTTTTTTGTAGTTTTACATGTGTTGGATTTTATATTATTGTTTTCGGTCTTTCTTCTTTCTACCTTTCCTTGAAACCAAAGGTATATATTCTGTTTTAATTGTGTTTTGTAAGTGCGATACTTTCCATCCATATTGAATGTAACAGTTTCAGTGACTAAATTGGAGGTGCGTGGTTTGATATTAATGAGTAAAATAAAAAGAGTGTTTGTTTGGTTGCAGGTATCAAAAGTGCACTTCAAGTCGTATGCATGTGTGGCCAGTGTTAATGATGTGTGAGTGTACGTGTGAGAGTGCCGGTGCGCGGGCGCCATGCTGAGCTGACGGCGGGGCCCATTCGCGGCGCGCGCTTTACTGAAAATCTAACAAGTAAGTGATCTTAAACGTAAAAATACATTTACATTGATTAATATTTAACATCATTAGGTTGAATTGGTACTTAATCGTTAAACATGTTAAGGGGATTTTAAACGAAATCACTTTTAAATGCAAGGAGGGATACATACAAGAGCGCCTTACTTCCTTAAGTTTTGGCAGTCCACTATTCGAGGTAATAGGCAGCCACATCTAGAGACACAGCCTTTAGTGAGTTCGCTTTCCGGTTTTATGTATGTATGTATGTAAACTCTTTATGGGATATAAACAATTACAAAACACTTTACTTATTATCACTTCTACTTCTTCTTTCTTTACTTTTCCTTTTTTATTTCTTTAACTTCTAAAACTGTCCGTTTATAAATTTCTTTATAATCAGCCAGCCGAAATACGATGGACAAAATAATTTACGCTTCTTTCGGCTCAGGATATGGCTCGATTTGTTGCATACAACCAGGTATCTATTAATTACGTATCTCTGTATCATTTTATCATGCACTTAAATTATAATAGGGAAATGATGCGTACTTCTCAAGTGGGTACATTTATTAGTAATAGGTATTTATGATAATGTCAGTTGTATGTCCTTACGGCAATGTCAGCTTGACATTTTTCTGAACAAAACTTCACATCAAATTCATGGTCTTCCTTTTATTTCTGACACAATGTTATTTGGCAAAAAATAATCCTTATGGTGAAGCCTTTCGATCGGTATGATAAAGCTACAGGTAATTATTTTTCTCGTGCAACGGGTTCGATTCCCGGTTTAACCAACTAATTATTTAAATATCTATGAATGCAGTTTCAATTGTTTTTTAAATTCAAATTATGACTTCTTTCAGTAAAATGTTCCATCTACAATATTCAAGGTACTTTCCTTCCATGTGGCATAGCCGTGGGACGCCCTGTATAAGTATGCTTAAATAGCTCTCATCTTTGTTTCCAAACTAAATCTTCTTAATTTAATTTTGAAAGCGAACTCTATTTGAAAATAAGATTAAAGTTGAGATCATAGACTGGGTCGACGCAGCGGAGCCCCCTGCATGCGAAGTTAGAGCTGACAGCTATAGGAACTCCAAATCACACGTGCTCGGTAGAAGCTTCGATACTATGGCATCAGCGGTCGGGATGTGTTATGCCATGGTAAGTTTTAATTTTGTTACGAATTTTAGAGTTGCACGAAGTGCAATGTTTTAAACTTTTAGTTAAGAAAATATTTCATTTTTTTAAATAATGTGTCATAACGAAAGACAAGGAATTATATACCTATGTAAATTAAGTATTATTGCTCCCATTAACAATTGATTTCCTTTCAACATAACTTAGCAGTAGTAAAAGAAACTAAAGTTAATAATAATCGTAATCATCTATAATTTGTTAAACATAGGTTACATAACTTAAAGCTTAAAGGGATAAGTTCGCTTTTGTATTTGTTTTTTGTTATATTGCCTGTGTTTTGTATTTATTTTAATTCTTGTACAATAAAGAGTAAACATAGGTACATACATATTTACATACAGGTGTTTTAATTTGAAATAAAATAGATCACTATGTTTTACCATTAGGAATACATAAGTATTTATATTTTCGTGTAGTATCCATAGTACCAGCCTACTGCGCCTCTATTCAAAACGATAAAAACAATATTGTTTTTTATCTGTTATCGTATTTTCAACGTTTGATAGCTCTTATTTTCTTGACAGTAATGGCGGCCGACTTAATTACAATACCTTAACAGGGTCAAATACGATTTGGATTGTACCGCCTAGAATACAGGCACTGGATTCGTTTGGGACTAGACCAACTGGTGTGGCATTATCCTCTAATTATTGTTTATTAATTTTAAAGTCTTAACTCTTTGCTGTCAATGTGCATGTATGAGTTTGCTATTTACGTAAAATGTAACATACACCAATTCTCTAGTTTTAAAAGTTGTCACCAGCGCAGAAGGGTTAACTTAAGCGAAAAGAATACCTAGCGATTAAAATATGCAACAAACTGCTTTAACATGGCGGTCGCGGATGCTAATTTGTTACCCATTTCAAAGAAAATCTGCTTGTGGATGTCAGTCCATTGTAATGATAGGAAACTCAACCTCATTGCTGTAGAATGTCTTCTTTGACTGCACATATAATTCCGAGATTCATATATATATATGCATATAATACTAGCGGCCCGCCCAGGCTTTGCTCAGGTGTGGTTTAGTATGTTCATTCTGTTAAAGTTAATCCTAGTTATCATCATATCAAAATATGATATTGTCATCATATCTGGGATCTGTGGTAGCACTGACAGCTTTGAGACCACAAATTTCTATCCTCGGTGTTTTCTTATTAAGTAATATTTAAACTGAATTAATTTATTTTTATATCCTTATAAATTAACATTGTTTTAGTCAATATATTACTATTAAATAGTGTGAAGCCCATAAAACTTTAAGGAAACTAAAAACAGGCCGCTCGCATCAGCGCCCGTCAACCGTCAACGGACATTTTCAAATTCATTACGAAAACCTGGGGAGTATTTCTTTTGATAAAAATTACACTGTTTTTAAACATTGTGTTAACATTCATACTTTTCACTGCTCATTGCTGAAGCCGTGAGCGACGCCAATTACAAACATTGGCACCGTGCGATCTCTCTTTACTTGACATACAGTGGAAGTGGAGCTGAGACAAGTCACATTTGCCGCAGACATTGCCCTACACGATACACTGCTCACCAACATCCATTCACAAATATCCTTGCATAAAATAACCTGCTCATAAGTCTCCCCCTTCACTTACGAGTACTCACTAGTAAATATCTTTCAGTGTGATTGTGGAGTGACTGTGAATCCATGCCCGCATCGAACATCAAATCGCGTAAAAGCCACTATACGCCAGCTTGAGATACAACTAACGACGACCTTGAAAAAGCGGCAAGCTGCAAGCTACCTTAAATGACCAGCTACTAAGAGAAAGGGAATATTGCAAGGAAGAGCAAATGAAAAAGTCAGCTAAAAACATAGTGTTAAGGAACGACCTGGTAGAGTATGACTATATATGCACAAGATAAAGTGAAGCAGTTGCAGACCCTCGTATATAACTTTAACCAATGCGCATCTACCCATGAAGTGGCATTGAATCGTATAATTAACCTCGAAGAAGAACTCGGTGCTGATAGTGAAGAGTTCAATTACCTACGGAGAGAACGTTTACATTAGCGTACTCAGAAACTAATAAAAAGTCAAAGGTGTATCAAAAACTATCTAAAATGAAACTAGAGTTATCATCAGTTATCAAAAATAGGGTGTAAATTGCAACGTAAAATTAGACTCGGATATGACTGAACACAAATGCTGAGATAAGTAGATTAAGAAATAAACTTGAGGACATCTCGTTAAAATACTCGCCGGCTCCAAATCAAGGAGCACATTCACACAATTGTTGGTAAGTAGTAGATAATTATAATGAGGAGCGTTTTAATTCATTAATCAATGATGACTGATGACATTGGTAATTGTAATTGTTTAGGAACTGTACCAACAGCTGCAGTTCAGCCAGATGTGGCTCTTAATACTTCTGAGCTATGTGCCCCAAAAATATTTTTAGATGACTCCTCTAGACAAATTAGTAACAATAAAACTATTATTATTCGGACCAGATAGAGTCTGGAATGGGTTCCATGCTGAGAAATAAATTGACACAAAATGTAACAAATTATTGTAAAGGTGATTGACACAAAATGTAACACACCATCGGCTGTTTTGAGCACTTTTGAATCTACTATGGAAAATGTCTGTGGACACTTTAATGTTAACTTTCTGGAATCATGAAATAATACTATTAAATCTTAAGTTTATTTAAATCCTTTTATTTCGAACAAATTTGTTCTTTGAACCTACACGGATACGTGTTTTAAGTGCTACCTGTTTAGACGATATGTTTTGTAATTGCGAATATTTGGATAAGGCAATATTTAAGTGCTTTAATTCTAATCACAGTGGTCAAAAGGCTTCTTTTTTAATGATTTTCATCAAGAACCACAGACAATAACATACAGACTCATAACTAGCAATCGTTTGGAATTATTCAGAAATGAAGTTCAGAGTAATCTGTGTGGGTTTTCCTTTTCATGATTCTAATAGTATTTATAAAGATTTGTTTGAAGTAATTCTTTATCAATTTAATAATATTTTTAAGATGAAATCTATTTCTGGGTTAAAAACCAAGTTTATTGAATGGGCATTATAGTAGGCATTCATAGAAGTAGAAATAGGCGTTATGAACTATATAAAGAGAGGGAGGAGAACAAGAACGCTGACTTCTTAGTTTTTGTTAAGAATTATTCGTGGACCTTCAAGCAAGTTTGCTTGACTGCTAAGTCAAACTTTTTAGGTCTTAAGCTCAAAGCTTCTGGCAATAAGGTATAAACTGTGTGAAAAATAATAAATAGAGAAATGGGTAAATCTAAAACTCGTTATAATCAAATCACCATAAACGAGGGTGATGAACCAATCACATCAAATAAAGACATGGCCTTAGCGTTCGAAGATTATTTCTCCACCAATAATACCACGAAATGTCTTCAATCACCTGTGATTGGAGCTGAAAAATTACTTTGTGCTAATGTTACTAAATGTAATTTAAGCTTTGATATTAGCCACGTTGATTCAGTTTCAGTTAACAGGGTATTTAAATTGTTCAGTTTAAAACTGAGGATTTATGGGGAACGTCAGTTAAAGTCATCCATCATATTATGGATATAATTGCACTTCAGTTAGCTTTCTACAATAATTGCATTTAATATTTGAGGAGTTCCCTGGATTTCTCCAAGATTCCAACATCAGATCCTGCCATGTTGATAATGGTACCAATTAGAAAGTATACCCATGGAAACAAGGCAAAAAAAAAAAGGTCTAGTGGTCTCCGAGAGATAGGGGGACCTAAATAAAAATAAAAAATAGGTCCCGACGAATTGACAACCTTCTCCTTTTTTTGTAGTCTGTAAAAACATATCGTCTTTGATCTGTTATGGTACTGTTCTGACGTCAGTCGCCATTACTGTCAAGTAAATAAGAGCTATCAAAACGATGACGATACGATATCACATCAAACACGATATTGTTTTTACCGTGTTGAATAGAAGCCCTGCCCTGAGGCAAATCGTATTTGATCTGTTACGGTATTGTTTTCAAGTCGGCCGCCATTACTGTCAAGAAAATAAGAGCTATCTAAACGTTGACAATACGATGACAGATCAAAGACGATATGTTTTTTACCGTCGGGAATGGAGGCCCTGACCTTTTTAGTAGTCATCTACATGGCTCGTAGCGGCGCTACGATATTGACGTTCACGGGAGCTACGCTACGCCGTATCGCCGTAGGAGCGCTCTACTGTTTAAAATGGATCACCTTTATAATCAATAACTTACTTTGATAAAAAAATCGAGTCATGTGCGTTGTAAGTATATTAAATCAAACATGCCTTACATTACCGATTTTATCCGTAAATTTTATCCGATCGAAAATATTTGGTCCATGGTAAAAGGATATGACGTAGCGAAAAGAAACGTTTCTTTAAACATGCAAGGCATTATGAGTTTAGCAACTGAACGAATGAATACTATTACTGCTGAGGACTGGGAAAATATTTGTCGCCATGTCGAAAGTGAAGAAAATAAATATCGATGTCAGGAAGGGAAAATGGATCGAATTTCAGACAATCTTATTATCAATACTTGTGACAGCTCAGATGAAGAACATGATAGCGACTAAAAGCAAAAAACAGAGGACTACTACTTATTCCATTTCTTAAGGGTATGTAATTTTATTAAATTAAGAGAAAATTATTCTCCTTTTGTTGCAAACGGTACAACCACTACAAATGCAATTACATGTTCTCGATAATTCATCTATATTAACTAGTATGGAATTTATTTATTTGAAATTAAATAATGTTGCACCCTCAATAAGACGAAGACGACGTAGCATTATTATTTGGTGAACAAGACCGCCAAGAATTTTTCAACCTTTTGATCAGAAATTTGACTAATACATTTTTCATGAATATGTTGACATGAAGTAACCAACTCAAATAAACAATGTAAAGAGCCCGGAATCGAGATGCTAGGCGGAACAAGGGCATTGTTCAAAAACAGTGCATGCATTTAAAGAATTGTCGTGCCGTAATAGAAAAGTTATAGTTGTTAATTTTAGTATTAACTATGAGCACGTTTTAAGGAAAACACTCGCAAGCCATATCGTGTTTGACTTGTTATTTATTTGACAGTAAAGACGGCCGAGTTACAAACAATACCATAACACGACAAAGACGATATGGTGTTTACCCCCTAGAATCACTACTGTCACAAAATCACGAAACAATCGTTACTCACACCACGGTATAGCCCACTCCGCCGGCCGCGATGACGCGCGGAAGCCGAACCTCGTCCAATCAGCGATAACACTGCTCATACGTTTCCCAATACGCTGAATGGTGGTTCTCAATTACTTCAGTTTACCTCATTCTACGGGCTAGAAACATGGCTTAATAGTACATTATGATACAAGTGTGCTAAGTTGACCATTGTATACAAGGCGCTATTGTGTGCGCACGAGCGATAAGCGAGTGCGCCACAAGAAAGCCGCGTATATTATGGTCACAGGCACACGTGTTACATACGACGTTTTTCAACACACCTGCGAAAAAAAAACAACACTCTTCATTTTCTTTACTTAAAGAAGACATTTTTGTTAATATTAAACTTCACAATAATTAATCCAAACTATCTTCGTCACAGCCGTCAATTATTTACGAAAAATGGCGGCTGGCGCGTTGTTTTTTTTTCTTGCCGCGATACCGATGCGCGCGCAAGGCTAAGGCGCGAACGAGATCGGCCAACAGCCAAATTTAAAATGTAATAATTCATGTTTAAAATACAAATTACAGAAAAATTTAAATGATTTTAATGAAATTGAGTTATTTTTTAGTAATAAAGCTGATTTCACCAATTTATTGAAATAAATATGTAGATAATATTATTTGCCGCATAAAAACTGTTTGTTGCTAAGAAAAAAAAAGGTATAACCCGACTAAATTATATCGCTTCTTCTTCGTACTTACAACTTGGTACTAGGCTACAAATGTAAATTGTTAGGGTTAATAAACTAAAGGCACTTGTGCGTAATATACTGAAAAAGCACGCGTGTTTAATATCTAGGTTTATGAGCCAAAAATCGGTGGAATAAAAAGGTCGTTTTGAGCAAGTGTGTTGAAAACAATATAAACTTGTTTAACTGAATTTTCTTCGTGAAAATAACATTATTAACGCGTTTCCTATCCTTTTTAACACACTTGCATATTATCTTTTACTTTTGTGCATAACTAAATATGTGCTCGTACGAGGGCTGTTTGATAAGTCGTTATAAAAAGTAAAAAAGATAAACTTTTTTAAACAATTTACGTTTATTTTTCAACATAGTCTCCTTTGAGGGCCAAACACTTGTTCCAGGGAGTTTCAAATATTTTATCCCCTCCAAAAAATACGTTTTACCAAGGTCTTCAAAATAGGCGTTTACACCTGCGATGCAATCCTCATTTGTCCAATTTTGCCCTCCAAGCCATCTTTTCAGATTTGGGAATGGGTAATAATCTTATTTTATTTACGTTTATCAATACGACATACATATTCATATTTCTGAATTTCCATTCAGGTATGATTGTGTCTACGGTACCATAAATAGCATATCTCCGCAATAAATAGCAAACGCTCTATGAGTCGGCTGATGCGTTGGGTTTTATATCTTTAACTAGCCAACGCTGTGGATTTTATACTGTATTCTGTCATTCAAACCTAGTCCGGGCCGTAACGAAAAAATAATTATACAATGCGGTGCAGCCGTTTGGAAGTTATGCGCTATGTACATATATTTTTCGGCAATTCATTTTTATTTATGTAGATAATTTATAATTCGAAGTCAATTACGTAATTGACGACTTATATAATGGATATTTTTAGTTAATTATGGCATTTTGACCTAACGGATAGAAAGTTCTTTTCTAAGGAAAACATTGCTGTGTAGCTAATATAGTAATAATATCATTCACTAACCGGGCAAATAATTATCATGTTAATCCTCAACCTAAAGCATTAGCCCTATCGAAGCTTGGTCGCTCTGTGGCTCCGTCGCCCTGCCTGGGTCATCGACGCCTTGAGCCTGAAATGGTGAATCAGCTCTACTTAAATGCTTTGTGAAAAGAATTAGTTATGAAAATAGAGAGAAAACAGAAAACGACGTCAAGAGTATGCCTACCAATCTCATTGTAGATTTCTAAAGCTGATAATAACATGTTTATGTATAAAAAGATCCATTTATGTATTTGGTGCTGTTTTTGATGAGTTTTAGTGAATATAAATACTTAAGTCGCCTGTTTCTCACAGGAAACAATCAAGTCCACTTTTCCTTTCAGTTCGTTATATAAGCGTTCATTAAAGATCGTTTTTCAGATTTTTATTAGGGCAATCCACAACTCTGGCGAATATTACACTTTTCGAGTTCAATATTTCCTAAACGATCTCCCAAATCTAAATATTGATAATAAGTAGCATGTACATACCTAATAAAATATTTTTTTCAAGATTTTATTACAACTTTGTCGGCTTGATTTAAAGGTATAACTTTGTCAAATTACAGCTTTGTAGTACCAAGTCTCTGAGTAAAACCATGGATAGACGGGCAGATGGCCATGGGGAAACTTAAGGGTTCCTTGTTAACTTCAGAACCCTAAAAAGCAGCAATATGTTTCGAAACATGTGAAACCGATATGTATTGGTGACACCCACAAGACATATTCACATGAACGTCGCCGACAGATCGTGTCGAGGCACGCCCGTCTCGGCCACTTCAGTCGAGCTGCTGATTTCGCATCCGGCCCTTATGTAAGTAGTTGTTGAATAGTAAAGCGGCTACATAATTATGATCCAGTCGTCATTATATACAATTCTAAGTGAGTTTTAGTGGTACCAATTTCTTATATTAGCAACGGATACAATTTAATTTCACGCGTCAAAAGCCATAGTACGAGTACGTCAGCAAAAGTAAATTTCGTGATTTAAACTAAGGATCTAAAATAATTTTGGAATTTTAGACCAAACGATTTATAATTGAGGTCATGGTCCTGAAAGAGATAAATTTATGGCTGTGACCACAGGCTGTGAGGAAAATGTTGATGAGTTGAAATGAAACATTTTTAAAATTAGTATTCACGATTGTGGTTTTTAGATGCATGTATCGCAGTTGCGAAGTGTATTTCCACATACAAAAATAATAATGTAGGGATATTTTTGATCCATGGACATTTTTGATGTAATAAAATCTTCGATACAAAATCACTCTTTGAGAGCTGAGTTATTTTTGTCTACACTAGCTTAGAACCACCCCAAATAAATTAGTTTTTCTTTTAAAAAACACCACGTCTAGAGTGATCTATCCATTAAGGAGCTAAGAGACGACACACAGACACACACATACACAAATACACACACATACGGAGATTCACAAAATGTTAATCTTATAACAACGCATTTTTTGTTGGGGCTTAAAGATAACGGCAGTCATCGAAAAAAACCAGTTTCGCACTAGGGCTTACATGGAACTCCGAGTACGATATTTAATTAATAGTTTTCGGTGACTTTTACTATCGCACTGGCTTTTGCATCGCTGTGGAAACACGAATAAGGTTGTACTTAATATAAGTAATGCCAGTCGATAAAGTACCTTTAATTCTTTAAAGTTACAAGGTCGAAAAATTGGGTCGTCGAAGTTCAATGTTTCTGTTTAAACAATTAATTTAAAATCCTTATTTTAATTTTAATCTCAATTTAACACAAAGTAAACTTTAACTTACTTATTAAGTACAAAATGATGATAAATAAAATGAAGATTATAAAAGACAAATAAGTACTTTTACTTAGTTATTGTATTACCTAATAGTTTTAAGGACTCGATCGTAACAATAATTTTAATGATGATAATCAGAGTGAAGGGAAAAATCTTATCCAGGTGGCTTCGTCGCTTGGCTTTGGTTCTAGGAAGATTGTGGGCGGAATTTAAGACTAATAGAGTATAAAATTCGCACGATTCTCCAAAAATATTTTAAAAACTCAGTTTATGAATGTGAAATTATTTTCTAATTATAGCCAACATGATGGGAATGCATTATTGATTTACGTATGGTGTTAGTTTCTTCAGTTAATTTAGGTAATCTTGCGTCTTCTTGCTGGCGAGGAATGTCAAACGAAAACAACCCAGTTTGTTCTACCTGAGCGAAATAAGATAATTTGTTCTTTTGATTACACCATTCCCTGTGTATCGGAGGCTTCGCTGCAGGTTTTAATATTTCATGATAGAAAAGGCGACGGTAAAAATAAAATCTGTGCATTTAAATTTACCATTGAGTATTTTTTCCTGTCTGAATAAGTTTTATCAACGATGAATATCTTTTCAACACATATTGTCTCAAACTTAGCCCTAGGGAAGGCCACCAGTTGAATGAGCACCTGCTAAGAATAAGGATACATATATTATGAAAAAATAAAGGGTTTACAAACAGGTACAATATCTTGTGAACCCCAAACTAGTCTGGGCCTGTATCTTGGGACCCTGTGAGTCGGTTCACTTGTACAGGCGATTAACAAGAACCATTTAAAATAAAGAATTTAGTAATTAAAGACAAAATGAATAATAGTCGAAAATATGAGTACGGTTTACATGTTAATAAAATTAATTTGTGACTGGCAGATATTAAGATTAGAGATTTTTATTATTATTTACCCATGCATGTTATAGAGTAGTAGATTGTGGCTGTGGGTTTTTGTGCGCGTGTGTATAGTGTGCTACTGCTTATGAGGTGTCCCGTACGCTCTTCTTAAAAAGCTGTAATCGTACTTACTGAAATCAAATATTGCTTTAAAGTTTACGTTACTAACAAAATATGTTTTTAAAGAATCAGGGCCTCTATTCCCGACGGTAAAAAACATATCGTCTTTGACCTGTTATGGTATTGTTTTGACGTCAGCTGCCATTACTGTCATGAAAATAAGTGTTTTATTTTGGTGCACATATATTGGAATCATAAATAAATATTTTACTGAGAAAATGATCCCGTTTCTATTTTCATATCCATAACCTTCACTTTGAAACAAAGGAAACCAATATAACCCTTGATGTTCAAAGGACACGCCCGCGACTATCGTGCGAGCATTATACATTTCCAATATCAGTTTGCGACCTAAACCTGGTACACTCACTCACTTTTTCCCTTTTAAACTAGGTTGAAATTTGCTCATCTTGAAAATTCATGACTTTCCTTAATCCCATGTTGTAAGTCTACATATTTGTATTGTTGAAAAGGGGAGTAAAGTTAAAGTTTTCACAAACTCTCCCAATTATTAAAATTCGATAATCTTCATACTGGATAATTTATCGAAATTCGGTAGAATACGAGTTGATTGCTAGTTTGGGTTCAAGCGATTCTGGTAGAATAAAAAAGGGGGGTAGGAGGTAGTAGGTGAAAATAGTGATCTGAGTTTGATGCGTGGAGCCATGACTGTCACTCATTTTCGCCTTCTTCTCTTCTTTTTACTACGATGATGTAAGGCTGTCGAAATCATATTAACTTAACTTACTTCCAAATGTATTGCCTTTTGTCACACCTTTTTTTGATAAAATGTTGTTAGTATTTTATTGGTTTTGGCTGACAATAAATGGTTCTTATTCTTATTCTTAATCCACATAAAATAGTTCAGGTCATTTCATTTTCTTTTATCAATTTTACAATGAATTATAATTCAAACGACATCATTACTTATAATAAATCAAAGGGAACAACTAATAAGTCAAAGCGTTGTTATGAATATTTCTAAATTGTTTTTGAGAACTCATATATTTTGAAAAATTGGGTGTATCCCAATCATTTACTGATTCCACCGTCATATTATGTATCTAAACATCAAGATAAATCTTGTTAAACTAAGCCTCTTCTCTGTTTCTACTACTGTTGCTGTGTCCAATAGGGTCCAATCATTTACTGATTCCACCGTCATACTATGTATGTAAACGTCAAGATAAATCCAAAGCAAAAACATTCATATTCTTCTCCTCTTCCTAAACCAAAAATATTTGTAAACACAAACATCTCTATTGCCTGTAGGGAAGGTTGCTAAGTAACAACGTAACTGACACAAATTTATAAGGAACTATCTTCCCAGGTGGTAAGTTTACCAGACTACAGACTTGTTATAAACTAATTAATGTGTTAGTCGCAAGGTTTAAAATAATTATAAACAGGTGGCTTTATTGCAGTGAGGCGAAGCGCTACGCTGCATTGTAATTATTATTTCCATCTCAGCACCCGGTGCGGTTTTGCGGGTTGTTTACAATAGGGTACCCACCTGACTAACGACTTACGGTCCAATCAGCTGGTACTCATCACCACGAAGGTTTATGGACATTTTGCGCGTGCGTGATCCTGCATGACAGTCACAAAATACGAGTAATTGACTGCTTTGACTCAATTTATTAAACTTTATATGTCATTTAGACTTTAACGGACACATTTGGAGTTATTTAATGTCGATTAACTCGTTCTTTATTGTTAATGACAATTTTTAATTCACAGATTTGAAAAATGAACGAGTTAACTATCTCTAAAATGTTTTTTCACTTCTCATGCTCGTAAAGTCCTTCTTTGTGCTGGCTGCATAAAATCGCGTATTATGCACTAGTGAATAAAGCGTTGTCGTCATCTAGACTAAGACAACTAAGCCCTACAGAGGACGCCAGACAGGAGACGTGACTGCATTAAATAAATTTGTTATTTGAATACATCATCATCATCATCATCATCAGCCTGTATCAGTCCACTGCTGGACATAAGCCTCTCCCATGGCACGCCACTGAGCTCGATCCTCAGCTCTCCTCCTCCAATCACTGCCCACTGCCTTACGGATATCGTCGCTCCACCTTGTCATAGGGCGCCCTACTCTACGTTTACCGATTCGCGGTCTCCACTCTAACACGCGTTTGCCCCAGCGATCAATTTGCGATTTGAATACATTTACTTTCATTTATTTGTCATGTTGCATCTAACAAAAAAATAATTTGAAACTATTAAAAATAAGCATTGTTAACAAAACATTACAACATCAACGTATGACTGGGCGATATTGCGTTCGACCTAAGTTAAAAATGTTTTAACAATTTTTAATAATTACATTGGCGGGAATGAGATTTTTTTTTTAAATATCATAGTAGTATAATAATAGTAATTTATTCACCGAGGGGATAAAGCACTGTTTTATGTCACGGGCGCAATATTGAATCCTGAGCAAATGAGGGACTCCAGAATTAACTCCTGAGGGCAGCGAAGGCTTCAAGCTTGCCCAAGACGAAAACAACTTTATTCCAAAGGGTAATACTCTACTTTTCTCACTTTTGCGAGACAATAAAAAACAATGCTACTTACTAAAAACAACGTTTTATTAAAACTTAAAACAATTATTTAAAAAAAACATACAAAATGTATTTTTTTATACGAATTCAAATCTCAATATTAAACAGCGGGTTATAATGCGGTTCAGTATCATACTATAACCCGCCGGGTCATAATATGGTTCTGAATCTCATAATAACCCGCTGGTTAGCCTATGGCTATAATGACTTAATTTAGGTGAGGTTTGCATGGTATATAAACTGGGCAATTTCGAGCATGTAGTATGAAAAGTTAGATTATTAATTACGATTACTATTATGTATTTGTTTTCCCGTACTACCCATCATCGAATTGGTGGAGTTCGATTAATATCGGACCTATTCTATCGACCTATGTCATATTCCACATCTTTTAGGCATTTAGAATTGAAAGAGATAGAACTGTACCTAGTTTCGGAGATAATGATAACTAAAATATAATTTTTCAGGATTTCAATAAGTTGAATTTTAAAATTACGATTAAATTCGCAATTAAATCTTTTGAGAATATGTAGTGTACCCTTAGTTTATTGCGCATTTAATTGTATAGATATATTCAACACCACCGTCGTAAAAAGAATATGTTTATAATCCTTATTCTGACACGATGAAATGTTACTTTGTTAGACGTTGGCTAAAAATAATCATTTTTGATTCTTAAACTTAGTATTCAATTCTCAATTATGATTCACCTGTATTGCTCAAATTGCACCAAATGATGTCTTACATCAATCAGAATTCTGAGCATATTAGGATGGGTGTTCATTTTTAATGAGTTAATATTTCGGTATTATGTTTTAATTCAATACATTGATTCGTTATTGAGGATCGGTTATCTAGTTTTACATATAAAAAATAATGCTATTTTTAGCCAAGCGAGACAAACGTTTACCGCAAGGCAGCGTTCTTTAGCAGGTAGCGTTAAAACCTTAAACACTCCTTGACTAATTGCAAGATTGTTATAATTAAACTACATTCTTGCCCAGCAAGGAAAGAACTTTCTCATCCATTAATATTTATGTCAAGTTCTGGAACTCCCCACATTGCACGTCAACAAGATTAATTTATTTTGGCCAATTTCAAGTTACTAGTTTTTGAGAAAAACTCCTATGATGTAATAACGAACGGACAAACGAACATGAAATTGATCTAAAAATGGTTCCGTATTTCATTTTAAGGTATGGAACCCTAAAAATGCGTCCGCATCGATATATCCGTCGGGAAACTACGATGCCCCAGACAGATACGCAGGTACAGTCGAGTTCATAAATATGTGTACACTTTAGTACCTTGTCACTTTAATACATGTAACAATTCATATAGGATAGGACCTATGACAGTTTAAACACGACATTCAATAGACAAGGTACTAAACTGTACACATATTTATGAAGTAGACTGTACACACATGGATACACACGCTACACTTAGTAACACCGCTCCGTTTGAGTCGGAAGTATATAAATATTTTAATGTGTTTTTTACACATCGTTTTTAGGGTTCCGTAGCCAAATGGCAAAAAACGGATCCCCTATAGATTCGTCATGTCTGTCCGTCCGTCCGTCTGTCCATCCGTAAGTCACAGCCCCTTTATTCCGTAACTATAAGAGCTATACTATGGAAACTTTGTAAGTAGATGTATTCGGTGAACCGCATTAAGATTTTCATACAAAAATAGAAAAAATAATAATTGGGGTTCCCCATACTTACAACTGAAACTCATTTATTTTTTTGCATCCAACCCATACGAGTGGGGTATCTATGGATAGGTCTTCAAAAATGATATTGAGGTTTTTAATAAAAAAAAAAACTAAACTGAATAGTTTGCGCGAGAGACGCTTCCAAAGTGGAAAAATGTGTGTCCCCCCCGTAGCTTCTAAAATAAGGGAATCATAAATGTAAAAATAGTATATGATGTACATTACCATGCAAACTTCCACCGAAAATTGGTTTGAACGAGATCTAATAATTAGTTCTTTTTTAATACGTTATAAATCTTAAACCGCATTTTACCTTTCATTCAATCAACTCCAATATAATAAAGAATAAAGAAAAACATTTATTTAGATGTATAGTGGTACGGAACCCTACGGGCGCGAGTCCTTGGCCGGTTTTTTATTACTTGTTCCGAGTAACAATATCGTAATTATATCGCTATAGGGTGATGGAACCAGCAATGGATCAGGCACCAATGATGGACACTTGATTCTTATTTTACAGAAGATAAGGGTTATTCATTAGTTTTGCAACAATCCATTCAGGCCTATTCAGGGCCGTATGAAATTTGAATTAAGACTGAAGTGTCCATTACTGGTCCCTGTCAGCTAAAAGTGTCCATCATTGGTGCCGTCACCCTAATATATCAAAACCGACGTAGCAAAATACAGGCTGTTGAGTGCTTATAAAGTAAATGCGTCCCCGTCAGGACGCGTCACACGTAAACCACTAACGGCAGCGACGCAGCAGGGGTGCCGCGCACTGCTAATCAGAATCAGATTATTTCAATACAATGTATCAACTGTTTACTTTGCCGTTATAACGGAACTTATTCCAGTTAATAAAAGGTACACGACTCGTAGTTTAATTAAAATAACGCAAACTGCATTTTCATAAATCCCAGATACTACAAACAATTTCCCTTCGGCTTCGCACGAAGCAAGTAAAGCCGGACCTAAAAGTAACTGTACCACGTCGCAGTATGGTACATTAATCGTTGCGACAACCAAAATGTATGGCTACTTCTGAGTTCGACCGTCTCACATTACGAACTTTATAATTGTCCCAGACTGCAGCTTAACTCTCAGCACGTGGGGAGAAAGTACTTAGTTCCACTTAATTTAAGACAATTTGTAACACGGAATATTATGTTACATTACAAAGTTAAATCCCGAATGAAGTTCCCCGCGCCTTACACCGCACTTAAAAGTAGTTTTAGACGGTAGTGCTAATTAATCGATGTTCGTGAACTTACTGGGCGCCGTAACACTGAAATTTATGAATGATCTATTTTATACATGTAGGTATTTGAATGTACAAAACAGAATATTCAGTGATCCTAAAAACTGCAATTGCAAATAAAGCTTTGATGCAAGAAAAATCCATATGCCTAAGTTATAAAATAAAATACACATGTAAAAAAACACAAGGCAGTCACGTTATTGGAAGTAACTAAACTTTTTATATAAAAAAAGAAAAGAACTTAGTCAATATGATGCCAAAAAACAGGGATTTTTCAAGAAATTTTATATCCTTACTTATCAAAATGACCTAGTTATTCATAATTCTGTGACACGATGCTCAAGGAAATGCATGCGTTGTCTTCCTCCGTAGGGTATTGGGGGAAAGATACAGAATATTATGTCGTCAATTTAGGTAGTTGATTATTTGATCCATTTGTAATAAAATCTCATGAAAAGGTACGTAATTCAGGAAGCGTACCTGCCTATTTTATTCAATAGAATTTTGTTATTTTTTGCATAAATAAGGTTTATCTGAATTATTGTTAGATTTCAACCCTACCTTTCCATCATTGCATTAGCGTCATAAGTGCTGGCTTTGTAGTGCATTATAATGTGCGGCCGTGGCTTTATCCCATTCCCGGGGTAAATTAGCACTAGGCACATAGTAATGGCATCACTCCCGTCAGCGTGTTACTTATCAATTGAGCCATTTGATTCATAGAGCACTCTAATGATGAAAGAAATGTGGTCTTAATTCCAAGTAAATAGCGACGTCTAATTGAATATATTGGGGGATCTATAATTACAATCTATCCAATTAAAATTAAATTCAGCTTTTTTTTTAGCAATACGTAATAAAACGGTAGATGATCTAATAACAGCTTTCTGTCGATATGGGGCGTCTTCGCTGGCGGAGCTCATCGACGTAAATATAAGCATATGCGGGTCAGTGAAGGTTTACAATGTAGCGACGAGTCCGCTTGACAGTCCCTGTTCAAGCACTCTTGTGTCCGGGCACTACAATATGCTGGTCATTACGTCAATGGGTGGTACCTTTTATTTGAAAAGTTTTACTACCGCATAAACTTTTTTTTTTTAAATTTATTATAAGTATATATTTTTTACATAGTACCATCCTCTAAATGTCGCCAAACTATGTGTCAGTGTGTTGGCGACTGATGCGCTCAATAATCTAATACTACTTGGTAGGTACATAGATACTAGTGATTACTTACTTACTAACTTAATTTACGTTTACATTTGGAGTGCCAGCATGGTTTTTTTTTTTTTTTTGGTATATGAGGCAAACGAGCAGACGGATCGCCTGATGGAAAGCGATTACCTTCACCCATAGACACCTGCAGCACCAGAGGAGTCACAGGTGCGTTGCCGGCCTTTCAAATGAGAGTACGCTCTTTTCTTGAAGGTTTGAAGGTCGTAACGGTCCGGAAATACCGCAGGCGACAGACCATTCCACAGTTTAGTTGTGCTAGGCAGGAAATTCCGATTGAAACGCACAGTTGTGGACTGCCAACCATCTAAATGATGGTGGTGGAATTTCTGTCGCGTAGGACGAAGGCGGAAGGATGCGGCAGGAATTAATCCGAACAGCTCCTCGGAGCACTCCCCGTTGTACAAGCGATAGAGAATGCAGAGTGAGGCTACATCTCTACGCAGCGCCAAGGAGTCAAGCCGATCAGAAGTATGCTGGCAGCCGACAATTCGAGTGGCTCTCCGCTGGATGCGGTCCAGAGGGAGAAGCTGGTATTGGGGAGCCCCAGCCCACAGATGAGAGCAGTATTCCATATGTGGCCGTACCTGCGCCTTGTACAGCTGCAGGCGGTGGGCCGGAGTGAAATACTGTCTCGATCTGTTGAGCACACCGAGCTTCTTGGAGGCCAATTTGGCCTTACCCTCTAAATGATCGCGGAACTGGACATCACTCGAAATGCTGACACCAAGGATTCCGATACTGGCTGAGGCGGTGAGGGGAGTGCTCTCAAAACGAGGTGATGCATCGAACGCCAACTTCTTAGCGGTGAACGCGCAAACTTGAGTCTTTGTGGGGTAAAACGGACTAAATTAAGTCGACCCCATTCTGAAACTTTTTTAAGGGAAGTCTCAATTTCAGACACAAGTTTGTTTCGGCTCTCAACGACGTTGTCCCGAGAAATATTGGCGCGGCCAGTGTAGAAGGTATCGCCTGTGCTATCATCCGCATAACAGTGAATGCCGCTGACTTGCAGCATGTCATTGATATGCAGAAGGAACAGCGTGGTTGATAGCACACAGCCTTGAGGGACACCAGCATTAACAGAGATGGAGTCAGAGCATGCACCGTCAACTAAGACTTTTATGCTTCTGTCTGCTAGGAAGCTGGTAACCCACTCGCATAATCTCTCGGGAAGCCCATAAAGTGGAAGCTTAGAAAGAAGTGCTTTGTGCCAAACCCGATCAAAAGCCTTCGCAATGTCCAAACTAACTGCCAATGCTTCGCCCTTAGTCTCAATCGCCTGTGCCCAACGATGTGTGAGATAAACTAGAAGATCACCAGCCGAGCGGCCCCTACGGAAACCGTATTGTCGGTCACTAAGCAGCTGGTGCTCCTCTAGGTACCTTAAAAGCTGGCAGTTGATAATGGACTCCATTATCTTCGAAAACAGGGAAGTTATGGCTATTGGCCTGTAGTTGGACGGGTTTGAGCGGTCACCTTTTTTAGGGATCGGGTGCACCAAAGCTGACTTCCATGAAGTCGGGACTACGCCAGAGGAGTAGGAGAGTCGAAAAAGACGCGTTACAACCGGTGCCAACTCTGGAGCACATGTCTTCAACACAATAGGAGGGACTCCATCGGGCCCACTCGACTTATGAACATTGAGGGAAAAAAGTGCTTTACGCACCGAGCTTTGATGGAACCGGACATCCGGCATACTGCTCTCGCACCGCGGTACGGCCGGCGGTTCGCGTCCCCCATCGTCCAAGGTCGAGTTGGACGCAAAGAGTTTGCCCAGGAGATCAGCTTTCTCCTTTGCGTCGTAGGCCAAGGAATCAGTACCCATGTGCAAGGGTGGAAAAGATGGCGTGCAGAAGTTTCCCTGGATAGCTTTGGCAAGAGACCAGAAAGCACGAGTTCCCGATGGGAGGCGTTCTAGTCTCTCGCCAATTCTACCAATGTGCAATGACTTCGCCCTGGCAATAACCCTCTTGAAGGACCTGGAGGCAAAGTTGAACTGCTTTTTTAACACACTGGCCTGGTCATCCCGTGCCGTCGCTGCATTTACCCAGGCTTGGTAACATTCCTGCTTCCGGCCAGAAGCCTTTTTGCAAGATCGACCAAACCAAGGTTGGGACTTGCCACCAACTGGGACTGCAGATGACGGAATAAAAAGTTCCATTCCCTGCAGCACCACGTCAGCAACGGAATCAGCAACGACGTTGGGATCATTGAGCGTGAAGCAAACTTGCCCCCAAGGGTAGGACGAAAAGAATGTCCGCATCCCATCCCAGTCTGCCGACGTGTAATGCCACACACGGCGGCCACGAGCAGCTCGCCGACGCGGCGGGCGCGTGAGTGGCACCGAACTCCGGACTAGGCAATTATCCGAGGACCCGAGAGGGGCTTCAACGGATAACTGGTAGCCAGCCGGATGCGAAGTCAGCAGAAGGTCCAACAGAGATGGTTCCTGGCTCTCTACATCTGGGATTCGCGTGGGCGCACTAACCAGTTGTGTCAAGCCGTATGCCAGAGCAAAATCGTGAACAGATCTCCCCGCATGATCGGTTTTACCAGAGCCGAGCCATACGGCGTGGTGGGCGTTAAAATCGCCAAGTATTACGATCTCTGCGGATGGGATCTGCTGTTGCACAGTCTGCAGCCATTTGGTTCTGCTCCATAAGTCGATCCGTTTCGGCATCACCGCTATGGGACCTATACAGGCACGCAAAGACGCGCGGATGGTCGTCGCTGTCAACACGTAGCCATAAGATAGAGAGGTCCCTACCTTCAAGATTGCTGAGGTGGCGAGAACTGATATCATCTCTAACGTACACGCACACCCCAGCCCGAGATACGAAGGAGTGTTCCAGTCCGTACCCAGGATAGGAGAGGTAAGATGTATCCGCTGGAGATGATATCTGTGTCTCAGTTAAAAAGAGCAAGGCCGGCTTTGCTGTCTCGAGGTGGTGGTGAACAGCATTAAGGTTTGAGTGTAAACCCCTGATGTTGCAGAAGTCCACGGTAAACGTGGCGGGGGTTGCCGTGGCTGCTTTGCCCTTACCTCCAGTAGATGGCCAATGACTGAGCGCGGTTTTGCCCCCCCCAGAGTACGAGGGGCGGTCTAGGCGTCCACGCTCAGGTACAGTGTATCCTCAGCATGGAAGTCCAGAGAGGGATTCTCCAACGCAAACGCAGCTGGTACCCTCCTGGGGTATCCTATTACATAACTGCACCATCATTGGGGGGGGAGGGAAGGTGGGCCTCCGGTAAATCCGGTTATGAGTTTCATCTGCATTTTATAACTTTATTCAATTAATGTTAAAAACAACCCTAACAGAACTTATCAGACCATAAAGTTTGTTTCATTTTTGATTTCAAGAAGACTATTTTTAAAAAATTTCATCCAGTAGTAGCGGGTATTCGTTATAAATTTTGGGAATCAAATATTCTTTAGTTCTTTGTCCATAATAGTTTTTAGCTGGTGGTTGGAACAGTTCTCCCCTCCTAATAGACCTAGTACAATGACCATTTTGCTTTTTTACTTTAAAATTATCGGTATAATAACTATCTAAGTAATTTATTTAGGTAAACAACTTTAGAAAGCACGGGTAGAATCTTGCAGATCGAAAATAATCTATCATAGCTATGTTTATACTTATCCCTAGTTTTTTTGGGTACTAAATATTTAATTAACCTTATTTGTAATTGTCTCACTTGGTCCAGATACGTTTTAAAGGTAAGCCCATAGCAGCTCAATCCGTAGCTCAGCAATGAGTCAGCGAGCGCGTGGTAAACAATGTGCAGGGTGCGCTTGTTAACTATTCTACTTAAGTGATAGAACTGACCTAGTATCGATCTTAACCTGTCACAGACTTGAATAATATGAAGTTTCCAATTAAAGTGATTATCAATTAACAATCCTAAATATTTAAATTTATCAACTACCTCTAATGTATTACAATTACATTTTACTTTGTTGCCGTGTAGGCATTGGTATGTATGTCCTATTAAGTTAATGTCAAAAGGGCCTATATATTTTGCTTTCATATTGTACGGAGAAAAAATATGCATACATTTAGTTTTACTTATGTTTAAGACTATTCCATTATTATGCGCCCACTTTGTGATGTTTTCGAAGTCCTCCTGCACGTTGCTCACCCTGCGATATCCTAGCCAGCGTACAGCAGGCACATGTCATCCGCGTACATGCATACTTGACACTTTTGAACCACACTCGACACACTGTTCACATCCCTAAACGTCCCGATTGAAGTGTGCATTAAGTTTCTGTTCTTTTCTGAACAAATAATAGTGTGGCAAATATAACACTATAATCCATAACTATAATGTCGAGATTGCAAATGCCTATTGGCTCCATGGTGGTTTCTACAAGAAAAGCTAAGCCGAATGCATACGGAACGGAGGGTCACAGTTGTCACTGAAGGATCCCGTTAGATGGCCACCGGAGCAGAAGTAGACCAAAATAGAGATGGCGGGATGGAGTGGGTAATGAATTGTATAAAAACTAATTTACTAATTTCATTTTACATAAAAGAAATTGCATAGGTAATTTGGATGTATATAACAAACCAACGATATAATTATTATTATGCACAGCAACGAAATGCATAACACATCATGCTTCTCGTATACTTACATATAGTTAGTTAAATGAAATGATAAGACAGTAAATGAATTTAGTACCTGCGACGTAGTTTGTCTTAAGTTTCAGATTTTTTTTTGCTTGACCAAATATATCTGACATTTTTATTCGCACGATCCTATGAAGTTGTATAATTAAAACATATTAGTACCTAATTAGATTGGCATTAGGCAAGTTAGAAAAGTTGTAACACTGTGTCATTAACGCAGACATACGCTGTTTGGGATAATGAGGAAGACGACTTGAGCGTGGAGGCACGGCACGACACTCTTTGTTATCGGCCTCGCCTCCGCACCGAGTTAATAATATTAAGGAACGCGTCTACTCTAAGGGAAAGCACCGACTATATTTGATCTGACACAACGCATCAACTCGTCGGGTGCGGTACGGGTACTATTTTCCCGTATTCGACTTTCGCTGGGTGCGGCGGTTAAAAATAGTGTTCTCCCCCTCGGTGCGGGAATGACTTAACATGGTGCATATGAAGGTATGAAAGAGATAATTACTGATTTGTAAACAATTTTTGTTTTTAATTATTACTAATAAAAACCTCGTACGGAAAAAAACATCCCATAACGCACCACCTTGTCAGATTTGCTCTCTGGTTCGATACGGGAAGTAATTTCCTGTACTTAGTCGGTTCATAAGTTCTGTCACTGAAAGTTATTTCAATTTAAGAATAAAGTAAAAGAGTTTCATAAACCTGTAGTAAGTACATCAATCAAAACCTTATTTTATGTAGAATAAAAAGAAGCGTCATTTGTAATATTTACTATTGCCATCATTTGATGAACGAGCTTTAAGCATTCAGCTTTAAGGGGCAGGGAATCATGGGTCAAAACACGCACGACCACGATACTGACAACGGCTACAACTTTAGTAAGAGTTCTCGTATTGAGTCGAAATTTGCGTGACATATTGATCAGAATTTTATCTTTCAATTCTGATACAAATGTATTTCCAAGCAACTAAAGATCCGCTTATACACCGGTGAATCTTCATGAGGCATTAAATCGACCCAACGATTTCACATAAATTTGCAGCAATACGAAAACGACAAATTTTCGAGCTCCATAAGCTGGTTTTTGTGTGTCGTTAAGAAAATAATGCTGATCTCTAAACATACCCACAAATAAAAGGCTTCAAAATATTAAACAAAAAAGTTTCTTACTTAACGAAAACTAAACTTTAAAGCGTTTTCAAAAAGTATTATTTTCAGAAAACTCGTGCGTATTTTAATCTTTCCCGGCCTTGTATGTTAGAGGATCGTATCGGAAATTGCGGAAAAAATGTGGAATGATTATTAGTTCTTAAAAATATACATCAATTAAGCTTTTAATTTTGATATATTATAAAATTAAAAATAAACAGAAGTTAGTTTTATTTGACTAAAACTTTATGACAGAACTTAAGACTAGGTATTTTTGACCCCGTAATTTTTTATCTATTTAAAAGCTATTTGTTTGATATGTGTAGTATATAATTCTCGACCCGAGTAGCATAAGGTCTGATCTGCGTTTTGTTAACTTTTCAGGAGAGCAGAAATAAAAATGCAAAATGTTTTTGCTTGTATTTATTAAAATATAAAAGATTGAGTATCAAAAGTTATTGCAGTTTAAAGAAACTATTTGTACCTTTATTTCTTAAAAACTAAAATACTGTAGCGGTGAAAATTATATTAATACACACGCATTTTATTAAAAAACAACGACTTCCGACTTTATGCTTGTAATGTTACCCTGTTATAAAAAAACACATGGGAACATGTGCTGATCCGACCATATGCTTCCAAATTCTGTGCTTATTTTTTAAACGTATATGCATATGTAATATTATGATTCAACAAACTTAAATAAAAAGGATATTTAATATAGGTCTTATAAGTGTATATGCCTTAAATTATTGTTACTAAACCTATATAGAGAAAATGTCGGAACTTCGGAAGCGTGGATAAATCCAAATCTTAAAATCAGTATAAAATTTTAACAAAGAAACTTAACGTTCTACTAACATATGACCTGGTCCTGACTTTTTACCAAATCATCATTTGACAAACGATATCATTTTACAAAATTTCGTTTCGCAAAAATGTAATTGTGCTTAAACCACTACATATTACATAGATTAGATGGGCATATTAAATAAGTTGGGTTAGGTTAGAATTTTGACCACAAAAAAATATAAAATAATCCTGCGGGTTTACCTCTTTGCGAAATGAAAGTTAAATGTTAGTAAAATGATATAGTTTGCGAAATGATGATTTGGTAAAACATTAGTGAACCATATTTTAAACAATCAACAACTTAACCGTTACACTACAATTAAAACTTAAATGGAATTTTGGCTTGTTTTGTAAATAAAATTATAATTTACATCTATTTAATAGTACTTATTAAACCTTTCTTTTTATATTCGACTAGCTTCTGCCCGCGACTTCGCGTAGAATTTGTAATTTTGCCCTCCCACGGGAACCGAACATTTTTCCCGAATAAAAAATACCCTATTGGTTAATCCGGGGTTTAAGCTATCTCCATTCAAAATTTCATCCAAATCCGTCCACTCGTTGCAGCGTGAAGGAGTAACAAACATACACACACACACACACACACACACACACACACACACACACACACACACACACACACACAACCACACACACACACACACAAACTTTCGCATTTATAATATTAGTAGGATATTAGTAGGATTATATTAAAATAGTACATTATGATACAAGTGTGCTAAGTTGACCATTGTATACAAGGCGCTATTGTGTGCGCACGAGCGGAAGCGAGTGCGCCACAAGAAAGCCGCGTATATTATGGTCACAGGCACACGTGTTACATACGACGTTTTTCAACACACTTGCGAAAAAAAAACAAGACTCTTCATTTAGTCAAATTTTAATTAATTATTAAAACAGTTGGTAAAATTACATTTTCGTTAAACTTCAAAATAATGAATCCAAACTATCTTCGTCACAGCCGTCAATTATTTACGAAAAATGGCGGCTGGCGCGTTGTTTTTTTTTCTTGCCGCGATACCGATGCGCGCGCAAGGCTAAGGCGCGAACGAGATCGGCCAACAGCCAAATTTAAAATGTAATAATTCATGTTTAAAATACAAATTACAGAAAAATTTAAATGATTTTAATGAAATTGAGTTATTTTTTAGTAATAAAGCTGATTTCACCAATTTATTGAAATAAATATGTAGATAATGTTATTTGCCGCATAAAAACTGTTTGTTGCTAAGAAAAAAAAAGGTATAACCCGACTAAATTATATCGCTTCTTCTTCGTACTTACAACTTGGTACTAGGCTACAAATGTAAATTGTTTGGGTTAATAAACTAAAGGCACTTGTGCGTAATATACTGAAAACGCACGCGTGTTTAATATCTAGGTTTATGAGCCAAACATCGGTGGAATAAAAAGGTCGATTTGAGCAAGTGTGTTGAAAATATTATAACTAGCCTACTGCTATCCTACTACTAAATAGATATAGGTACCTGTAATTTGCGTACGTTTAAAATACAACTTTCAATTATTCCACAGAAACACTTTGCCGGGTTTAAAATATCATGGAAATCCGTTCAGCCGTTTACCCGAAATCGTAACATGAACTTTCACACTTTAAAAGTATAAGAAATACAATTTAAAATAAAACACTAACCTGTCTTATCAATTGTATTTGAATAACTGCGATTTCGAGATTCTTGAACTTTATTTCGAAATAGATCGGCAAGTCTTTGCCTTTTTTCGAACAGTTCTTGGTATCGTAAATGTACAACGTTCTGTAAGTATAATATTGAATGAATATCATCATCATCATCATCATCAGCCCGGGGGCGTCCACTGCTGGACAAAGGCCTCCCCCAAAGAGCGCCACAAGTCACGGTCTTGAGCCGCTTGCATCCAGCGGCTCCCCGCGATCCTAAGTATCCTAACCAGGTCGTCAGACCACCGGGTGGGAGGCCGTCCAACACTCCGTCCACCGGTGCGGGGCCGCCACTCGAGAACTTTTCTTCCCCAACGGTTAACGGCTATGCTCGGAGTTTCTTTGCGCGATATGATCCGTAATAAGGTAATACGCCAGAGAACCAAGGTCACCGACATAGCTCAGAGAGTTAGCATGCTTAAGTGGCAATGGGCAGGCCACATAGCTCGGAGAACTGATAACCGAATGAATATAGTGAATAATAATATCGAAAATAACTGATAATCTATGTAGTGTAGATACATAAGTACCTAATAAATGTGTGCTGCAATAGGATCTTACTTACCTTTTTATTATTATCCTCCATTATTCGCATAATACTATCATCATTATTAATTTATAAATAAGTTCACACACATTAGCACTGCACGTAAAAAATATTTACCTGTTTACCTGCACTTGACAACAGCGACTAGATCAAATCAAATTCGTTGATCGTTTGCAAACATCGAAACAACCGTCCTTGAATATAGCACGTGCTTACTCACACACTTCAAAAAACGTACACTAGAGCTCTTATAACGTTAACTTAAAGTTTAATTTTGCTTGACACATGGTCTGCTGTTATCGAACGAAATTAGCCGAAGTATCGACGGAAAGGGCCGATCTCGTGCCTTTCGGTCGCACAAGTTATGAATTTGTTAACGGCATAAGTTCTTATTTCACTTACGTCCCCATAATCTGCTACAAAGTTAATATTATTACAGACATAAAGTCAGAACTGACATACGTATTGTTGTATTATAGAGATAAACAAAAATATTTCAAGCATAAGGTCGTATGTAGTGATTCGTACCTAGTTTATGGTAATATTTTTGAAGCATTAAGGCTGTTAGTAATTTTACGCCAATCATAAAGGAATAAAAATTTAGGGCCATAAAAAAGTAAGTTGAAATACACTTAACAAAATATGTTTAAAAAAGCCAAGCATAAAGATGGAAATTAAAATGATTCCTGATGGCTCTCAGTACATTTGTAAGATTGTCAGATCGGCCCTTATGCACTTGAAATATCTGTTCAATGGAAAGAGATAGAACCACGAGTATCAGTGTGTTAGATAGAGAATGCTATATACTTTATCGTAATGTTAAAAGTCGTTTTGGTCGGATTTTTACATCAGACCTTATGCTACTCGGGTCGAGAATAATATAGTCTTTTTTACTAACAATAAACTGAAATCCTAATCCTAATCTTAATCCTAATCCTAATCCTAATATATATATAATATTATAAATGCGAAAGTTTGTGTCTGTGTTTGTTATTCCTTCACGCTGCAACGTCTGGACGAATTTGGATGATATTTGAAATGGAGAGAGATTTATACCCTGGATTAACACATAGGATACATCTAATCCCGGAAAATCTACAAGTTCCCGAAGGAATAACGATACTCGGAATCTACGCGGATGAAGTCGCGGGCAGAAGCTAGTAAAGAATAAATTTCTGAATCTATCACGCAGAGAAACCCCGAGCATAGCCCTCTCCACAGCCCTCTGAGTGACTTTGGGCTTCCTTATGAGGCCCATTGTTAGCGCCCACGTCTCAGATCCGTAAGTCATCACTGGCTACACACACTGGTCAAAGACTTTTGACTTCAAACACTGCGGTAATTTGTACGAAACGGTGCTGCGAAGCTTCCCGAACGCTTCCCGACTGCCCAGCCGAGTCGGATTTGACGAGTGACCTCTTTCTCTAAGTTGGACCTACCTAACTGGACCGTTTGTCCCAGGTACTCGTAAATATAGTCGTCAACAACTTCGAGCGCAGAGCCTCCGACTATCATGGGATTTGGCATGACATGGACATTGGACATGACTTTCGTCTTGTCCATGTTCATTCTCAACCCAACTAGGTCGGAAGCTCTACTGAGGTCAGCGAGCATTGCACTGAGGTCCTCCATGGTCTCAGCCATGACTACGATATCGTCAGCGAATCGAAGGTGAGTGATGTACTCACCGTTTATGTTGATGCCTCGTCATTTCCAGTCCAGAACTTTAAAAGCATCCTCCAATGCAGCGGTGAACAGCTTCGTAGAGATATCACATCGCCTTGTCTGAATCTAAATCGCTAAAATCAAAGCTTAAATTACATTTAGTAACATTAGCACAAAGTAATTTTTGAGCTCGAACCGTAGATAATTGAAGACATTTCGTTAATGCCACGTCTTTGTTTGATGTGTATTGTTCGTCACCCTTGTTTATGGTGATTTGATTATCATGATTTTTGGATTTACCCGTTACTCTATTTATTATTTTCCACACAGTTTTTACCTTATTGTCAGAAGCTTTGAACTTAAGACCTAAAAAAAAATACTTAGCAGACAAGCAAAGTTGCTCGAAGGTCCTCGAATAATTCTTAAAGTAAACTAAGAAGTCAGCGTTCTTGTTCTTCTCTTTATATAGTTCATAAAGCCTATTTCTTCTTCTATGTAAAATATAAGTTCTTTAATTTAAACAAATTCTTAAAGCCCATCATACTAATATAAGGAAAAAATCATGTAATTATAGTAATGTAAGCTTTTATATACATATAGGTACACGGTGGAATTTAATCGGTGAACAGGAACCCATTTTTCTAATTCAGTAATCGATGGCGGTCACGTTTTTGTAGTACTTAAGTGGAACCAAGTTTTTTTTTATCATAACTAATTTTTAAGGTGAAATAAAATTTTAATTAAAATTTATTGTCACCCTACTAATGGTTTAGTCTGAAAAGTTTAATACTCTTTTCAAACTATCAGCCATAGAAACTTAAAACATAAATGAGCAATAAGCTGTCAATTTGTCATTGTCAAATTCATAACAAATTGCTTCAAATACAGATATTGGTAAAAAAAAATTAGTAAAGTAAACTGTAACGTAGATAACAAATGGCGGCAATCATTTATTGACGTCTGATCTGTCTAGTTTCCCGCCAAAGCCAGCAAGCACTTGACGTATGTACACTTACGAGTAACTTCCCTTCAATAAAAGTAGGGTGTCCATTTATTCAGTCAGTGTACATTTTACCGATGTTAATTAAGTATGATTAATTAGATTGTGAGCTATATTGCACGAGATCTCACGTATTGGTTTCTATGTAGATTGATAATTAAGATTTTTGGATTCCTGATCACCGATTAAATTCCGCCGTGTATATATGTATATATATATATTTATTAATAAATCTTATTAGTTCATTTTACTGCTCAATCTACGCTTGAATATTGTCACTTTTTATTTTATGTTAGATTAATTGTTTTATAAAATGCTAGGTTAAGCTATATAATTGTATAATATTATAAGTAAAAAAAACGACTGACCGTTGAGTTCCTTGCGGCGTTTCTTCTCAGCAGTGGTCTCTTGCGAAGCGCTGGTAGATTTTTGACGTGTAAAAGTGCCCGTGCGGCTTCTTACTAAATAAACATCTCTTATCTTTTATGTTATCTATATAACAAGTAGTTATGAAGAATCAGGTTACGTTGTACCTTTTAAGATTGCTCCAAGTATCCCTCAGCGTTACTGGTGTGCCTCATTGAATATTGTAATATTTGACTAAAATACTATAAACTAACGGTGGTATTTATTAGGATTTGGTTATAGTAAAGTTTAAGTTGTAAACAAATCACTTTAATTGAGCCGTCACAAAAAAATATATAATAAAAAAACACATAGCATTTAATAAGTAAAACATTAGGCATTACAACTGTTCCAAAGCTCCGTGGCTTGAAAAAACCCCCTACTTAAGGATTCACCGCGATACGAGTTTTAATCGCTTGTTGTAAAAAACATAAATTGTTGAGACAAATAATGGACACATCTTGTAGGGGCGTTACCGATACTACTTTAAATTATATTAGGTCATTTATGTATGTATGTATGTATGTATGTATGTAAACTCTATATTACTATATTATTATTTATATTACTTAATGTAAAATTATGTTATAAAGAGCAATGTCAAGTTAGAAGATTTACATCAAGGTCTTCATTAATAAAGAACACTATACATTTAAAATACAATGAACATAATAAAAATGCTACACAATTAACTTGCACATAAAAACCAATATTACAAAAGTTTAACTACTAAATCCTAATGAAAGAGATCAGTACTTTATAAAAGCAATAAAAAATGGTACAGCTGAAAATCCGCTTACTAACTAATTTATTAAGTAGGTATCTATCTGTTCACGACGAACAATAATGTGAATAGTGCCTCGTAATATAAGTGTTAAAGTTTTGAGTCATTACCATTAGCGGTTAGTATAAGTAGTTTGTTTACGTGTTCTTATAGTTTACATAAGTTTATTCAGTTATCTCATTTATAATTGTGCAAATAAAGAATTTTAATGGTTGTGTTTTATTGAGTTAACATACTTAGCTGCGCGACCCTCCCCATACGACTGTGGAGCGAGCAGTCGCCCCTCACCCGCCCAACTGTAAAGAGCTAAACGCTAATAATTAGGATTAGGCATGTAAATAATTTGTAAGTAAATGAAATGAAATATTTATTTCGTTTAAACTTAGTTTAAATTATACTAAGGTGGGGACTTCCTATTAAGTATGCAATACCTGTATCAGGTAACCCCGCTCCTCCATAACAACCAGTTTTGTATGCAGAAATAAATGTGTTTGTGTGCGTGTTCGTATCATTTACATTCATTGTTACATCGGAATATTACAATACTAACATACTTTATCACAGGAATATACGGTACCATTTCATCAATTCTATTATTGTTATAAAGAACATGTTAACGTTATAACATGCTCACTTAATAATAAACCGGCTTAACTCAAAAACCGTCAATTGTGGCAAATTGAGTTTAAAGTTGACAAAGTTCAAATTCCGTACTTTCCATGAATATCTTGAAGCTGACAGCGGTTAAAACGTTTTTTTTTTCTATTATCTGAAAACTTTAAAGTATATACTCAAACATTTAGTTAAAATAAAGGGTACAGGTTCGTATTTAAAATTTATAATAGAACAAACAAAAAAAAATTTGAAAATACTTCTCTTTATTGCAAAAATAACCACATTTTTTTTATATTTAAAAAGGCTTAACTCTAAATGAGGCATTTTATGTTTAATAATAAAGATAAACAGACAGTACATTTTGTGTTAGATCAGTTAAATACTAAAGATTATGTTGGATTCCCTGTATGAATGTGGAAGGTCGCGGTTCATTTAAAATTTGGGGTTTGGGGTTTGGTGTTATAAAATGAAACTTCAATAATAATGTTTGTAACATTTTTATGGTTAATAATCAACAAATAAACTTACAATTATAATAGCAGCCTTTATTTTACCCTGCAGCTTTGGTAATTATTTTTATGTAATGTTTTTACATTTTAGCTATAAAATAATCAAAAATCAACACGTGTACACACAACAACATAACCAAATCCCTTTTTACCACTTATTTATTTATTACGTTTAGTTGAAACTTTTGAGTATGTACTTATATTAAGGAATTTCAGCCTTTGTAATTATTATTTATAGATTATTTAAAATCTGCTTATAACAAAAAAATATACTTAAAACTAAAATATTTTTATTCTTGTTCATCAACGAATAAACTTACAATTTTAATAGCAACCTTTATTATAGTTGCAGGGTGCTCGGTGCTCGGTGACTCTGAAATATTTAGTACAATATTTTCATATTTTAGCTTTAAAACAAATAAAAAAGTGTCCTTAAAAACCAAAACAAATAAAACGAACTCTCGCAAAAAAATCACACTGCTTATTTATTATGTTGGTACGTTACAGTTTTAATATTAAAAGTTTTCAGATAGTTCAATCATTATTAGCATACTAATTCTACAGTACAGAATCTGCTAGATAATTATTATTCCTTACTTACTAAAATATAACAAAAATTTCAAATTGTTTTGATTAAATAACCTTATAGCATTGTATTGTAAAAATCGACGTAGAAATTTGGAATAAGATTCTTTGCAATCAGGTCACGCAAATCCTTTTTTTTATTTTCCGCAAATTTTTGTTTTTCACTGTTTAAAGTGCGCAATGAAATATCAGATAAGACAAGCATTCTCTTTCTCTTGTTTCTCACTGACACTCTGGAGTATTCTTTTTGGTCATACGACGTCTTGTAATAGAAAACAAAGGGATCTTCTTTGGTAAATCTCATAATTCTGATATCATTCCATACGACACTTTCACCCTCATCATTTACATTGTAGTTATGTCCCCATTCCTCTTGCAATAATTTTAAATCTTTGAAAAAGTCATAAGTTAGCTCGTGAACCACGAATGAGCTCTTATTCTTTTTAGCGTTTTTTATTAAGGGTACATATTGTTGCGGACAGTAAATTGGGCCAGACTTTAATTTTTTTTTATTTGTCTTTCCATTATACTATGGACATTATCAGCTTCATTTTGACTGTGTCCTTTAATTAGAAATTTGTGTGTGATTGACTGTAAGTTATTAAAACAGTGAACTGCAAACAAATACATAGTAGTGATGTATTTATTTTTATTCTGTCCGCAACAATTGTCCGAATAGAAAGTAACATCAATATTACCATCCACATCATTTCCTATATTTTCAAGGTAGTTTAAAACGCAGGATCGTATTTCATTTGCTCCCCGCTTGCCATCAGTCTCACTCCAGAAATAGCAGTTTACTTTATCATAAGATAATGAATCTTTTTTTTTCTGATTGTGGTTCTGTGTATCATCGTCATCCTTTTTAGTTAGATCGGTCATTGTAAAGTTATAACTGTTCAGTTTTGATTTGTAATAAAAAGACGAAGTATCACCGTTGGGGCATTGCATAACAGCTTGCAAATCATACACAACTACTTTATAGTTAGGGGATACTTTCTGGCGATCGGCAGTTTTTTCAATACGGGATAAATCTTTTTGTTTTAAATGAATCTCCAATTGACTTTCCAATTGTTCTCTCTGTTCAGGAGTGGAATTAGCATAAGTCATGCACATGTTGCACTGGTCCTTTTTTGGTTTGAAGAATCCCTAATTGAATTCCGTTGTGAAAACTTTGTAGTAGGTAGGTACAAAATTTAACGGAATCTTTACTTTTAAGGAGCTGATCAATTTTAAAATCTTTGTATAAATCAGTAATTGTCTTTGCCCCATCAATATATTCCTTAGATGTATTAGCCCTTAAGTAATGGGATTCAATGCGAGGTATAGAGTTTATATGGTTCCTAATATCATTAAGCAACTCATCGGATATTTTTTTGTGATTCTCGTGTCTGCCCCTCAAATCCTCTTGTAAAATACCATTTTTTTGAGTAGCTTAGTTTTATTTTATTTTTAAGTTTAGTTTTAACTTTAACTTTTAAATTTTAATGTAAAGTCAGTAAAAACCTTTTCATCATATTTTGATTTTGCCGTTTGAATCATGCGATCAGTAATGTTTAACGTGTTTTTGATAAAAGTTTTACATACACGGATTTTCTTGGAATTTACCGTAAAGTAATAGGCCTGATTGAAATGTCTGGGGTTTGCAGCATTTGAATATCTGTATTTGGGTTGAATATTTACTAAGCTTGAACCAATAAATGCTCTCTGCTTATACAAATCCGCTAACTGCCAAAAACCATTGAAAAGTTCCAGTCGAGATTCCTCATTAATGTTTTCTAAACATTTAAGTCTGCATTTACAAGATGTTTTCAAACTGCGACCGGGGACTGATTTAGAGGTTTTAGATAATGACGTATATGGTTGACCACTATTTCTTAGTTTCTGTACCTTATTTTGTTTCCACATTTGAGGGTCACTTTTCTTTGACCGAACTCGTTTGTTATTAAGATTTTCCTGTGCCATCATAACACCTTGATTATCAGCTTCATTTTCAGGCTCACTGTCTGAGTCAGAGGAAGAATCGCTCGAAGAACTACTAGACGATGTAGAGCCGCTTGACGATGAATCAGGTATAAATTTTTGTCGGGTCTTTGCCGAATCATTGTTTTCATACGATGGATCTGAATCACTTAGGTCAGCTTCACTTTCGCCAGAATTTAGGGGTGAATATACATAACTTGGGCCCGGCAACTGATCTCTCAAGTTCATTGGTTGGTGGCTAAGGAGACATGATGGATTTATTTCAAAATCTAGGCTCGATACCGAATTATCAATAATGTCACTACATTCATCGTCTTTTGTGCCCTTTTCTTGAGTAATTTGTCCCTGCGGCAATGCACAATACAGCAGTTAAAAATCAATTTGTTATAAAGCGTAGTACATTATTTACTAAAAAAGTTTTTTATCAAATTATTTGTATCCATACTTGAAGTCGCTACATTGTCCGAAAAATGAGCAATTGGAATATCGCTACGAAGAGTCGCTGTTTGTTCCCGGTCCACCTAGAAAATATGATAGATGTTAAACGCAAAGTTATTAACAATTTGCGCTGTACCTACACCAGAACAATGGGTAGTTTTCTTGGTCAAAGTAGGTAACGTAAGTGTACAAAAATGCACAAAATCACCCGAATAAAATATGCTTATAGTTCGAATAGCAACTTAGATATGGCACGAGTCGTAATATAATAGTGAAGTAAGAGATTAGTACATAATTTAGACCGGAACACAAACTGACTACAAACAAAAATATTAAATACGAAACGGATGGACTAAACTATACAAAACGATTCGCGTTCTATGTTAGAACTTAGAAAATAGTGAGCGGCGGAACTGTGTGGGCACGGCACGGCTCATAGAACGGCGAAACTTGTGTAACTTTTATTATTTTATCAGAGACGCACGCGTATGGCCCACCCAATTTCGATAAATAAAACAACTGTAAGACTTTTTAGTGACCACAAGTTCAATCACAATTTACCATGCTCAATACCTAAACAAATAGATTTTAAATTTAATTTATACTTATATTTTACCTGCGTAATATTTTCCAATGCATTACTCTGGTTTGTGGAGATTTTCATGGTAGCACCTGCTAGCCGCATGATTTCCTTGATTCTTCCACTCATGCTTAAATGAAATAAAGTTTTATTTTGCATAGTTGTGTTTCTAATACAACGATATAAATACAAATAAATCACGAAAAAAACAAGAAATTTTATAAAAAATGGGTTGGTGTTATAATGTTACTATGGAATATGACATGATGTACCTAATAAACTGATATATTACGAAATAGCCACAACAAAGTGCCTTATAACGTAATAATGAACTAGCGTGTGTCGAAATAACACAACGAATATGACATAGATTTAAAAATTAAACGAGCTAAGTATAATTACTCCATTAAATCTGGAACATTTTTTTACAATAAAACGAATCAAGTCGAAATGTGCTCATAATTGACAAACAATATTTTAAAAACTTACATGATCTTTTATTGAAAAAGTAGGTAACTCCAATTGTCACACGGAAGCGCGGTCCCCTTCCACTGTGGCTGGCTCATGACTGAAGCTAGCCGCTTTAGCACAAATCAACCTTGGGAAATGTTTTAAAAATGAAACGCGTTAACTAAGGCTATCTCTTTTACTCGCTCGATTTTGGCCGTTCTAAGAAAAAGACATGATAGTTCTATTGGTTTAATGGTGGTATAATAGTAAAACTCATTTTTTGCAAATTTTGAGTTAAGCCGGTTTATTATTAAGTGAGCGATTTATGACCTTTAATTCACCTCCTCTATGCCCATGCTATGCATTGACACGATATAACTGTGCTTCATTCTCGATATAACTAAGTGTTTTGAGCCATTCAAATATACACTTTTTGCATTTATACAGTTACATTTGGTATACACATAATTATTCGTTTATTTTATTATACAAGTAAGCTGATTGTGCTGTAAATTGTCGTTTTGCAAATGCTGACTTAGTTACTGAAAATGGGGCAAGTAAATATAATATAATAAGTTTCCTATAAAAATAACAAAAAATAAAACACCCTTAGGGGTAAGGTAGGACGCAAAGTGGTGGGGGCAGGCCAAAATAATATAAAAATGACGTCGCTCCGGCGAAGAAGCCAGAAGCAAAAATATCACAGCGGGCTCAACAAACCTCACTGCCCCGCTCTTGCGCCTCTGACCTCACCTTACTGCGAGTTATTACGTTGACCATCCGCTGGTTTCATTTGGTCCTGCCCATAACGGAGTACAGGCATTCCCCCAAACCATCTGCATCCATATCCATACAGTCCACTTTGAAGGGAATACACAACACTGTACAGTATCCTTGTACGGTGTTGATGTATCAAAATGTTTGGTGTAAAATTAGTTAGACTCACAAAATAATGTGTCAAATGAAGGAAGAAAACAGCTAACTCTTAAACTTTAATATCTTGCAGATCAAACTAACCTCTTCTTTTAAAGATTTTACTACCTAGCTAACGAATCAGGAAGCAAACAAAGGTAGCACGAAAGTTATATTTACGAGTCACTAGAGCTAAGTACGAGTAGCGACGTTACAAACTTCTGACCCAAGTATTAAAAAACATTTGTAGTGACGATATTATGCCATTCTTCAGTGTGAACTTCTTTTTTATAGGGGCGATTGCTATGGCGACCGAGCGGAAGTGGAGGCGTCACGGGCAGTTTTACTTTGTTCAGAAAACTTGTGATCATCCCCGTGTCATGTCGCGAGCGATAAACATAATTGTCCGAAGCCCCAGCAAGCTTAGAGGCTGAAACAAAAGAATCTTTAAAACTTAGGTTTAAACTCAGTTCAGGGCCTCTATTCTAGGCAGTAAAACCAAATCGTCTTTTCAAAATTAAAAATTAAAAATTCTTTATTAACTGTTTTCTTAGCTCTCCAAAAACGCATAACAAGTAGAAAATTATTTAAAAAAAACCTGAAAAAATAATCATCACAAAGGAAGCGGGCGGTAACAAAAGTCACAAATGCAACTTCAAAAATTAAAATTAAAAAACATACCAAATTTAAATCATACGTTTTTTATTTGCTTTTATACAAGATGAATTTGATGTTCCTATGCAAAATTAAAAAAAATATTATCTGTACACGTTTGAGAATGCGAGGCCAAAAACTAAAAAATACATGTTTTTTTATCAAACTCCAACATAAATTACACGAAAACAGAAAAATTTACCAATACATTTGGCGTGCAGATTACACAGAAAACATTGACCGTTTTCCAGCTTTCTAACGAGCTATTAAAACTAAAATGAGTTTTGTTAAAGATTGCTGGAAAAAATTGATCACAAAGGAAGCAACAAGGAAGTCACGTCCGAACAAAACTTAAAATTAACTAACTAAATCTATCAAAACTAACTGTTATACTCGTAAACACAAATAATAACAGAAGTTTGGACCGATAATTATTGTTTTAATATTGAGAAATAACCAGTGTTTAATCGGTTTTGTAAATCAGAAGAAAAAAAAAAAAAATGATACTTTTTTTGTAATTAATTTTTCAAGTTGAATTTCCGACTAATTTAAAAAAAACCTAATAAACGCGATAACTCAAAAATGGTTAACTTTTGCATAATGCAAATGGGGGTCAAAATTATCGCAAATAGCCTATCACCTCCTAACGGGAATAGGTCGACTTACCAATAACCCTGTATATTGAAGGCAAGGAAAATATGTACTATGAGGCCATCGGAACCCTGGTGGGCCACAACCATCGAACTGTGTCACAGTGACGTTATGATTTAAGTCGTAAAAAGTGCCAAACAATTTGCTTTATAATGTTCACTGTGACACCGTTATATGGTGGGTCAGGGTTCCGATGGGCGGACAGTACATCAATGAAACAGTTGTGCAGAAAGAGACCAGAGCCAATTTTTCGCGACTTGAGATAGGTATGCCATCGTGGACTAGATTTTTCAAAATATATTCTGGTAAAAACGACATATTTTTGCACGTTTGCGTTTGCATTTGCGTTCTATGATGTCGAAAGCCGCCAAATTGAATTAGTCTATTTTGTCCATGAAAAGATTATATTTTTAATCTGCTCAACACAGCCCATTTACTATCGGTCAGCTCGGAATTACAATAAACAAAGGTATCAGGTGAGCACATTATTTAATCTGCTTAAAACGACCAGGCCGACAGTCGGTTTCTCCATTATTGTTCCGCGCCCCGCCCCATGTTTGGTCGTTTTCGTAGAGTGCCCGTACAAATTTTTTTTAACCTAAAGTAAAAAAGGAATTTATATGAGTGTTTTACTTATTAGTCTTATTACAATCATCATATAGTTCTCTCCATACAAATACTAGAATCCAGCGGGGCTAGACAAGTTGCCATCGAATACGAAGACTAGCGTTTGGTGATCACCTGTCACTTACAAAAATGTATGGAACTGTCTTAAGCTTAACTGTCTTAACGTGATATATTTATTACTCGGTATAACTGAACCGCTGTAATGTGATCACTATCACTCGCGCTAATCGAATAGTGATAGTTTTGACGTTTTGTCCGTCGTTACGCGGTACTCTTTTTACAGGTTGAATTCAACACGAGCACTATCACGATATAAACGACGACATCTAAGGGAAACCTTTTTCATTTTTGAAAAGGCAAAACGAATATTAAAATTCAAATTCAAAAATTAAAAATATTTATTCAGTAAATTGGCCAAATTAGGGCTCTTTTACACTTCGGTAATATAGAGTGAATCTATTAGCGCTTCGGACAAGACCATCATTGCGGAGAAGGAGCGCCGCAAGAAACTCCAGCAAAAGGTCATTTTCTCCCATAACCCATAATAAAATACAACAATACTTAAAAGTAACATTACAAGGTAATAAAGTAATAAATAATTATTTCAGAACTAACACCAATAAAATCATCACAAGTGTAAGCCAAATATGATTAAATTAAAAATAGTAACTAGGAAAACAACATTACGAGGTCTCTACGTCAGGAACGATAATTGGAACAACTAACTGAAAAACAGGTCCTTGCAAGCGTGAACAGACCGGAGCCCACAGACAGCACCCGTTCACGAGTATAGATGAATTATCGAGAACATGGAATTGCATTTGTAGTGGTTGTACCGTTTGCAACAAAAGGAGATTAAAGGGTGATGGGCAATTTTGTATGGACCCCGTCCCCCCCCTCCAACAGTAACGGGCTGCAGGTCTATATGTTCATTAGGACCCAATAAAAGACAAAATACTTATCTTCGTAGCAAAATCAATGGGATTTTTTTAATGAAAACAAAGGGCCAGGCAAGGCAAATCATCTACATACGTGTTCATTTTCAAACAAATTCCCTAGTTCCATACGATAAGATTATGATTTTTCAAGAAAACCCCATACATATGGTGATCGTCGCCATAGAAAAAATACATCATATTGCCAAGATCTATAAACTGGCACATGTTTCATCACTGTTGGTGGGTGGGGACATTTTTACCCATCGTCCTTTCTCTTAATTTAATAAAATTATAAGGGGGCATTTTTCCAGTCATACCTCTTTTTAAATCGGGCGAGATGAGTGATTTAACAAACTTCCATTCCATTTCCATACTACTAGTTTTAAGTAGTCTTTGAGAAACGAATGCTGAATGATATGTTAGGTTTAATAGAAATAAACTGGGGCAATCGTAAAACGGAGTGGCCATGTTCTTTTAAAATTGCATCTATGTGGTACTCACGAAACCGCTCTTTATTTTGTTTTATTAAATCATACAATTTGGTTTTGTACATCAACGGGCTATATGAAACGTTGTGTTCTGTCAACCAATCCATCATTTCTTGTTTAAGAGAATTTGACGTTGGAGCACGATTCAAAAGTTTGTTGTGATAGGACGCATTATCTACAATAAGTACGCTATTCGGTTTAAGGAACGGTAAATTTTTTTTTGCTAACCATTTTTCGTAGTTGACAACGTTCATCTGGTCATGGTAATCTCCCGTTTTTTGGTTTGCCTTAAACATTAACAAAGCGTTGGGAATAAAACCATCTTTTCCTCCTGCGTGCACTATTATTAACCGCTGGCTTGTACTGATTGGTTTGTTTACACCAAATTCTGTTCCATCGGTCCAAGCCTCTCCGGACACATGTGAAGTGTGGATGTAGGTTTCATCAGTAATAACTAGTGGTCTATCTTTAGACCGATATTCCGCAATTTTGGTAAGGTAATTTATGTTTAGCAGTCGTATGTTGTGTCTTTCCATTAATATTTTTCGGTCGTCCTCGGTCTTTTTCCATTTAAATACAATCTTTTGTATTTGTTTTCGTAAGGTGGAAATGCCAAATTTGTAATCTATATCGGATTTTAACACAGAGTGGAGTGCCTTTAAGGTTGGAAATTGCATATGGGACAGATGGAAATTATATATAGTTCTCCGGATGACTTCCTGATCAAAATCGTCTACTGCTGATGACGGACAAGTACGTAACTTTCTATTTCTCGGGGAGGTGAATTACTTGTTGATGCGAATTTCTCACTATTGCTCTCAGACACAATGTTATAACCAGTAGAGAGACAAACACCTGTAGCGTTTTCAACTAACTGGACAGTGGTGTAAGGGGAATTTAAAATTTTCTTCAGTTCAAGTTCAAAATATTTATAACAGTTAAAAATAATTTTCTTACTTTGACTCTCAATCGGCCCAAGATTACTCACTGCCATATTTTTTGAAAATTATGTGACCTACACTTAGTCGTACGGGCTGACACAAAATTATTCTGATAATTGTGAGAATACAATAAAATCAGACGTAAAAATATATATGCACAACGTAAATAATATTCACAATTTGACACTGACATTATTTTGGCATTTACTTCTTCAATATATAACAAACCTCTTTTTATGCTGATAGTACGATAAAATAGAAAATTCAAATAAATAATGCCTGTAAACATACAATACTACTACATAAGGTAAACGTACGCTTCGCCGAATCTGCCGTATCACCGAATTTCTTCTTTTTCAAGCTATTAGTCTAGTACTTACAGTTGATAATACGTTGAAATATTTTTTTTCCGCTAGCTAGATACCTATCCCTTCCACTATGCGGAAAAGCCGGCCATTTGCTGTCTCAGTCGGGACGCCACAATCGATCAAGTCGGTGGATCGCCGTTTTGTAGGGGAGTCCTTGTGAAAATCGGTAAGAAATCGCGTATACCTCTTAAGGTCATAAAACCGTTTTAGGTTACCTTTGTGTTTGAAAATGTGGTTTTTCTGTGTTGTTATTTAATTAGTTATTGTGTTCTGACAAATGAAGAGAATTTAGTGCAGTCATATTTATAGAAATTAGCAAAAATGTGAATTCGGTGATGAGTTAACCCTTATTTTGAGCGGAAGGTTTTACCGAACAACGTTCGGAATCAGAGAAAGTGTATGTTTTTTTAATTATTTATTTGCTGGTTGGTCATGATTTACTTATATAATCTACTTTGCTTTTGGAATAACTAGAAGTATTCCAAATTTACTGAGTAATTGCCGAACATCAATAAATTAGACATTTTTTGAAAAACTTAGTTGGAAATTTATAACTTTTACGACTTTTTGACATGAAAATAAGCTTATTGGCAAGGGTATTTAAAAAAAGAGATTATATATACCTTTTAAGCAATAGTAGCAAAAACGATATGTTTCATGGTTACATAATAGTTCTATTTGTTAGTAATAATGTCAGATTTGTAATTATACCGATACTTTTACGTCTAAACACTATTTGTTAAATGTGTTCGCTCGATAGGTTCCACATATTTTGGGTTGTCCAATTCACCGAAAGGCGTTCGGTGATTAGTACCCATGGTCTCTGCTACCGAATCCATATCTGCCTCAGCCAATATACAGCACGATGTTCATTGGAATATGATCCTTAATCCATTAACAGCTAAGCCGATACTAAAATGTATTATTTTTCGTGCATTTTCGTAAAGGCCAGCGCTTCTCAACATTTAAGCCGTTAATGTTTTAAAACTAGCTCGAAGTTTTTTTTTAATACATATTTAATTTTATATGGAGCTGCTGATGATAAGGTGGCGAAAATCTCGATTGTTAAGCATTAAAGTATAGGCGATGTTTGGTCTTGTTAGTATCGTGTCGATTAACTAACTCCTTAATTAATTAAATTAGGCCGGTTTTCTTAGTTACTTAAATATTAGTCATTTCATTCAAAACCATAGAGGTGATCAGACCTCCCGCAAAACTATCAAAAATCTCAAAAAAAACTGTACATACGGGAACAAGGATTTGCATTAAATGTATATTGTTTCATTAAAGTTTGAGCACCACTCAGCGCCAAAATTTCATACATTTCTTCCCTAGTTCGGTGATACGGCAGCCCGATTCGGTAATATGTGCATTGTAATGTTCGCTGATGACACTTCTCTAGTATTCAAGGTAAATAGGAAAGATACTGAACTCATTGAACCAAACAATACCCTCTCCATGATATCTGACTGGTTTGCTGCCAATAACTTAATGTTAAATCCAAATAAAACTAAATGTATAAAATTCTCATCAGCAAATTCATTAAATATAAACTTAGCCTCGAATATTAAACTTAATGGTGAAACCATAGACTTTGTAAAAACAACTGTTTTTCTAGGTATTACATTAGACTCTAAATTGCAGTGGGGTTCCCACATAACTGCGTTAGCAAGTAGATTGAGCTCCGCTGCTTTTGCAGTCAGGAGAATAAGGCAGCTTACCAATGTGGCGACGGCACGGTTGGTCTACTTCGCTTACTTTAACAGTATAATTACGTACGGTCTTATTTTGTGGGGATCGGCTGCGGATATCGGTACAGTGTTTATTTTGCAAAAAAGGGCTATTAGAGCTATTTATAACTTGGGGTCGCGTGTGTCATTGAGGGAATTCTTCAAGGAAATAGATATTCTAACACTGCCGTCGCTATATGTATTTGAAATAATCATCTTTATTAGGAAGAATCTACATAATTTCCCAACGAACATTGATAAGCCAAAAGCAACCAGGAGCACAGGAAAGCTCAAAACCACATTTTATAGACTGGCCAAAACTTCAAAATCATTCTTAGGAAATTGTGTAAAATTCTACAATAAAATTCCAAAAAGTATTACTGAACTTACTGACTCTAAATTTAAATCTGTCGTAAAACAAAAACTAATATCCCGAGCATATTATAAAGTAAACGATTATATCATGGATAGGGATGTTTGGCAGTGAGTCGTCCGTCCTGCATGAGTAATCTACGCATAAATTTACCTACGCTTAAAGGTGCACCTACTGTGCAAAAATACTGTGATATTGTAAACTATTTATAATTATAATGTAATGATGTAAACCTTTTTCTTGAAAAAAATATACGTTGCCGAGTTTTTTACGCCGGTTCTTCTCGGGGCAAAGGTTTTATTTTTCGAACCGGTGGTAATGCTTTTTGACATTCATAGGTGCATTATATTATGCCTAAATTGAAGAATAAAGAACTTTTACTTTGACTTTGACTTTAAAATCAAGTTTCTTAGTTCGCTATATGGTACAAACCAGGTTACGCGACTCAAACACCTTTAAAAATATTTTAAACATATTTCTAACCATGTAATTTATTTACAGATACATTTAAAATGATGACAAATTTATTAAAGTTACCAGTATTCTATAGATCATAACCGTATAAAAATCCCAGACCTTATTAAAAAAATAAACGTACACCCAGGTCTTAAGCGTTCGTCGAAACGTACATTTACCTTATGCAATTCCATGCTCTCGTTAATTCATCTATATGACGCGTATCTCAGCCATCGCCTCCCTTAACCATGTGTTCGGGAAGGTGGCGACCCGATCAACGACGCCGCCGTAAGCAAAGACCTTTGAGTGAACATGACATGCTCATGCTGCCGGACAAAATATATCAATAATAATAAAATAAAAAATAGCTGTCCCGCGTGGAACATCACAATGTGTTCTTATTTCTAAAGTGTCATGTGCACAAGAACCAATAAAATTACAAAAATAAATAAATAAACTTAAATTTAATATTTCTACATTATTGGCTAAAAGGCATTTTGAAATAAGTGCTACTCAGTGCTCAGCTATTATTACTAATCAAAAGAAAAAATGAGAAAAGGGAACCATAATTTCAGTAATAGCTAAGAAATTACAGTATAATACGCCTTACCCAGCAAGCAGCACTTAATGCGAGACTTAAATTTATTGAACGGCATATTGACAATATCAGCAGGTATCTTAGTGTAGAAGCGTATACAGTTCCCCACGAACGATGTGCTTACTTTACGAAGACGGTGACCTGGGACTACGAGTTTATCCTTATTTCGCGTGTTAAGCTTGTGAACGTCACGGTTATGCCTGAAGTCGTGTATGTGTTTGCGAACATACATGATATTTTCAAAGATATACTGCGACGCGACAGTAAGAATATTAATTTCCTTAAATTTATCTATGAGTGCGACTCGTGACCCCAGCTGATAAATAAAACGAAAAGCGATAGGTGATCACCAAACGCTAGCGTTTGTTCTCGATGGCAACTCACCCCGCAGCATAAGTCGAGTAGGGTAATAGATGATTACGATCTGCATATAGCTCTTTTTATAAAAATACAAGAATGCAATATTGTATTCACCATAAGGCAGCCAGAGTAATGGTCGCTTTCGTTGAATTATGATCAAAAGCAGAATAGCACATATTAATTCTAAAGAAAACGACCAACTACTTTGTTTTTTAAAAACACCTACGAAAACTCCGATAATTTGTATACAATGTACTTAATAAAATGAATGAAACTATATTCTACCATATATTTTTTTAAGAAAACGTGATAGAAATCTTGCCCCGTCAAAAATACACGGTGATCTTTGATACTCTAAACGCTAACAAGCAAGATTCATTGGCACATAATAGGTACCAAAACCTACAAACCTAAACCTGGCTACACACAGTACAGAGGGCGCAAGTCGGCATGTACAGGCGAGTGTAAGGATATTATTTGTGAATATTGTTCTTTGTAATCAGCTAATCGGTTACGTATTATAACAGTTCAGATGTTTGTTCCCACAATCAGCTAAATACTTTAGCTTGAAATCGATATCATTTATCGATTTTGTAGGAAATTCAGACAGCTTGCACTGAATATTTTAGCTATGAAGGGGAATATACAACGTACAACTTCTACAGAAGAGGGCTATTCGTGCTGTTTACAAGATGGGTCATAGAGACTCGCTTAGAGATAAGTTCAAAGAAACGATTAACCGTATACAGTCAATATATTTATGAAAACATTATGCATGTTCATGAGAACATCAGTAATTTTAGAAAGAACTGTGACATACATAATGTTAATACCAGAAATAAACATAAGCTCGCAGTGCCCTTTACACGGCTTCACAAAATAAAAAACTCTTTCATGGGTAATTGTATAAGGTTCTATAATAAGCTCCCAAGTAGTGTTACTCATTTATCAGTAAATAAATTTAAGAGTTACGTTAAACGTAAACTAATTTCTAAAGCTTATTATAGTATTAAAGATTATATGAATGATGACAATGCTTGGGAGTGATTTTTTTTTTTTTTTGTAGTACAATTATTAATGACCGTGGAGACTTTCTACATCTCCCTTGTTTTGTGTTTTTTTTTTATTATATTTAATTCTTAATTTTAATTTGACATTCGGAGACTGTTTACATCTCCGAAATTGTATTATTTATTTTAATCCGACATTTTGATATATTTCATTATTATTACTACTGGGACATGTACATCCCTGTGACATTTAAATTGTGTAGCTTAAGTTTAGTATTGTAATAAGTGAATTATTTGGAAAAAACGGCTTACTGTTGAGTTTCTTGCGGCGCTTCTTCTCAACAGTGGTCTCTTTGGAAGCGCTGGTAGACTCAGACTTGTAAAAGTGCCTAAAGGGCCTACTTACAAAACTTTTTTTTAAATAAATAAATTATAATAACAATGTTTTACGGACTCGGGCTTTCCCTTAGGATGGTAGTAACGTGCGTGGGTAAAGTTTTTTCAAGGCTTAAACAACAGATTTTCTCGAAGTTTAGTTGGAAACGGATAAAAAGGAAAAAGGATCCTTAACTTTATAGCTGTCAAACTGTTTATCTTACTTTCATCTTCAGGGCGATGGGATATAACTCAACCGCTGATCGTGGAGTAATCGAATGAAGTTGACCTTTTGGGAATCACGTTTTATAAAGTTGTAAGTGACCCTGCATACGAAGCTAGCGGTCCAGGTTTCGATTCCAGATGAGGGCGAATATTTTTACACTAATATTAAAAGGAAGAAAGGTTTCTGTATCGTATTTTTGTATGTTTGTAATAAATAAAATCAAAGTAGTTTCTGAGTTTATTCATTACAAACATACAAAAAGACCGAGTTAAAAATTATTTCGCCATTAGGATGCTACATTATCCCTGTGTAACATAGGCTGACTTATTTTTCCGCGCGGGCGGAGTCGCGGGCAAAACCTAGTGTGTAATAAACGCGAGAGTTTGTTTCGAGTCTTGGGTGTTTTCTTTGTTTAAGTATGTGTAGCGTAGTGTGTGTTTAAGTGTTTGTGTATCACGGTGTTACCTAATTGCATAACATGCCTAACGAGCGCAAAAACTATGGGCTCGAGAACGAACACAGACACAGGAAGACTAGACGTTATCATTAATACACAATTAATTATTATTCGAACTTTTAGTCTCTTTTTACGTAAAAAGTTATTCGACGTTGGTAAGTTCCTGTAAATCAACAGGTGAGTTGATCTTTTAATCAGATACTAGTGGACACGAGAGTTTGTATCAACCTTATTTTATGTGATTACAAATTATCGTCGCTCCGCCTACCATCAATCCGCATTGGCCAAAGTGACATATGTTCGGTTCAATAACCAAAGTAACAATTAGTGAGCAACCTCCACGCAAATTACCTAATAAATCTGACGCTCGTAGTCAATCCTGGAGCCGGACAATAGAACTAAGTTTTGTACAGTCTATTAGAATAGACTCTGGCTACTAAATAACAAATTCAGTTTTTTGCAAGAAAGTCTGTTTGTAGCTTTCTCTTCTATTAAACACCTTGCAATATCTCTAGTGTCAAAATAATGCTAAAGCTCTGAAATCCAAACTAACCTGGACATCATCAAACCTGCTTGTAAATAGTGTCCTAATATGGTAGAAAAATCGACCGTAAAAACAAAATCATACCCGTGGGCGTTTTTTTACTATTACGCCCTATCGTGCGATTGTAATAGTTTTTTTATATAATACGTGGACTCCTACTATCATCATCGTGTGCCATTCGATATGTAGATTAATTCGAGATGAAAATGTCAGTTGCGTATTTATTTATTTAAATATCGTTTATAAACTATTGATCTCGACTGTCACTAGAATCGGACTCCTGGCTGAACACGTTTGATATTATCTGTGGTAAGTCATAGACAATGATATAGTCTGCCGCTAATGTATAAATATGATACATTGTCTGATTTTATTGCATTTCCTCGTAATTGTGATGAAAAACATTGTATGTTACACGTGTGGTAAAGGAAATACAAAGCTCTCTAACAGACTCTCGTTTGTAATTCTGTCTTTACCACCCTTAATATACAATGTGCTATAACAGTATACGATGGTTATTGTATTTAAATTAAAGTTATCTTAAACAAACATATTTATTTAAATAAAGAAACACTAACTTATTGCCAGTAATCGTAGATTTTCCAGCAAAACCGGTGCAATGACGTCACAATGACATAGGACAGTGACCTCGGGTTGTCGAAGTGTACAATATGATTGACGTTTAAAATAGTGTAATACCACGTGGTCGTTGAAAATGAAACAGTACAGTTTTTACTTAATCAGTTAACCCTTAAATAAATAATAGTATAATTAACAATTCATTTAATTATGCATAATGGGGCTTTACATAGAATATTTTCTGTATTTTGGATTTGTTGAAAGTATTTAATACACTCTTTACTCCTCAACTCAAAGAATATACAAACAATGCAGCACAGAACTTAAAAGTGGAGGTAGATAACAGGCGGTCTTCAAGACGAGACTTGAATCGGGTTTTTATGTGAAATTGTTATTTAATTACCAATAATATGTACATTATTACTTAGTTCTTAATGGCTTTGATTTTATTTGATTCTTGGTTAAATAATTTAATATTTGCCACTACTGTCAATTCAAAAATGCTGGAAAATCTATATTCACTGCCTACAGTGCAATAACACAGAAACAACCTTCAAGTTTGTATCGGCTACATACGAGTATGACACGCTCGCACACGCTCTTATGCCAGTCGATCTGATTTCACCGTTATCCAAAGCACTTTTTACGACCTCTTGGACTGTACATAATATTACCTACGTTGTATATAAACGTAAGTCACATATGTATAATTTTCACATATATTTCTTGCGTTCGTCACTTATTGAAATTTACTATGCAGTTGGTTGGTAATGTTTTGTTTATTTGCAATAAAATGTATGTTTAAAATAGTTTCATTATTAAACACGCAGTTCATGTTTTATTCATTTACTTATTCAATTTCACACAGAATGCGAATTGACCCGTCACGAGCTGTCAGCAGCGGCCCAAAAGTGGGATTAAAATTCACCCGAGGTCTTCCGATTTCCAAGAGGTGCCAACGGAGCCGTATTACTATTTGACGACGCGCTGGCCTAGTTGGTAGTGACCCTGCCTGCGAAGCTAGCGGTCCTGGGTTCAAATCCCGGTAAGGGCAGATATTTGCATGATGAGCACGAATACTTGTTCCTGATTCGAGTCATGGGTGTTTTCTATGTATTTAAGTAGGCACATATTTCTCAATGTATTTATATCGTTGTCTAGTACCCATAGTACAAGCCTAGAGCTTAGTTTGGGACTAGGTCAATTGGTGTGACATTGTTCCCTGATATTTATCTTCCCACAGTGTATGTATCGGTCCTCGACAAAATATGAGCATTCCTAAATATAAATAATGATCAGAATAGTGTTTAAGCTGTTGACTATGACCGGCGCACGGCCCGCCGGCGTTCCTACGCGACGCTCATGTCTTTACAAATGTAACAAGCTTAAACAGGTATGATGATTATTTAAAATAAAATTAAAAATAAAATTAAAATTAAAATTTCTTTATTAAAATAACGAATACACATATTGGAAATATCTGTTGGTCCCACACTAGGCAATGCCTGTCAAGTGGCAACCAGATTCGGAATACAAAGGCCATGGCAGGGTAAGGGAACATCTTGTGCCTTAATAGCTTTTCCGCTTGATTTTTTTTCTGATGATAGGTCATGGCGATAGTAAATGCTACACTAAATTTCAGCATTCTCCTCTGCTTATTTTTGAAGAAAATAAATAAATAAGAAAAATTAATTTTCGTAAATATCTCCAGTTTAATAGAACGAATAATTTCGTGCTTCATACATATAATGCACTTAACTAAAACACATAATATGTCACTATAAGCCGCATGACATTCCATACAGAAAAATAAAAATACATGTGTTGACATTTTTCAATTTTTTTTTTTATTACTTATAAGTTAGAGACACCTCCAGTTTTTTTACTAATAATAGCACTTTTGGTTAACTAAAACATATTTTTATTTCGAGCTTCTAGCATTGGTGCATCAAAACAAAATTATTAAAAAAGGTGGTATGTCCCCTTGACGTAATTAAAACTAAATTAAATTAAACCTTCTTGCAATTGTGTATGTATGAAATGTAACTGGCCAGTGACCAGGCCTGGTACGTAATACTGTTTCCAAATTCGAAATTATGATGTTGGACATTCTTTTGACACATCGACAAATATAATATTTATT